>OY728160.1:1557824395-1560324395 GCA_963277665.1 Viscum album
ATATATATATATATATTTACACCCTATTGTAGTACCCACTCCTTGGGTTCTGGTTACTCTCCTTCTAGGAGAGGTGAAGACACATGGGGTATTCCATATGCTTTCTGTGTTTAGGTTCTCATGGTCAGACGAGTATGCTCTCTTACTATGGTATAAAAGACTTGATGAGAAGTTCTCCTTCTCACAGTTTCTAGATCCTTGTGTTTGGATGAGATTACATCAATCCATTGTTGGGTTGAGTTTCACTCTTTTAATGTACATTGTTCCATCTGCTATACTCTTTTCTTGGTGTATCTATTACTTATCCACATTCTTTTTAGGGGATATTACTGAGTATTTTTATAATCACCCCTGTATGGGATTTTCCCACACATATCATTCCTTATGAAGATGAAACATAGGTTTTATAGCGACTCTAAATGAGCTTAAGAATATAGGATCTTGGACTGCGTGTGGTAGTCATAGTTGGGGATTCAGGAGTGGGGATTCCTTGCTAGATTTAATTTATCAGTTTTCCTATCAGGTTGAGACACTTTTCAATTGTTTTTGTATTTTCCCCGTTTTCCTTTCATCTTACTATACTGTATCCATGCTATTTAGTTGTCCATTCTGGTATGGTTGTTTACAACAGGTTTCATATTTTACTTTTCTCCCTCTTCACTTTGCATCGAGTTGGCTATGTGTGTGTAAAAGTACTTAGGAAAAGGCCTCACTAAGTCATTGTACCTTCGGTTCTTATCGTCACCCATGGACTACGGAGGTAGGCATGGGGTAGTTACAGCTTGAGCCTCGACCAGGGATGGGTTGTGACAAAATATGTATCAATGATTCATGAACATTGTTAATACTTTACATTCCCTTGGAGAGAAAGATATAATGAATAAAATGTTATTTGACAAAATAATATTGGTATGACTAATTAATGGGAATATAAAAGGATATCCTTTGTTTATAAAAGGGATATTTTAAATCTTACTCTTGATGATATCATTGGAACCCTTATGTAATATGAAGATAGAATGAAAAAGGATCCAGAGAAGCTGAAAAAGAGAAATGGATGCCTTGATTTTTTAACTTAATAAAATGTTCTTTCTAAAGTTCTATCTTCTGAAAAATTTGTGAAATATTCAAAAATGAATAATGTTATTATGAAATCAAAATCTTGTACATATGAACATACTAGAAATGAGTCAGATAATCATATAATAAGGATGAATAATTTTGTAATGAAGGAAGACTTTCTGTATAGATACAAGCAGATTCATAAGGGTAAGAATGATAATAAATAATCTTCTAATATAAAATGTTATGAATGTAAGAAGGTGGGAATATTTGGTATATATTTTCCTAAACTTAAAAATGAAGGATAATAAATAAAGGATATCAGTTAGAAATTATATAAAGTTATATAAGCCCAAGAGAAAGAAGAGTTTGAATGATTCAGACACTTAATGTGTAATTGGAGCAGATAGTTCTTATGATAATTCATCAGAGAATGAGAGTTCAAGGAAAAGAAATAATATTATTTTTTTTCATAAATACCAAAAGTGAAAAAATCTCACATGGATAAGGTATAAACTACCGAATCTTTTAATAATCTATCCCAATATTCAAATTAACTTGACAGAAATAATGTAAATATTTATACATATTCTGACACAATTTATTCTTCATATGAAGAGGATAATACATTAAATATTTATAAATAAGTATCTTGGTTATTCAAATTACTAGGGAATGAAAATTTCGAACTAAAAAATATATTAATTTATTCAAAATAAATTAGATAAAGAAAATTAATGAATTACTAATTCAACAACATAAACATTAGATCATACCAAATAACATTATATGGATAATTTTGATAAATAAAATATTTCTATAGGTCTTGAGAAATTTATTTTTGGGAAAACTAGTTTATAAATGAATATTTTAAAACATAGTTCTACTAAAAGTTCTAACAAGGATAATTTAATTTTGTAAAACTAAAATTTTAAATTTCTAGTTATAAGAAACTTTTATCTAAGTTTACCACTAGGAATGTTAATTTAATAAAATTTATAAACAAATTAGACTTGATAGAGATATATATGGAATTATTTTTAATAAAAAACCTATTTTTAGTAGTAGTTACTTTGATCTAAAATGTGATCTATTTTCCTTAAATTTTCAAAGTGATCGGCACTTTAAGAATATTTTTTATTTTAATAAAGTCTAGTAATTAGGATTTCATCAAGACTATTATTCAAAGAAGATAACATTTTATCAACATATTATTGTTCCAAAATTGGGGAAACATAAAATTTTACTTTGTGATGTTACTGAAAGCAAGAAGTTTTTGTCTCCAAAATACTATTGTTATTATTTATAAGAAAATAAGGATACATCAATAGTAAGAACATTTGGAAAATGGATTGTTTTTTTTAAATCCATAAGAATAGAAACAAATATTTCTTTAAAAAGATCATAAAGATAAATGGTGGAAATATAAATTTCATAGATAATTATCAAGGAGAAATTATTGGTATAGGTAACATTGTTCTTCTTAGAAAAGTATAAATTTCAGATGTTTTATTTGTTTCTTGATTTAAAAAAAACCTTATTAAACAAATATATTTATGTGATAAGGGTTATATTTTAAACTCTAGGAATGAAAAATTTACCATTTGTAGTTATATGACGAATTTATTATTTCTACCAATCAACATGAGACAACTTACAAATTAAATTTAGAAGACCTTAGGTGACAAGATATACCATGTAATAGTGAAATGGACGACCGATCATGGATTTGGAATTAAATATTTGGACACTATAATCATATAATGTTAGATAAGTTATATAAGAAAGGACTAGTTATGGATCCATCAGAACATAGGTTTGATTCATCAAAGGTTTGTGATACTTGTCAATATGGTAAGCAACATAAGTCTTGTTTTTAAATCTATAAGTGAAGTCTCAACTTACTATGCTTTAAAATTAGTTCACATGGACTTATTTGGTGATACAAAAATTATAATTGTTTGTTTAAATATTCCATGTATATGTTTTAGTTTATTACTACATTAGATATACATTAGTTAATTTTCTATACAAAAAACCCGATGACTTTAGTTGATTTAAAACTTTTGTAAATAGAGTTAAAAATGAGAAAATACTATCATGGATAACTATTTATAGTGATCAGGGTGTAGAATTAGAAAAACCATATTTTGAAACTTTTTTTAATAAAAAATATATTATACATAAATTTTCAGCACCTAAAACTCCACAACAAAATGGTGTAATCAAAAGAAGGAATAGAGTTCATAAAGAGCTTAATGAAAACTTGATGAGTGAATACTATGTTTATAAACATTTCTGAATATAAGAAATTATTACTACATGTAATACTATAAATTGGGTTTTAATTGGGCAATTTACTAAAAAAAACTCATTATGAGTTGTGGACTGGTAGAAAACAAGAAAATTATTACATCAATGTTTTTAGATGAAAAGTATTCATCTTCAATACTAAATATTATTTAACTAAATTTTCAATAAGATATAATGATGTGATAATTTTATGTTATTCCATAACTAATAATGCTTATAGTGTTTTTAATAAAAATAAAAGTACTATAGAAGAAACAATATAAGATAAGTTTTTTTGAAACCAATCCTTTTGTTTTTAAACAACCCCATCCTATATCTCTTGATGTTATATCTAAAATTGACTTTCCACCTATGTTACATTTTTCTTATTATGAGAAAAAATTTGACAAATATATTTATAAAGTTAATCCTTAAGAATATTTTCAATCTATTGTGGAAAAATAAATCCTTGAAAACCCAAGAAGTTAGTTGTATCATAGGAATCATCATAGTGATAATATCATTAGAGATGTAGATCAACCAGTTATGACTAGATATTATTTATGAAATGAAATTGAACATCTATAATTTTTATCTCAATTCAAAACTAAGACTCCAAATGAGGCTTTAGGTGACGAGGATTGGATAAAAGTTATGGAAGATTAACTCAATAAATTTGAATGGAACAAAGTCTCAAATTTAGTTGAAACACTTAACAATAGCTCTATAATTGAGGTAAAATGGGAATTTTGGAATAAATGTGATTAAAATGGTATAATAGTTTGAAATACATCAAGACTTATTGAAAAGGGTTATAATCAATAATAAGTAATAGACTTTGAATAATCTTAATCTCTAGTAGAAAGAATTGAGGGCATTCATATAATTCAATCATATATAACATTATTAAATTTAAAACTATTTCCAATGTATCTGAAGTGTGATTTAATGAAGGGATATGTTCTAGATGAATTTTATGCTGATAAAACCCTTTATTTTAAAAAATATCTAGAAAATATTTTTAAACA
This sequence comes from Viscum album, assembly GCA_963277665.1. Taxonomy (NCBI): domain Eukaryota; kingdom Viridiplantae; phylum Streptophyta; class Magnoliopsida; order Santalales; family Viscaceae; genus Viscum; species Viscum album. The sequence goes on from OY728160.1 coordinate 1,557,828,778, forward strand.
TACTAAGGAATTATATGGACTTAAAAAATCCCATAGAGCTTGGTATGATAACTTTTCTGTAATTTTGTTGCAAAATTATTTTGTTGATGGTACATAAGATACAACCTATTTTAATTGAGAAGTAAATAAAAATATTATGATTTTTCAAATAAATGTTGATTACATTATATTTGGTTCAAATCAAAAATCTCTAACAGATTCCATTATGGATCATATGACGTATGAGTTTGAAATGAGTATGATTGGTATGTTAATATAACTTCTAGGTTTTCAAATTTCACAAAAACAAGGAGGAACCATTATATCCCAACTTAAGTATAAAAAATATCTTTTTAATAAATTCAGGTATGAAAACACTAAATGTATTAGTTATCCTATCAGAACCTAAAGTACTTTAGATATTGATGAAGCCCGTAGACTAGTGGATAAAAATACTTGTAGTGGAGTGATTAAAAGTTTACATTACTTAAAAAAATTTCATTCATATTTAATTTTTTCAGTATTATTGTGTTCTATATATCATGCGAATCCAAAAGTGTCCCATATTAAATATATAAAACAAATTTCTAGTTATGGATTTAGGAATATTTTACAATTCTATATTTTTTTTGATTTAAAATGTTTTTTTCAAATCCTGAATTTTGTGGATAAAGAATGGATAAGAAAAGTACATCCACCTCTATTCATTTATTAAGAGAATATTTTGTTTTAATGTCTTGAAACAATATCTATCAATATCACATTCCACTACTAAATTTAAATATGGGGTGGTTGGATGTTGATGTGCTCATGTTTTCTGGATGTAACACAAAATCAATGACTATAGAATGACTTTTACTGAAACAATAAATTCATGTGAAAATACTAGTTCCATTTCCTTAATTAAAAACCCACCACATCACTCATGTTCTAAGAAAATAGATATAATATACCATTTCCTACAGGAATAAAAACCAAAAGGAGATATCATTATTCAATTCATTTGAATGAAAGAAAAACTTGATGATATTTTTACTAAAAACAATAGTTTTGATAAATTTGAATATATTAAAAAAATCTATGAATAATAAATATAAAATGATTATTCTTATCCACTTCATGTCTGACAATCACCTTACATTAATAAAATATTTCTCAAATGGAGAGTATATTTATTTTTAGGTTTCTAAGAATTTTACTTTGCTTAAAAACGTTAACTTTCTTACAATTTAACTTTTCTAAATATTTTTTTATTTTCTAAAAATTTCCCATTTATAAATATTATTAGTTTTTATAGTTCTCTAAAAAGTTATTTCTTTCATATATTTGACTCATTACGATTCAAAAAAACATTATAAAAATTTTACAGTCATAATTTTTAGAAGCACTCTAAAACCAAAATGATATAAAAATATTTCTAAAGTATTTTTTTCAAACCCCATTCTTCTTATAAAATTACTCGGAACAATAATTTTATTATAAACTATATCGTAACCAATTTCAATTAATAAAACAAAGAAGAATAGGTTTGTCATACTAAAAAAACATAAACTCAAAAATGTACTATTCTTTTAGTTTTTTCACTTATTAGTTGTTTTAGTTTATTCTTTTTATTGTTTACATATTATTTTAGTTTTACATACTTTATTTAAAAAATAATAATTTCTCTAATATTATTAATCCTTTTTTAGAAAATAAGTTATCTTTAATAACATTATTTGTTTATATTTATTTTTAAATCATTCATGGATTAAATCTCAATCATTGGATTAGAAATGGATTTCTAATATTAGGTGTTTGATTATCTAGAGTTTGAACCATCACCCTCATTCCCATATAAGGGTGGGTCATTCCATGCCCCATATCACATTCCAATATTTTTGATCCCAAATCTCACCACTTAATTTTGTGTTCATTTTGAAATTTTTCCATACATCCTTGACACTGGATATAAAAAAATGTCCACTGATGATTATTTTTTAAAAAAAAATATGTTTTTATAGAGAGAATAATCAAAATGTCCTTGTACGATATATACAATTATCTTCCTAATAATGTTATTTATTTTAAAGGATAGGAAATAATTTGTGTTGGAAAGCCAATATTTGAAAATAATTACATAGAGATTTTAAGAGTGTTTTAAGAATCAATAGAGTTTAATTTATAATATGATAAGTAAGAAATTGTACTTACTCATTTTAGTCAAAGATATAATCTTCTATATTAGAAAGTCGTAGAGTTAGTATATGTACCCTAGGAGGGTGAAGCTTATCTTTCTTATCTCAAGCTCCCAGACTAGATTGGGTGTCTCATGAAATCAAAGGTAGAAGTAACATTGTTTAAATTTTTTTTGAAAATTAATAAAGGTTTAACATATTATTCCAAACTCTATGGAAGTAACCTTATGGTTTTAGGATTACATGATTTCATTAAAGGGAGATGGGGATAGCCTCAAATATCATGATATATTTTTCATGGATATTATGATGAATAAGAGGAAGATCATCTTTTTAAAATTTGTTTTTATATTAGTTTAATCTATTAAGAAGGCTTTAATGAAATCAAAGATATATATTTTTCCATGTTTTATAAAAAATGTTATTGAATATCATGTAAGTGCATCAGATTAATAACCAAACGTATATAATGATGGAAAATATTTCTCAAATTGAGGAATAAACTATTTCTTGAATTAAGATTGTGTTGGATTCAATGTTAAATATGTTTGTAGATAAATTAGAGAGATCCACATCTAATACCCATCATGTAAAGGAAAAGGAAATTGGGAAATAAAAATTAAAGTCTAGATCCTCTCCGCTTAAAGTGAAAAAGAAATAGAAAGCATTGATGAATAATGAATTAAAAAATATTATGGATCATTTGGACCAGAAGAAACCTAGAGATCCTATTTTTGGTTTAGATAAGGCTAAATCCTTATCCTTGAAATGTCAAACATCTGATGAATTGATGGAATATAAGAAAATAATGAAACAAAATAAAATGTTTGTGGAGGCTAAATTGGTTGGAATTTTTATTAAAGGATTTAAAAGTGATTTAGAAGATCATGTTTTATCTGTTCCCCCGTTAAAATTGGTTCAACTACTTCTTTCATCTACAGCCATTCTTCATTCCATATAGACTGATCTAGATTCTAGTTTAGAGTTTCTAGAAGAATTAATATCTCATTCAGTCATTCCGATAGTTGGAGATAAAAGAATGAAGAGAAGTTACATTTTAGTCTTAAGAATAAAATAAAATTTTAGAAAACAACTAATGATATTTTTCCTAAAAATAAAGGAAAATGAGTTTATAGAATTATGTGTAATTTATAACAATTACATGAAGAGGAGGACGAAGAAGAAGAATAAATTAAAGAATAAAAAAATAGATACTGAGGGAGAAATAAAGGATCATAGAAGTATATTAGAGTCATATTAAACATATACTCATTTTCCTTCATATTATGAAAAAAATATAAATTCAAATGTTATATATGAATTTAAATCATCTTTAAAAGATGAATAAGAAACACATATTCCACAAAAAAATAATCACACAAGGAAGATTTAGAAAAATAATTAGATATTATGAAGGTTTTAGAATATGAAATAGTTGAAAAGAAATAAAAATTAGATGTTGGAAAATCAAGACCATATGTTTTAGATGTTTCAGATTTATATGACTCTTGGGTAACATTGTCTTAATTAAATTATGATTATATTTTCCAAACATTTAAAAAATTAACTGATTAAATCCTATACCTATCAAACATTGAAGTTAGATGTAATCAAATTCAAAACTCTTTGAATGAAATTTTGTATTCATGGAATATTTTGAATGATTCATTGATCCATCATTGCGCTCACATTAGAACCATTAAATGAAAATAAAATGATCATACAAAATTGTTCAACCAGATAGTAACATGGTCTAGAGAAGTTGATAATGATTTCAAGGACCACAATGATTGGATTTTGGATGTGATGAAAATTTCCTTTGATATGTTTTATTCTATTGATAATCTATGATTTGTTGTGTTAGAAAGAGAAAATTTGGTTGAATGATATACAATCATGTCTAACAATTGGAATGATGAATTAATTGTTCTAAAAGAAAAAATTTCATAAGATGGAATTAGAAAATAGAAGGATTCGATATTATGAAGTTGAGTTGTAAAAAATAAAGGAAGAGAATAAGAAGATTATTGAAAAGGTTGAAAAGCTGGTGGTAAAGAATCAGAGACTATCAATCATGGGGTAGAGGATATTAAATCACGAATCATCAATTGTTGAAGTTGATATGTACCATGAAGATGTATAGATGTTGATGGCGATCCTCAAGAATGTATATATGAAAGAATGAAATTATTTATTTAATTTATTGATTTAATGATAAATTTTGAATAATTTTTTTTGGATTTTTTTATCTAGTTATATTTTTATGAATTTTTCCTAATTTGACTTGGATGAATATTCAATATATGTTCTTGGAGCCTAAATTATTCAAATCATAATTTTTCCTATGTTATGATGTTCTAACATTATAGGAGGTTATATTGTTTCCCTATTCCATTTTGTAAATCACAAAAAGGGATATGATTTGAGTCATTTTTGGGAGAATTTTGGAAGATATTTGTGTAATGGGGGATAATATGCTTTTTTAAAATAGAAGGAATAATATTAGTGGGGAATATTTTTAAGTAAGAATTCTTACTAAGGGGATGAATCCAAATTATTTAATCCTATATTATTATGAAGAAGTCGAAAACTATGCGGGAGTTTATATATAATGAGGGAAGATATATTTCTATAAATATTCTATTTGAATATAATTAAATAAAAATGTGTTGTGAGCATTTAAAAGTTATTAGTTTTTTGTTTTAAATGTTGTGTATTATTTTTCCAAAAAGGGGGAGATTGTTGAGTCTAAATGTTTAATTTCTAATTTTTTTTATATAGTTTATGAATTCAATAAAACTTTCTTAAAAAACTATTTTACTAACTTTATATATTATAAATGTTTTATTTATTTTTTCAATTATTGTATTTTTATATAGAACATTAATATAATTCTAATAAAAAAATAATATAAATTGTTATTATTAAGTCTAATCCATCTGAATAATAGTGTATCTAGTACATCAGATGAACTTGTATACTGACTAGTGGTTAGGAAAATATTAAGTATATCAGACTGATTGAAGTCATAAACAACGAACTAACAATACTACTGAATCATCAGATCAACCTTAGTTCAATTTATTAAATTGAAAATAAACATTTTAGTTCATCAGAATATAAAATGTTTTTAATTAGAGTATTTAGAATTGTTTTTATCAAATAGAAAATTACAATTGATTTGTAATAGTGCTAAAAAATCAATGTTAGACATTGAAGTATATTTCAATATTAGCTATCAGGATCTTGATCAAGATCAATATGAGCTATCATAGTGAAAGCTATCCGAGACCATTGAAACCTACTATGAAATATGATAGTTGAATAATTTTCTATAAATAGGAGTTCATTTGAAGAGATGAGAGTTGATACATTTGGAACTCAACATGTCTGAGGATTTATTTTCATGAATATCTCATTCATAATCTTTGTAATCATTTAGAGAGTTTCAGTTACATGGAATGTTGATTTAATAAGTTTTCCTTGTGACTTTTCCATTCCTTCATTTTTTGAAAATAACAAACACACTATTTTAAGGAAAAAAATTTTCCCCTAAAAATTATCTTATTAAACAAAATTTTCCTTCCCCTAGGAAATTTTATCCTTACATATATTTTTATTGTTCATTTTATAGTTTCCCTAATTCAAATTCCTTTTGTTTCTAGAGTCTAAAAATCGATTTCATCTCTAAAACCTCGAAATCCCATAAATCCATAGATATAGATTATTCTATTTTTAGTTTTCAATTTTTCTAAAATTTGGACTCTGAATTCTCTAAAATTTAGACTCCAAATTCTCTAAAATTTAGAGTCTTAATTCTCTGAAATTCAGACTCCGAATTCCCTGAAATTTGGACTCCGAATTCTCTGAAATTGAGACTTCGAATTCTCTGAAATTCAGACTCCAAATTCATCAAAATCTAGAATCTGAATTATCTGATGTGTAGACACTGAATTCTCTAAAACTCCGACTCCAAATTCTATGAAATTACGACTCACAATTCTTTGATATTTAGACTTAAAATTATCTAAAAATCAGACTCCAAATTCCTCAAAATTCAGACTCCAAATTCCTCAGAATTTAAAATCCTAATTCATCATAATTAAGAGTCCTAATTAATTGGAATTCAGACTCTGATGTCTATAGAATTTCGGTTCCGAGTTCCTTGTAATACTGAATCTGAATATCCATTATTTATAATCTCCAAGTGTTTACTTGTCTATACTTTGATTTTTTTTCCATTGACTTCGGAAAATGGATTTGGTCAAACAACCATATTTTTCATACCCTTGTTATAGTTATAAAACTATGTCCTACAATCTGTTTCTATCTAACCATTGTTTGAGTGACACTTGTACAGGTCCCTCTGAGACAGAAAGAAAAATATAACCATTGGAGGGAGATGACTGTTGGAGATATTCCTACAAATATGAGCTCATTTGAACGAGCTTATAACAACTAAGATACTATTGATCAATCTAGATATTGCATGCTACTGCTGTGATTTCTAGGGTGAGAGACTATCATTCCTTGTGCGTACAGAGCATCTTGTCTAGCTTGCTTCATGTGACTTTGATTGTTGCTGTATAGAATCAAGGGCTTCCGGGGATAGGAAGATAGAGCTTCCAACTACCTTAATGTTCAAGGAATTTCTTGTTTAGGAATATAGAGGTTCCAGCTACCTTGAAGTTCGAGGAATTCCTTGGTTTGGATGATAGAGGTGCCAACTACCTTGATGTTTGAGGGATTATAGGGATATCAAGACAGATTCTGATATTCATATTGAAGGCTGACCCTAGTGTGGATAAGATATACATTCTTGAAATTATAAATCAAGTTACCTTTATAAAAAGTTGTTGGATACAAAACACTTTGGGATAAAAGATTTCATACGTGTTACTAGTTTTGTTTCAAGTTTATTTTCCACTATATTTTGACAAAGGAAGAAAGTAAAACTTTCTTATACTTTCCTTTTCTCTTATGTACTATGATTAATTAAATTCTATACACATTAAAGTTGAATCTATTCCTTTTAAACTTTTTTACGTTTCATTTCTGGAACCATATTTTCAGAAGCTAGTAGGTCTGTAAAACTAAAAGTATTCTTGTGAATTTACCTTGTTTAACATTGCTAAACATATATTTCCTTAAAGTTAAAAATGAGGGTTTTTATACTTACAATTCAACCCCTCTTGTATTTTAGAATCTAAATAATATTTTGATCATACATGGAATATATATGAGGACTATAAATTCATTAGAATGTTTTATTTTGAATTCTATGTGTCCGATAATGTTATTTATCAAGGGATTCTAAAGATAGGAAGAATAATGAATCTGATCCATCAGATCATGGTCATCTGTTGTAAGGAAGACAAATAAATACCATTGATCATATCGAGGGATTATAGGGGAATATATGATAGAGACATTCCAATTATTTCATTGAGGTATTGTTTGGTTAGGAAATAAAAACCATTATAGAAGGTATTGAAACATTGAATATCATATGTTGAGGTTTCTAACATCCTTATATCATATGGTTAAAGAGTAAATTCTAGTATAAATCTTGTAATTCATTCATACTATTATAAGATTTTTTAGTAATTGTTTTTACAAAGATTAATTTACATTGTACATATACATAAAAAATATTGATTAAACTTATATTTCTAAAAATAGTTTTATTAGACTATCTGTGAGATTGTTAACAACTATGATATATCATACACATTCTAAATCATATTTTAACACTCTGATAATTATATTATTTTTATGTACGATATTTTTGACAAAATAGTTATTTTGTTTTTTCCTAGTTTAAAATCCTAAACTATAACTCACCCCTCTTGTATCCATTATAAAATCCTTTGAGCCAATAACCAACCATGACCTCCCTCTTTGATGATCCTATCCGATCACTTCCATCATCAAGCATCACATAAATAACCAAAATTCACTATTTATTAAAAATAACATCTGGAAATAAAAAAAAGGATAAAATCACATTCTATATGAAAAACACACTTTTTTTAGCTACTTGCGGGACATAATTCAAGTCCAAACAAAGGATAAAGTAGTGGAAGAAGATTCATAATTATCCACATGACCTTTACGGTGGTTCACACATTTTGTAACCTCATAAAGACTCCTATTAATTTCCTCTCTAGAAGATTTATTTATATCCATGTAGTACTACACGTCGTGTCTTCATCTTCCAGGGATGAGCTATGAGATCCTAACTGTGTCTATGCCATTTTGGTCATGTCCATGTACATGGCCATGTCCATGTCTATCTAATACAAGAGTACACATCAAGCTACCAGGAGGGGGTCTCATGGATTGTGGGGGACCCGCTTAGTGAATGATACTTATCTAACCCTGGAACCCCAGTCTCCATTTCCAGTGGAATACAAGTTGTGTGTTCTTCACTATACAAGCCATATAGTCAGGATTTTTCAAAACTATAGGTCCTTCAAATAGATCCTAAATATACTATTTTATTCCACTTTTCATGCCTTTTTTGACCAAAATAATACAAATAAAATGTTTCAACTATCTCTAACCATCGATTTTGGTGCTCGGGTGGTTCAAAATCGGCAATCCGAATAACTTGTAAGAGCCATAACGCCTCTTGCAGTATCCTATAGCCACTCTAGGTACTAAATCCATGACTCAAATCCTAAAATATATCAATCTATTTTTTAAAAACAATGATACTATCATATTTCACTCATCCATCATGAATATGGGTGTGTGATCATGCTCTTACCTGCCTAAAAATTTTAGATCATGGCCCCATAGGACAATAGAGCAGATCAAAAAGAAATGGCGGGGGAAAGAAAAAATAAAAAAAGTCCATCAATAATTAAGCAAAACCTCTTATCCAATGAGTATAGATCTATGAGAACTTGGGTTATTAATATTGGATAATGATAATAATCTGATTTAAGCACATCAAATTATAGAATGAGTCATAAAAATGTTGGGATATTCTATATACCAGAGAAGATTATTTCATCTATTCATGATATATTAAAAATGTTGCAAATATAAGAAATAATGTTTCTTAAACAATGTTGGATCAATAGTTTTGGAAAACAATTTCTATAGTGATGAGGATGATCTGCTGTGTTTTTTTCTAGTCGATTTTCCTCGACCCGATCACTGGTTGTTGTCTGATATTGATCTTCCAATAAAGAATAAATAATCCTTCTCTGAAAAATACCTATGTTACAAAGATAACCCTATTGATTTTACATAATAGGATACTTATAGAGGTAAAATTTAATTAGTAATTAAGTGAATTAATTAGATAACATAATTAATTAATCCACTTACAATACCAGCTGATGACTTCCTTATGAAAATGTCTAGTGATGAAAAACAATAGGTTTCACCTAGGGTATAACCTGTGCTCCAAATTAAATAGTTGCCTTATATTTTCTATTAGCGGCTCCATTGAATATATATTCAATTATTTATATAAAATTATCGCTATTTCATATAAAATATATTTATTAATTTTATAAAATATACCTTGGGTTATTCGAGCCTCAGAATTGTGTGATATGTCAGTGTTGGGATTCTAAAATATACCTTAATTTATTTCAAAAATAGACTCTCTAAAATTGAATATTTTGTACTCTTATGAACATTTACATTTAATATGACATTTTTTAATGCCACAACTCATGTTTAAGATCCATGAAAAATTGTAAATGAACATTGTAATTTATAATCATGATATCCTTAACCTAGTCTTATCTAATGATTTTTTGATCGATGAATGATATCTTATTCTTACTCATAAAATTAATTTTAGATATAACTTTTATAATATTTTTCCTTCCTATGGTGAGGAATAATTTTTTATGTAGGGTATACATATGAATTTTTCTATGTGGTTAAATCTGAAAATATTTCATGAAATAAGAGGATTATAAATCAAGTATCCAAATACCCTAAACATTTTCTTTTCTAGTAGGGTTCATAATTTATTGTGTTGAATATTAATCTAAAATTAATTAATATTTACAAACATAAGTCTTTTTTTACCATAATTATTAATTTTTAGATTATCATGTGCATTATCATTCTCTATGAAATCCATATTTTCAGTTATATTTTAGAGAATTATTGTGCATATGATGGTGCATGCACTTCCATGCATGATGAGTAAATTCCATAAATTTGAGAATTTTAGAAATTGATGATTGTATTTATATATAATTCCAATTAGTTTTATGGATGAGTAGAATGATTTCATGTCATGTAAAGAAAGATACAAAAATATATAGAAGTTTTTAAGGAGATGCAGGTACATATATCAAACATGAAACGATGCGGGTTTTACCATAGTTCATTAGGTATTAAAGTGAGGAATGAAATGTGTCAGTCATAACAAATTATAATGATGAATTTTATTTGGTGGATTAAAAAATGAGAAACTTTTGTGCATGGATTTACAAATGGGATTATCATTGGAAGAAAAACAATATGATAACATAATCAAGGAGATGAAAACTCAGCAGATACAAAGTATACTAATCTTAAAAGTTTTATAAATTGGGGTATATAGATATTGTGACATCTTCAAATGGAAGAAGAAAAACATATGTGAAATAAATGTTGGATTCCATTATTTAATAAGGAAGAAGATTTTGGGATCCTAATAACGATGTTGGAATGACCGCATAATAAGCCTAATGTCATGCATGTAATTATAGGATTATATTTACTTGCGGAGTTATAAATCTCAATATAAATAGTGATTTAAATGAATAATAATCCCATGATATTTAGTAAGTAAATATTTTTTCAATTATTCAAATACCACATGATTATTTTAACCGAGTCTTTAAGATTTTTAATAGAGATACTATCTAATGTTTATATCACATTATGGTTAATGTATTTGGAGATCAATTCCTTCTATGATTACATGAATATTTTATTTTACACAATATATATGATATATCATTTGAATATATTTATGTAGGTCATTAATATTATTGTGAAATGAATTGAAAATATTGGGAAATATTTGATATTTAATATTATATAAATGAAACTAATTGAATAAAGAGATATCTAAATATATTCATGAGTTCCTATGTGTTGAAGGTTAATAATAAGACCAAGAAGGAGAAGAGTCCAATGTTTTTGTTGATATCAATCTAATTTCATCAATATTATCAAATATTTTTATCCACTATGAATTATCATAATGATTATGAGTGAAGAACATAGACAATATTCATAAACAATTCTTGATCTTATATTATTTGTGGAAGACCTATTATTGTCTTGAAATGTTTTCATTAATTGGTGGTTCCATTCAAAAAAATATCATACCCAATATGATGTGAATATGATGGGATTTCATATATACATGGATAATGTCATCCCAAACAATGTTTGTAGCTTATAACTTCACTTACAATTACTAAAAAATTATATTGATAGTAAAATATATTACTTAGTAAGATTTGATCTTGGAATGTGGGAGGTTTTATGGAAGGATCCAAACATTAGAAAATTTAATATTTTTTTGTTTAATTATAATTATATAATTAATTATATTCATAGGCTCACATCTGATTTAATATATCCATATCTATTAACTAGGATAAATGTTCAAGTATATGAGGGTATAAGTTAACAGAAGGGAAAACTGGGTAAAATTTTTACACCGAATCCCCGCAGGTGCATGTATGATTTTATAATTATATACATTAATCATGATTGATAATTATTTTGGTTAAATTTATTTATAAATGATTCAATAAAATAAAATAACAATTATATAATGATTTTTACGAGGAACATAAATAAAATAAATTAATTTTATGCTTCAAAAAAACATTCTTTGAAAAAAGAGTTTTTATTAATTTTTTGTGTGGATTTTATAATTAATATATTACACTTATAGAAATCCTATTTTTTTTAATTAAAACCATTTATGAATTGAATAACTTAAAATATAATTTGAATGATAATTTATAATTATTCTAGAAAGATTTATTTTTAGTGCATATTTAACTATATCAATTTTTTAAAAACTTCAATTTCTTCAGTTTTATTTAAATTACATTAAAGTAAAATTATATTTTATATTTGGATTAAATTTTAATTAATTTTAATTTTGTTATAAATAATTCAACAAATTCTATTTGAATCCATATTATACTTCTGTTTTTGAAAAAAAAAATTTATTCATAAAAACTATATTTCTTAAAAATAGATATTCATTGAATTTTGAAAAAATTTATTAATATTAATTTATATAATTTATATAAATTTAAATATTAAATATGGATTTCATAATCGTAATTAAGTGAATTATTTTCATAATTTAAATTTCATTTTTAGTCATAATGAATTGTAACAACTATAAAAAGTAGTCACCACAGTAATGGGAAATACATGAAAATAAAATATAATTTTATGTGATTAGTTCACAAAATATTATCTCTAAATTTATGGATGTGACACAATCATCCATTGACATATACTTATTCAATTTCCGATCCTTTTTGGTTCCACAAGACATGAATATAATTTTCTTTTAAAAATTAATAAAATAATATTTAAAAAAATGTCAAATTATCTTATTTAATTTATTAAATATATTCTCATGGTATGGATAAGAGTAAATATAAATTATAAATGAAACTATATGTGACAGGAATTGTTTTTAAGAAGTAAACACTATAGAAAACATGATACGCCACATCGAACTTACGCGAAGAACTAAATATTATTATTTAAATGTTACCATTATAAACTAGAATTTATAATGGAATTAATGAATAATGTTTACTAAATAATGAAAATAAGTTATACACAAGTTTATATAATGATTTATTGATTAATAATTAATTATAAATGAAAATAAAACTCTTTTTAAATGAGAGGAAATATTTTTCTGAAAAACTATCTAAAGGAAAATAATTATGTCTAAAAAAATAAAATTACACTTTTTGAATTATATTAATGAAATATAAATTAAATATAATTTTTAAATTCAAATTATTTGTTTCTAGATATTTTATAAGAATTAATCCAATTTTATATAAAAGAAGTATTTATCAAAAAGGATGTTTTTCCGCCTTTTGATGGTGAACCTATTTCAAATCTATTTTTTAAAACTTTTAAAACTTATATTGGATTAAATAAACTTATTATTTGAAATTTGAGAATCAAAATGTACATATTTTTATTTTTTGGAATTTTTTGATAAGACTCAATTTTTGATAAATAGTTAAAAAATATTACATTTTAATTGAATGTTTATTTTCTATAAATTTTTTTTATAGTGTTAAATTATTTATTTGAACGGTTTTGAAGTATAATTATATAATATATTTATAATTTAATCAAATTTAGGTCATTGGAATCAATTTCACATTGAAATTGGATATAAAAACATTGTGAACTTTTTAAGGTTTCTACTTTAAAAACTAATCTTCTTAATCCACCAATGGGAATAATTTTAAATTAATTTAACAACTTATATGTTTTTAATTTTTAAAAATGGATTCCATATTTATATTATATTGGTCCACATTATATAATAATTTTCCTTTTATTTATGGGAATATTTATTTTGACATTTTGAATTATTTTTATTACCACATTTATGGTAAATCGAGTAATTAAAGGTAAAATTAATATTTTAAATATTATAAAACTACCATAAAAGCAGTAATAATTTAATTGGATGATTTATTTTGGACCAATTAAATATTTGGTCTTATGTAATTTCCTTTTTAGCCACTTTGGTGAGAGTATGACATTTATGACATTATATTCAAAAGAAAAGCCAATTTTGTCACACTTTTGTTTTTAACAAATAAAATGTTTTAATACGGGGTTATACAAGGGATATTTTCAAATATAAATAGTATTTAAAAATTTAAAAATTTTATATACAACATGGTAATTTATTTTTAATTTTTAGATAATAAATAATTTAATTAATGTATTCTATGACGATGATGTAATAATTTTTTAATTAAAGTAAATATCAAATAAATGTTATTAAAAATACTAAAATAAATATAATTTCAGACAATTATTTCCATCCATTAATTTTATGGATGAATTTGAAATTTTACTGACGATTTAATGGATATTTTTCAAACTTATATTGATGTTATGATATTTTTCAAAAAGTCATGTAATGAATTATGTCAAAATTGACATTATTGATATTTAAAAATGAACAATATTTTATAAAATGATATAAAATTCCTAAAAATAAAATATTTGTCAAAATGGTTTGTATAAGTATAAAAATTTCATTAATAACTCATGAATTGTTTTTTGTAATTTTATAGTCATTATATTTTCCTACAAAATGAAAATTACTTGATATCACGGTAAGAATTAAAAGGGTAAAATAGGGTTAAAAAAATAAGGATTATAAAATAAACATAACATGTATAATTTTTATTAAATGATTATATTTTGACTCATAATTATCCTAAATTATAAATAAATTAATTTCCATCCATCTAGAAAAGAGAATTAATTTATATTAATTAAGTATTTTGAAGAAATCGAAGAGTGCCCCTTCCATAGCTTATAAATGGGAACTTATTATTTTTTCTATTAACACATAAGAAACTTTTTGGTCTGGACAATATATACCAAAATATATTAATATAATCCAAAAACTCATTATAATGGAATTTTTAGGTATAAAACACTTGATAGAGGTGTTAAGCTATTAATCAAAGGAGATCGTCTCAAGAAGATGTATCATTTTTAATTAAGTGTTTCTATTTTAATTATTCTCCCACATACATAAAAATCTTCAACATCCATGATGAAATAATAAATACAATATCCTCAATATAATGGGATTTTATTATCTTAATATCATCTACAAAATCTCTCTCCCCTTCAATTAATTGGGAAAATAATTAATTATTCATGCATATATGTGAACTATCACACCCACGATTAATTCATTTTCCATAAATGACACTGAAGACTTGTTTAATTATGGAAATATTTTTTATATATAATTTTAATAAAAGATTTTTCATTATATGTTTGTAATATATCGATTATTTTCTTAATTTCCATGAACATGAAAATGATAATGTTGTTCGTGCATACATGTGAACTATCACCTCCACGAAGCGATGTGAATCATTTTAATCCCCACATCACATGGTTAATATATATAATTATATTTAAATAACAAATATTTTATTAATTATATTATTTTCATTATATATGG
This sequence comes from Viscum album, assembly GCA_963277665.1. Classification (NCBI taxonomy): domain Eukaryota; kingdom Viridiplantae; phylum Streptophyta; class Magnoliopsida; order Santalales; family Viscaceae; genus Viscum; species Viscum album. The sequence goes on from OY728160.1 coordinate 1,557,844,189, forward strand.
ATTTAATAATGTTTAAATTCATTCCATAATGATCATTGAAAAATGAAAATGTTACCCACTTGTACATACGATTTATTATCTCCATGATTGTACAATCGTTCATTTTTCATAACCATATTTGAAGGATGGATATAAAATTATGATTTATTTTAAATTATAATAATTATTTCATGAATATTATTCTATATATGATGTAATAATGAACTCCCTAACTATATTTAAATTATTAAAGTCATTTTGGGCTCAAGCACTGAATATCATCAAAATTTCAAACATGAACTTAAATAATTAACTGTTATAATATGGTAATAAGTTATATAAAATGAATAATAATCTTGAATAATTTTCTCAAGAAATTTAAAAATTATTATATTTTTATTATTTAGGATTATAAAGAACAAAAATTACGAATGAGACTTGAGGTAAGGGATTTCGTATCAATATCTTTTCATTCAGGCATTTCATGATGATATGCATAATTATTATATTTTATGTTGTATATATTTATAATATGAAATTTCATATCCATATTTTAAATATGAACATGTTATTTAATGTTTTGATAAATTTATTCTTTCATAGAGGTTATGATTTAAATATTCATAGTGGTACAAGACAATTTCAATATTGATGTATTTAATTATCATATCTTTTTTTTCCATGTCAATATTCATGATATTATTTTATAAAGGATATTATATGTATATTTTTAATTTCATTAAAAGGTATTCAAAAGGTAATCTTGTAATTTTTTTGGTACATAATGTTTGAATTTATTTATAAAATGAAAAAATGGAATTTTATTTTAATGTATACGGTGACAAATTCTCCTCCACAGTGACCATTATCTGATATTTGGATTCCTATACAATCCTTCATGTTTTGAAGAAAATATAAACCACTCTTTCCAATTTATGGGTATTTTTGTATTCAAAATGGGTTTTGAAAATTGAATAATTATTTCAAAAAATAGTTAAATTTGATTTCAATGTAGAAATAATATTTTTCCATTTTGTTTGTTTTAGGGGTTAGTATTATGTTTGGGTTCTGGAGAATTATTTAAGAATTTGGGTGGTTTCATGATAAACTGAGGATGGGTGATCTTGTGATAGATCTCTAATGCATTTGGTAATGAGACAGAATTAAACAGTTGGGTTTATCTTAAGAGATTAAGAGAATACAATGTATTGGGTATTTCAAATGCAACCAAAAAGATTAATCCCTATGTATCCATGAAACCTACTGGAAGAGTGAAATGAAATTGATTCCACATGTTACCTTTATGATTTGTATTTTTTGTGGAGTTTTCGATGATATTTATGATTTGATGAGGTAATTTAAAGAGATTATTTTTATGGGTGAAAACATGGCTTTGTGATATGTTTTCATACGTTTATAAGTATTCAGGGACTAACAGCGTCTTTTTTTCTTTTATGTCCCTTACTGATATTTTTTTTATCCTACAATGTTTTTAATTTTTTTTCATTGGTCCTAATATTTTTAGGGATAAATAATATGTCATGATGATATAATTGAAGATGTATTTTCAAAAGAAATAATGTTTTATTTTAAAATGAGTTCTTCTGGTGAAAAAAATGGATACTGAGTATATGTTTCCACTTGTAATGTATGGGTTTTGTTTTTATGATTTTTTAAAAATTCTCTAAAACTCTATACTTAAATATATCTAGGAGTATAATGTTATTTCTAGTTTAAAAATATATTGAATAAGTTATGTTTAAGGTTGAGTCAATCGAGTTGGTATCAGAGCAGGGTTTAGACAACATTGGAGATTAGAACCTTTTATTAAGATTTAGTGATATCATCATGACTTTATAATTTTATGTTCTATTATAAGATCAATTACTTTTAAACCCCATTTCAGGATTACATTCATGGAATTTTAAAGTGATTAATGGTAATTTTGGAGACATTTATTTTTGAGGTAATTATGGATTATTACTTTTCGAGAAGAAAAATGAAAGGTGCGAGACAACCTTTGAGGTTAATACATGTTGTGGTTATTTTTGATTAATTTATAATATTTTATAAATGTTATAAGAAATATATAGTTTTAAAAAAATGAAAACCTACAGGATGAGTGATAACCCATCAAATCCGGAAAGGCCATGGGAATCAAACCCAAAACAGTAGGGCGATAAAGGTGCATTGTATATCAGTATCCTACATGAAGTCCTGAGTTAGTATGTTTTTTTATTTTTAGTTAAATGATTTTATATTTTATGAATAAGTTCATTTTGGGAACCCATGAATTATCAAATATATAAACATGGGATTGGAAACTTGTTCAGTGATTAAGTAATTAATATTATTTCAGAAGTCGTTCGCTATTTTGGGAACCCTATAAGATTATGGTAAATATAATACTATGAGATTGTATTTGGGAAGTAATGGTTGAATTATATATTTGAATAATATATGATTTTACTATGTAATTATAGTGATTAGGTTTGTTTATGGAAATAAATATCATATTTCGGAGATAATGTGATTTTGGAAATTACATATTTTGGCATGAGACTTTAAGAGTGATTTTTTATATTTAGACTTATCTTAAATGAATATCATATAAAATCCATATTCATTTCGGGTTTCAATCTTAGTTTGGGTTATTTTGACTAATTTATTGGATATTTACTTATTGAATGGTCTATGTTGAACTTTGGGTTTTACTTTTGAATTTTATATATTGAAGTATTTTTTCATATAATGTTTATTTTTTGGCGGAATTATATTACCTTTTACGATCCATTTTTATTTATGGTAATTTTTATAGATAGTATAAATAGAAAGTGTTTTTTATATTCTTTATAAGTTTATTATAGTGATTGAGGCATGAAAAATTCATCTTGAACACTCATCTGTTGGAGAAAAACATGAGTATTTGGTGATAATTGATTAAATGAAGAAACTACAATTTTCCTGTAATTATGATTCCTTATGAATTTAATCTATCTATTAAAATACTTGTTAAACTATATTAAAAGGATCCTAAATTTTTTTATCCATTTACATTTCTTAATACGAGATCAGTGACAGTTTAATGAATCCTAGCTTTATGTATTTTATTGTTAGCTTTCACATAACCATGGTCTTTATTACTCTCCATCAGAACATCATGGTATGTTTTATCTTCCATGTCCACAATTTACTACATGGAACCCCAGTATGTGTTTTATTAGGTGACCATCCTACTTTCTTTCTTTGTTTTAATGTGCTTGTTTTATTGTAAATTTTTTGTCACTTTTGTTTTTAACAAGTAAGATATTTTAATATGGGGTAATATAGGTGATCACTTAGACTATAAATAGTATTTTCAAAGGTAAAATGATTATATATATATTTTTTATTTATTTTTAATTTTTATAGAAATAATTATTTAATTAAAGGGATTGAAAAATGATTCTGTAGTAATTGTTTAATTAAAGGAAATATCAAATAAATGATATTAAAAATACAAAAATACATATAATTTTAGATAATTGTTGCTCTACATTAATTTTATGGATTAATATGACATATTAGTGATGATTTAAATTATTTTTTTTGTAATTATATTTTGGTTATGATATTTTTTGAAAAATTGAAGTAACGAATAGTGTCAAAATTAACATTATTGGTATATTAAAATATAAAATATTTCATTAAATGATATAAAATTAATGAAAAAAGAAAATTAGAAAAAATTATATGTATAAGTATAAAAATGGCTTTAAATAATCAATCAACAGTTGTTTGTAATTTTATTTTAATTTATTAACCCACAAAATATAAATTAAATGATATCAACCTAAGAATTGAAAGGGTAAAATAAGGGTTAAAACAAAAAGATAAGGATTAAAAAATAATGAAAACATGTATAATTTTTAATGGATGAATGGATTTATACCCCTAATTATACTATCTTTGAAATAAATCAATTTGGTGACGTTTTTAATATAAAATCAATTTATATTAATTTAATATTATTGAAGAATTCCAAGAGTTCACCTCCCCTATTTTATAATAGGGAACTCATTCTCCTTTTTTGTTAACACCTAAAAACCATTTTTAATCAATAAATATCCTTCCAAATCCCTTTATAGAATCCCTAACAACATTCTAGGTGCCTTATTTTAGGCTTAACACCCTTCATAGAGGTGTTAAGGTTTTAATCAAAGGAGATCGTCCGAGGAAGATGTGTCATTTTTAATTAAGTGTTTCTATTTTATTACCTCTTCCACTTATTTCAAATATTATTAATCCATTATCAAATAATATATATATTATCCTAAATATAGTAATATGTTATTATGTTAATCTCATCACCTAAATCCATCTCCACTTCCATAAAATCGGAAAATAATTTATCATTCATCCATATAGGTGAACTATCACCTCCCCGAACTGATTTAATTTGTTTTGCAAAATTGTCTCTCAATACAGATTATATTTATTTATTTCATATTTATATATGATATTAATGAAATATTTATCATTATAATAGAACAATATATCAATTATGTTCTTACTTTCCATGAAAATAAAAATGACAACGTAGTTCGCGCTTATGTTTGAACTATCACCACCATGAAGGGATGTGATTAGTTTTTAATCACAACATCACATGGATAACATATATAAGTATATAAAAATTATTAATATTATATTAATCTTATTATGATCATTCTAGAAAGATGAAATAATATTTACCTTATTTCCATGATGATCATTGGAAGATGAAAACATTACACATGTGCACGTACGACTTATCGTCTCTAGGATTTCATTGTGGTTCATTTTTCATAACCATATTTAAAGAATGGATTTAAATATATGATTTATTTATAATAATGATTATTATTTCACTAATATTATTCTGGAGATGATTAACTATTGACCACTTTGACTGTATTTGGATTAACGAAGTCATTTTGGACTCAAGCATTGAATATCGTCAAAACATCCAATGTGAAATTAAATGACTAAGTAATTGTTATATCATGGTAATAAGTTATATAAAAGGAATAATAAACATTAAATGATTATCAGGAATGCAAATAATTTACCTAGTTTTATTATTCTGGAAGATATATAACATACATGTTGAATTAGACTCGAGGTAAGGGATTTCGTTGCAATCTCATTTCAGTAACACATTTTTTGATGATATACAACTTTACTAATTTATAAGGTGCATACTAATCTACTATAAAATTTAAAATCCATTATTTTTCTATAATTATTTTAATTAATGTTTTGTTAAATGTACTATTTCATGGATATTATGATTTAAATGTTCAAAGTGGTATGTGGGACTTTGATTATTTAAAGATTTAATTATCATATATTTTTATCCATGAAAATATTCTTGATATTATTTTATAAAGGATTTTACATTTCTATTTTTAATCCCATTCAAATTATATATGAAATTATTTTTTATGTTTTCAATACATAACTTTTGAATTTCTTTACAAAATGAAAAAATTAATCTTTCCTTTAATGAATAAAATGACAATAACTTCTCCAACACAATGACTATTATTTGATATTTTAAATCCTCTAAAATCATTCATGTTTTAAAGAAAAAAAGATACCAATCTTTCCCTTTTCGGAGTATTTTTTTATATAAAATGGTTTTGAAAATGGATTGATAATTTCAATCAAAATTAAATTTTATTTCAATGTGGAAATGTTTTTTTTACGTTATGGTTGTTTTATGTGTGATGAATACGTTTTGGTTATTGGTAGTTGAATATAAATGTTTGTGGTTCTATGATAAACTGAGAGTGGGTGAGCCCATTATTGCTCTATAATTCATTGGGTAATGAAACGGAGATAACCATTTCCATTTATCCTGTGATATTATGTGAATATACTATAGTGGGTATTCTAAATGTGACCATATTGGTTACTCACTATGTATCCAAGAATGTTTCTATAGGAGTGAAATTTAATTGATGACATAAGTTACCATTAAAATTAATATTGTCTACGGATTTCTTTAAGAAATTTATGATTTCATAATGTAATTTAAAGAGATTACATTTTATGGGTGAAAAGTATAACTTTGTGAAATGTTTTCCTATGTTTATAAGTATTCATGTAATACTTGTTTCTTTATTTATTTTATGTATCTTATTGAGATTTTGTGATCATATTATGTTTTAAAATGTTTTTCATAGTTTCTAAGAGTGATAAGGACAAATTATATGTCATGATGAATGTATTAAAGAGGTTTCATGAAAATAAATCAGGGTTTATTTTAAAATGGGGTTTTTAGTGAAAAAATGGATACTAAGTATAAGTTTCCACTTGTAATGTATAGGTTTTTATTGTAAGAGTTTCTATTAATTCTATAAAACTATATACCTAAAATATCATTTGGAATATAATTTAATTTATAGTTTTGAAATAATAATAATTATTTAGGTTTAAGGTTAGTTCATTAAAATATATGGATAAAATTATGATTAGGTATTTATATTAAGGCATATAATTAATTTTCTTATTTTAAAAATAGTATAGTTTTCAAAAATTTATATGTCATATATCGACCTTGATCCTAGTATCCCTGAGTCACTGCCTCACTTTAATTCATTTCCAAAGATACCATACTCGAATCCAAAATCACCAATTTGTTTAGAAGTCTAAGAATAAATATTTCTATACATGAAACTTAAATTACACATTAAAACATAAAATAAAACCTAAAAATCCTTTGATAATGTCATTATTCTCCAATATTGATCTTGAATATCTATAAAAATAAATTTATTGGCATCTTGGGGAAAATAAAACATAATAAATGGGTGATATAAGATGCTCAGTAGGAATATATATAAAACAAAAGCTATCATAACAATTTATAAAAATTATTCAAATGTGATTAACTAAAAAAAATTCTATTTAATAAATACCCTAATTATAATATGGTAGGAATTAAAAAGTATCAATTAATTCCATATCGATAATCACATGAGAATGAAACTTAACCATGGATATTCTACTGGTCGAATAATCATATGGAATATAAATAAATAATTTAAAAAAAGGGAATAAAGAATTTTGAATGTCTATACTATCAAGTTATATCCACAAGATATATTTTTTCAAGATCTATCCTCATGATAGTTTATGTCTCTAGGTAGAATCCTATCTAATTTGTTTCAAGATCTGTCATCCTGAAAATTAAAATCTTCTTAGAATCAAATATAAAGAGTTTGTCCCCCAATTATTTAATCTCATGAGACAAACCAATGCATTAAGGGGAAATAGTTTCCCCCACCCATAACTTATTAATTCTAATTCATTCCTCATATGAAAATGGTAAAACATAAACAACATAAACATTCGTATTGAAAAACTAGCATACGAAATATGAATACTTTAACCATAAACTGTGAATATTATCAAAGTAGAACATTCACAATAAAACTGAAAATAAACCGTTGAATAAAATAGGATAGATTATATCATAATATATAAACCTAAATTAATCATAATATTCAACAAATTATGTTAAAATAGATTAAAATACTCAAATAAAATCCTTGATTTTTTTCATAGAAATACCTATTTTTACTTTGAAATTATATTTTTAAAATGTCAAGAAATTATAAATGAAATAATTTTATTTGAAAATAAAAAAGTAAACTTAAAATGAATATTCAAATTGTTTTTTTATGATGGTGAAAAACCCTGCTAATTCCGTATAAGTTAAAAAAACATCCTTCCGTCGCAAAGGTCACAATGTACCTTGTTTGGAAAATGAAAATATTCTTTTGTACACATTTTATAAAATGTAAAACATGGATAAAAAAAGATTTAAACATTAATATGATAATAGTAAAAATTTATTTAGAAAAATGTTATAAGAAACATGGACATGGATGATAAATTTTCACAAGTAGATACTTAGATATAAACAGTCCCAAATAACATGGAAATTGTTAAATGACCCTTAGCACAATATAATCAGTAGAATCATATAACCCATGAAAGAAACAAAATTTTATGGATATAAAATACCATAATATTTAGAATAATATTCATCAAAGTAATAAGGAGTAGTATATACACTAAACAAATGAAACAAGTGGTGAATATTACATCAATCTCACAGAAATAAAGAGTGAGATGATTTTCCCTTACCTTATGATTCCTAAAATCAAACATGATTTAACTTCATATATAATTTTTTTAAATAGGTTATTAACTTATACTATAACCTTATTCATATATATGATATCATATATGATATTATTATATAATTTTATCACTCTTTTGTTGATAATACTGTGTTATTACCCTTGTTTCATGTGTTAATTGATCCATTTTCTTATACATGTTTTGTCATGAATGCCTTGATTATTTTGTATTAGATGTAGATTAAACATATATAGAATTATATTAATGTTATAAATATAATATTTAATCATTAAATACAATTTTTAATCATTCTAATATGGCTAACATATATAAGGAATGACATCGCATTGTGGATATAGTTGGTCGTATGTACGCACGAGCGACATGATCATTCCATTAATAGTAAAGTAGCAATTAATTAGATGGTATATTAATTATAAAGAATAAATATAATGTAATATTTATTATTTAAATCCATTATATTCATCATTATACCCATAAAAATAAAGTGGCGATGAAAAACAATTTACACCACAATGTGGAGATGCTAAGTTGTATGTACAAACAAATGGTAATATTGTTTATGATAAAATGGATAAATGGATGAAAATAGTCATAACATAATCATATTAAAATATGTTAATATATATTATAATCAATTTATTATTTTATAATTGAAGAAACACATGAAGAGGAAGTAGAAATAGATTCATTTTTGAAGGAGTCAGTAAATATGATTACCTCTTCTTTGGAAAGCCTCCTTTGGGCCTCCTCTTATGAACTCTAGGGATGGTATTTTGAGAAGGAAAAAACCTAGAAGATGTGGTTAAGTAATATTATAAGGTATATGAGTAGGTATTTTTCATGAAAGAAGGGTCAAATTGGTGTGATAATGTGAGGGAGGATGTTCCTTTTTATAATAGAGGGGAGGGGCACTCTTGGAATCCATTAAAATATTAAATTAATATAAATTGTTTTTTGATTTAAAATATCTCCAAAAGTGATTTATTTATATTTTAAGATGATTATGGGTCAAAATAATCTCAATAAGAAATTTTATACATGTTTATGTCATAATACTAATAATATCTGTTTGCTTTAACCATTAGTTAAACACTTTAACTCTTACTGTGACAACTTGACTTTTTTCTCTTTCTGGTTAATATTGTTTCAATAAATTTCCAAAAGAACCGAGAATGGATCATTGATGAAAAATTTAATCATATTATAGTTATTTGGACCAATTTTATGTTTTTGTAAATTTTATATCATTTATTAAATTATTTTTTATTTTAAAGTACCATTTATGTTAATTTTGATACTATTCATTATTTTTTTAGAAACATCCTAACAATATGATATCTACCAACCAAAAATTCTTATATACGAATAAATTTTCTATGTTATCTATTAACTTCCTTTATGTCATTAATTATGTAAAATTATATTTATTTTAATATTTTTAACATCATTTATTTGATATTTGAATTAATTAGACAATTAATACATAAATATTATGAAACCATTTATTAATTTATTTATTATCTAAAAATTAAAAATAAATAATCATGATAAATTTAAATTTTTTATATTTCGAATTAATATTTATAGTCGAATTTATATTTTATATAAACCAATATTGAAAATGATTTTGTTATTAAAAATATTAGTATGACATTTTTAGGTTATCTTCAAATAAAATATAATAATTTTCATATTCATACCCAAGTGTCTTAAAAAGGTTATAATTTCGTTTTAAGTTTTATTTTGGCCAAAATACACTCATCCACTAAAACTTGGAGAAGTGTTAGGGTAATTTTATAATTTTGTAATATTATTTTTGCCATTATTTACCCAATTTACCCTTAACTATGGTAAAAAAATTACTAAAGTTACTATTCATAATATCTAAAAACTAAGTTGATATTATTAGATCTTAATTATAATACTGAGTACAACTATGTATATTCTTTTTTCCAAATTCAATTCACATAAGTGGATAAATTAATCTTAACAATAATCCCGTAGATGTGGTGAGAAGGCGGGTTAAAGGAAATGTTCAATAAGTTTTTAGAACTAATTTTAATATAAAGATGATTCCAATAAACTAAATTGGATTAATATATTCATTATTGATATTTTTTTACTTTATAAATCAATTTATTTTAGAATAATTATTTAAATGAAAACTTAGTGTTTTAACTACAATACAATATTTCTCACTATTCATCAAAAAATGAAGCTTCTAAGAAAAAATCCAAAATTCGCCATAGTATAACTTTGATATTAAAAAATAACAAATGAACACTATTTTCAGAAAAAGTTTTATACAATTTCCATAATTTAGTTTTAAATAAGGTTTACAATTAAACGGCGGTAAAATTTCAATTAAAAAATAAACTTTTTACACATTAAATCAGATTTGTTCTTATATAATTGTCTAGGAAACACATAAGATAAATGTTAAAATTATATAGAATATATATAAGATTCATAATATGTTTAATAATATTAATAAAATATTTTTAAATTTATAGGTTAATATATCATGGTTCACTCGAACTCAGTGTTGCATGCAATACAAGCCATTGAATTTATTTAAAAAATTCCATAAAATATTAGGGTTTTATATTATTTCCTACTTCAAAATTTTCATCTGTGAAATTTAAAATTGATCTTCTAAAATAAATGGTTGATAATTCAAAATTCCTTTTAGGGGAAACCCACACCAAAATAGGGTTAATGAGACCTCCCATTTAAAATTAAGAAAGTGATGTATGAAGGTAACCAAAGATAACACATACTAACATAATGAGGATAAATTTAACCATCACAAAGCTATAAATATAGGATAATCTATAGTACTATTTTATTCATCAAAAAATAACGTACTAGGATAATAATTTTGGTTTCAAGAACTTTTCTGTAGTGTTGAAGAATTAGTTTACTTCATAGACTAGGAACATAAGGAAACATAATTACTTGAAAATTATAGTTTTATATTTTAATAAATTTCCACCATAAACTCATACTTTTATCCAAAAGATGAGTATTTAAGATGGATTTTTCATACCAGAGATTTCAAATAAACTTTTACGGATTAAAAAATAAAAAAAGTATAAAAATATATTCCTCCTATTATTATAATTTATCCAAAAAAATGGTTCAGATAATATAATATAATTAACCAAAAATATTTATCCAAAATTTGACTATAAATCCCCAAAGTTCAACATATATCATTCAGAATACAACTATCCTTCCTCAAAAATATTTGAGACTAATATTGAAACCAAAAAATCATAAGGATTTTATCATATAGTCTTCCCAATAATATCAATAAATCATATTGTCTTATACCAAAAATTTAATTTTCTTATTATCATAATCTAAATTGTTTGCTAATAATTTCCATAAATAACAAGAATCACCATAAGTCCACAATAAAATCATATTTGACTCCAAAATGAAATTCATTGTATTTAACATAATCCTTTTTGATTCCAAAAATAGCGAGCCTCTTCTAAAAAAACATTAACTACTACCAAATCATTTTCTAATCCCAATGTTATTTGTTTGATAAAACAAATTTCACTAAAATAAAAATAACATTAATGAAAAGGTTCATTCCTCCAAACCCATAAATAATAAGTACTGTAGTATAATCCTTATATATCACATGTATCTTAAAACAAAAATATAGTAACATAATTCATGAATCCAAAAACAGAAATAACTTAATTATTCCACTTTTACTATAGTAACAACATAAGTTTGATCATGATTCATTTTCTTTTTACTAGCTATATATCCTTGACGCTTAATAAATTTATTTTTGCAGTAACTCATTTCACTATAGCTTAAACATAAAATAATAATGCTTTCTTTATCCACTTTTCATAATTTTCCCTGGTGACCCTATTCTCCACACTTATAAAAACAACCAATCCTTTCAATCACTTCCTAGTGTGATTATTTCCATAATTATTACTTGTGGGAAAATCCTTTATTCCCTTCTTCCATTTATCAATCTCTTCCTACACCATCCTCTTCTTCTCTTATTTTCTATTAAAGTCAGAAGACATAGGGAATTTATTCTCTGTCTTGATAGAACACGAGATTATCTTCATATATTGAGAAATTTTGGGAGACTAGTTCCCTTTGAAGGAATGGATTAAAAATGTCTAATAATTGAATAATATTTCTCTTTGTATTATATGTATAATACCTGGTATGACTTTATAGCCTTGTAAAGTTATCTTCTATAACTTCCTGGATCCGGGTGCCACTCAACTAGTGCCCCATACCTGGTTGGCCAGATGGCCTCAAGAACATTTCTCCAAATTCCAGAGGCTACTGACTAGCAGTGAGGTCCTAGGGTGTGATAGTGGGGAACCTATACCCCCATTGACAGAGTGAGACATAGTAGAATAATAATATAAAGTAGAAGAGGTAGTAAAAATAATAAAACTGAAAGAAAAAGTGGAAGACTGATAAGATAAATAACTAATAATCAATCAATAAAAAAGATGATATAGCATACTATGTTCTAAAAAAATTTCCTAAAAAAATACACTATAGAAATATATAATTAATGTTCCAAAATAAAAAAGTAAACTAAGTGAACTAAGAAGTATCGCAAGCTTCAACTCGGGCCCATGATCTCCGACTCCTAAACAACATCATAAGTACCTGTAGAAGGGTGCTTGCCCTTATCAACACCTAAAAAAATATTATCTCATTGGGTCCAGAAGCATTACCCAAACAGGGTGTGAGAAATAAATCCCCTTAGGCAGCCAGCAAAGATTTGTGATTTTCTATTAGTGAGAATATACAACAGGTAGTGTAAAAAAGGACAAGAAGCAAACTATGAATTACCCAAAAGTAAACAATCCAATAAGTACTGACCTCCATTTATATTTATTTAATTTTTTTTAATTAATTCAAATACATTAAATTATATGACTATCGGAATTTTACCTAAGCCTGTCAATCCACTGTATAAAGTAAGCACAAAAGATACCTCAACATGATATCTAAATATAGAAGTGAAGACTGAATCCAGGCTTATTATTTGGATTAGATGATGGGTCATCAGTCATACCATTTTAAGATTCAACTCAACATCTTGTCTATAGGCATAGAAAAACCCTTCCCACATGCATAACCAAATATAGGCTCCCAGGCCTAACAAATCCTCACCCATAAGCATAACAAATCCTCAACCACATGAATAATGAATCCAATTCCACATGCATTACAGATTAATTAGGGTCAAGCCCTATATATCCACATTTCATCATAATAAAAAACACATGTAAATTAAATTATTACATCATTAACTTATAATAACTCACATGGGTATTGTATATATCAAGAAACAAGTGTATTAAACTATTAAAAGGCATAAAAAATATTTGGAATATCATGGGGGAATAGGGAAATCACTAATCCCAAACCATTTAATCAAATCAATCACAATTTACAACAATTACAATTCAATTATAAATGTAATTTGTACTTATTAAACCAATAACTGAAAAAGGCATGCCTCATAAGAAACCTCAACCAAATGGAAAAGATGGTCATTATATGGAAACACAACCAAAAGGCGGCCTTACTCAAACCAACTAGCTCAAACATTCTTAATCTTATTTAATTCATGACCTAATCATTATTAAGAAACAACAAGTGTCAATTTCTATTCAAGGTCACACCCTAAACATGGGAAAACGACAATACGACATATATAAATGACTTGACATTGATCGAAAGGCACAATATCACCTACCTCATCATAGGATAACTCATCATATCCATCCTTAACCTCCAATTCAATCTAGAACAACTTAGAACTATAAAATGACGCTAAAAACTCAACCTTAAATAACTTTTTTTTAGGGAAAAATCAGGATGAAAGGCTCAAGAGGAATGAAGATCTCACTGATCGGGTTCAAATGCAATCGATGGTGAAGGAGTCACGGTTCAGATGACTAATCAAGAAGTAAAAAGGCCCTTGTCACTACTGTTCACGAACCCAGATGAAACCCTTCTATTTTTTACAAAACTGACTCTACTAACTAATTTATTAAATAAAAAAGTACACAACTTGTACATGAGACTACAAACTGTGTCCGTAAAAATTATCACCTGACCATTACATGACTATGTACAAGGATTACATAGTGTGTATCCTTCAAAACATGATGTGTACCTATAATTACATGATTTATAGTTCCCAGTCATATTGTGTGACATGCCTAAAACCAACCCCTCGACCCTTCTTCCTCTATTTTTTAAGTAAAAACTAAAAAGGAAATATCCATACCTCAAAGGAAGAACCGAGTTCTTACAAAATTTCCCCTTGATGAAATTCATCCTCAAATTGTCCTTCCAAGGGTGATGAAGAAAAATCTAAGTACAAATCCATCCACTATGATCGTATGTCAGCCTCTCTCCCCCATGTATCATCCTCCACTTGGTCATTATACCATATCAACAATTCCAAAGGAACATACTGACCATATAGAATTTCTTTTCAACAATACACCATGCCAATGAGATGCTCCTCAAAGGACGCATCTTCTTGCAACTCCACTTCTTCAGAATGAAAGGTGTGAGATGGGTCTGAAAAGTAATGTCACAAATACAAAACATGGATGTTGTTGTACATAGCCACATAACTCTAAGGAAACTACAATCGATAGGAAACCAGACTGACCCTCTTAAGAATCTAAAACATACCGATGTATCTCAGTGAAAGCATACCATGTCTCCTAATTCTATTATGTCCCAACCTCAGTGAAAAATGTTAGAACACTCGATCCCCAACCTCGAAATTCAGTGGTCATTTTTGATTATCATCATAATATTTCTGACGATTCTGTATAGTATCTATCTGCTTATAAATCAACTGGACCTACTCTGAAGTCTCCTATATGAGACGTGGTCCCAGTAAATCAACCTCACCCGCATCTAGTCAGCATAAGGGTGATTGGCATGACCTACCATACAAGGCCTCGTAAGATGCAATCTATATAATTCCATGGATACTGTTGTTTTACAATAATTCAGTGAAGGTAATATGCTTCTCCCAAGATCCCCCAAAGTCTAGGATGCATGCTCACAACATGTCCTCCAACACCTATATCGTATGATATAATTTTCCATTAGTCTGAGGGAGGTTTGTTGTGATCATAAACACCTATGTATATAGTACCATTTGAAAACTATACTAGAGATGAGAAGTAAAGAGGGTGTACCTATCAGAAATTATAGAACAAAGGACCCCACTAAGTCATACCACGTCACAAATATACTTCTTTCCAAGACCATCAACCCTGAAGTTCTCCTTGATTGGCAAGAAGTGAGTGACCTTCATGAGTATGTCAACCACCACCCATACTACATCATTATCTTAGGGAAACCTCGATAAACCCATCACAAAATCCACCATGACATCATCCCTTTTCCACTTCAGAATAGGTAACTTCTGTAAAATCCCGGCTAGCTATTGACGTTCCTCCTCTACCTACTGACAGGTGGAACACCTCGTAACAAAACCAACCACCTCTTTCATCATACCCGAACATCCAAACTAATATCCAAGTAGGGATATATCTTGGTAACTCCAGGATGCAATGTGAAATCTAAAGGATGAATCTCCCATATATACTCCTCTCATACGTCCACTAGAACCCTGAAACATCCATGGTTCTTCAAGATCTCATCATCACCAACTGTCCAACGAGGAGGTGGATCCTTACCTTCTCCACATTTCTGAAGGACCAGGACACCATAATCTGATAGAAATCTCATTCTAACTCTGTCAAGTAGGGTATAATTCACAACTAAATATGAAAGGAATTTCGGTCCCTGACTATCATGCACCTCCAAGTGCATCTCATAAAACCACACAATAGGCTTTCGCTCACTACCAGACTCATGCACTTACTACATATGAGTCCTATAGTTCAGTGAATATGATACTAAATTTCTGTTTCCAGGTGTATAGTAAATATGTATGTTGAAATACAGGAGGTACTCCAACCACCTTCACTACCTCATATGTAAATCACAATGAGTAAATATGTACTTGATACTTTTGTGGTCCGTGTACACCACAAAAGGCTCACCAAATAAATAATGTCTCAAAAAATGTATGTCATGAAAAACCTTGACTAACATGAGATCATGTGTCGAATAGTTCTTCTCATGTGGCCTCAAGTTTCAATACCCATATGCAATGACTCGTTCCCCGTGAAAAAGTACTTCTCTCATCTTGATTCTTGATATATCACAGTACACAGTATAAATCCTTCCCAGCTCCAGCAAAATTAGTATGTGATGACGTTAGTCTTACTTTCATCTCTTGAAATGCCATCTTGTAGTAATATGACCATACGTAATTCACAACTTTCTTTTGTCAATCCAATCATCTGCACTTCTAATCGTGAGAAGTCCTGTATGAAATTCCTATAGTAACCACACAACCCTATAAAACTCTACACCTCAAAGATGTTCTTGGGATTCTCCCAAGTAACTACTGCTCTCAATATCTCTAGGTCCACTGATATTATTGTTTCTTAGATGACATTACCCAAGAAGTGTTTTTGATCTATCTAGAAGTACCACTTTGTGAGCTTAGCATATAAATAATTCTATCTTAGAGTACCCAAAACAATATCAAGATGGGTTTCAAGTTTATGTTGGGTATATGAATAAACCAAGATATCATCCCCAAAAACAACCAAAAAATAATCCTTGTAACGATGGAACACTCGATTAATCAGAACCATGAAAACTGTTGGCATGTTTTTGAGAACGAATGAAATAACCAGATTCTCATATAGACCATACCTGCTATGAAACATGGTACAAGGTATGTCTGAAGATCGAACAATACCTGGTAATATATTGACCTTAAGTTGATTTTCAAGAACACTGAAGCTCCATGAAGATAATCAAACATGTCATCTATTCATGGCAAGGGATATCAAGTTTTAACTATAACATGGTCCAGTTTACGATTGTCCATGCATAGGCTGAGGGTACTATCCACCTTTTTCACATGGAGGATGAGATAACCCCATGAAAAAGTACTAAGTCAAATAAAACCCTTTTCCATTAAATCCTCTAGATGCCTCTTGAGATCTTAAATCTTCTTCGTAGCCATCCTGTAAGGAGGAATGGATACCAATACAGCTCCTAGAACTTGGTCGATAGAGAACTCCACCACTCTTACCGGAGGTAATCCTAAAAAGTAATCTGCAAAAACATCCCTGAAATGATCAACCACTAAAGGGAAAAATATATTATGTGTTTCCTAGTCATCCAAATATAAACTGCAAATCAGTAATATCATCCCAGTCAACCCACAATGCTCCAGTCCATCTCATCTCACCTAGATATCCCATTCAGCCTTATGTAGATACGACCTACCCTATGGTGATTTAAAACTCACCATTTAGTGATACAAATCAACAACAACCTGAAAGGAAAATATCCAATCCATTCCAAGGATGAAAAAAATTATTATCATCTCTAGGACATCTAGATCCCAAAATAATGACATCCACATATCTTAAGGGGAAGTCTATTCACTGTCACACACCTATTGTTCTAATCACTAATAGAGTGTCTAGTTTCATAAAACCATCAAAATAGAAATCACATATCCCAAGGCACTCTAAAATGGTCAAAAATAGAAAATATGTGAAGCCCATGTATTAGAGAGTGCATAAGATAAAACTATGGTGACTAGAATAGTACCTGTTATTATAGAAGGTCTGTGAACATTCTTCTACTGGGTCTATTGCGCCGCATATGTTTGACCCGTACCGTGGCCCTAACACACTCCCTGGATGCCCAGAGATGTCCCGCCCTACTATCACTGAGATCCAGGGGTCTGGCTACCACAACCACAAGAACTACCTTGAACATAATGACCTGACGTATTCCAATTCCCTGACTAGTGGGAAGCTGCTGACCCTTCTCCTAAACAAGGATTCTATTTATAACCTCTCTCACTAGTTTCTTGTGGAAACACCCTGTAGTAGCGTGGTAGATAGCCCATCCTCTCTCAAGATCGACACTTGATTGGGTTCATTAGGCACTCTGGTCTCATTTTTCTTGATCTTCCACACTGATATCATCTCAACTTGCTACCAGAAGAAACATTCTGACTGATTTTATCCCCATGACAAAGCTTGATACGACGATTCTGGCTCCCGGTTGAGAAATTACTGGATATCTGTGCTCAACCGCACTGGTTCAAACCTTCAGCTTCCTGCATATTACACTCAACAATCTGCACCTGATTCCCATTGGCATGTACAAAAGGCAACCTGAAAACATTCACCTATGACCAAATGTCATACCTGAGACCAACCTTGAATTGCCAAGCCCTCGATGTCTCCTCACCAATCAAAATATGTGAGAATCTTTAATGATCTGTGAAAATGGATGAGTAGTACATCACTGACATAGCGCCCTGCTCGAGATGCATGAACTCCCTGGCTCTATTGGCCCTTAACATTTTGGGGGAATAGTATTTATAGATGACCATCTTAAAATCTCCCCATGCCGTGTCCTGATGGCACTATGTTTGAGTGATAACATCCCACCACCTCTTCGATGAATCATGAAACATATAAGCTTCAAGCTTGACCCTCCTCTATGAAGGTGTCCCATAGACACTCAAAGATCATAAGCATAGAATCCATCAATAAATCTGCATCCTATGGTCCATCATCCCCTGAAAACGTAGGAGGATGCAGCTGCTAGAATACTCGCATCAATTATTCCATAGACGAGAAAAGATGAGGTATTCTCTAGAAGGTCTGTATAAACCACATGAAGGCTTCATAGAAATGTGCATATATACTTGTGTGTGGTATAACTGTTAGTGCCATGACTGGAATATCTGGAGGATCCACTGTTAGCATATGTCATACCACCTTTAGGGTATGCTCACTACCACTGTCCTGGCATACAACATAAGGTCGTCGTGGTGGCATTGCAATGTAAAATCCAACACATAAACCTCAGTATAAGATTATTCATCCAGGTGATAAATTCAATAAAGAAAGAACTTAACAAGAGAAGAAAAGCCTCATAAGTTCACAAAATATGAGGGAACGATGTGTAGGAACCATACAGGGTGTGTACACTTAAGCCCTTACATGGTTGCTTACTCCGGCCGGCATGGGAGTATAAACACCCCAGGTACACGGTGTGTAGGGACTATAACTGGTGTGTCCCCTTAAAATCTCACATGTCCATGTACTATTACACGGCAAGATCCACACGAGTCTTCTAATGAAAAACTACACATGGTGTACTTAAGGTACAGGATGTGTCCTGATCAGAACTCAAAAACCCATGTTCTCTCTCACACGCCAGACACATGGTATGATACTACACAACGTGTACTCCGAGTACACGTTGTTCTTCCCAAATAGAAGAACACATGGTGTGTGATCATTGGACCACATGATTTGTTATCTGGGTTTCCTGAATTTAAGCCCCAAAAACTTCACTCAAATCCCTTTTTTGCAGAATAAATAAATTGTGTTCCAAGTTCTGATATGTGGGGGCCCATAATCCCCACTAATTAATTCATGGAATCAAAATATAGCACACAAATACATAATTTATATCCCATGGGCAAAACACGATCCATTAAATTAGGATACAAGAGGGCCCATACTCCTCAGGGATCAAATTTTGTGTCCATCCAATTCAACCATAACATGTATCAATACACCTATCACAAGAGCATGCACACTAATCATGGTATCTATCACAACATTAGGCATATTTAGCACGAAATCTAACAAAACACCATGTAACCAGTAATGCTCTCAAAATGGAATAGAAAAATGCATGTCATGTTATTTCTAAAAAATTACTAATGATGAATGAGATGGAATACTCTCATCTCATTAGGTTGCAACAAAATAGATCTAATATGATATCAATAATAGTAACAAAAAAAATATACATCTCTCAATGGTAAAATAAAATCAACTATAATGGCTAAATATCCAAAAATAAGAATTCAATTCGAGGTAATTTGGATTTTCCCTATACACGAGGTAGCTACTCCAGGGCACAACTAATTACAATTCACCATT
The DNA here is from genome assembly GCA_963277665.1 of Viscum album. Lineage (NCBI taxonomy): Eukaryota > Viridiplantae > Streptophyta > Magnoliopsida > Santalales > Viscaceae > Viscum > Viscum album. Next base: position 1,557,864,480 of record OY728160.1, read on the forward strand.
TCCTTCCTATTCCTTTATAATGTTTCCAAATAATAAGACAAAACAAAAAAGAAAACCCCTTCGATACCACATTGTAATTTCCTAGATCTGGGTGCCACTCAACTGGTTCCCCGTACCTGGTTATCCATATGGAATCAAGTTCATTTCCCCAAATGCCATAGGATTTTGACTAGCAGTGAGGTCATAGGGTGTGATAGTGGGGAAACTATGGCCTCATTGGCACAGTGTAACATAGAAGAATAATGATATACAATAACAGAAGCACTAAACAATATAAAAATGAAATAATCAAAAGAATACTGATAAGATAAATAACCAAGCATCATTTAATACAAAAGATTATACAACATATTATATTCTAAGAAAATAGCCAAAAAAGTTACACTGTAAAAATCCACAATATATGTTCCAAAAGAAAAAGGGAAACAATGGAAACTAAGAAGCACAGAAAGCCACGACTCTGTCCCATGCTCTCTGAATCCTAAAAAAAATATCAAGTACCCTTAGAAGGGTGCTTTCCCTTATCAAAACCTGCAATAATATAATCTATTTGGGTCCAAAAGCATGACCCAAATAGGGTGTGTGAAATAAATCCCAATATGCAACCAACAGTGATGTGTGCTTATCTGCCATTGAGTATATGCAATAAGTAGTGTACAAAAAGGAAAATAACTAGGAAGTACTCAAAAGTAAAAAATCCTACATGTACAGAACTCCATTTATATTTAGTTCATATTCTTTAATTAATTAAATTACATTGAATCGTGTGAGTCTTGGGATTCATCCTATGCCCCTCAATCCCCTATATAAAGTAATCACAACACATACCTCAATAGGCTATCTAAATATTGAAGTGAAGGCTGAATCCAAGATTGTGATTTGGCTTGGGAGATGCATCATAAGTCATTTCATTTTAATATTCAACTCCACATCTTTCCCATAGGCATAAGAAAAGAACTTCTCATAGGCATAACCAAATCCTCACCCTCAGGCCTATAGAATCCTCACCCACAAGAATAACAAATATCCGTGCACAAGCATAACGAATCATCACCCACATGCATAATAGATCAATCAAGGTCAAGCATGGTATATCATCATTTCAGCATAATAAGCAACACATGTAAATTCCCCTATTACATGGTTGAAATAAAATAACTCATGTGGGAACCATACATATCAATAAACTAGTGAATTAAAGAATCACAAGGCTTAAATGATAATTTTCATATCATGGGGAAAAGTGAAAATATCTAATCCCAAACCCTTTAATCAAATTAATCAAAATTTACCACAATTTCAATTAAATTATAAATGTAATTCATACTTGTAAACCCAATATGGGAAAACAAGGCATTCCTCATAGGTAACCTTGTCCAAATGGCCATAAACTGTCATTCCAAGGGAATGCACCCACGAGGTGTCCCTTACTCAAACCAAAAATCTCAAACATGCTTAATTTAATTTAATTTATGACCTAAACATCACTAGGAAACAACAAGGGTCAATTTCTATTCATGGTTACACCCTAAACATGGGAAAATGACAACACAACACATATAAATGACTTGAAATTGAGATAAAGGCACAAATACACCTTCCTCATCATATTATAACTCTCCTCATCCATCCTTAACCTCCAAATCAAGATAGAACAATGTAGATCTAAAAAATGATGATAAAAACTCAACCTTAAATAACATCGTCGAGAGAAAAAGTTAGGAATAAAGGCTCAAGTGGAATTGGGAGCTCACCGATTGGGTTAAAATGTAATTGATGGTGAATGAATATGGATTCAGATGATTTATTGGGTAGGAAAACAGCCCTCAGTATTTCTGTTCGTGAACTCGGATGAGACCCTACCTGTTTTCACAAAAATGATGATACTTCCAGATTTAATCAATAAATAAAGTAAACAAAGTATACTTGAGACTACACAATGTGTTCGTACAAATTATAGCCGTACAATTATATGACCATGTACTAGGATTACATGGTGTGTATCCTTATATACACGATATGTACCTATAAGTACACGACGTGTAGTTTTCAGTCACATCATGTAATTCACATGCACCCATCCCCTCAAACTCTTTTCCCACATTTTCTTATGTTCAAACTGAAAAGTAAAGTACCACACCTCAATGGAAGAACCTAGTTCTTAAATATTTATATTTAAAAACATTCTTTTCCTCCATTTTCCTCTGATTGAAGAATTATCTCACTATATCAGCTTTCAGTTCACAAGGGAAATATTTTTCTTAGAAAATTTCATTCAAATCCTCTAATTCCATGATTGAAATTTCTTCCTCTTCCTTTTTTCTTTGAAAAAGTTACCACAATTGATATAAATCTCTTAATTGGTGATAAACTTCCATGAAAACCTCATCCCTATCATTTCTTCCCAAAGTAAGAAATTTATTCTCAAAGGATCTTATCTATTATTATGCTACAAATGGATTTTTAGTCCCAATTAATGTTGGAGGTTATTATACCATGAAGTGTTCACACAGTTTTCCTCCAAATTTTGGATTAGGATTCTCCATACGGGTAAGGATATTATTCATAACTTTAGTAAACTATCCCTATATAATAATAAGTTTCTTGTCACCAGTTTTATCTCTCGCTCCAATATCATTACCTTTCATAGGATGGAAATCCCTAAATGTATTATATGCATTTTTATCACTTCCATTCCTTCTACTAGGTTCCATTTCTAAACAATGGATTACAATAGATTAGGTTATAAATAGTAATTCATAATTTATAACTAGTAAAACACTTAACAGATATTGAAAATTTATTCATAGCTAAAATCATAATATTAAAAATGGTTTCTTAAGGGACATATTTACTTTTAAATCCTTCATAATGGATTATAATGAAAATGTACATTATCCTAATAGTATACCTCGAGGGTGTCGAACCAGGTGTGTAGTAACTCCCATTGTCATATACCAGGTTATGCCGAGTCAGGCCAAATGCACCTTTTTGGATATGATACTCATAAGTACATTAGTTCCGAAACCACGTCCAATTATAGTATCTAGACCTTAATGTATTTCTATGAATACCTACATAATCTCTACCTTACAAAAATTCTATTATTTTATTCTATAGTTATCCTCAAATTCTATCTCAGGGTTATGTTTACTAATATATGTTTTTTAAATAAATTTTACAAGGTTTCTACTAATATTTCTCTAATACCAACTATAATGACCCCGACCCAGTATCCCAATGTCAGTGCCTTACTTTTTTACATTTGAATAGATACAATACTAGAATACAAAAGGACCAATAAGTTTAGTAGTCATGGAAGCCAAATTTAATATAGAAAACCTTACATTAAACTTTAAAAGATAAAATACAACATAGAAAATAATTTTAGAACACCATTATTCTCCTAGATTAACCCTACATATTAGTTATAATAATATTTTTTGGAATCCTAGGAAAAATAAAATATAAGAAAGGGGAGATCTCAGATTCTTTGTAATGGTATATATACAATAGAAGATATCATAAAATAGAATAAACATTTATAGAAATTTGGTTAACTGAAACACATTCTATTTAATCAATAACTTGTGTATAATATGGTAGGAATGACATATGATCAATTAATGTCATATAAATAATCACATGATAATGAAACTTGACCCTATAAATTATACAAACCAAATAATCTCATGGAATATAAATAACTAATATCCAAATGATGGAATAAATACTTTTGGGTGTCTTTACAATCAAGATCATTCACCAAGTTAGCTACTTTCAAGATCTATCCTCATTACCATTCTAGTCTATTGGTAGAAACACATATTAATTATGTCAATATCTCTCATCCTAACAATGAAAAACTGCTTGGAAACAAATGTGAAGGGTTTGTTACCAAATTTTTTCATCTCTTGGGACCTAATAATTCATCTAGGGGATATAGTTTTCCCCTAATGTTACTTACTACATATAATTCATTTCTCATATGAAAATGGTGAATCATAAAAAACATAAAAATTAAATTTTAAAAACTAGCATATAAAATGTAAATACTTCAACCCTAAACCATGAACAATATCAAAACCAAACATCTATAGTCAAAATAATCATAAAAAAATTCAATAAAATATGATATCATATATAATAATATATTAACCTAAATTATTCATAAGATTCAACAATATATGTTATCATAGATTAAATTACTCTTATAAAATCAATGATTTTTTTTTGTGGAAATACACTTTTTTAGTTTTAAATCATTTATTTAAAAGTTCATGCAATTATTAATTAAATAATTTTATTTTAAAAGAACCTTGTAACCTTGTAAAGTATGCTTCAAAATCATTAGGGTGTTATCATGGATGAAAAATCCGCTCCTGCATTATATGTAAAAAAATATTCCTTCCATAAAAAATGTCACAATGTACCTTGTATCAAAATTGATAAAAATATTCCTTTCTAAACATTTTATAAAAAAACATGGGTAAAATTAATTTACACATTCATAGGATAATAGTAAAAATATTTGGGAAAAATTTATAAGAAACACGTACAAGGATGATAAATGTACCCCAGTAGATACTTACGTAGAAACAATCTTGAATAATAATGAGATTGTGAAATAAACCTTACCACATTACAATAAATAGAATCATATTCCTCATGAAAGAAATACAATTAGTTGGATATTATAATACCATAATATATATAATAAGAGTCATAAAAGGAATTCTTGGGTATTATATACACCACACAATAGAAACAAGTGTTGAACATGACATGTATCTCATGGAACTAAAAAGAGATATGAATTTCCCTTACCTTATGATTCCATTAGAAAAAAATGACTCAAACTCATATATAATTTTTTTGAGTATGATATTAACTCATATTAGAACCTTATTCATATTTATTATATTGCATATTATTTTCTTATAATATTTAATCACACATTCATTGATAATATTGCAATATTACTCCTGTTTCAGGTGTTACCTTTTTCATTTTCATATGTATGTTTTGTCATGAATGTCTCAGTTATTTTTTATAGGATATAGATCCATCATCTCCATAATGATATTAATTTTATAAATATAATATTTAATAATTAAATACATATTTATAATTATTATTAAATTTAAATCATTGAAAATTTATCAAATCCTGTAGTGGAGGCGGTAGGCCGCATGTATGCACGAGTGATATTATGATTCCATTAATGGTAATGAGGTAAGGAATTGGATGGTATATTAATTATATATAATAAATATAAATTTGTATTTATTATTTATATCCATTATATTCATCATTATAGCCATCCAAATAATGTGGTGATGAAAAACAACTTACACCACAATGTTGAGATGGTTAGTTGTACGCACACACACATGATGATATTGTTTTTTATAAGATTTATAAAAAGTGGAATATGGTTGTAAAATAATCATAATAAAATATCATAATATAGATGATAATGTAGTTATTACTTTATAATATAAAAAACTCATGACTTATAAGTATAAAAAGAAATAATTTTGAAGGGGTCGGTAAAGACGATTGCCTCTTCTTTAGCGAAACTCCATTAGATCTCCTATTAGGGACTCTAGGTTGGAATTTTGAGAATATCAGAACCTCTAGGATGTGTCTAGTGAATTTTATAAAGTAAATGGGTAGGTTTTTTTGAGAAAAAATGCTCAAATTGGTGTGAATAAGTGAGGTAGGATGTGCCTTTTTATAATGCAGGGGAGGTAAACACTTAGAATCTTTTAAAATGTTAAAATAATAGAAATTGACTTTTGATTTAAAATATATCCAAAGTGACTTATTTATAATATAATATAATTAAGGGTATATATAACCCCAAAAAATTATTTTTATACATTTTTAGGTCATAATATTAACCTTATCTTTTGGCTTTAACCCTTAGTTAAATGTTTTAACACTTATCATGACAATTTGGATTTTTACTCTTTAGCGTTCAAAAAGTTACCATAAAATGAAAAAAAGAATGAAAAATTGGATCATTTTGGACATATTTGACATTATTAATTTTTTTTATAATTTTAGATTTTTATGAAATTTATATCATTTAATGCAATATTATTTATTTTAAAGTATCATTTATGTCAATTTTGATACTATTTATTATTTCCCTTTTTAACAATATCCTAAAAATAATATATCTTCAAAAAAACACTTCTAATATATCACTAAAATGACTAATGTATCAATAAAATTATTTTATTTCATTAATTATGTCAAATTATATTTATTTTAATATTTTTAATTTCACTTATTTGATATCTCCATTAATTAAACAATTACTGCATCATTATTATGAAATACTTTATTAAATAATTTGTTCTCTAAAAATTAAAAATAAATTATCATGGTGAATATAAATTTATTCTATTCAAATAAAAATTTATAGTTGAATTTATTTTTTCTATATCCCTATATTAAAAAGGATTTGGTTATTAAAATTATGAGTATGAAATTATTAAGTGATCATTAAATAAAAATGTAATAAATTTAAAATTCATACATAATTGGCTTAAAAAATATTTAATTTCATCCTATGGGTTATTCTGGTTGAAAAACATGCATCCGATGAAATTACTAAAAGTGTTAGTGTAATTTTATAATATTATAATATTATTTTTACCTTTAATTACCTGATTTACCCTTAACCATAGTAAATAAATACTTACAAATGTTACTATTCATAATATCAAAAAAGTAAGTTAATATTATTGGACTCTAAATTTCATATTGATTAAAATATTATATATCTATTTTCTCAAATTTAATTCATAGAATTGGTTAAATTAAGTTTAACACTAATCCCATAGATGTGGCGAGAAGGAAAGTAAAAGGAAATGTTCAAAAGATTAATAAGTTTTTATATATAATTTCAATACAAAAAAATTCCAATAACCTAAATTAGATTAATATATGTATTATTGATCTACCGTTGCTTTAAAAATCAGTTCAAATTATAATAATCATTTAAACAAAAAAATTAATTTTTAAAATACAATGTTGTATTTTTCCCTATTCATCAAAAAATGAAACTTCTCGGAAAATTAAAAAAACCACCCTAAGATAATTTTGATATTCCAAATTAAAAAATTAATCATATTTGGAAAAATAAAAATTTTTATAATTTAAAAATTTAGTTTTCAAATAGATTCTCTATTAAAAGGTGGTAACCTTCCCTTAAAAAAATATAGTTTTTATACATAAAATCAGATTTGTTCTTATATGATTTTCTTTGAAACAAAAAGTATAAGGGTTAAAATTATATGTAATATACATAAGTTTTATAATTTTGTTAATATTATTTATAACCACTATTTAAATGCCTAGGTTAATAGATCATGGTTCACTCGAACTCAGTGTTTCGTGCATCACAAGCTATTGAATTTATTTTAAAAAGAAAACTTGCAGAAATTTTTTTGGGTGTTATACATCATTCTAACATATTCATTATAAAAAGAATAAAAATTAATTAATTAATATAAATACCATAAAAGTGATAAAATTTAAAAAATTTATGTTATCCAATAAATTTTATAGATACTTATAAATGATAATTTATTATTTATGAAATTTAATTTTAATTACATTATTTTTCTGAGTTGTATAAATTCAAATCTTGTGAATAGTATAGAAAATAAGCATAATGGCATTTAATGTTTAAGAATTATTTATAGAACATTAAAAATCCCAAAAAATCATATTTTGAGTCATGTGGATGGTTAATTATTGATAAAATCATGAAATCCTCTTTTATGTTCCACTTATATTTTTTAAAATTAAATTCATGACACATAAATATTGTGAAATGTTGAAAATTCCATTGATTTTATCACATAACAATAGAATCAATCTATTTTTTTATTAAATGCACATATTATTGATATTTTATCTCAATAAAATACCCAAATTCGTCTAAATATTTCCCTTACCACTTCTTAAAGACCTTATAGTGACCATATATATCTTCTTTAATGGACTTGAACTCAATCAAATAGAGGATATCAAAAAGGAAGTATAAGTCATAAAATAATTCTTCCATATTTTCATTATATCATACATCATTGAATGATATAAATATGATGATAAAATAATAAAATTAATATATAAAATATATTAAAATTTTAATTTTTTATGTTGCAACTAATTTTATATCGTTTTATATCTTAAGAGAAATAAAGACATCACTCATGAATATGTGTGGACTACCACCTCTATGAAGCGATCTATTTTTATTTCTTGTCAAAATAAAAAGGATGTTTAATATTATGTATTTTGTGAATATATAAGATATATATGAAATTATTATGGTTTTGGAAGTAAAATATTTTACTCTCCTTCTTACCCTTCCATATATTGGAAAATGATAATGTTTCTCCTGTGTACATGTAGACTTCCATCTTCATGAAGTGATGTGAATCATTTTTCAATTATAAATTTCATGTGGGGTTATAGAGTACTATTTAACTAATAATAATGATAAATATGTCATAATTAATACTCTATATACTTTAGAAAAATCAAACCATTGACCATTACTGCCATTCAAAACTAGCTTTGGGATTATGAACCGACCATCCTTTAAAAATATGACATGAAGTTAAATTATTTATTAACTATAATAGACATAATAATAAATAATAAAAAGTTTACTATAATATGAAAATAAAATAAATTTTTTTTATAAAAATTTAACTAATAATGATAATTTTATTATACAATAGTTGAAGTATGTATTTGATGAGTTAGACTTGAGATACGATATTTTATTTAATACCTTGTCTCCAATGTTTTAAACATTACATTCAAATTGTTTTCCTATATATCAATATTTAAAATTTCCATATAAAAGTTTTGTTATTTATTTAGTTAATTTTATATTTACTTGGATTTTATGATATATTTTTTAAAATAAATATCTCTTTTATTTTCATGATGACTCATTTTGACTTTCTTTATAAAGTTGGAAATTAATATTTTTTTTCATATACAACATGAGTAGCATATAATTAAATCAAGACTATTATTCTTTAATAATATTACTCCACTTCTTTAAATATATTTTGAAGATTTTTTTACTTCTATTTCTTTTATGAGTTCATTACTTTTTAAGATCTTTTAAAGGAAATTGATATTTTTCCGATTTTTATGTGAAGGATAAAATTATTAATATATATTTTTTGATAATGATATTATATGAGATTTATGATGAAAACTAAGGATTCTATGTTTTATATATATGTTATGGTCCATGTAATTTTTTCTAAATGACGTGTGATCCTAATATGGATCTCTAATTAATTTTGTAATTATTTTTTTAGGGAATATGTGTTGGAATTAAATGTCCATGTTAATAATTTTACATGAGAGCTTGTAAGAGTGATTTTATGATGGGTATGATTATGATCTCCCAAGATATCTTCAGGTACTTTATATGAATTAAAATGAGTATTCATGGAAGTCTATTGATTTAATAATGAATTATTATGGGATTAGTTTTAGACTCTTTTTAATGGTAAATTGAATGTTTTCCATGAAAATGATTTCATCATTACTCATGTTTTACATGAAATCCTAATGATTATGAATTTTCCATATGATTTTTTATGATATGATTTTTAAAAATATTTTGGAAGTGAATTTGATTTCATCAGTATGTAAATGATTATTTCTTTCTCAAGGGAAATTTTATAGAAGGAAAATTTTCTATGGGATTTTATGATTTTCAATATGAGATAATGTGTTTTATTTTTTTATATACATTAGTGATAATTTTTTAGTCATCCAAAATTTTCAAATGTTTTTCATATGTATTAAGGATGTGTATAAAATATAGTATGGTCTATCATTCCACTATGGGAACTGTCCTAAAATAAGATATCATGTTTTGAATGAAACAAGTTTATAAATTTAAAAATATTATTTTTTTGGAAAATTGGATTCTTAGTGGATGTGTACACAATGTTTTTTAATGATTTTATATGTAATATTTTTTCCTAATTATCAAAAACTATAAAGATAAAATTTCATGGGATTGAAATAAAACTCATAATTATGTTGTGAATAATTTAGGGGTCCTTATAATTTTTCTATAATTGTTTCATTAAAATTAAATGGTTCCTATGATTTCAAATATGAATATTTCATTGCCAATTTTATGGTAAATTTATTTTTTTGAAATCAGGTATGTCAAAAAATAAGAACATTTATAATGTAAAAATGGTTTTTAAGAAAAGTGTTTTTTGAAATTAATGATAGATCGGGTGATTAATGTCAAAGAAATTTTTCCAAAGGAACATTCATCCATTATTTTATGTTTTTACATTAGTTTACTTATATTGATATGGTTTTATGATAATTATTTTATGTAATTTTATATATTTTTGTTTGAACATGATTTTATTTATTGATAGTGACCATTGTATATACAATCAAGAATTCCTAGTTTAAATGTATGTTCATTATATATATTTTTTTCTATATTTTTTTTGGAGTTTCATTATTATATTTTTATTTTTGGAATTCCACCCATATTTGTGTTTTCACTCCGTTATAACTTGTCATCATCCTCTAGCGAATTTGAGGTGGTTATGGGAAGCCATAACTAGAAATGTCCCTAACCTATTTATTTTTCGAGTTAAAAAAACATCTTATTTCCAGAGTATATTAATGATATATTTGTGATGGATTATATTAAACCTAATAATCCCACATATACTATATAATTATATTATAAGAATAGATATGAAATTTTGAACCTTTTTGTTGATTCTAATCAGTTGAAAAAATTAATAGGATATACATTTCATTTACTATCAAGAATTGACAGTATAATTGATTATTATTGATGGGTGAGTACATTTTTTAAAAACAGGTCATTATTCAATGTATCCTAAATTGAGGTTTCTAGTTGATAGTTTTGTGAAGAATTAATTCTGATATAAGTATAGTTATTTTTATTATGTGTTGTGTTCATTACATCTAACATACATGAGAACATTATCTGTTAACCAAATTCATAAAATAATTAATCTGTATCCTAATTTGTATTTTTTTCATTTAATTATGAAATTCTATGGTATTCAGCGACAAAGGACAAAATTGCTGATAATTTTAGGTTTATAATTTATTTAGAGAATGATAATTTTGTATGATGAAATATAATGAAGTATTGTTTTGAGATATATTAGATAAATGTTTTTCAGACATGTTGTTTTGAAAATTAGTTTTTTTTGTCATCCTAGAAAAGATAAAGATTTTTATATCTTCAAGGCCACATATAAATTTCAAAGATGTGCATAGTTTCCTTTTTTTAGTATGATATCTTCACATGATTATACTTCTTATATAATAAATAACTAGGATGGTCCAAACCTGTTTCTATTTAAATTGGTGTCTCCAAACATTTTATTGTCTAAAAGAGTGGCTAACTAGATGAATTTTTATAATTTTTAGGGGAATATATTCCTTATAAGTTTTATTATGATGATTTTTATTAGAATTAGGGCTTTGTTTTCTTGTATGAATATCTAATCATTATAGAGAGAATGTATTTGTTACCTATCGCGTGTGTACTTTGTGGTCCTCAATGACAACAAAAGCTTGTTTCATATATTTGCATCACGATATGAAATATTGAGGAATAATAGATTGGTTGATATTCCCTAACATTATGAAATTGAGATTAAATATACCCATATGAATTGAAATTAATTGGAAGGTACTTTATATCATAAATCTAAAGGAAATATATTATAGAAATTGATCGATAAGTGGTGTTTGATATAAGAGTCAATGGGTATCTATATCGGCATGAGTATGTATATGATAATGATTATTTTATTATAATATTATAGAATTATTTATTATTTATAATTTAATTATGTTAAAAATTGGGGATTATTATATAAATTCTATATTGTGGTAGTACAATTTTGGTACTGTGGATGACTAGTTCTTATATAAAACATTCATATGGCTATGTTGTGAGAGTTTCATAGATCACATTTTTCCCTTCAGGCAATTTCCTTTTAGGCCTTTTTCCACTAGACCATTGGGTCATATATTTTTTGGGTGTGTAGGTTATATAATGGTTCCCTCTCAAACCAATTAAAAATGTGATTTAGATAAAATTGAATTAGTTGTATAAATCACCTTTGTTTTCATATCAAAGAGTATTGTAAATGTATTACACACTTGTGAAGTAGTTTTCTTGGCTAGGCCTATAGACACCTATTGTAGAGTTTATGACCAACATCATTACCAATAAATAGGTAAAGACTATGTATTAGGTTTTGGAAGATTCAATACAACATATATATATTCCATGGGAAATGATAATATATATTAAATAAATTTTATTATATGGTTCCAATATAATTCATGGAGTTATGATATTAAATGTGTTATTGTGGACTGGCTAAAAAATCATCCAAAATTTCTACACATTAAAGAGAAATATTAATCATATCCCTTAAAAATTTTATATGTTTTATAGGTGTTTATATTTTATATAATTAATAATTTAACTATGTCTAATATGGATACCTAGCTTCTATCAAGGATATAAAGAGGGTGTTATCATTCTTTTAACACAAAATATATCTGATTATTCCATTATATTCCTAGACTAATGGCTAAACTATGAGGATTATCCATACTCTAGATTATATGTTGTATGATATTGAATTTATTTGTTGTATATTAGGGTATATGAATATATATACCATGGAGTTAAACTAAAACAACAACCCCTATTCATCATTTCGTCCCTAGTGTGCAAGGTAAATTTTATACAATGTTCCATCATTGGTCAAGGTGTGGTTCACAACATGGATAATAACATAGATATTATTTTGGAGAAAGTGATGGTGATTATATGTTGTTAGGTTTTTCTATTTACTAGAATATGGGGTGGTATATTATTTAGATAGAGATCAGGTGATTCTAGATGATTTTTTATTGTGTGATCATCATAAATTTAGAAGAGTTAAGATGTCATATTAGTGGAATATTATTACATTTAAGGTATGATGTAATTTTTTTGAATAGATTGTTTATTATAACATCCAATATATATTGAGTATATTTATGATTTATTTAAGGCTTAAAAAGTGATAGATTATATACATGGTCCTTCAAATGTGATAAAATGTGGTTTCCATGATTTTGATGATGATGGCATTTTTTTGAATATATATTTATTATTATTGATCCAAGATAGATAAAAATTAAATGTTATTTTCTTTAATTTTTTATAGAACATGGGATAAATAACACATTTGAGTTCATTTGTAGGTATAATGAGTCCTAGGTGAGGTTATAATACACCGAGTTTCTCTTATTTCCATGTATTTCCACATTTCCTTGTTAACATTATCATGATTTAGACTTGATGGTATTGCTTTTTAAATTAATATATTACCTTATTTTGTTAAATTTTTGTTTTTTTCTCAATATTCATGTTTAGGAATAATATATTTAAAGGTGTGTCCAATATATATAATCTTGAAATATTGATTTTTTGTCAATGTGAATTTTTATGGTTAGTTTTTTCATTTCATACCTAAATATAAAATTATATATTTCCTAGAATAAATATTCATATATTACGTTATTTATTTAAAAAAATTATCATGAAGGGTATTATTTACCCCTGGTTGTGGATCATAGTTAATTTTTAGAGGTATAAATTTTTAAATTTTGGCATGAAATAAAATTTTCTTCTAGACAGGTATGTAGTCCAAATATATAAATATTATCCTATAGATATTTTTTCTAAAGGTCCCACATATTTATTTATTTTCATAATCCTATTTTGTATTTTTTTTTGATTGATCCAAAAAAGTAAATCCCTTTATAGATATAAATGGATGACAATGGGGGTAGTAAGATATTTCATTTAAAACTAAACATTCAGATTTGGACTTTTGATTTTCACCTGCATTTTTATAAAGAAATTATTGGTAGTGTTATTTTATTTCCCATTTTAAATTATAGTAATATTTTTTCAATATTTTCTTTTTATTCTTAATTTCTGGTCAGTTTTATCTATTTTATGAAAGATAATAATTATTTACCAAGATCTTCCATAGGTTTTCATTTAGTCAGATTATGGTGAAAGAGAATGTGTTATGTTCACCAGAGGTTTATATCAGGATAGTTATATTTACATATGGATTATATTGTTCTTGATCTTTCCTACTAAGTGTACTAAAAATATATTCTCATTATTTAATTATTTGTATTATGATAACTTTTGGTTATTTCCATGAATTTTATTTTCTTGATGATACGTTTTTATTACTGTGAAAAAGTATTCCTTTGTTAGTCATAATTTGGGTATATTAGGGGATGCTTAATTCCATTTTTATGGGGGATTTATGGATGGTTTATGGTATAATATCTTAATAGTGGTGTTATCTCAAATGGTGAATCCACAATATAGAATTTCAAAGTGTTATTATTGTATTTGGTGTATTATTTACCAACCTTCCATTATATTCAAATTTTAACATGACTGTATGGGGTTTTAAGAGTTTTTTTTTAAATTTTTCCTTTTATAAATATAAAGAGGGAGTTTTCTCATAATATTTGGACTAGATATTATGATGATGGATTTAAGATATCCTTATTATGGCCATTATTTTTTAAATGCCTCAAAATTTCAATGGTGTTTCCAAAAAAGAATCAATTTTGTATAGTTTAAATAATACGATATTGTTTTTTATAGTTATTCATCAGTTCTGAATTATAATCTATCATTCAAAAGGACTATTGGAAAATTAACTAGATAAATAGTGAAATAAAGGTATAAGTTTAGATGGTACTATTTTGATTTTTGGATGGTTATATAGACCCAACATTACTAGAATGATTTTTAAGTGGGTTGTAAGAAAAACAATTTAATGTTAAATTCCCCATTCCTCTTTGAAATTTACTTATAAAACCATGTTGAATGAATTTTAGTTAATAAGTGTAATTTTACAAATTTAGTGTTATGGTTATAATGGATGTTATTTTCGAGAATTCCAACTTAAAATAAGATATTTGGAAGGTGTGGTTACTAGTTGGTTATTTTTGGAAGGTGGAAATTAACAGGCAGTATATCTATATGGAAGAAAATGTATGGTGGATTCAAAATGAATTAATTATGTTATTATAGTTTATAAAATACTGACAATGGATGGTGATTTATATATTGTTTATTTTGATAGGTGTGTGTTTTTAAAGATTCCATTTGGATGGTAATTTCATTAATGTGAAATATAGAAGGTGTGTTTTCAGATTGAAAAATATAGAAGGTGTATCCCATTATCTTTTTTTATGTTAATCACATTATCAAGCTTAATTTTACTTTGGATATGTGATTTATTTTATATCATCTAATGGTTTTAGTAAATTATAGTTAATGGGTAGTTTTTTGGTTTATTGTGATATAATTAAATCTATAAGGACATGTTTGATTGAGATTCCTATGAGGTGATATAATGTGAAACTGAGAAGTATCATATTTAGATACCATTAGTGTCATGGAAATTATGGATTCATTCAATTTATGAGTTTCATAACAATCACACGGCTTTTTTTGTTATTTTAATTGAGGATGAAAATATATTTGTTAAAATATTATAATTGTGGATGAAACATATTAGTAGTGATGGTCAATGGAAGTGTTTTTTTGGAATTACATATGTCATTGTAAGGTATAATACAAGTTATTTGGGTGTTGTCTTATATGATGCCTTTGTGATTTATTTACAGATGGGTATTAATTATATTTTATATATGTCTTGTGATGTTTAGATAGAGAATATGGTGAGATTTAGGGTATCTCTAGTAATGTATACTTGATAGTATGATGGGATTACCTTATTTTCATATCTTCTGAAACCATTGATGAATTTTTACATTCTATTTATGATACTATTAATTGAATATATAAGAGGAACATATTGTGTGTTCTTATAATCACCTGTAGTTTTATTTACAAATACATATATATACATATATAATGTAACATCGCACATTTTTGTGAATATTTTTACTCAAATACAATAATTTTATTTTATTTCATGTGATGAAATATACACTAAGTCAAACATACATTTTACGCTATATAAAGATAATCTTTCACTACACGCAACACCGACTTGGCTTGTGTTATAGGAAACACTGAGTTTCTACAAAACAAAAAATTTATTGTTATAATTATTTAAATGATATAGTTATAACCTATACAATAAAATTTTTAATTTTAATATTAATAAATAGATTTTAAATATTATTTATAATTAATTTATTTAAATAAAACGTATTAATATAATTTTGGGTAGCATTTTTATGTTTGAATATACAATTTTCCCAAATGAAATGATTTTTATAACCATTTCTGAACAATAATAAAATGAATTTGAAACACCATTAGAAATTTAGTTTTATTAAATAATATTAATTTTTGAATTAATAAGTTTAAAATTATCTAAGGGTGATTTTTTGGAGTTTTCTTTAAAAGCTCCATTTCTGTATGAATAGTGAAAAATATTGAATTTTAATTAAAAACTTCCTTTTCATCAAATTTTGTATATAGTTAAATTATATTTCAACTTGGTTTTAAAGTCTAAATAGATCAACTATAAATGTATTATTACAATTAATATCATTGGAATCAACATTATTATTTCAAGTTACTATAGAAGTACTGTTGCACACACTGTGGTAGTACTGTAGCAGGAACTATTCAATACAGTAGTAGGCAAAACTGTTCATCCATCTGGGCCATTGGGCCACCGGTTTGATCCTTGGGTTCTACAAGGATTTCGAGCCACCCAAGTCCTTTGGGACAGATGTCTCTCAAGGCCTTCAGGCCACCTGAAGGCCCTTGGGCCACCCCAATGCCTTTAGGCCACATGAATATGCAGATGTAACACTCAGACTACCAGGGAAAAGGCTCTAGATGGGGATTAGAGCAGGAAAATTCACCATACCAAAGCTAAATAGAATTTGAGTAATGAGAGGGTATGTAATTTCCATTGGTATCGGGCCTGTGTAGCTCTTAATAGGATAGCTTGCCGACCAACCTTGCTAAGGGGGAGTGCTGATATCATGACATGTGCAAAGGAGGAGAAGTTCCAAGTTGACTTGTCTGGGAGACTTTTTCTTATACCTACGGGTTAGGTAATTTTCTCTAAGCCTTAAGTCCATTTAAGGGTTCCACCTCACCCCTTTAAAGGTGTATTATCAAAGAATAAAAAAAGGCCATCCGACCATTCAACCAACTACCTTTGTCACCACATTTACAGGATTTGAATTAAAATTAATTTATCCACTTATATGAATTGAATCTTAAAAAATATAAATGAATTGTTATAATAATTATAATATTTTTAGTCTAATAATATCATCTCAACCTTTTACCAAAAATATTTGTGAAAGCTATTAAAATTAACTACAATGATTAAGGTAAAATTAAGCTTAATATGATACTAAACCTTAATCTTACCAGCCAGAATGACATAGAAACTTAAGAAACACTGATTTTATGGTGATATTCAGTCCATATTCCTTATATTATTGTTTTTTTGTGTTTGATGAAATTTTTTAGGTAAAAACATTGGAACACCTAACTTGTTTTCAAAAATGCCAAGTGTGTCACCTCCCCCTCTTATAAACGACCACCACCTCTACCCCTTCTTCACAACTCTCAAAATACTTAGGTTAAGAAAGAATCTAATCAATACATATCCTAACATCCAAAACTTACTCATTTAATCCTACATTTTGGTAGAAGTTCATCCAAGGAATCCATTTCATGGAAACCAAAAGGAGTTACCCAATTAAGAGGAAACATCCTTCCACAAACACTATCCCTTTATTTTCTTTCTCCACCACCTAAATTATTATTATTAATTGTTTGAAAAATAACATAATTATAATTAATACACTTTTTTTTGTAATAAGGTTTATATATACAACTATACAGACTTCTATCAAATGGTTAACAAACTTACCATTCTTGTGTATGGAGAACTACCACCTCACAAAATAAGGTTGTTTGTTTTTCCTTTACCAACTCTCATGATTGGGAATTATGATGGAAAATCTATTTTTATATGTTATATGTTATATTTATTATGAATTTATTCTTATTTAACTTTTATAAAAAACATAAATTCATGTTTTCTATTTTTTTAAAAATAATAACGTCACTTGTGGATATGTGGACTATCACATCCTGAAAGCGATGTGATTCATTCACACAATACATGGAATGTATTAAGGATGGTTTTAGTGAAAATATAGGATATATATGACATAATAATACTATTTTAATTATATTATACATATATATACACTTATTTTTCATTTAGTTATTTTTTTAATACAACAGTGAAACAGAAATTGCGTTCATGCATACATAAGACCAACTATCTCCATGAAAGGTATATTGCATGTAATCTTTGTATATTTTATAGATTATATTAAATACATATATAATGAATATAAATTATATTTATATAACTATTTACTTCATGGATATATTGATATAATTATTAAGACCAAAATATAACCAATCAAAACAGATGTGGAAAATAAAGTGATTATTACCAGAAATGCAACTTTAACTTGGAAGAGTTAATAAGAGGGTAATAAAAGGAAGTAAAAAAATAATATATGGTACTAGTTATAATAATATGGTTCGGTGGTCGATTTAAAATAATCTTATATTTATTATAGAGGATTTTTTTTAACTTTTATGTACAGAGTCATATCATAATGTAAGGTAATTTCATCTCACATTTTATTTCTATGAGATGCATACTATTTTCACCACTTTATTTATTTGTGTTGTGCATATAATTCCTTATGACATGTTATAAATTAATATAATTTATTTAATTATATTATAAATATTAATTTATGTTATTATTTTCAAGGGATCACAGTTTTAATTTTACACAAGTAGTAAAGGTTTTCTCTTCTAATTTTTATTTTCCATGAGGAACAAGCCTTTTGCAACTCATAATCCTTATATGTGGTTTTTTAAATTCCATATATTATTATATGGTTATTATAATTAATTTATGGGTGTCTATATATCCATTCCATTATTTTTATTTAATGGGGTTTTTGTTTCGTAAACTAACCAATTGGTAAAGTAACTTTGTCTAAAATTTCCTTCTTTGGAAAAAATACCATGTTTTTCACCTATATTTATATATAAGGTGAATATAATACCATTGAAATGATATATTCTGAATATATTTATTTTCATGATATCTAAATCTTTATTTTATTTTATTATTTCTATTTTTTATGATTCAATGTTACCAAGTTGGAAACAGTTTAATGTAGTATTTTCATCCTTTATCAAGATTGTTTACGATTATGCTTTATTTGATGAAATAATGGGATCCATATCTCAATAAATATAATTAATTATCATATATTCTTGATATTAATGATATATTCATGTATTAGTAACATTTTCCATTTTTTGGTACATAAGGTGATTAAGAAATGTATTTTATGAAAATATAACTTTTCCTCTCTCTTAGTTAAAAAATCTATGTTATTTAAAAATCATGTTTTTTAAAAAGTTTTTAAGGATTTCATTATAATTTAAAAAATTATTTTCAAATAATTTTTTTTCAATAATTATTTATTCATTTTAAACGTTTTTTCAGAGAAATGGTTGTCAAAATGTTTTCAAGATTTCTTTTTTATGTTTTCAAAGTGTTTTCAAATAAATGGGTTTCAAAAAGTTTTCAATGAATCATTATTTGTTTTCAAAGTGTTTTAAATGAAATGTTTTCAAAAAAATTTCCAGATTCATTTATATGTTTTTAATTATTTGATCAATAAAATGGTTTTAAAATTATTTCAAGATTTCTATATAAGTTTTCAAAGATTTTTCAAAGAAATGGATTTCAAAACATTTTCAATAATTGTTTATATTTTTACAAGTATTTTTCATTGAAAATAATTTTTAAAAGGTTTTATTTTTGAAATATATTTTTTCAAAGAATAAAGGATATTCTACTCAAGAAATATTTTTAGATGATGTTTCAAAATTATTTCCCATATAAGATTACATCTGTTGTGGTTAATCATGCCTTTATAGGGAATTGATCCAAAATTTTCATTCATATTTTTTCTATTAATAGATTATGTTTTGATGAAATGATGGTTATGAAACCCATTTCTCTTTTTGGGATATATGTTTAAGACCCACATTTACCTTTTAAGGGTAAAATTCTTTTGAAACCCACTTCATTTTTTTGGTTATGCTTTGATAAAATTATTACAAGACCTATATATTTTCCCTATGTAATTAAATGATTAAATGTTTATAATACCCTTTTAATTTCATTGGTTATGATATGATATTTGTGATACCCATTTCTTTTTATGGGTGATTATATGATGATAATTTTATTATCTTGTGGAAAATTTATGCATGATTTATTATATAATGGGTGGGACCTATATCTTTTTACAATTCAATGGGTAGTGATAAATGTTTTATGAGATCATGAGGGTACATGGGTAAAATTAACAATCCTGAAAAAATGAGGGAACACAAGAGGAAATCCCAAGACCGAAAGTAGAGGGAATATTAATCCCCAAACAATAGGGTACATGAGAGGTAATCCCAAGGCCGAAACAAGAGGGTATCTTAACCCCAAAACAAGATGGGGGTTTAAGCCTAAAATATGAGTGTATACGAGAGTAGATACCATGTCCTAAACCATAGGGAAGCTTAACCCTAAATGTTTTTGAAAACTTAAGCCCAAAAAGAGGGATTCTTAATCCCAAAAATTTGAGGGTACATGGGTGGACATCCAAAGCCCGAAACAACTGGGTACATGGGAGGAAATTCCAAGCCTGAAACAAGAGGGTACATGGGAGGTCATCAAATTATTAAATTAATTAAAAGGTTGGTTAACCCAAGCCTAACATTTTATGAAGGCCTTAGAAGGTATCCATGATATAGGATTTTCTATGTTTATATGTATTCCCTAAATTCCATGTATTATTCCTATGTAATGGTTTCTAGGATTATGCACTTGAATCTCTAATGATTCATGTCTTATGAAATGAAAATAATTATTCCATGATTCAGTTTTATGTTATTTAATATGAAGGGAATGATCTTTTAATGACAATGATCACATTCTTTGACCATTATTCCATTATTATACATACACATCTCCCTTATTTACCCTTACAAATCATATGAGCTCACCCCATTTTATGTCTCCTTCCCTAGGTAAAGAAGATTTATTTTACGTATGATGTTTCTAAGAGTGGTGGAAGTCTTGGAGAACCTACTGGGAGATAATGTTTCGCACTCATGTATGAGTGTTTATGTTTCCATTATTCTAAAGCAACTAAAATAAATCACCCTTTAGACATATGTTTATGTAATGTATTAATTATCCCTAAAAAATGATGTAATTTCTCTGCATGAAAATAGAGGGTATCTATAGTTGGTATCAGAACAAAAGTTTAGTTACCCTTTAGAAACTAAGATTAGTAAATCTTAGTGAGAACCCTAAGGAAATGTCTATGTATAAGTCTACAAGTAAGACAAATTATAATAAAATGTTTGGGAATTCTGTTAAAGGATATAGTGAGTGGTTTCCTAGCAATACATCCTAGTATGGATACTAATATTGGATGTGGATCTAGAATAGATGTACCTAGGGGAAACAACACCGAAAAGGTGTTTCAGGATTGAATCAATGTAACTTGGTACATCATTACTTTCCTTGCCACACATCAGGTTTAAATCTCCTAGGGGATATGCATTTGGAATTCCAAAACTCTTCATTAAACGTAATGAAGTATGTAAATATAAGTTGCCTATGAATTACAAAGGTTAAAAGTATGGTTTCATATATTAAATAATGTTCAATAATTTAGACATTATATAAGTTATTTTTCATGATTATGCGGTTCCTCACTATGATAATTGTTTCTTAATAAATTATTTTTTATAGTCAATGGCTAGATCCCAGAAGAACCTTATCAATATAGAGTGATATAATCAAAGAAATTATTGTTCTCCAGAGAATATGAATTCCATTATAGTTGTAATGAAAAAACTCATTTATATACTAACTCATATTTATCATTCTTTTAATCACAGTGGACCTAAAAAATAGAAAAGGAGGGAACACAATTATATTGATTCCTTCCTAATGCAACATCCACCTTCTTTCAGTGGGTCATCTAATCTACATGTCTCTGAAAAATGGAGCATTACCACTAAAATGTTATTCTCCATTATCCAATGTTCAGAACATGAGAAAGTCATTATGGATGTTTATCAGTTAGAAGGTGAAGTGAACTAGTGGCAGACTCTAATTTAGAATATGATGCAATGATACAAAATTTAATCCATGTATTGGGATGAGTTAAAGAACATATATTTTCAATAAGTACATTCCTAGGATTCTTCAAATGAAGATTGAAAAATAATTCCTTGACCTTAAGTATAAGTATGATAATTTGTTTTGGTATATAAAAAAAATAGTACAAGTCTTGTGAGGTGCTCTTCAGTTATTATCTTCCAAACTGAAAGAATAATTGATCGATTCTTTGGTTTCCTAAAACAAATCTTTTTAAAGAAATTGTATATAATAGACTTTAGTAGCTATGAGGTAGATTTTATATGTGCTATAAAGGTTGAAATGAATGTTGGAGTTTTATATTAATCTCATGGTTTTGAAAATAAAAGGAATATGGAGTGAGAAGGAAAATCTAACAACCATGGATAAATGAAAAGGTACCTTCTATTATATAAAAAATGTGGGTAGAAATATTAAAGGATTTGTAATAAGTGGACTACTGAATATTTTATGTGTGGAAGATATGGTTGTAGTGTTTTTGAATTTATAAGGAATGAGAGGAATTTAGATAACTATTTTAATAATGATAAATCCCTGCAGAATGCACCTCCCACACTTCAGTGTCTCAATTGCATGGATTTGGCCATTATGCTATCAAGTTCTCAAATGCAATGTCTAATGTTAATGATAAGCCACAAAAACCTCTGAAGAGAAATTACAAAGGGAAAACATAAGCTATCAAAATGAATAGTGTGAACAAATATAATTAGGAAACACTTATCTTCCATTAATTAGATGTTAACTTCATGTTTAATTTTTAATGAATAATCCCTATGAAAAACTTATTGTTCATCCTTTCATGAGATTTCATGAAATTATATTCCCCTACATATATTATAGAATAATAAAATCACATTTTATATTATATCAGTACAATGATTATCCCAAGTTTACAATGAAAATATTTTTGGTATAAGACGAGAGATTATTTTAGGAATACATAGTGAAGTATATTATGGATGGGTTAGAAGTCTAACCATTTATGTAAATTTTATGTTAAAATCCAGATAATTTTTGTGAGATTATAGAATTAATTCACCATATGAGGCTTTATACATGTTGGATAACCTATTCTAACCATTTGATATTAATTATTTTTATATATAATGACGTATAATTATATATGATAACCTGTTAGTACTTTAGGAATAAAAAAATCAACTTTGTTTCATAGAATAAGATATGAATTTTAAGATGATCAAGGAAAAATAAATGGGGAGATTTTGCTAAAATCATGTAAGTATATTTTCTTTTAAAAATTAAAAAGATTTAGGAAAGAATTTTTAAACAAAAGGATGTCACGATATCTTCATTAGTGATGATATCAATGACTGTTTTCAAGCCTCTTTGGGTTATGGATTTGAATTTTAAATTTATTCTTACCAGGATCTCTATGAATCTCCATCAGAACATGATGGTTATATTTCTATGCCATGTTTATATTTTAAAATCATACCTATGTTATACTATGAGGAATCCTATTTATGTGTTACCTTAATTAACAACTTTGTTTCTAAATTTTTTTAAAATGATTTTTCAGTATTCATTTTTAGGATGTGGGTTTCAATTAAATGAACTTTCAATTATTAGACCTTTGATATCCTAGACGAATTTGGATGCAAAATTCAATTTAAGGGGGTAGAATATAACACACCAAGTTTTTGTGAACCTATTCTTCGAAAAAAATAACTTTATTTGATGTAGTGGGATGAACTGTACCCTAATTCAAACATTCATTTTTTGCAACACTGGGATATTCTCTTGCTACATGCAATACTGACTTGGCTTGCGTTACACTCCACATTGAGAATATGTGAAAAGAAAATTTTATTAGAATAATTATTTAAATGATATAGTAATTACATAAATAATAAAATTATTAATATGAATATAAATAAATAACTTTAAAATATTATGTATAAAATATTTATACAAATAATACATATTAATATAATTTTTGGTAATATTTATTTATGTTTGAAAATACTATTTTAAAAAATAAGCTGTTTTTATGTCCTACTGTGAATAATAAAAAAATTAATTTTAGAAAATTTTAAACATTTAATTTAATAAGATAAAATTAATTTTTAATTCTTAATGTCAAAATTATCTTAGGGTAATTTTTTGAGATTTTTCTAATAAATTTCATTTCTGAATGAATAATGAAAAATATAGAATTTTAATTCAAAACTGATTTTTACTAATTTATTTATATAGTTATTTTATATTTTATGTTGGTATTAAATTCAAAACCTATGAATTATACATATATTAATCCAATTTAGGTCATTTGAATCATTATTATATCGAATTTAGATAGAAAAACATAATGAATGTTTGAACATTATCACTTTAAAAACCCGCTTTCTCGCTACGTTTACGGGATTAGCATTAAACATAATTTTTCCTCTTTTATGAATTTATTTTTGAAAAATAGAAATAAAAGGCTGTAATAATTATAATATTTATACTCTAATAATGTAAAATTAATGTTTTACCAAAATTATTAGTGAAAGTGATAAAAATTAATTACAATGATTATAGTAAAATTAATCTTAACAAGAGACTAAAAGTTAATATTAATATCCAAAATTCCATATAGAATTGTCCAAAAACCATTTATATTCATATTTGGGACATGAAATCACTATTATTGAGTTTTTTTAGTGTTTTTTATTATCATTTTTTATGTAAAAATGTGGGTACAAATAACATGTTTTAAAAAATTCCAACTGTGTCCTCTCCCTCCCTTACAAATTGCCCCCACATATCCCCCTTATTCACACCTATAAAACAAATTAGGTTTGACCAATATCTACCCAATCCAATTCCAAAAATACATTAATTACTCCTTGAATCCTCTCATTGGGTATAAATCCAACCAAGTAATCTCTTTTGTGCAAACCAAAAGGAGTTTTCCATAGAAGACGTAACATCCTTCCTTAATCAACATCCCTATATTTTTTTCTCCACTACCACAATTATTCATATTCCATTATCAGATAATAACCTCATTATGTTCAATATACTGAGATGATTTTATACTATGGTTTCCTCCTACACCTACACACATTTTCATCCAATGGGTAACAAACTTATCATTCTTTTGTACAACGAACTACCACCTCATGAAATGAAGTAGTTTGTTTTTCCATTAACACCTATCATGGTTCAGAATTATAATATAAACTCTATTTTTATATGTTATATAAGATATTTATGATTTATTTAAGCTTTTTTAACTATTATATAAAATATAACTTCATAGTTTCCATATTATTTTACAAAGATAACTACAGTTGTGGACGTGTGGACAACTACCTCCTCAAAGCGATGTGATTCATTCACACATTATATGGAATTTATTAAGGATTGTTTTACTGAAAATATATGATATATGTCACATAATAATACTACTGGAATGATATTATATATATAGTTTTAGGTAATTTACTTCATTCATTCAATACGATAATGAAACAGAAACAACATTCATGCGTACATACATCCTACCATCTCCATGAACGGTGTATTTCGTTTCATCTTTATATATTTTTTAGATTATTATCAATACACATATAATTTATATAAATGATATTTATATCATGTTTTAAATTATTTTTTTCATTTTATATGTATGAGGACCAAAATATAACAAATCAAAACACATGTGAAAAACAAAGTGATTATTACCCAAAACAAAACATTAACATGGAAGAGATAATAAGAATGTAATAAAACGGCATAAGAAAATAATATATCTTACTATATATAATAATATGATCAATTTTTATATGTATAATAAATTTCTATTTATTATACAGGATGTTTGAACGAGTACGAAGAGAGTCATTACTTAAGGTAAGGTAATTTCATCTCTCTTTTTATTTCTGTGAGATACATGCCACATTAACCAATCTCTTCTTTTATGTAGTGTATATAATGTCATGAAAAATCCCTTGGGGCCCATTCCATGTCTACCCCAAGCCCTCCTTCCATAGGCCAGGGCAGGTAACTAGCACCATCGGTGTAAATCCCTAAAACTGGGAAGGCATTGCCTTTATAAAGAGTAACGCACACAACTGGGTACAAGATGGATGCAAAACACTAAGTAAAACTGTATCACAAAGTGTACTTATAGTAAAGGAGATGGAATAAAAGAACAACAGGAAGGTATAAGTAGAAACTAAAAAAAAGTACAACTGAAGAAAAGTAAAGCAGCTACTGGTTCATCCTCTGGGGATTCCTACATGAAGGGTAGGTACAGATAGCCTCCTCAGCACTCAATGTCCGTCAGTCTCCTCCGTGTATCAACTCGTTGTATGGTCCACCTATGGGTACCATCTAGTCCCACTACTCTGACCCTCAGTCAGTGCTGTCCATCGTCTAAAACCAACACAACGAGGTGCAGGCATAGCCTGTGTATGGGTGAGTATAAAAATACTCAGTAGGGACCCTGAGACCCTCAAGGTCCCACAAAACCCAACAAGGATAAATCAAAAAGTATGAAATCAACAGATAACCCCACTTAGGTATATGAACATAAATATACCTAATTTATCAAGAAATCTATCTCAATCATGAGGTAAACAAAAAAATTTACTAACTAAGCTCAAACCGGGATTTTTATTTTCAAAACCAGGGTTGCTGGAGAACTCCTGCTCAATCGAGTAAAGTGGGTCTGCTGCGTCACATAAAGGCACTTCCCACTAACCTTGGACTATTTATGTACTCCTCCTGTTGAGTACCATGGTTCTACCTCGCTCACACAAAGGTGCTCCCCATCGTGGGTCTGCTGCGACACCAAGGTGCTCCCCACTGGGCAAGTCGAACCACTCCGAGTCGAATCGGTCATCAGTCATCAAGTCTCAGCCAGCTACTAGGTCTCCTCACAACGGATGCTTGTATCCGAGAGGATCGGCTCCATGAGCTACTGCTCAATGTTCCAACTATCCTGAAGTCCCACGTAGGAGTATCTGAAAGGTCCGCCTCATCAGAGGGGTCTCAACGCAATAGACGACATGTCATTTGGACGCCCGGTCTGTGAGTTATTAGCCTTTTAGTTCCGGGGGCCCAGTTGGATTTGTGCACAATCCAACCTGATTGTATCTCAAAATTACCCCTAACTCTAGTGGGGTATACTCAAACACACCATTGTACTCGAATAAAACTAGCACCACTGACGGTTCATCAAACGGACATCCGGTGACAAAGATATGGACAATAGAAAGTAAAGGGTTAGTAGAGGGCTCAGGTCCGGTCCGACCCGGTCAGACTGACCTGGCCCAACCCAGTCATGGCCATCCTGGTTTGGGTCGACCTAGTCCAACCTGTTGGGTCTGGCCCGACCCATTGGGGGGGGGGGCAGGCTATTAGGTTCGTCTCGGCCCACTGGTCCTGGCCCAACAGGCCGTAAGGGCGGTTCAGCATGGGCTCGGGGCTGGTGCGGCCCGAAGCATCATGGGGGTGTCGCCCGGCTGGGCTCGGCCCAGAGGGCATGGCCGAACCGGTTTGAACATGGTTCCGCGAGGGGTCCGAGACACCATCACGACTGAGAGGACGTGCGGAGGCCGGGACACCAGCTCGGCCGGGTGGCCGCGAGGGTGACGGCTCGGGGAGGCGCGCCGGGAATGCGGAGGCTGGCAGGCGGACCAATTTGGGCAGGTGCATAGGGTGTGCACGGAGGCCAACGGGTGGGCCAACAGTGTTCATCCGGGAGGCGGCTAGGCTAGACAGGTCAACGCGGCTCTGACCGGCATGGGCCAGTTCAAGGAGGTGCACGCAGAGGCGGGCATGCGGGCAGACAGCGTTCGGCTGGGCAGGGCGCGACCAGGTGGGCCGACAGCCAGGCAGGCCGGTTCGGCATGGCGCAGGCCATCGTGGGCCGGTGGTGTTCAGGTGGGAGCACCGGAGTGCCGTGTGGGCGGCACGGTTCGCGGAGGCTGCGGGTAGAGCAGTCTTTGTCATCGCCGCCTTCGTCATTCCATCATCTCATTGCCATGTTGAAGTTCATCATAAAGAATATCGAACGAGGGGTCATGCCATTTTTGATTGGCCCACACCCTCTGCATTTTGGGTGGTATCAATTGGTTCATCAATGAAGTATGATGAACAAAAATTATTTTACAATCTCCGCATTGATTCCTTTCCAACCAAATATGAGAAAAGAAAAGGTACAATACACAAATAAAGCCCCCACCTTTGATTGTCGGTCGTCAATGTTGATGTCACGAGAAGAAGATGAAGGAGTTCATCATTCGTTGCATCCACCACACACTTCCAATCCCATGTTGCGTCGTTTGTGGAAGACTCTCCACATCGGTAGGTGCCCGGGGAAGAAGTCGAAGAAGGATCGTCACTGGCATTCTTCGTTCTTCATTCTTCATTGGGAGAATCCTAATCCTCCCAAGCTATCCTCTTCGCAAACTTCCACCGAAATTCCAAAGATATGCCAAATAATAGATTAGAGTATCTATTAATTCATTGGCAAGAATTCAAAAAGAATGAATTAATTACTTGGCTCCACCAAATTAATGTGAAGGGTTGGCACAAATTAATTAGGGGTGTTGGAACAATTGAATTAAATTGAAGGTCAAGTGGCTCTCCCTCATTAATGAAGGATAGTTGAGAGGTTTTAATCTCTTCCATCAATATTGGGTTTAAGCCCCATGTGGTCCCCATGTCGTATCCTCTCGCAGGAGGTTATGTTCGGGTGGGCCCCACCACCATAACCTCTCATGGGAGGTTAAGGTGTGGTGGACCCACCTCCAACTTCCATGAGGAGGTTTTAACTACCAAACACCCACATGGGGGCTCAAATAAAATAAAGTGAAGCTCACTTTATTTATTATTTTCCATGAAAAACCAAAAAATTATCTTCTATTCTCGACTCACTTCCATCGATGTGAAAGTCTTATTAAGCAAATACTAGTGCTTCAAGTTCAATGGTGCCCTTGGATTTCAGTTCTGAGCACTGGATTAAAATATATAAAATCCCGCTCATAAGTTTTCTAAACGTACCCTAATAAAACATCAGAAATTGATTCTGGGCACTCCGGGCCTCGGAATCACGTGTTGTCAGTTTTCGCGGAATCATAAAATTCCCATGTATTTAAGAACAAAATTTCCTAGAATATTATGGGTCTTTACATTCTCCCCACCTCAGGGCTTTACGTCCCTGTAAGCTACAATTTGAACTAAGGGAACAAGTGGGGGTACTGAGCACGCAACTGAGCCTCCCGCTCCTATATGCTCTCCTAGGGGTTCTCGTGCTGCCAACGAACACGTACCAGAGGTATCGACCATCCATGAAGGACTGGCTCTAGTCAATCCTCAATCTCCACCAGAACCTCCGTAAGAGTCACCCCATTGTCAACGTCTAGCTCTCCATGGTCGATGATGTGTGAAGGGTCGTGCACATATCTCCTCAGCTGAGATACTTGGAAGAGGTCGTACACCCAATGAAAATGAGGTGGAAGATCTAAGTGGTAATCCAACTCTCCAACTCTACTGAGGAACAGGAAAGGTCTCATGAACCTTAGAGATAACTTGATACCTCGTCCAAATCCCCGTAGAACTCATCGAGGCGAGACCTGTAGAAAGATGTGGTCGCCATTCTCAAACTCTAGAGATCTCGGTCTCTTATCAGCATACGACTTCTGCCAACTCTGTGCTGTCTTCATCTGCTCCTGGATGATCATCACCTTCTCTATGGTAGCTCGTACTATCTCTAGTCCCACTAGTGCTGACTCCACAGGGTATGTCCAACATTGGGGTGATCTGGAAGTTCACCCGTATAACCCCTCAAAAGGTGCCATCACTTTGGTGGAGTGAATGTCGTTGTTGTATGAAAACTCTACTAAAGGTAAGTGTTACTCTTAGCTATGACTGAAGTTGACGACAAAAGCACGCAACATGTCCTCAAGGGTCTGAATGGGCCTCTTAGTCTTACCATCCTTCTGAGGATGGAAGGTGGTGTTCAAACAAAGCTGCGTCCCGAAAGCCTCCTGCAACCCCTTCCATAGCAGGGAAGTAAACTATGCATCATGATATAAGACAAAAGATGAAGGTACTCCATGTAGCCACACAAGATTCTACACATAGAGGCATCTCATGCAGTCTACTGAATCCTTCTCTCTGATAAGTAGGAAGTGGGCCAACTTGGTGAGTTGTTCAATGATCACGCAAATCGAGTAGTGACCCCCGGATGTACATGGAAGTCCTATCACGAAGTCCATGGATATCCCAGAACACTTACACTCTGGGACCTCTAATGGTTGAACCAAGCTTGCTGGTACCTGGTGCTCTGCCTTCACCTGCTAACAAGAGAGGCATTGATAGACAAACTCCGCTACTGCCTTCTTCATACCTGGCCACCATTGCTATCCTCGAAAGTCCTGGTACATATTTTCCACTCTTGGATGTACTTCTAGAGGGGATGTGTGGAACTCTATCCAAACATCCTCTTGTAGTGAAACTAGTACCAAAGTATGTCCTCTGAAGAGGATGACATGCTCCCCACCTTTAAAAAATCCATCAGGTGCCTGTCTTGTAGATATTTGAGCACGTCATGTCTCACAGTCAGCGTCCCAAGGTTATGCCTCCCTGACCCACTGAATAAGTGGGGGAGTGACTTTAAGAGACTGTATAAAGTATGCTATGTCTTTATGCACAAAGTATATCTCTAAGGCAGAAAACTGCTCTGTTTCCTCTCCTAGCAGTTGTATACCATATCTCCTGCTGAGTGCATCTAGTAAAAAGTTCCCCTTCCAAGGAGTATAAACTATCTCTAATCCATCTTCATGGAGGAACACAAGCCATCACCACTATCTCAGGTTCAGGTCCTTCTAAGAGTAGATATACCTGAGACTCTTGTGATCAGAGTACACAGTAAAACGCTTGCCTATTAGATAGTGTCACCACATCTTCAATGATAAGACCACTACTGCTAACTCAAGGTCATGGTTAGCGTAGTTCTGCTCATGCTATCTCAGATACTGAGAACCATATGTGATCACTTATTTCTCCTACATCAAGACACACCTGAGTCCGGTCCCTGATGCATTGTAGTAGAATATGTACCCTACACCTTCCTCTGGAAGCCTCGAGATGGGGTCACTAGTCAGCCTCTGTCTTAGCTCTTGAAAGCTCTGCTGGCATCTCTCTGACCACCCAAAGTGTTTCCCCTTATTTGTCAGGGGTGATAGTGGTGCTGCAACTTTGTAAAAGTCTGGGACAAAACTCTGGTAATAGCCAGCCAAACCCAAGAAACTCCATACCCCCGTCACACTCCTAGGTGGCTCCCAAGAAAGTACCGCCTCAATCTTCACTGGATCCACTAAAACTCCATCCTCTGAGATGTCATTCCCCAAAAAGTGAACCTATCAGATCCAAAAATGGAACTTCTAGAGCTTACCATAAAGCAGGTGCTCTCGGAGTATTCCAGTACTACCCAAAAATGGTAGGCAAGCTCCTCCTCAGTAGTCGAGTAAATCAGAATGTCGTCGATGAAGACTACGACAAAGTGATCGAGGTATGGATGGGAGATCCTTTTATTGAGTCCCATGAACACTGTTGGAGAATGTTTTATGCCGAAAGGGATAACCAAGAACTCGTAGTGGCCATACCGACATCTGAAAGCTGTCTACTGCACATCCTTGTCTCGAACTCTTAGCTAGTGATAGCCTGATCTGAGGTCTATCTTTGAGAACCACCGTGCTCCCTTCAACTGGTCAAAGAGGATTTCAATCCTTGGGAGTGTTTACTTGTTCTTCATGGTCACCTGGTTTAGGAGACGATAGTCAACACAATCCTCAATCTCCCATCCACCTTCTTGGCGAATAGAATCGGGGCTACCTAGGGAGAAACACTGGGCTGAATGAATCCCTTCCCCTACAAGTCCTCTTGCTATACCCACAGTTCGCGAAGCTTAGCGGGAGCAATCCAATATGCTGGTGTAGATATCGGTGTCTTTCTAGGGTACAGGTCAATGTAAAATTCCCCCTCTCTACGAGGAGGTAGACCAGGGAAATCATCATAGAAAACATCCGCGTACTGGTCCACCTCTATAGGAGAAGTCGGACTCTCCACATCAATTGCTCTGAGGGTAAGGCAAGCCAACTGATGAGTGATCGATTTCACCCTCCGAGGAAGTCTGTCATGTGCTTCAAAGGCTCCCTTCTCACCAGTGAAGGTGAACCTGGTACCATATCTATGGACACAATTCACTTTGCACCTAATACAATCGATATGAACATGGACTATAGATAACGAGTCCATACCCATGATGACATCGTAAGGACTCGATGCTTCTATGAGAAGATCCTTGCTGAAGCTCTCGCCTCCTAGAGTAAGCTCACACTGTCGGTACTAGTTCGTAATCATCAAGTATTCTCTCGTAGAAGTCTCTAGCCGTAAAGATCGAGCTGATGGCTCTGTCGGAATCTCCGAGCTTTGAACGAGGGAAGTGGAAATGAAAGAGTGACTGGCACCTGTGTCTATAAGAACTGCAACTATGGTGGAGTAGACACAAATCATAACTCGGATCATCTCTAGAGTGCCATGGTCATATGCATCAGTTGCTTGAAGATGAGTTCTTGCCTGTCCACCTGTTCCCTGTGGTCGGGGTGGAACTCTTGGTGGTGGTGGTGGTAACACCTTGAAACGTCACCCACTGCCAACTGCTCGACCAACTACACTGCCACGTCTGCCTGCTCCCTCTATACCGCCTCAATTGAATCTCTGTCTCTGCCTGGGTGGTCCTTTAACTGTTTGCTGATCATTACAAAGACGGGTCAGAGAGTCACGATCCATGTGACAATGCCCGCCACATGAGTAACACTACCTGCTCCTAAAATGTGTGTCTTTGCCCCGGGTGCCCCGTATAACCGATCCCGAGTCATGCAGTCGTCCACCCGTGGGTCTGTTTCACTTGTAACTCTGCGAAATCTGTCGTCTGCCAGCGGTAAAAGAGTCCGTTGCATGTAGACTAGTGGTGGGTCTCGCTACTAGAGACTACTCAGCAAGAAAAATATCCACTAAGAGGGCTCGCTCCAACACCCCCACCTGTATCGGGATGTTGAGGGAGATCATAGAAGTCCTGATCTCTTGCCTGAGCCCCTGCTCGAAGGTCTGGGCCCTGAAGAATGGGTCAGTCACCATATCGGTGTAGTAGCGTGAGAGGTCTGTAAACCTCACTGAGTTCTGTTCCACCATCATGCTACCCTACTACAGATGAAGTATCTCCTGTATCCCTACTCTATGTAGGGTGGCTGAGACAATCTCCACACGGAACAGGCTCTCGAAGTTTTCCCAGAGTAGCGTCATCTCATCGTGCACTTGGAGCATCAGGCTCCACCATTTTCCTGCTACATCCTGTAGAAGGCTGGAAACAAGAATCACCATGAAGTTAGCTAGTATACCTACCAGTATGAAGAATCTCATTATAGCCTACAACCAATCCTCAACTGCCTGCGGGTCCATATCTCCCTTGAACCTGGGAGGCCTCTGGTGATGGAACTCATGCAACATGCTCAATGGGCGTGCATTGTCTGCTGCTGGGGCTGGTGGCATCGGTGGCCCAACATGGAGTGGTACCACTGGTGCCTCTACTGGAAAAGGGCCCTGCACCGAGGCCTCATCACTAGGCGGGATATCTGTGTGTACAACTCTCGGAACTGTCACTAGTTTTCTTGTGGGGAGGAATCCTTTTTGAAATAGATGCGACATAGTCAAAAGATTATACCTGGTGAGATGACCTGATTGAGTTGACTTAATGAAATATTTTGAAAACACACACGTAATCAGTGTTTTCATGCACTGAGTTAGAAATCAGCAGTTTGGGTCTTGGTGTATGGATACGTCGGGCACCGCATCAACACTGGACTCCCTGAACTGAAAACCACACTCAGTACCCTTAACACTATTTCTTCATAGAAAAGATCAGAGTCCTAAGTTTTGTGATAAAATGAAATCATCTGATACGAATTTTTCATGACCCATCCCCCGAGGCCCATGCCGTGACTACCCCAAGCCCTCCTTCCATAGGCCAGGGGCTGGCGACTAGAACCGCAGTCATAAATCCCTAAAACTAAGAATACATTGCCTTTATAAAGAGTTAACACACACAACATGGTAAAAAATGGAAGAAAAAAACTAAGTAAAATTGTATAACAAAGTGTACTGAAAGTAAAGGGGTTGGAATATAAGCCCAACAGGAAGGAATAAGTACAAATGAAAAACAAGTACAACTGAAGAAAAGTAAATCAGCTACTGGGTCGTCCTCTGGGGATTCCTACCTGAAGGGTAGGTATAAATAGCCTCCTCAAAACTCCATGTCCGTTAGTCTCCTCCGTGTACCGAATCTTCATATGGTCCACCTCTGGGTGTTGTCTAGTCCCACTACTCTGATCCTCATTCAGCGTTGTTTGTCATCTGCAACCAAAACAACCAGGTGGAGGCACAAATCGTGCAGGGGTCTGTATAACGATACACAGTAGGGACCTCGAGACCCTCAAGGTCTCATAAAATCCAACAAGGATAAATCACAATGTATGAAATCAACAAATAACACCACTTAGGTACATGCCCATACATATACCTAAGTTATCAGGCAATCTATCTCAATCATGAGGTAAACACAAAAATTTACTAACTTAGATAAAACCAGGATTTTTATTATTGAAAGCACGGCTGCT
The DNA here is from genome assembly GCA_963277665.1 of Viscum album. Lineage (NCBI taxonomy): Eukaryota > Viridiplantae > Streptophyta > Magnoliopsida > Santalales > Viscaceae > Viscum > Viscum album. The sequence continues at coordinate 1,557,899,635 of OY728160.1, forward strand.
AGAGAACTCCTTCTCAATCGAGTACAGTGGGCCTACTGCATCACACCGATGATCTTCCCCTACCCTTGGATTGCTGAGGTACTCCTCCTATCGAGTATCGTGGGTCTTCCGTGCTCACATAGAGGTGCTCCCCACTGTGGGTCTATCACGCTCAGACAAAGGTGCTCCCCCTCGTAGCCTGCTGAGGTACTCCTCCTATCGAGTACCATGGGTCTGCCGCGTTCACATAGAGGCGCTCCCCACAGTGGGTCTGCCGTGACACCAAGGCACTCCCCACTAGGCTAGTCGAAACACTCCGAGTCGAATTGGTCAGTAGTTGTCTGGTCATAGCCTACTGCTAGGTCTCCGCACTACGCACACTCATCTCTAGGAGGATCCACTCCACAAGATACTGGTTGATGCTCCAACTATCCTAATGTCCCATGTAGAAGTATCTCAAAGGTCCACCACATCATAGGGGTCTCAACACAACATATGTCGCATCAATCAGATGCCCGGTCTGTTTGTTATTAGCCTTTTAGTTCCAGGGGCACGGTTGGATTCGTGAATAATCCAACCCAGCTATATCTCAAAATTACCCCTAACTCCAGTGGGGTATAGTCAAAGGTCCAGTCGCGTTTGATGAAAACCAGCTCAGCCGACTGTCAAATGGACGTCCGGTTCTAAATATATGTTCAACAAAAAGTAAAAGGTCGGTAGAGGTCCTGGGTCCGGTCCCACCCCATCAGATCGACCCGGCCCAACCCAGTCTGGGGCGACCAAGTTAGGGTCGAACCGGTCAGACCTGTTGGGTTTGGCCTGGCCCATTGGGCAGGCCAACCTGTTAGGTTCGGCCCAACCCGATAGGGCCCAGCCCAGCAGGCCGTGAGGGCGGTTCGGCCCGGAGCCCTTGCGAGGGAGTGGCCTAGCTCTTCTTGGCCCAGAGGCTGCAGCCAGGCTGGTTCGGCCAAGGCGCCGCGAGGGTGATGGGACACCGGCTCGGTCGGGAGGCCACGAGGAGTCTGGGATACCGGCTTGACCAGGTGGCCACGAGGGGCCGACTCGGGGAGGTGCGTGGGGCGCGCGAAGACAGGCAGGCAGGCCAGTTCGGGGAGGCACGCGGGGCGTGCACGGTGGCCGGTAGGTAGGACGGTGGTGTTCAGATGGTTCAGTGTGGCCTGGGGCAGAACAACATGGGATGGTGCGGGCCGATTCGGGGAGGTGCGCGGGGCACGTTCATAGGCCAGCAGGCGGGCCGGTGGCGTTCTGCCGGGCAGGGCGCGACCATGCAGGAGGACGACTGGGAGGCGGCCGGAAAGACCGGTTTGGCACGGCTCAGGCCGGCGCGGGCCGACAGTGTTCGACCGGGAGCACCGGAGCACCGTGGGGGCGGCGCGGTTCGTAGAGGGCACAGGTAGCGCGATATTTGTCATCGCCACCTTTTTCGTTATATCACCTCATCGCTATGCCGAAGTTCATCATAAACAAGATCGGCGGAGGGGTCGGGCCATGTTGGTTTTCCCTGCACCCTCCATGTTTAGGGTGGTATCAATTGGTTCATCAGTGAAGTACGATGAACCACAATTATTTTACAATCTCCTCATCGATTCCTTTCCAATAGAATATGAGAAAAGAAAAGGGATAATACACTAATAAAACCCCTACCTTTGATTGTCGTTCGTCAACGTTGAAGTCATGGGAGGAAGATGAAGAAGTTCTTCATTCGTTGCATCTGCCACACGCTTCCAATCCAAAGTTTCATTGTCTGTGGAAGACACTCCACGTTGGTAGGTGTCTGGGGAAGAAGTCGAAAAAGGATCATCACCGACGTTCTTCGTTTGAAGAACACATTCTTCATTATTCGTTCTTCATTGGAAGAATCCTAATCCTCCCAAGCTCTAACCTTCGCAAACATTGACAAAAATGATAAAGTCGGGCCAAATAATAGATTATAGTATCAATTAATTTGTTGGAAAGAATTCAAAAATAATGAATTAATTACTTGGCTCCACCTAATTAATGTAAAGTGTTGGCAGAACTTAACTAGGGGAGTTGTCACAATTGAATTAAAGGGAAGGCCAAGAGGCTCTCTCTCATTAATGAGGGATAGTTGAGAGGTTTACTCTCGTCAAACAATAGGGTGGTTAATCCCTGTGTGGTCCCCACGTCGTAACCTCTCACAGGAGGTTATGTTCAGGTGGGCCCCACCACCATAACCTCTCGTGGGAGATTAAGGTGTAGTGGTCACACCTCCAACTTCCACGAGGAGGTTTTAACAACCAAACACCCACATAGAGGCTCAAATAAAATAAAGTTAAGCTCACTTTATTTTATTAATTTCCAAAAAAACCAAAAAACTATCTTCTGTTCTCAACTCACCACCGTCGAAGTGAACGACTTCTTAAGCGAATAACTGCGCAACGAGTTCAACGATGCCCTCTGATTTTAGTTCCAAGAACCAGTTCAAAAGTTATAAAATCATGCTCATACGTTTACTAAATGTACCCGAACAAAACAATAAAATTGATTCTGGGCACTCTGGGCCTCAGAATCACGGGTCGTCATTTTTCACGGACTCGTAAAATTTCCATGTATTTATGAAAAATATTTCCACGGAAATTCTGAGTCGTTACATATAATTCCCTCTGAAATGTTATATAATTAATTTAATTTATTTAATGACATTAAAAACATAAATGTATGTCATTATTTCATGGTGAATAGGATTCTTTTTTTACTCATGTAGTAAGGGTTTTATCGGCTCACTTTTATTTTTCATGAGGGAAAATCCATGTTCACCTCGTACTCTTTATATTTGGTGTTTCTACAACCTATACATATATTATATAACTCTTATAATTATTAATTTTTTTGTTTTTAAGAATACATTTGAATATATTTACATCATGTGTCTTTTTGAATAACTAACAAATTAGTAAAGTAGTTTTTTCTCAATTTCCCTTCTTTGAGACACATGCCATATTATGCACCTTTATTTTTCTATGAGGTGTATTAACTAACATTGGATGATATATAATTAATCATATTATTTTCATGTTATTTTAAGCTTCATTTAATGTTATTAGTTCCATTTTATTATGATTCAATTTTACCCAAGTGTTAATGATTTATTTCTACAATCTCATCATTTATCGAGATTGTTAATAATTTTACTTACATTGAGGAAAAAATATGATCCATATCTCAAGAAATATCCTGAATTTTATTATAATATGTTTATTCATGATATATTAATTTATTGGTACAATTTATCCTTTATTTGGTACATAAAATGATTACGAAAGTGATTTTAAAGAAAATTGAATTTACATCTCAATTTTGTTGGAATTTTTTGTTCTATTAAAATCATATTTTATAAAAATGTTTTCAATATTTCATTATTAAATTTCAATAAAATATCAAATAAAAAGGTTCTGAAATTTATTTAAATCTATATTTATATGATTTCAATGTTTTTCAATGAAATTGTTTTGAAAATTTTATGAAGATTTCATTATAAGTTTTCAATGAAAGGGATTTGAAAAAACTTTCAAGATGTATTTATAATTTTTCAAAAAAATTCAAATAATTGATATTGATAACATTTTCATGTTTTTAATATAATTTTTGAATGTGTTTTTCAAAAAAAAAGTTTACTAAATGTTTTCCAACATTCTTTATATGTTTTCTCTGTGTTTTCAAGGAAACTATTTTCAAAACATTTTCAAGATTATTTATAAGTTTTAAAAGTGTTATCAAATAAATGAATTTCAAAATGTTTTCAAGATTTATTTTTATGTTTTAAATGATATTTAAATAAAATAGACATCAAAAAATTTTCAATCTTTTTTTATAAGTATTAATTTTTTTCAATGAAAATAGATTATAAAAGGTTTTATGTTTTAAAAAGAAATTTTGAAAGAAGAAAAGATATTTTACATATGAAATATTTTTCAAATATATTTCAAAATTATTTCCCATCAAAGATGACATTTTTTGTGTGTTACTCATTCCTTTATAGAGAAATAATACAAAGGTTCCATTTTTATTATTTATATTAAGGGTTTATATTATGATGTAATAATGATTATAAAAACCATTTCTCTCTCACTGTTATATTTTTATGACCCCTGTTTGTCTTCCATGGGTTATATTATTTTAAAACCCAGTTATTTTCTTGGTTTATGAATTGATAAAATGATTATGAGGCTTATATATTTTCCATTGGAAATGATATGATTAATTATATATAATTCCCATTTTATTTCATGGGTCTTTATATGATGTTTATAAAACCCAAAACTTTTTATGGTTCATGATATGATACATGTTTTATTATCTTGCAGCACATGTATGAATGATTTTATTTTGTGATCTGTGGGACATATATCTCAGTCCATTTCATTGGGTAACAATAAATTATTTATGAGCTCTAGAGGGTAAATATGTGGACATCAAAAAACTGAATCAAGAAGGTATATAAGAGGGCATCCCAATCCTAAAACAAGGGGGCATATTAAGAATGAAGTAGGAGGGAACATGAGAGGGAATCCCAAGCTCAAAACAAGAGGCCATATTAAGCTTCAAACAAGAGGGAATCTTAAGCCTGGACTAATAGGGAACATATGTGGACATCCCTAACCCATAGTAAGAGGGAATATTAACCATAAAAAAGGAAGGAATATTAATTCCAAAACAAGAGGGAAGCTTATACCTGAAACCTGTGGGTACAAAGGTGGACATACCAATACCGAAACAAGAGGGTACACAGAAGGAAATTTCAAGACCAAAACAAGAGGGTATATGGGAGGGAATCTCAAGACCAAATCTGGTACATGGGTTATCATCCGAATCCTAACATATCATGAAGGTCATAGTAGGTCTCCTTGAAATAGAATTTTCTATGTTTACATCTATGCCAAAAATTACATGTATTATTCCTATGTTACAATTTCATGTCTTATGTACTTGATTCTCATATGATTCATGTATTGTTATAAATATTTATTCCATGATTCATGTTTATGTTATTTGATATGCATGATATGATATTCTAATGATCATGATCATGTTATAAAACCCATATGATCATGATTAGGATTACATATCTCCCTTGGTTTCCCTTACTGAGCATCTGAGCTCACCCCTTTCTATGATTCCTTCCCCATTTTATGATGAAATATTTTATGTATGATGTGTCTAATATGGTTTATAGTCTTCAAGAACCTAGTGGGAGAAAATTCTTATCAATCATGTACCAATATTTACATTTCCATGTTTCTAATGTCACTAAACTAATATGGTCATTGGGAATCTATTTGTGTAATTTATTATGTATCATACAAAATTATGTATTTTATATGTATGAAAAATGAGGGTCACTGTATATAAAAATAAAAAATATGTTTGTTCTAATATTGAGGAACATTATCCATAAAAGAATTTTGGATTTTCAGACACTATATCTAGTAAAAATATATCATTTTCATGGTATATTGTTTGAGGATTAGGTTTTTTATAATTTTGGAATTTATGGATGTATTTTTCATAGTTAGTAATTTTGTAATTGATTTATTTCTCCGATTTCATGTAAATTTTTAGTCATATATTTATAGTTAATTAATGATATTAGGTCACAAAATTTTTTGATATGATATTTTAAATTTTTACTTGTTATTGTTGGTAAATGCCATAAGAATGTATATTTTGATAAATTTGGTGTCTGATGCAAGCCTTTATCATATTAGAGGTGATAATATAGTGAATCCCTTTATCACATTTTTGACCCCCAATTGAGGCCTAATGTGTCTAGTTTGTAAAATATTCCACTATATAGCGTATTATTTATTACAATTCCATTCTATCACATTCTATTATCGTTCATTAATTTAATGTTCATTGAGTAATTATTGAGATAAAAAAGTGGTGTTACTAACTAGTACTCCATTATAGTCGGAATTAACTACTACTTTAGCATTTTATGATAAACCATTGTTCAATGATGTGGACACTTATATAGAAATCTCAAACATCTATCCCATGCCTCAAAAGTGGAAATTTAATCATTCACTATAATATTTTAAATTTCAACGCAAATTGTGATTGTATTTGTTGGGTAAAATATAAATCAAAATTCATTACTACCAAAATTTTAAAATTTAATTTGTATCATGATAGAATATTTTTTATCCACTCCCTTTTCTATATTTAAGTGACACTGAAACACTCCCATCTCAAATACATGATTGTAGACTCTATTATTCTTATAAGTAATTGAAAGATCTTGAAATATTGATGTGTGGTAATTAGTAACTTTCGTTCCCATACAAAAAATATTTATTCATGATTTTGATCATTAAGATATTTATAGGATTATTCTAGAAGTTATTGGCCTAAATAAAAGGTCAAATAAAGCATGGAGATACTTCATCAATACATAACAAATCATTTTCCATGATAAATATCATTCTATTTGGTGGATGTAGTTGAATTTTATTTTCATGTACATATTAATATAAAATAGAATTTTGATGTCTAATAGTTTCATTATATTCTGAAATAAAAAATCCCTTCCAAGATAACAAAACCCCTCTACCTGTTAATTAAAACGAAACTATGGTTTCAATTAATATATCATTGATAAAATGACAGGTGTTTTTCATTCACTATAGTAAGACATACAAGAACATAAGGTATATAACACATATTACGATGTATAAAATATTATAGAACATAATATTAATTGAATTTACTATATTATGATATATGATATCATGTTTCAATAGAAAAATTCTATTATCTTTAACCCATATCACTAATTTTTTTAGAAATTTCTATATAATTTATGGATGTGTATGATATATTTTATTAAATTACAATACTATATAAGTATTCAAAATATCAATTGAGGTAAAATGTATGTTAAAACATATAATATAAATTTATAGTATTTAAAATTCTTTATGGAACACATAAAATATTAAATTAAGCTTTATTTGATGGAAGAATACTGTGTAAAGGGATCAATACGTATTTCTAATATAACTTATTAGTGAAAATTCATAATATAAAACCTCATGTTCTATCTCTTAAATTACTGTATAGGTGAAATCATTCATTAGTTTGGAATATAGAAAATATAATACACTTTTCTTTTATATATTCTGTGGATCCATTGAGGAGAAAATAATCATTATGTTTTTTCTTATTATTCAACATAAAACTCACTTTGGTATAAAATGTGGTTATTAATATCATGATATGTTCATCAGTTTTTATATATTTTATTTATTCTATAAATATTATTCCAGAAGATCAATGAATTGTGTTTAATATTTTTTTTAATTATATATTATTTATGTTTTCAAAACACATTAATGATATCAATTAACCTAATATTAATATTTAGATATATCTTGAATTATTAAAAAATGTAAAAAATTATAAATAATGTGAATATTTGGAGATATATTTAAATCACTTTCTATTTTATGAATAATTTTGATGTTAGTGTGTCATAAACCCTAATATAATACATAGATAATGATAAAATTTGATCAATTAAACATTAAAATAATTCCATTATATTCTATTGAATTATATATGATTCCCTTGACAATGATAAATGGTAAAATTATATGAGACATGGAGGTACCCATGGCTAGAATAACCAAATAATAAAGACAATGAATATATCTCAAGTAGTGGTATAATATATCATTATAACTATTATTGTTTTCAATATAAAATATAATTAAATTATTTTCACAAATATATTCTGTAATGGTCACAAAGAATCCTCATAGAATTATATCATATGTAAATGGAATTAAAATATGATTTTTATCTAAATTTAATTACCCATAAAAATATATGAATTTAGTCTGTTTACATCTTATATAAATTTAATAAAATTTAATTTTATTATTATAAATATTTGTATATATATTTTGAAATATTTAGATTAATTCATATGATATTTATTTCATTAAATTATATGGTTTAATGCATGTAATTTATTAAAATTTCATTCAGTTTATTAATAATTAATAATTTAAAATTTATATTTCCTTGAAAAAAGATTAATGGAATTATTCTTTTTTACATAGAGTTATCACTATATTGGAAACCTAAAAAATATTTTGTAACGATTCCTGGATTAATTTTTTTATGAAAGTTCTCACTCCAATAAAAAACGTTCTTTTCCATTTGAGTAATAGAGATATTTTTTGGATATTATAATTTTTTCTAAATTTTTGAATCCAGACATAAGTCCATAGTTTCATAGGAAAGATACATTAGTATGACTGAGTTATATTATTTTGGTTTATCTAATGAGATAATATAAAATTATAATATAAGAACCATGATGCATATAGGAATTACATGAGTATCATATGGTAAATAGTGACACATTTATATATCCCACAAAAGACAATGTTTTAGAATCTATATAATGAAAATAGTCATCATGAACATTACCATTTAGTATAGGTGAACCCAAAATTTAGTTGTTCATGGATTATCTATTGTAAAGTGTAAATGATATGGATAATCGTAAACGATGGGAAAATATACATAAGATGTAAATTAAGTTTATTTCAATTGTTAAATAATATGAGGTATGAACCTAGACATATTAATTTGAGATAATAAATTAGATGAATTAATGATCAATGTTGTTTTCTTACCATTCAATTGTTATATATGCTAAAATTTATATAACTGTCTAACTAAAATTTTATGTCATTAAATGAGCTATAAATTTTACATACATAATTTTAGAATATGGATCTTGGACAAATAATATAGAAAATGGATGTCATGATTTTTTTTGGATTTTAATAAACAAAATACATTATCAAATACTTATATAAAACAAGACACTCATTCAAAAAATTTATTTATTATGATTTAAAATTGAAAAAATTCTAGTTTATCAAAATTTTCATTGAATATATATTGGAATATATAATGATAAACAATTTTAGTATCTTTTATTGATATAAAAACATGAGTAATTTTCCCAAGCAAGAAAATAATCCAATGTCTTATTGCTTTCTCTTCCATAAACAGAAGAAGCCAACAAAATATAAATTCCAACTAATTATTATATTTATCAAAATAAGTTTAATATATATTGAGATAAAATAATACTAGTTTCTATTGATACTAAATTATAAATAGTATATTATAATATTTAGTGAGTTAAAATTCTAGAACATTTAAAAACTCATTGTCAAGAAAATGTAAGAAAAGGTCAATATGATGTTTCGATATCATTTTATATCACATTATATATAGGATATTATTAGTTTATTCCCATATAATCAATATGAAATGGTATTATGATGATTTAAAATTAATGGGTTCTCTATTGAGATTAGATATGGGTATATGCATTATATTTAATTTCCATCTCTAAGTATTACATTAAAATATTATAAACATAAAATTAATAAAATTTATAGATCATTGAGAAATATATTTAATATGTTTATGTTTTTTATAGGTCAGTGGAGAATATATCTAATGAAAAACTATGATGATGTAAGAAATTAAAGCTGTAAACATGATAATTTTGATACAAATGAACCTTATTTTAAATTAAAATGGAATATTAGAATCATTAAAACTAATATTTGCTGTCTAAAAAGAAAGAAAATACATCCACTATTGAAACAATTTTCCTTAGAAAATAGTTAAAAAGAATACATGAAATACCTCGGTAAATAATATTATGTTTCCACATAGATTACATATTTTTTTAAATTTCAATTGACCTAATTCTGATTCCTGGGTATAAGAAACAAATTTTAAATTTATTTTTTCTATTTACATGGTCTCAAAAGTAAATAACTAGTAGATAATGATAGTTTTATTTGTATGTTTTTAAAATAAAATATGGGTTTCTACATTTTTAGGGAAATATATGATCAATATAAGTTAGGGAAAAACATAATGTAATAAATTATTGAATATATGCCCCATTTAATTTGTGAAGAGAATAAATTTATTTCACTTTGACATTATATGATATGTTGAAATTATCATAAATGATGAAAAAGTGTCGTTATTACTTAAATATTTCATCTGAATCTGAAATATCTTGGACAAATAGTTCATAAGAAAAATTCTATATTTGATGCACATAATGTTTAGTTAGTTACACTATACAAAAAAATTCAATTAATAACACAAAATAATAAATTTAGGGAAATAAATATTAAGTTGATCCTACAATCATAAAGAAAAAATAATTAATGAAAGATAATTATTTGAGTATAAAAAATTTGTACATTATTTGATTCATTTTATTTAGTTAACTTTTGTAATATATTTCATGTGAAAATCTGGAAAATATTAGTTTTATTTAAAAAAATATAATCAATATATATTGTGTGGATTCAAATTTTTTATCCCTCGTATTTTTCATGTTTTTTTCCTTTTTAATGTATATATATTAATTTTTTTCATTATAATCTTAAGCCTAGTAAATTTCAATTTCTATAGAAATGATATGAAAATATTTTTTTATTTTCATTAAAACAGAACAATGTTTTGTATTATATTAATTTATATCTCTTATTATGAAATGTATTTTATATATGGATAATGGGTGTAAAATAAGACATGATAATGTTGAAATCCATATATTTAGGCTAGTTATAACATAGATTAGGTCTGCTTCATAAAATGTATGTAATTATTTTACATCATTATCATTGAAAGGAACTATGTTGAATTCTATATCAACTAAAAATCAGTAAAGGTCATAATACGATACAATGTTCTAATAATCATTTTTATAATAAAATGATAACTACAATTTTTTAATGTTTTATATAAATAACAGTTTTCAATGACTTGAAACTATTTATCCATCATTAATGATTGAGTAAAATTATTTTGTATTTATTAAAAAATAAATATCAATATCCATATTCTCACCTGAAAACAATTTTTTATTCAAAATATCAGGGTTGTTAAATATTCTAGAGTGGGTAAGGATATAAATATTTTTTGATAGACTAAAAATGATAATATATTGTATCATTTAATAAATTTGTTTGAACCACACCTGACGTCACATGATGTTATTTATTTTCAAATTCATTGGAAACCAACTATAGTTTAATAGGATTGGTTTATATAAGAGCCTCAATATATTTCATTTTGTGTTTATTATTTGGAATATATGAAATATCATGGTTCCATTAATAATGGAAATTTATAAATTATCAATAATTCATGTTTAAAAAATTTATAAAAAGAAATTAGAATGATAAATAAATCATTAATATAGAAGAACTAGTTTTATTAAATTAATGATAAACATGGAATTTTTTTAGAGGATATCATCTTCTCTATAAGACCCTAATATAGGGATATCATGACATTTTTCCATTATAAGGTTAATTAATGTAACTACTTCCCTGATGTTGTTACTAGTCTACCAAATTCTATTATTGAACACATCATTCCTTCTACCCATATACTAATATTCCAATTTTTTCATAATATATTCATTCATAATGGTATATTTTTTTCAACATTAATATTCATACTTATTGGATTTCTTGATAATGGGAATTAGAGAACACCTTGTCTTTAAGAAATATTTGATTTTTTTGTAACTCAATGTATAGTATTTTACATTTTAATACAATTCAGTCTATTTTGATATTGGTCGATAAAAATTATTTCTAGCAATTTTAGAGGTGAATATAATTGAATATCCGGATCAGTAAGCTAAGGGTTATCAACATGGACTCTATTTTCTTGAGAGGGAAAATGAATCCAAATTACTAAATTTCTCTAGGATTTTTGGGTTTCTCATTAATGTTTTCATCCTACAACTCATATCCATTACAATTAAATTTTGTTATCTAATTATGATTTATTTAATATTTAATTTTTTATAGTTGTTTGTTTCTGTGGTGTATATCCTGTTCTTAATATTCATTGATATTCCTCATTTAATTGGTTTAAAATATATATTAGAATATTTATTTTATAATATTTAAACTGAATACATCCCACAATTTTTCAAGAAATATAGAAAATATGGGAGTTCATTTTTAGTTTTGAGTAATTTATTTCACTACATGGTATTAAATGAGATTTGGAATGTTTATTTTTCCAAAGATAATGTTGTGAAAATTATTTATTGTCAAGTATTAGAGGATTTAATTTTTTTCATTCACTATATGGTGTGGAACATGGATTTAAGTAATTATTATATTATAAAATAAATTATTACTAACCATTAATTTAAAAAAAGATCCATATGGATTCATATTTCAATCATATATAAGAAAATAATTGAGTAATGGTAAATGTAATATAATCGTATAATGGTTATAGTGGGTCATTATTATACTACCCCTTTCCATACATTTTATTTTTCACCTATGTACTATGTACTTCCATTAAAAAAATTATTTTTTATATAACTTTCTAAATATACTAGTAGGCCAATTAGAAAATAATTTTTCATCCATGATTAATTTTGATGATCCTATTTTTTTTTGTTTTAGTGGAGAATTTTTTATTATCCATTAATTCATATATTAATTGGTTTTTAGTTTTGATAGTAATTTTATAAAGGTTTTAGATACAAGTTTCAAATATAAATTATTACCATATTCCTGAGGGATTATAAAGAAATAAGAATTTATGAAATCTTTGTTTTTCTATACTGTAATGGGAAGGTATTGTGAAATGACTTCGGATTATGGTTATGTTGTCGATAAAAATAAATTGGATAATTTTATAGTTAGTGTGTATATATTAAATAAAAGATAATATATAACATAGTTCTTACTACAAATATTTTAAAACTGGCTAGTGATATCATAATTATGAAAAAATATTCTATGAATACCTCATGTGACGATGATTTAGGTTCGGAATCTAATGGAACAATATGATTTCATTCATGAAATATACATAGTATTTTTACAATGTTTGAGTATACATGCTGATCATTTATTGATTTATTGATAAGTATGGACTTCTAAATATTTATTTCAAATGAAATTGCATTGAGAATTAGAAGTAGAGTTAAAAAAAATATAATGAATACTACTGAATATTATTCTGTAGTTCATCGAAAATATGTCCTCTCATGAGGAATATCGTATAAATTTTACTTATATATTCCATATTTTAATTTTTTTAGAAATATAAACAAGTTAATTATGTTTTTTAGCCGAGAATACACATCACTCAATTTCTCTAAAATGTGTCGGAATTAGATTTTTTCATATAGTAGATTAAATAAAGAATTTATATTATTATGTATAGTGTTGGATGTTTTAATATGGATACATTCAATTTAATCTATTTTGAGAGTTATATAAATCTACAGTTTGTTTTCTTACAAAATTTTCCATTATTTTAATCATTTCTGGTAAAACCCAGGGTAAGTTAGTTAGAGTGAGTAAACAAGATAGTGACTTTATGTCTCATTTTTTAATGATATCTGGAATGATTAAGAGATTTCAAGATACAACAGGAGAACATCGCAAAATTGTAATTTCCCAACGCACATCCTCTTTCATTTATAGAGGCATTTGTCCCATGATATAATTAAATCAATCCCAAATGAGACATATAATGTCTCTAAATTTTGGGTTTATGATATTTAAATCTGAGTAAACATATAAAATCTCTAAATTCAAGATTATTGGAAACAAAATTTAATTCTAGTGTGTTATGGATCATAGTAAAGACCAATTATTTTGGATCAAAGTGCTAAATATCTTGAAATTGAATATTTTGGTTCCATAATTCCAAAAATTATTCATAAGAATTATATTTTTTATTTTATGGGGCACACCGCTAGTTTTTTTATTTTATGTTTTTGGTAATTGACCCTTGTTATTTAATATATACCTTTTCTTATAAAGAGTGATAAAAATAAAAAAATTTGGAAAGAAATATTGGATTTTTGACACACTATGTGTTTTCCCTCAATTATGAGTAACCCAATTTAATCTTTCGTATCTAATATATATTCTATACTTTTTGTTCCACATAATAGATTGGTGATCCAAGATCATGAATCACCCAGTTACATGATTCTACCCAATTTCATTGTTATGTGAGCAGTAGGTCATAGTCAATAGAGTTTGGGTTGACTATTTTCATCTAGAAATCCCTAATTCAAACCTATATTCTATTATTTATCCTAGAAAAAAATTCATCTATCTTTGTTTGAAATGATGATCAGGCCACTCCTTGCATCTTTCATAAACTTGAATCCAATTTCCAGTTTCCATGGTAAGAATCTATCCTTTATTTAACAATTATTCTTCCAAATATCCTTCAAAAAAATTCATATCATTTACTATTTCTAAAAAAATAAACCATTTTCTTAAAACACATTAGATGTCATCTCATACTATGTTATAATTAAATTTATATATCATGATAATGTTCATATATTAGTATTTACATTTACATTTAATCCCTCTAATTTTCACCATAATAAATAAAAAAATAATTTCTCCCAATACCCAATCTCTTATATTAATTAACTTGGAAATATTATTTTCTAAGAGACTATGAAGACAAAATATAAATATAATGGACTCATTTTCACACATTTTTCCTATATATGTTTATAATCATATATTTTCACATCATATTTCTCCCATATTTCCATTTCGGTCTGTAATTATAATTAAATTTCTATAACTTATAACTATTAGAAAAAAACCTATAAATTATACCCGACCAATATTTTACAACCATTATCTATATTTCATGAAATTTATTCTGCCATTAAATTATTTATAACTTATATTCACTCAAATGTGTATGAGGATCCATCTCTAAAAATAATATTTTTTGTGGAAGTGTTAATGGAATATGATCTCTATCAATATGGTTTACAGTAAATATTAGTATAGTATTTGAATTGAGTGTTATGAGTAGAGGAAAATTATAAAAATCATTGTAGAGTGCGTAGATTTATGTGTGTGACTACGAATAATTGTGTGCATGAGTATGTACCTTTTTCTAAGTGTGAGTGTGCACATCTTCCATGTGTATATATATACTTATCATACTATATGTTTCTTCTTATTTAACTATGTATGTGTATCTTCAGGTGTGAGATTTTTACGACTATCATTGTGTGTGTTTCCTCCTGTGTGTTTGTGTTTATGTGACATATCACGAATGGTTACCATGGGAAAAGAATATATCATTCTATAAAATAAGGAAGAAGACATATATCTCATGTAATAGATGATATATAAATCCAAATTCATAATTTAATAAAGTGTTTTTAAGAAACTCTAAAATATGATGTTTTTGGTAATTCCTTAGTAGATATGTCACATTGAGACAAAATCTATCCCATTAAAGATCAATGATAACCCATTTGATAATATGACACCACATTTCCCCCATACCATGGAATAGGATATTAATAATTTTGATGATGAATTAGAGGTTGTTCCATGATTATATATTCACTCCTATTGGCCTAAAGAAGAAAAATGCGACCCTTAAATGATGAAATTATAGGAGAAATCACAGTTATATTTATATATTTTTGGGTAAAAAGTTATATGTAATCACACATGGAGTCAGATATATAGATTATGATATTGATTTTGTTTCATGAAAATTACAATGAAAAAAATGTCAAATATACACCCCTTTTTATTATAATTATAATCTAATTTGGTGGGATAAATAGAAAAGGATAAAGCATGATATGAATGATGCTTATTCCAAACATGGGAAGGCATGAAGAACTCTAAGAAGTGTTTTTCATTCTCACAGTTTCATTGATGTCTAACAGAAAAGATTCAATTCTCCACTAAAGTGAGTTGATGTGTTGTTGATTAATATATGAATATTCAAATTGTTATGATCTAAGAAAACATTGAAGATGATTTGGAGGTTAGGATATAATTTTCATTAAATAGACTCAATTGAGAGATTGTAAATGAATTTTAGTCATAACACTCTTTATATAAACAAGCCAAGACACACCAAGACAGTAATATCCATTAACAAATAAAAAAGGGGCACAATATATCAAGGAAAAGTACCCCATTCCCATTATACACACATCCAAAGAATGACATTGGATAATCATAAAAACAAAATTATGAATAAAAAATTGTGACTTTCTTTCTCTTTATATTTATCATGATTTCTCCATTGGTTATAGGGTTCCCTGGGGTTAAATTTTTTAATTTTTAAGATTTTCTATAGGTTCATGGTAAGAATAAATGTTTGAAAAACCTTGTAGTAAAAACCATTCATCATCAGCAGTTATGATAGAGGTGACCACATAATATAGAAATAGTTTTCCAAAAATTGTGATACAACTATGTGAACTAAAAGGGTTTAAGGTAGTTGAATCCATATAGTCTACACATGGTTTGGTAAATCTTAAGAAAACCCATGAAACCATCTCATGTTGGGGAATTTTTTTCATTTATACTTCATTTAAAGTGGGTCCTCCTCCGTTGTCTACCCAATCCTATTTCTCCTATTTTTGATGCATCTCAAATATTTCTATACTCTAAAAAATTCTTCCATGGCTTTTTGGTGTGATTTTTTATTGTCTCTTCATCCTAATTAGATGGTATAAGGTTCTATTTTATTATCATCTCTTCATATATTGGTTTCCTTGATTTTTAAGATTTATCTCTGACAATAGTGGCCATGATTTTTTAGTTTTAATGGTTATGAATTATATTAAATTATGGATTTTGGTTTTTAAATGATGTGATCCAACTATTATTATTGAATGTAATGGTTTTTGTTGAATGAGTCATGGTAATTCCAGTTTAGGTAGGTGTTTTCATGAAATTTTCATTTGTTAAAGAGTTCTTTGATTTCTTTTTGGTTTAGTGGTGTTAAAGAACCTAATTAGTGATATATGTGATACATATTTTTGTGTTATCAATGTTTTTACTTGTTTTCTATATTTTCCATTTGAAAAATTGGGTGAAATGGTTGGTTAAATTGAACATTGATTTTAAATGGTTCTTAAAGAAATCATGGAGTTTGATAAAATGTCACTAATAAATTTTCATGAGATTTTTTTTGTTCACGGTGTTTTTAACCAATTGGATTACATAAAGTGAATCTATATTTTCAAAAAATATTGGTTTTTTTAATTTATCATTTTCCCATGTTTTAGAAATAAAATTTTAAATTTCTGAATGGTATTCCCTTTAGTGTAAATGGGTTTGTTACTCTAGATAAGGGACTTCCTTGTTTAATTTTTTTTAATATTCCTTTTTTCATTATTTATATTTTATGAAGACATTATTAATTATGTTTAGGTTAATTACTTGATGTGATTTTTGAATTTTCCAAATTTAGCTTTAGTTTGATGGTGATTTTTATAGATTATTACCTATGATATTTTTGAGGTGTTAATTGGTGTGTGTATGATTTTTCTTTTATTGAATTTGGGTTCCAAATGCTTTTAAAAATGAATTTTAAATGCATTATATATTTATGTATAAATCATAGGATCAGTTTGAACATATTGTGATTCGCTTTGGTTGGAAATTGATTAGACCATATATGATCATGTTATCTGAAAATGTTTATGCTTTTGAGCTTGTGACTGATTATATTAATTGAGAATCATGATTGTATTTTTGGGATGGGGATAAATCTTAATGGTGGTGTGTTCGAGTTTATATTATTATTTGGGTTATACAAATCATTTCACAGGTTGTTGTACTGGTTTCATTATGATGTTATCTCATAAGTAATAACCTCTTTTTATCCATGACAAGAGCAACCTAGGTTTCCAAGGGGAAGGATTATAGATTTTACCTACCTGTTTATTATGATACCCTAGAATGAACCCCCCGATTTTTATGTAACACCTATCTAGGGTATGTGTCACCAATAAGGAAATGAGAGAGTGATTCAAGTGACATATGTGCAACCATCAACTTGTCGGTAGTTGGTTACACCATTATACATCTAGAAACTTGAACCTTTAGTTTCTAGGGTGCCTCATCTTGGGGTTTTTACATTATATTATGATTCTTATTATTTTTAGAACGTGAGAATCCACTTTTGTTTAAGTTATTACTTTGGTACTTTATGAGATAACATAGGGGTGGGGGGTGACACATTCCTTAAATGATTATTTTCATATATTTATGTATTGTTTATAATTGAATATTCTGATACTTTAACTTAATTAAATATATTTTTGGTGTGTGTGTGTGTGTTATTGAATATTTAAATAATTATAAGATATAAGTGTTAATTAAAGAAAGTCTTAGATTTTCTTTCTTTTGAAAGTATATTTTGAACCCTCTGTGAGTTTGATTTTAAAGGTGGGGTTTATCAAAATAAAAATCTTTATATTTTTTTGAAATGAAAGTTTATTTTTTAAATTATAATTGGTTGGTTTTGAAATTAAATTACCTTTCTAATTTTTCTTTGAGAAATGTTTTAATAAATAAAATGTTTTTTAATGTATACTTAACATATTTGGGTTTTTCCATTTAAAATAATGTTAATGAAAAAATATCTTATAAATCATTATTTTCAATATTGAGTTATTTGTTTATTTATATATGTATTATAAAATGACTAATAGGGGTATTATATTAGCCATTTTCACACACACTGGATACATACTTCATTGGTTGTGAAATATTCATGTTTTCGATAGGTTCTCATTTTATGACTTGCAGGTTACCCTATTACAGCTCTATATTGGGATGTGGGGGAAGTTTTGGTTATGGTGGTTACTTGATAGTCACATAGAATTATGGGTTTTCTCACCCATTTTGGTTTAGCCTCTTTTACAACCTATTTTATATCAGTTTGGTTTTTTTCCTTATTTGGAAATGTAAAATATTTTTATAAAAATTCATTCTATGTTATGAAAAAAGTTTATTTAAAATCTTCTTCATTATATTATTTCATAATTTGTTCTTTCCATTTTAGATCAATATATTTATTAAAACAACATTATCCATCGAATAGAGACCCTTCGTGACATCCTGACCCCGAGTTCTAGTCAATGGTGCCCCAAAGTCAGTAAGCCACGTGGAGTCAAGCGATCCTCCCCTAAAGACAGAGGTTGTTGGCTAGTAGAGAGGGACTATGGTGCATTTGTGGGGGAGACTATTATATCATATCAATTTTGTAGAATAATGAATATCCAAAAATTTATATATAGCGGAATCATATGTAAACAAATGGAACATTGGAGACAAACACTATAGAAAATGTACCAGTAACACGCCGTAGTGAAAGCAGTATAAAAATGAGTAAAAACTCAATGAATAGATAATCATACTCAAATATAGAAACTGAATAATATAAAAAATATAATGATAATGTATTTCATCTCTCTAAAAAAATTGGAAAACATGTCTACATAAAAGTCTGCAATACATGCTATACAAAAGAATAAAAATGAAGCCAAAACTATCCAGCACCCTAAGAACTGGCCCGATCCTCTACTACCAAGCTTTATCCTAATTCAATCATTAAAGACCAGTTGTCTAAGGTGGTATGATTTTTATTATCAAAACCTGAAATAATATTATCTTTCTGGGAATCATCGGTGGTCTGGATAGGGTGTGAGATAAATATCAGCGGGAAACCACCAATGCTATCTATACCATCCAATCAGTGTAATATTTAAAAAAAATTGAACATGTATATATAAATATAAAGAGATTATATATTTTTAAATACCTTGATACCTACTTCATCCTCAACTAGTGTCTAACATGTAATCAGTAAGTTAATTATTCTCAAGTTCATAATAAGTGAAGTCAAAGGATCTAATGTATGGAATAGCCTTTCTATAGTAATAATAATAATAATAATAACTGAAGATCCAATGAAATAACCAGGGTATCATTGATGCTGATAATAATGAAATATAATCCATGGTAGTAACCATGGAATCCTTGACCTTAGGGGTTGAGCCAACTCAATAGTGAACTAAATTTTAGAAATAGTGGCCTGAGTGTAATCCAAGGGGCTTTGACCATGGAATTTAACAGTAAATTGTTCTAATCGAGTCAAAGGATCTCATCCATGGTAAAATGGTCTAAGCCTGACTGACCCCAATGAGGTGTATCCATGATGCCACATGTCCTAAAAAATCATACTAGATCCATGGAGTGTCTCTAAGGAATCCTAATATCTAGAATATAGTGAAGGGATGCAATGATGTCAGGTTAGGAATCTACTAATAGATAAAAACATGTCAACGGTGGATATCTCGCTTGGAAACCAGATCTAGGAATTATTATAGAATCATATGAGTGCTTGAGGCAGTCCCTCAAGAATTAAAGGTTGGATCAATTATAACAACTCTTATAAATATAAAAATTTCCATTTGTGATAGGCACCTTATATATAATTAATGAATTAATTATGGCCTTGTGATACTCATTCCATTTTATTATTCAATAGTTTCATTCCATTACCTCTCATATTATGTTACATGGATAATTATGATATGAAATCATTAATTATAGTCATTACATATTAAACTATTAGGTTCACTCATTTACCTTTAAAAATATTAAAATGGTGGGAAAATGATATTAAACCAACTACCATATATATACATACACTAAAGTTGGCATGTTTCGAGGAATCATGTCACATTCTCAATGATTTTCTTAAATATTACCTCTCCACCCACTCTATTTCTTTTGACACCTTTGGACACCTTATCACACTCTTAATCTTCCTATTATAGGGTTTCTACTTCATTTTGATTCATCCATCGCTACTTTGAATTGCTGTATAATCCTTTGGAATTCTCCTCCCTCTACCACCGCTATTGGGTTTCACTTTGATAATCGATTCCTTCATCGTTGCTTCAGACTTATGCTAATTATTCTATTTCCATCTTCTCATATCTCTACAAATGATGTCACATTATCTGTGAACATCCATTTCATCATGCCCGTCTTTGACTTTTCCATCATCATTGACCACCTTCACCTCTTTTATTTATCACCGCATTCGGGTTTCCACTGAAATAATCCACCTCTATCATCGCCTATGATTGATTCTAAATAATAGAACAACTACTCCTCCTCCATTTATATCTCCAGTACCAACTCTTCTAACTATATAGTTACATTGGCTTCACTATCAGTTCACCTTCAGAAATCCATTTCATTTTTAGCTTTAGTGTCAAATTCAATTGATGACACCTGAGAACCTCCTCGTAAACACCTTTAATAACCCCAAAACCTTATTTGGGAATTTTAAAAATAAATATCTCTAAAATAAGTATGTTCTCCTTATGTCATGAAAATTTTCCCTTAAATACATCATTGTTTCTTTGTAGGTTAACAACAATTAATGAAAAATTTAAAATCCAAACTCCTATTATAAAACTCCAACCACCCCTATTTATTCCACTTGGTCATTGTTTATTAATATTTACTTATTAAAAGGGTTTACATTGATCATATTGTATTATCTATACTACATCCAGTCAATGAAATTTTAATTCACCTATTAATTTTTAAGGATTGATTATTGGTTATTCCAATACACTATAAGCACCTATAGTATAAGTAACTATGACTAAAAATTATTGACTACCACCTACATAAAAATTGTTTTATTATTTGGTATCACTTTCACTATATGCAAAAAATACTGAAATTATTGTCTAATGCCTTTATACAAACTATTTTCTCATTTCAGTCTATGAAATGAGTCTTCAAATTGAAATTCAAAAATTTTAATTTCATTCAATAATTGTTTGGTTCATTTTAAAGTAGAGGAATATTATTTTTTACCCTTAATTCATTTCTATTTTCTATTTCTTTTTCAACACCAAAAATTTTATAAAGGTGAACTTTATATTATTTTTGTGATCTCAATAAGCGAACCCACCTCTATTTGGGGTCATGTATGAAAAACTAGATTCCTTTCATTATATTAAATATAATTTCATTTTTTTGGAATTTATTTGTGTAATTTTATTTGTTCTTATAATTTAATATCATTATTCCGTTTTTTTGATTAAAGGTTTCTCAAACATATATTTCTATTCCAATGATTTTTGAAAATATTAGAGGTTATTTATCAGTTTAATTACACAATATATACTAATTTCTGTATTTTGGTAATTTTAAAAATTTATAATCTTGTCATTTCGTTCATACTATATACTAATTTACGTATTTTGGTAATTTTATACATTTATAATCTTATAGTTATTCGCAATTAATGTAAAGTTTTACACAAATAAAAATTATATGTTATTTCTCGTGAATCTACCTCTATTTGGGGTTAGGTATGAACATTGATCTTTCCATCAAGAGATTAATAATAATTTTCATTTTTTTGGTATTTATTTTTTAATTTTTTTGTTCTTATAATTTAAAATCCTTATTCATTTTTCATATTGAAGGTTTCTCAAATATATATCTATATACGACACTTTTTGAAATAATTGGAGGTTAGTTATACTTTTAATTACACAATATATACAAATTTGTATATTTTGGTAAATTTACACATATATAATATTGTCATTTTATTCATACATTATATATGAATTATGGAATTTTTGTAATTTTACAGATTTCTAATCTTATAATTCTTCATTATTAATGTATTTTTTCCTGCAATAATATTTATCTTTTCATTTAAACTGATTTATGTTCTTTTAATGTAATTTAATTCCATGGTAATAATATTATTTTTAATTATTGTTTCTTTTCTTCTATTCACATAAAATTTTTGTATGTTTTATGGTTTGTTTCCATGTAATAAATATTTTATACCCAATTTTTAATAGTATCTGGATAGTTCTAAATCAACACTAATTAAAACCATATTCAATTGGATTTTAGTTTTTCGTTGTTTCTCATACTTTTAAATTTTTTGTAGGTTTTTTTCTAAGTCATTTATTTTTATGCAGTCATCCTATGACTATTTGAAATCATAATATACTAAAAAATGATTTTTTAAATTAACATCATAATTTATCTTAAATTTGAAACCTTATTTTAATAGTATGACTTGTAATTCACTATTTACTCTTAATATTATTTTTATTTTTTGATATAGATTTTATTTTCTAAATTAATATTTTTTTTCATATTAATTATTATTCTTCATCAGTGAGTGACTAAAATTATAAAGTGATCTCAATATGTGAGTTCATTATACTTCTAAACTGATCGTTTAAAATGATTTATATTCTTCCAACATATATTTTCTTCCAAATTATTTCTTGATTTATTTTTTTATATGGAAAATCTTTTACCAGTATATGTTGATTGTATTATAATATCAATAATAATATCTATATTTAATTACAGTATCCCTATAAAATTATTTTGAACTTCAACATATGATATTTTATAACTATTATTTATTAATAATAGATGATTCAATGTGAAAATTAATATTATGAAAAATATTATATTATGGCTACAAATATGGCACACACACATTATACTAATAAAAAAAGATTCAAGAATATTAGGGTGCAAATAATATGACTCCACTCTATAAGTTTACAAATTATTAATTTCTATAATTTTATTTCAATTTCTTTTTGGCATGACATATTTTTTATTTAATAATTCACCCACATTATAGGTTTATCTATTACCACAAATACATTACATTATTATTCTAAAAAAGTATACACCTGAAATAGGAAAAGTGTACCGTCTACTAAGAGAAATGATGATTTGTTTCAACACCTCATTTATCATTAAAAATCTAAAAGTTCTAATTTTATTTTCAAAGTAAAATATATTACTTTTTTATACTATATTATGAATCAATTCAGTTAGTATAACCAGTATAAATTGGATATTCATATTTCCATATATATATATATATCATTATGAATTTACAGTGATCCTCTACTATTATCAGTTTAAGTGATCACTATTATTGTAAACATTCACTGTTATTGTTACTGTGCGGGTGTTATGATGTATATGATGCCTTGTATGAACTATAAATATGTTTTTTCCTAAAAAATTATTACTAACATACTTATTAATATTTTTAGACTCATTAAAGTATAATATCATTATATTAAACATTCCACTTATCCTTTAATACTTCACAGTTTCATATTTACATCAATCAGTTCTATAAAAACATTGAATATTAACCCACTTTATGTAAATTTGACCATGATTTTAATGTAAAAATATATTGTTTCTTAAAAAATTTACATCATGGAATGTTAGATTGGTTTCATTACTATGAATCAAGAAGAAAAAACCAAATACCACCACCATTAAGAGATAATCAGAGAGTGGTGATGTGGGGATGTTTTGAAGATGACTTATTTAGGACCTTTATATATTATAGAAGATCCGAGTTATGAAAGTGAGAGTTTCATAGAGATATATGGAGGAAAATGGATTTTAGTTTGTAATCTATTTTATATTGATTTGTTGCTATGAATTATATTGAAATTCATTAAAATGATGATTATTTTGATCCCCAAGTCTAACATGATGAAAAACACTCACGAGTTAAAAATTACAGAACCCGTTGGTCAAAAATCTACCTCAGCTGTGCAAAAAATTTGTTATAATTGAAATATACTACCCAATCATATTGTACAAAAACCATACCATAAATAAAAGTGTCTCATTCCACTATGAATTACTTTATAGAGCCTTATACTTCTATTTATGACTCCAATCAATATAATCATGAAACATAATAGTGCGAGGATAATATAATGTAGTCACAAAAAAAAGTGTGATATTATTGAAGATAATAATATGTTGTAATTTTACAATATAATTCCATTAACACTTTGAAATGACATTTAAATATTTTAGTTATTTGATTTTTTTATTTCATTTGATTTCTTGTACTTTTATGGTTATTATTAATTTCTATGACATATTTATTTTTTAAAATCACCCACATAAAGGACTGTTAAATTTCATCTTCACCATGACCTCAATTGGGAGAATCACATATTTTTTATGTCCTTAATTGGATAGAAAATTTTCCCATTTATTACTATAATTTATATTTTGACTATTATATCCATATTTTTCACAATGTGAATAGGAGAAATACACTATAATGGAAGAGGGGTGCAGTGGAGTATTTTTTCGTAGTGGATCTTTACAACTCAGTTGAACCATTGGGGTTGGGTTTGTTTTTTATTATAATGATCAAAATTTGAATTATACATTTAAATCATTTATTTAATAATTTAATTTCATTCTACATCATTAATACCCAATATAAGTTTGTATTCAATAATTATTTTATTAAGGGTTTCTACAATATGATTTCTAAACAATTTTTCATCATGTATTCCATTATTATGGATCACTTATTTTTTAGTAATTTTTATCACCTAAATTTTTTTATGCATGGTTCTAAAACATTGTGGAACCAACATCTTGGATAAGGGATCCAATACAAAAACTAATCACACCAGTTCTAGAGGAATTTTAATAACATTGATGTAAAATAAAAAAGAATATCCAAGGAAGAAAAAAGATTCTGTTTCGAACTAGAAGCTTCTATTACATCACACATCTTAGAACACATAAGATACTATTTTAAACCAGAAGCTTCTGTTAAACCCTCAACTTATTATTCAAAAATATTTCTTTTTGTGTAAACATATTTTTATTTTATATTGGTTTGGAACTACTTTAATGTTGACATTTACAATTTCAATTATCTTATTTCAATATACATTATTATTTTTTCTTATTTCAAATTTATGTTAATTAATTTCATTGATTTCAAAATAAATTTTCATGCCTTTACATTTTTTATCAATGTTTTATACTATTATGATGATGTCTTATAAGGTTCTATAAGTGTTTCAATATTAACTACCACTAAATTCTATTTCTAAGATTTTGTAATTAATGTTCATTACTAAATTTTAAAAGAATGAATGGATTTTGAAAATGGGAGTTGATTTTTAGTGCCCTATGAATGCATGAGTGAGGTACTAGTTTCTATTATAATGAACTAGCCCAAGTGATATCTATAATATAATTTCCCTTTAAAATGTTAAATATTCATTGATTAATTTGAAAAACACACTATAAAATGTTGCAGAGATAATATAATTTAATATCCATGATCAATTCATTTAATTAATAATATCACTTATCTTTATGAAGGCCAAGTCAAAGAACACATGAACGGTGGCGCATAAGATCATAACAAACCACTGAATGAATAAATATGAAAAAACCTGACTAACAGTGGTCTTCATTGAAGTCGTAACCACCAATGATGAAGAACAAACATATAAGGGGATCTAGAATATGATTATATTTATTACAAGCATGATATATGAATTTAATACTTAATTTTCAATGACATCATCATGTGAACAACAATGATAGTTTATAAAATAGTGAGACTTGAGGGATAAAACATAGAACACCTACATTGAGCCAATATCTATCTATTTTTCTAGTGTTAGCCTTTATATTTTTCTTGATTAGATTAAATATGATGAATATCATTTCCCTAAAAATAGTGCATAAGATCCCACACCAAAGTAGAATTTTCTAGATGATGAAAAAGGAATAATAGAGAGATATGATTGTGGATGTAAACTGGAGGAATCTAGAGAGACAAATTATGCTTTGATCAGAAAACATATGAAGGAATGGGGTAAAAAATATTTAAGGGGGTTAACAAGAGATCAAATGTTATAAAGGGGATAATAATTCCCTAAAAATAGTTGAAAAAAAGAGAGGGGTATGATTATTAAATAGTGAAGTTATTTTTTTCATTTTATCCAAAAAATATTGATACCTGATTTTCGCACATAGTTGGACAAACCATGTGCCAACTGACCACATAGTACTTCAACAGTGGGGTCTCCGCTTTGTTAGGCTACATGTTTTGAGAAACCATGTGATGACTAGGATTAGTGGCTTTATTAAAAAAAGAATGTAGATCAACCACATTGGAATGTTCCCCTAGAATAACAGTTTACTAAAACTAGATGGAATCCTCTAGCCCACTGTCCAACCTACACTCAATTATAAGAATTGTGAAAACTATCTCAAAATTTTTCTACGAACCACGCAATCTACTAAATTTCACCACATTTCAGGGTTTTGAGCTTTGAACAAGCTTGTAAAAACCCTAGAACAACTGTGAACTCATTGGGAATTCATAGGAGGTCTAGAATAATGAATTAAAATGAAATTTATAGGATCCATATGGGATATAAAAACTAGGTTCATATAGTATTCCCACCTTAAAGTAACTCATCCCCGAGTTCACCTTCCAAGGACTATGAAGCACTATCTTAGAACAAGATTGGACACTGAGAATGAGTGTTGGCCTCTTGAACCCTAGTATCACTATGATGTCATAATCCACCATATATTTATACCGTATTTTATTTTTACCAAAAAAAATTAATGTCTCAGAATATTTTGAAAAATTAACCATTGGAAGTTTCAATGTTATTATTCCAAAAATAATATTAATTTTACCTGAATAATATTATAAATATGCGAATTTTCACTTTAAAAATAAGAATCAATATTTTTTTAGAGATGTTGCATTTTTTGACATGAACAGCTTTCGACCCCTTATAAAATTATATTTGACTTCAGAAAAATTATTTGACTATTTATATTTAGTAATACTTATTTATTAAAAATATATTTTTTAAAAAATTTATTTATTTCAAAAATAATTTAATTCATGAAAATAAATTCCTTAACTGAATTTGTAAATACCCAAATATACAATTTTTTATTTATTATTTAAAAATAAAAATAATTTATAAAGTATCAATAATAAAATGAAAATATATTTATTATTATATAAAATATACTTATTATTATTATTATAGTGTCGATACATATCCTTTTATTACACCATAAAATTCCCTTAGAGTAAGGTGAACAACAAGGAAACTTTCATGGGGGTGGTTCAGTGTACATGGTTTGGTCTATGATCTCGATGAGCTCGAACTTATCCCATAAATGGTTTCACTTGTGTTTATATTATTGGATCACATCTTGGTATTGGTCAAGGGAAAATTCCAGGGATGCTTTATCCCTCATAATGGATGATGACTGGGTTTCATAGGGTATAATCCTACTATTTGAGGCTATCAGTTCCTTTGTGTTAATTGGATTTTTCAGAACCCTATATTTATAATAATTTAGTGGACCCTATTAAAAAAATTATTATAAATGGTAAGGATTCTGAAATACCTTATAAATGTGACTGGACATAATAAAACCAAATAATTTCATATGTTTTCTATAACCATATTACATAATATAACATTTTATTAAATGTCATGGGGGATTTCATTTACAAACATTTGAGTCATTACAATATTCCAGCCTTGTAATTTCCATTTCACACACTAAAATAGAAGAGGTTAACTCCATTTCATCACCTCCTATGGTTCACATATTTCTTCTCCAAACTTGTGGTTCCTCTACAACACATTTAGAAGGTGAATTATCTTATTTTGTATAATTTTGTCTCTACGATCATAGATCTTTAGAAAATTCTCCTCATCTGAGAGAGAATTCTCTAATGGAACCACATATAGATTGAGTACATGTGAGGGGTCAAGAATGTACTTCCTCAAGAGGTATACATATAATACATCATATAATTGAGATAGGTTTGGTGCGAGTTCTTGGCGACTGTCCACTACTTCAATGAAACCAATGATTTCAAAGGGACTAATGTATCTTGGACTAAGATGTAATTTCTTCCCAAATATCAAGACATTATTACAAGGAGATATGTTGAGGAATAAAATCTCTCCAATATCAAATTATAGTTATAATCAATGATTGTTATCAAAGATATTTTTCCAACTCTGAGCATCCTTGTAGTGATGCAAAATGGTGGTGAACATTTCCCCCATTTCCTTGACTATTTTAGGACATTTCAGTTTGCGTTCCCCAACTTCTTCCCAACATGTATTTATTAAACACATATACCCCTAAAGGGATTCATAGGGATCTATTTGTATGGATGAGTGAAAGCTATTATTTTATGAGAAATCAACCAAATGAAGTTATTCCACCCATCCTCATTTGAAGGAAATCGATCATGCTCTCAACATCTCCTTGACTGTCTGGATAGTCCAATCATACTGGTCATCATTTTAGGGGTGATAATCCGTAATGAAATTCAACTCGTTATTTAGAGAATATTGTAGACTCTTCCAAAAAATTTAGGCATTCCATGGATCTCGATCAGATAAAATTGATAGTGGGGTTCCATGACACCTCACCACTTATCTAATCTATATCCTTTATTTTAGATTGAGTGAGAAGTACACTCAAATAATAATGAAGTGTTCTATCTTTTTAATATGAATATCCATTACCCATACAGAATTATTTCCAATTAATGTATTTAGAATACTAGTGAAAAATTCAAGTGTGATTTTTTCCCATTTCTATGAAGATATGAGTAATGGTTTCATCATCTCCTTGTATTTTTTATTTTTTGATTTCATTTTATTACCTACAAGAAATATTTATGTATATTCGATGATCTCTTTCTTCATATATTCACACCAATAGGGCTCCTAGATATCTTAATTTATCTTTTTTGATTCTTGGATGGATGGAGAAGTTTGAGCTTTGTGCATTATCCAACAAATTCTTATTTAATATAGGATTGGATGGTACATATAGTCATGATCCAAATATCACAAATTCTTCCTCATTAACATTGAACTATGTGGATTTACATTTTTTAATAGTTTCCACTTTCTTTTGAATTCCCACATCATCTCATTGAGAATCCTTTATCCTATCTAGAATGAAAGTTTTAAAAATAATTTGTGAAAGGATTGATGATTTTATTTCCTTTTTGATTCCATTTTCCAACCACTTTATGTATAAGAATATTGGATACTTATCAATTCTAAAAAATGAAAAAATTTATACATCCTTTCTTCTTAGAGTGTATACCACAATATTTTCTTTTCCAGGATGGTAGCGATTTGTGAATTCATAGTTTTTGAGCAACTATAACAATATTTTTGGCACAAATTCAGCTCATCTTATGTGAATATAGACTATAGGATATAGTTATTAGTATATATTTCACACTTCTACCCAAAGAGATAATGCCATTGGGTTTTCAATGTGATGATAACTAGATCCCACTCTAGATCGTGCATTGGGAATTTTTTTTAAAGAAAATAAAACATCCTGGAAGCATAGGCTACCAATTTTTCATTCTTCATTAACAGGAAACCTAATCCATTCTTCGATGTATATCTAAATATGATAAAAAACATATCACATTTTTTGTATAGTAAGTATAAGTGTAGTGACAAACCTATTTTTAGGCACTTGAAGCCCTATTTTCATTCAACATAACAAAGAAAACTCAAATCCATTTTAGGTTAGTTTAGTTATAGGGTTTTACAATCATGAGAAATTTCTCACAAATCAATAGTACTACCCAGTTAGTCCAAGTAAACTATAGATATCTATTAGATATGTTGGACTCAACCATCCTTGAATTTATTCTATTATTGGAGGGTCCAAAGATATCCCACTTCTTGGGATAATATTCCCCAATAATTATATTTCCTTTAACCAAAACTCACATTTTCTTTACATGGAATAAATATTCTACTTTTATAAGTTATTTTTCAAAAATTTAGACGGCCCTCATGCTTTTACTTTCATTTTTAATATATTATAATATCATCAATAAATACTACCAATTTTTTTAAGGTAATCTCTAAAGAATATATTCATGAAATTCTTGAATATTAATGGAGAATTAGTGAGTCTGAATGGAATTACTATGAACTCATGGTTCTTGTACCTCATATAAAGAGAAATCTTGGGGATTTCCTCCTTCTTCACCCTAACATGGAATGTCCCTAAACTTAGATAAACTTTGGAGAATAAATGTACTAAATTTAGAAACAAAATTCATGAATCCATGGTAGATGATACTAGTTCATTATTTTGATATTGTTTATCACATAATAATCACTCGAAAGGCATATTCTCCCATAATTCTTCTCAACAAAGAGGATTGGTGCACCCTATAATGAAGCACTTGGGAATACAAAACATTTATCTATATTCTCATATATTTGTTTCTTATACTACTAAATTTCCACAAAATACATTCAATATAGAGTATTGGATAGTGGTTACAACCCAAAAATAAGCTTGAATGAAAATTAAGGCTCCCAGCTATGAGGAAGACCAACCAACTCTTTAGGAAAGAATTCAGTATATTCCCTCAAAATGGGCATGTATTCAAGGATGATCCTTTCCTTAGACTCAATCATTTGGACTAGATATTATTTCACATAGGGAAATAATATAACTTATTGAGATGTTAGATATAAATAAGATTCATTCTTATCCTTGTATTTGTATATAATTCAAGGACGTTTCACGATACAAAGAGTGATTTCATTCTCAAAGAAATTTATGTTGGATCTATATAGGGAATGATAATTCATACCTAGAATTTTAACAAATTCTATAATGGGGTGTATCAAAAGGTTTTCTGGAAAGTTTATTCCATAAATGTTGGTAGCAGTGGAATTATATACTCTAGATTCAATAATTAACCCATTTTCCATTATCATTGACAGCATTAGTTCCAGGATTTTTTATAGGGTTTGAATAGTTTTACTAAGAATTTGGACATGAAGTATTGAACAATTTTAGAATCATAATGTCTGTTCTCTATCATTGAATGAGTAACTTGATTACATGCCCCCCTTCGTTGTCAGGATCCACCTCAGTGGTCATGATAAAATAATCTACCCCTTTCTATCTTGGGGGTTTTTGTTCACCATCGAAAACCCTTAGAATAGTGTATTGGATTGAAAAGTACCTTGGTTCCTTGAAGTGGAATCTATGAAAAATATACTGAGGGTTGACCGAAATATTCCATTCCTCTATTACATTAGTGTGATTATCCTATTAAAAATCACTAGCTAGGTGTCTTTCCTTCTTATACCAAAGAATTTAATCGTTCTTATTCGGAAATTTCTAGGGCGATTATTTCTACACCTTTGACAAGTGGGATGTTGAAAATTCTTAGAACCATTTTATTTATCCATTGGAATACTAGAATTAAATAAACCTTCAAATTATTATCCCTACGATACCCTTGACGTTGTTTGATCTCCAACACCACATTGAGGGAACAATATAAAATTTCCTCATAGTTATTAAAGTAACAAATCACTAGTGATTTTCACTCACTAGTTTTTTGCCTAAAAAAGAAGTAGTAAACCTTGAATTAGTGGGTAACAAAAAATCTTGAGGTGTATCATACAATTATTTAGAATATTTACTCATAATCCACGATAGATTCATCATATTGTTTCTTAAGGTCAGGAAATATCGTTACATTTTATGTTAGATATTTAGAGGAAAATATTTATTGAAAAGAAATTTTTGAAACTAATTCCACCCCATTTCTCCAATATCTTCCTCAATCTTCATTTTCAAGATCAATTTTCACCATTTTCTATCTTCTCAATCCATATGATAAACATCTATCGAACCTTATCTTTCTTTAAACATTGAAATATAGAGAAGATCTTCTCAATGGATTTGATCCATTGTTCTGTAATTTAGGGATGAAATGATCAGTTGAATGTCAGATGACTTTGTCTCATAATGGTCTTATTTGTATCTTGTAAATTCTTAGGGTGATTTTTCTACTCCTCCTGATATTTTATTTTATTCATAGCTTGAGTAAGTTGAGAGAGTATCATCCTTTTTTTGATATTCCTAATCCCAGTTGGATGGGATTCTCGTTGGGAAAATAATCACATTTCCTTTCATATTGGTTGTTTACTAAAATCCTCTAATTTTAGACCATTAAATATAATAAAGGGAATGTTGAAGATGATTATTTTTAAATTATCAAACACATAATTGGGAATCCATTTATATTAAATATATAACTTATAATTACATATATTTGATTAACTTATGATTTTTTAGTCTTCAATACATGTTATCTATGATATATTTCCTAATATATAATATTGTGTGAATTTTTTTCCTTAATAATGTTTCATAATGAGCTTAAAAAATTAGTATATAATATCCCCTCAGTGTTTCAAACTTGGCGTGCAGAAATGCTCGTTTTTGTGTACCAGTTCCCGATCGAGTTTAACTCAAGGTGATGTTTTTTGGTTTCACACCTATCTAAATCTCTACCTAAGCCACATCCACTTATAGTATCCATATAAGGACATATTTTCATGATAAACCACTTATTCTGTACTTTTCAGAAATTTAGGGATTTTTTAAACAATTAATTACATCCTGATGGATTTTACTAGAGTTTTTTTATCCTAGCCCCAAAAATAACTAAACCTCACTTTCATACCATCTATGACAACCCAACAATTTATTAAACATAAATTCAATATTTATTATATAATAATACACTTAATACAACCCATAATAAAGATAAATATGGTGCATTTGGGAATTAGATACATTACATAACAACATAAAACATTGAATACACCATCTTTACGGAATAATGTTTTAACATCATCATAATATTTCATCATACTTAATACTTCATGGGATAACGTGGGGACATACATAAGAAATGGGAGAGATAAAAAGCCCAGTAAGGGAGTAAAAAAGGAATAACATGAAGAATTTAATACATGTTATAAAATAGGCATAAAGATGGTTCATAAGGGGAAAGATAATCATAAATATGAACAATTAGGCATGCTATAACATGATAACATAAATGTAGCATGGTAAATGTGGAAACAACATAAAAATCTACATCATAAACACAAGTCAACGATAATAAACAAGAAATAATTATGGAAAAGTCTCATTATATATTATGTTCATTGAACTAATCCCATGTGTGATAGCTCATGATACCAAAATATTACCCAATGCATTGGAGTGCTATATAATTCCAAGAACTCCCATCATATTCATTTCATTCGCATGGTTATGTGTACCACATAGATCATTCAACATGGATTCATTCATCATAATATTTTATCCCATGATCAAGTATTACTGAATAGATACATTTAATCCCCCAATAAAATAAGTATAAGTGTATAATGATGAGCACCCTCGATATTAAATGGGTATGGTATTTATTAAAAAATAGTTTTGGAAAAGAAAATCATGGTGAAATTTATGCAGCATCACAATGTCACTTAATGATTCATTAAGTGGGTTGATGATAGAGGAAGGGAACTCTCATAATTATAATATCAAATGGGCTGTAATAGAAACATGGAAAAACATATCCCAACATTATGAATTGCGAATATATTTCTTAATATAATGAAGAAAATTTAATAAATAGGAGAATGAAAAGAGCCCTTACCATGAGAATGTGACTTCAAATTCTAGGTAGGGGTTTATTTAGAGTTTGAGGGTGCCTTGAGAGATATATGGAAATGGTAGGGAAGATTAAGGACGTTCTCAAAGGTTTTTTAGTAAAGATAAATGGGATTTTGGGTGGGTATATATAAGAAAAATGAGGGGAATTCATTATTTCTTCCCAAATATTGGTTTTGAACTCTATGTAAAAAATAACCAAAATGAAAAACCTTAACATGGTTTTTAGCCACAGTTTCTACCAAGGAGGGATTGTTTTCATTATTTTATAAGTCCAATCGGAAAAATTATTAAAATATTAACCTTTGTGGTGTCAAGGTGAGTCATAATCTTAATTAAAAGCGTAAAATATAATATAGGTTTTGGTGGATTAATAATGAATTTATAAAATTAATAAAATTAATAAAAAAATTAAATTATTTTAAAGAATAAAATTATATTTTTTTTGGATGACCATTACAGTATTTTTTACATCATTTATGGGTCAATATTATGTCATAATACACACCTTATATTTATACCATATTTATTTTTTACAAGAAAATTGAACTGTCTAAGAAAATTATGACAAATTTACCAATAGATAATTTCAAAAATCTGATTCCAAAAATAATATTCGTTTTATCTACATAATTTTCTCAACATCTGAATTTCTAATTTTAAAATGATAATCAATATTTTTTGATATATGTTGATTTTTTTGACAATAATAGTTTTTTAAACCTTTTAAAAATTACATTTTAATTCATAAAAATTGGATAACTATTTAAATTTATTAAAAATTATTAAATAAGAATGTTTTACTAAAGAAATATTTATTTCAAAAACCCGTAAATTCATGAAAATAAATTCCTTAATTGAATTTAAATATTACTCAAATATACAATTCATTTGTTGTAAAAAATCAGAATACGTTATAAACTAACCATAATAAAATGAAAATATATTAATTATTATATAAAATATACATATTAATATTATTTGGGTCTTGATACTTATATAATTAATATATAAAAAAAACACCATATGATTAAGGTTCACGATGGTGAGAATTTCATTGGGTTGTTTGGAATACATTGTCTGTGATGTGATCTCAATGGGCTTTAAATTATTCCATAGATTTTTTAGATCATGCTTAAGTTGTTGGATCTCAATATGGCCTTGGTCAAGGAAAAATCAAAGGGATACTATGACCCTTGGATGCTATGATAATTGGGATTCATAGGGCACAATCCAAATGGTTGAGGCTATCACATCCTTTGTCTATGTTAATTGGATATTTCAAAGCCCCATATTTATAATAATCACATGATCAATATTCAATGACTATATTATAAATGGTAAATATGATTAATAGTCTTTTAAATATGATTGGATATAATGAAACCGATTAAGTGAATGTGTTTTCTATATCCACATTACATTATATGACATTTTATTAAAATGAAAGGGGAATTCTATTAAAAAATGTTTGGTTAGTCACATAATCTATTTCCAAAAACATTTCAGTCAATTTATTTTCATAAAGCACATTTTTATACTATTTTATAAAACCATTTCACAATTCCTTGAGAACCCCTAATAATTTACCCCAAACATGGGGAAAACCATATTTATATAAACCGAATTACATACACCCAAATTGAGTTATTAAATCATTAAATTTCATCTATAAACTAATTATAAAATAATAATTGAAATGAAAATCACTAACACATGCTAGATATAGAATAACCTACCTCAAAAATTTGGTCGTGAATGCTTGGATTTTAATACAACTATTGGAAGAACAAAACAATTACAACGGAGGCCTAGAACATATCCAAACATATAATAATTGATTCAATTTAACAAAAGGCTCAGCATAGAAGAGGAAACAACACATACCTTAAGAGTGAACACCCGACACATCACAACCAACAATGGATTCAACAACTGCCGTAAGAACACACAATAAATCTAGTAAATAATCAAGAGAAATAATCACCACAGATTAAAAAAATTCAACAGAAAAATAAAAAGACACTACCATGATAAAGGGAAATAAAGAATAAGAAAGGATCTCTTACCTAGAGAGATACAAAACAATATCAATTATGATCTAACACCAAAGTAATCAATAGGAAATGAACAAAGGCTCCCAAAATCACAAGAGAAGGGCTCTAGGTCTAGAGTTAAGAGGGATATGAAGAATGAAATAATAATCAAACAATTAAGTTCCCTAAAATCCCAATCCATGAAATTTAGAATTCATGTAAACCCTTTACAAGTCGTCTAATCCATAGGGATCACATACAATAAAAACCCATAATATTTTTATTAAAAAATGTTATTTTAACATTATAAGGTGTTTAAAACTTACATGTTGTTTAATCATTCACATCGTGTACACAGCTAATGACATGATATTGAAAACCATTATATTTTGGGTGCTACTTACATGGAATGTAAATATTCCTAACACATTGAAACCTTCATATTTCTTTACAAAAACCTCAAACTAAGTCGAGCATTCTCTAAACTCAGGGGAAAGCCTCTAATCCATTATATGTTTATACCCAAAATCCATTAATTAAAAAAAACATAAATCCTTGAAATTTTATTAAATTTTATCAGAATATATTCTCTATCCTCGGGAGTCTAATGTCACACCATATTAAAGATGAAAAAAATAAACAGAGGGGAATTTCGTAAAATTAGATAATAGGATGTTGCAAACTACCCACCTGAAGACTTTCCATCCCTAGGATCTCATGTTGAACAATGAAGTATGATAAAGAGGTTGGTCCAATACTCTTTCATCAATAAATCATGCTCCCAAGCATCATTAGAATTTGATCTATGTTGAGATAACACTATAACCAACAAAATTGACTTCCCATGTTTGAAATTTACTTAAGAATCAACAATATCTACTAGATGCTCCATGAATAAAACATCTGGTTATATGTCAATCAATTCCCAGCTCAGAATGTGAGAGGGATCAGGATGGTAATTACTAATCCCTGATATGTGGAATAAATAATTAATTCTAATTAACTGAACTAAAAATTCCAATTTATAATATAACTTTCCAAGTTCCTCAGTAAACTCAAATAGTCCAACATATCTTAGAGCCAACATTACCTATATCTAGAGCGGATAGTGACCCAAATAAATAGAAAATTTCCAAATTACACAGTCACATATGAAAAAATCCAATGGATAGTGACATTGATCCATATAATATTTTATCTATTCCGATCTATAACCATATGATGAAGTATATCCTAAATCATCACATTCATTTAGAGAACCAAACTCAATCCCACCAAATAATCTCCCCCCACCCTTTCCTTACAAAAAGATGATCTACATGGGTGACCATACATATAATATACACGATCTATTTTGATCGATGAATGATAACTATTGTTATAAGAAAATTAAACCAGCCCTATATGGTTATCCCATGATCCACAAATATCCAAGGCACATGAATGAAGAATATCCAACCAGTCATGAGTAACCTGATACAACTAACCATATTTCTAACAAGGATTTTTTGTACTCCATTTGAATTGAATCCCCAAAAACTCTTAGGGAGTTCTTCAAAATATATAACTAAACCATTGAAATTTTTATGAAATAATTGCAGGAGGAACCCCATGTAACCTAACAATCTCATGCATATATAGCTTACCCAAATCATAAACATTTATGGTTATTTTGATTGAAATAAAATGATTTGACACTATCAACTGATCAATCACCACCCAGATAACATTCCTCCATTGGGAAGTCTACGGTAATTTGAAAAAAAATCAGGGATACATCATCCCATACATATATCCTCATCAGAAGAGGATGGAGTAAAACAGATGGTTTTAGATGATATGCCTTTATTTGTTGGTAAATGCAGTTGTAGGAAACATAATAAAAAAGGTCATGCCTCATACCCATCCACTGAAGCACCATCTCATGTAATAATAAATATTTTTAGTTCCATGGTGAATGACCCATGAAGATCATTGAAAAAAACCCCAAACTCTTCCTTAACAGTAATACATCGAACAGTTCCCCAAACCAAGAATAACATCTAAAGGGAAAGGCCAATAAGAAACAGTCTACAAACAATATAGGGTTTCTTTAATTACACTAAATTCATCATCATACCCATGACTATAAAGAATAGAATCTAAGTGAGATGTTGATAACTGAACATGGGTTAAAACCAAACATGAAACATTCTCCTAAGACTCTTGATTCAACAAATCAAAAATACCATTAATGTTATACTCTTCCATCAATTATAAAAAATATTTCAATGACACTTTCATGCTAAGAGCATCTACAATAAAAATATCCATCCTTGGGGTGTGAATGATTTCAAAGACAAATGTCAGAAGGTATTATTGTAGATACCCGAAGCTTGAAGTACATGGACATTACATTACTTTTGCGGAATACTTGGTACATAACAAAAACACACACACAAGGATCGTAATAGTTTAGTGTCTTTGGAAACTCGGAACGTAATCTTCTAATCGTGGTGAAAGATCTTCAATATCTCCCATAAAGATCTTCCCTTTTTTTTACCTAAAACCTTTCTTTATATCCTGGGGAAAAGAAAACATAAAAGGGTGAGCTCAAATGCTCAGCAAGGGCAAATAAAGGAAATAAAAATCATATCATATCTTTTTAAAAATCATAACCTGCAAAAGAGATCATAATATCTTAACCTGGAACAAATCATAGAAGTGAAAATGAGATCCCCATAATCATAACATGAAACTTGAAACTTTGTGGCATGCACACATAATCATGGAAAATCATTTCTTGTTAGTCATGACTCATTGCCAAGACTATCTTAGTGGACAAAGTCCCTTTCTGAACCGATTCACCCTCGTTCCAGTCCTGTTTCACTGAACCGGTATAACCTACCATTCCAGCCATGTCTATATCATGAAATATAAAATCTTTACCCAATGCATTGGAGGGAGATATAGGTCCCACCCATCTCATAATGATACCATTCTTATGTGTGCCACAAAATCATAAATCATACATCATTGCATAACCCATGTAATAAAAATGGGATTTTTAAACAACATGACATCATAAAACAATTTATATAAGATAAAGGAATTCATAAAAATATTTCCATCACAACATAATCAAATCCATGTAATAATAGGGATAGAAACAAAACCCTTTATTATCTTAGATGGAAAATAATTTTGATAAAACACTTGAAATCCATTCTTGAGGAAAATATCCTTTCTACTTCAAAAACATTTTCCTTTCTTAACATGTCTTACAATTTAAAACTAAAACATGTTGATTAAAAATAAACTTGAAAACTTGTAAAGGACGCTTCTTGGAAATAATGTTTTAAAAATCCATTCATGCCGTATAAGTTAAAAAAACATTCTTCTCATACTTTTGTCGGAAAAGTCAAAAAAGTACCTCGTACGAAAAACGACAAAAGATTCCTTTCATATATTTTACTAAAAACTCACCGAAGGGTAAAATTGGATTTAAAAAATTTTAGGTGGATGGAAATAATATTACATATTGAGGAAATATGGTTGTGGATGATAAAATACACCCCAGTAAATACTAAAGTATAAACAATCTCGGATAAAAATGAGATTGTGATATTTCCCTTACCTTAGGTCCGATTTGATTAGTACGTGTCCGAAGCTCCTTTATAATGGTTTAAATAATGTTATTGACTTATTCCAGAATCCTACATATTGATATGATATCATATATGGTCATATTCTTAGCTTCTTGTTAGTAATATTTCATTGTTACTTGTTACTCGGGTCTTTATTGCCTTTTGTTCTTATGCGTGTTTTGCCAAATAAATTCTTATTCTTCTTTTAAGGTTATAGATACCTTATATCCATAATGTTATTAGTGTAACATATATCATATTTATTCATTCAATTCATTTATATAATTACTATGTAATGATGATCATGTAGAACGAGTCGCATCACATCGTGGAGACGGTATTCCGTATGTACGCACGAGTGATGATATCGTTACTATAATCGTGGAATTGTATGGGAGTATATATATATTATTTCAGTATCAATATTACTTTATAATAACCATAAATCGTTACTCATTACACCATTATACCCATCCTTGTAAGGTGGTGGTGGAAAATAGATTACACCATGGCGTGGAGACGGTATTCCGTACGTACGCACGCACGGTGATTTCATTTTTCCGTAGGATGGATGGAAGGTGAATTATGGTTGTTTCATATTTATAATAACATATAAGTATGTAATTAATACTTATGTTATTACTTTATCATGAAACAACTAAATAAGAAGAAGTTGAAGAAGAAAGAAATTGAAAAGATCGGTAATGGATATTACCTCTTCTTTGGAACGCCTCTTTGAATCATCCACTTAGGGATCTAAGATTGGTCTTTGAAGAAGACCAGGACCTCTAGGATTATTCTAGGGAAGTGGAGAGGAGAAAATGGCAGGGGTTGGCCGAGCTTGAGTGCTCAAATTTGTGTGAGGAGGAGGGGGAGGAGGTGCCCTTTTATAAGGGAGGAGAGGGGCACCTTAGGAATATCTCAAAATATTATTTTATAATAAAGTCAAAATCGGTTTATAATGGTTCCAAAGGGTCTTATTTCGAAGATAAAGTGGTGATGGATCGAAATCCTATCAACCAATAGGATTTAGACAAGTTTAGGGTATTATTTTAACCTTATCAATTAGATTTAACTCTAAGTTAACTAATTTATCTTTTACCGTGTCTTTTTGTTTTCTTTCACTATATGGTTAATACACATACTATAACATGCCAAACGAACCCCAAATTTTTTATTATTAATATATATATCCTTATCTAAGTCATTTGGCCTAACCTTAGATTTTTAGGAATAAAATAACAATTAATAATATAATATTTTATTTAAAAACTATTTTGTGTCAATTTTGACACTATTTGATATATGATTTTTGTGAAAGTCATAACAGAATTATATGTTCGAACCAAGTTTATTAAATAAACACTAATATATCATAGTAACCTAGAAAATTAGTGTAATTCATAAAAGTCTCAAATTACATTTAATTTGGTGTTTATAACATCAATTATGTCAATATTTCATAAATAAGATAATTACTGCATCATCTTTGTGTCATAAATAAATTAAATTATTTGATGTCTAAAAATTACAAATAAAATACCATTATGTAGGAAATATTTTTAGATTTCTAATTAATATTTACAATCGAATTTATATTATGTACAACCCTATATTAAAAATGTTTTAGTAAATAAACTTTGATTTTAACTCTTTTAACTCTTCTTTGAAATAAATAATAATAAATGTCCCAATCTAATCCAAGTGGGCCTAAATGATAATATTTTACACTTAAGGTTGTTTTTGGTCGAGATACACTTGTCCAATAGAATTAGGACATGTGTTAGGGTAATATTAATATCATTCTTACCCTTAATTACCCTATTTACTTTTAACCGTGGTAAATAAAAGTAAAAAGTTACTATTCACCAAAAATTATTTTAATCTCATTGAACCACATTTTACTTACTGACATCAACCGTGTCTCTCGGATTTTTGAAATTCCATTCACAGAAGCAGTAAAATTAAGTTTTATGAAAAATTCAGTTTTTTAACTACCACTTAGTAGTTTCACTATTCATAAAAAATTGATGTTTTTCAGAACAATGCCAAAATTTCATCCTAAGCTATATTTCATATTCCGAATTCAAAAATGAAGTCTATTTTACCAAATTCATAACAAAGAAGTTGCATTAATTAATTTTATAATTAAATCCCGCTGTTAAAACAAATAGCGTGTTTTTAAGAAACAATATCTATCAAAAGATTGTCACTTGATTATGTCTCGTTTAAATGTGAAATTAAAACCAATGACCAAAATTGTATTAAATTGTAAAAATATATTCTAAATATACTTTAAAACCACTCAAATTAATAATTTATCACTATTAATTATTTCGATTAAAAAATTTGTTTAATTATAATATAGTAATTTTCACTATTCATCAGAATATGAAAGTTATCCGAAAAGTAACAAAATTTCACCTTAGGCTAAATTCGATACTCCTAATCCAAAAATGAAGTCCATTTTGAGAGATAAATTTTCTAAAATTTAAAAAGTAGTTATTACCATTCATAACGGCTAGTTTTAATAATATTTTAATAGCATATCGTTGTTTCGTAAAACTCAGTATTGCGTACTACACATACTATCGAGGAAGGTTGAGATTGCGTGTAATGCAAGGAAAGTCAAGGATGCGTGTTGTGCAAGCTCCTTTTGGTGTAGCGTACAACACAAGACATTAATAAAATTAAAAAGAATATTTTTCATAAAATCTGGGGCTGTTACATTCTACCCCCCTTAAAATGAATTTCGCCCTCGAAATTTGTCGGGGTTATAAATGGTTTACTATTCGAAAGTTTCGTTAATAGAAACCCACATCGTAAAAAGGAATATCAAAACTAATCTTTAAAAACAAAAGTATGAAATGTAACGGTTACCCAAATAAACTAATCACTGGGTTTCCACATAGGTGAAAATATGGATATGGAAGAGAAATCATACCATAATGTACTGATGGAGAGTGGTAGAGAACATGGCTATGGAAAAGCCACCAATCACAAAGCCATAAATTTGTGACGATCTAAGGTACCATCTGATTCATCAGATATAAGATCACTAGGACAACATTTTTGGTTTTCAAGATCGTTTCCCTAAAGTTAAAGAATTTGAATTAGAATAAATACTTACTTTATTTTGGTACAATCTCACTGTTGTTCGTGCCTTTAACAATTTCCACTTCATCTCTTAAATAAATGAAGTTGAATTTGTTATTCGTGAAGTGTTATCAGATCATGTGATAGAATGACAGGTCATTCCATCTGTCTCAAACAAAAGGTTAGAAAAAATTATATACATAAGTCGATCTATAGTGAGATTAATCATATATGGTTCCTAAAATGGACTTTATACTTCATATATCTTACTGCTTAATATAATAAAACTAGTTTCTAATAAACAGGGACTTCCTGTAGGCTAGTGGTAGGCGATAAAGGCCAGTCGCACTTCGGTTGTGGGTTCGATTCCCACATCCTAGTCCGACGCGATGGGCTATCGCCCGTCCTGCAGGTTGTCCTTTTTCTAAAACTATATTACTATAACATCCCTTAAATAATTTCGAGAAAACTTCTATCCTTAAACAATACTAACTTATGTCCAACATAATCCATTCCAATCTTTAGGCTTATCCATAATACTGCAGTCCCCTCTCATAACATAGTGAAAACGATTACCAGAGATTTAACACCATTGTCGATCCCCATGTATCATAAGATATGTTTTGTTGGTCACATTCCAAACATTCAAAGTCCTTAATCATGTATTCTCTTAAATACCTTAGTGAAAACATGAATGCAGTTAAAATTTAACACTTTCCACATACCAAAATCCTCAAAATTCTATACACTCAAACCATGATATCATTTAGTCCTTATATCAATCATGAGCTCATGAATATTGTCAAACATTTCATTTTCTCCTTATCCCTTCATTATGCGCATATCATCTGCTTTCGAAAATATTTGAGTCACTTTTCATGGTTACCGGTACCTTAAAATTATTGAAAACCACAATAATACAAAAATATTATAATAAACAATAAAAGTACCTCGACAAAATTATTCTTGAATACCAATACATATACACTTCAATCCATCCTCTTCAATTATTGTCCTGGAATAAGTCCTTCCATGATTTAGAAGTAACTTTTTAGGTCCGGGCATTGAGTTGGGTAATGCCCATGTTCTCCACAAATAATACATTGAACTCCATAACAGTCTGTCACTCTATGACCCTTATCTCCACACAAATAACATCGGTCCCTCCATTTGATGTATTCTTCAAGGTTCTTCTTCCCTTTTTTATAAATCTCAATCTTCCTTTCTTTATGCTACTTAACATGCGAACATGCATAATAG
Organism: Viscum album; assembly: GCA_963277665.1. Classification (NCBI taxonomy): domain Eukaryota; kingdom Viridiplantae; phylum Streptophyta; class Magnoliopsida; order Santalales; family Viscaceae; genus Viscum; species Viscum album. The sequence continues at coordinate 1,557,944,008 of OY728160.1, forward strand.
TCTATCTTCCTCTTCTTTGATGAATTAGGTATACCACTAAATTTCACCTTGTTAATCATATATCGCGATGACTGATTCGGCATAATCACAATATCTTTCTCTCTAGGAATTACATAATTTTGTTTCTTATAGTCACCAATTTGTCCATTGGATTCAATGTTAACCGAATTCCGTCTGGTTCCCTCCATTAACTAAAACACAAAAAGAATTCATTGAGAGGGAAAAATCATGCTAGAGAAAACTACATAGTAAAGTGGGAGTACCCTCAATATCTAACATCTTAGGTTAAATTCTAAGATCGTTACCGTAGTTCTAGGACTATATACTATATGTATACTTATCCTTAGGGACATCCCTAGACATACCTTAGAAATATCTCTAGGGATCTCACTAACGTTCTCACATCCTAGTTTCCAAAGGTTGACTAAACCTTTCCTCTGATACCAACTGTAGAGACCCGAAGCTTGACATACATGGACATTACATTACTTTTGCGGAATACTTGGTACATAACAAAAACACACACACAGGGATCGTAATAGTTTAGTGTCTTTGGAAACTCGGAATGTAATCTTCTAATTGTGGTGAAAGATCTTCAATATCTCCCATAAAGATCTTCCCTTTTTTTTACCTAAAACCTTTCTTTATATCCTGGGGAAAATAAAACATAAAAGGGTGAGCTCAAATGCTCAGCAAGGGCAAATAAAGGAAATAAAAATCATATCATATCTTTTTGAAAATCATAACCTTCAAAAGAGATCATAATATCTTAACATGGAACAAATCATAGAAGTGAAAATGAGATCCCCATAATCAAAACATGAAACTTGAAACTTTGTGGCATGCACAAATAATCATGGAAAATCATTTCTTGTTAGTCATGACTCATTGCCAAGACTATCTTAGTGGAAAAAGTCCCTTTCTGAACCGAGTCACCCTCATTCCAGTCCTGTTTCACTGAACCGGTATAACCTACTGTTCCAGCCATGTCTATCTCATGAAATATAAAATCTTTACCCAATGCATTGGAGGGAGATATAGGTCCCACCCATCTCATAATGATACCATTCTTATGTGTTCCACAAAATCATAAATCATACATCATTGCATAACCCATGTAATAAAAATGGGATTCTTAAACAACATGACATCATAAAACAATTCATATAAGATAAAGGAAATCATAAAAATATTTCCATCACAACATAATCAAATCCGTGTAATAATAGGGATATAAATAGAACCCTTTATTATCTTAGATGGAAAATAATTTTGATAAAACACCTGAAATCCATTCTTGAGGAAAATATCCTTTCTACTTCAAAAACATTTTCCTTTCTTAACATGTCTTACAATTTAAAACTAAAAGAAGTTGATTAAAAATAAACTTGAAAACTTGTAAAGGAAGCTTCTTGGAAATAATGTTTTAAAAATCCATTCATTCCGTATAAGTTAAAAAAACATTCTTCTCGTACTTATGTCGGAAAAGTAAAAAAAGTACCTCGTACGAAAAACGACAAAATATTCCTTTCATATCTTTTACTAAAAACTCACCGAAGGGTAAAATTGGATTTAAACAATTGTAGGTGGATGTAAATAATATTAAATATTGAGGAAATATGGTTGTGGATGATAAAATACACCCTAGTAAATACTAAAGTATAAACAATCTCGGATAAAAATGAGATTGTGATATTTCCCTTAACATAGGTCCGATTTGCTTTGTACGTGTCCGAAGCTCCTGTATAATGGTTTAAATAATGTTATTGACTTATTCCAGAATCATACATATTGATATGATATCATATATGGTCATATTCTTAGCTTCTTGTTAGTAATATTTCATTGTTACTTGTTACTCGGGTCTTTATTGCCTTTTGTTCTTATGAATGTTTTGCCGAATAAATTCTTATTCTTATTTTAAGGTTATAGATACCTTATATCCATAATGTTATTAGTGTAACATATATCATATTTATTCATTCAATTCATTTATATAATTACTATGTAATGATGATCATGTAGAACGAGTCGCATCACATCGTGGAGACGGTATTCCGTACGTACGCACGAGTGATGATATCGTTCCTATGATCATGGAATTGTATTGGAGTATATATATATTATTTCAGTATCAATATTACTTTATAATAACCATAAATAGTTACTCATTACACCATTATACCCATCCTTGTAAGGTGGTGGTGGAAAATAGATTACACCACGGCGTGGAGACGGTATTCCGTACGTACGCACGCGCGGTGATTTCATTTTTCCGTAGGATGGATAGAAGGTGAATTAGGGTTGTTTCATATTTATAATAACATATCAGTATGTAATTAATACTGATGTTATTACTTTATCATGAAAAAACTAACGAAGAAGAAGTTGAAGAAGAAAGAAATTGAAAAGATCGGTAATGGATATTACCTCTTCTTTGGAACGCCTCTTTGAAACCTCCACTTGGGGAACTAAGATTGGTCTTTGAAGAAGACCAGGACCTCTAGGATTATTATAGGGAAGTGGAGAGGAGAAAATGTCAGGGGTTTTCTGAGCTTGAGTGCTCAAATTGGTGTGAGGAGGAGGGGGAGGAGGTGCCCTTTTATAAGGGAGGAGAGGGGCACCTTAGGAATATCTCAAAATATTATTTTATATTAAAGTCAAAATAGGTTTATAATGGTTCCAAAGGGTCTTTTTTCGAAGCTAAAGTGGGGATGGGTCTAAATCCTATCAACCAATAGGATTTAGACAATTTTAGGGTATTATTTTAACTTTATAAATTAGATTTAACTCTAAGTTAAATAATTTATCTTTTACCGTGTCTTTTTGTTTTATTTCACTATATGGTTAATACACTTACTATAACATGCCAAACGAACCCCAAATTGTTTATTATTAATATATATATCCTTATCTAAGTCATTTGGCCGAACCTTATATTTTTAAGAATAAAATAACAATTAATAATATAATATTTTATTTAAAAACTATTTTGTGTCAATTTTGACACTATTTGATATATGATTTTTTTGAAAGTCATAACAGAATTATATGTTCGAACCAAGTTGATTAAATCAACAATAATATATCATAGTAACCTATAAAATTAGTGGAATTCATAAAAAGTCTCAAATTACATTTATTTTGGTGTTTATAACATCAATTATGTCAATATTTCATAAATTAGATAATTACTGCATCATCTTTGTGTCATAAATAAATTAAATTATTTGATGTCTAAATATTACAAATAAAATATCATTATGTAGGAAATCTTTTTAGATTTATAATGAATATTTACAATCGAATTTATCTTATGTACAACCCTATATGAAAAATGTTTTAGTAAATAAACTTTGATTTTAACTCTTTTAACTCTTCTTTGAATTAAATAATAATAAATGTCCTAATCTAATCCAAGTGGGCCTAAATGATAATATTTTACAATTAAGGTTGTTTTTTGTAGAGATACACATGTCCAATAGAATTAGGACATGTGTTATGGTAATATTATTATCATTCTTACCCTTAATTACCCTATTTACTTTTAACCGTGGTAAATAAAAGTAAAAAGTTACTATTCACCAAAAATTATTTTCATCTCATTGAACCACAGTTTAATTACTGACATCAACCGTGTCTCTAGGATTTTTGAAATTCCATTCACAGAAGTGGTAAAATTAAGTTTTATGAAAAATTTTAGTTTTTTAACTACCACTTAGTAGTGTCACTATTTATCAAAAATTGATGTTTTTCAGAACAATGCCAAAATTTCATCCTAAGCTATATTTCATATTCCGAATTCAAAAATGAAGTCTATTTTACCAAATTCATAACATAGAAGTTGCATTAATTAATTTTATAATTAAATCCTGCTGTTAAAACAAATAGCGTGTTTTTAAGAAACAATATCTATCAAAATATTGACACTTGATTATGTCTGGTTTAAATGTGAAATTACAACCAATGACCAACATTGTATTAAATTGTAAAAATATATTCTAAATATACTTTAAAACCACTCAAATTAATAATTTATCACTATTAATTATTTCGATTAAAAAAGTTGTTTTTAATTATAATTTAGTAATTTTCACTATTCATCAGAATATGAAAGTTATCCGAAAAGTACCAAAATTTTACCTTAGGCTAAATTCGATACTCCGAATCCAAAAATGAAGTCCATTTTGAGAGCTAAATTTTCTAAAATTTAAAAAGTGGTTATTACCATTCATAAAGGCTAGTTTTAATAATATTTTAATAGCATATCGTTGTTTCGTGAAACTCAGTATTGCGTACTACACACGCTATCGAGGAAGGTTTCGATTGCATGTAATGAAAGGCAAGTCAATGATGCATGTTGTGCAAGCTCCTTTTGGTGTAGCGTACAACAGAAGACATTAATAAAATTAAAAAGAATATTTTTCATAAAATCTCGGGCTGTTACAATTATACCCTCCATCTCAATATGAGATTCATGTCCTTTGGAGAAAAGATATAGCTCAAACTATTATGGTTAGAAAATAAAATGAAACAATCCCCAAAGATATAGTTATTACAACACTTATGCACATGTATATCCACAATAAGATATAAAGCACAAGTGGGGTAATTATTATCCTGAGGTCTAATATGATAAGATCAGAAAGATACCACATGATCATCTTGTATGTGAAAACACCCCAAAATAATTCTATAAGAATCACATAATATCAAAAACACCTTACTGAGCTTCAGTATGACCAGTACATGAAACAGTTTTAGAATTCAATTCAACTCATCAAAATGACATCGAAACTTTTCATCCAATGTGAATTACACCCCATTTCTTGTAAGAGAAGTCAATAGTGATGCCAACACTGATAAATCATTGAATAAAAAGTGATAATATCCAATAATTAAAAGGAAGGTGTAAATTTAAAATAAATTATATGGTTCTTCCCATGAAAAAACAACCTTCACCATCTTAGGATCACCTAATAAACCATGTACAAAAGAAGTTCCCCAAGAACATATCTTCTTGAATCTAGAAGATTAATTTCTAATGTATTCCATATATATGGTGACTCCATTGAATATCTATAACCATTCCTAAATGGTTCTCATGATTTCACATGGATATTGTATAAAACAAAATATCATCCATGAACACTACCACAAAATTTCTGAGATACTGATGGAATATATTATTCATTAAATCCATAAAAAATAAAAAAGATTTAGTTTGAACAAATGACATAAAATGATATTCATAATTTCCACAACTGCTCCCAAAATACATTTTGGGTATATTATGATTTTTATCCAAGGGATGATGATAACTCAACCAAAGATCATTCTTTGAAAATCACTTTTCCCCCTTTAACTGATCAAACAAATCATCCAGAGAAGGTAAAAAAGAATTTTTCTTAACCATTACTTGGTTAAAATTATGATAATACACAAAAATAGAATTGAATGATCTATCATATTGGAAAAGTGAATAGGGGCTTCCTAAGGAGAAAGACTTGGGTGAAAAAATCCCTCACTACTAGATTGTCTAATTGAATCATTATCTTTATCAGCTCTAGTGGTTCCATGTGATAGGAAGGTATGGAAATCTTCAGAAAACATGAAATACGTGAATAATAAAATATATCTACAACTAAATGGGAATCATGGATAAATCATATGAAAACATAACAAGAAAATCACAAAAAAACAATATGAAGTTCAATAACAGCAAAAACATTCTCAGGAATAACTGATACAGCTGACAACACACTTCTGAGCTCTTGGAAGGAAGGTCCTACATGAAAGGACCTCAGATCCAAATCACCTAGAATCACCCATGAGATACCATTGGATTCCAGAAGTGGGACACACTGATTATTTCAATCATCCTCAGAACAATGATAAACAATCCAATACATCCCGATGATTGCGTCAAACAAATCTTGATTGAGAAAAATAAAATCCTAGACTAACATACATCAACTATAGATATAACACAATAAGGACACTAAAACACATACTATTTCCTATTCCCAACAGATTTTGATAAATATATTATAAATGAATAAATATCTATTTTAAGGTTAAGAATAGCAACATAAAAACCAAATATAAACAAGTTGAAGCACCTATATCCAATAAAGACATAACTTCTGGGGATGCTGTAAAGATGGTACCTCTCTCCAATACTATGATTACATCATCCTCCTAACAATACTCATCTATTTCATGAATCTGATTTACTCCTTAGGCTGGTTTCTGAAACCTTGTAGTCCGTGAAGTATTTGAATCCCCCACAGTAGCCTTTGGAACCAAAAATCCCAGCCAATATCGAGGTGTATAAATTTCCTAAAAAAAAAATTCATATGACCAAAACATCCAAAATTGTTGAACGTATTATTTGTTAAAGGACAAGAATTTTGGGTGTTTATAACCTTTAAAATGATATAATGTTAGAGGCACACTACAACCTATAACTGGTTGTGCTGAAGGGGCATGTTACTGAGAACCACCTTCACTACTCATGCACTGATCTTGACATTTCTTGTTCTTCCCAGGAGTTCCACTAAAGCTGTCACTTGGTGGAATAGAAGAGGTAAAATATTTTACATTGTCTAATATATTCATATCATCAATTTGAGGAATTTCTTTCATCTTCATAGAGTTCAAAATCTTCTACATATATACCTATGATATGATATCCTCCGGAAAACCCTACATGTACTTCATTTTCAGCAAGTAATTATTTACAACATATGGTGAAAAATGGACCAGCTGAAAAAATAAGTTAGTTTATTCCAACACCAAATGATCTGAACTCCATATATAAATAAACTATAAATAAATTGATATCATCAATTAATCTTGGAAAAAAATCATGAAGAAGGTAGTCTTAAAACCCTAATATTCCAAGAACATCTTGCTATCTACTTGTACCATAGAATATCACCATTACATTATATGATTGTCATGTCTGAACACAAAAAACATAACCATCATACTCTTAGGTGTATATTATAAGTTGATGATCTCATTAATCATTTCAAGCCAGTACTCTACCAATGGGGGTTCATTCTTACAACTAATATATTATGGTTTCTCATTAAATATCTCCCATTATCATTCTCTTTCTCTAAAATATCCTTTAAGTACCTCTATAAATGCATTCTAAACTTGTGGAACATTTAGTTTGACATCATGAACTACCCACCTAATAGCCTTGATAAAATTATAGTTATTGGGAGGATTCCCCTAAGGAGAATTAGTTTCAACCTCCAAAGGAACTCATAGAACATATATTAGAGGCATATTGCTTCACATTAAAATAAATGAAATTATTAGAAAAATATAAAAATCACATTTCAAACTAGGAAACCTATATGAAAAAATTAATATTATTTTCAAAACTCAATAAATGAGACACTCAACCCAACATCCCATGGAAACATGAGTCTTATCACCAAAATAGCTTCACCTGCACTCAACAGACTATACCTCTCATGATTCGACAATCCAATATCCATTTTATAAAATAACCCCAAATAAAAAATGTTAAAGAAAAATTTCCCCTCATACCATTTTGTAATAAACCAACTAGTATACCCTCTAAATACAAGCACACAACATGATCTGGCACAAACCCATGTGTCATTACTGATCTACATAAGTTGGAAACTAGAACCCGAGAATCAACAAAAAGCAAGGGGATTAATTTATCCCAACCTAGATCTACAAAAATGAATACATATAGATACATAAAATAGAGAAATATAAAAAGATACAAATGTATTATATAATAGAAATAATACGGTGTAAATGATACTACTGAAAACGAAGCAATGAAAATATACAAGAGACAAGTCCAATCATAATGGATGAAAAAACAAAAGTAGCTTATCCAATAGATCCATATGATGGCATGGGAAAATCTCACTTACTCAAAACCAGATACCCAATACCCAGATGAAAGAAAACCTTGTTTCCTTATTATGAATCATTCCCTTTCCCTGTATCGAAGGACCTAACACGGTGCACACACAGATGAAGGGGTGAAAAGGGTGTTGCCTAATAGGATCTGTATGTTCTCACCTAGGTGTTCCATAATAGGTTATTGTAAAATAGTCCATGAATTATAAACTTTAGTTAAAATATGTCATGATAATTGTTTAATAGTTTTTATATCAAAATCCTAATGAAATAATTTAATTTCCCATTTTTCAAAATTTTAAAATAGAACATGTAAATTAGTTTCAAATCATTTCATATGTATAGATAATGCCCCAAAATTTACATATTATAGATTTTTTGAACAAGAAATCACATTTTAGGATCATTTTAGACTATATTGTTTTTGTTAATTTGTAAAAAATATTACAAAGAAAACCCATATATTAAAAGTAGACACTTATACTTAGTATCTATTTTCACCAATTTAAATATATTTAAAATAAAAAATTGCTTCACTTTATGAAAAATATATGCAATTATCCCCATGAACTCTTCCTTTTCTCTATGATTTATTAAACTATATGAAAAATATTTCAAAACTTGTGATGAGGACAAAAAGCTAATAATGAACATAAAGAAAGTAAATCGTTAGATTAGTGAAAGCAAAAAAATCTATTAAAAACCTTTTCTTATAAACTAATTATTATAAATAGAAAAATCATGTCGGGTCCTTGGGAAAACATTACCATATCACTCTTACAATAACCCTTACAAATAGAATAACCATATGGAAGACTTCCATATCTGGAATACCCAATGCATTGAAGAGGTATTATGGGGATCATCTATATTATCTTGAGCAATAATGCAGATCAACCCATCATATCATGAGCTGTAATGGGGATGTACCCATCATATCTTGATATATAATGGTATTATCCCATAATAAACAATTTATACGGAATATATCATGAATAAAACCCCTGAATAATCATTTAAACACAAGAGAAAAATAATTTAATATATCAAAATAAACATATTTGTTAAAATCAATTTTGAAATATAAATACCATGCACATAATAATGAATTTTTTTCTTCTAAAATAACATTGATAATTTATAAATAAATTATTAAATTAATAAATATTCAAGAATGTGGGAGAAAAAACACATTTTATATAAGTAAAAAAAATTCACTTTGACATTTTAAATAATAGTTCAAAAAGAATATTTAAAAGAAGACTTTAAAAATAAATTTCTTTTCATAAAGTCGTAAAAACATACCACTTTGAAAAAAATTGATAGAAATTATAAAATTATTTTCTTTAAAAAATTAATTTCTATATTAATTTGTTTATAAAAATAATTTTAAAAATATGAAAATTAAAGAAAATTATTTGGAAAATAAATCATTAAATCAATTATAAATATATTTATTTAGTTAAAAAGTACCTTACCATGAGTTCATATTATCATCTATGTTCTATATATTATTGAATAATAAAATTAGGATAATTATTTACTTTCATTATAAAAATTTTAAATTTTATTATAACTATTATTTACCTTATTACCATGTTATATCAATTATTTAATTATTTATGTTCACATCATATGTTTTGATGATATTCTATACTTGAGTCTAAAATGAATTTGATATGATATATATAGTCAAAGTTGTAACTAGTACATCATATATAGAATAAAAATAATTACATAAATATCATTTTTATACATAAACTATTCTTTTAAATCCATCCATTAAATATGGATGAGAATAATGATCTATGTTATAATTATAGAGATGGTAGGTCATAAGTATGCGTGTGTAACATTTCCATTTTTCAATAATCATTATGGAAAGAAGGTAAGTATAATTTTTCCATTAAATAAGGATCATAATATAATATATATCTTTTTAATAGTTTAAATATACTTATATATATCATTCTTGTGATGTGGTGATGAAAACTTTATCACATCACTTCGTGGATGTGATAGTTCACACGTACACATAAATGACATTATCAGTTTTCTATTCATGGTAAGATATGAACATAAATGATATATAATAATTTAATAATTGTAAATATATCATTAATATAATATATAAACATTACTTACATCTTTATAACCAGTCATTAGAGAGGGTGATGAAAAATGAATTTCATCGATTCGCAAGACGATATTCCACATTAGACCGGAATGATAAATTCATTTCCCATTAGATGGAAGTGGAAATGGACTTAAGTGATGAATTTTAAAAAATAAAATATAAAGATATTTAGAATAATATATTTTTTCCCATAATGTTTCAATAATATTTGAAGGATTTTTAAGAATAAATAAAACGGGAAAACCTATTTAAAATTAAAACCTCTTATTCAGAAGATCTCCATTGATTAACACCTTACGACCACTAAGGGAGGTGTTTTTACCTAAACTAAGAGATAAGGAAGGTGAAGAGGGATTATATGAAGGGACATGGGTAGATAATTTCTTATCCCAATAATTTTTAAAGGTTGAATAAAATAGAATAAGATGTTTCATTTTATAAAAGTGGAGAGGAGTACTCTTAGAATTATTCGAAATATTAAATTATTATAAACTAATTTTTTTTAAAATGGATTAAAACTGATTTATATTTAAAATATGATGATTATGGGAATATATTACTTCATCCTGTGAAAAATAAATAATTTTTTTTCTATTTTTTAATCATTACTTTTATTTGTTAACCCTTATTTAGCGCCTTTATCTCTTACCCCGACAACATGTATTTTTACACTTTGATATAGCTACTAGAGAAACCAAAAAACTAAAAATAAATAAATAATATATGAAATTTTAAACCTTATCCCAATAACTTGGATGAACTTTAGGTCAATTAGTAAAATATTATTTATTTTATAATAACATTAATGTCAATTGCGATACTATTCATTACATGACTTTTTAAAAATATCATAATAATCAAATAAGTTAAAATAAATTATTATAAAACCTTATTAACATAAAAAATTAATTTATAATTTATTTGGATGAAATTAATTACATCAAATTATTTTTATTTTAATATTTTTAATATCATTTATTTGATATTTCCATCAACTATACAATTACTGCATCATCGTTGTGTCGGCAATTAAGGTAATTATTTCATAACTAAAAATAAAAATAAATTTCCATGATGATGATAAATATAATATTTTTGAATATACTATTTAATACTGATGATATCTTCTACATAACCCTATATTAAATAATTTATAGTTAATAAAACATTAGTATGAAATTTTTTTCTTTTCATTAAAATATAATACTATAAAGGGATCATAATCATCCATGTGGTTACAATAGGACATAAAATAACATAGAGAATGATTTTGGTCAAAAATTAATAATACAATAATATTATTCCATGCATTAGTGCAATTTTCTAATATTTATAATATTATTTTAACTCTTAAATACCCGATTTACCTTTATCTATTGTAATAAAAATTTCTAATGTTAGTATTCATATTGTCCAATAATAAAAGGGACCTATTTTATAAATTTGGAAATTATGATTACAAAAATTTAATCCATTTTTTCAAATTCAAACCATATTACTGGGTAGTATTAATTTATAATTAATCTCGTTGCTGAAATGAGAAAATGAGTTATTAAAGTGAAAATGTTCAAAAGATTGAATTGTTTTTGCATCCAAATTCAATGTGAAATTCGTTTCAATGACCTAAATTGGATTAAAGGATATAAATTTTATATAATTATAAATTGAAACATATTTTAAATATAATTTTCTACTCTAAATTAAAGAGGATACCTCTTCTTCAGATGATCTCTTTTAATTAAAACATTAAGTACATTAGGGGTGGTTTTATGACTATAAAAAGATCTAAATAACGTGGGGTGAGATTATAGGAATTAATATGTAATTATAATGGCTGAAAAAAATTCTATTTTATGAAGAAAAGGGTAGAAGAGGTACCATTTTATAAGAGAGGGTAGCGGTACGCTTGGAAATATTCAAAATAATAAATTAATATAAATTATTTTTAAATAAAAAAGTGTCCATAATCATTTATTTAAGATATAGGATGATTATGAGTCTAAATAACTTCATAAATGAAACATTTTCCTTATTTCGACTACTTTTTAGTCGTTATATTTTTGTTTTACGCCTTACTTAGCCCCTTTAACTATTACTGCGAGAACATGTATTTTTACACTGATGGTTAATATAGTTACTATAAAATATAAATCAAACCATAAATGATTCATTTAATACATTTTAAACATTATTCAAATCATTTTAATGACTGTTATATTTTAATTTATTTTATATAATTTTAAAAAATATTATTTATTTTTAAATATCATTAATGTCTATTTTGACGCTATTCATTACTTGACATTTTAAAAATATCACAATAGATTGATAAACTCAAAATATTCTTATAAAACATTACTAAAATGTTAAAAAAGTCTATAAATATTTCATATTACATTATTTTTTTCATATATTTTTATTTTAATATTTTTAAAATCATTTTCTGATATTTCCAATAATTATACAATTACTGCATCATCATTATGTCAGCATTTATGGAAATTATTTTTTCACTAAAAATTAAAAATAAACATAAATGACGAAGAGAAATATTTTATATTTAAAAATATTATATATATTTGAAGATAGATTATAAATAACAATATCTTGAAGATGTTATAGTTATTAAAACAAAAGTATGAAATCTTTGACTTTTCTATAAAATAAAATACTATAAAGGGATTAATGTTATCCGAGTTGATCCAAGAGATCATAAAATCTCCCCATAGATATTTTGGGTCTAAAATAAATCATATAATAAAATTATTATATGTGGTACGGTAACTTTATAATATTTATAATATTATTTTAACCATTAATTACCCAATTTACCCTTAACCGTAGTAATTTTTTTTTTCTAAAGTTACTATTCATATTGTCCAAAAGTAAAAGGGAAAATTTTAATAACATTTGATATTATGATTACAAATGTGTATTTTATAATCCAAAATTCAAAAAACATAATTTTCTAAAATGAATTTAAGATTAATCTCTTTTATGAAACGAGAAAAAATATTATTGAAGTGAAAATATTCAAAATATTGAAATGTTTTTATTTCAAAATTCAATTTAAAATTTATTAAAATGAAATAAATTGGATTAAATGATATATAATTTATCAAATTATAATTATAAACCTATAAAAAATTAATTAAACTCTATAAACTATATAGATGAAAAATCTGTTATCAATTAAAATTTATTATTTTTCACTAATTTTCATAAAATGAAACTTATGAGAAAAATACCTAAAATAAAAACAAATAAATTTTGAAATTAATATTTCAATGAAGATGTTTTTTTTCAAATATTATTTATAATTGTATCAAAAAATATATTTAAATTATGGTGGAATCAAAAGTTAGAAAAACTTCCTTTAAAAAAATACTTCTTTTTAAGATTAAAATTTGACTTATTCTTATCTTATGAAAATTAAATATATCAGTTAAATGTATGAATATTTCACTGAATATATAATATATATTTCATAAATATTATTCAATAATAGAAATTAATTTAATTTATTAGGAAAAAATTCTTTGGGGCACATAAAATACTAATTTATAATAACACATCCTTTATATTCAATTGTTCATTATTTTTATTTATAATTAATTGTAAACCAATGAAAATACAAACTGAACAGTATAAACTGAATTGCCCAAATTAGCCAAAAACATTAGAAATATCATTCTATAGATCACACAAGGTCATGAAATCTTGGAAACTCATACCTGACATATAAAATTGAATTAACATCATTAAAATATACATATTTATTATGTAATGAAATCATAGGGACATAAGATATAGTTAACCCCCAAGAGTTATAATTAGTGTGTATAACCACAAGTCTATGGTGAAGAGGAATGATCCATGAGAAAAACTCATGAATGTAGAAAATTACTTTCACTAAAACTTCCACGTAAGTACCAAAGGCTTCAAATGTGCTCTATTTTCCAAACCATTTGAACTAATTATTTTTTCAAACCCTACTTTGAAAACTATTTTAGAAAACCATTTAATAATGCATTAAAAAACCTTTTTCATTTACCCAAAATTAGGGGGGAACCATGATTTATAACAATAAAATTACACACACAAAAATATAGTCAATCAATCATTCCATTTAATTTATAAAAAAATTTATAAAATAATGATGGGAATGCAGTTCACCAAAATAGGCCATAGATGGAACCACATTCCTCAAAACTCGGGTTCCACATGCCCACAATGGAATCCACTAATAGGAATAAATAAATAATGATAAAATATGGCATATAAACAATCCAAACATCTACGAAATGATTCTATTTTAAAACAGAACAATATTGAATTGGAAAAAGACATACCTCAAGAAATAACAATCTTTTCCCCACAACCAACCAATGAATTGGTGCCCAGAACAAGATCACACAAGAGATCTAGAAATGAATCAAGAAAAATCTTCTCCATGTATTAGAAAATCTCAAATTACATTGTAATTCTTCTACCAGGATCAAAGGAAATTAATAAGAATAAATTATATCTTTGAAAAAGATATGTAACCCAATTTCCCCAATGATTAAATACTGAATGAATCAATTTGGAATAAATAGAGGCTCCCAAAATTAATTGGATAAGAGTTGTAGAAAATAAAAAATGAATAAATTGATGTAGTTCCTTAATAGTAACACCCCAATATTTGCTTATTTTTTTCTATTTAACATAATCATTTTGATATTTTTCATTTCACATAATAGTTAGTGTAGTTTTCGTTACACAAAATAACTATATTTCGATTACATTGCATGAAACACCATGTTAATATTAAGATATATACTACACCAAGGTAAGTATGTATGATCTATACAAAAACATAGCTAATATAGAGTCAAATTAAATACAAATTTTGAATTTTGTTATATAAAATTAGGATTTTGTTTTATTTCTTTCATTACACACAAGGCTGATTTTTACTGAATGATAATATACAGTTTATATAATTATTAAAATATTTTTATTGTTATCACTAAGCGGTTGGAATGGAATTTATGGGAAACTTTAAAAATATTATAAAAATATTTTTTATTTAGCATTATGAAATGAATTATTTGGTAACAAGTTAACTAGATATTAAATTAGAGCTATTTAAAAATAAGAAAATTCCATTTATGAAAAACTAATTTTTATGTATAAACCTGTTTAATATCAATAAATTAAACAAAAAAAATTGATGTATTATTTTAATGATATATATATATATTATATAAAATCATTAATTTATTATTCAACTTATATGTTTTTTAGACAAGAGATAAGAATATATTGTTTTCACTCATAAAAAAAATTAATTTTCTAAAAGGTAGTTTTAACAAATTTTAATTTCAAACATATTTTAAAAATAATTATTGAAAATTTTATAAATTAAATTTGAATAAATGAAATTAATTTTTGAAATTGGTGCATCAAAATTGTTATAGGATGATTTTTGGTATTTTTTTGAGATGTTTTATTTTTTGGTGAAAACTGAAAAATACTGAATTTTATTTGAAAACATAATTTATTTATAAAACAAAATTATATTTTAAAATTGTTCTAAATTATATTTAGATAAAATATACATCAATTTATCCAATTCAAGTCATTTTAATAAATTTTACATTGAATTTAGAAATAAAAGCATTTCAAAACATAAAAGTTTTTAATTTAAAAACCCATTATCTCATCTCGTATGTGGGATTAATTTTAAATTATTTTCTATCTGTTATTTTAATTTAATATTTAAAAATGGATTCCATATTTTTAGTTAGAATAATTTATAATTTAAAATAATTTTATTTTAATTTTTGACAAAAGTAATTTGTGAATGAAATTTACATTAATAACAGTGATTAAAGTAAAAACATAAGTACTTAGTGGTTAAACATAAAACATATGGTGTAAATATAATCCTACACATGAAAAATTACCATTTTGACCATATTTAAACCTTAACCATTCATGGATCTAATTTTTTCAGTTATGTAAGCCTCCTGTTAAGTAATAATGTGGGTACAACTAACTTCTTCTCAAAAATTCCAAGTGTGTCCTCTCCCCCCTTATAAAAATACACCTCCTCTCCCCATCCCTTCACACATATAAAGCCCTTTATATGGGGAAATACCTATAAAAGTTCTTTTATATCTAAATCCGGTAAACCTAGAATCATTATATTGGGTATAAATCCAACAATGTTAGTCATTTGTTGAAAACCAAAAGGAGATACCCATAGAAGAGGCAATGTTCATCAAGAGATGTTTTTGATTTATTTATTTCTCTAACCCATTTAATTATTTTTATATATTTATTATATAATTATATCATTATATTAAATATAAAAATATATTTTTATGTTTATGGGTCTAGCCTTAAACTCCATGCGCTTCCAAGAAATGGGATACACAATCATTGTTCTTGCGTACAGTGGACTATCGCCTCACGAACCAACATTATCCATTCTTACATTACCATGATTCACGGTTTGGAAAATTGATGGATTTATAATTTATATATTATATATATTATATTTATTATTCTATAATGATTATGGAACTTATATATAATGTATTCCATTTGGCTTTCCATTTTTCGGAAGTATACTAACATCGTTCATGTGTACGGTGGACTACCGCCTCACGAAGTGATGTGATTCATTCACAAATTACAAGGAATGTATTAGGGATAGTTTTAATAAACATAAGTGATATATATGAAATAAAAAATATTTTATAATAAAAATATATCATATAATTTTCTATTTATTAATTTGAGAAAAAAACAAATACTACATTCATCCATATATACGACCTAATGTCTCTATGAATGGTGTCTCTCATTTCATAGTTGTATATTTTATAGAATATTATAAATATGTATATAATAATTGTATATGTTATTTATATCATGGTTATCATTATATATTTGGATAAATAATGATATAAGTAATAGGACTTGAAATATTACAAACCAAAAAATATATGAAAAATAATATGGTTATTACCTGAAAAACAATTTTAATATTGAATTGTTAATAAATGGGTAATAACATTTTTAATAAAATAATATATGGTATGATATAAAAGAATATGTTTATTTAATATATTTATAAAAATCTTATATTTATTATACAGGTTTATTTAAGGTGTATAATGGATGTCAAGACTTATGGTAAGAGATTTCAATCTATCTTTTTTTACATCCTTGTGACACATTTCATATTCACCAACTATTTAATTTATGCTATGTATGTAATTACAAAGAATATATTTTATCATGTATCTAATTAAAATTATTTTTATTTAAATATCCATTTAATATAGATTTTTCATAGGTTTTATTGTTAAAATGTTACCAAATTGGAAAGGTATTTTTTGTCTCCATCTATCTTCATTGAGACATACATTATTTTATAGTCCTATATTCCCCCTCTAGGATTATATAAAAACCCTTTTTCATATAATATAATTAATTTTTTCATCCTCATGATATCGTATGGTTCATTTTATCTTATTTATTCATGGGGATTATGATTCAAAGTTACCAAATTAGTAAGAGTTTATTACAATAATCTCATCATTTCATGAGATAATTTATTATTATGATTCCATTGATGAAATATTATGACAATTCTACCAAGAATTATTATGACTATTATTATCCTAGATATATTCTTGGTATATTAGTTAAATATTACCAATTTTCCACATTTTGATTCGAACAATACTTCAGGAAATGTTTTCAAGGGGATTTGAATTTATTTCAATCTCTTTTCATAAATAAATGTTCTATCAAAATAATGTTTTAGAAAAATAATTTAAATAATTTTCAAATGATATTTTAAACTAGTTTTTAATGAAATGGATATTTAATTTTTAAAATTTGTTTTTAAAGAGCTTCTCTTATATGTTTTTGTGGATATTTAAAATAATAGTTTTCAATTTTTTTTCATTTTAAATATATTTTTTTCAAAGAATAAAATATATTTTTATTAAGAAAAGTTGTAAATTAATTTATGAAACATTATTTATAGGTTCCCAATGATACATTCAATGAATTTTTTTCAAAATGTTTTATGAATGTAAATTTCTGTGAAACGTTATTTTCCATAAGAAATTCTCCATGTAATAATTCACAATCCTTCTTCTTATAAGATGTAATACTTCAATAAAGTATATTATTAATTAAGGATATCATATAGGGAATTAATTCTTAATATCCATTTTAATGGTTTATTTTTATTATTACAAGTTTTTTATGAATCCTATTTATCTTCTATGGGCTATATCTTGTTAAAATTCTTATGGATATGACTTCATTTAATTTGATATTATATGATGAAATAATAATGGAAAATGTCTATTTTTTATAAATTATGATATGATGAAATGATTATGATACCCATTTAATTTCACGGGTTAGGATATTATGAATTATATGATCTTTTTTCATAGATTTGTATTATTTAATTATGTGTTGTGTGGTACCGATATCTCTATCCATTACATTGGGTAAAGACTTATATCAATTGAGAATAATATAAATAGAATAAGAGTGAAATATTTTTAGTAATACATGGCTAGATAAAGGTTTTAACCTGGTTTAATAAATTACTTTGTTTTTTATGATGTTCATGGAAGTGATTCATGACTAATATAGAAATGATTTTATATTCTTATGTGTGGGCCAAAAAATCCATGTCGTACTTTCTCTTGGATCATGTTATTCGATTACCTTATGATTCTTGTATTTTGGAATACCAATAGTTCTTCCATGACTCATGATTATAATATTTGATATGTAGGGTATGATATTAAAATTCTATTCTAATGTTATTATACTCTTATACTCATGTTATGGATACATATCTCATTTATTTACAGCTACTGAGCATCTAAGATCACCCTCTCTTATTTTTCTTTTTCGTAGGTTATGATTAATGGTTTTAATTAGGTGTAATAAATGGGAAAATATTTTTTGGAAACCATGAAGATATTTTACCAAGTTATAATATTGTTTTCCAAGATTAAAAAGACACTAAATTATTATGGTCCTCAAGAATGTACTTTCGTAATGTGGTGAATATTCATCTAAAATTATGTAATGTCCGTATATGAGAATGTTGGGCTGTTATAGTTGGTTAAAAGGGAAATGTTTAATAAATATTTGGGAACTTAGATGAGATATATTTAGTGATATCACTTGGGATATTTCTAATGATATGTATAGGTATGTCTCTATGTATAAGTCTAAGGATAAGTAAAAGTATATGAAAATTTCTTATAGTTTTTATAAAGGATAAAGCGAGTGGTTTCATAGAAATAAATCCACGTCAAGATAATAAAATTGGATGTGGATCTATCATATATTTACCTATGGGTAACAACCCCAAAACACTATATTCAACATGACACTATTAGGAATCGGTGTATGAAAGTGGGCCTTGATGTACACCTCATTTGACACTTCCAGGGGATATACATTGGAAATCTACATAACTCTTTAAGAACCATCAAGAAATATTTAAATAGATTTGGACTATTCATAACCTAGGATAAACCTATGGTGTCATAGATCATAGAATTTGGTGTTATTATTTAAAAATAATAAAATTGATTTTTTAGTATTATGAGGTTTTCTACTATGATAATTATTACTCACACAATGATTTATGGTTTTAGTCAATTGATGGAACCAAAAGGAATTGGGAAAACATTGAATGTGATATAAAATTTTCTAACAAGAAAGCAAAATGTATTATGTATAGAGTAAAGGTTTTTGTGATTACTCCTTATCAATTTTCAATGAACATGATTGAAAACATGTACCCTAACCAACTCTCAAACTTTCCAAAGAAGTGAAGTAAAGTGTTCACTAAGAATTTGGAAAATGGAGACCACACAAAAAATAAGATTTATTTTTATTTATGTCAATAATTTGGGAATAAATACACAAGTGGGTTTTTTAGAATTATATTAATATTTTTTGACTGTGGAAAATAAAGACACATTTCATGTAACTAAAAAATGAAAATGAATAGACCAGTTAATACAGCAGATGAGAATAATTTCCTTAATAAGATATAATTGACTGTTGATTTCATTAGATGTGGAAATTATAGGAATTATAAAAACTGATGTCCTTAGTGAAAAGGTTCATTTTGAGAGTCAGCAACGTGGAATGAGTGAAGGTTATACTATTGATGATAAAGATACTACATATGAATTATGAAGGAAAAGTAGTATGAAGGAATATGTTGATGAATGATTGTTAATGGCTTAATAATGAGGTGGAATGATCAAAGTATTAATGTATTTGAAATAATGGATTATGTTATAAAAATTATAAATTATATAAGTATAGTTCAAAATAAGTTTTTCATTAAAAATATGAATGAGTTTTTTGAATGGTGTTGATGAACTAGAAATGTAATTTAATGGAAATGTGATATTTTGATAAAGGGATTGTATGCCTTAATGTGTTTTTGATGTTAATATATTTTTTCTTATCTTTGAAAAAGAGTTTATTGATATGGATAATGTAAATTAGATAACATTTATAGCCACATAACTGGTAATGGATCTGTTAAAAAAGTAACATATGTCATTATTGATGAATTTTACAACATTTTTGGATATATGAAATATATCTGATAATCTATGTTCTATGTAAGGAATAAAGAAGAATGTTCATTTTCAATATGTATTTAGGGTAATACAATTTATTACCTTGTTTTAAGAGAATACATGAAGAAGGTATTAAAATGATTGGTAATGAAAACCAAGAGATATTTTATGATATATAGGGGATTAGAGTTAAGTTGATTCTGAGATATTTATTATCTTTATGTCTAATGTTTGATATTTTCATCTTTCATAAGGGTCATAAGGTTAGCCAACTATGGAATAGATCATGTTAATATTTGGATGTGGTTATACAGGTTAATATATTATCTCATCACATGAGGATTTATATATATATTGTATATCATGCGTTAAAAATTTTTATTTGATGAAATGAAAGATAGATAGAATGAATTATTGTTAATTCAATATATATTATTATTATTTATTTATTTAGACCTAAAAAAATCACCTTTATTTCAAAAATCAAGAGAGGTAGTAGAATTTTATCAAATCATAACAACTGGGTGAGGTTGTGCATATAGAAAAAAATCTAGAAAGTATATAATCTAATGAAAATTCATCAATTTCAAGAAATTATTATTAAGGAAAAATTTTAAAATATTATCAACATTTTTTATGATATCAATGACATCTTTCACTCCTCCATTGTTTTTGTTTTTGTGATTTTTAACTTTATATAGATCAGCTACTTTCCTATGATGAGTGATCATTATCTCCCTCTATGATTATTTATTATTATCCTATGTGTCCCAATATTATCTTCTCACCAACATTATATTATCTGGAAACCTATTTTTATGTATCTTTTGGTAACCATTTTGTTTTGTACATTATTTTTTAACTAAATTTTTACTATTCATTTTTAGGATGTGGGTTTCTATGAATGAATTTTCAAATATTAATCCATCGATGACCGAGATGAATTTTGAAGGATAAATTCATTTTAATAGGGGTATAATGTAACAAACCAAGAATTTTTTAATTATATTTTTTGATTTAATTTATTATTTTTTTTGTTTTTCATTTTATGAAACACCGAATAAGGTTTGTGTTATATAAAAACACTATGTTTGGATTGAGTTTCATGAAACACCATGTAAATATTTCACTATATGCTAATCCATGTGAATATGGAGATATAATAAATATTTATATTAGTTTTCAATTCATGCAATAATGTTTTTGGATTGTGTTACAAATAACGACGAGTTCCTTCAATAACATGCGTTACACACAAGACTGAGTTTTACCGAACTACAAAATACAATTATTAATATTATGAATAACTTATTATAGTTATCACCTAAATTTTTTGAATTTTAGCTTTGAAAATAATTAACTAAATTATTAAAATATCATTTTTTAATTTATATAAAATAAATTATTTTTTAACCAATTAAATATAAATTAATGATAAAACTACTACAAAATAATGAAATTCCATTTTTGGAAAACTACTTTTCTGTGCATAAACATGTTTTATCCCAATAAATTAAACAAAAATGTTTTTATGAATTATTTTAATAATATATATATATATATATTCAATAAACTATTTCATGTTCATCTTATGTGTTTTCTATACATGATATAAGATTAAATCCAATTTTATGCGTAAAAACATTCATTTCTCAAAAGAAGATGTTACCACCATTTAATGGTGAAATTATTTTAAACAAAATTTAAATCTTTTATAAATTATATTATAAAAAATAATCTACAATTTTTAAATTGTAATGTCAAAATTATATTAGGGTAATTGTTTGGTATTTTTTTGATATATTTATTTTTTGATGAATAGTGAAAAATAAAGAATTTATATAGAAATCCATCAATAATTATTTATTTATAAAGATAAATTTTTTTAAATTTGTTTTAAATTATAATTAGATCAATTATACATAAATTAATCCAATTTAGTTCATTTTAATCAACATCACATTGACTTTTGATATAAAAACATTTCAAACTTTTGAACATTTTTATTTGAATAATCCCATTTCCTCATCTCTTCCAGGGGAATAATTTTCAACTAAATTCTTCCACTTATGTTATTGGAATTTTTAAAAATGAATTCTATATTTTGAAAAATAATAATTTATGATTTATAAAAAGATCAATGTACTCTTTATAGCAATTTTATTAGTGATTACAATTAAAACTAAGTACAATGATTAATTAAAAAAAGATTAGTTTATGGTTAAGCATAAGACATAATGTGTAAAAATGACTCCAAACATGTAAAAAAACTATTTATGGGAATATTTAGGCCATTAAACATTATTTTTCCAATTTAATATGATATTAAAGCCTCTTTTTCGAAATAAAAATAGAACACCTAACTTCTTCTAAAAAAATCCAAGAGTGTCCTCTCACTGATTTATCAAATGCCACCACCTCTCCTCTACTCTTCAAACTATCGAGAACATTTTGTCACCCAATACCTATATAATTTATTTTTAAATTACCTACTACAATTATATAATCTTCACACTGGGAACAAATCCAACCATGTTCCTTGGTGCAAACTAAAAGTAGATACCTAAAGAATAGATAGCATTCCTCGACATACGTTTTAGTGTTATTTCTACTTCATGCCCATTTAAGTATTTTTATATCGTCATTATATTATAAAAAATATATATTAAAAATATTGATATTATTTTATGTTAGGGTTATGAATTAAAAATTTACAAACTTCAATCAAATGGGATATGAAATCATCGTTCGTGTGGACAGTGGACTACCACCTCGCTAACCGATGTTGTTCATTCTACCATTACCACCTTCCAAGTATAGTAATAATGATGGATTTTTTATATATATGTATATATGATATTTATTTATAATATTATGTTATTATGAATCTTTAATGTTCTTATAACACATTCCTTTATACTTTTCATTTTGTGGGAATATGATAACGACGTTCGTGTGTACATCAGATTACTGCCTCGTGAAGTGATGTGATTCATTTGATGATCTACAAGGAATATAATAAGGATAGATTTAATAAAAATACAACATATATATGTTATAAAAATTATTAAATAATTGTAATATATCATAAAATTTTATTTCATTTAATTCAACAATAAAATGAAAACAATGTTCATGCATACGTACGACCAACTGTCTCCATGAATTGTGTATCTCATTTCCTATTTATATATTTTATATATTTTTATAAATAAATATATAATAAATATACAATAAATATATATGGTATATATACCATTTTAACCGTTTTTGAGATTATTAAATCATTATATATGTATGTGTACCAGAAATTTAACAAGTCAAAACATCTATGAAAAATAAAGCAGTTATTACACAAAGACTAACTTTAACATGGAATTTCTAATAAACTAGTAATAAAAGGACATAAGAAAATAATATATTGTGTGGAATATATGAATATAGTTCTATAATATTTTTATAATAATCATATATTTTTAATATGAGAATATTTAATCGGAACAATGGAAGTCAAGACTTATGGTAAGGGATTTCTGCCTCACTTTTTACTTTTGTGGGACAGATGTCATATTCACCGCCTATTTATGTTAGTTGGTGTATGTAAATACCATGAATTTATTTAATGATTCATATAAAAAAAATTTCATGTAGTTACATATCCATTTTAGGATATCTATTTCATGGGGTTTACTATTAAAATTTTACCAACGGAGTTAGAGAATGTTTTTCTCAATATTCCTTCATTGAGATGTAAATTATGTTATAAACCTATATTATTTGAAAATGTGTACATAAATCTAAATTGACATGTAATATCATTAATTTTATTACCCTAATGATATTTGAAGTTTCATTTCATTTCATTACTTCATATAGATTATGATCTAATGTTACCAATGTGGTAAGAGATTATTTCTATAATATCATCATTTATCAGGATGTTTTATGATTAAGATTACATTGATGAAATAATATAATTAATATATAAATAATTATCATTAATTTTATTATACTATTTCTATTGATTATATATTCACGTACTGGAACCTTTTTTCACGAATTTGGCGCTAAGATTCTGAATAAAATATTTTAAGGGAACCTGACTTTATTTCTCTCTTCGGTTGGAAATATGTGTTGTTTCAAAAACAGTTTTTCTTTTAAATGATTTCAAAATTATATTAAATTGTATTTTAAAATTATATTCATGGAATTTAATTTAGTTTTTTATTTTTTAAAAAGTATTTAAAAAGGTTTTCAAATCTACCTTTATTAATTTTCACAGTTATTTTTGAAGAAAATAGTTTTAAAAATGTTTTATTTATTAAAAACATTATTTCAATGATAAATTTGTATTTTCATCATGAAATGATTTAAATTAATTATAAAATAATTATTTAAAGATTAAAATTTTATTTTCAATGAAAATAATTTTGAAAATATATTATGGATGTGATTTTAAATGAAAGGTAATCTTTTTTATGAAATTTTACAAGTGATGTTTCAAAATCTTTCTCCATTTAAGATGGAATCCTTTAGTATAGTTTTTGTTTTACTAGAGATATTATTCAATTAAAAAATTATTATTCATTATTTTAATGGATAATTTTTAATGTGATAAGTATTTTAGGAAACTAATTTTTATTCCTTGAGATATACTATGTTAAAATACTTTTTAAAAAAATGCTAATTTTAGTAGAATATTATGTGATGAAATGATTACGAAACCACTCAAATTTGAACAGGTTATCATATGATGAAACATTTTTGATTCCCATTTCATTTTATGGGTAATGATATGATGAATTTTTATTATCTTGTGGAACACATATGTTTGATTTCATTATGTGAAGGGTGGGACCTATATCCCCCTCAAATGCATTGGGTAATGATTTATATTTCATGATATATATATTACTAAAATGGGGAGTGATGTCTATTTTCTAATACAAGGTTGGAATGGTAAGTTAACTTGATAAAGGTCTTGGAAGTGAGCCTTGAATAATATGGAAATGATTTTATATTATTAAATGGATGCGAAAAATTAAATTTATTATATATGCACAAGAGCCTCAACCTAGTTGGCGAGGAATCAACAAGTGCATCCAAGAGACCCATGTTTAAAACTACGTAGAGACATATTTCTGGGTTACTGTAGTTAGTAGGAACTATAGTAGGTACTGTAGCAGGTACTATAGTAGAAACTATTTAGTATTTTAGCAGCAAGAACTATTCATCCATTTGGGATTTCTAGCCACCAGTTTAGGCCTCGTGTCCTTTAAGACCTTCGGGCCACCAAAGGCCTTCTGGCCAGAAAGGCCTTAGGGCCACCTCTAGACCTTCGGGCAACATGAAATTATGATGAATGATTAGACATACTCTACAAGGAGAACAATCCAAATAGGGATCATAGTAGGTTCATTCACTAGAGCAGAAGATAAGAGGATTTTTCAGAAAGAGTGGGTGTGGAATTGCCATCAGGACTAACCTATACTTGAATGGAAAGCCTAGCCGAACAACCATGCGAAGGTGGAGAGCTGATATCTCAATGAAGAAGATGGGAGGAGGTGTTCCAAGTATAGTCTTTAAAATTTCATAAGGCCTACAGGTCATGTAATTTCTAAGCTTATGAGCCTTGTATGGGTTACCCCTCATCCCTCGAAAGGGGTGTTATAAAAAATCAATAATAAAAGAAGGCCTTAGGGCCATTTGGGATTACAATATCATGAATCATATTTATCGAGTCAATTATGATTCATGACTTATGAACATCCAATATTTATTCCATGAATCATGATTATGATCATTGATATGTAGGGTATGATCTTGAAATTTTATTTTCATGTTATCATACGGTTATGTTATTGTCAATCTTATGTATCTAAGTTATTTATCCTTACTAAGAAATTGTGATCATATTTTCTTATATTTCTTTTCCTTTTGTTAGGAAGAAAGGTTTTATGTGTGATTACTAA
The DNA here is from genome assembly GCA_963277665.1 of Viscum album. Classification (NCBI taxonomy): domain Eukaryota; kingdom Viridiplantae; phylum Streptophyta; class Magnoliopsida; order Santalales; family Viscaceae; genus Viscum; species Viscum album. Next base: position 1,557,970,680 of record OY728160.1, read on the forward strand.
ATGGGATGATCTCTATGTGAAACATTAAATCAATTTTACTATGTCAGAATATTGTGTTCCATGTTTCAAAAGAAAATAAAATAGTTGGGTCCTCAAGAATGTAAATTGTAATTTGATTAATATTCATCTTAAATTATGTAATATACATGTTTGATGAGCTTGGGAGACTATAATAGATTCCATGAACAATAAATTTAATATAATGTTATCCCTTTATGTATTGTGTAATCCACAGGGATGAACAGTTTGAAAACATTGCACATTTTTATTAAAACTAATATTTTATCATTAATGGACATGGTACAGTTACATGAATTGTAATAATTGATGTTGTGTTCTCAACATATTACATGATCATAAAAATCATTAAAGGAATTTCAATCCTTACATGGTGTGTAAATTTTTTGGAAAGGGAAAACTAGTTATTGTTTAAAAAACCTCAAAACAACTCATGAATTCTCTAGATGAAAGATGAACCCCTCTAAGTCGTTAAATATTTATACATTGAATCCCTTAATTTTGAAAATCATATATCCCTGAACATGGGTTCAATTTTATCAGAAATTTATCTATATCATCAATATTCCAATGATGTACAAAATTAAAGAGGAAAATAAGTAAAGGGAATGTAATTACCGGGAAGCGAGTAATGAGATTTTATTGTTGTACACTTCATTCCCAAACTGAAATGTTAAGGATTCTTATAAATGACTATTTCGAACCTATTTTTATAAGATAATTTATCCAATAGATGTTTCTCATCCCTAACACCATTGAAATCCATCGAGAATGATCGTAACACATCGTCTAGTGCATTAATAGTCCACTTAGACATCCAATAAATTTTAGGATGATATATTGTTCTCAAATTCAAATATATATTCAATCATTTCATAAGACCTCTCTAAAACATCAAGGTAAACCTGTTATTTTGATAAAAAAAACTTTTTAAAATAGTTACCTAGGTAGTATTATCACTTCATTGATGTATATCCTTGAATATTGGTTAAGTGATAAATCTTATTTGATATTAATGAAATATTTTAACATCCTAAGTTGATCATCTACAACAAAAATGGAGTTATGGAATTTATATAACTTATGGAGTGCTATGATAAAATCCAGGGAGTTCTCTTCTCACTTAAATATTGTTATGGTTAATAGTCATATCTTATCCACATGATTCTTTTATTCAACCTTAATATTACAACATCTTAATAATTAAGATATATCAATCATCATGTTATCCCACAACATATTATTCCTGAGTTATCTATACATAATCATGTCTACAGGATGGATAGAGAGTGATGCCCCATATGATTGGTATAATAGATACATCCTAAAATATAGTATTGGTCAAACACATATAAATTTACAGAAAATCATTATTCATTCACAAATAAAACAGAACATTAGAAGAATTATGTTCTTTATTTTTATCCCCAAATACTCATTTTCAACCTCATCAATCATCAGAAGTATTAATTGAAGAACAATCAAATAAAATTGATTTTATTTGTCTCATTCCATAATGATTTCAATGTCAGTCCTAAATAAATAAAAAATTACATTATATTTATCAATTATAAACATGGAAAATATTAAATTATCTTTCTTACATAGATAACCATCATTTTAACATCTTGAGTTTTTATAAGGAAACAATATATTTGATAGCATATATGATATGCCATATTAAGCTTAAATGAAAAAAATAATATAATTATTTAAAATGATAGTTATCACACAACTATTAGAATTGTGATAATGAAAAAAATTAATGAAACTATAAAAATATGGTTTAAAAAAGTTTATATGATGATTAATTCCTTACCAAATTAAATAAGAAATTAATGAAAAACCAATTTAATATAAAGCATGTTTTTTTTCTGAAAAACAAATTAAATAAAAAATAATTGAGTTTATAAAATAGTAAAATCAATATTTTAGGATTTTATTAATGAAATATATTTTTAATATATTCATTTTAATGTTTATAATTAATCTTATATGTTTTATAGATATTATATAAGAAAAAATTCCATTGGACTGATTAAAAGAGTATTTTTTTCATCTAAAAATATAGCTTTTCCAGCTTTTGATGCCGAACCCTTTTAAATATAATTCTTCTCACATTTATATGTCATATTTGAAATTATAAACAGATTCTGTTGAATATAGATATCAAAATTAAGTTAGGTTGAAATGTTGGTATTTTTCTGGTAAAATTATTGTTTAATGAATAGTTAAAAACAACACATTTTAATTCACAACCACTATTACGTCTATTTAACTTGTATATTTATGCTATCAATTAAATTGGGTTTAAATTATATTTATATAATTTTTTTTCATTTAATCCAAATTTGGTCATTGGATGAAATTTCACATTGAAATTTGATATAAACACATGCCAATATTTTGATGGTTTTTTAACTTTTTTAAAACCTATTTTCTCATTCTGAAATTGGGATTGAAAATTATATTTAAGTTTGAAACCACATGGAATTAAATTTTAAATAAATAACTTATGTGGTTGTAATCAATATTATAAATGTGGTTTAATAGGATCACAATATTTTTTGTTGTGAATAGTAACTTTAGCATTTTATATACCTCAATTAAAGGTAAATTGGATAATTAAATGTAAAAATAATATCATAATAATATTAAAATACACTAAAACATATCCTAATTTTTATGGATGAGTGTATCCCAACCATGAAAATCCTTGGTCTGATTTTAGGAGCACATAGATCCACTTAGATGACATTAATGCATTTGTAATATTATATTCAACAAATAGTCATTTTGATTAAACTTTTATTTTTAAAAATCAATGTATTTTAATATGGTGTAATAAAGGGGAAAACTTCCATAATAAATTTATTTTAAAGATAAAAATATTACCAATATCGTGATATTTTATTTATAATTTTTATAAATTAAATAATTAAATTTAGTTTTGACATAGTGATGTGCAATAATAGATTTATTATAGGAATAATAAAATATATGATATTATTAACATTAAAATAAATATAATTTAAATATATGAAAACATCCACGAATTTTTCAGATGTCTATTACATGTTAGGATTTATTTAATGCATTTTTTGGAAGGATTCAAGTTTTTATGATATTTTTAAAAAGTCATCTAATGAATAGTGTCATAATTTACATAATTCATATTTTGAAATTTAAAATATTTAGTTATATTATATAAAATTCCAAAACCACTATGATTCAGTAAAATTTTAAGTATGTTTCTAAAAATTTCATTAATGAATCTTTTATTGGACTTTCGGCATTTTTTGATAATTATTTAAACCCTCTAAGTGTATATTTCATGATAAAATAGTAAGAGTTAAAAGTTGTTAAAAAAAATAAGGATTACAAAATACGAAAACTTGTTTAATTTTTACTGGATGATGGTTATTTGATCCAAAATCATCTTATATTATATATGAATGATTTTTGGACCATTTGGAACCAAAATTAAATTTCTAATAATTTAATACTTTTACGAGATTCCTAGGGTGCCCCTCCATTCTACTATAAATGGTACCCACATTTATCCAATACCCACACTTCAAAAACCCTTTGGTTTAACCAAGATATACCCTAACACATTTATAAAATACATTCACACATTCTATAATCCTTATATTATGAAGAACACTTTTTTAGAGGTGTTAAGGTGTTATTCAAATGTGATCAACCGAAAAGAGGTATTTTTTATGTGTTTATATTTTATTTATTCTTCCACTTCAAAAAAAATTTCTTCATCCAATATTAAATAATATTTTTATTATCCTTAATATATTGATATTTTTTTATCTTAATATCATCACCAAAATCCATCACTACTTCCACTAAATAGGAATGTAATTACTCGTTCATGTATATGCGTGAACAATCACCTTCATGAACCGATGTAATTAGTTATCCAAAGAAATCTCATGACAAGTTATAATAATGGAATTATTGATTTTATATATTTTTAATGACATATTTATCATTATAATATAATAATATATCAATTATGTTCTGACCTTCCATTCACATAAAAATCATAATGTCATTCATGCATACGTTTGAAATATAACCTCCATGAAGCGATGTTAATCATTTTTATTCACCAAATCACCTGTATGATATATATAAGTATATTTTAATGATTACTAAGATTTTAATAATATTATGATAATTTTTTAAATAGAAAATATTTATTATCTTTGTTTCCATAAATGAATTGTTTGATTTAAAAAGTATAATTGATGTATTAAAATGAATTTTATTTCATGAATATTATTTCAGATATGAAGTACTTATGACCACAAGGACTATTTACATCATACCAAGTTCATTTTTGACTCGAGTATGGAATATTGAAAAAAAAATTATGTTAACTTAAATAACTACATAATTGTTTTGACATTATATTAAGTGATACAAAATAAGGAATAAACATGAAAATGGTTTTGAAGTAATTATAAATGTACCTATGTTTATTAGTTCGGAAGAAAAATAATGTACAAGACATTCTAGACTCAATGTAAACTCCTTCATCCCAATATCCTTTCATTGAGGCATATTTTGATGTTATTAACCATTATTATCCTTTAAATTGTATATAAAACCCTTTTGCATTGTTATATCAGGAATTAGAATACTCTAATTATAATTACTGTTTTATTTAATGTTATTCTTTAAGAATTTTTATTGTAGAATTTATCTAGTGGTATGAGACACATTAACTAAAACATTGTTTTAAATGTTTTTAATATTTGTTACTTTAAAACATTATATTTCATGTCCATGTTTTTAAAATAGTTTTTATGAATTTATTTATATAGACCTAATTATTTTAAAATATAAATTTATTTTTCAAATGTTTCAAAGTGGTATGGGGAGCTTGGATGAAAAAGTCTATTTATTCAATGTTTAAATAGGTATTGGAAATGGATTGAATATTTCAATATCTTGAAATGATTTCTTGTTATTTCAAATGAGGTTTTATGAGTGAAATGTTTAAAATTTCAATATTTTAAGCGTTATGATTATATAATGGTACTTGGACATTTTAAGGGTGGTTACATGATAAAACAAATACGAGTGGTTATGTGATAAACCAAATATAGGTGGTTTTGTGATAAACCAAGGACAGGTGGTTATATAATAACCTTCAATTCATTAGATATAGAATTTAGTTGTATGGATATTCCATATGTAAGAGCGTTATGTGTGGAATTTGACCATATTGTTATTCCATTTTAGTCTGATTATGTCACATGTGACCGTAATATGTTAAATATTTTTTTTATTGGGATTTGTGGAAATATTTTGGTCAAGAAAATGGTAAGAATTGAGATTATATTCAGTGAATAGTATTTACTAATTCTTAAAGTTTAAAAGTTTTACTTTATGATAAAGTATTCATAGTTTATATGTTTTCTCTAGACTAATAGTTTTCTTTCTCTATGTATCCCTTACATATATTTTTATGATCCTCCCAAGTTTTGAAATGTTTTCAAAGAATTTAATGAGGATAGAGTCAAGGATGGAATCACAAAAAATATATGATTAAATTTGAAAAGAAACCATTTTTTTTATTTTTTTTTATTTATGAAATTGATATTGTTGGAGGTGTCCACCTTGTATTTCTATTATTTTTTATGTTGGATTTATGTCCCAATTATTTTAAAATGTAAAACTAAAACGATCGTCAATGTGAATAAAAGTAAAATTGTTGACTTATCATAATATTAAGTAATGTATATGGATGGGGCCTTGTAGTTAGTTTCATATAATGGTGTAGGTAAATTTATAGTTTTGGGTGTTATTCAAGCATAAGTGAAAAGTTATATATAACCAAAATGGTTATAATATTAGAAAGAGTCATAGTTATTTTAGTTAAATTTATTGATTTTGAGGTAACAATAATATTTATATCTTAGAGATTATATTACTCATAAGATAGTATAGAATTATCTTTTTGGAATAGACACATTAACCATTTTAAATTTATTAAATGGTTAGAACACACCAAAGTAAAAAATTGTGTGAAGGAAAATGATACGGTTCGCTGAATAAGTAACGAAATGAAATGGGAGCTGTAATGAGAAATATTATGGTTATAATAAACCATATATCAATTATCAGGATTGACCACTTGATCCTTGGTGATTTTTCTGAGGAATCATATATTAGGGAAACAAATCCTTATGGAAGTTCTGGTAATAATTATCATAAAGTTTTGTATATTCAACGAAATATGTGTCAAGGATGTGGAAAGAAACACCTAGAGAAATGATTCAATGTGACATGAATGCGTTATAGATGTGTTAATGAAGGTACTAAAGAAATAACTTTCCATGTTAAAAGGAAGAATTCATTTGACTCATAGAAACGGAAAGAATTTTAATCTGATTAATCAATTGAATGTTTCAAATGTGGGAAGAATGGTCATATTGAAAATATGATTCCAACAAATAATTTTCTGGAATGCGATCAGTAGGACCATGAAAATTTATGTTTACCAATACCAAATGCCATTACAATTTAATATGAGGAAACTGAAGATGACATATGAAAGGTATGGATTATTTTTTCTTCATGTTTTTTATTTTTGAATCATTGGTCATTATTCTTGTTTTTGTTTTTAGGAATAAAGTATTAAGTAATAGGATAGAAAAGCATGGTTAAAGGATAATGTAGAATAAATAATGATTAAAAATTCTACACATAAAGGATTCCAGAGTTATGGTAGATTGTAGGATGGTGAAATATTTAAATGTATTAATGCTCTTTTGATGATGGGATTTCATTAGAAGTATTGTTTTAGCAAGAATATACCTAAGGTTTTTTATGAGAAAATTTTTCTCGATGAAGAATTATATTTTCATTTATGAACAAAATTATGAAGAACATTTAGGGTTTATATAATCCTTGATTTCTTGGTAATTATGGGATATTACATTTTGGGATCCAAAATAGAAGGCATGAGATAAACATTGAGGTTAAAAGAGGTTATGGTTATTCTAAAGACAATATATTATTTTTGATAATTTTATAGGAATTATATAGTTTAAAAAAAAGGAAAACCCATAATATGGATGACAAACCGTCACATCTGGAAAGGATGTAAGAATCAAACCCACAACGGAAGGTCAATAAGGGCGCATCACCTACTACTGGCCTATGTGAATTCCCTAGTTAGTTTGACTTTTTATTTTTAGTTAAATGATTTTAGGGATTAAGAAAATATTGACTGGGGATACATATATTTTACGTAATAGATACCCATGGTTTTCGATAATGATTTGGTGATTAAGTTATTAATTTTATTTCGGAATACATTCACCTTTTCGGGAATCCAATATGATCAAGTTAAATAGAATAGTATGGGATTTTAATGGTGGATTAATGGTTGAATTATATTTGGGAATAGTCTATGATTTTATTTAGGAATTATAACCATTTTGTTTTTTATGGAAATGATTAACCTATCAAGGAGAATATGTGATTCAGATATTATTTTTTGGTATGATATACTATGTGTGATTTATGGAGATAAATGTTAACAAATACCCTCGAACACTATGTGATCAAATCCTTCATAATTTTGGGTTTCAATCTTATTTTGGATTGTTTTGAGGAATTTTATGTTTAGTTATTTTCAGAAAGGTCTATGATTATCTTTAGTTTTAACCTAAATTTTGGGGATTAAAATTAGTTTTCTATCATAAAACGGTATATTATTTTTTAGAATTAACTTTTTTTGTTCTAAAATTTTTGGTTTTGGATAATGTCTAAAGTTAATGGAAATATATATATATATATATATATATATATCATATTTTTCGGATTATGTGATTCTTTAGTAGTCGATTCTGGTGTTTCAGGCCTGAAAAATTCAACTTTAATACTAATCATTAGGATAAACATATGTGTTTGTGGTGGAATTTTATTAGATTATGAAACTATAATTTTAGAGTAAGTATATTTCCATATTTTATTAATATAATTAGTAATATAATTTGCCAAATTTATAAAAATGATCAAAAAAAATTATTTTCAGTTTACTTTTCGTAATTTGAAATCAATTACCTTTTAAAAAATCACAATTTCAGAGTTTTTTATTGTTAAAATTCTCCTAATCGTGTTTTCTATCACACTCCACTAAAAAATTATAATTATTTTTTCTTCTATATCCAAAATTTTCTAAATGGAATCCTTGTACATTTTATCTCAAGTTACCTTTGTAGCTTCTTTTCTCTCTTTTATTCTAGAATATTTTTATCCTTTTTCTGATGTGGTATTGCAATAAACGTATTTCAAAAATTCATACCTTAGTTACCAACCCGAAATTCAAATTGTGTGGAATAAATTTTCAAAAGGGGTTGTGGGACATTTAACATTCCATGTTTTTAAAATTATACACTACATTCAATAGCATACATGATACACCCAATTTAGCTTTAATGAACAACTAAATATTATTATTTAATATGGATTTTATCACATAACCATTAGGATTGGGGGAATAAAAAAGATTAACTAAATTATGCAAATATTGTTTACACATTCTTTTATATTGATTCATTTTTACCAAAATAAATAGTAATTTCAATAAAATCAAATTAAATATAAAGGATGTGTTTTTCTGAAAAACTATTTAAATGCCAAGTAAGTGATTTTATAAAATAATAAAATCACACTTTTTGGATTTTATTAATTAAATATATATCTAATATATTATATTTAATGTTAAAAATACATATTATATTTTTTTATAGACATTATATAATAACAAATTAAATTTTATGGATAGAAGGATATTTTTATGAAAATGCAGTTTAAAAACCTTTTGATAGAGAACCCATTTTAAATATTGTATTTGTATCTTATATATGTTATATTAGAAAAAATAAACATCTTATTTGGAATATATACATTAAAATTTAATTTGTTTAAAATTTGGGTATTTTTCTGATAAAATTCATATTTTAATGAATAGTGAAAAATAGTGCATTTTAATTCAAACAACCTTCTCTTCTAATATATATTAATTTTTATATATTATCATTTGAATTTGTTTTAAATTAAATTTAGATTATTTATTATCATTTCATCCAATTGTGGTTTTAAAAGTAATTTCATATTAAAATCTTATATAAACACATGTAAATATTTTGATGGGTTTTACTTTTTAGAAACCTATTTTCTTATTTAGACAACATGAATAGTTTTTAAATTTAAATTTTCAACTTATTTGAATTTAATTTTCAGAAAATAACATACTTGCTTGTAATGATTAATAAAAATGTAGTTTAATATAATCAACAAATTGTTTGTTAATAGTAACTTTATTATTTTATCTACATCGGTTAAGGGTAAATTTGGATAATTAAATCTAATAATTATATTATAATAATATAAAACTACCCTAACACATGTCCTAATTCAATTTAATGACTTTATCATGACCATGATCGTCATTTGGTAGAATTTAGGACCACTTGGAGACTCTAGGATGACTTTAATGAATTTATAATATTATATTCAATGAATAGTCATTTTTGTTACACATTTGTTTTTAAAAAGTAATGTATTTCAATATGGAGTTATAAAGGGGATTTATTCCACAATAAATAGTCATTTCAAAGATAAAAATATTATATAAATCATGATAATTTATTTATAATTTTTAGAAATTTAATAATTAGATTTAATTATGACACAATGATGATGTAATAATAGATTTAATAAAGGATGAATCAAATAAATGTTACTAATAATTTAAAATAAATAAAATTTGAAATATTTACTGCCATAAATGAATTTTATAGACGATTATGAAATGATATTATTTATTTAATAATTTTTTTAGAATGAGTAAATTTGTTGTGATATTTTAAAAAATTCAACTAATGAATAGTGTTAAAATAGACATTATTCATATATTAAAATATAAAATAATTAATAAAAATATAAGATTCATAAAAATGGTTTATATATTTATAAAAATTCCATTAACTAATTATTCATTTGAATTTTAGTATTATTTGGTAATTATTTTAACCATCTAAGTCAAAATTACTTGATAAAATGGTAATACTTAAAATGGGTTAAACCAAAAGATAAGGATTATAAAATATTAGGACTTGTATATTTTTTATTTGATTATTTGGATTCGACCAAAAATCATATTATCTTATAAATAAATGAGTTTTGGACCCGTTTTAAATGAAATTATATTTATATTAATTTAATACTTTAAATGGTTTCCAATGGTTCCCCACCATTCTCATATAAAAAGGTACCCACTCTTATCAAATATTCACACTTCAAGAACCATTTTTATCAGAAAATTTCTACCAAAACCCTTCCTAAAATCCATACCCACAATCTTGAATCATTATTTTAGGTAGAACACCCACCTTATAGGTGTTAAGGAATTCTTTAATGGTGATCAGTTGAAGAACATGGACTGTTTTTCTGTGATTCTATTTTATTTGTTCTTTCACTTCCTTAAAATATTATTATTACAAGATGAAATAATAAATCTAGTATTATCAATATAATATGATTTTATCATGTTTTTATGATCACTTAAATCTCTCCCCACATCGTTAAATGGGAATATAATTAGTCGTTTGGGCGTACGTGTGAACTATCACCTCCACGAACTGATCAAATTATTTATACATAGACATCTATCATGACTGGTCATTGTAATGGAATTAATGTTTGTATATAATTTTCATTACATATGTATCATTATAAGAGATTAATATATCAATTATGTTAATATTTTTGATAAACATAAAAATTATAACGTCGTTCGTGCATACATGTTTACTATCACATCCACGAAGCGATTTGAGTCTTTTTTATTCACCACATGACTTGTACGATATATATATGTATATAATAATGATTATTAATATTTTAATAATATTATGATAATTTTTTATGGTTAGAATAAGTATCACCATATTTCCATAATGATCAATGAAAAATGGAGGCGTCACTCATGCGTACGTACGACCAACCATCTCTGTGATTATTACATTGTTAAATTTTCATAACTTAAATGAATGGTTTGATTTTAAAAGTTTAATTGAAGTATAAAGATGATTATTATTTAATTAATATTATTCTATAGATGTAGAAATTATGACCACAAGGACCATTTACATCATATCAAGTTCATTTTGGACACGAGTACCAAATATCGACAAAATGTCTGATGTGATCATAAATAACTAGGTAATTGTTATAACATTTTAATAAATGATTTAAAATGAATAATAATATTGAAAATGGTTATGAGGAAATTATAAATTAACCTATACTTATTATCCATGATGATAAAGAACTTATGAGATCTGTCGGACTGAAGGTAACAGACATCGTCTCAATCTCCTTTCATTGGGGAATATCTTGATGTTATGAACCTTTATTATCCTCTAAGGTGTATATATAACCATTTTGACACATTATATCATGAGTTACAATATTATAATGATATTTAAAGTTTATTTTATTTAATTCCATTTTTATTTTTATTCAAATGTTTCTCTAGTGGTAAGGGACAGTTTAACTAAAACATGCATTTAAATTTTTAAAAGATTTATTATTATTGAACCATCTATATCCTGTATAGTTTCTGAAAATTCTTTTTATGAATTTATTTATATGGAAAATAATGTTTCAAAATATTAATCTCTTTAAAAAGATTAAAAGTGGTATGGGACACTTTGATTCAAAAGTATATTTATTACATGTCTAAATAGTTTTGGAAATGGATTGAATATTTAAATTACATGAAATGATTTCTTGTTATTGAAAATGAAATTTTATGAGTGAAATTTTGAATATTTAAAACTTTTAGGTGTTATTAATTTATAATGGTACTTGGACATTTGACAGGTGGTTACATGATAAAAAAAATATGGTTGGTTATATGATAAACCAAAGACCTGCGGTTTAGTGATAAACCATGGACGTGTGGCTATGTCATATCCTCCAATGAATAGGGTATGGAAGTCGGCCATATCGATATTCCATTTATAATATTGATATGTGTGGAAATAGACCATGTGTTCATTTCATTCAAGTATTATAATGTCCAATGATTTCTTTATAAGTTATAAATTTATTTCTATGGGGTTTATGGAAATACTTTGGTTATAAAAGGGTAAAAATGAGCTTATATTTAGTGAAGTGTATTTACTACTTTATAAAGGTGAAAATTATTACTTTATGATAATGTATTCATCATTTACATTTTTTCACAAGACCAATAGTTTTCCTTCATTATGTATCCTTGAATGAGATTTTTTTCCTTATCCCATGTTTTGTAATGTTTTTTCATAGGATTTAAAGAAGAATAGAGTCATTGATGGGATCAAGGAAATATTATGATTAAACATGAAAAGAAACCATGTTTCTCTTAATTTTTTTTGTTTTATGGGTGAAATTGATACTACTGGAAGTTTCCACATTTTATTTCCCCAGTTTTTTAGGTATGCGTTATGACTAAATTCTCAAAAACTATAAACCTAAAAAGATCCTCGACGTGAATGAAATTTTATTTATTTACATACATAAATATTAAGAAATCTTTATTTATGGGGCCTTATAATCCACCTTCTTCAATATTATAGTGTGGTATTGAATTGTAAAGTCACAATCATTAATTAATCACAAAAACCTCTGTTGATTTATATTTAACTTATTCTATTTGAATATATACTTAATGATTTTATGATCACTATATATTTCATACCATTTATCACATAGTTAATGGCTCCATACAACAATAAAGATTATATCACTTTAAGATACAAATCAAGATTTGGGATATTTTTCCCATTAATCATAAATTATTTTCTGGAATATGCAATGAAAATATAATTTTTCATGAGGAATAATACCAATACATTCATTGATACGTTAACATATATCATAAATCATTATCCATTTTTAGGTATTGTGGGTACATGGGGACTAAGAAACATCCTCATTAATATGTTTAAATTATCTCCACATTCATTTTTCTATAGAATTTTTACTCCCTTCTGAATTAATAAGGCATCCATGTTTTATATCCATGATATGTCTCTCAAAATGTATCAAAATTATAAAAAACAATAAAAAAGTGGTTGGTGTTTGATATTGTTCAACAATATCCTTTATTAAAGTATCTACAGATTTACCCACTCATTAGATTACATGACCCATGAATTATAATCTCTATATAAAAGCACAAAATTAATAAATATTGTATATGTTTTATCCTTTATTAATGTCTTTATAAAAACCCTCATGTGATCTTCACGATCTTCTTTTCCCTTAATATAACAGAGTATTATCTCTAAATATCAAAAAAATGAAGTAATGTATTCTATAAAGACTTGTTTAAATAATCCATAAAGGTAAAAGAATATTTTTATTGGATTTATATAAATTTTTATTTTTCATACATCATATAAAATTTTTTACTAGTAAAATCCTCCATTTTCACTCAAATAGGGAGATATTCGTAATGATGGAAAATCCGGAAGAAGTATTGAGCCCCTTAAAGTTGATCAAATGTATCATCCAAATTGGGTAGAGGGTAATTGTTCTTGATCATAATCATATTATATTATTTAATAATAATTACTTGGTGATTTGTCCCATATTTTTTCATTACAAAAATAACTGGATCACAATGTTGTTAAGTACAAGGAAATATGGATACCATATCCCGATTCCATATTGTTTATTTTTTAATAACTAAAACTCCCTTAGATTCATTTTTATTAAGTATTTGAAATAATTATATCACCAAGAAAGAGTTATATTGAAACCTTAACATAGTTTTTTAAAGGATGACTATGAAACTCTTCATGAAATATAATACCATATATCTTAAAAATAGTAGTATATTCAATATTGACTTCCCCCATCCATTTGAGTTAAATACCCCTCATTAAGAAGTATCAAGACCCATATTATGGAAGTAATTTCCCTATGATATTCATATTCCACCTTGAATAGATATAAACTAATGGGATGATTCATAATATGGAACATAGATTCCCTTTATTAGAAATTTATATGGTCTCTCTATAGAGAGTTCCAATACATGCCCAAAATTGCATCAAATTTGATATTATGGAGAATAATAAAAATTCAAGGAAGCCCATTCCCATAAAATTTCATTAAAAGGAGTTATATAATTCATATAAAATTAGAATACTATAAATATTTTTCACTATTACTTTAATATCAATTTATTGAGGTGGTTATGTGATAACCTGATAAAATTATTCATATATAAATGAGTGCACAAACAAATAATCAAATAAAACCATTTATTTATATATTTGATGATAATTTTACATTTTAATCCTTCTATATCATGACCCACCACCAAAATTGTTATTTAATAGGATTTTCCATTAACCATTGGATTAAGAGGTTTCAAATGATTATTTTCATTATTAACCTATATAGTCATTAATTGTATTGTATAATGTATTTAAATTTTTTATATACTTATTTAATTGATTTTATTATTTTCCAAACATGTATAATTTACCTCTCCACCCTTTCAAATTTCTATAATGATTTATTCCACATTTTATTCATGAAGGATGATTAATTTGATTTCTTTTGTGAATATTATTATTTTCATTTCATTGAAACTCAAATTTTAATATATTTTTCTCAATACCCTAAGAATAATGGGAGTCTCCACATTACATTCATACATTTAGATCAAATTTTTTTTAGTAACTAACATCATATTAAATGGAAAAAACCTTTTCAAGACATGGTTTTAAGACAATAAATGGATATTTAATGTTTTTAAGGTTGATGATAAAACTAGAAGTATACCCTACACTTACGAAGAAATATAACTCATAGTCACCAATGGATTGATCATATTTATATTTTATCTTTATGAATTCTCTATGAACTCCAGTGTGAGGAGTTAAGGAAAACATTTATTGTGACAGACCTTCATAAAATTTTCATATTTCATAGATTGAATATTTTTATTATTACATTATAGTCATAATAGTTGTCTATGGTTAATAAATATCACCATCCTATTTATTCACTTATAAATACCCTTATCATATTATAATAACTATATAATAAAAAAATTCTATTTCATCGTTCTATTTCTTTGGAATATGTTAATTAGATAACCTACTAAAGGTAGGTGGATATTTACACAAGAAAAAAATAAATGGTGATTTTTTGCGTCCAATTTTTGTTAGATGTATGATATGATTCTTATATAGAATGTTTTGGATGATAATAACAATAATATTTTTCTTTCCATTTCCCATTTTATTGGGCTTCCTATGAGGATGGTAATTGCATTTGGTATATCATTCATTTTAACTAGATTCCACCTAGTTTTATCCATAAACTACTAAAAGTAAAGTTTATTGTATGTATCATGATACAATTAATAGTGTGAGATGTCATATGATATTTTAAATCATTAATGGTATTTTATAATTTTGGATACCTTCTTTTCAATCTATGAAACACTATGTTCATCTTATTTTGATTTTGATTCTATATATTTTTTATAGGTTATATATCATTTTATTCCTTCAAAACCAACCAAAATATGTAAAATCTAATCTAATAACCTTTATGGTCATCCAAGTATATCATATATATTTAACATGTCATTTTAGATGAATATTTAATACATCACAGAACAATTAATCTGGATATTCTTAAAGGATTAGTGTCGATAGAGACTGAAAAAACTTATATTCTTATGAACAATCTTCAAAACCCCCCCCTTAATATCTTTACATGTGGTATCCTTAAATAATTTTCATATATAGTACCATCATTCATAACCCGAGGTAATGAAATACATGAATATGTATTCTTGTATGAATATTATGGGAATTCTTGGGAGATATTAATTAATGATTATAAGTGATTATAAGATGAGAATAAATATATGAGAACATATCGTAACTTGTTAAAATAATTCCCAATAATTCACATATCCCAAATCATGAGTCATTGTATATGGGTTTATAATAAAAAATATTGGAGTAATATGAATATAAATTAACAATTATATGCTATGAGAGGATAACATTGTTTTAGATTTTGAATAAAAAAGTGGAATAAACACTAGAATTGAAAATATAATTTTTTTGAGAGGACCACTTAAAAGGATATAATCACATAATGGGGTGACCATAATTTATTTTAAATTTCTCCCAAATCAATAATGTGTACTCATGATATATAAGGAATTACCCATTTAATTACGGCGATATATAACTCTAATTCCACCTGTCACATAGTTAACATAGTACATTATTGTTCTGTTTCTCTACCCATCCCTTGTTACCTCATGGGATAATTTTTTAATTAATGGAATATATAAATTTATTATTCCTGAACCACCCAACCCATCCTGAAAAACACTCATATGGGTAAAAAATAACACAAGTTATTTATAATTTATTCATAACTAAATTTAATCATCAAAATAAATCGGATTCGGTAAATATTCTATAAAGAATCACTTCAATCCATCTAGGGATATAAGGTGGTTATTATCATCAAAGAAAACCCTTTATAAATCATAAAAAATAAAAAATTAGGTTGATATATATGAAAATAAAATTTATACAATCACAAGATATATTATTTAATATACAAGGTAAATTATCCTTTTCTTTTTGTAAATTTTTTAAATACTAAATCATACATGAATTATGGGAACAAAAATATCTATGAAAATCCATAGAAAACATGCAAAAGTTTTAGTATATTAGAATTAAAATTATGGAGAGAAATTTTATTCATACCATATATGATAAAAAAATTATTCACACTTTATTAAACACATTCATACTAAAGTCAAAAAAAATATTTTAAAATATTACTATTAATTATTTTTAACAAAATAAAATTTATGTAAACAATTTCATGATGAAAATTTTATTTATACATATCAACATAAATAATAATATTTTAAGAACATCTACATGGAGGAGAATGATTTCTAACCAATATAAGGGAAATAAGGTTGGATTTTCCTATCAATATTATTTGAGTTGACGTTAGTAAAAAAGTGAGTAAATTTTTATCTATTTCTTGAAAAATGAAGAAATAACCATTGTAGAAGAAAATATATGGGTTTATTAGAAAAAGGGCATGAAATTCCCCAAGTTAACGTTTGTTCATAAATAATCTCAAATAAAAGTGATATTGTAAAATAAACACTTACCTTAGAGTTACCCATTGTTGGATGTGCTCAAAATTACTCTATAATAATTTTAGAGATATTTTAAATACATATTAGAAAAATAATTACATTTATCAATCTAGATACCATTAAATTATGATTTTTTATCACACTTTTGTTATAAATTATTTTTTAATAATTATTTTGGTGTTAACACTTCCAATTTCCTTGTATGATTAAGTTCAATGGTTCTGGTCTTCACACCATTGTCAAGTTTCATCATTTATAAAATATCAATAATTTTATAAATATAATATTTATTTTTTAAAGATATTCATATAACCATCAGTATAATTAAATTATGAATAATTGAATATGACGTATTATGGAGGCGGTAGTGCACCCAAACACATGGGTTCCATTACAATTATTCATTATACATAAATAAAATATGATAGATAAGGATTTAACATTAAAAAAATATATAATTTATATTATTTACTCATAAATGAAATATAATTTTATATCAGCCATCTATAGAGGTAGTGAAAATTGAAATACGTCGTTCATATAGGTGGTATTCTGGACATACACATAAACCAAAATAACCATTCTTAAAAGAAATTTAGGATGAAGATAGATTATAGTTAATAATTTTAAAAAATAAAATATAGGAAAACTAGTAGAAGTGATTTAATTATAATTAATAGTTAAAAAAAATTTATAGGACATGGAGTATGAAAGAAAAATGAATGAATTTAGTTAAGATGATTACCTCTTCCTTATGTTTCTTCATTTAAATATCTAATTAATATTTCCCTGGTTGATCTTTTTGTGAGGCCAGAACATCTATGTCATGGATAAGGGATTCTTAATGTAATTTTTTAAGAAAATTGTTGTGATATTTTTCAAAATGTGTATGTAAAAGTAAGTAGGTGAGATATACTTTTATATGTGAAAGGAGTGGTACTTCTATAAATACTTATAACATTAAAATATAAAAAATTTCATTTTTAAAGGAATTGTATTTTATTCATTCCAATTTAAAATATAGGATACGGTAATGTATAAATCTACTAAAAAAATAAAATTTGGATTTTTTTAATATTTGTGGTATTTTTTTTGTTTCACCATTTATTATATTTTATAATAAACATGAAAACCATGTTTTTATCTAGGAAATTTATTTTGGTAAAAAATTCATCATCTAAAAAAATTAAATCCAGATGAAAATATGGTATAAATAATTCTATAATGTTAATTTCTAATTGTGGAATACATTAATTAATATATTTATATATAAAACATAAAAATTCCAATTTTGTTTTTAAAAAATTGTAACAATATGCATACAAATATGTTTATTATGATTCAAATTATAGTAAAAAGCATTTTATAATATTTTATTGTTATTTTGAATATATTATTCATATATTTTATTTAAATAATTCATCTTTAGTGAATGATTTAATTTTTATGATAAAAATATATTACTCAAATAAGAATAGTTTTCTAAAAAAGTACTTATCTTTACATTTAATTGATTTTACCATAATTTAAACCCTATTTTCAATAGTCTATAAATTATTATTAATTTTCATATATGTATTAACAACTCCTATCCAAAATTTAAATACCACAAATAATATTTATTTTCTTTGAAAAAAAATCATATACACAAAAAATGATGATCATTGACAAAAAAATCTTGTTTACAAACATATTGTTAGGATTATATTATATATAATCCTTCAATAATTCAATGGATATGTTTAATTTATTTATTATAAATCCCAAGAAATAAAAAAATCTATATTTAATAGTGTATAAGATAGGATACACAGAGCCTAAACAAACTGTGAAATTTTTTTTATTTAAATTTGATAATTATATCCGAACAATTATATTGGTAGGTGTTAATATGAATGACTACATTATGATATATATAAGTAAAATTCACACTAAATATAGATTTATTGATATATTATTTATAAATAATCACTCAATTTTTAGATAATAAATTTTGTCTTTCAGAAATATGTTTTTTCAAATAATTGATATTATTAATTTTCCTTAAAAAGTACTGTAATTATTTTTTGGAACATTGATAAATTTTATTTAATAAATTTTATCTAATTTTTGAAATTAAAATATCAAAAATAGTTTGTGCATAATTTTTAAGATTTTTTTGAATGGTTTGACTTTTAAATGAGTTGAAAAAATACCAATTTTTTATTGAAAACTATAATTTATTTTCAATTATTTTCAAATTCAATATATATTTCTGATTAGTTTCATATATTAATTATTTAATTTTTGGAAAAATAATCTTATTATGAATTGTTAATAAATTTTAGAATTTTATATATTATAAAACATGAGTTGTTTGGGGTTGTCTTAGTTGTAAGCACCCCTTAATCCTTCATTAAAAATGGGGGTTGAAAACCCATTGGGCGCAGGTACTGTAAGAGTATTGTAGCATACTGTGGCAGAAATGGCACTATAGCAACGTCAGGTACTGTAGAAGCGACAGTCTACTATAGTAGCGGCTGGGTACTGAGCGGTATTGTAGCAGTGTAGGCATTGTATCCGTACTATTCATATAACGGGGTTTGGCCAGAAAAATAGGCATACGGGCAATGTAATGGGGTAAATTCCCACTGGGCCTTCGAGCTATGTAATGTGTCTCCCTCTAACCTGTTAAAAGAGGTCTTTTTTTACTTTAATACTAAATGAGGCGTCAGCACCAATGAAAAAAATATTAGAAAACCATTTTATACCTAAAAGACCTTTTTTGGAAATCGCATTTTTCATCACTTTTAACGGGTCTAATTTTATACTAAATTTTTCCACTTTTATGAATTGATTTTTTAAAATTTTATTAATTATTTGGAATTAGAAATTTTAAAACTTTTAAAAATTCCCCATTTATTTTTAGTCATTAGTAATATTAACTATAATATATAAGTATCACCACGATAAGAGTAAATTAGGCAATTAATGTTAAAAAAGTTGACATGAAAAAATGGGCCCTTACACAAAAATTTATTTTATTTTATGAGTGGAGTTAATCCATTTCCATCTAAGACTCTAATATATGTCCACTAGGTTATATATTTCTTTTATTTTGATCATCTTAATCACTCATTAAAAAAAATTAAAAAATTTCATTTTATTATATTTAATACATATAATTTTTATGAAAGGTACAAAAACTAGTTATGTTTGGTTATAAAAACCAATTTTAAATATAATAGATTTTTGTTCATGATAATTTTCTAGTAATTTATTTTTAACAATTGGGGACCAAGAGTCAATTTTTTATTAAAACAATGGAACTCTTTTCTCTCTCTTGAGGAGAACAAATACATGGCCCATAGATTAATATAACATGTTAGTGATCAGTGAATAGATTAAAATTTAATTTTATTTCTATCATGTTGTTTTTAATGTCAAATTAAATTAATAGTTCCAACTAATGACATAAAATATATTTTATAACAAAAAACTTTTTACTAAATGATTTAAAATTCAATAAAATTATATTTTCAGCTATGTAATTGGTTAATAGTGGATAATATCACCAATTTTCATTTATCATTCAATTTTAATTTTATAGTTACTATAATGAACCTTAAATTTTAAAATATATTTTATCACACTAATTTTCCAAAACTGTTTAAATATTTGAAAACAAATAGATAGGGGTGTAAAAGGTAATCTAAACATGAATATTTATTAATGTTAGTAGTTCGACCCATCCTTATCATATAGTCTTATTATATTAGTATTTTCCTTTTTTTCATGCAAAATTAATTTATATTAATTTAATATTATAATAAATTCTAAAAGTAACCAATTCCTCAATTATAATGGGAAACTTTCTCTCCTAGTTTTTTCAACAAAAAATAAATTTTGGTTTGACCATGATTTACCCAAATCCATTCCTTACATACATCACCTAATTTTAGAGGCATTTTTTTATAAAAACCTTAAAAACTTGGTGCAACTCTATGTAGGATATCTAATGAAGAGGTATCATTCCTAACAACGTGTACTTGTATTATTTTCTATTCCACCTCATTCAAATATTATTTAACCATTATAATATAATTTGAAAATAAAATCCCACATACTAAGATTTTAATAAGTTAATTTAATAAAATAGATACATATCCTCTTTCTTTAAATGTGATAAAAACCATTGTTCGTGTGTTTGGTAGACTAGCCCCTCATAAACCGATGTAGCCTGTCTTCCTTCCTCACCTCGCTTTGTTGTTTTTGATAACGACATTAATGTTTATAAACGATATTCATGACATAATAATATTGGAAAAATAATATATCATATATTTTCTTGACATTCCATTTATCAAAATATGATAACCTGATTTGGGCATGTGCATTCACATAATACATTTTGATGATATTCCGTTATATTTCCAAAATGACTTCGGTGGATTGAAAATTATAAAAATATGTCACTATTACATCATCTCATAAATAATAATCTGATTTTTTTTTTAAATTCGTAAATTTTTAATTTCATCCATGAATGATGGTTATTAAAAAATAACTATGTTTTGTAAGCACCCGATTCTTACTCTTGAGGTACAGGTTTCTTATTTTACATTTCCTTATGTGTTTTTTATATGACAAGGAAAATGTGGGAAAAATCCCAAATTTATGGGTACATGCCGTGTACTTTTTCAGACATGCCGTGTACTTTGGCTGTGTGGGATTAGAATACAGTGCGTGTAGTACTAACTACACGCCGTGTACCTTTTCACACACATGGTGTACTTTGGCTGTGTGGGATCAGAATACATGGCATGTAGGCTTGTCAGAGATTAAAGGTGTAGGAACTAACTACACATCGTGTACTTAGTAATACACTCCATGTAATCAGTCGGCAGATGAACAGTGAGGCGATGGGAAGTAGTCTCTAGACAAACAGTTAAAAAAATTGTACACGTCGTGTAGTTATGTTTTTTTGTTATAAATGGGAAGTAGACTCATCATTCGGAAAAGGAGTCAGGGAACTCACCCGGATAAACATGAGAGGAGGCCAAGGCTTGGAGGAGCTTCCGATCGCACATCGGGACTCTAATTCTTCCGTTGTCTTTCTCGTTTGAACCACGCGGGTATGTTCTTCCTTCTTCTTGAATCATTACATCCAATTATTTCCCTAAGAAAATTTATTTAAGTTTTAATGGATAATTTTTTATCCCATATCTATGTCATTATTTTTTGTTTCAGGAGGCAGCTTTCACATATATCTATCAGAGGAGATTGAGGTAGGTGGTCTTGTGTTTAATTCCAACTATCGAGTTGATTTTGTGTACCGCTGTGCCAACATGCCAATGTTTAGGGTGTCATATAGCTGAGTCTTTTACTAGTGAAAGACGTATAATTTCATGGGTAATATAATGAATAATTTTAAACTACTGTTTGGGATCGTTGCTTTGATCGAGGTCCACCCCGTGGGTGCGTTTCCCTTGTTTAACCGTTTGGCCAGGATACCCGAGGGTATGCTGTGATTATAACATGGTTTTAATTTTTCATGAGTGAAAAAATATTTAAAACACTTGCTTATACGCTGGGATTAGCCCGGTTACTTGTTTAGTCAGAGGGCAGGGTTACTTGTTTAACTTGAGGGTAGGGTTACTTTTTTAGACTATGGGAACAATTACATATTTAGCCTAAGGGCATTGTTTTGTATAGCCTGAGGGAAACATTATTATGGCTGGGGGAAGTAGGTTCCATGCATGAGGGAGAGATCCTCATTGCCTAAGGGAAATATTCATTTATCCTGAGGGCAATCATGTGAGGGTTTCATTTCTGTTCGCCAAAGTGTAAGGATTCACATGTCTGAGGACAAGATTTACTTTTAATATTAACTATGGTGATTTCTTATGTTGTACCAACCAAGTTAAATCACAGGCATGGTATTATTGTTATCTTTTATATGTTAAATATCTTGTTATAGTTTCTGCTCTGGCACTGGTATAGGAGATTGTCGGTTGAATCCAAGTCTCAGAAAACTCACAATTTAATTATATTTAATTGTTAAATAATTATTAAAATAGCATGTAACCAGTAGAAATAGTTATATTTGAGTACTTACTAGTTTCCTGTATTTCATTATTACACACTGCTATTGCACATTTTCATTGGCAGTTGGGTACGGGCCTTTGGTGGTTGCCTACTGGGATTTATTTGTCACACCCTGTTTGGGTCATGTCTTGTGCCCAAACATATTATATTTCTGCAGGTGTCGATAAGGGAAAGGGTCCCTACACAGGTATATGATTGTTATAGAGGAGTACAAGAGCATGGGATCAATCTTAGGCTTGCGATGCCACTACGTTCCTGTTGCACTATTTTTGTTTTGTTCACTGTACTTTTTACCTTGTGCTGTATTGAATTAGATTGTTGTGTATCCTGTTTTGGATGCTTTCTTAGCATTAGAGAAATATTGCTTCATTATATATATGACTGTTAATTATCTTTTACTTCAGTTCCATTGTCCATTTCAGGTTTATATTGTTTACTACTTCCACTTTTTTGTGTTATATTTTATTTCTGATGTGCTACACTTTGACAAATGAGGGCATAGATTCCCCACTATTAGACCTAGGCCCTGATGGCTAGTCGGCAGCCTCAAGCATTTGGGGAAATCCTCTTGAGGTCATGTGACCAACATGGTTCGGGGCACCCATTGAGTGGAACCCAGATACGGGATGTTACAAAGTAGTATGGAAAAGCTTACCACCCTCAGACCTATGCCCAGTCAGAGTATAAAATACAGGTGCTAGAGGAAATTTTTGTGTGCATGCGTCTTGGACTTTGGGGGCTCTTGGGACCCCTGGTCAAGTTTTCCTATAATAATAGTTTTTAGTAAACTATTGAGATGAAACCTTAAGAGGATTTATATGGTAGGTCAGGCCGATAAACCTTGCTCTGGTAGGAGGCAGGTGAGGAAGCTTTATTGGGACCACGTCTCGTGTAGGAGAATTCAGAGAAGGTCCAGTTGATTCATAAGTGGATGGATACTGCACAGTCTCATCATAAATCTTATGCTGATCGCTACAGATGACCTTTGGAGTTCGTGGTCAGGGATCGGTTTTTCTTGCGTGTTTCAATGAGGTGAGACACAGGAAGATCATGAGACATGGAAAACTTTCACCGAGGTATATATCCCTGTTTGAGAATCTGGAGAGAGTCGAGCCAGTTGCCTATCGGTTGCAGTTACCACAGAGGTACCGGGCCATGCACGACGTCTTCCATGTATCTCAGCTGTGCAGTTATCACTAAGAACCATCTCAAATTTTTCATCCCGAGGAGGTTGAAAATAATTTGAGGAGAATTTGATTCGTATTGTTGATAGGAGCACATAGGTTCTCCAAGGCCGGTCAGTTCCTCTCGTACGGGTGTTATGGCATCATGGCCGAGTTTAGGATGAAACATTTGAGCAGAAGACCACCGTACGTGCTCAATGGAAAGAATTGTTCTCAGATTTATCTTCACCACCATTGGAAGGGAAATTCGGGGACAAATTTCTTTAAGGGGGAATTTTTTAAGAACCCGATTATTATTCATGAGGTATGGGTTTTTTTCCTTTTCTTTATTGATTTTGAGAAAACAAGAGAAATGTGGGAAAAATCCCAAATTAATGGGTATAGACCTTGTACTTTTTCACACATTCCATGTACATTGGATGTGTGGGATTAGAATACAGGGTGTGTAGTACTTCCTACACACCGTGTACTTTTTCACACACGTCGTGTACTTTTGTGTGTGGGATGAGAATACATGGCATATAGGCTTTCCGGTGATTAAGGGTGTAAGAAATAACTACACGCCGTATACTTAGTAATACACGCCATGTAATCAGTCGACAGATGAATAGTGAGGCAGTGAGAAGTAGCCACAAGAGGAACAATTAAAAAATAGTACATGCTGTGTACTTGAAAGTAAACAATGTGTAGTTATGTTTTTTGTTGTAAATGGGCAGTAGCCTCCTCATTCTGCATAGGAGGCATGGAACTCACACGGAGTAGCGGGAGAGGAGGCTGAGTCTTGGAGGAGCTCTCGATTGCACACCGAGACTCCAATTCTTCCGCCATCGATCTCGTTTGAACAGCGCGGGGAAGCTCTTCGTTATTCGTGAATCATTCCTTCCAATTCATTACCGAGGGAAGTTATTTTGGTTTTAATGGATAATTTTTTATCCAAGATCTTCATCATTCTTGGTGGTTTTGGGAGGCACATTTCACTTATATCGATCAGAAGAGATCGAGGTAGGTGGTCTTGTGTTTAATTCTAACTGTGGAGTTGATTTTGTGTATTGTTCTCCCAATACGCCCACGTTCGGGGTGCTGTATAGCTGAGGCTTTGACTATTGAGACAATTAGAATTGCATAGGTAATCTAATGAATAATTAAAACTACTATTTGGGATCATTGCTTTGATCTAGGTCCACCCTGTGGGTGCGTTTCCTGTTTTTCCGTTTGGCCAGGATACCCGAGGGTATTCCATAATTATATCATGAATTGTGTTTTTATTGAGTGAAAACATATTTAAATTACTTGATTATATGTTGGTCTTTTCCTGATTACTTGTTTAGTCTGAGGGAAAGGTTATTTGATTAGCCTGAGGGTAGGGTTACTTGTTTAGACTCCGGGAACAGTTACTTGTTTAGCCTGAGGGAATTGTTTTTTTTAGACTGAGGACAATGTTCTTATGCCCAAGGGCAGTAGTTTCCATGCCTGAGGGTGGGATATTCCATTCCTAAGGGAAATATTCCTTTAGCCTAAGGGAAATCACCTGAGGGTTTCATTTCTATTCACCTGAGGGTAAGGATTCACATGTATGAGGACAAAGTTTACTTTGAATATTCACTGTGATGATTTCATATGTTGTACTTGCCAAGATAAATCACAGTCTTGGTATTATTGTTATATTTTACTTATTAAAGAGCCTGTTGTGGATTCTGTTGTGGCACTAGTATAGGATATTGTCGGTCGAAGCTGTGTCTCGAAAAACTCACAACATAATTATATTGAATTGTTAAATAATTATTAAAATGGATTGAAGGCATTAGGAATAGTTACTTTTGAGTACTTCTTAGTTTACTGCATTTTATTATAGCACACTGTTATTGCACATTTTCACTGATATTTTGGCACGAGCCTTTGGTTGTAGCCTACTGGTATTTATTTCACACACCCTCTTTGGGTCATTCCTTGGGCCCAAACATATTATGTTGCTATAGGTGTCGATAAGGGCAAGGGTCCCTACACAGGTATCAGATTGTTGCAGAGGAGTAGGAGATAATAGGACCATGCTTAGGCTTGTAATGTTCCTGCATTCCTATTTCATTGTTTTTGTTTTGTTTGCTGTACTTTGTACCTAGATATGTATTGTATCAGATTGTAGTGTATCATATTTTGGCTACTTTCTTAGCATTAGAGACATATTTCTTCATCATATATATAACTGTTAGTTATCTTTTACTTCAGTTCCATTGTCTATTTCAGGTTTATATAGTTTAATGCTTCCTCTTTTTTATGTTATATTTTATTTCCGCTGCTCTACACTTTGAAAAACTGAGGGCATATCTTCCCCACTATCAAACTTAGGCCCTCACTTCTAGTCGGAAGCCTCTGGCATTTTGGGAATTGTGCTTGGGGTCATGTGACCAACTAGGTTCGGGGAACCCTTTAAGTGGCACCCGGATCTAGGACGTAACATGTTTCAATAATGGAGATAGTAAGCTATATGTAAACATGACTAATGCTGCCATTTTTCATTTATAATGATGAAAATATGGTAATTATTATTTATCATTAAAAATGTTCATAATATAATTAATATCATATATTTTATTTAAATAAACATTTATAAACTATGAATGTGATATTTTAATGAATATTTATCCCATTGAATCATGGAGGTGGTAATCCACACAAACACACTCATGACATTATCACATTTCCATGAATGGGAAGGTAAAAATATATACGAAATATTAATTTTACGCAATAACATATATATATCTGTGTGTGTGTGTGTGTCTGTGTGTGTGTGTGTTTCATTGATATGAAATATATACATTACATCAATCATAAAAAATAATTGTGAGAGGTGATTAAGGAAAATAAATTACATCGGTTTACAAGGTGATAGTCCGTCATACCAATAAAGGATGGTTTTGTTTTTAATTTGATGTAATAGGAGATGGATGTAGGTTATAAAATTTTAAAAAAATAACATCATAGTAGATGAGATTAACCTGTTTTATTATATTATCATGATTAAATAAGATTTTAATTAGGTATTTGAAGAAATAAATCATAAATTCTCATTAAATGTTGATATCTCTTCTTGACACAACCTCATTGTATTTAAAACAAAAGTATTAATAAGAGGGTTTTATAATAAAATCAAGTACTATAAGGAATGTTAAGGGAATTAAAGAAGGTATTTTTTTATGTCTTGTTAGAACCAAAATTAGTTGTAACTATGAATAAAAAAGGAGAGGAGCTTCCATTTTATAAGTGACTGGAGGGGCAGATTAGTAATTTCATGATAATAAATTATAAAAAATAATACTCATATAACATGGATCTAAGATAAAATTAATATATAATACAATGATTATGGTGAAACTCTTATTATCGAATAAAATTAAGATACGTTTATTCTAGATTTATACCTTCATATATTTATTTAATCAATGTTAACCGTTTTTTATAATTATCATGATAACAATGTTTTTAGAAATTCAATGTCAATATAGTTACTATAAAAGGAGAATTTGAAAATAAGTAGACCGTGGAGGATATTTTATACTATATTAGAATAACATATATTAATATAGGATTTTACTAAATTTTAAATCATTTTGTAATAAATTATTTATTATAAATTATCATTAATGTGTTTTTTGGAACTATTTATTTTATTTGACATTGAAAACAACAAGAAATCAATGAATTTAAAATATAATCCATTGAAACATCAATAATATTTTATATTTATCAATGAAATTCATGGATCATAATTATTATGAAAATTAATTTTTCATCCACTTCCATACCAATTCACTAAATTGGGAAAAGATTGTTTCACTCATGCATACATAACACCTACTATCTCCACGAAGTTATGTGATTAATTTTCCATATCAAAATTTCAAAAAATAGTTTTTCAAATGTACACATTAAATAAATTTGACATTTATAAAATTAATATCATTCTAGATATGATGAAACTATATCCTTTGAACATGAACATGATATTCACCAACAAAAAATGCATGAGAAAATAAAGCAATTAAGACTCCAATCAATTGTAATAATGAAATTTTTTTATAAAATGGGATAAAAGTTATTTTAAAATCATTCTCTTTGATATTATAAATCCGTATATGGATTTTAGTAAATTAATAACGTCTTTAAGTGAATTATTCTAGAGGTTAAATCAAGTACATGTAAATGTTAGTGTGATTAGTGGAATTTAAAACAAATTACATTCTTTTTAGACATACTTGATATTTTAAAATATTTAATTTTATATGGTGTATATACTTGATTAAAAGAGAAATAATATCAAATTCTCTTTTAATAATTCTTCTCTAATGTGAAAATTAAATTGATTCATTAATCATCATGAATAAATAGATAACCATTTTAAATACCTCAGTGGAGAATTTTTAAAGGCACATAAAATTAAATATGAACATAATAGAAAATATGCCTCAATGAAGTCTAAATTGAATATTTATGAGTATACTACTCATTGAATTTATAAAATGGAACCTCCTCCCCTAATGATTTGATGAATCAGAGGCCATTTTCTGAAACAAATACTAACAAAATGTCTTAAAAAATCCCTAGAAAGTATCTATATTTACTGGTCTTCAATAATTAAGAACCCTGGGGTCTATAATAATATGGTGGGTTTCCCAATCAAAGATAACTTTCATCACCAAGAAATTTCTTTATTAATTAATATTTAAAAACCTTAAATGAATCCATTAATATTTAAAACATCGGAACACCAATATATAACATATATTGAGATGTTATTATGTAGATTCCATAAAATTTATTTATCTTCTTTTCTATTAAATGGAAAAAAATTCCATCGATCATGTGTACGAAGGATAATAGCCTCAAGAATAATTGCATTTTGTTATCCATCACCAACTCACACATATTTTAATATTGATGTCAATAATTAATATATATGTTAATTATTACGTAATAAATATTTTTGAAAATAAATACATAATCCACTTCCTTGAACTTCTATCCATTAATTAATTTATAATGACTATCATGCATATGTATGACATACTATCTTCAAGAAGCGATGTGATTGATTTTAAATGTCCAAATTTTTAGAATTATTCAAAAAATATATATAACGAATAAATATGATATTTATAACATTATTGTAATTCATTAGATGATGGAAATATATATTTTGGAAAACAATTGGATCTTTTATGTGAAAATATGCACGATGAAATAAAGTAATTAACAAAAAACAATAGACATAATGAAATAATATTTTTGAGTGGATGATAATATGATATTATAAATTTTAACAAGTTTCTAGTTTTAATTATTATCATATATATAAGAATTATACATAATGTTAAATTATGTTCAATTAAAATAAACCATGAGGTAAGGGATTCCATCTCAATTCCCATTTTATTGAGTCATATTTGATATTATACACCCACTTACTTTTAGAAATTGTTTATACTAACCATTTAAAATATTAAACATTAATACCCATTTACTTTTGACTATTAAAATTTCAATTCTAGTTAATTATTTAAGGGGTTTCAATCTAAAATTTAGAAAAGACGTAGTGATTTATTTTATAATTTCAATTTTATGATTTCACTAATTTTCATTGAAGGAATCTTAAATTCCAAATTTCATAAAATAAATCTTTTTTCTAATCTTATATATATTTTAAGATCATTACAAATTTTATTCCTACTTTTTAACCTTCTTCAAATGAATTAATTAAGAAAATTTTGAAAAGAAAATTTGAATTTGTTTCTCTTTTAATTGGATATATTTTTCTTAAATGTGCATATTATATTCATTTTTTTATAAGAATTCATTTTTATTATAGAAATGATTTATCAATTAAATTTTATTTTTTCATTTATTTTTGTGTTGTTTTAAATTGTTATTCACAGTGTTTTAACAAATTTACATTTTCAAATTTCATTACAAAATGTAAAAATGAATTTTTTTTACTTATACAGAGTTAACATGATTCCGCATCATTATATCCATTTTATGATATTTATTTTTTTCGAAAAAACATAATTTTTTTTCAAATAAAACACTATAATGATAGAATATTTTAATACCTCAATTAAATTTTAATTCTTTCTAAAAAGAAAATGATATAAAAAACCATTATTTCTGATGAACTAATGATCATCCCTTATCTTTTAATAACTTTTTGGTATCTATCTTTCACATAAAACATTAAATTTCATAGTTTATTTGGAAATTACATTAATTTTATATTTAAATGTTTTTATTTTTTAGGTATCATCCTTTCCCTTTTTTAATTTATGGTTTCTTTTTAATATATTTCATCATTGTGAATATGGAATATGTTTCATGAAAGTGAAAGTGATATGAGAGACTTTTTAAAAGACTATATCATTGATGTGATAATTAATAAATAGATTGATTATATGTAACAAGAGAAAATCAAAAAAATTAGAATATAAGGTAAATAAAATAAAGGTCATTTTGCACATAATATTTTTCATTATATAATCAATAAATTGGTGATAGAATCCAAATAATGTAAATTGAGATATGAATACCCTTATGACTAGGAAACATTCATGTAACTTAAAATTGGATGAAATAAATGAAATTTATACAAACAAATTCGTGAAGTATCATGTAGTCATGATATGACATTTAAAATGGGTATTTCATACATTATATTAAATAAAACATGATTATGATAATAAAATATACATTAATGAAGGAAAATTGAGAATAAATCCATTACAATGAACGTATCATTGGTGTGGGAACTAATCCATGAAGTGAATATGTGTATAAAATTTAAATTTATAAAAAATACAAGTTGAAATAAAATTTAAAACAATAAAATGTCATTTACCACATAATCATGGCCTAACGTTGTAAATTTAGTAGAATAACAACACAATTAATTGAAACTGAGTTAGGAAACTCGTTACCCCTTGGTAGCTATCAATTCAAAACCCCTTCTAAGATATAATTTTAATTAAAACATAACATACCATGATTTTTGAATTATTCAATATATAAAATTTTAATGGATAAAAATGTACACCATATAAAATAAAATAGGTAAAAAAAATATAATAATATATAATAATGAAAGGAAGTTGATATGAAATTTATTACATCCTGTCAAAAAAATCATGTGTGTACGTTATCTTCTAGAATAATAAACATATTTACTAATTTACATGATTAATAACATTTTTAAAATTTAATCATTCATTCTATTATATGTATTTCTATTTTTTATTTGTTTACTTAACTAAAAAATTCATTTTTGTTGTTTTGATGAGATTCGATTCATATGTCCAAAATTACTTTGGTAGGTTGAAAATCATAAAATATTTCATTGTTACATAATCCATAAAGTAGTAATAATGATATAATTATCATTTTTAGATATTAATAAAAATTTTATTACAATATATTAATGATGGTTTTGATAAATGAACTATGTAACAATCATTGAGATAGTAAGTCATAAGTATGAATACGTAACATTTCAATTTTTTCAATGATCATTATGGAAAGAATGAAAGTGTTATATTACCTCTACATTATGATAACTTGTTTATGTATATAATATTATACACTTATAGGAATACGATTATTTTGATTCTATAATGAAAAACTAATCACATCACTTCATGGAAGTGGCAATCTAAATGTATGAAAAATGATGTGTTCATCAGTCAATGAATGGAAAGGAAGTAAAATATATGATATATTACATTAAGACAATAATAAATACTTCATGAATAATATATATCTATATATTAAATCCAAAATCATAATATATCTTTATTGGTTATGATTAAGAAAAATTGCATCATTTCATGAGGATGTATTCCACCTAACACATGAATGATTGGTTTGTTTCCCATCTGATGCAATAAGAAATATATGCTGGTTATTCCATTAACATATTAAAATATAATTATATATAATTTAATGATGTTATTATATCGTAATATTTGAATATGACCTAAAGTAGGCGAAATATGAAATAAAACAAAAAATCCAGTTAATAATGGTACCACTTTTTTGAGAGAACCTCTTTAGGCTTACACCAAAATCCTTCATTGGAGGGATTTATAATCAAACCATGGACTATAAGACATGGTAGTTTATGTAAGTATGGTATTTGGGTAGGTATTTTATAATCCAAAATATATTTCATGGGTGATGAATTGAGGAGTGTATGTTTTAATTTAAAAGAAGTAGAGGGGAATAATTAAGATTTGATAGAATATTAAAATAATATAAATAAATATTTTGGAAAAAATTTCTCCAAAATGATATTCATAAAATATAAAATGGTTATGGGTTGAAATAATATCATAAAATAAAACTATTAAAAATTATATTTAGTTTCTTTACATTATATCTTTTCTTTAACATGTAGTAATGCATTTCGAAAATTACCATGATAATAATTGTTTTACTCATTTGGGTTCATGATAGTTAATATAAAATGAAATTATGATTATAAATGATACATGGTTTTTACTTTAAACTATATTACAACGAAATGGGTGATGGTAGGATTTTTAGAAATTTTAGTTCATGAAATAAAATATTATTTATTACAAAATATTATTAATGTCATTTTTTGGATATAGTCAATTAATTTTATAATGAAAACAACATGAAAAAAAATCAAATTAAAATATAATACATTCAAAAATTACTAACATGTTATATTTATTCAATTTTTTTTCTCATAAAAGTGACATAATCAATTTATATTACATTTAATATTTTTAAATCATTTATATTATTTTTATATTAATTGAATAAATTCAATGTAATAATTTCATAAGAATTTAAGGCAATTATTTCATTACTAAAAATAAGAAATAAATTAATATGATTAAAAAGTAAATTATATTTCAAGGTAATAATTATAACTGAATATAAATTTTTTTTACTCATATTAATAAATTTTATAGTTATTTAAAAAAATAAAGTGACAATTTTTTTCATTTTCTATTACTTTATTAATATAAAGGTAAAAAATAAAATAAAATGGCTCCATGTGGTTGTATATTCTAGGATTGACTAGACATGGTTGAATTAAAGTTATCCAATAGCATAACGGAAAGTTAAATTAATAATTTTCTATCCTTACCATGTTATTTTAAATATTAATTAATTTATTAGCCATTATAATGTTGATAATTATTTACTACTATTACTATTCATAATGATTAAAAATAAATGGATTCTATTTCCAAAACCCCTTACCTTATGTCTAAATCATCCCATATGTAACGCCCCGACCCAAGTTACCTAGAGTCGGTGCATTATTTTAATACATTGGCATGATTACAAGAAATCATGTCCCGAAGGACAGATCAGTTTATCAGTCTTGGAAAATAGATTACATACATTAACTTTACATTACAATTTGAATCATAAAACACAATAGAGATAGTTCTTTGATAATTCCATTTTTACCTATATCTTAACCCTGCATATCAATCATAATACACTTCTTGGAATCCTGGGAAAATAAAACATAAGAAAGGGGTGAGCACAAATGCTCAGTAAGGGTAAATAATTTAGCTGAAGCTATAAACGTTTTAAGGCAAGATGTGTAATAAAAACAACTTCCTTTGAAACAAAAAATTGAATATAATATGGTAAAAATAAATGAAACATTACCATTTAAACATGCACATGGATATTCTACTAGTCGATTAATCACATGTAATAACTAATTTCATAATGACGGAATGCCTAACACCGAACATCATTACCACATAGTCAAGGCCTCGTGCCAAGACTTGAAAGGAAATTTTTTTCAAGAACTCGTGCCAAGACACTAGTTTGTCTCATGATACCTACCGATGCATGGAGGAGCTATAGCGGGCTCCACCCGTCACTTACTAAGTCCACTGCATTCCTCATATGAATATTTGAAACATAACATAATCATTCGTATTAAAACTAGCATACGGAATTTCAATACAATAACCATAAACCATGAATGGTATAAAAATAGAACATCCACAATAAAAAATATCATAACTCATTCAATTAAATATGGAATATTTTATTATAATAAATCAACCTCAATAAAAAATAATATCTAGTAAAGGATGCTGACATAGTTGAAAATGATGAGAAAAACTTTTTGACAGAAATATCCTTTTTGTAAAATCATTTAAAATTAACACATTTATAAAGGTAGTAAATTAAAAGAGATTTTTGAGACAAAGTGTCCCATACCACTTTGAAAATTTTGAAAATAATTATAATTTCAAAACATTCATGTTCATATAAATAAATCCTTAAAAACATTTTGAAAACATGGACATTAATAAAAATGATTTAGAAAGATAAATATTTAAAAAATTTAAAATTATGATCTTGAAGATGAGTACCTTTAAAAAATCTTTAAAATATTTATTTCGAAATCATTTTTATGAAAAATGTTCATGGATGAAAAAAATGCCCCAGTAAATACTTACACATAAAAAATCTCGGATAATAATGAGATTGAGGAAACAACCCTTACCAATTTGGTAACTTACGATACATACACCCCATGAAAGAGGTATCATACAATGAATATGTAAATAAACATAAATTAAATTGTATTACACAAATAATACAATTATGGGAAGTAAATACACCTCACAAAAGGTAATAGTGGCAATATGGTACGAATCTCACGGGAATAAGGAGTGAGATGAAAACCCCTTACCTTGCACTTTTCTTTAGTAGATGGTTCATTTATCCTTCTATATGAAGACTATAGTATGTTATTAAATTATACTAGAACTATATTAATATTTATGATATCATAAATTATTCCTTCATGAATTTATACTAACCATTTAATAATAATTTCCATTTTATATTAATATTTCAGGAAATAATCGCTTTCTTTATCGTACATGTTTTAACGTGTTAATCTTGATTGTATCACATATATCATGATTTAAATACTTCTAGAATATAAAACATGATTTTTTTATCATATATATTTAGAATATAAAAATTTATAATATACATATATATGAAATGGAAAACACCATTCATGGAGACGGTAGTCCGTACGTACGCATAAACGTTGTTTCCATTTTCATATAGTATTGAACGGAAGTTAGTGAATAAGATATATGTAAGTACATAAATACTATATATATAAATATATATATATCTCAAATATCATTATTTTTTCATATATTACATACTTATTAGTAATATATATTTTTATAATCTTCGATGAAGGGTGAACTTGGAAATGAATCCTATCGCGTTGTGGAGACGGTAATCCGTACGTACAAACGAGCGAAAATATCATTCTTTTGATATTAATATAATATATAATTGTATGGTATATAATATATACAGAATACCTATCATGTTATATTTATTATTTACATCAAATAAACATCATTATTATACCCATCCAAATATTAATGTATTGAATAACAATTAAACCACAACGTGGAGACGGTAAGCCGTACGTATGCACGTATGGTGACATGTCATTCAAAGGGTGGATATAATAATGAAGTTGGTTGTAAAATAATTATAATAACATCACATTATATATGAGATACTGGAGATATTATTTTATAACGTAAATAATAAAGAAATAATATGTTGAAGAAGAAAGGAACTTGAAAGAGGGTGGTGAAAACATTACCTCTTCTTCAGGTTTTTCCTTTTGATTTGATCAAAAGGACTCCATAGGTTGGCTTTCTGATCAAACTAAGGCCTCTAGTTTGAATTGAGGGATGTTTAGAGGGTATTTGGATAGTGGTTTTCTGAACCAAAAGGTTTTGAAGCTATGAAGAATTGGTTAGATGTTGGGTCCTTTTATAAGGGAGAGGAGGGGCTCTTTAGGAAAAACTTAAAGTATTAATTTATAATAAATTAATATTCGGTTTATAATGGAAAAAAAGTGGATTATTAAAATACTAAGGTGGGGTTGGGTCTAAATAATTTCATGAAATAGATTTTAGACAGGTTTGGGTCATTATATTAACCATATCTCTTAGTTTTAACTCTTAGTTAATTAGATTGACATTTACCATGTCACTTTGTATTTTTATATTATATAGTTAATAAACTTACAATATACATCCAAGAGACCCCCAAGTGGTCCATTAATGATACACCTATCATTATAAAAGTACTTTGGAAGAACTTTATATTTTTAGGAATTGAATATAAATTAATAATATAATATTTGTTTTAAAAACTCTTTTATGTCAATTTTGACACTATTTGGTATTTTATTTTTTTCAAAATCATAACAGAAGTATTACTTCGACCAAACATAATTAAATCAATAATAACATGTTATATTAACCTATAAAATTCGTGGAATTAATTAAAATTCTCAAATTATGTTTATTTGGGTATTTATAATATCAATTATTTTGATATTTCACTAATTAGGTAATTACTGCATCATCATTGTGTCATAAATAAATTAAATTAATTAATTTCTAAAAATTATAAATAAAATACAATTACGTATGAAATCTTTTTATCTTTCTAATGAGTATTTAAAATCTAATTTATCTTATGTACAACCCTATATTGAAAATCTTTTAGTAATTAAACATTGATTTTTACTCTTTTGACTCTTCTTTGAATTAAATAATAATAAATGTCCTAATCTAATTCAAGTGGACCTAAATGATAATATTGTATTCCTAAGGTTGTTTTTGGTCGCGATACACTTGTACAATAGAATTAGGACATGTGTTAGGTTAATATTAATATCATTTTTACCCTTAATTACACTATTTACTTTTAACCATGGTAAATAAAAGTAAAAAGATACTATTCACAAAAAAAATTTCTTATTGAAACAAATATTACTCGACATTAACCGTGTATCTAGGATTTTTTAAATTCCACTCACATAAGTGGTAAAATTATGTTTTATGTGAATTTCTAAATTCTCATAGGAGGTGGGTAAAAGACAGTGAAATGTTCGATAAAATTTTTATATATAAAAAATTATTATAAACTAACTCTGATGAATTACAATGAACTTATCTAAGTATTATGTATCTATATTGACATAAATTAAATAAAATAAAATAAATAATTATTTAAATAAAAAAATCTGTTTTAACCAATAACTCAATGTTTTTCACTATTTATCAAAAATTGATGTTTCTCAGAAAAATACCAAAAATTTGGCCTAAGCTATATTTGATATTATGAATTAAAAAATGATGTCTATTTTAAAAAATTCCAAAAATATAATTTGCATTAATTAATTTAAAAATTAATTTCTATTTTCATAACAAATAGCGCGTTTTTAAGAAATAACAACTATCAAAAGGTTGACACTTGTTTATGTCTGGTTTAAATGTGAAATTATGTCCAATGACCAAAATTGTATGAAATGGTAAAAATATATTATAAATATACTTTAAAACAACTCAAATTCATAATTTATCACTATTAATTATTTCGATTAGAAATGTTTTTTTAATTAAAATTTATTAATTTTCACTATTCATCAAAATCTGAAGGTTATCCGAAAAAGCACCAAAATTTCACCCTAAGATAATTTCGATATTTTGAATCCAAAAAATGAAGTCAATTTTGAATGATAAAATTTATAAAATTTCAAAAAGTGGGTATTACTATTCATAACGGCTAGTTTGATTGGTTGTGGTGTGTTATAACTCGAAGTTGCGTACAACACACGCTACTGTATTATTAAAAGTGAAGCATACCATGGGATCTTGGGGTGTTATATTCTCCACTTATTCAATAAATTGTGTCCTCACAATTTATGCTCGGTATTGGAAACTTGGGGTTGACATTTCAAAATTTCGTAGTTGAAATCCCACATCAAAAAATGGATTAATGAGGCTCATATTTAAAATAAAGAGTGGTAAGTAGGAAGGTTACCGAAAATAACACATACTAGGGTTACATATAGGAAAACATGGATATCGAGGAGAAATATGACCATCAATATTTGATGGAGAGTGGTAGAGGACATGGCTATGAAAAGGCCAACAATCACAAAGACTTAAATTTGTGATGATCTAAGGTACTATCTTGGACAGGGTTTTTGTTCTAAGATCATTTTCTTAATGTTGAGGAATTTATTTATGAGATTGGCTAAAATCATAAGGAGATATACTGACTTTATAATTAGGGTTTTATCCATTACTAAATTTCTACCACAAACTCATCTTTCACTCCAAAACATAATACAAC
Organism: Viscum album; assembly: GCA_963277665.1. Classification (NCBI taxonomy): domain Eukaryota; kingdom Viridiplantae; phylum Streptophyta; class Magnoliopsida; order Santalales; family Viscaceae; genus Viscum; species Viscum album. The sequence continues at coordinate 1,558,009,473 of OY728160.1, forward strand.
TAAAAAATACTCTATTTATCCTAATCGTATAGGGTAACAAATATAATGAATTTATAATTCACATATCAGACCCTTTTAAAAAAAGAAACTACATTATAAAATCCATGGACTTCACGTAATCGAGTGGTAGGTTATAAATCCCAATCACACTATGGTTGTGGGTTTGATTACCGTAGTTTTGTCTGATGCGATGGGTTGTCACACGGTCTACGTGTTGTCCTTTTATAAAAATCCAAAAATAACCTTTCAAACTTAATCCATTCCAACCTTTAGACTTATCCAAAATACTGCTATACAAACTCACAGTACAAAATTTACAAGGAAGTTAAATATAATGAGGATCCCTTTTTCCAGGTAATAACATGTGAACGCCTTCCTTATATATTCTTTTACAACACCGCAACATCCTGAATTACCAAAATCAAACATCTCTTATTCCGAAATCACTACCTCATTACCAGGACCATATTAAGGATTACATTTCCATCAACCATTTAGTTTCAAAAAAAATAGTATCTTACTATTAAGTCACCATTCATAGAACCATATAATCTCAAATCTTCTATAAAATAGTGCTGCAATACAATCCTTATTTATCTCCATAATTCATGTAACCAGCATACTGTTGATACAACACTCAAATAAAATAATTCTATAATAAAAAAATAAGAACACTTTTCATTCCTCTTCTTTTGAGGTAGTATCATAACATGATTATTATCCAATATCATCATTTGGTGCATACTCTGATGATTTGTACATTGGTTTGCGTAGTGTCCCAACTCCTTGCAGATGAAGCATTGTACATTTGAAAACTTTTTCTTACCCTTGAAATCACGTATTTGGTGTCCTTTTTCTCCAAAGTTATAAAAAACTCCCATTCCATTCAAGAATTTACCAAGGCGATTCATTCCACATTTATCACATATTGGAAAATCCTTTTTTCCCTTATTCCCTTTATCCATATATCTTTCTACCGTCATTTTATTCTCTAGCTTCCCTTCAAGGCCATATGATTCAGAGAGTTCCTTAATGATCTTTTGATACTATTTATTCATATAATGATAATACATTGCGGACTATTTCCTTTCTAAATGTTGTCTTAATACCATGAATGATATGACCCTTCTAACTCTTTGGATCATACGTATTGCTGGAGTTCTCATTCCTTCTTCTAGGTGCCATTTCTAAACAATGGCATACACTAAGTCAGTTTATGAATCATAATTCATAATTCCAAACATGTAAAATACCTAACATAAATTGAATAGTTTATCGATATAATCTATAATCACAAAAAAATTTCTTTGAGGAGGTATATACTTATAAACCCTTCATAGCGGTTTGTAAAGAAAATAAGAATTATCCTTAGCATATCCCCCGGGAGTGTTGTAACCAAGAGTGAAACAAGACCCGTTGTCGTGCACCAGTTCCCGTTCAAGTCTAGATCAACGTAGTGTTTTTGGGTTTTACCTCTAGGTATATCTGTTCAAGAGCCGCCTCTACCTGCTCATATCTGGATAGGGATGTGTTGCTCGAAAAACTCACAAAATCTCTACAATACCAAAATTCTAAGAAGTTCTTCTATAATAATCCTCAAAGTCTATCTTAGTGTAATGTGCTCTAATCAGAGTTTATCTAAATCTAGTTTCCAAGGTTATTGCTATCCTCCCTATGATACCAACTGTAACGCCCCAACCCAAGTTACCCAGAGTCGGTGCATTATTTTAATACGTTGGCATGATTACAAGGAATCAGGTCCCGAAGCACCGATCAGTTTATCAGTCTTGGAAAATAGATTACATACATTAACTTTACATTATAATTTAAAAATAAAACACATCATAGATAGTTCTTTGATAATTCTATTTTTTCCTATAGCTTAACCCTGCATATCAATCATAACACACTTCTTGGAATCCTGGGAAAATAAAACATAAGAAAGGGGTGACCTAAAATGCTCAGTAAGGGTACATAATTTAGCGAAAGCTATAAAATTTTTAAGGGAAGATGTGTAATAAAAACAACAGACATTTAAACATAAAATTGAACATAATATGGTAAAAAAAATGAAACATTACCATTTAAACATGCATATGGATATTTTACCAGTCGAATATTGACATGTAATAACTAATTTCATAATGACAGAATGCCTAACGCCGGACATTATTACCACATAGTCAAGGCCTCGTTCCAAGACTACAAATAATTTTTTTTCAAGGCCTCGTGCCAAGACACTAGTTTTTCTCATGATACCTACCGATTCATGGATGAGTTATAGCGGGCTCCACCCGTGACTTACTATGTCGACTGCATTCCTCATATGAATAGTTGGAACATAACATAAACATTCGTATTAAAAATATCTTACGAAATGTAATTACAATAACCATAAACCATGAATGGTATAAAAACATAACATCCAAAATAAAAAATATCATAACTCATTCAATACAATATGGAATATTGTATTATAATAAATCAAACTCAATCGAAAATAATATACAGTAAAGGATGCTGACATAGTTGAAAATGATGAGTAAAACTTTTTGAGAGAAATATCCTATTTGTAAAATCATTTAAAAGTCACGTACTTGGTGTCCCAACTCATTGCAGATGAAACATTGTACATTTGAAAACTTTTTCTTACCCTTGCAATCACGTACTTGATGTCCTTTTTCTCCACACTTATAAAAAACTCACATTCCCTTCATGCATTTACCAAGGTGACTCATTTCAAATTTATCACATATTGGAAAATCCTTCTTCCCCTTATTCCATTTATCCATATTTCTTTCTACCATCCTTTTCTTCTCTGGCTTCCCATCAAAGCCATAGGATTCAGAGAGTTATTTACTTATCTTTTGATACTATTTATTCATATGACGATAATACGTGGAAGACTATTTCCTTTCTAAATGTTGTCTTAATACCATGAATGATATGACCCTTCTTACTCTTTGGATCATACGTATTTCTGGAGTTATCATTCCTTCTACTAGGCGCCGTTTCTAAACAATGGCATACAGTAAGTTAGTTTATGAATCACAATTAGTAATTCCAGACATTTAAAATACCTAACATAAATTGAATAGTTTATGGATATAATATATAATCACAAAAATGTTTTCTTTGAGGAGGTATATACTCATAAACCCTTATTAGCGGTTTGTAATGAAAACAAGAATTATCCTAAGCATATCCCCTGGGAGTGTCGTAACCAAGAGTGCAACAAGACCCGTTGTTGTGAACTAATTTCTGTTCGAGTCTATCTCAAAGCGGTGTTTTCGGGTTTTACCCCTAGGTACATCTATACTAGATCCGCCTCTACCTGCTCGTATCTAGACAGGGATGTATTGCTCGGAAAACTCACAAAATCTCTACAATACCAAAATTTTAGGAATTTATTCTATAATAATCCTCAATGTCTATCTTAGGGTAATGTGCTCTAATCAGATTTTATCTAAATCTAGTTTCCAAGGTTATTTATTACCTCTCTCTGATACCAACTGTAACGCCCTGACCCAAGTTACCCAATGTCAGTGCATTATTTTAATACATTGGCATGATTACAAGGAATCAAGTCCCGAAGGACCGATCTGTTTATCAGTCTTGGAAAATAGATTACATACATTAACTTTACATTACAATTTGAAACATAAAACATAGCATATATATTTCTTTGAGAATTCCATTTTCCCTGTAGCTTAACCCTTTATATCAATCATAATACACTTCTTCGAATCCTAGGAAAATAAAACATAAGAAAGGGGTGAGCTCAAATGCTCAGTAAGGGTAAATAATTTAGTGGAAGCTATAAACTTTTTAAGGCAAGATGTGTAATAAAAACAACAGCCTTTTAAACATAATATTGAACATAATATGGTAAAAATAAATGAAACATTACCATTTAAACATGCACATGGATATTCTACTAGTCTAATAATCACATGTAATAACTAATTTCATAATGACGGAAAGCCGAACACCGGACATCATTACAACATAGTCAAGGCCTCATGCTAAGACTACAAATAAATTTTTTGTCAAGGCCTCATGCCAAGAAACTAGTTTGTCTCATGAGAACTACCGATTCATAGAAGAGCTATAACGGTCTCCACCCATCACTTACTAAGTCCACTGCATTCCTCATATGAATAGTTGAAACATAACATAAACATCCATATTAAAAATAGCATACGAAATGTCAATACAATAACCATAAACCATGAATGGTATAAAAATAGAACATCCACAATCTAAAATATCATAACTCATTCAATAAAATATTGAATATTGTATTATAATAAATCAACCTCAATCAAAAATAATATCTAGTAAAGGATGCTGACATAGTTGAAAATGATGAGTAAAACTTTTTGAGAGAAATATATTTTTTTGTAAAATCATTTAAAAGTGACACATTTATAAATGAATTAATTTAAAAATGATTTTTGAATTAAAGTGTCCCATACCACTTTGAAAATTTTGAAAAGATTTATCATTTCAAAACATTCATGTCCATATAAATAAATCCTTAAAATCATTTTGAAGACATGGACATTAATTAAAAACATTTAGAATGATAAATATTTAAATCATTTAAAATTATGATCTAGAAAAGGAGTACCATTAAATTTTTTTTTAAAATATTCATTTTGAAATAATTTTTAGGAAAAATGGTCATGGATGAAAAAAATTCCCCCGTAAATACTTACACATAAACAATCTCGGATAATAATGAGATTGAAGAATTAACACTTACCAATTTGGTAACTTACGAAAGATACACCCCATGAAAGAGGTATCATACAATGAATATGTAAATACACATAAATTAAAGTGTATTACACAAAGAATACAATTATTGGAAGTACGTACACTACAAAAAAGGTAACTGTGGCAATATTGTATGAATCTCACGGGAATAAGGAGTGAGATGAAAACCCCTTACCTTGCACTTTCCTTTAGTCGAGGGTACGGTTATGCTCCTGTATGAAGACTATAGTATATTATTAAATTATACCAGAACCATATTAATATTTATGATATCATACATTATTCATTTTTTACTTTATACTACCAATTTAATAATAATTTCCATGTTATATTAATATTTCGGGTAATAATCGCTTTCTTTATCGTACATGTTTTAACTTGTTAATCCTGATTGTATCACTTAGATCACGATTTAAATACTTCCAGAATATAAAACATGATTTATTTATCATATATATTTATAATAAAATAAATTTATAATAGAAGTAAATGGAAAACACCGTTTATGGATACGGTAGTCCGTACGTATGCATAAACACTGTTTCCGTTTTCATATAGTATTGAACCGAAGTAAGTGAATAGGATATATGTAACTACATAAATACTATATATTTAAATATATATATATATATATATCTCCAGTAGCATTATTATGTCATATATTACATACTTATTAGTAATATATATATTTATAATCGTCGATGAAGGGTGAACTTGGAAATGAATATCATCGCGTCGTGGAGACGGTAATCCTTACGTACGCACGAGTGAAAATATCATTATTTTGATATTAATATAATATATAATTGGATGTTATATAATATATACAGAATCCTTATCATGTTGTATTTATTATTTTCATCAAATACACATCATTATTATACCCATCCAAATATTAATGTATTGAATAACAATTACACCACAACGTGGAGACGATAAGCCGTACGTACGCACGTATGGTGACATGTCATTCAAATGGTGGATATAATAATGGATTTGGTTGTACCATAATTATAATAACATCACAGTATAGAGGAGACACTGGAGATATTATTTTAAAATGGAAATAATAAATAAATAAGATGTTGAAGAAGAAAGAAACTTGAAAGATGGTGGTGAAAACATTACCTCTTCTTCAGGTTTTTCCTTTTGATATGATCAAAAGGGCTCATTAGGTTGGCTTTATGATCAAAATAAGGCCTCTAAGTTGAAGTAAGGGAAGTTGAGAGAGTATTTGGTCAGGGGTTGGCTGAACTAAAAGGCTCTGAAGGTGTGAAGAATTGGTTAGAAGTTGGGTCCTTTTATAAGGGAGAGGAGGGGCTCTTTAGAAAAAACATAAAGTATTAATTTATAATAAATTTATATTCGGTTCATAATGGATCCAAAGTGTATTATTCAAAGTATATGGTGGGTTTTGGTCTAAATCCTTTCAACCAATATATTTTAGACAGGTTTTGGTCATTATATTAACCTTATCTTTTAGTTTTAACTCTTAGTTAATTTGATTGACATTTACCATGTCACTTTGTATTTTTATATTATATAGTTAATAAACTTACTATATACATCCATGAGACCCCCAAGTAGTCCATTAATAATACACCTATCGTTATACTAGTCCTTATCCCAAACCCTAGATTTTTAGGAATTGAATATTAATTAATAATATAATATTTGTTTTAAAAACTCTTTTATGTCAATTGTGACACTATTTGGTATTTGATTTTTTTGAAAATCATAACTGAATTATTACTTCGAAAAAACATAATTACATAAATAATAACATGTAATATTAACCTATAAAATTCGTTTAATTCATTTAATGTCTCAAATTATATATATTTGCGTATTTATAATATCAATTATTTTAATATTTCACTAATAAGGTAATTACTGCATCATCATTGTGTCATAAATAGATTAAATTATTTAATGTATAAAAATTATAAATAAAATACCATTATGTATGAAATTTTTTTAGATTTCTAATTAAAATTTACAATCGAATTTATCTTATGTATAACCCCATATTACAAATGTTTAAGTAATTAAACTTTCATTTTAACTCTTTTAACTCTTCTTTGAATTAAATAATAATAAATTTCCTAACCTAATCCAAGTGGACCTAAATGATAATATTTTATTCCTAAGGTTGATTTTGGTCGATATAAACTTGTCCAATAGAATTTCTACAAGTGTTAGGTTAATATTAATATCATTTTTACCCTTAATTACCCTATTTACTTTTAACCGTGGTAAATTAAAGTAAAAAGTTACTATTCACCAAAAATATTTTTTAACTTATTGAACAAAATTTTCTCCTTGATATTAACTGTGTCTCTTAGATTTTCAAACTTCCACTCACATAAGTGGTAAAATTATGTTTTACGTGAATTTCCAAATTCTCCTAGGAAGTGGGTAAAAGACCGTGAAAAGTTCAATAAAATTTTTATATATCAAAAATTATTATAAACTAAATACAATGAATTACAATGAACTTATATAAGTATTACGTATCTATTTTGACATAAATTAATTTAAATATAGTAAATAATTATTTAAATAAAAAAATCTGTTTTAACCAATAACTCAGTGTTTTTCACTATTCATCAAAAATTGATGTTTCTCGGAAAAATACCTAAAATTCGGCCTAATATATATTTGATATTATGAAATAAAAAATGATGTCTATTTTACCAAATTAAAAACATATAAGTATCATTAATTAATTTAAAAATTAATTCCCGCAGTCATAAAAAATAGCGTGTTTTTAAGAAATAATAACTTTCACAAGATTAACACTTGTTTATGTCTGGTTTAAATGTGAAATTACGTCTAATGACCAACATTGTATTAAATGGTAAAAATATACTCTAAATATATTTTAAAAAAACTAAAATTCATAATTTATCACTATTAGTTATTTCGATGAGAAAAGTTGTTTTTAATTAAAATTTAGTAATTTTTTCTATTCATCAAAATATGAAAGTTATCTGAAAAAGAACCAAAATTTTACCCTAAGATAATTTCTATATTTTGAATCCAAAAATGAAGTCCATTTTGAATGTTAAAATTTATAAAATTTCAAAAAGTGGGTATTACTATTCATAATGGCTAGTTTGATTGGTTGTGGTGTGTTATAACTCGAAGTTCCGTATAAAACACGCTAATCTATTATACAAAGTGAAGTGTACCGTGGAAGCTTGGGGTGTTACACCATATATTCTTTATCTTCTGAAATTTTAAGATTTTTTAATTATTCACATTTTCAATAAACTTTTTAATGCTTATTATTAATTTTATTTTATTTATTTCTATGTTATATTTAATTATATAATTAACTAATTTCACAATGGGTGTCTGTAAAATAGTCGGTTCATATGTCCAAAATGACATTGGTAGGTTGTATATGGTAAAATACGTAATTATTATATTCCTTATAGAATATTCTTCATGATATAATCTTCATTTTCTATATCAATTATATATTTAAAATGATCTATGAAATATTGTAATGAGAAATGAACTACATTACAGTCATTGTGACATTAGTTTGTATGAACACATAAATAATGTTTTATTTTTGAATGATAATGATTGAAACAAATTATGTATTATTTTAACTTTTATAAGGATCATTATATAATAAATATTATAATATTTAATGGAATTAAATTATGCCTACCTTCCATGTAATTTTGTGATGGAAAACAAATCACATCACTTCATGGGGGTGGTAGTCCACAGATATACATGAATAACATTGTCATTTTTAAATGGATTGTATAAAAAGAAGTATATGATATATTAATTTTATAAAGTTATAATTTTTTCATTAGTAACATATATAAACATTAAATCAATCATCATAAAACTAGTGGTAGGCGATGATGGAAAATGTATTACATTAGTTCGTGTGGTGGTAGTTTATCACACACATGAAAAATAGTTTCATTTAGAATTTAATAGAAGGGGAGATTGATGTAGGTTATGAAATAATATAATTTTATATCATTAGACAGGATATAATTTCTTAATTACAACTATATAATGAATTAAATTTTATGGAGGTGGAAAGAGAAATAAAACAAAAAAAATATTTCTTAAGAATGATAAATATTCTATGAACAACTACATTAGTTTTACATAAATAAATTACCATGATGGTTTAAAAATCATATAAAAGAATATAAGATATTTTATTGGAAATAATTAATTTATTTTGGTATTTATTTACTGATAAAAAATAATTTCAAATTGGGAAATAAATACGAGATGTGGTGTTTTTTTGTAAGTGAGGGGAGGTGGACTTTTCGAATTTCTAAAAGTACTAAATTACTATAAAATTTTTTTCAATGAGAAAATCCTCATAACTAATATAATTTAAATATAGGATTATTTTGATCCAACATTATTTCATTAAGATTAATTTGTGAATATGTATTTTATTATTTTACAAGTCTCTTTATTTTAACTGATATTAACCCTTTTTGATAATTTAAGTGACCAAAATGTTTTTAAATTTTTGGAGTTAAGATATTTATAATGAAATGAAAATTTACTTATTAATTTTCAATGAATGAAATTTCCAACTACATTATAATCACTTTAATTAATATATTATTATTCAGAATATTAAATTGTTTTTAGAAATATTTTTTTATAAAATTTCATAAATTTGTTTTTTGGAAATTTTCATTTAATCTAATGATGAAAAAATATGAAAATAATAATTCAAGTCTAATATATTTATACCACACTAAAATATCATTTTTTAATAAAAAAATTGGAACATGATATTTCATTCATATAACAGAAAAAAAAAAGAAAATTATTTTAAGAAAATTTAAATATAATATAAATTGAATTAATTAATGTGTTCTATTTTTTTTATAAATTCATTATGATAGTAATTTATGAATTATTATATTAATTTTTATTTCATAGTAAAATGAAATGAATTGTTTCAAAAAATTCTTTCATGATATTTTATAATATTTTTTTCAAATGAATTAATATTCTAAAAAGTAATTTTTGGTCTATGAATTTGGATATGGTTGTAAATATAAATAATTTTCCAATAATTGTAAAATTTTACACTTTTAAAATGTATATTTACCACTAAATAATAAATACATTACAATCATAGTAATTGTTAAAAAGGGTTAAGAATGGTCAAAACCAAAATATAAGGATGGAAAAATCATGTAAAAATATCCAAATTTTACTATATGATATTATATAGACCCATAATTATCCAATGTTAAAATTATATTTTTTGGATCCATAATAATAAAAAAATTAATATTTCTTAATAATTCAATGATTGCCACACCTGTAACTTATAAATGGTAACATCCTCCCCTATTTCATTTACACTTAAATTGTATTTGGTTTTTACAAAAACTACCTAAATACATTCATTTAACCAATCCCAAAATACTATAGGCCTTGATATGATCAAAATTATAATCTACGATGGATTTAGGTATAATTCTAAGGAGGCTATCCAAAGAAGCGGTATAGTTTTTAACAGAGTGTATTTGTTTTATTTTTTTCTTGCAGCAGCTTCAAATACATTACCCCCATGATACTATTATAAAAAATATATCAAACATATTTTAAGATAATATCCTATCAGTTTCAAAACCTACACCTATCAGACTGGGAAACAAAATCCTCGTTTATGTGTACAAAAAACTACTTCCCGATGAACCTATGTGATTTTTTTTCCATCACCAACTATCAGCACTGGTTATAATTTTGGGTTTATTATATATGTACTTGTATAAGATATTAATGAAATATATATAATTTTAGTAAGATAATATATCATATATATATTTTTTCATTATATCAATTTGAAAATGAAAACATCATTCATGTATACATGGATACTACCACCACCACAAAGTGATTTAGTTCATTTTTTGTAACCAAATAAAATGAAAATTATATATAAGTATTTGAAGAAATAATATAGTATTTATGTTATAATTATCATAATAGAAAATAAAATAATAATTATCCTCTTTAAATCATTATCATTTAACAATAGAAACGTTGATAATGTGTACGTACCGCCAATAGTGTAAGTGATTATAACATGGAAAAATTTCCTTAATGATCATACATAGATGTTTTTAAAAAATTAATGAAAATGTAAAAATGAATATTATTTCATGAATATTATTTTTTTGATAAAGTAATAATTACCACTTTTACCATATTCAACCTACCAATGTAATTTTGGACTTGTTAGATGAATATCATCAAAACACATAATATAAAATTAATTGATTAAGTAATTTATTATGAAATAGTAAAATGAATAATATTCTTTAAAAAGGTTTATAAAATGTAAAATAACTTTCATCATATTATTATTTATAGACATAAATAGAAAATGTGATGATTTGAACCCGAGGTAAGGGTCTCTCGTTTAACTTTTATTTCAGCAAGACATATGGAATATTCGCTAACAATTTTTATTGTATGTTGTATATACATCCATTAAATTATTTTTATGATTATTCTCAAGAAAATTTATATGGATATAAAAATCTATAGTATAGTCCCAATTTCATGAGTTTTTGACTTACTGATTTCCAAAGTGGTAAGTGTTTTGTGTTATACTATTTTTTTATTAGGAATGTTTATGACTATGTTTCAGATGATGAAATTGTATGATTTATTTCAAAATAATATCATTATTTTTGTTATACACTTGTAATATTTAGAGAATAAATTATTTCATTTCATTTTAAAATCTTTATGAAATTATTAGTATGAAAGAATATTTTTATGGAATATAAACATTATTTCATACTTTGGTTGAAAATCATTTATCTTCTATGTACATGTTTTTAATAAACATTTTACTAGTCTCAAATGATTGTTTATATTAATCATTAAACATGATTTAATTATTAACAAAATTATCTAAATAGAATAATCTATTCAGTTTATGAGTCAATTTTTTTTAATCTTTAAACCAAAAACATTTAAGAAATAATTATTTAAATGTGTATAGGATGAAATCAATTTACCACCATTATGAATTATCAATGAATATATCCTTTTATTACAAGTGTCAATTTTTATTTTTAATGAATATATTTTCTTTAATATTTTTCAATTTTTTTAGATTTTAAATAAGTTATTTCAATTTAAGAATGGTATTTTCTTCATGAAATGTTCGAAGAGATCTTTTAAAATTATTTTCTACATAAGACACAATCCTTTTATGTTTTCTAACAGATATTGGGGTTATTATCCAAGGATACCATGAATATTCATTATCTATATGGTTTATTATAATGATGAAAATATAGTTATGAAACCTGTTTTATTTCCTTGAGTTATGTAATGATAACTTGACGAACGATTAATGATATTGTGGCACACATACATAGGGTTCTAATTGTGTATCAGGTTTTCCAGAGGGTATATGGACCAATAATGATATGGGTATTGAATAATACCTTCTATGTTAAATAGTACGATACTAGGGAGTGAATCTAGTATAGTAAGATAATATATCAACTATGATAGTCTTATGAGTAAATTTTGACTACTATGATGGTTTGGGGAATTAACACAATCCCCTATGACCATCTTGGATAGTATCCATGAATACAATGGAAATGTTTTTATATACATATTTGTATACCAAAAATATATGTATTTTTCCAATGTTATGCTATTATAGACCCAGTTCTGTGACTCCATTATGATTATTGTATTATGAAATTCCATGATTTGTGCTCTATTTCATGTTCATGATCTATGATATTAATGGTGTGGTTTTAAAATGGAAATAACTATGTTCATACCCTTATGTTCATGTTATTATTTATTTAACAGTAATATCTATCCTATTTACACTTCCTGAGAATCCGACCTCACCCTTTATTATGTTTCCTTGCAACTATATATGAAGAAAGGTTTAATAAAGGATATATGTAAGAATATTACTATGTGAGAAGATATTTATGGATATATGGAAGATATTTCATGAAATAAGAATATTTTTTTATCAAGTTTCAAATATAATTAAACATTTATGTTCCTTCTTATTTTTTAAATAAATATATTTGATATTAATCTATTAAAATGTAATCTAAATATATGAAAGTTATGGGTCCTCTAAAATACGTATTAATTTATTAATCTTCATCCTATATATATATATGATACCCATTTTACAATTGGAATAGTATATAAAACACCAAAATAGTCCCCACCCATCGATGTAGGTCAAATGCATTTCTAAAAAATTGAATGATCAGTAAAATTCATATATTATATTGTATTTAAATAAATACTCATATTTTGTAAATAATAAGGATTCATCACGATTTTCCTAGTCAATCAAATAATATGTATATTCAAACATCATAGGTAAAAATTTTATACATTTTAGGTAATTATCTTATTCATAATATGAATAATTTAGATACATAAGTGAAATATAATATCCAATGATCACAATAATGTGAATGTTTCAAGATAAAGTTAAGGACCATAAAATTATTAATTTATAATAGATTTCCATCAATTCCAACAAAAATAATTATTTGGAAATAAAATATTTTCCTTTGGAAAAATAATGAGAGTCTAAAGGAAATATTTAAATGAAATTTCATTTAATAGATTTATATTTAATTTTTTTAAAACATATAGATGAAGCTAAATAATGAAACCCAATTATAGTGACACAGATGTCTGTTAGAATTGTATAAGTTAATAAAATTTCTATATAATTGTAATAAAGATTTTAAAAATTGAAACATTTTGAAAAATTATAAATATTACTTTCTAACCATTTAAAAAATCAAGGATAACATAAATAGTCCTTAATAAATCGTTTTATTAGTAAAAATATATTTTGTAAAATATTTTCTAAAAATATTTTCATGGAAGAAAATTTAACCCAATTAAAATAGAAACAAAATAGGTTTTTATTTTTAGCATTTATTTCCATTATTAAATATCCAAGGAGAATAACTGCTGGAATAAAATATTAAAATTACTTTAATAATAATATAATAATATAAAATACGGAATTTATGAAGGATTGATAACAGTATTCCATCATTTTAAATTATGAAAATCCAAGAGAAATATGAGACGGTAAAATAAATCATTAAATATTTGATAAGATTCTAATTATAGACCCCTAAAATAATAAACATGAATTGAAACATTTATAGTTATAAATAAAAATTTATTTATTTTTAATATATCAAAGGGGGATTATATACACCACATAAATTTAAATAGTTGCATAATATAATATATGACTCAATGGATTAGAAATTTAGAAGAAACCCATTACCTTACGCTCACCGTAAGTTGAATGTTCTTTGAAATACCACATATTTTTTAAAAAATTATTAATTTACATCAAAACCAATTTAATATTTATAATGCCATATATTATACTATTATAACATATTATCAATATCACGCTCATAATATTTCATATTATAATTGTTTCATATGTTAACTGCTTCATTTTCTAATGCATGTTTCATCATGGATGTTTTGATGCATGTGACTGGGATATAGTCAAATTAAATCTAAAATTATATTAATGTTTTAAATATCATATATATTCATTATATAATTTTTTTAGAATTATTCTTCAAATTTGGGCATGGAAAATGAATCACATTGCTTAGTGTAGAGGGTAGGTCATACGTATACATGATTGGAATTATCATTTTCTTACTGGGGTAAATTGTATGAAAGTGGATGATATATTTATTTTAAAAAATCAATAATATTTTTGAATAATTTTATATATTCATTATTCCCTTCATAATTACTATCCATTTGAGTCAGATATGGAAAATAAAATTCATCATTTCGCGAGGTGGTAGTCCTCTATAGACATGAGTGACAGTTTTGTATCCCATAATATAGTGATGGATATATATTTTTCCATGAAAATACGAATATCATAGAATTTATGAGAGAGTTTTTTAATTAAATTTGGATTTTTAAGACATAATTGACTGTGGTAAAATAAATGTAAAAAAGAAAGATCATTGTGAGGATAATTACCTTTTCTTAGAAAAACCACCTATGGATATCTTATTTGGTACCCTAGTGATTGAATTTTGGGAAAACCAGTAACATTAGAACATGTATATAGATTTTTTGAGATATTTAAAATGAGTTTTATTGGAGACATATTTCTATAGAGGACTGAAGAATTTAGTGGAAGAGGTGCCCTTTTATAATTTAGGTGAGTGGAACTCTTGTAATTTTTCAATATATGGAAGTAATGTTAAGACATATTCTTATAATAATCTTTAAAAATGGATCATATTAAAAGGGTATATGGATATGGTCTAAATACAATAAAATAATTTGGGTTTATCATATTTTTAGGCCATTTAATCCCTTATTATTTTATTTTAACCAAGGGTAAACTATTTTTGACCATAACCATAATAATAAATTTTAAAAAATTTCACTATTCATGAGGAAAAAACATATTGTTGAAAATATTATGTAATATTAATTATTGTGATTAAATTAATATAAAATATTTCATAAAATTAAATTCATAGAATTGGAAAAATTTATTTAAAATAAAACCCTCAAAAGTGTCTCAAAATAGGTTTTCAAGAGAAAATATTTTCAAGAATAACAAGATATTACATTAACTATATGATCAGTAATATTAAATATATGGATTTAAATTAATACATTTGCATACCTAATAATTAAATTTTCTTTGAAATCATTAATTATTAAGGATTATTTTAATTACCTAAAATTGATCAACATTATTTTAAAAAAACTGTTTCTTAAAAATTATCCATTTTAACTCTAAATGATATTTTCATTAATTTTTTCAAAATTAATGTCAATAAATTGTCACGAACCGTCCCCCAGGGAAAGTGTCATGACTATCCCAAGCCCACCTCCCAATGGCCAGGGGTTGGCAACTAGTGCCAAAAGAATCCCACAAGCGGGAGGTATTTTCATGAGTACCTAGACACACACACATAGAAACACATTACTTAGACAAAGGTACTAGAAATTAAAATCCAAGGAAACCTTGCATGAAACACTCTATGTAAAACACAACCAGATTAACGTGGAATGTAATGGACGGGGTGGCAACACGGGCCATTATACAAGACCACCAAAAGAAAAAAATAACAAAAGTAAAGATCCAAGACCCTGAATCTCGTCCACCTAGAAGTCTACCCTAAGGGTAGATGAAAGGAAGCTACCTAATGTTGTGGAAGTGCACCTTGTCTTTCTGATTTCACTAAACAAACCTAGGCCTTGGTCCTCTTTAGACTCTGTCAAAGAAACGCCCATCTATACAAGACACTACATGTAAGAGAAAAATCCCATGTAGGGGTGAGTAAAATAATACTCTGTAGAGGACCCCAAAACAAAAAAGGTAAAGGACAAGAGAAAAAACACAAAAGAATGCACAATAATCTCTAATCAGGTATATTCCCATACATATACCATGAACAACTAGATATACTCATCTACACCACTAAAAATAATAAGTTCCAACCATATAACGAGTACCATGATTATAATATAAGGCTCAAGGTGTAGCACATAAACCATGAGTACATGATCCACAGACTCTCCATCCCTGATGGAACCAATCTGAGGGATATACTCCATCGGGTATATTCATACCATTCCTAATGGTATGTATGACAGAACATCCTCAACTATATATATTCTACTTGTTCTAACTCTATTGGATAACACTATAGGTCTATTCATCACAACCTTGTGCCTGATGCAATACTATGGAAACCCAAGTGAAGAAGCCCACTCCTTGTCACTGTGCTCATTTGGGGGAGCACTACTCTGAACAAACCTGCAATACCTTAGTCACTCCTATAAGGAGTGTATCGTACCTCAGTCCGTCGAGGGAGCCCTAACTCTTAGGTAGGTATTGTTTTCATCATGTGGACGGGCCCACTCCTAGCTATTTTTTCCAACAATTGAAGTAGCTCCATCTCTAAATGAGGACCCAAACCCTACTCAGTCGGGGAGTACTACTCAATTACTAGAGGTCCCACACCCTAGAGTGATAGGGGAGTATCGACTCTATTAGTTCATAGGCGGATGGCCCAAACCCTGATACCATAGGGGAGTACTGAATCATATAATTGGGGAATCATACCCAACTAGGTAGAGTCGTACCAACTCTATTCGATCACATGTGGGGACCCACACCATGAAACTGCAAGGGAGTATTGAATCTGTTGGTTTGTTGAATATGGGGGACCCGTTCCCTAGTACTTTTGGGGACTACCAAACCCAAGCTAGAGGGCCTTCCCTTTTCCATGGTAGGGGAGTACCGACTCAACCGTAGAACTGCATAAGGAGGACCAGCACAGTGGAACGATAGGTGAGTACTGACTCCTACAATAGAAGACCCGCTCCCTACCCAGTAGGGGATTACCGACTCTATATGAGTTAGTAATGGAGGAACCACGATCTATTCCAATGGGGTACTGTCAACTCTAAGGGTAGAGGAATAATCATCACTCACGCCTCGAGTGATCAATGGAGTATCCATCCTAAAATATGAACTTAAGAATCACCCAAATTCTACCCAAAGTTTAGTCGTACTAGGAGGGACTACTATTCAAACCAAATAGGTCATCTTATAAAATTTTCAAAAACTAACATAGAGTATCTCAAAAAGAACTTCTCGTCACAAGTGTCCCAATTAAATAGATGGATCGTCAATTGGACATTCTGGTTGAATGTTACATGCATTTTTTGGGAAACGGGGGCCGATTGGGTCTGGGTCCTATCTGACCCAACCAAACCCAGCCTAAGGCCCACCTACCCCAACTCGGGTCTGACCCGGCCCATGAATGACCCATTCGAAATTGGATAGGCCTGGCCCGAATTATTTTAGCTCGGCCCACTAGGCCACGTGTCTGGCCCATTGGGCTCACCAATTTGGGATGCAGGTCTGGCCCGACCTACCTAGTTGAGCGCATCCCGCATCTGAGTGGGCCGACTCCTCCAGATCAAACATGGCATATACGTGTCCACTTTCCAGTTAGTGATGGCACCATGAACCTTCATTCTGGAACAACTGACCAGAATTGTCACACGTGGCTTGGCCACGTGCGTCCAGTCATGCGCCGCTGCTGCGGTCAACGTGGTGGTTCACCCCGTCCAGAAACCGCACGACGGGTGCCACAGGTTCTCTTGATCTCTACTGGAGGTGGCCAATCTCAATCTCTCTAGAACATTACTACCACCACATTGGTCACCAATGCGTGCCACCACCATGTTCCATTGTATCATGACATCACTGTTCGCCACCAATGCATTGGCAGATTGTTCCGTGGACCATCGGTTTCACTTCGATGGTTCGTTCTTCGAACTGGAAGGATGCATATGATCCTTTCATTTCATTATTCACAACCAAGGGATCAAAACTCCATTGATATCCCTTTCACTGGAAATTTCTTGATTTCTCATATCTCACGCACCACCTTGATCAGTTCATCATAATCTTTTGTCACTCCTCCATTATTGTGGGGCTAATGGTGGCTGCACCACGACCAACCACTCATTATCCCTAAAATAAAATGAGGAAAAATTGGTGAAGGAAGGAGTGATTCAAAACAAAAAAAATGTGGATCAAACATCCTTCTTCATTCATGACGACATTATTCCACACCTGTTAGATGGTTTAGAGGGAGAAAAATAAAAACCTGGGAAAAATATGGAATATTAATTCCCTACAACAAGCACGATAAGAATCCTCCCACAAGAATGGAGATTCAAAATTCAACTAGTGTTAGTTGATCCGCGTTCATCATTATCTTTAAGAACTAAGAGGAAAACCTTAAAACACAACTCCTACCTCAATTCAGTTATTTCACTAATGAAGGAAGTCTCCACATTGTTGTAGTTCATCTATGGTTGATCCAATTCATTGTAGGCGATCATCAATCTTTAGTCTCGGTTCTGATCTTCAAAGTCATCATTGTTGATTCTCAGTTCACTAATGTTCATCGTTTTAGGGGTTTACTCACCATTTTTCCTCTTTCACCAATGAATTATTCAAGGCTTCTTAGTAAAATCCAGCATCCACACCCCCTGACCTTAGTTCCTTGCTAAGAAATTAAATAGAGAATCGTGATTCAGAATTTTCAATTAGGCTATGTCATAAAGCCTTTACAAAATTTCATTAATGAAACAAAATTTTAGTTTTGTTGTGTTACACTCCGTTTCGATGAAACGACATTGAGAGATCAAACAAAAATAAAAAAAACAAGTTTATTTTATTTTAAATTTTTCAGGATAATCCAAAAAATATCTTTTCTGGTCGACCCGCACCGGTCGATGTTGATTCTATTCATAGGAAATGTCACCATTACAGACACAATGGTTCCCTTATATTTTCATTCTATGAATCCATTTAGAATTTGTCAAAACCATACACCCGCATCATTTTAATTCACTTAAAAACTAAAAAACTAATATTAACCCCTGAACCTCGACGGTCGAGGTTATGATTCACCTAAGGGAAACCCACCCCCACAAAATAAACAATACTCTTTCATTTCAAATAAGATATACCATTTATGGTTTATGAGGATTTGAAAATAAAATAATTTTTACCTAATTTTTTTACAGTAAAAAACTATCATCAATTTTTTTCGAGAGTCGTCCAAAGTTAGGCCCTTTCTAGGAAAATCCCACTGTTTTATGTTCAACGATGCCCACATATTTTCGATCCGATCACCGATTAAAAATATAGAAAATCATGCTACAATATTTAATTAATAAACATTAAAAAAGTTAGAAAATAAATTTCGGCCACTGTGAGTCTCAGTATTATGTCTCGCCTCAGATCCCTATCTCATAAAAATCTCATTTGAATTCAAAAAAATATCCATTTAATTCTAGGGCATTACATTCTCCTCACCTTAAGGCTTTTCATCCCCAAAAATACAAAACGTAAAATCAATGGAAGAAGACATAGTTCATCAAGGTTCACTATACAGCATACAAGTATGAACCTTGGGAAACAACCCAGATCGAACACTTTCATGTCCATCTTCTTGTAGGTCAACATTATGCAACAAGAGGAACATGTTTAT
Organism: Viscum album; assembly: GCA_963277665.1. Lineage (NCBI taxonomy): Eukaryota > Viridiplantae > Streptophyta > Magnoliopsida > Santalales > Viscaceae > Viscum > Viscum album. Next base: position 1,558,029,389 of record OY728160.1, read on the forward strand.
TTAGTTGTGACAAGTGGGAAATGAAATATGCACTACGATTCATTTGTATTAATGAGGTCTAGTGGCTCACCCCCACTGTAGCCTGACTTAGATACAAACAGAAACCCATAGTTGACATCCACCCTTAGATGAACCATGCTAAATCCTCCACAATCTTTATGCATTCCAGGTTAAATCTAAGCACGCAGGTGTATTTAAGAACAAAACATGGATGCCCACAAGAGAATGTTGGGACTTACTTGGCCCTCTATCTACAACCTCCAACGGCCACACAACATTAAAAAATAAGAACACTACCACACTCACTAGTTGTATCCCAGGTGATTATGGATGGTAAACAACCATTTACCCTAGTGGAAACATAATGGGGTTTAGCTCTGCCACCATGGAACATTTCTATGAACGACTCTTCTCGAGAGTCCACCCTGTTCTTCCTGAGTTTTCATTTCATTTAATGGATAACCTATTTTCTATATTCCAGACACACTGCATCTATTTCTTAATACAATCAATCCAGGTATTAGTGGTAGTAGTCCATACTTAGAATGACATCATAAGGCCTCAATGCTAGACTAAGAGACACTAATCGCAACTCTCTCCTCAATGAGTCAGGTCCCATTATCAGCACCAGAGTTTGATAAATGGTTCTCCTCTAGCAGGAGTCTCTAATTATTTTGTTCCTATACACGGTCAATCCAGAACCTTTACGTCCCAAATAGTACATTTGAAAAAAAAAGGATGATGACTAGAACCTATGTATATTAAAAAAGTAATCCAAAAAAAAGATACAAATCGTACCTCGAATCTCTCCTGAAGTCTCTTGGTCATATGCCATGACTGCATGCGGTTTTCCTCTCACACTCCAATCCACTCCGTGTGCCTAGAGTAGACCACCTATTACTGCTCATCCAAATACTCTCCCTCATCCTCTACCTTGAAGAAATCCATGACCCAAGCACCATATCTACCAAGGAGTCTCATCTTCTGGCTCCCTCTCAGTGGAACAAGAGTTTGGAAAATATCTAGTGAGATACCCATGGCCATTTAAAATGTTATACTGCCTCTCCTACGTCTAATCAGCTCCATGGCTCTTCTCTTGCACCACAGACCCACATGTCTGTGTTCGTATATGGGCATTGCTCCCATGCCACGATCTTATTGCCTTCCATCTGATAGCACCCACATAAGCCTCTACCTCGTGGCCTATGTTGTTGGTCACATCCATGTGATCCTCTATTAGGTAGCTCTAAACCACCAGGGATCACTCCAGAACCCCATCATACGTTGAAATTCCTAGGGGTATCACTGAAACATTTATATCATGGATTAGTCCGTGCTTGAAGGTCCCAGACCTAAATTAAGGGTCCCAAACCATATTTGTAAATTAGAGAGAATTATCCATGAATCTCTCCCAGTATTATACTACTATAATGTTTCCCTACCATAGGTGCAGAAGATCTTGTATACAAATATAGCGTAATGTTTCCCAAAATAACTCCTCTCTAAAGAGGTGATCAATATCAATCCAGGTGGGGGCCGCCTCATCATGCATCCTAATAACTAAGCTCCACCAACTTCCCACTAAGCCCAATAGAAGGCTTCGAGCTGGTATTTCCATATGGTCGAGAGGCATCCTCACTAGGCGAAAGAATCGGGCAACTACCTCTGGCCAATCCAAAGCTATCTAAGGATCTTTATCACATTAAAACCTGAGAAGTCTCTGCCACTAGAACTCATGTAGCACACTCAATCTTTGTTCATCCTCTACTGGTAGTGCTGCTAGAAACTACTAATCGATGGGTGGATGCATCACTCATGCACCACTGAGAGGTAACTCCACAAATTCAGTTCCATGTACTGAAGCCTCCACTTGGTTTGATATTCATCACGATCACATTGTAGAATATTATCAAGTTGTCATCATGGTAGAATCCTGAAATATATCAAGATGAACTATGGTTAATGAGTATATCTAGAGAGATTACTCAAGAAGGACATGGAAATCACAATAATTTCTATATGATTCAAGTACCATTTATTTAGACTCAACTAGTGTTTCCATGTATTTAGTTGTAAATATAGTTTCTTTTTTTATGGTGTATAGATATGTCACACGCTACCTAAACACTAGAGTCCCTAGACAGAAATCTAAGCACTAAACACGTATCATTGTTGCCTAAAACCAAAAAACAATAAAACCCCTATCATTGAGGTAGAACTGACCACCTAGAATACTAATTCATTATGAACTGTCCCTTAGGGCCTATTCCATGACTACCCCAAGCCCACATCCCAAAGGCCAAGGGCAGGAGAGTAGTGCTGAAGGAATTATCCCAAAATTAGGAGGCACTTGACTGAGTACCAACACACACACACACACACAACTCCCATCCAAATTTACTAAAAACTAAAATCCCAGGAAACTATTCATGCATCCCAATAATTAATACAGAACCAGAGTAATATGAAATGTAATGTACATGGTGGAAACCCAAGCCATTATACAAGACCACCAAAAGAAAAATAAAATAAAATTAAAACTCCTAGTCCCTGAAGGTTTCCTGCCGAAAAGTCTACCAGGAGGCTAGGTGAAAGTTAGATACCTAATGCTCTGGAAGTACACCTCATCCGTCTAATATCATAGAACACTCCTTGGCCCTGGTCCCCCTTGGACTCTGTCAAATCATTGGTCGTCTTCATAAGACATGACACGGGTGGAAAAAACCCCGTACCGGGTTGAGTAAAACAATACCCAGTTGGGGACCCCGAAACCAAAAAGGTAAATCATAAGAGTAAAACAGAAAAGGAATACACAGTCATCTCTACTAGAGTATATTCCCATACATATACCATCAACATCCAAATATAATAGTCTCGTTTAATAAGAATCATAAGGCCCAACCTCATAACCATCCCTAGGATTCTCACAAATGGCTGAAGGTGAACGACATAAAATAACTATACATGCTCCAAGAGCTACCCATCTCTTATAACACCTATCAAAGGGATACACTCCATTAGGTATAATACTACCATTCCTAATTGTAGGTCTAAGAGAACGTGAACCATATATAACATTCAACTAGGTCCAACTCTAGTCCCCGACACTAGAGGTATACTCATCACATCCATGCACCTAAAGAAAGTCTAAGGAATCCCAATTAAAGAGGCCCCCTCCTCGTTATTATGCTCAGTTGAGGGATCACTACTCTAGAATAACCTACAATAACTCATTCCCTCATGTAAGGATAATCCCATGTGTTTGTCTATCGAGGGAGAACTAACTCTTACTCAGGTATTGTTTTCATGAAGTAGATAATCCAACTCCTTAGTACTGTGTCCGAAATCCAAGGGAGATCCATCTCCAATCGATGACACACACACTACCTGGAAGGGGAGTATTACTCAGTGACTAGAGGACTCGTGCCCTAGTGTGATATCAGAGTACCAAAAATGTTAGTTCAAGTGTGGAGGACCCATGCCCTGGTACAATAGAGGAGTACCAACTACTATAATATGGGACCCTCACCCTACCTGGCAGGGGAGTACCTACTCTATTCGATCAAATGTAGAGGAACTAAACCCTGAAACAACATGGGAGTATCGACTCTGTTAGTTTTTTTGCTACAGTGGACCCACAAACTAGTACATTAAGGGAATACCAACCCTTGGCAGGAGGACGTACCCCCTGGAATGGTATGTAAAGACCCAGAAATTTCAAGTAATTTTTTTTAAATTATTTATAATTTTACGAGTATGCAGTTTCTGACGGCACCTAATTATGAGTACCGGTGTGCCTGGAATCAGTTTCTGATGTTTTCTATGGGTACGTTCAGTAAACGTACGTGTAGGTTTTTTCTATCTTTTAAACCGGTACTTGGAATTGAAATCCGAGGGCACCAATGAACTTGTAGCACCGGTATTCACCTAAGGGGACCTTTTCCGATGTTTCATTTTCTTGGGAGGAGAAGTTAATTTTCGGAGATTCCTTAAAAAAATATGTGTACATAATTTTGTTATTTAACGGTGGTTAATTCCTCCAAAGAGGAGTTAGAGGTGGGGCCCACACCCCACATAACCTCCCATGGGAGGATAATGGTGGTGGGGCCCACATGAGCCCGTAACCATTCAACTCCCCACTTTAACTCCCCTTAACCCCCTCTCTTAACCCCCCACCTCCCTCCATTATGTGTGCCCACTTCATCATTTTAATTAATTGAGAACCCTTAATTAATTGGTTCATTTTGAATTAATTTGAGGTTCTTGGCATCATTAAGTTGGGTGGCTTTTATTATATTTTCATTGGCAAATATTCAATGGAGGAGGCTCTAGATAATTAGAAGACATGTGTTCCTCTCCAACGAAGAACAACTTCGACAAAGAACACGAAAGGCTTCTCCATCGACGCTTGCCTTCGGACGCACCCCAACGTCAAAGAATCAACGTCACCTTCGGATTATATTTTCACATCATGACAAAGACTCTTCCTCCAACGTTGATGGGACGACACTAGTCATTCAAGATGCCCGACTACCGCGACACAAATCTTCTGAGGCTCATCGACATGAGACTTCAATTAGTAGGTAGGGGGTTTTTGTATAATTTTATATATGTGTATTATACCTTTCTACATGGGAATTTTTATGATGAATTATGGTTTGAGCCTCTAAAGTGGAGGGCACAGGCTAACGAACCTGTCCGGACCCTTCGCATTATTGTTCTTGATGCGCGGTTTGTTGGGTGACAGATGAACGAAAGGTCAAAGTTGATTTGAGGCCGTCGTAGTGAAGAGAGGGACCCGAGGAGGCCTTAGGAACAGAAGAAAGCTAAAACAAACCACCAGAATGACTCTGGTGGCCCACGGAAGATCACGGCGGCACGGGTCGCCGGCGGCTGACACTGGCTGGCCACCTGGGCAGAACGGTACCGGCCTATCGCCACCATTACGAAGAACCGGGGGAGGCCCCCTCGCTAGGCCATCCACCGGGCTGGGCCGCCTGCGCGCGAGCTGGGCCGCCCTCACCCGGGCCGAGCCGTAACCGCTGGGCCGAGCTTTTCCCACCGAGCTGGGCCACGCCCTACTGGGATGGACCCGGACCCGGGTCGGGTCAACACAGTTCGGGCCGACGCAGGGTGGGTTGGGCCGGGTCGGACCATGCCCAGACCCCCCCTCTTCGGATCATTTTTGGTTAATCTCCAATAACATGAGCTACGGACCACCGATCTACATACCGTTAGTTGCGTAGAATTCCTCGGATCGAGACTGTTGTTTCGGTATATTACACTGAAGTTTTGGCGAAGTTTGGGTACAGCCGGTTTGGTTTGAACCTGAAACCAACTGGGCCCTCGGAGTGGAAACACTTTTAACTTATGGATTGGACGTCCGATTGATGTTCCGTCAACTATGTTGGATTAATTTTGATGAGAATGTAATTTTGGAATACTAAACATTAGGTTTGAATGCAGTTGGAGTATGGTCGGGTTGGTTTTAGCTTAAAAACCAAACGGGCCCCTAGAACGGAAAATCCAATAACTCTCAGACTAGACGTACATTTTTCGAACCATTGTAAGCGTTGGTAAGTTCATTGAGAATCGGTCCCTTTGAGTATACCCCATGGGATTTTGGGGTACATTTGAGATACAGTCAGGTTGGTTCGTACACGAAACCAACAGGGCCCCAGGGACAAAAAGGCTAATGACTCACAGACCGGGCGTCCGATTGATGCATCGTCTATTGCGTTGAGACCCCTATGACGTGGCAGACCTCTGAGATACTTCTTCATGGGACTTTTTGACTCTTAGAGTATCGAATAGTAGCTCATGGAGCAGATCCTCCCAGAGATGAGAATACGGTGTATAGAGACCTAGTAGCTGGCTGTGACCTGATGACTTCTTATCGGATTCGTTTCAGAGTTACTTGACTAGCCCAGTGGGGAGCACTACTATGTGAGGTGGCAGACACATGGTGGAGGAGTGCTACTATGTGAGGCGGTAGACCCATGGTGCTCTACTAGAGGAGTACCTCTGTAGGATATCAAGGGGAGCGCTATTATGTGATGTAGTAGACCCATAGAGGGGAGTGCTACTGTTTGAGGTGACAGACCCGCGGTACTCGACAAGAGGAGTACCTCAGTAGTCTAAGGTTAGTGAGTAGAAACTCAGAGTCGTGACATGACTACTGTGCTCGACAGAGGAGGAGTTCTCCAGCAACTGTGGTTTCGATATCATGAATATTAACCTAGTTTGAGCTGAGTCAATGACCTTTGTGTTTTCCTCATGATTGAGATGAGTAACTTGATAACTTAGGTATATGTATGGGACTATACCTAAGTAATGTTTATCCATTTAAATCATACATTGTTGTTATCCTTGTTGGTTTTTGTGAGACCTAGAGGGTCTCAGGGTCCATACTGAGTATCGTTATACTCACCCCTTCCTGGGATATGCCCGAACCATGTTATGTTGGATGCAGACAACAGAAAGTGCTGATGGAAGCTGAGAGTGCTAGGACCGGATGGTACTCGGATGAGGGCCTTACGACGTGTTGGTACACCATGGTGTTTGACGGACGTGGAGTGCTGAGGAGGCCATCTGTACCTACCCTTCATGTAGGAACCCTGAAGGATGATACAAGAGCTGCTTTCAACTTTCAGTTGTTTGTCCCTTTTAGTTGTACTTTTTTTCATTTGTATTTATACTTTACCATTGGTCTTGTGTTTTGGACCCTTTACTTTCAGTACACTTGTTATACTGCTTTGACTTAGTGTTTGCTTCCGCTTATACTCTGGTTGTGTTTGTTACATTTTAAAAAGGCAATGTCTTCGTAGTTTTCAGGGAATTACACCTTTGATGATAGTCGCCAGCCCCTGGCCTATGGAAGGTTAGATTGGGGTAGTCATGATGCAGGAACCACGGGACGGGTTGTGAAAAATTGGTATCAGACGGCGCCGGTTCTACTGCAGAACTTAGGGCTCTGATATTTGTTTCATATGAAGTAATAGTGTAAAGGGTACTAAGTGTGGTTTTCAGTTCAGGGAGTCTAGTGTTGGTGTGGGCGACCGACGTATCGATACACCAGGGCCCTGGCTTCTGATTTTCAACTCAGTGCATGAAAATACTGATTGCGTGTGTGTTTTCAAATTTTTTTCTTTAGGTCAGATCAAACCAGGTCAACTCACCAGGTATAGTCTTTTGACTGTGTTGCATCTGTTTCTTTCAGGATGCCTCCCCATGGACGACCTGTTAGGGCCCTGAGAGTTTTACGTACTGACATCCCGCTGAGTGATGAGGCCTCAATACATAGCCCTCTTCCAGTTGAGGCACCTGCGGAGGCACCAGCGGTACTACCACCCATTGGGCCACCGATGCCACCAGCCCCGACAGCAGGACATGCACACCGCTTGAGCGCGCTGCACGAGTTCCAGCACTTGAGGCCACCTAGGTTTTGGAGAGAGACGGACCCACAACCAATTGAGGATTGGATAGAGGCTATGGTGAGAGTTTTTAGGCTAGTAGGGACACCATCAGTCTTCATGGTGATCCTTGCTACCAGAGTTCTTCAAGAAGTAGCAGAAAGATGGTGTAGCCTGATGCTCCAGATGCATGACGAGGTGAAACTTCTATGGGCTGACTTCGAGATCCTATTCTGGGAAGAGTTTTTACCATCCACCATTATAGTGGTGCAGATACAGGAGCTACTACATCTACAATAGGGTATCATGACATTTTCAATGTACTCAACTAAGTTCACTGACCTCTCGTGCTACACCACAGATATGGTATGGGGCCCATTCTTGAGGGCCCGGACCATTGAGCAGGGACTCAGACGAGAGATCAGAACTTCATTTATCTCTCAAAAAATTTTGATACAGACAAGGGTGTTTGAGAGAGCCCTCTTAGTGGAGATTTTACTTGCTAAGGAGTCTCCTATAGTGGGACCCACCACTATCCGACATGCTGCAGAATTTTTTGCATCTTGAAGTAGATAGATGATGCAGAGGTCCAAGAGGACCAGACCCACAGGTGGTCGATAGCACGACTCAGGGTCGGAAGTGCGGGGAACCTCGGGTGGAGATAGATCCAGACCTGCCAGGAAATGTTACTCATGCGGCGGACGGAGACACAAGGTCGTGACTATCCGACCCACTGCTCGGACAATCAGCAAATAGATGAAGGACCTCCTAGGCAGACGCAGGGGTTCGATCATGACAAACCACAAGGAGCAGGTGACCGTGGCAGAGGAGCTGGTCGTGTAGCTGGTGGTGGACGACGCTTTAGGGTGTTGCCACCACCACCACCAGGAGGTCCACCCAGACTGCAGGGAATGGGTGGATAGGGGAGATCACAGCTTCAGGCATCTGAAGCATATGACTATGGAGCTCCGGAAGTAGGTGAAAAAGATCAGGACAAGTTCCAGGCATAGAGGGCTTTGTTCATGATGCTTATAGCTTTGTTAATGTCATTGTTTGTAGTTTCTTTGTGTCTTTGTACCTTGATATGTGGTAATAAAAGACACATGTCCTTGTGATTTTTTCTTTCCTTCCTTATTGTGTGGTTAATACTAAGAGGATCCAGTTTAAAGTATTGACTTGACCATCACTTTTTAGATTTCTACTAGAGGAGACCTAGTAACCACTCACTGATGCCGATAGTGTGACTTAACCCATGGAGGCGATTGTAATGGTTGGATCTCTTGGTAGTAGTGTCGAGGCCTTATGATGTTGTCCATGACATGAATTAGTAAGATTCATGTCAGGATTGACTGTATTAGGCAAAGGATGTGGTTCATCCAGGGGATGTGCCCGAATTTCCCTTTTCGGAAAATGAGAAATCTTATTAGCTCTTATAGAACGTAGGCGAAGAATGGTGAAGTCGAGATCTTACAATTGGCTAGTATCACCCATTGTTCGTTGAGTGAACGGGTTACAGTTCACTCAAATCTCAATAGTCTCAGGTTTGTCTTCATTCAGAAGAATCTGAACCTGAGACAGCGGCGATGACTTGAGTTCCTCTAGGATTATGACTTTGAGATAGTCTATACTCTTAGGAAGGGAAACTTTGTTGCGGATGTGCTCAACATGAGTACTGGTATTCAGCTGTTAAGATAGGTGACAGAGCAGCTAGCTGCCTTACATATATCCTTTGTGGATGGAGATGGTGCTGCCTATCTATGGTCTCTTATAGTCACTCCTCCACACTCTTCAGCAGAGTAGGTGAGGTGGCTTACCACCTATCCCTTCCACCTCAGTTGAACCGTGTGCACAACATCTTCCATGTATCACAACTGAGGAGATGCATGCACGATCCATCCAACAAAATCAACCACGAGGAGCTGGACATCGATGACAAGGCGACATTCATGGAGGATCCAATGGAGATTGAGCATCGACAGGAGCATGTCCTATGTGGATGGTCAATTTTCTTAGGTTCACATTCACTAGCAGCACGAGAACCTCCAGGAGAGATCATGAGAGTGGGAGGCTCAGATGCATGCTTTGTACCACTTTTGTTTTCCCTAGTGTGGGTTGTCGCTTTACGGGGACATAAAACCCTGAGGTGGGGGTAATTTAATGACCTTTAAATTTCAATGAATTTTTTTTTCATAAATTATTTTGAATTTTATGAGTCTGCAGTTTCTGAAGGCACCTGATTCTGAGGCCCGGTGTGCCCAGAATCAATTTCTGAATTTTTGTTCGGGCACGTTTAGTAAACTTACGTGCAGGTTTTTCTATCTTTAAACTGTTACTCAGAATTGAAATATGAGGGCACCAATGAACTCGTAGCACTGGTATTCACCTAAGGGGACCCTTTCCGCATTTGCATTTTCTCGGGAGGAGATGATAATTTTTGGAGATTCTTTAAAAAAAATTATGTGTACAATTTTTTTTATTTGATGGTGGTTAATTCCTCTAAAGTGGAGTTGGAGGTGGGGCCACACCCCACATAACCTCCCATGGGAGGATAATGGTGGTGGGGACCACAATAGCCCCTAACCCTTCAACTCCCCTCTTCAACTCCCCTTAACCCCTCTCTTAACTCTCCACCTCCCTCCATTAAGTGTGCCAACTTCATCTTTTTAATTAATTGAGCACCCTTAATTAATTGGTTCATTTAGAATTAATTTGAAGTTCTTGGAATTATTATGTTGGGTGGATTTTATAATATTTCAGTTGGCCAATATCCGATGGAGGGGGCTCTGGAGAATTAGAAGAAAGGTTTTCCTCTCCAGTGAAGAACAATGTTCTTCAACGAAGAACAACTCTGACGAAGAACACGAAAGAATTCTCCATCGACGCTTCCCTTCGGATGCACCCTGACGTCAAGGAATCTACGTCATCTTCAGATTCTCTATCCGCATCACGACATCGACTCCTCCTCCAATGTTGACGGGACGACACCGGTCTTCCGCGATGCCCGACTACCTCGATGCTCGTCTTCCGCGGCTCGTCAACGTGTGACATCAATTACGAGGTTGGGGGTTTTGGTATAATTTTATATATGTTTATTGTGCATTGATACTTGGGAATTTTTATGATGAATTATGGTTTCAGCCTCTAACGCGGAGGGCATGGGCTAATGAACAAGTCCGGACCCTCCGCCTTATCGTTCTTTATGCGCGGTTTGTTGGGTGATGAATGAATAGAAGGGAAACACTGATTTGAGGCTATCACAGTGAAGAGAGGGACCCAAGGAGGCCGTAGTTGCAAACGAGTGATAAAACGGACCACCCGAATAACTCCAGTGTCCCACGGAAGATCGTGGCGGCGCCGACGACCGGAGGCGACGGGCGGCTGCCTGGGGGCAGCGGCGCCCTAGCTCGCCACTGGCGGAAGACCGCTGCAACACCGGCAGCGGCGACGATGGAGCAGAACTTGCGCCGTGCGGGTTCATGGAAGGGTGAGCGGTGCCAGCCTGGCGCTACCGCTATGAAGAACCTGGGGAGCCCCCCCCTCCGCTCGGCCAACTTGGTCGAACCGCGGTCGGCCACTGGGTCGGACCGCTTGTGCACAGGATGGGCCGCCTGCGCACGGGTCAAGATGTCGGCTCGCGGACCGGGACACAATAGCTGGGCCGGGCTTTGCCCGCTGGTCCGGGCTGTGCCCTACCGGGCTAGACCCGGTTTGGGCCGGACCCGGTTCGGGCCGACCCAGGGTTGGTAGGGCCGGGTCGGACCGGGCCCATACCCCCTCTTCGGACCATTTTCAGTTAATCACGCATAACATGAGCTAAAAACGTCTGATCGATGCACCGTCAGTTGCGTAGTATTCCTCAGATAGAGGAGGTCGTTTCAGTATATTACACTCAAGGTTTTGGTGATTTTTGGGTATGGCCAGGTTGGTTCGAACCCGAAACCAACCGGTCCCTCGGAGCGGAAACACTTATAACATAAGGACCAGACTCCCCATTGACATGTCGTCGACTACGTTGGATTTATTTTAATTAGACTGTTCTTTTGAAATACTCCACTTGAGGTTTGCATGCAGTTGGAGTACGGTCGGGTTGGTTTTTGCTTAAAAACCAACTGGGCCCCTAGAACGGAAAGACCAATAACTCTTAGACCGAATGTCCTTTTGTCGAACCGTCAGCGACATTGGTAAGTTCGTTAAGAATTGGTCCCTTTGAGTATAACCCATGGGAGTTCGAGGTAGATTTTTGATACGCTCAGGTTGGTTCGTACACAAAACCAACCGGGCCCCCGGGACAAAAAGGCTAACAACTCCCAGACCGGGCGTCCGATTGACGCGCCGTTTGTTGTGTTGACACCCATATGGCATGAAAGACCTTTGAGATACATATTCGTGGAACTTCGTGACACTTAGAGTATCGACCAGTAGCTCGTGGAGCAGATCCTTCTGGAGACGAGCATACAGAGTACGGAGACCTAGTAGCTGGCTGAGACATGATGACTTTTTGTCCGATTCGTTTCAGAGTGACTTGACTAGCCCCATGGGGACCACTACTGTGTGCGGTGTAAAACCCATGGAGGAGGAATGATGCTATGTGAAGTGGTAGAACCACGGTACTTGACAGGAAGAGGACCTCTATAGGCTATCAGGGGGAGCGCTATTGTGTGAGGCAGCAGACCCATGGTGGGGAGCACTACTGTGTGAGGGGGTAGACCCACGACACTCGACAGGAGGAGTACCTCAGTAGTCTAGGGTTAATGAGTAGCACCTCCGAGTCACGACAAGACTACTGTGCTCGACAGAGAAGGAGTTCTTCAACAGCCATGGTTTCGACATCATGAATAAAATCTTGGTTTGAGCTGAGTCAAAAACCTTTGTGTTTTCCTCATGATTGAGATGGGATTCTTGATAACTTAGGTATATATATGGGAATATACCTATGTAATGGTTATCCATTGAAATCATACTTTTTGGTTACCTTTGTTGGTTTTTGTGAGACCTAGAGGGTCTCGGGGTCCTTTTTTAGTATTGTTATACTCACCCCTGCACAAGCTATGCCCGCACCTCATTGTGTTGGATGGTGACGACGGACATTGTTGACAGAGGATGAGAGCACCAGGACTAGATGTTACCCGGAGGAGGACCTTACGATGTGTTAGTACACGGTGGAGTATGACAGACGTGGAGTACTGAGGAATCCATCTGTACCTACCCTTCATGTAGGAACCCCAGAGGATGATCCAGGAGCTACTTCCACCTTTCAGATGTTTTTCCCTTTTAGTTGTACTTGTTTTCAGTTGTATTTTTACTTTATAGTTGGTCTTGTATTCTGTCCCCTTTACTTTCAGTACACTTGTTATACAGCTTTTACTTAGTGTTTGCTTCCGCTTGTACTGTGGTTGTGTGTGTTATGTTTTATAAAGGTAATGTATTCCTAGTTTCTAGGGAATTATGCCTTTGGTGCTAGTCGCCAGCCCCTGGCCTATGGAAGGCGGGATTGTGGTAGTCACGATACGGGCCCTGGGAGATGGGTCGTGACATGGTAGGGGAGTACTGACACTACCATATCACTTTATAAGGAGGAATCCCACCCTAGAATGGTAGGTGAGTTCTGAATCCTACAAAGAGGACCCTCTCCCTGACCTGTAGGGTAGTACCGACACAATATGTGTTAAGTATGGAGGACCCATGTCATAGTTCAATAGGTGAGCTCGAACTCCAAGGATAGAGGAATAATGTAGATACGCAAAGCTTGACGTACATGGACATTACATTACTTTTTTGGAATACTTAATACATAACAAAAACAGACACCAATGGACCGTAATAGTTTAGTGTCTTTGGAAACTTAGAATATAATCTTCTAATCTTGGTGAAAGATCTTTAACATATCCCAAAATGATCTTCCTCTTTTATTTTCTTACCTAAAACCTTTCGTTAAATCCTGGGGAAAATAAAACATAAAAATGGTGATCTCAAATGCCTAGTAAGGGTAAATATAGAGAACATAAAACAATCCATAATCATTTGAATGCAAAAACTTGAAAATAAAATCTAAATATCTAAATCTTAAGAAAAGACATGAATCTTGGAAGTACGTAAGGAATATATCATAAGGGAACATCAATCATGACAAAATAGCATGGGAATAAAAAATGTAATTATGGAAAACCATTAATAACATGATATGATTTCCATAGTATCCAAGGCATTGCTGCCAAGGCCATCTTAGTGGACAAAGTCCCTTTCTGAATCGAGTTCACTCCTCGTTCCAGTCCTGTATCACAGAACCAGATTAACTTACCATTCCATCCATGTCTATCTCATGAGATATAAATCTTTACCCAATGCATTGTAGAGAGATATAGGTCCCACCCATATCACAATGAAATCATTCTTACTTGTGCCACAACATAAACATAAACCATTCGTCATAACCCAAAGAATAGAAATTGGTTTTATAAACATCATCCCATCATAACATAATCTATATAAAACAAATGGATACCATTTCATCATAAGAAATTTGAAACAATGCAAACCATAGAGGAATTATACCTGAAAAATACACATATGAAAATAATTTCATCTTAAATGTAAAATGGTTTTGATAAAACACATGAAATGAATTCTTGAGGAAAATATCCATTCTTCTTCAAAATAATTTTCTTTTCACAATATGATATGCAATTTTAAAAGAAAAGTATTTTTTTGAAAATAGTAATGAAATATTGTAGAGTAATATTCATGAATATAAGGCATTATAAAACCATAAAAATCAGTTCATGCTGTATATGATTAAAAAAACATTCTCCTCGTACTTTTTTCAGAAAAATCAAAGAGTTCCTCGTATGATAAACAAAAGAAAGATTCCTTCAATAACACAAATTAAAAGACAAATAAGGGTAAATATGACATTAAAAAAACATGGATTAATATTAAACACTTTATGAAAAACATTTTATGGGCATGAATGAAAAATATAACCCCAGTAAATATTTACGTGTAAGCAATCTCAGATAAAAATGAGATTTGAAAAATTATCCCTTAACTTATGTCCGATATGATTCGTACGTATCCGAAACTCCTCTATAAAGATTTAAATAATTTCATTTACTTATTACAGAATCATATTCATTGTTATTATATCATATATGGTTCATTTATGACTTTATATTACCCGTTCTTTTGTAAATTCCATGACAAAGCAGCGTTTTGTGTAAAATTGTTTTATTTATCGTACTTGTTTGGACTTGTTGTTATTGATATTATTATTACTTATATCATAATTTAATTACTTCCAGAATTTAAATCATGATTTATCTATCATATAAATTCAGTATATATATATAATTGATAGATAAATGAAATGAAATACACCATTCATGGAGATAGTAGGTCGTACGTACGCATGAACGTTGTTTTCCTTTCCTTATGAACTTGAATGGAATTAAGTATATGAAATACATACATATATATATATATATATAAATCTAGTAGAATTATTATGTCATATATTTCATGATTACTTATTATATATACGCTATAATCATTCTGGAATTCTTAACATGGAAAATGAATCTCATCACGTCGTGGAGACGGTAACCCGTACGTACACACGAGTGATGATATCGTTCCCATTTTTGTTGAATGGAATTGGAGTGGATGATATAATATCATAGAATAATTATGATGTTTTAATAATCATATATAGTTATTCTTTACACCATTATACCCATCCAAGTAGGGTGGTGGTGGAAAAAAAGATTACACCACGGCGTGGAGATGGTATTCCATACGTACGCACGCACGGTGATTTCATTTTCCGTAGGTTGGATAGAAGGTTAAATAGGGTTATTTAATATTTATAATAAAATATAAGTATATAATTAATAATGATGTTATTACTTTATAATGAAACAACTAAAGAAGAGGAAGTAGAAGAAGAACGAAAGTTGAAAGAGTCGGTAGAAGAGATTGCCTTTTCCTCGATGCACCTCCTTTAAACTTATTCTTATGCCACTAGAGTTGGTCGTTTGAGAAGAAAAGAACCTCTATGATATAAATATATAGGTTCAGAAGAGGAATTGGCAGGTTTTGGCCGAGCTTCAAGGCTCAAAAGGGTGTGAGGAGAAGAGGGAAGGGGTGCCCTTTTTATAAGGGAGGAGAGGGGCACCTTTGGAAAAACATAAAATATTATTTTATAATAAAGTCATATTCGGTTTTTAATAGCTAAAAATTGATTTATTTAAAAGCTAAGGTGGGGATGGGTCGAAATCCTTTCAACGAAAAGGGTTTAGACAAGTTTAGGTTACTATTTTATCCTTATCATTTAGATTTACCTCTATGTTAAATAATGTATCTTTTACCGTGTCTTTTTGTTTTCTTACACTATATGGTTAATAAATTTACTATAACAAGCCAAAATAACCCCAAGTGGTCCATTATTAATATATATATATCATTATATAAGTCATTTGGACGAACCATAGATTTTTAGGAATAAAATAACAATTAATAATATAGTATTTGTTTTAAAAACTATTTTATGTCAATTTTGACACTATTTGGTACTTGATTTTTGTGAAAATCATAACAGCGTGATTAGTTCAAAAAAAGTTAAATAAATTAATAATAACATGTCATATTAACCTATAAAATTAGTGTAATTCATAAAAAGTCTAATATTTCATTTATTTGCGTATTTCTAAAATCAATTATGTTAATATTTCATTAATAAGATAATTAATGCATCCTCATTGTGTCATAAATAAATTAAATTATTTATTGTCAAAAAATTATAAATAAAATACCATTATGTAGGAAATATTTTTATCTTTCTAATAAATATTTATATTTGAATTTATCTTATGTAAAACCTTATATTAAAAATGTTTTAGTTATTAAACTTTGATTTTAACTATTTTAACTTTTCCTTAAATAAAATAATAATAAATGTCCTAATCTAATCCAAGTGGACATAAAGGGTAATATTTTATTCCTATGGTTTTTTTGGTCGAATTAAACCTATACAATAGAATTAGGACATGTTTTAGGGTAATAGTAATATCGTTTTTACCCTTAATTATCCTATTTACTTTTAACCGTGGTAAATAAAAGTAAAAAGTTACTATTCACAAAACATTATTTTTATCTTATTGAACCACATTTTACTCTTTGATATTAACTGCGTCTCTCGGATTTTCGAAATTCCACTCACAGAAGTGGAAAAATTATGTTTTATGTAAATTTTCAAACTCTCCTAGGAGGTGGGTAAAAGACGGTAAAAAGTTCAATAAAATTTTTATTTGTTTAAAATTATTGTAAAACGACTCAAATGAATTACATTGAACTTATATAGGTATTATGTATCAATTTTGACCTAAAATAAATTTCAATTAAATGAATAATTATTTATATAAAAAGTGGGGTTTTAAATAGTAACCCAGTGTTTTCACTATTCATAAAAAATTGAATGTTTTCAGAAAAACACCAAAAATTCACCCCAGGATAATTTCGATATTCCAAATCCAAAAATGAAGTCCATTTTGAAAAAAAATTAAAATTCCAAAAAGTGGGTATTACTATTCATAAAGACTAGTTTATATAGCATATCGTTGTTTAGTGAAACTCAGTATTGCATACAACACATGCTATCGTGGAAGGTCGTGATCATGTGAAATGAAATCCAAGTCAGGGATGCATGTAGTGAAAGATCCTTTTGGTGTAGCGTACAACACAAGACATCAACGAAATTAAAAAGAATATTTTTCATAAAATATCAGGGTGTTACATTCTACCCCCATTAAAAGGAATTTCTCCCTCGAAATTCATCGGGGATATAAATGGTTTACTACTTGAAAGTTTCTTTCATAGAAACCCACATCGTAAAAAGGAATATAAAAACTTATCTTTAAAAACTAAAGTATAAAACGTAATGGTTTCCCAAATTAACTATTCACTAGGATTCCACATAAAAGAACATAGGTGAAAATATGGATATGGAAGAGAAATCTAACCATCAAGTTCTGATGGAGAGTGGCAGAGAACATGGCTATGAAAAAGCCAACAATCACAAATCCATAAATTTTTTATGATTTTAGGTATCATCTGATTCATCAGATATAAGTGCACTAGGACAACATATTTGGTTTTCAAGATCATTTCCCAAAAGTTTAAGAAATTGGAATTAGAAGAAATACTTTCTTGATTTTGGTAAAATCTCTCCGTAGGTCGTTCCGTGGACAATTTCTACTTCATCTCTCAAAGAAGTGAAGTTGAAATTTTCATTCAAGAAGTGTTAGTAGAGCATGTGATAGAATGATGGGTCATTCTATCTGTCTCAAACAAAAGGTTAGAAAATGTTATCAAATATACATAATTCCATCTATGGTGAGGTTAATCGTAAATAATTCCAAAAATGGACTTATACTTCATCTATCATACCGCTTAATGAAATAAAACATGTTTCTACTAACCAGGGACTTTATGTAGGCCAGTGGTAGGCGATAAAGGCCTGTCGCACTTCAGTTGTGGGTTCGATTCCCACAGCCTTGTCTGACGCGACGGGTTGTCACCCGTTCTTCATGTTGTTCCTTTTCTTAAACTACACTATAATAACATTCCATAAATAATATCGAAAAATGTTCTAGCCTTGAAAAATACTAACTTATGTCGAACATAATTCATTCCAATCGTTAGGATTATCTAAAATACTTGTTGACCAAGCTCATAATATAAAGAAAATAATTACTAGAAATGTCATCTACCGATCATGTGAAAACCATCATTTACCCCCCATATATCATACGATATATATTGTTGGTCACATTCCAAACATCTGAATACCTTAATCATGTATTATCTTGAAATATAAATTACCATAAAACTTTAGTGAAAACATGAATGCTATCAAAAGTTAACTCTTTCCACATACAAAAATCTCAAAAATTCTATATACTCAAACCATGATATCACTTTGTCCTTACATCAGTCATGTGCTCAATAATACTATCAAACATCTCATTATCTACTTATCCCTTCATTATTCACATATCAACTACTTTCCAAAATTATTACAATCACTTTTCATGGTTACCGGTACCATATAATTATTGAAAACCAATACCTAGATATTCCAAAATTCCACGATGCCATAAATGAGATTCCATGATACTATTTTGAAATCCGATTACATAAACACTTAATCATTACACTACATCATTTTCATACTCAACATCAAAAATAGTGATCGCATGTTACATTCCTTTATCCTTTGCCTAAGGTGCTTTCTCACGTTGATCATCATTAACCCTTGGATTAGGGCATTGATTAGCATAATGCCCCATTTCCTTGCACTTGAAGCATTAAAGTGTTGGGGGGGAATTCTCTGCATTATTTTATTTATTCACATCATTAGCAACCCTTTTTACATTACTTCGACACTCAGCTGCTCGATGACCTTCTTTTCCACACTTAAGACATTTTCTAGTCCCTTTAAGATAATCTCCACCATGCTTCTTTCCACACTTTGAGCATAAAGAAACATTATTCTTCTTTTCAACATTATTATGAGATTCCTCCTTGAACTCCATCTTTCGTTTCATGTCAAAACCAGGAGATGGATATGTTACACCAAATTCCAGTTCTACCTTGATATCACAACGCACAATTTCATCATATCTACTAAGGTCTCTTATAGCTAATGCCCTTCGAAGACTTGGTTTTAAGGCATTGAAAAATCCATCAACTTTACTCTCAGGTTGGATGATAAAACCAGATGCATACCTTGCAAGTCTTGTAAAATTCGCTTTGTATATACCAACAGATTCATCATCCTTCTTTTTAAGCTCAAGGAACTCCTTTTCCATCTTTTTTTGAAGAATATGAGGGAAGTACTTACTAAAAAAAAGTTCATGAACTCATCCCATTCCATGGATTCAATTTCATCTTGGGGCCTTGTATTCTTAATTAGAGTCCACCACTGGTCTGCTTCACCTTCTAAATGGTAAACAACTAGAATGACTTTATCATGTTCCAATGAATGAAGTATGGAAAATATATTTTCAATGGTATCGATCCATTTTTCAGCAAAAAGTGGATCATAAGACCCATTGAAATAAGGTGGACATTGCTTCATGAAGGACTCAATAGAATATTGTTCCCTTCTCTGATAATTTTGAAATCCAGAATGATTCATAGGTTATGTAAGTATTGAAATAAGATTTTTCACTCCATATCCCATCACATTTGGTTATTCAGGAAGACAATCATTGCATTGTCCATTACATTTATCAACACGGTTCCATCGGGTTCCGTCCATCATCTAAAACCCAAAAAGAATAGTGTGAGAGGAAAAAATCATGTTAGAGAAAACAACATAATAAAGTGGGATTACATTGAACATATAAAATCTTAGGGTTAATTCGAAAATTGTTACCATAATTCTAGGACTATAACCTATACTTATACTTAACCTTAGGGACATCCCTAGACATACCTTAGAAATATCTCTAGAGATCTCACTAGCGTTCTCGCATCATAGTTTCCAAAGGATGACTAAACCAAACCTCTGATACCAATTGTAGAGACCCAATGATTGATGTACATAGAAATTACATTACTTTTTCGTAATACTTAATACATAAAAAAATCAAACACTGAAGTACTGTAATAGTTTAGTGTCTTTGAAAACTCAGAATATAAACTTCTAATCGTGGTGAAAGATCTTCAACATCTCCCATAAAGATCTTCCCCTTTTATTTTCTTACCTAAAACATTTATTTAAATCCTGGGGAAAATAAAACCTAAAAAAGGGCGAGCTCAAATGCCCATTAAAGGTAAACATAGAGAACATAAAACAATCCATAATCATTTGAATGCAAAAACATGAACACAAAATCAAAACATCAAAATCTTGAGAAAAGACATGAATCTTGGAAGTATGTAAGGAATATATCCTAAGGGAACATCAATCATGATAAAATAGCATGGGAATAAAACATATAATTGAGGAAAACCATTAATCACATGACATGATTTCCATAGTATCCAAGGCATTGCTGCCAAGGCCATCTTAGTGGACAATGTCCCTTTCTGAATCGAGTTCACACCTAATTCCAATCCTATATCACTGAACCAGATTAACTTACCATTCCATCCTTGTCTATCTAATGAGATATAAATCTTTACCCAATACATTGGAGGGATATATAGGTACCACCCATTTAATAATGAAATCATTCTTACTTGTTCCACAACATAAACATAAACCATTCATCATAACCGAAATAATAAAAATGGGTTTCATAAACATCATCCCATCATAACATAATCCATATAAAACAAATGGATATCATTTCATCATAAGAAAAGTGAAACCATGTAAATCATAGAGGCATTATACATGAAACACATACATATTAAAATAATGTCATCTTAAATGTAAAATGGATTTGATAAAACACTTGAAATGAATTCTTGAGGAAAATATTGTTTCTTCTTCAAAATCATTTTCTTTTCAAAAAACGCTATTAAATTTTAAAAGAAATGGATTTTGTTGAAAATATTCATGAAATATTGTAGAGTAAGATTCATTAAAATAAGGAATTATAAAACCATAAATATATTTTCATGATGTATAAGATTAAAAAACATTCTCCTCGTACTTTTGTCGGAAAAATCAAAGAGTTCCTCGTATGATAAACAAAAGAAAGATTCCTTCAATAACACAAAGTAAAAGTCAAAGAAGGGTAAAAAATACATTAAAAATACATGGAATAATATTAAACACTTTATGAAAAACATTTTATGGGAATGAATGAAAAATATAACCTCAGTAAATACTTACGTATAAGCAATCTCGGATAAAAATGAGATTTGCAAAATTATTCCTTACCTTAGGTCTGATATGATTTGTACGTATCCAAAACTCCTGTATAATGATTTAAATATTGTCATTTAATTATTAAAAAATCATATTAATTTTTATTATATCATATATGGTTCAATTATTAGTTTATATTACCCGTTGTTTTGTAAATTCCATGTTAAAGCAGCGTTTTGGGTAAAATCGTTTTATTTACCATACTTGTTTAGACTTGTTGTTATTGATATTATTATTACTTATATCATGATTTAATTACTTCCAGAATTTAAATAATGATTTATATATCATATATATTCAGTATATATATATATATAATAGATAGATAAATGAAATGAAATACACCGTTCATAGAGGTGGTAGGCTGTATGTACGCATGAACGCTGTTTTCCATTCCTTATTGACTTGAATCGAATTAAGTAGATGAAATACATATATATGTACATAAATCCAGTAGAATTATTATTTCATATATTTCATTATTACTTATTATATATTCTTTATAATCATTCTTGAATTGTTAACATGCAAAATGAATCTCATCGCGTCGTGGAGACGATAATCCGTACGTACGCACGAGTGATGATATCATTACAATTTTTATTGAATGGAATTGGAGTGGATGATATAATATCATAGAATCATTATGATGTTATAATAATCATATATAGTTATTCTTTACACCATTATACCCATCCAATTAGGGTGGTGGTGGAAAAATAGATTACACCACGTCGTGGAGACGGTTTTCCGTAAGTACGCACGCGCGGTGATTTCGTTTTCCGTAGGATGGATAGAAGGTGAAATGGGGTTGTTTAATATTTATAATAAAATATCAGTATATAATTAATACTTATTTTATTACTTTATAATGAAACAACTAAAGAAGAGGAAGTAGAAGAAGAAAGAAACTTGAAAGAGTCGGTAGAAGAGATTTCTTTTTCCTCGAGGCACCTCCTTCAAAATTCTTCTTATGGCACTAGAGTTGGTCTTTTGAGAAGACCAGAACCTCTATGATATAACTAGAGAGGTTTTGAAGAGGAATTTCCAGGGGTTGGCCGAGCTTCAAGGCTCAAAAGGGTGTGAGGAGAAGAGGGAAGGGGTGCCCTTTTTATAAGGGAGGAGAGGGGCACCTTTGGAAAAACATAAAATATTATATTATAATAAAGTCATATTTGGTTTTTAATAGATCCAAATTAATTTATTTCTAATCTAAGGTTGGGATGGGTAGAAATAATTTCAATCAATTTGTTTTAGACAATTTTAGGTTACTATTTTATCCTTATCATTTAGATTTAACTCTATGTTAAATAATTTAACTTTTACCGTGTCTTTTTGTTTTCATACACTATATTGTTAATACACTTACTATAACAAGACAAAATAACCCCAAGTGATTAATTATTAATATATATATCCTTATCTATGTCATTTAGCAGAACCTTATATTTTTGGTAATAAAATAACAATTAATAATATAATATTTGTTTTAAATACTATTTTATGTCAATTTTGACACTATTTGGTACTTGATTTTTGTGAAAATTATTAGGGCATGATTAGTTAGAAAAAAGTTAATTAAATCAATAATAACATGTAATATTAACCTACTAAACTATTGTAATTAATAAAAAGTCTAAAATTACATTTACCTGGGTATTTATAACATCAATTATGTTTATATTTCATTAATAAGGTAATTACTGCATCATCATTGTGTCATAAATAAATTAAATTATTTAATGTCTAAAAATTATAAATAAAATACCATTATGTAGGAAATATTTTTATATTTCTAATGAATATTTATAGTCGAATTTATCTTATGTATAACCCTATATTAAAAATGTTTTAGTTATTAAACATTTATTTTAACTATTTTAACTCTTCTTTAAATAAAATAATAATAAATGTCCTAATCTAATCCAAGTGGACATAAATGGTAATATTTTATTCCTTAAGATTTTTTGGTCGAATTACACTTATCCAATTGAATTAGGACATGTGTTAGGGTAATAATAATATAATTTTTACCTTTAATTACCCTATTTACTTTTAACCGTGGTAAATAAAAGTAAAAAGTTACTATTCACCCAAAAATATTTTTATCTTATTGAACCAAATTTTACTCCTTGATATTAACCGTGCCTTTCATATTTTCAAAATTCCACTCACATAAGTGGTAAAATTATGTTTTAGGTAAATTTTCAAACTCTCCTAGGAGGTGGGTAAAAGACGGTGAAAAGTTCAATAAAATTTTTATATGTCTAAAATTATTATAAAACGACACCAATTAATTACATTAAAATTATATAGGTATTATGTATCAATTTTTACCTAAAATAAATTTAAATAAAATAAATAATTATTTATATAAAAGTCGGTTTTTAAATAGTAACCCATTGTTTTCACTATTCATCTAAAATTAAAAATTTTCACAAAAATACCAAAAATTCACCCTAGGCTAATTTCGATATTCCGAATCCAAAAGTAAAGTAAATTTTGAAAAATATAATTTATAAAATTTCAAAAAGTAGGTATTATTATTCATAATGGCTAGTTTATATAACATATCATTGTTTAGTGAAACTCAGTATTGCATACAACACATGCTATCGTGGAAGGTCATGATCACGTGTAATGCAAGCCAAGTCAGGGATGCGTGTAGTGAAAGCTCCTTTTGATGTAGCACACAACACAAGAAATCAATGAAATTAAAGAGAATTTTTTTCATAAAATCTTGGGCTGTTACAAATAATGAGTACCCTCTCCTTGAGTCATCAAGGGATTGACCGTCCTAACATCTCAACATGAGAATCACCCCAATTCTACCCAAAGTATGCCTGAACCGGGAGTGACTACACTTTAAAACTACGATTTTGTCCCCTAATCTTATGAAAAACTCACCTAGAGTATTTGAAAAGGACGGTGTCATCTCAAGGGTAACAATTCCATAGAAGGATCTTCAATCTAAAGATTTGATTGAACATTACGGGATTTTATTTGTGAATTGGGGGCTAGTTGGGTCGTGGTCCAGTTCGATATGGTAGGGATGACCTGACCCACCCCTTACTAAATGGGCCCATCCCACTAGGATTTAGGTCTAGCTGAATGGGCTCGGACCACTGCTGGCCAAGCCCACCTAGTTGGACACGACCCGCAAGAAAAACGCAGCCCACATCGGAGTGGGAAAAATTCTCTATACTGGACGCGGCATAGCTACATCCTCTTACCACCAGGTGACGCCAGATGGCGCTACCAGCCCATCCAACCAATATGCATCAGCTGACTAGAAATGTTAAACGTGACCCAACCATGTGCGTCTGATCATGCAAAACTGTCGTGGTCAACGCGGCAGTTCGTCACGTCTAGAAACCCCATAGTGGTTCATCAAGTTCAGAAACCCTACATAGGGTGTCGCGGGTTGTCCTAACCACCAATGAAGGTGGCCTGTCTCAGTCACACTAGTGTGCACTCGATACCATGTGTTGCCGCTGGTGCACCAGTAGGTTGTTCTGTGAACCACCGAACACACTCTAATGGTCCGTTCATTGACCCAGAAGGATCCCTACGATACTTGCCGGCATTTTTCACTACCAGGGGCTTAAAAATCTATTAATATCCCTTCTACTAGATACCGCTCAATTCCTAGAATCTCAAACATCATCTCGATCCATCCACCATCATTGTTTTCCACTCCTCCGTCGTCGTTGTGACAAGGGAGGTTGCCTAACCACCAACCACTCGTTATATCTTGAAGAACATGAAGAATGAGGAAAGTTGCAAGGAGAAATACCAAAAAAAAGAGAGGAATGAACCTCCACCATGATTCATTATGACATTATTCCGATCCCATTAGAATTTTTAGATTGAGAAAAATAACAACATGGGAAAAAATATGGAATATTAATTCCTGAGGAATAAGCCCGATAAGAACCCTCCAGCAAGAACAAAGATCCATGGGTCAACCAACAAGAGTTGATCCACATTCATCATTATATTTATGAATGAGGTAGAATAACATAAAAGTCAACCCCTACCTTGATTCGGTTATTTCACCGATGAAGGACATCTCCACTTTATCATCATTCATATATGCTTGATATGATTTATTTTTGGTGATCATCGATCTCCAGTCTTGGTTCTGATTTCCAAAGGTGTCATTTCCTCATCTCAGGTCACCGAAATTTATCATTGGAGGGGATTCCTCACCATCATTGGTCATTCTCTAATGAGTTTATAATGGATTCTATGAAAAATCTAGCGTCCAAACACCCGACCCTGGATCCTTTCTAAAACATTAAATGGTGAATCAGGATTCAACATTTTTGGTTATAACAAGGAAGGCGTAGGACTAGGCCGAGTGCCTAGTCCCCCAGAAATTTATTAAAGAAAAAAGGATAGAACGTACAGAGTGCAAAAAAAGAAAAATATAGCAGAACAGCATACCTCCCAACATCATATATCAGAACACATCAAAGATGCCACCACCACCACCTTCTGAGAACTCATCCGGATCCGCCGACTCCCATTCAGAGTGCGAAGCGTATTGACTTAACATTTGTAAGTATTGCTCCCTTCGACGTAGCTTCACTGGGGACACGGGTTCAGTGGGCCTACTTCGTCCCCTCATGTGACCCGTGTCTTTCACTTTTCCATTTTTTGTAGAAGACCTGGTGCAGATGGTCCTCGGCGCGCTGGAGTAATCTTTCCTAGGTTTCCTCTTTGGCGGAGCCGTGGAAGCTCCATTACTTTCGTTCCTTTTCACCCCATTGCTGAGAATCTCACTATATGATTCCTTCATGTGATCATTTGGACAACATCCTTGGTTCTCCTTCCCCTCATACACCATTTGAGAGTTCTCATGCACCAGGGAGGCTGTACCCCGGGATGGTTCCTTGTTACCATCTACAGGTGTCAAGCACAGAGGGTACTCCCCATTGAACTGATTCGTTCTTCTTGCCTCTAGGCACTCATGCCTCTCCGAGAATAGCTCCTCAACATCATGCTGCTCCAAAGTATCATTCTCATCCAGCACTTCCTCAGAAAGTTTGCCAGCTTCTGTTTCAGGAACCTCTTTCATCAGGTGCATAGGTGCACGCTTCTGCGGCCCAACATATCCCTCATTTGGGTCCTCCTGTATCAGGACCATCGGGTCCCCAGTAGGCTCCCCCATTCCCTTATTATCACCACAACCAGACTTATCATCTTCAGCTGCGATCGTATCCTGAAGTGGGTGTTGTGCTTCACGGGCATTGAACTCCAGATCAGACAACTCTGCAAATCGATTACTTTGAAATATGACGTTGTCTTCCTTTAGACCAGCATCCCCGGTCCTCTTACCCGACACCCTATTTCCACATCCAGGTTCTGAGATCTCCTTCAACCGCCCTAACTCAGTAGCATCACTATACTTGAGATCATGCTTCAATCTTTCAAAAACCTCTATAACCGATGGATTGACACCGCAAATGGACTCCTTCCTCAGAGCAGGAGCAATATCACCTGGTGCCTCCAAGCTTGCCTCTCCACTAGGTGCATCAATACCAGCATCATTCGATCCACATGCCTCTGGTGTGGTGTGAAACACAGGAGCAACAGGAGGTTGCAATGTGTCGTGATCACTATGGCGAGGAATGCGGCGACAGAGGGTAACCGAGTGACCAAGTCGACAGCAGTTCACACAGAAGGGTGTCCACGACTCAAAGCACACACGTTGGTGCCATCGGAGGTCACCCTCAACCTCAACGCACAGAGATTCAACCGGTGGTTTCGAGACGTTGACTTCAACGCAGATTCGCGGGGCAGCTGGATGGCAAGCAACATGGGTCCGCAGGTCCATACACAGGAAATGACCAATCAAATTGCCAATAACACGTAGAATTTCCGGATTTTGGAAAGGTAAAGCAAGGCCAGGAAGCTCAACCCATAACGCCGTGGTTGGAGGATCACGATGCGGATGAAACTCAAAGGACCAGCGAAAAAGAGAAAACTTGAACCCATCAAACACTCTCGGCGCAGAAGACCAGGCAAAAACTAAATCATCTTCACAAGAGAAATAGATCTGAAAATGCCTCGAATCTAACAGCCGTACTAACGCTTGATTTTTAAGCTTCCAGGAAGAGGAGACGAACCTGTGAAAGCTGTCAACTGAGGGTCGATTCTTGCCAAATTTTGCGACGAGGACAAGATCTAGCCGCGACACCGCCTTCGCAAACTCCAGAGAGGAAATCGGGACCGTGAGTTCACCATTCACCTGCTTCGGAACCTTAGGGAATACCTCAATCTCCAGGAAATTAGGGCAGGAAGAGGGATCAAATCTCGGAGGGCGAGGAGAGACATTGCCCCCTTCTGGCCGACGCTCAGAGGGGGCCTCCCGCAGCGAGCTCATTCGCTACGCCATCCAGGGTTCCACCATCCAGGGTTCCGCCATCATTCCTCCCAGTTATACTTCATTACAAAGTCGTTACATTGTCTAATTAATGAAAACATATTTCTATTTTATTGTGTTACACACCTTTTCACTGCAACAACTTTGAGAGTTCAAAAAAATATTAAATAAACAAGTTTCATTTACTTTAAATTTTTCATTAATGATGAATGTTAGAGAACTGATATGTCCTTCATCGGTGAAAGAACAGAATCAAGTTAGGGGTTGAGTTTTAATTCATGTTATTGTTTAGGACTTATAATGATTTGAAAATAAATTAATTGTTACTTAATTATTTTATTTATGGAAAAAAACTAACTTCCATTGTTGGCCTGCACCGGCCAACATTAGGAACTTTCTAGGAAAATCCCGCTAATATGAGTTCAATGATGCCCTCATATTTTCTATTTGAGCACTGGTTCAAACAATAACACATAATTATTGCATGTTTAATTAATAATCATTAAAAAGATCAAAAAGTCATTCCAGCCTCTCCGAGTCTCATAATTACGTGCCATATTAGAGCCTGGTCTCATCAAAATACCATTTAAATTTCAAAAAAAATACATTGAAATTAGGATCATTAAATAAATGGTTAGTTATAAATATTTTAATATATTATTATAAAAAAAATCATGGACAGTTAAATACTAAAATTTCATTTATTCATAAAAGTTTATTTCTAAGGGGAAATTTCAAAAACACATTATAGGATTACTTTGACATTGTCTGGTCAAAATCAAAATTCATCCTATAAAATTAAATATTTTATCCAGTGAAATATGAATATTTTCATTTTATAATATATTTATTATGATATATTTTCCATTTATCATAATTTATTATGGGTTGTTACATTCATCCCTATTATAATAATTTTTTCTATAAAATTTTCATATATATTACTTTCTAAAAAAATGAGGTTCATTCTTCATCATAACATCATTATGTATCCATGTTTCATCATAAATTTTATGATTTCACTAATTTAAAATTACATATATATTTTTATACGTACTCAATACTTTCTCTCGAGTGTGAGGATTCTGTATTGACTCTTTATTGTATGATACATCATGATCTAATTCTATTTTTTAATAAGGGAAGACATGTTCTCAGTTATGCATGTACATACAAATATTATTATCCACTTGAAGAATAAATAAGAATTGAATCACGAATAAATAGGTAGTCATGTTATATATATCAAAGTGTCCTTATATACCCCATATAAATGTAAATTGGTGAATAATATCAAATTTGTCTAAGTGGAATAGAAATTGAGACAAAATCTCTTACCTCAGTTCCGACTCATCCAGAACATTACTTATCCTCATAAATAATAATCTTATTTTAAATTTATAATTCATAATGAATATTGTTAATTTTTCTATTAAATTTAAATTATTTATTACCCAGAAATATTTATTTTCATAATAAATTATATTCACATATGTTGATTTGATGATATTAGGCTCATATGTCCAACATGGCTTCGGTAGGATGATTATGGTAAAAGTTGTAATTATCACATATTCAATATACAAATAATAATGGAATTGTAATAAATTTAACTACTAAATTATACTTTTAAATACATGCATTAAATATTTCTATGTTTAATTAATTATGTTACAATCGTGGATAAGGTAATCTATACACGTACACATGAGTGACATATCGAATTCTAGATGATCATGATATAAATAATGAATGTCTTATTTTATCATTCCGTAATTACCATTATATCATAAATAACATATTATTTATTTAAATAAGCCTATATATGTCATTAATTAAATGTGTCTATTGAAAACAAATCATAAGGCTTCATGGAGATGGTGGCCCACACGTATGCATGAATGAAATTATCATTTTCAATTGATGGTATGGTATGAAATAGAATAAAAATAAATAATTAAAAAATTTCATTTTCATATAATTATGGTTGAATTACCTCTTTTCTTGGAAATAAGAAAAAAAAATTATTTGATCTAAAGAGGGGGAAAAGGAATACAAAGAAAACTACCCAATCATTAAAGATAACTACCCAATTTTTTCTTCAATATACCACTTAGTTTTATTTCTTCTTCTTGAATTTAATTTCATTCATCATTAGAGTTCTACAGCCCTACCCTTAAGCTCTAGTTCTTCTTTCACTTAGATAAAAATCATTAATCCTTTCACATAGGGTCTCAACATCTGTGCTGTCAGAGTTAGAGCTATCAGAATTCTTATCTATGCTTTTTTAGGGAGAGGTGTCCCATTATGTAATCATTCGATCATCCTCTCTTGATCTCGTCTGGGGAAGAGTCTATGGACATTTATTATATTTAGTTTGTAGCTCAACCACCATTTTGGGATCACTAAAAGACCATGTTTTCTTGTATGAATTAAAAATATTACATGAATATCATATATACAAATTAAATCCCTCATATTTTTTTATGGATAGGAGATTATGGAAAATGAATTACTTCAGTATGGAATATGGTAGTCCTCTGTACACGTGAACAATGGTTTCATTTACAATTTTATAGAAGAGGTGATGAATGTTGGATATTACATTAAAAAAATTACATATAAGTATATGAGATTCAATGATTCTATAATATTATAATGGATTAATATTATTTTAAATTTGTGGATGAAGATATAAAACAAAAATGATAAATAAAGAGGGATACAATTTCTTTAGAAAACTGATTTTGGTTTATACTGAAATCTCCCCCAGTATAGTTTTGTAATAAAAATATGGAATCAAGGAAGTGGTAATGGAAGTTGGGAAGTTATTTTGGAAGTTATTATTTGAAAAATGGTTTTCTATATTTGAGGATAAGAGAACATGGGGCTCCCTTTCATAAGATAGGTAAGTGGAAATTTTGGGATTTATAAAAACATTAAATTAAATTTAATTAATTATCAATGTAAAAACGATATAAACAGATATAATTATATCATAGGAAGAAGATGAATCAATTTCATGCCATTCATTAAATACTTATGGGTATTTGATTTCTTTACTCTAATTTATTTATTCTAACTCTCATTAACCATTTTAAAAAATTAATGTAAAAAACGTTTTCACTCATCAAGGGTCCTGATTAATACTATAATAGGGTAATTAGTTAATTAGTATACTATGTATAAGGATAAAATACATATCTCAATCACTTTTCAGAGTATTATATTTTTTTAAAATTTTACTTTAACTAAAAAATATTATTTATTTTAAAACATCATTAATGTTATTTTTTGGAAATATTCATATAATTTGACATTGAAAAAAATTACAAACATCAAATTGGATAATATTACATAGAAAATATCTATATTCATATATATATATATATAACATTTTAAACATAATAACTCTATTAAATTATTCTTTATTTAATATTTTTAAATTCATTTATTTTATTTTCTTATTAATTAAATAAATGTTTTGTGAGTGATGAAAAGGAAATTAGGGTTATTATTTGAAAAAAATACCATAATAAAAAATCATTTTTTATTTCATATGGTTATTTATAGATGAACATAATTTATATCCATATCAAATAATATTTTAGTTATTAAAATAAGGAAAGTGATGTATTTATCAATATATTTTACTTAATTTGTAAATAGGAAACATTTTAAATTTTTATTAACAATGTGGGCTTATAATTGAAACATAGATGTAAATAGATAAAATACATTCATAAAATATGATAAATAAAAGTGGTAGGGTCATTTTTTAGTCATTATCATTTATTTTTAAACTTATTTACCAAAGTTACCCTTACCATAGGGATAATTATTTAATCGTGTTACTAATCTAAATGACTATAAATAAAAGGAAAATATTTAATAAATAAATAAATCATGCTTAAAATATAAGGAACAAATTATTTAATAATAAATTCATAGAAATTTAATAATTTAATTTTAAATTTCATGTTTGATATGTGATGAAAAACAGATTTTCTGAATAATCAATTTGTATTTATAAATTTTTTTACGATATACAAGTTTAAAAATCATTCTAAACACCACAATTTAATAATTTTTTAAAAAATGAACTTATCAAATTTTAATAATAATGAAATATTGTATTTATCTTTGCATATACATAAAATTATGTTTAGATTTAAATAAAAATCTATATTTTTCACTATTCATTGAAAAATCAAATGTTTCAAAAAATCACAAATTTTAATCCTAAGATTATATTCTTTTTATAATTTAAATAATTATTTCCAATTTATTAATTAAAATTTATAACTGTTATAGATTATAATTATCATTTTATCATAATGAAAATCTATTTAAAGAAACATATTTTTGAAAAATATGAGTTTACTAAAAAGTAAGTGTTTATTTACTAAGAATTTTCAATAAATTATTAATTTGTATGTCCTACGTATATATTTCATAATTTATTTAACCACATTTATACTTACCATCCTAATGAATATATTATTACAATTATATTTAAATAAAAATAATTCATTTTTCATTTTATCTCGGTGCTGTGCGTCATATAAATTATCCATTGTAGATTTATTTTTAGAATATATATGGGAATCAGATTCTCCACCATTAAATAAATTATTACTTGAAATGTGAACTCATTATCAATAATTAGGGGTTTAATGGATATATATACAAGTTAAAATAATAAAATATCTCATGAAATATCATTGATTACCCTAAAATAATAAGAATTCAGAAATACATGATCATAAAATTTGTTTTCATATATAAAATCAATATTTCTCCATCAAACCAATTGAGTAAAATAAATTATATATTAACCAATAAATTATGTAGGGTAGTCATATACACTACATACTACCCACCCTTTGGTTGGGGGATCAAGACCCACAGTCTTACTGGTTTAGAAGAGTTTTCGACTTGCAGGAAGGTTTTATTTTCTTTTTTAATTATATAAATACAATTTCTATATAGTTCCAAAAATAATATGAATATCCTAAAAAATTTAACCATGAAATATCTTATTAACCAATATGATTTTCAATAATATTAGTTTTTTTATAAAAAATTAATTAATATTAATTGACTTTTGTTACCTTATAAAATAATAATCAAAATAACCATAAAAGTTATAAATAAGTTTAAAAAGATTTGAAAAAAATTTAAAACAAGTGTTGCTAAAATAAACATTTCCCCAAAATATATATAAACCAAAGGGATATATTTAAAAATATGAGTCCAAAAATATCCCTAATTTTCTTAAACTAACATAAAAATCCATAAAAATATTTATTAATTCCTTAAAAGTTTTTATTAATGTTAGAATTATCAACCAAATACACTTCATGTTTATTACATATAAGTGTGGAATATAATTTGTTTTCTTAGGTCCTATTTTATCATTCATCATGATGGGTCATAGAAAGAATGTGGATTATCCCATGCATATCTAAAGAGAGTCTTAACCTATTTTCATAGTATTGGCATACTCAACGTACACCAAAATGATTACTAAGATACACTCGACTAAATATTTTCGGTTTCCATTACATAGTCTCCTGCGCATCATGTACGTTATTTTTTCTTCTTGAATAATAAACTTAGGTCACATATTTACTTTCATAATAATATTTTTAAACTTTATTATTACTTTTATTTTATTTATTTTCTTGTCATATCCAATTACATAATCATTTAATTTCATACCATATTTTTTATAATACTCATATTATATATCCAAAGTAACATCAGTTGTGTGAATATGGTGAAATATGTCACTATTAAACCATCTCCATAATAATAATCATGAAAAAATTATCAATTTTAAACCTCAATTTTACATTGAATGTTTTTTGGAAATATACAGACATAGAATAAGAATATATCCAATTAAAATAGAAATAAAAAAGCATTTTATTTTAATCATTTTTTAGACGATTAATGTTTCAAAGAGTGGAAAGGTTTTCTGAAAATATAGATCTTTTAAAATATTTAACGGATTTGATATTTTATGGATTTTCTAAAGTATGAAATAAAATATTCTTTTATTGAAAAATAAGGAAATCTAAAACAACAAGATTGTAAAATAAATCATCCAATATTTGGTAACATTTAAATTATAACCCCCTATAATGATAAAATGGAATTGAAACATTATTCATCCTCAATAAATATTCATCTATGTAAGTTATATCAGATGGTTCATATATACACAACAAAAAATAAGTTTTTTTTATAAAGAGGTTGAAAATGTGTACAAGAATCTAAATATCATAAAACTATTATGAGGAATGGGAATTCCATTAACGATATATACAATAAATATAATCATTTTGTTTTATTAATAAAAAAATGACCCATTGTAAATTTTTTAATAAATACTATGAAACCATTCAAAAAATTTATGATAGCATAAAATATCCTTAAAATTTATTTAAGTACAAAAATTTACTATAGTAAAACAATTATTAAAAAATATTGACTTGGAAGAAAAATAATTATTTTTAAAATAAAAATAAAATAGGGTTTTCTTTTAAACATATATTTTGTTGATTCATGTTCCATAGAGAGTAAATATAAGAATAGGATATGGAAAATACTTATATATCTAATGGATATGAAAATTGATGGGTATAATTAAGGATGAATTATAATATTACTTCAATGAAAATTAATGAAATAAAGAAAATGTGATTTTTGAATAATTTCTTACCACTTTGGTAAGTTTAATATTTTTACCCCTTGAAAGATAAAATATGAATTGTAAAATTAATAGAAATTTAAAAAAATGGATCAGTTAACAAGTACACAACATATTTAGAAAACCTCCTTAGTGTTATAAAAAATCCATTTTATGAGGGTTCTCAAAAATAAACCATAACCTCTTGAATGTTGGAAAGAACATAAAGGACGTGGGTTGCGCTTGGATGAACCAAAATTCATTCTAATGGTAAAAAATAAGAGGATATGCGGTTCTTTTTATATGTTAGGTGATGGGGACATTTGTTATTCTATAAAATATTACATTAATTTAAATTTATTTTCATGAACACATGGCTCCCAACTAATATTAATCGAATAAAGGATGATGATGGGTTGAAATCCAGTCATAAAATAATATTTGTTCACATTTACATTAGGTCAAAATAAAAAAAATATATATATAAAAGGGGTTATGTATTGGATAATTGGAAGGACATTGTAAAAATACACATATCAAATAGGATAATGTCACGTGTTTAGGTCAACTTTTCACCCTTTTCATACTATTTTTACCCTTAATAACCCAATTCACCATTACCATGGAGATATTTATTTAATATATTTAGTATTCAAGATGAATAGAATTATAAGGGGACAATTATACAAATTTAGGCCTCCATAATCAAAATATGGAATCAATTTTTCATTATTTTTTAATAAAACTATTGGAATATAATCTTAAATTATTCATTCTATATGTGATGGAAAATTATTATTCATTAAATTTCATTTTAAATTATAAAATATTTTAATACTATATTAATTTAAAAAGTTCATTCCAAAGAAAAAAATTAAATTATTTTAATAAAAATTGAGTAATTATATTTTAAAATTGATCTAATATAGAAATTTACTCTGTAAATACTTGAAATGACAATATATTTTTCAAGAAAAATTAGAAATGTTCACTATTTTTCGAGAAATTGAAATCATAAAAAAATCTAAAAAATAACCCATACACTAATTTCTAAATGGTAATTTCCAATATCATAACCCATTTTTGGAATAAAATTTATTAATGTTCGAGATATTAATTATACTATTAGATCATGAAAATCAATAAATTATTTTTTAAAAAAGGTAATTTTGAAAAATAAACCCCCTTTACTAAAAATCAAGTGTTTATTTACTAAACAATTATCAGTACATTTACAATGAGTATGAAGTTAATATATATTTTAAAGATCAATTAATAACATTTATAGAAAACAATTTAAAGGCTAGGATATAATAGTAATACCTAAATAAAATTTCATGGGATATTTAGTCTTGGTGTTGTGTGTAATTCATCCTATCGAATATAGATTTATTTTTTAGAATTTTAATTTAATGGAGTTAAATTATTCCCCCATTTAATAAATTAAATCTTATTAATTTAAAACTAAGCTCTTTAAATAAGTTATTGACATCTAAATATGATTTTTTAACACACCACATCATAAAATTGTATAACAAAACATTCTCTTAATTTGAGGGAAAAAGAAAATATAAAGATCATTATATAACTATTTCATATATATCAAAAAAATGGAAAGTGGAAATATTTAAATATATAAAAGTAACTGATTTTCTATATAATTTTGGAGTGTGGTAGAGATCATTTATCATAATAAATTTAATGATCATGATAATTTTGATATCCATAAAACCATAAAAAGTTGAGGTGGGAAACTGACAATCAATTCATCAAAAATGAAGGTAATAGGGAAAACATTTTCTCTCAATATCCTTTTCATCAATTTGAAGAATTAATTTACAATAGAAAAAATAATTTTAGGAAATATACTTACGTAATAAGTTTAATTTCATCCTATAATAAATTTCCACAATAATATTTTATTTTTCTCTAAATGATGTGTATTTAAGATGATTCTTTTATACCAGAATTAAAAAATTTCAATATAATGGATCATATAATCCACAACATGATATTATTAACTTCCTTCTATATTAATAAATTCAATATAACTAAAAGGGTTAGCATAATATAAATATCAATATGAATAAATAATAATATTAAAAAATAAAAATTTAATCAATGAAGCCTGAACTAGAACACCCAATGTTCAAAATAGATCTTTTGATAAGTAAGAAACCATAAAATATATCAAAATATTATATACTAATAGTGAAAAAAATTATAATTATTTTATCATTAATTATTCTAATAAAATTTATCACTAGTCTCAAAATAACATCGATAACTCTACATTTCACATTACAAAAAAATATATGTTCTAATAATATAATCTCCATGATATTCTAATCATTTAAATTAATAGACTAAATAATTATAGAGACACATTAAAATATTATATTATTCCAAAATATAACTCAACCATTTTACCTAAAATAAAACCCCATAAATTTATATTTAACTTAATGATATAAGGTTGTCAAAATATCCATAGTCTTCCAAAATAACATTAATCACCTAATAAAAATATTTCATTTAAATCCCATAGTTACAACTACGATGAAACATATATTCCTAGAATGAAATTAACAATTTACTATAATATCATTTAAAAAATTTCATACTAATCAAGATATCATGTAGGTTAGGGTTTTTTGGTGCAAAATTTTTTCCCTTCAACTATGGGTTCAAGTCACGTGGCCTTGCTGAATGTGACAGGTTGATCTTTTTTAAAAAATGAATATTAATTTTATTTATATAACATCCCTACAAATATGATGATCATCCATAAAAAATAACCACAATAATTAATGATAATATAAACCCAAAAGGATATAATTTCCTCTAAAATTATGATAATATCATTCTTCCTCAAATAATACTTCATGTTGAACCTAAGGATTATATATATATCATAAACTAATAAAATGTTTCAAAAAATTTCATTATTCAAATCAAAATCCACTCAAATAAATCAGGAAAAGGGGATTCAATGACTTTAATATTATGATCTTCCTTAAACACGTAAACCCATGATAGTATACATAACTCTTAAGTTTTTATCATAATAAAGTTGATAAAAACATCATCACAATCCCTAGATGCTTCATAATTCTTTTAACTAAATACAATTGATAAAAAATAATTGTAAAAAATAATTTTTCAATCCCAACACAAAAATTATCCAACCCTTACACTTTAATGATTGGTATAAAATTGGCCCTTCATTAGTGTAACAGTAAACCTTTAATAGTGGGATATATTTGGATAATTTTTAGGTTTGAAAAAATTAATAAAATAAACTATAAATGGATGTCCATGATGAAATTTATATCTCTCTATTGGAATACTTACTTTTCCCATGTAATTATTTTTTTTGACATTATATTTCACAGAATAAACATTTTCATATTACATTTACACATTCTACTGGGCATCTATTACAATATTTCCAACATAATGGAAATTGATATGTCATTACCCCAGAGACTACATCACTCAAGATCTTAGTGGGATCGATACTTCTATTCTTTGGTGAGTCCGAGAGTGGTTTAACCTAAAAGTGTTTAATGATATATCGTTACAACAAATTATGAATAATCACATTATATTTTAATATAATAATCATCCCATTTTGTAGCTTATAATCACTGAATTTTATATCACATTCAACTTTAACCTCATTCCTTATTTTCCATCCATTGATGAAAAACATAGCGTACACAAAAATAATCCAAATTATGAAAAATATTGTATTGGATGTTTAAATCATGATTCATTATTTTCAATACATGATACAATAGGTTTTTCCTTATTCATCAATTATTATAATCCATTTAAATCATTCATTATTGTTCATATATAAAATGTAAGTTAACCCATATATATACTCGTGGAGTGTGAAAACAAGTATGGAGTAAGGTCACATTCACCATAAAATCGAGTGATAGAAATTATATATATATATAAATGGACTAGTTAATATAAAATAATTGATAATTTTTTATTAAATAATTACTCAATGTAACACATTTTATTTTTTAAAAAATATTTTTTATTTAAAAAATATTTTATTTTTTTTTTGGATAAAATTTCGTATTTAATTTTTTCACATAAAAAATGTAATAAAAAAATAAAAAATACTTTAGAAATAATCATGTTAATTTTATCGATCAATGAAATAAATTTTAAAAAAACACGAAACATTAAATACAATGAAAGATATGTAATGAATTAAAACTAAACATTTAATATAATGAATATAAACAAATTCATGATATAACATTTCCAAGAGAAATTAATACAATACATAAATAAAATATGTGTTTTATATGGAATATGCCTCATAGAAGTAAATATTAGTTGATAAACCAATATAATGGCCATATCATT
This sequence comes from Viscum album, assembly GCA_963277665.1. Lineage (NCBI taxonomy): Eukaryota > Viridiplantae > Streptophyta > Magnoliopsida > Santalales > Viscaceae > Viscum > Viscum album. Next base: position 1,558,068,160 of record OY728160.1, read on the forward strand.
TAAATGAGAATTCAACGATTTAGTGATTACGTGTAACAAATGTAAATCCACACAAAATAAGTGGAAATAAAACATAAAAAACTAATTTAATTTAAAATATAATCTTGGATGAATATTATCAATGAATATGTTTCATAACCCAATGAAAGGAAATTGGGTTAATGATCCCCTTACAACATAGTAACATTTTTATAAAATACGATTGTATTATATGTTTTAAATTGAAACATAAAATATCTTGATTTATGATGTATTTAAGACATGATTGATTAGATGTGTAGTATATACACCATATAAAAGAAATTTGGTACATAATAATAATGTTTTCCTCAATGAAGGAAAATCGAGTTCAAATCCATAACAAATATTATATCATTGATGTGAAAAAAATGAATGAATTTAATATGTGTGAAAAATCTAAATAAACACAAAATAAGAGGTAACACAACAAAATAAAATAAGAGGTAATTTCACAAATAACGATTAAAAAACATAGTCAATGAAGTAAAAGTATGGAACCCGATTAGCCCAAAGTCATTTATCACATTATACCATTCATACTATATACAATCAATCACTTCTCAAAGGGCCTAAATGATAATTAGTCTTGTTAAATACTTCCAAAAATGGACATTGAATAAAAATATTCTTGGTCGAATAGAAATTAAAGTCTGTTTTCTTTAAAAACATTCTTTTGGTCTAATGATTTCATTACGGAAGAAAAATAATGGAAATACATTTATTTGGAGAAATTTTTAAATGATAATATAATATATTGGGATTAAGATAAAAAGATAAAATAATTCCATAAGTGGATAATTTAACATAAACATTCCTGAATAATGATTATATTGGAAATACACCCCTATGAAACAGGCAAATATCGAATCATAATAATAATAAATGAAAATAAATTAATTGAAATATTAAATACCATGAATATATATATATATATATTCATGATATTGTATGTCTAATTTGTATTATATATGTATTAACTAGGCCCTGTTGATAGCATAGTCATCCCACCTTAAATTGGACCCTAGGACCTGGCCTTCTAGGTACCACCAATTTCTCCACAGACATCTGGTCCCCCACTAGGGGCCCACCCATATACCCAAAAAGGTGATCAGAATAATAAAAATCCTTACAAGAAAACACATGTTCCTTTCATTTTGATTTATCAACACTCACACAGATCTCATGAAACATTGAAGCAGGATACCCATCAGGATCACTACTCCAGTCCAAACACTCTTAACTATGGAATTATAATCAGGTAGGCTTCCGAAAATAAAGATTAACCTTGTTAAAAAGGGTCATATCATTTATTTAACCCTTTTAAATCATTGTGTGTTACACTAACCACCCTTTAAGTGTAATGACCTTGCTTTAGAAACTTTATGTCAACCGAGTATGTAATGTTCCTCCTCTATTACAAATGTAACAATTAGGGCCCACTGAGAGTATAGTATCCATGTATTAACATGGCCATCAGGAGTTGGCCCTCCAGGTACCACCAGTTTCCCCAAAGACAAATGGTACCTATATGGGACCCACCCATGTTCCCAAAAAGGTCTTCAGACTAATTAATTTCCACAAAATCCAACACATATTATTTTTATTGTGCTCTTTCCAAATAGATACACCCCGTGAAACATCATAGGTGTTCACCCATCCTGATCAATACTCTAGGATGAGGAAATTTAATTGTGGAGATCTAATCAAGATGGAGACCAAAAATAAATGTGCTCCTTGTCGACATGAGTAATGTCATTTAGTATTTTAAAATAATAAAAATCTTGGGTTTTGTAATAGAATCCTCATAAAAGTAGATAGGTGTGACACATAACACATTTCCCAAAGAAGTTAATTTGAAATGAAGAACCCAGATAGATATCATATCATTGAACTGAAAATTAATCAATGAAGTATATATATATATATATATGAAAACTATACATATAAAAAAATTTGGAAATTAAAAATAATACAATTAGAAGAAATATCAGACATTATCACAATATAACATATTAAATGAAGTAGATGTATATCCCAATGAATGGAAATTGAGCTCAAAAAATCCTCACCACTTAGTGAAATTTAATCTCAAACACCCTTGGATGAAATAATTCAAAATGAGACAAAAAATACCATTAATTTTGAAGGATTCATGATATAACATGTAAAACTGGAATTATATACACTAAATGAAATAAACTATCCACATAACATTAAAATATACCTAAATAGTGGGAAATTGAGTTGAAATCCCATATTAGAGGTCTAAATCATCAGTTACATTCCATATTTCATAGATTAATAAATTTATGTTAGGTATTTACTTAATAAATAATATTTATCATGTTTATTATTAAATTTAATTTATTTATTCTAATGTTTTATATATTTACTTATTTAATTAACTTCCTCTTAATGATATTTGGTTCATATGCCCATAATGACTTCTGTAGTTTGAGAATGGAAAAATCTATAATTATAACATCATCCCAATAATAACAATCATAAAACCATTATATTATTCAAAAATAAATTAGACTTTTAAAACCATCCATCAAATATGGTTATGAAAAAAGAAAAAAGTTTTTATCATGGAGATAGTAAGTGATATCATATTAATTTTCCTTCATTGAGACATATATTACTATTAATCACCTAATTTCATTTATAAGGTTTATATATAGATACTTTTATATTTAATTTCTTGATACTTAATACTTCAAATGGTCAAGGTATTCTTAAATAATATCTTTAAAATTTTATTTAACATGAATGATTATTTTGGATTTTTTTAATGTTGATTTTTTGGGACATAGGGTTTTTTACTTATGGAATTATTTAAATTGAATATTTGATTTGGAGATTAATATGAATTTGGTTTAATTTTTAGTATTTTATTACCTTGTTTAAACAGTTTTAGGTTTTGGATAATGCCAAAATATAAGAGGACTATCTTGATATCATTTTCTGGAATCTTGTTACCAATTAGAGATTTTACTACATCAGGAATGAATAATTCATCATGGGATTTACTTTTTATAGAAATAGACGATATTTTAGTGGAAATTGATTAAAATATGAAATTATAAATTTCAAGTATGGAAATTAAATTATTTTCTTAGTCAATATTAAAAATTCACGCTTTACCCCTGGGAAAATGCCATTAAAACACAAATGTTATCATATTAACCACATTTTATATGATTCAACAGACTTTTTTGTAGCTCATCAATCTATGTTTTTACAGTATATAAATTTATATTGATAATTCATTTTCAAATGACCAATAATCTATTCGACTTTCCATAATTATTTTGACAATACGTGTTTTCTCCGTGCCCATATTTTCACATTCGATAAATGTTGTCATATTTGGTTAACTAGTAATGTAATGACCATCATGTTTCATTTTCTATAATTTAAAAAGGATTTTTAGCCATTTTTATATTATAGTATTTTAATATATGGGTTTTCAAATTTAAAATAATTGATTACTGAGAACATATTAAAATTCCAAGGTTCCAATTTTTTATGATGGGGAGAATGTAAAACCTCGGAATTTTTTTAAAAATTAGACTATGTTTGATATAATATTCGACATGAAACATCAAGCCTAAATGAACCTTGAAATATTATTTAAATAGGATAATTATAATATAGACATTAAATTAGATGATATCAATGGGATTAACTAATTTAACAAAAATAAATATAAAGTTCATACTCAATATAAATGTATTGATGAACTCATATTTGATAATCACTCATTTTTAGTAAATTCATTTTATTACTCAAAAATATTTTTTTCCAAAAAATTATTTTCATGATTTTCCTTAAAAAAATTATAAATAATTTATTTAATTTTTAGATATATTAATTAAAAAATATGATATTATTTTTAAAATCATAATATCAATAATCATTTATGATGAAATCTTGGTATTTTTCTTAATTTTTTTTCATTTCTATAAATAGATAAAATTAATCATATTTATTGAAATTATTATTTTGTTCTCTAGTATTTAAAAATTAAAATATTCATTTTATATTTTTTTTAAAATTTTATTATATTCATTTTATTTTACATAATATAATTATAGACATTGGAAGGGATTTTATTCATTGATATAGAATAAAGAAATTATAGTTAAAAATGATTTTTTCTGAATAACTATTTTTCGTTGTGTCTCATAGGTCTACTTTTAAATTAAATTATAAAAAATCATTAATTTAACAATGAAAAATGGATTCTATAATTCAAATCAAGAAAATCATATTTGGTAAACAAATGATTTTTTATTTTTAATCATCATAAAACTTATCTATAGTAAATAATTATCACCATAGTAAGGGTCAATCAGGTTATTGTGGCTAATAATAATATGATAAAAATAGGAAAGTTATGATTTCACATGGGTTTATCTTCTCTTGTAAGTATATCTAGGTAATTTAATCCCTTTTATCTAATATATGGTAATATGGTGAAATATTTCATTGATTTTTTTCTTTATAAAAATTTAGTTAATGTCAAAGAAAAAAAATGACTTTTATTATTTTAATGTCAAAATCATTTTGATGTTGTGATAAAAAAAATTATGTTAGGTTTTAAATGTTAATCGGAAAGAAAATAATTTTTTATCATGATAATTTATTTTTCATTTTTAGAGATGAAATAATTACATTAAATTCTTTGACAATGATAGAGAATAATTATTTAATAAATAGAAAAATAAAATTAAATGATATTAAAATTTTTAAAATTAATATAATTCAAAATAATTATTCTGTTCCGAGTTGTTTCTAGAAAAATATATCATTTTTAAAACATTATAATCAAATTATATTGCTTTCATGTTGTTTTCAAACTAATATTAATTGAATAGTTCCAAGAGTGAAATTAATGTTTTTTATAATTAATTATTTCTATTAAATGATTTAAAATACCTATAAGTCTTATATTTAAAAACAAAATTGGGATATGGTTAATAATTTCATCCACAACCCATTTTTTTATAAAATAATCCTTTCATATTAAATATTTTCACCCCTAATGAGTATAAAACATTGTAACCATTGAAAGGTTCAAGAATGGTTGGCATGGGTGAAAACAAAGAGATAATTTAACAACCTAATCTAATAATGTACAGATATTATTGGATTATCCCATACAAACCGATCATCAAAATATATTGTAATTATATTATTTTGGATTCATTTCTTCATGAAAATTAATTAATATTAATTTAATATTTTATGAAATTCCAAATGTCCCACACCAATCACTTATAATAAAGAAAGTCCACTTAAATTTTCATCCCTGTTATATGGTCTTTGGTTTTTCCATTACATTACCAAATAGATTTCTCAATTCCCTTATTATGTAATATATATTGGTTGTATTATAAATCATTTTGAGCATAGATTTTTTGTGAAAACCTATAGAGGTTCTTTAAAGAGGTTGCATCATTCTTATCTGAGAATTTTTTTATTATTACAAATCATTAAATTATTTTTCAGTCATGATAATATAATATCAAAATATAATGATATATATTTTTATTTAATTAATTTAAATAAATAACCTACATCTATTTCCTTTTCAACCAGAGGGGAATGAAACCATTGTTCTTGTGTACAACAAACTTCCACCTCGTGAACATATGTAATTCATTTTACATCATCACCTCTCAAAAATACATATGGGTATCGATTTAATGTATATCTATGATATTATTTACATATTTATCACTGATTATAATTAGTATAGAAAATAATTTAATACTTAACCATCCTTTTAAAAATGATAACATTTTTCCTGCATACGTGTTGACTACAACCTTCAAGAAAAGACCTCATTAGTCTTATATAACCATATCTTATGGATGATAAATATGTTTATTTAAATATATATTTTGTTATTATATAATTATTATTATATAATCAAAAAAATAATAATTTTACTTTTTAATCCGGATCAGTTAGTAATGGAAACTACGATTCCAGTTTTTGTAAGAATTACTATATTCATGATTGTAACATAGTTTATTTTCTATGACCATATTTCATGGTAAGATTCAAATTTATAAACTAGGTATAAAAATTAAAATAATTACATGGTTATTATTCTAGATATACTGGATAAATGACTAAATTTACTATAGTTATCTTACCGATGTAATTTCAGACATATGAACTGAATATCATAAAAAACATCAAATGTGAAGGTAATTTCTAAAGTAATTAAATATGACATTTAAATAAATAAAACTAATGGAATAAAAAATTGAAAATCAGTATTAAGAACGTAAATAATTTAAAAATAGTATTATTTAGGAAGATAAAAAATGTATGTGATGCGTAGGAACCAATGTTAGAGTATATTCTTAATTTTCATTCATTGACCATGTTTTTGGGAACCTAATTTAATTATAAGGTTTTTATATATCCCAATATACATCTAAGATACTAAATAATTTATACCAAATGGAATTCTATATGTTAATTTGAATTATATCATCTAAGGGTATTAGACATGAATGTTACCCAGTGGTAAGGGGATTAAAAACTCAACTTACATTCATTTTTTTATATCACTTATTCATTGATTTTATTATAAAATGATTTTATTATTCAATGATTTTGTGTAAAATGAAACTAATTTTAGTAATTTTTTAATTAAATTTAATTTTTCTCTATTCTAATTGCTTATACACAATCACTCTTTTGAATAATTATTAGTTCAATGATATGATCAGTATAAGAGTTTGTCAAATCACTTTAAATTTTAGGAGTCATATTCTATTTACACAAAATATTTCATTGTTTTGTATTATATAATCCCACTATTATATGATATATATTAAATCTATTTATATTAAGGGTATTTAATGTTTTATTAGATGTTACTTCATTCATGGGGGTTATGATTAAAATGTTAACATCCGAGTAAGGGTTTATTTAACAATCTCATATTTAATTAGTATTGTTTATGTTTAATTATCCACTCTGAAGATTATTTGATCCTTAAATCATAAACCCAAAACACAATATTCTATGCTAGTCATTTCGGTAAATTTCGCATTTTACTTTTATATTTCACTATATATGCACTAAATATACCAAAATCATGTTTTTATATAAAAACCAAATTTTTTTGTCTACTTGGTTAGGAATCATTTTCATCCATAATTATATATTCTGTAATTTTTTAATGAATAGTTTTTATCTTCAAAAATGATAAATTAAATAAAATTTTACACATGTTTACTTGTACACAATGGTTTAAAAGGAATATTTTTTTATGAATGAGATACCCTTTTACTTCTCTTATTTTTTTTAAAATGAATGATTATTTGAACATATATGAAATGAATATATTTTCATACCTCAATATTTTCTATCTATTTTAATTCATCCTTTTAAATTTCCCAAGGATCTTTTGAAATAAAATATAGTTCCTGACAATTTTTAAAATTTTTAGTATCTAATATATAATTTCTAAGTCAAAATGATATTTTCTTCGAGAATTTTATGGTGATGTTTATATTGTATTTCAATTAATCAATAATAAAAAACAATTTATTCTTTATAAAGGATATTTTGTAATGATACCATCTATATTCCTTCACTAGATGGTTTATTAATAGATTTATTAGGGAATGTACTTAAAAACATAGATTATTTCTTCCTATAGAAATGATTTTTTAATAATTCAGGTTAATTATGATGTATTTTCGATTTATATGATGAATTGTTTAGAATTATTAAGCTATGGGTTGACACGAGAATTAAATACTCCCTAATTAATAAATTTTATATTGAAAAAAACTAGTTAAAAAGAATTATAAAATTTTAGAGTATGCACAATAATATTTTAATGTGTCTTGGAAGAGGGTATTTATGATATGTTTATTTTTTCCAACAATAGGAATTCCATCATTATAAAATCTTATATTAATTTCTATGAAACTATTTTTAATAATATCCATTTATAATATTCGATCTTCTTGTATTATTTATATGGAATCATTTGATATTTATTTACTCCTTTCATATTATTATTTATGAAAAAGTTAATGGTTAATTGGAATGTGTTTCTAGTTATTTACCTTTTCATATTGATTATGCCTAATTTATTCGTGATAAATTCTGTAGTATGTAACCCTTAATGAGTGATTGATATGACATTTTATCCCCTTCCCATGATTATTATGGTGTAGTTGTTTAATGATTTCAATGACACAAAAAAATTAATTTCACTATGTCTTTTAATTTTTCTTGCAAAAGTAATGTGGTACGATAATATTTTATTATTTTAGAAGGTATACTATATAATGTATTTGTTCCTGATGTGATTCCTTTTATCTAATGACTATGTAATTAAGTAGCCACAGACTCTAGGATAATAGGGTCATGGGAATCAAATTGATATTTCTTATCACTTATTCTTTTACCACATTAAATTATGTCATAATAAATCCAATATAATAAAAAAATATTATATATAGATATTTATCATGATTATGGAATAAAATTTGTAGCTCTCATTCTCTATAAAATGGGGCATAAATTCATAACTCATTTGTATGGAGGTATACCAACTCATGAACTGATATAATTTTGTTTCTGTCTCCCAATCAAATGGATATCCATATTGATTGAAATAATGAATATATATAATATTAATGAAATAATATTTATTCTGGGAAATTAATATATTACATTTTTCCTTAATCTTTCATTAATCAAGGAAATGATAACACAACTTTAGTGTACATATGAACTTGCATCTCTTTTAAGAGATGTCAATCTTTTTCCATGTATAAGTTTTAATAATAATTAAAAAATGTGTCTAATGAATTAATATGAAACTAAAAACACTAAAATATCTATAGATATGATATAATTAGTTCCAATGAATATTTAATGGAACATCCATGGAAAATTATTCATAATAAAATAAATTAGTTAATTCCTAAAATAATTTTAAAAATAAATATGCTGAATATAATTTTTTTTTCATATGGACCATTAATAAAAATAATATTCACAAAAAAATACTACTTTTTTATCGAAGTAATTATAAAAATATGATAAATGGGGTTTAAAAATTGAGATATGTGTAAATATATTAATATAAACATGTTTAGATTTCTTTATATGATATGGATCCAAAACATATGCATACTTTATAAAAATATATCATTATTTATCATTTTTCTCTTAATATAAATTTATAATATTTAATTATTTCAGGAAATCCCAAAAGTTCACCTCCAATCACATTTAAAGGTAACCTCCTCTCATATTTTTTACAAATAAAAAAGTCATAAAATCCATATAAAAATCCATTATTTACTTCCCTACCCATTTCCTATATAATTTTTTGATTATAAATATCTCATATAAATTCATATCATGTAAACCAAAAGTGGTCATCTGAAGAAGATGTGTTGTTCTTAACCACGATTTTTAATTTTTATCCTTCAAACACATCATTAAAAATTTACTCAACCATTAATATTTAATAATTAAAGTATATCCCATACAAGTATATGTTATTATGTTAATAGAATAAACCAAATCCATATAATCTTCCATCAAATGGGAAATAAGACCATCTTTTGTGTGTACAACAGACTATAGCCTCAAGTACAATTGTAAATAATTTTCCATCATCATTGCTCAAAAATATTTATGATTGTGTATTTAATGTATAAATAAGATAAAAATTACCTATTTATCATTATATGAAATTAATATATCATATATTCACTTACCCTTCCATTTATTTAATGACGATTACATGGTTCATTCATATGTGTGGATTACCACCTCAGTAATGAGATCTAAATCATTTATTCATTACCAAATGACAACGATGTTATATATTAGTGTATAATATTATATTTTTGATATAATTATATATTTATAAATATAAGATCAATCCAAATATTTTACATCATTATTGTTGAAAAAATGGATATGTTACCCATGCGTACATACGATCAACCGTCTCCATGATCGTTAATAAGTTTAATGTTCATAACCATAAATTATGGATTGTTTTAAATGCATTATTGATGTATATAAATTATAATTATTTCATCATTATTATTTTTTATATGATGTAAAAATGACCTATTCTTTCAAATACAATCTAGCGATATAATTTTGGAGTTATGTACCAAATAGCTTTGAAACAACTGACATGATCTTGATAAACAAAGTAATTAGATATAAAATAATAAAAAAAAATATTAAAAATTGAAATATAATCTTAAAAAATTAAACTGTTAATGTAATGTTTTTAATTAGTATTTCATAGAATTTACATGATGAGTCAGACCTAAGGTAAGGTATTTCAACACAATTTTCCTTCAATGAGGAATATTTTATTCTCATTCCTATCATTTCTTTTATATGGTGTATATAATATCCCGTATACATGTATTATAATATATTATTATTAATTAATTTAATTTAATGTTACAATATAAATTTTATTGTCCATGTATATTTTAATAGAATGTTACCAAGTGGTAAGGGGATTCTTTACTCAAGTTTCATTCATGAGGTTATATCACCGGATTGTGGATTGAATTTTTTCCATTATTATGTGCGAAATGAGAATCATTTTATTTATTTTTTATTTATATTTTTTAGTTTATTTAATTTTTTTATTTCATCTTCCACTCAATAACTACTATGGAAAGAAATAATATTTTTTAAGAGCAACTTACATAGTTTTTTACTCGATCGACAATATTGTTATACCATATCCATAATTTTGTTGAAATGTTTTAAATAATATTTTTTTTAAAATTATAAAATTATTTATTTTAAAAAAATTATTCATGATTTGGTTTTTAAGAATATTTTCTAAAATAGATGTTTTGGATATTTTTTTAATAAGGTACATATTTTATTTTTACAAAAAATGTTGATGAAATCATAGTTTTAACATAATAAATATAAACAGAATGTACTGTCATCATTAGCACAGAATGTTTTGAATAATATTATTTGTTTTTTTCCATGGTAATATTACATTATAATTTATTTCATTATATAATATTAATTTTTTATATATGTGTATTTCAATGTGAAAATTGTATTTTTCTAAAGATTTTTTTAGTAATCTCATTATAGTATTTCCAGTCATAAACAAACAATAATTTATTTTCCACTACTGATATATTTTAATGATGACATACAAATAAATTATATGAATAGTTTCTGTTCAATTTTTCATAGGATATTATTTGAATTTCATATGCTAGTTCTTCCACTATATATATTTACTAGTTTTTATTGTATATTGAATAAATTATATTGTTTAATAATATTATGAATACATTATTATTATTATATTATGTGTGGGGAACAGAAAAACATATCTACTCAACCCATAGATAGTCATTATGAGATAAACTAGATGGATAGTTATATTAAATAGGGTGTTGGTGTATATATACCCATGATTTAAACATGTTATCAGGCCTCAATGTTATGTTTCAGTTATTTGACATTATGAAATCCATAATTAAGAAATCAATGATTAATATACATGTCAATATATTGAATACATTTCATTGGTTGGTTTTAAGATCATGTGGTTATTTTTATGGAATGATTTTATCTTCATTTAATCCTTCTATACTATTCTTCATGATCAACTTATTTATTAAATGGAATTTATTTTCAATTATTTAACCATATATATTGTGTATTCATTATTTACTCATAATGGATTCTGATTTACATAACCTTTACTAATAATATATTCTAACACTTATTTAATTTCCTTTCCCCATAATATGAAGAAGAAAACTTTGAATGAGTTTAAGGATGAAAAATATTTACATTCTCTATATTATATTTCATGTTTTCAAATTCAATGTGAGATAAAATTATTTATTTACCTTATCAATAATACTAAAATGTTTGGTCCTTTGGGATGAAATTTCATGTATTTATTTCTAATATATTTGTGTAACCACCAGCTATTGGATATAAGGTTCAGGGTTTCTACTGTTGGTATCAGTTAAATTCTAGTATAAAACTTGAGAATATGGTTTAGGATATCATAGTTTAGGGAACATGACCCTATGACTGAATTTTAGGGTAAGTATATATATAACATAATATCTTAATTTTATGGAATGAAATAAATTATGTAATATTCAACAAAATACAAACTTGTATGGATACAAAAAGAGGATATGGTTATGAAACATTTTCATTGTTAGGTAATAACCTTTAAAAGAGTTTGTTAATTACATCTCAACTATCAATATAGTGCATGATGAGTGTTCCCTTAATATTCACCTTGTTTTACATGGATATTCTATACGACAACCCTGCTTTTATTACAAACTTAATCATGATTTATTACATAAAACTTCACTTGATACAACAAAGAAGATCGAGAGGTGTAGTGTCTTTGGGGCTTAGGACCATTACATAAAAACATAAAACATGAAATAAAACATCTTTATTGAAAAATTTCTTTACATGACCACTACATTCCCACGTACTTAGCATTGCATGGGATAACCTGAGGACATGCATAAGAAAAGGGTGAGATATAAAGCCCAGTAAGGGAGTACACCTGGAATAACATGAGGAGTCCAATACATGTTAGAAAATATGAATATCAATAGAGCATATAAGAACCATGAACATAAAGGCATGATAAAGCATGATAATCACAACATAGAAATGTGGCGACAACACTTAACATGGAATTAGAATGATCCAAGGCTCATTGCACATGGAGCATGAGTAAATCCTCGTTTCACATAAAGCACGAGTAAACCATCATTTCACTTTAATAAGCATGAGTCAACACTCATTTCACATGACGTATCATGATACTATACTTTACCCAATGAATTGGAGCGCTATAAGGGCGCACCCTTCTTAAACATTTCATTTCATGCATAAGTGTGCCACATGGATCATAAAACATGGATTCATAAAACATAATCATTTATTCCACGATAAAATAATTTGGAATTCATACATGAAACATTGTAATAAATACATAAAGGTGCTTAAAGGTGGATACCCATGATGGAGAAATGGGCATGGTATCCACTATACAATGATATTGGCTTAGAAAATCGGTGCGATTTCGGCAGCGTAACGATGTGACATAAGAATTCACAAACATTTTTTATGAGAGAGAAAGGGGTTACTCATCATATTTACATGTAATGGACAGTAAGGAGGTTATATAGATACATGTCCGAACAATTTTAATGGAATTTAGATTCATGATAAAAAATTATTGCTTGAATGTAAATGAGGAGAGAGAAGTTCCTTTCGGAATTTCGGAATAGTAACGGGTGTACATGGGAGGAATTTAGTGAGAGATAAAGGGGTCTACCATCATTCAAACATGAATATGGAAGTATGAGGGAGGTGTGAAACCATACCCCAACATTCAAAATTGAAATTAAAATTCAAAACAACTTAAATAAAATTGGACAAAAATGAGAAAGGAAGAAAAAACCCTTACTTGGAAGTGTGCTTCCAAAAGCTAGAGAGAGGCTTGTGAGAGGCTTCTTGGGAGCTTGGGGAACCATGGGAGGAATCTAGAGATATTAGGGAAGAGGTTGGACGAACTCCAAATGCTTTGAGTGAGGAGGAAGTGGGAGCTTGTGTGGGTTTATATAGGAAAGGTGAGGAAATTATTTATTATTTAGGTTTGGGACCCCTTATATTAAATTAATCCAAACCACAAAACATCCCATGGTTTTTGCCCATGGTTTTTGGAAAAGGGAAGAAGAAAAAAATACTTTATAAGGGCAAATTCCGAAATTCTTAAAATATTAGGGTTGCTTATGTGGAGGTGAGTCACACTCCCATGGAAATTAATTTTAAAAGGCAAGGTGTTGAATAATTCTTGAGGGGTCCATTAATGCTTTGAAAAGTAAGTTAAACAAACCAAAAATCACATTATTTTAATTTATAAACATGTATTGGCCGAACATAAAGAATATATTATTTTATTACATCAGTATTGGGTCATTATGATGTCATAAAACACATTATATATTTAAAGGGTATTTAATTTTTACTCAAAAATTTGAATGTCTTAGAAAATTATGAAAAATTCACCATTAGATAATTTCAACGTTCTGATTCCAAAAATAACATTTATTTTATCTAAATAATTTTCTAAATATGTTAATTTTTACTTTTAAAATAAAACCGACATTTATAAAAAATTCACAGGTTTGGACAGAAATGGATTTCAAACCTTAATAAAAATTATAATTGCATTCATAAAATTATAAGATCATTTTTATTTAATAAAAATTAATTTAATAATAATAATAACAATAATATTCTATTAAAATATTATTTAATTCAAAAATCCCTTAATTTAATAAAATAGAATTCTTAGTTAAATAATAACTAAAAACGCTATTTGTACTTAAAAAACTATTTACAATGTATAAAAAATGACTAGAAATTATATTTATTATTATATAAAAAAAATAATGTAAATGAACATAGTACCAATTATTTGTTACATAACCCCTTAAAACAGCTGCATAAGACCTAAGGGTAAGGTGTGCGATGGTGAAAGACTCTTGGTGTGGCTCGGATAGCATCGCTCGAGTGGTAATTTCATTCAACTTCCACTTTTCCTGTAGACGGTCACATTAGAGCTTGACAAGATGAAGCTCAGCTTGGGCTTGGTCAAGGGAGAAGCCCAAAGACACCACCTCTTTTTTGAGCTCCGAGAAATGGGCTTCGTACGGAGCAATTCTATTGGATGAGGCCATCACTTCTTTTGTCTATGTAAAATTGGATGTGTTAAAGCCCTATATTTATACTAATTATGTGGTCACTGTTCAACGGCTATATTAGCAATGGTCAAAATTCATAACATAAAACCAATGATGTTGACATTTTATATAAACATAAAGGGACATTTAATTAGATCAAGAGGGATTTCCATTAATGAAACATTGGGTCGTTACAATATTCCCCCCTTAAGAAATTTCGCCCTCAAAATTTTCCTTTTCCCACAGTAAAACAAATGTGGGTAACTCAGCTTCATCATATCCTCCGATTCCCAAGTTGCTTCTTCAAACTTGTGGTTTCTCAACAACACCTTGACGAGGGGCATTGTCTTATTTCGTAGAACTTTTTCTCTACAATCTATGATCTTCACTGGTTGTTCCTCATAAGAAAGATCATCTTCCAATTGTTCCTCCTCAGAAGAGAGTACATGTGAAGGGTCCAGTATGTACTTCCTTAAGAGGGATACATGAAAGACATCATGTACTTTGGCCATAGTAGGTGGAAGTGCTAGTCTATAGGCCAAAACCCCGACATGATCACGAATCTTTAAGGGGACGATGTACCTTGGACTTAACTTCCCTTTCTTTCCAAACCTGATGACCTTCTTCCAAAGAGATATGCGTAGAAAAACCATGTCTCTAACATTAAACTCAATGTCTCATTGACGGTTATCTGCATAACTCTTCTGTCGACTCTGAGCTGCCTTGATATGCTGGTGAATGGTTTTCACCTTCTCCACCATTTACTCGACCATTTCTGGTCCAAGTAGCTTTTGTTTACTGACCTCATCCCAACATGCCAGTGTTCTGCACCTTTTCCCATACAAGGCTTCATATGGTGCCATTTGGATGCTCGAGTGGAAACTGTTATTATATGAGAACTCAACAAGTGGAAGATGTTGATCCCATCCTCCTATAAAGTCCATTGAGCATGCTCTCAACATATCCTCAAGTGTTTGGATAGTCTGCTCGGATTGGCCATCAGTTTGAGGATGATAGGCCGTACTGATGTTCAGTTCAGTATTCAGAGCATGTTGAAGACTCTTCCAAAACATATAGGTGAATCTTGGATCTCGGTCAGACAAAATAGATAGTGGTACTCCATGAAACCTTACCACTTCCCTGATATATATCCGTGTCAGTTGATCTAATGAGAATCCTCCTGAATAGCAATGAAGTGTGCAGTCTTTGTAAGACGATCCACAACAACCCAAATTGCATTGTTTCCTTTGGATGTCCTTGGATGTACGGTGAAAAAGTCCATTTTCATGTTCTCCCATTTCCATTCTGTTATGGGCAATGGTTGCATCATCCCCTTCGACTTCTGCCTCTCGACCTTCACTTTCTGACACACCGGGCACTTTGATGTATATTCAGCGATCTCCTTCTTCATATTATCCCACCAAAAGTTTTCTCATAGATCTCGATACATCTTTGTGCTCCCTGGGTGAATAGAGAAATTTGAACTATGTGCCTCATCCAAATGTTCCTTCTTTAGCTCCGGACTTGATGGAACACACAGTCTTTTCCCAAACCGCACAATTCCTTCTTCATTATCATTAAACTCTGAGGATTTCCCCTTTTTGATAGCTTCCACTTTTTCCTGAATTCCCAGATCATCCTTTTGAGAATCCTTTGACTTTTCAAAAAGAGATGGTTGAGCAATCATTTGTGAAAGGATTTATGATGTTCCCTTCTCTATGATTCCCATGTCCATCTTCATCAAGTCTAAGAAGATTGGATCCTTCTCAATTCTCATCATTGATAGAATCGCTAGATCCTTTCTACATAGGGCATCTGCCACCTTGTTCGCATTCCAAGGGTGGTAATGTACTGAAATATCATAATCCTCGATGAGCTCTATCCATATTCTATGGAACATATTAATCTCTTTCTGCGTGAATATATATTTAAGACTCTTGTGGTTAGTATATATCTCCAATTTCTCTCCATAGAGATAATGCCGCCAGATTTTCAAGGCAATGATCACAGCCGCCAATTCCAGATCATGTGTTGGATAGTTTAGCTCATGGATTTTCAACTGCCTTGAGGCATAGGATATCACTTTATCATTCTGCATTAGCACACAACCTAATCCCTTCTATGAAGCATCATTGAATACCACAAAAAGTTCCTCACTTGTGGGTAAAGTGAGCACGGGTTCAGTGATAAGCCTCTTTTTCAACTCCTTGAAGCATTCTTCACATTCATCACTCCAAGTAAACTTTACTCCCTTCCGAGTTAGCATGGTAAGAGGGTTGGATAATCGTGAGAAATTTCTCACAAATCATCAATAATATCAAGATAACCCCAAGAAGCTACGGATATCCGTTACCGATGTTGGCCTCGACCATCCCTCAATTGCATCTGTTTTGGAGGGATCCACAGATATCCCAATTCTTGTGATTATATGGCCCAAGAATGAGACTTCATTCAACCATAACTCACACTTGTTGTACTTTTCATGGAGCTTCTCCTTGCACAAAGTCTCCAGTACAGTTCTTAAATGCTCCTCATGATCCTCCTTGGTTTTGGAGTATATTAGAATATCATCTATAAAAACTTCCACAAATTTGTCTAGGTAATCTTTAAATACTCTATTCATTAATTCCATGAATATTTATGGAGCATTGGTGAGTCCGAAAGGAATTACTATGAATTCATAGTGCTCGTATCTTGTACGAAAAGCAGTCTTAGGGACATCTTCCTTCTTCACCCTTACTTGATAATATCTCGACCGCAAGTCCACCTTGGAGAAGTATTTTTCTCCATGTAGCTAATCAAACAAGTCATCGATTCTTGGGAGAGGATACTTGTTCTTTATCGTGATTTTCTTAAGTTCACGATAATCGATGCAGAGCCTCATTGACCCATCCATCTTCTTGACGAAGAGGACTGGTGCACCCCATGGTGAAGCACTTGGGCGTATAAACCCTTTATCCAGATTCTCCTGTAGTTGTTTCTTCATCTCTTCAATCTCAACAACAACCATTATATATGGAGTCTTGGATATTGGTAGCGCCCCAGGTATAAGGACAATTGAGAACTCAACATCTCTTCTAGGAGGAAGACCAGGTAGTTCCTCAGGAAACACTTCAACGAATTCCCTCACAATAGGCATTTCTTTAAGGATGGTTTCTTCCTTGGACTCAATCATCTGAGCCAGATACGCGTTCTCATATGCCAGTAATATCCATGCTTGAGATGATGGAGCTAAAAGAGATTCATCTTCCTCCGGACACTTGTAAGGAATCGGGGGTCGATTCTCTATATGGAGTGTGATTTCCCTCTCCTAACAATTTATATTGGCTCTATATAAGGAAATCCAATCCATGCCAAGAATTGCATCAAATTCCACCAGAGGGAGTATGAATAGGTTTACTGGGAAATTCAATCCATATATTATAACTGGGGAGGACTTATATTCATGTGATGCAATGATTTCCCCATTTTCTATACTCACCGACAGCTTTACTTCCATGATTTTTGGTGGTGCTGGGATTGTTCTACTAAACTTTCGAGATATAAAAGAATGCGTAGAACGTGAATAAAAAATTACGTTCCCTATTCTTGAACGAATAACTAGCATACCTGTCACCACTTCGTTGTCGAGGTTCACTTCAGATGATGTGATAGAAAAAGCTCTTCCTTGCTACCTTGGAGGTTGTTGGTCACCTCCGAGAACCCTTGGATTAGGGCACTGATTTGAAAAATGACATGGTTATTTGCATTTGTAGCATTGAACAATGCGTTGAGGTCTGAACGGAGTGTTCCTCTCCTCTGTCGCAATTGTGGGTCTTTCTTGCCGATAGTTAACAGCTAGGTGCCCTTCTCTTCCACACCTGATGCATTTTCTCATCCCCTTAAGGCAATCTCTAGGGTGCTTCTTTCCATACTTTTGGCAAGTAGGGTGCTGGATCTTCTAAGCACCATTGAATTTATCCATCGGACCACCAGTATTGAATTCCACCTTACACTTCTTGTCCCCATGATACCCCAGTGATTCCCCAATCTCCATTTAGACCTTTAGGGCACATCAGACAATTTCCTCATAGCTGTCGAAGTCACGGATCGCTAATGCTTTCCGCAAGCTAGGCTTCAGCCCACCAAAGAAGCGGTCAAGGATGAATTCATGGGTAACGACAAAGCCAGAAGCATATCGTGCATGCCTTGTGAAGTTTTCCTCGTACGCTCCAACAGATTCTTCATCTTTTTTCTTGAGGGAAAGGAAGTCCCTTTCCATGTTAAGCCGGAGGGTGCACAGAAAATATTTATCGAAAAACATCTTCGAAAAATCCTTCCATTCCAACTTCTCGATCTACTCCTCAGGCTTCGTATTTTTTATCAACGTCCACCATTGAGCAGCTTCACCCTCTATACGATAGGCATCCAAGAGAACCTTCTCTTCTTCAGAACATTGAAGGATGGAGAAGATATTTTCAATGGATTTGATCCATTGTTCAGCGATCGTGGGATCAGATGATCCACTAAAAGTAGGAGGCCTTTGTCTCATGAAGCTCTCGATAGCGACTTGTTCTTTCTTGGGGGGGGGGGCTGAAAGTTCCTCTTGACCCGTGTTTCTATTCAATTATTGAGTTATCTGAGAGAGAATCGTGACAAATTTCGCGATTCCCGCTCCCATTGTATTGGGAATCTCATTAGTACATTCATCGCACTGATCTTCACATCGATTGTTAGCCCGAGTCCTCCTATTACCGGCCATTGGTTGGAATAAAAGGAATGTTATGGGTAACACATAAAGAGTAATCCAAAGACAAATGTTCATGACTTATAAATAAACTTTCATTTCCTTTACTCATGAGTCTTTAGGCTTCAATCTAGGCTTTTCATGATCTACTTTCTAACATATATTCTTAGTGGCATTTTTTCCCTTAATAAGGGTTCATACTAAGATTGTGAATTTATCAAAACATATCCTTCGAGAGTGGCATAACCAAGATTACAGCAAGGCCCGTTGTTGTGCACCAGTTCCCATTCGAGTCTAGCTCAAAGCGGTGTTTTCAGGTTTTACTCCTAGGATACATCTGTGCCAGAGCCGCCTCTACCTGCTCGTATCCAGACAGGGATGTATTTCTCTCATAAACCACTTATTCAGTACTTAACAAAACATAGGTATTTTTTTTATTATACTTAGTCTTGTCTCTAAGGATTTTCAAGGGTTTCCTAATCCCAAAAATAACTAAACCTATCCTCTGATACCATCTATGACAACCCTGCTTTTATTACAAACTTAAACATGATTTATTATATAAAACTTCACTTGATACAACAAAGAAGATCAAGAGGTTTAGTGTAATTGGGGATTAAGACCATTACATAAAAACTTAAAAAATTAAATACAACATCTTTATTAAAAACTTCATTTACATGACCACTACATCCCCTCGTACTTAGCATTGCATGGGATAACCTGAGGACATGCATAAGAAAAGGGTGAGCTATAAAGCCCAGTAAGGGAGTACACATGTAATTAAAAGTGGAGTAAAATACATGTTAGACAATACTAATATCAATAGAGCATATAAGAAACATGAACATAAAGGCACGATAAATCATGATAATCATAACATGGAAATGTGGCAACAACCCTTGACATGGAATTAGCATGAGCCAAGGATCATTGCACATGGAGCATGAGTAAATACTAATTGCACATAAATCATGAGTAAAACCTCATTGAACTTTAATTACCATGAGTAAACACTCATTTCACATGTCGTATCATGATACTATACTTTACCCAATGCATTGGAGCGCTATAAGGGCGCACCCTTCTTAATCATTTCATTTCATGCATAAGTGTGCCACATGGATCATAAAACATGGATTCATAAAACATAATCCTTTATTCCATGATAAAGGAATGTGTAATTCATAAATGAAAATTTTTAATCAATAAGTAAAGGTGAAAAAAGGTGGATACCCTTGATGAAGAAATGGGCATGGTATCCACAACACAATGACATTGGCTTAGAAAATCGGTGCGATTTTGGCAGCGTAACAGCGTGACATAAGAATTCACAAACATGGTTGCTGAGAGAGAAAGGGGTTCCTAATCATATTTACATATAATGGACAGTAAGGAGGTAATATAGATACATGTCCCAGCAATTGTAATGGAATTTAGATTCATGATACATAAGTATTTCTTGAATGTAAATGAGGAGAGAGAAGTTCCTTTCGGAATTTCGGCATAGTAACGGGTGTACATGGGAGGCATTTAATGAGAGAGAAAGGGGTATCCCATAATTAAAAAATAAATAGGGAAGTATGAGGGAGGTGTGAAACCATACCCCAACATTCATAATTTAAATTAAAAGGCAAAACAACTTAAAAAAAATTGGACAAAAATGAGAAAGGAAGAAAAAACCCTTACTTGGATGTGTGCTTCCAAAGGCTAGAGAAAGGCTTCTCAGAGGATTCTTGGGAGCTTGGGGCACCTTGGGAGGATTCTAGAGAGAGTAGGGCAGAGGTTGGACAAACTCCAAAGGCTTTGAGGGAGGGGGAAGTGGGATCTTGGGTGGGTTTATATAGGAATGGTGAGGGAATTCTTTATTATTTAGGTTTGGGATCCCTTATATTAAATTAATCCAAACCACAAACCATACCATGGTTTTTTGCCCATGGTTTTTGGAAAAGGGAAGATAAAAACAATATTTTATAAGGACAAAGTCCGAACTTCTTAAAATATTAGGATTGCTTATGTGGAGGTGAGTCACACTCCCATGGAAATTAATTTAAAAAGGCAAGGTGTTGAATAAGTTTTGAGGGGTCCATTAATGCTTTGAAAAGTAAGTTAAACAAACGCAAAATCACATTATTTTAATGTTAAAACATATATTGTCCGAACATAAATATTATAGTATTTTATTACATCACTATTGGGTCATTATGATGTCATAAAACACATTATATATTTAAACAGTATTTAATTTTTACTCAAAAATTTGACTGTCTCAAAAAATTATGAAACATTCACCGTTGGATAATTTAGATGTCCTTATTCCAAAAATAACATTTATTTCATCTAAATAATTTTCTAAATATGTTAATTTTCACTTTTAAAATAAAAACCGACATTTATCGAAAATTCACAGGTTTGGACAGAAATGGATTTCAAACCTTCAAAAAAATTATAATTGCATTCATAAAATTATAAGATCATTTATATCTAATAAAAATTAATTTAATAATAATAATAATACTATTTTATTAAAATATTATTTAATTCAAAAATCCCTTAATTTAATAAAATATTTGTTTTTAAATAATAACTAAAAACACTATTTGTACTTTAAAAACTATTTACAATGTATCAAAAATGACTAGAAATTATATTCATTATCATATACAAAAAAATAATGTACATGAACATAGTACTACATATTTGTTACATAAACCCTTAAAAAAGATGCATAAGACCTAAGGGTAAGGTGTGCGACTGTGACAGACTCTTGGGGTGGCTCGGATAGCATCGCTCGAGTGGTAATTTCAATCAACTTCCACTTTTCCCGTAGACGGTCACATTCGATCTTGACAAGATGAAGCTCAACTTGGGCTTGTTCAAGGGCGAAGCCCAAAGATGCCACCTCTTTTATGAGCTCTGACAAATGGGCTTCGTATGGAGCAATTCTACTGGACGAGGCCATTGCTTATTTTGTCTAAGTAAAATTGGATGTGTTAAATCCCTATATTTATACTAATCATGTGATCACTGTTCAACAGCTATATTAGCAACGGTAAAAATTATCAACATAAAACCAATCAAGTTGACATTTTATATAAACATAAAGAGACATTAAATTAGATCAAGAGGTATTTCCATTAATGAAACATTGGGTCGTTACATTCTCAGGTTAATCCAAATTTACCTTATGAACCATTATTATTATTGGGGGAATAAATCCTATGAAATCCTATGAACTTCAATAGTGACATGGGATATACCTAAAATGTATTCGATTGATAAGTCCATGGTTAATCATATATTTAATGCTATACATACCCATTTTTTAGAATTATGAAATGATATTTTAAGATGATTAATGATATTTAACGAATCATTTATGAGAATTGAACACTTTTGTTTAGTATATTTTTTTTAGTAAAATTTATATTTGAGGAGTAGTTCTTTAATATTTTATAGAAATAGGTTTATAGTTATTGATAAAAATTAGGGATAATATGACCATTGGCGTTAAAGTAATAATAATTAATTATGATTATTTGATATTGGGAATATAAATAATCTATATTTCATACCTTAGTTGTTAAAAGTATAGTTGTCGATAAAATTTATTTTTAGCATATTAATTATAATTTCTGGAACATTATGGGAACTATATAATTATTTATTTCAAAAAAGGATAACCTAGATTCTACATGAAAACATGTCACATCCAAGAAGGGTGAAAATGGTACATCTCCAACTATAGGTATATGTGATATCATGGACAATAAGACTTTTTTTTTACTTAAATGATTGTATGGATACTTATTAATTTCATTCTGGGAAAAATTTTATATGAATAATTATTTGTTAATTTTTAGTATTTTTACATTATTATTGATATATTCTAAAATTTTTTATTTGGTTGTGGTAAATGTAATCCTTTGGAAAAACATTTTATTTTAAATGAAATAATACATACGTATAAAAAGAATAAATATATAAATGTTGAGGTTAGTTGGGATGTAATGTTTTTAATTTATGAAAATATTTAATTCAAACTGTGTATTTGGAGATTGATATAAAGGTTTATTCATTTTGGGATTATCTTAATATGTCGTAACAATTTTTTTGGTTATCTTACAATGATAGTAGGAAAATATTGATATCAATTTTTTCAATTGTGTGACACATTATAATTATTTTTTATTGACTTTAGCATGACAAAAGTTTCCTCAATACTCAATATATTGATAAACATGTCATACTTGTAGTGAAAATTTATTATATTATGAAATAATAATTTTATTGTTAGTGTATATATTTAGGTTCTATTTATTTTTTGTAAAATAATTCCTCACCTATTGGATAAATATCTTGTAAAAAATGTTCTTCTATTACATAATAGATTGATGGATTTGGGGTTTTCAATATCTCTAGACTGCATTCTCTACCACTCTATTTTAATCCTTGACCTTTAGATTTCTCATCCATGTACATATTTTCAAATACCAATAATTTTATCATAATTTCCAACCACTATTTTTTGATTCACGATGACCTTCATATTGTATTTTACCTCTCTTTAATAAGATATATTATTTTCACTTTTAATGTTGTTGGATTTCAAAAAATGATTTATTAATTATGGGCTATTAATTATAAATAATAATTTTAAATATTAGGGACTGTCACACCCTGACCATGAATTATTAAATATTTAATTATAAATGTAATCATTTTTTATTTTCTAGTTGAACTGGATTTAAATAATAACTTTTTTTGGGTTTCTAGCATAGGTTCATGGTTAATGCACAATTAGTCATAAATGTTCACAAACTGTGTAAGGTAATTTATAGTTTTGAAAGATACTTAATCGCATAGTTGGAGAACAGTTTAGTAAAACATGCTCCGTCACATGAAATATGTAAAGGATCCCTAGTAGAGGTACACAATTGGTGCATGTTTTCCTATAATTGTATCTAAACCATGCATTATATATAATTAAATAACAAATAATAATAAATACCTAATAATCTACCCCCATTTTCCCCCTATCTTATCGCGACCATGGAAACTTCCCCTATCTTATTCAATGTCCAACGGGACTCTTCAACCATATGATTAACCACATTTCCTCTGTCTATTTTCAGAATATATCTCCACAAATTCATGGTGTAGCTATCCCAAACAATGTTTTCCTCCTCTATGCCACTTTATTCATCAGTAATATTCTTCCCCTCACTATGATAAACTTTTTTTCTGAATATTAAGGTATAACCATGGTTCCATTTTTTTGATTTCCTTTTCCACTAGGGTGATCATTTATCTTGTGATCTTACTCATATCCTATTGAGATGAGATTGGGTCTTGCACATCTCTGGTAGTGTGTTCTTACTTAGATTCAGGTATTTGTTTCTTTCAATATAATTCTTCTTCACATTTTTCATTATGGATTTTGTGATTTTGAGTTTCCTCTTTGTTTTTTTGCGAGTGTTTCGAAACTTTGAATGAAACCTACATGAATATAAAAATATGAACATATATAAAATGGAAAATTATACATATTCAATTATGGTAATATTAATATGTATATTAGTACTATTATTACTTATATATGTGTGTGTATATATATATATGAAAATATAAATATGCGTGTAATAGAAAAAGGTGTATTCATGTGGAAATCATCAACAGAAGCATGTTTTGAGAAATATTTCCAATATAAAATCCTTTAAATTTAAATATATTATTTCTATATTATTTTAAATAGTTTTTTCATTGTTATATGTAATGTAAACTCAATGTAAAGTGGATTCCAAGTTCTTCTTTATTTTCTAATATTACTTATATAAATTAACATAAATAAATATATATTGTTCCTCTCATTCTAAATATTCATATTTGGTGTTTGGAATATGTGTATAGGGTAATGTTGGATATATATATATATATATATATGAAGATGTATATGTTTCTACATATGAGAGTGGATTTCTGATTCAAATGATTTGTACTAGAAAGTGGTTTCATAGTGGGATTTTAATCTAGAATGGGAGATTTCAAATACGTTTTAGTGTCAATGAGAATGTTGTGAAATTTATTTACCCCTATATATTGTTTTATATATGGTTCTTTAGCAGGTGAATGTTGGATTTTATAGGAATTGGATTCATGTGTAGATTGAAAAAGGTGGATTATCATGATATGGAAAACTGGGAAATGATTTGGGGAATCATGGTTATCTAGAAGGATTGGATATTGACTAGTACAGTAGGAGAGAGCTTAGGGTGAAAACCATTTTTCATATCATCAAGATTATATTAAAAAAATAAAACATGATGATGATGATGATGAATTTTTGGGTACCCCTATAAATTTGTGATAACCTCTTTAATGCCTCATATATGAGGAGAAATATGGTTTTGACTGATCATAGAGAGTATGAGGTACTTTTAACCCATGTTACCTATATTATTTGGGGTTTACCAAGGTGATTTATTATATTTACTCATGTTATATATTTTTTTGATATAATCTTTCACATGGTTTCAATTTTATAATTAAAATACTGACAATCCTTCTCTATATTACTCTCTTTTATGGTACATATGGATATGGTATATAATATTCTATTTTAGGCTATAAAGCATCATTCACAGAATATCAATTCATATAAATGGGTTTTTAGAAACAATTTCATTATTTGTTAAATTGTTTGGAAAAACAAAGAAGAATGAAAATGGTTTTTTTGAAGAATTTTAATGTTATTTTATTTAATATAAAATTTAACAACCGATTTTTATATATAAATAAATTAAAAATATCATGACTTGGGGTTTTAAAGGTAAGGAAAAGTGAATCAGTTATATTTTTGCATCCCCATTAGGTATTTTAATACTCATGCCTATACTATTTATCAATTTATATTAACAGGTTATACCCTTCTCTAGTTCTCTTATAGAGGAAGTCTGGTTCCATGATTGGTGGTGACCTGTGATGTTACATGGAGGTATTCCTAGTTATTTTACATTCAATGATAATTTTTATAATATCCATACTATTCATGATAATATTTTAGTATGTAGTTTTTGGGATAAATCATTTTCAATGAATTTTATCTTGATTCCTAGAAGTAGTTATTATCTCAAGATATTAAAAAAGGGCCTCTTGGGCCATTTTGTGGGCTAGATTGGGTGTCCAATTAATGTTTGATCTATTTTGGTCTATGATAAAATAGTATCATAGTAGGTTTACCCTTGCATCCATAGTATTTTTGGTAATTTTGATCTAGTATTTTTCAAATTAAACTAGTTAGTCCTATGTACGTTCCTAATCACCACCTATTTAGAAGTAAATATTAATTATCAGCATGGTAAAAGATGTTTTTTCCTTAGAATTCATGCATGGACTGTTGATGCATTGATGTTTTTGTTTATTTTGTTTATTTTTTTGGAGTTTGTTGGATGTTTTGGGAAAATACAATAGTTGGTTTGTATTTATTGATGTATTTAGTGGGGGAATGACTACTGTAAAAATCCTTGAAAACTTTTCACATACCATGAATCTACCTCAATAAACCTGTTGTGTGCTCATATGTTTGGAACACATTCCTCCATAATGTGTGTCCAAATAATGTGGTGCGGCATTACCATTTAAATATTGGAATTTTGATCCATCATGTGTTGAGTTTATTTAGATAACTCCCAGTGTGGTTTTAATTAGGTTTTTGGGGGTTACCATTGTTTTTTAAATACCATTTTTTGTTTATAAAATTTGGATTTATAATTTTAATTTTTCGGTCCTTTGAAAATGGAAATGAAATTTTTATTTCGTCCGATATTTTGGGATGTTTTGTGAATATAGGAACATGTAGTGAATTTTGAATTTATGAATTTACTATATTTGGACAAAATGACGTTCTCTATTGGTTGGGGTATTTTTAAAAGTAGGTTGTATAGTTAATTTTATATTATTCCATTCAATACTTGGTATTATTGTGAATTATCACACATGTAGATAGATGTGTTTGGGAAATGGATGGTTATTGTTATGTGCATATTTATGATTAATCTAGATAGAGAATTCATATTTTTGAGGACAGATGGAATAGCATTTTTAAGTGCCAAAAAATTATATTTTTTCTTTATGTAGATTTTTTGAAAAAAGGTATTTTGATTATTTGATAAGTGGGTGTGTTGTGCCATTTTAGCCAAATGGTACTTGAATTGAATAGTGTATTTGTAAATTGGTTTTTATATTTGAATGATGATGAAGAGAAAAAAGGTTCTAAATAGGGACTTAAAATATTGATATATAAAGGGGAATTTTGTTCCATTGTGTGGGGCTTGTTTTTGGAATGGGTGTTTTGAGTCGAAGTGTTATCTTGGATGAGCCTTGAATTATATTTTTTTGGTTCCTTGTTTCATTTTATTTTGATTATATTACATATAACAAACAAAAATATTAATAAGTTGTCACTTCTGGTTGTTAACATCTCAAATAATCCATGTGGAGTGGTGGATTTTTGTTCCTCTTAAAATATTTCTATTTTACATAGTTATTGAGGTATTTTAGAGTCTGCTAAGTGGCATAAAGGAGTTAAAAAAATCATTTGTTGGGAACCCTATATCTAATGAGGTTCTGAGTTGTCTTTGGTCTATTTGAAGAACTTTCTCTAGACAGGTGGATGGATATTTTTACATTGTCCTCACAAGATGGGATTCCTTGGGATATTTTCAAGACCACTTTGATAAAATGGATCTTTCTTGAAGAGGTGATGTTTAGGAAATTGGTTGAGCTCATAGATGTTTAATAAGGTCAAAAAATGGGGTGGAGTTATATTAACGAATTAATGGGGATGAATTTAATTCCATTCAAAAATATCATATGATATATTATATATTTCTATTTTATGTGGAGACTATTACAAAGATAAAAGATAATTATCTTTAATTTGGGAAAGACTCTTTTGAGTAGTTGCGGGATGTGGAATTTATAATCAGGAATGTTCTTAGAGGTCATGTTGTGGGTATTTATAGTTTGGTTTAATTGAGTGATTGTGATGTCTTCCCATTGGGTGACCAGTTTGACCCAAAGAAACCTATTCCCGAGATGACTCTCTATCCAGTTACTAATTATCATCAGAAGAAACAATCGATTTTCAACTTCCTTTATGGTAAGTTTGGGAACTCTAATCCATTATTCCTTAATCCTCCAATGGAATTTTATCTGGGTCAATTTATGAGACCATAAGAAGTTTTATATGTTCTGCTTCCAAAATATGAATTTTTAGTCTAAAATTTCCAGATCCTAACTACAAGGTAGAAGATGATTCAAGTCATTTGAGATCCATCCCTAGATCTTAGAGTGAATATTTTCACATATTAGAGGAGATTTTAGTTGTAGTGTATGTTGATCCAACTTGTTGTTTCTGAAATTAGAGTGGTAACAGTTTAAATTATACAGTCTCGTGGTTTTCTATTCAATGAAATATTTATTTTGGAATTCATGCTGGGATAATTTTCATGAAATTTAAATAGTTTAACCTTTTGTATATGAACTTTAAAAATATTATAATTCATTTTTAATGGCCCAGATTTTTGGTGGTTCTGATTTGGAGATGGTACCATCTCATGAAAGTTATAAATACTTTTTTGGTCTAATATAGGCAATGAGTTTCTTCCATTGGACCCCTTATGTTATGGGTTGGTATATTCTAGTTGGGTTTTAAATGGTGGGGAGTCGCACCATGGATATACTCCCATTCAATTTATCTAAAACTAGTTAGGTGTGAATTTTTTTGTTAAAAGGACACACTGTATTACTCAAATAATGTTTTGATTCATTAAATTATTGGTTTTTTATTGATGTTTTAGATTATGATTTTATTATTTTTTGTTGGAATGTAATGGGATTGTTCCTCATTTAAGCTAGATTAATTTATAGGGGTATAAATTTGTAATGTTTGGGATACATGTGGCATCTGGACCATGATTTATTAGATATTTACATATAATTGGAATTATTTTGGAGTTTCATGTGGAATCACTTTTAAAATTTAGAATTTTGGGGATTCCAAT
Organism: Viscum album; assembly: GCA_963277665.1. Lineage (NCBI taxonomy): Eukaryota > Viridiplantae > Streptophyta > Magnoliopsida > Santalales > Viscaceae > Viscum > Viscum album. The sequence continues at coordinate 1,558,097,775 of OY728160.1, forward strand.
GCTGGATCATGGTTAGTTGGAACCATGCATAAACCTTGTGTGGAAATTTATAGTTTACATATATCTTAATTTCATGTTACAAAAAGGTTTAGAAAATTATGTGTCTACCCATGCATGGTGTCCATGACCTCCAACAGAGGGTCATGGTCATCCAAATTTCACATGGTGATCATGTAAAAAAAAGATAAAATAATAACAAACCTAATAATATACCCCCTTTTCACTTTACCCTTTGCAACCCATTACCCATTCCAGTCACTAGTCTAATTCCCTAAGGGGCTCTCCAGTGGCACATGCCACCTCCTCCTCCTCCCTTGATTGCTAGATGATGTCCATGTAATTTTATGGTGTAACCATTTTTTTGTAAGAATTTCCTCCACTCTACCACTTCCTTATTCCTTTTTCTTATTCCCCTCATTGTGTTGTAGGTTTGGATAAACATTACAGTATACTCATTTTCCACATTCCTTCCCAATTTTAGGAAAATTGAATTTTTTTTAATAATTTGGGATTTCCCAGAATTAGTTGAGATGATAATAGGTATCTTACATCGAAGGAAAAATGTTTTTATTTACTATTAGGTAGGTTTTCTTCCACTCTAATTATCTAGAAAAATTTAAAATAGATATTTTTTTTATTTTTAGTGTCCTATTTTTTAGGGTGTTTTGAGGATCTTTTAAGGTGATCTATAAGGATATGAAAATTTAAAAATATGAATAAGGGTCCCCTATAAATATTCAATTATGGTAATATAAATCTTTAAATTGGGTCTAATATTCTTTTATATATGTGAAGGTGCATATTTTTATAAGAGAAAAAGGGTTGATTCAAGTGGTTATCATAATGGAAAGTATGTTTTTTGGTAGGTTCCCAATGTCCAAGACATGCAATTCAAATATATGATTTATTAATTTTTTTAAATTTTGTTTTCATTATTATATAAATATTATATTCTATGTAATGTGGTTTTTATGTTCTTTATATATTTTATTCAAATATGATATATATATATATATATATATATATATTACCACTTTGTAAACACCAACACATGGAATTTGGAATATGGGAATGAGGTTATGGGTTATTTATATATATATATATTTAGCTGAATATGAGTCTATCTGTGAGAGTGGTTTTGGGATTTTAAGGATTCATATCTAAAAGTAGTTTCATAAGTGTGTTTAAATGTGGAATGAGAGATTTGAAAGATTTTTAGTTCTATATGAAAAGTATATGTAATGTATTTACCACTATGGATATATTGGCATATGGTTATTTGGAATGTGGAGGTCAGTTTTGAATGAAATTGGATTCTTGCATGTTTTATTAAAAGCGGGATTATTATGATTTATAAAACTAGGAAAAGAACATAAGAATCCTTAGTATGTTGGTGGAAGGGATATGAGAGACTACTTCGGGGGATATAATATTATATGAATCATTATTATGAGTAGGATGACACTAAAAAGCATGGTGAACATGATGATTACAAAGATGTTGTTGTGGGTACCTACATGCATTTGGTGATGACCACACCAATGGATCATGCATGAGGAAAGATATTTCTATGGATGATCACTCAGAGTAAGAGGACACTAGTAACCTTATAACAAAAATGGTTATATATTTCTCCTTGTTATTTCTTCAATTTAATATATTTTATAGAACAATTTTACCATAATCATTCTCATGGTTTCTTTTTATAACCAAAATGTTAAAAATCATTCAAAAATTTACTCTAATTTGTGATACCTTGTGATAGGAATTATACTATCTTATTTTTATGGGGGAAAATATTATTTCATTAAATTATGCATTGTATAAATGATTTTTTTTGAATTATTATCATTCTTTAGATAACAGTTTCAAAATCAATGAAGGCAGAACATGATTTTTTCTAAAGTACTGAAATGTTACTTTGTATAAATTAAAATGGAAAACATTATTTTTATATATCAATTATTTGAAACAAGAATTGAATAAAATTATTTTTAATGGTATGGAAATAGGAGTATTTTATCATCTCTAATCCCTATAGGAAAATTGAATGTTCATTCCAATATACTTTATCATTTTTCAGTTCTAGGTTCTACCCAGATCTTGTTCACTAATGGGGCGAGTGTGGTTCAATGGTTTTTAGTAACCTATGAGGCAACATAGTGGTATGTTTTTCATTTAATTTTTTTTACCAATGATTATTTTATTCCAATTCATTACATTTAACATCTTTTCTATCATTTTTGGCTAAATTATTCCCAACTAGGTTAATTTTAATGCCCGAAATTAGTTTATATTCCTAGAGGATTGATAATTTCTATCAATCCGTATAATAGGCCATATTGTTTATCCATTTAATGGTTAAACCTGGTTTTTAAGGAAGAGGATTAAATTTAATAATGGGGGAAATGAAACTCCTTGATATTTATAAAAATGAAAAGTATATTTGAAAGTATATATAACATGTATCACCTTCCCTAGAAAAATCACATAATATTATCATTTAAATATGAGGTTTACCAGCTACCCATTAAATTTTTCGGTATTAAAACAATTAACATAGTTATTAAATATATATAAAGTCCCCACACAATATAACATTATAGATAAATTCTTATTTAATAATCACTCAATTTGTAGTGAAGTTGTTTTATTCTTCGAATATACATTTTTTTTAAAAAATCTATTTTATTTATTTTCCAGAGAAATAATTATAATTAATTTATAGAATATATGTAATTAGTTTGATAAAGAATATATAATTTTTGAAATCATCATATTAGAATTATATTATTATTAAATCATTTGTATGTCCTATAAGGTTTTATTTTTCTTCGAATAGTGAAAAATAATGATTTTTATTGAAAAAATGTACATTATTTTCAAGAATATGGAGTGTAAAATTAATATATTTATTATTTCTAAACTTTAATGTGTTCCTATTTAGTATTTATAATATAATTATATAGTTTGGCATTATGTTTATAATTTTATATAGTATAAAAATATTATATACTAAAAAGGATTTTTTTGAAAAACAATTTCACATCACATCTCACATTTATAGTAATAAAATAAACCTTAAAAATTTTATGAAATAATATTGAAAAATTGATTCCATATTTAGAAACAGTGGTTCTGAATTTTTTAAATAGCCCACTTCTATTTTGCATCATGTTTTATTGTAACTATATTATGAAATTGTCATGATGGTAAGAGTAAATCAAAAAATTAATGTTAAAAATAATATGATATATACTAAACAAATTACCCCATCAATTTCCCTTATCCTATTGTATGAGTAATTTCCATCCATGTCCATAAAATATCATATATATGGCCAATTTGTGCCATATTTCTTTTATTTTTTAGATTATAATATTTAACTAAAAGGTAATGATAAAAATGACAATTTCTTCCTTTTAATAACTATAATGATTTTCGAATGAGATTATAGAAGTCGAGAATTATTTACAGTGGACAATAATTGGTACTTATTAGGGAAATCCACAGACAGCTTCACCTTTTGGGTGGGACCCACCATCATCATTAGTGGAAGCCCATTCCTCATGAATACCTTGTGCGAAGAATCTTGCTTCACACAACACCCTCACATGATAGTTCTAGAGGATTGCATTACTTCATTTTCCTATGATACCAATATTAGTGACATTGGACTCTCATACATAGATATATAATATTTTAGGACAAATATTCATTAAATTATAAAAACACATGCCACATGATCATAAAGGTATAATGTATTTAGAGATAAGTAACAAAATATTCATATATAATAAAATATATTCATCATATCCCAAAAAAATATTCTCATATAGTACTCCTCCTAGGAATGACATACCAAAAAAATCTTCATATCATGGGGAAGGGAATATAAGAAATGTTGAGATCTGATTCTTAGTATAGTTAAACATAAGAGATACCAAACTATGTAGATATTAAAGAATATGATATTAATAAGAGAATGTAATCATGAATATATCTCAAGAAGTTCATACATAACATTTCAATCATCATAAAGGTAATTCATTTATTAAAACATTATAATTTCATTAAACATGTCTTAGAAGATTCAAAAATCATAAAAAATCAATCATGAATCTTAATCTCATTTCAAAAAAGTGTATCACCATTATAAATATTGAAAACCATTTTATATGTGAGGGTTCACTACGAAGACCATCAACATAGTGGACTAGGACTAATCACTTGTTTCTTATTATAGATCAAGACACACCTATTTCATATTGGAGAATAAGATGCACCTATTTCCCATAGTGAAATGTGTTCACTTTCCATGCCATCAAATTATTCATGGTTGACTCCCAAGACCATCATTGTGGCAAAAGTCCCCAACTAAATTGGATTTACTCCAAATTCTACTCATGTATATCTAATGAGGTACTAATAATTACCCAATTTATTTAGAGGGGGATATATCTTCCTCAAAAAACATAACTAAAGTCATACATATTTGAACCATAATATTATAAATCATCATATAAGACCGTATAAAATTAAATGGGTTTCTAAAACAAAACATTCTATCATAACATTTAGAAAAGAGACTCGGTTCATATTCATTTTATCATTTCATCATAGAATAACCCATGGAGAAAGTGGCAGGTTTCATACTAATTTTATCATTGTATAACCAATTAAATAGAAACATTTTTCTTAAAAATCATTCTTTCATAGACATAAAACATTGAGATAAAGAATAATAATGATATATGTGGGTCATATCCCAATAAAATCATAACTAACATCAACAGATACAAAATTATATGGAAAATTATTTTGAAAAGAATCATTGACCATTCCATAAGTAAATTAATTTTTTTAAAATATATTTTTAAAACTAAAAATTCATAAAACATATTTTTAATCATTGAATTTAAAAATAATCATTGTAACCTATGAAGGAATCATTGAAAAATTTAAAAAACATTTCATGATGAAAATAATATTTTTTAATTAAAAAAAACGTTTTAACACTTTAACCATTTTGTAAATAATTTTCATTGAAAATCTCCTTGAAACATATAAATTAGTTTTTAATAATAATTTAGAATATTTCTAGTGGGAAATAAAATTTAACCTTCGATTGTTTTAAACTAAAGTTGTAAACAAAATTGATTTTTTTTTAAAATAAACTCCTAAATTTTGTAAAATATGTTTCAAAACATTGAGTCAACATGATGGAGGAAAATTGAATTCATTACATATAAATTAAAACAAATATCCCATTAAACTTTTTGATAAATTCCAAATGGGAATTTTTTTTAAAAATGTTATGATGATTCATTTATTTTTTTTAAATTAGAAATGGGTTCAAATTTCATTAATAAATCCTTATTGGAATAAAAATTACATTCTTAATTTTTTTCTTAAATTATAGGATTTAAGGAATATGGATTTTCGACCAAAGATATTACTATGTTCTATTTTTTAAAAAACATTATCTCCATCATTTTATGTAGAAAAATTGTAAAAAAATCACTCTTGATTAAAATTTTCATAAATTAACATATGAGAATTTATTATTTTTATTTAAAATTATAGATATAAAATAATTCCCTTAATAGAGATGTAATATCCCATATTCTTCTAGGAACATAGTTATTTTATTTTTTCATTAAATATATTTAGTTGGTTTTCCCATTATTGTAGGTACTTGGTGGAAAAGTAATGTTCGGTGATGGCGAGCCTTTGTAAGGTAGAATGACCAAATGTCTAGGGTTGTATGGTTATTTGAATTAGTGTAGTGTATCTATAAATGTGTAAAATTTTTTATGGGGGGGGGGGTGGTTCCCATTATTTGGATGACTATAGAGGGGGTTTATACTATATTTTAGAAAATGGGAATAAAATCACTAACTGGGAAATTACACTCCATTTACATGTTACACGACGTGTAACATCTACAAGATACATGTTGTGAGCTAATAAAAGGTGTGAAATGTTTGTACATAATGTAAAATATTCATGAACATTAAAGTCATACTGGATAAATATTTACCAAAGGTGATGGTGTTTTTTTGTATCTCCATTAAAAGAAAGAAACATAATGTAAATGAGTTACTCACCATGTAATATTCCAAAAAATAGTTTTAATTAAAAAAATGTTGTGTATTTCTCATTCCCCATGATATTAATATTTCTATTCACAACAAAAGGATAACTCTATGTGATTTTGGAATCTCCCCTTTTATTTGAAACTTCTAGATCACACATTTGATCACTTATGAGTGGTTTTCCATCGATTTCCCATTCTATCCTTCTAGTCTCTGTCCTTTATGATGTAATCTATTTATTATTTTCATTTTTAGGTTTGATATTGATTGTTTGTGATATATAATTCCACTTAGAGTCATGTACACCAACATCTGTATTTACATTTTCAATTTTAAGTATTTCATTAATCAACATTTAATGTTAGGGGTCCAAATCCTAACCCTATGGACTAATTTTCTTTTAGAAGTATGTGAAATAATAGTATTTTAGTAATATATTGTGTGATTTAATTTATTAATTGAATTGGTAATGATAATCCTATGTTTGTTTTGTTATTAGAACCCTTTGGGTTTTATTGATGATATGAACCAGCTTCCTATTGGTTGAGAGATCCTTTGAAAATAAGGAATTGGTAATTTTTTTACATATGATATTAGTTTGAAATTTGTTCTCTGTATTTATCATGAAATAGATTCATGGAAAATTTATTATTGTATTAATGGAAAAAAATAGTAAATTGAAAGAAAATTGTAATTATCATAATTAACCATTTTATTTTATGTTGTCATATTGTGATTTGATCTCGTGACGCATTTTGAGATGCTTATATACCAGGTAATTCCTTGAAACATGCTAACATTCTTACAAATAGGCTTTGACCAGAAAAATAATGAGAATCTTATATTCCAGTTTATACCCTAACACAATCTATGATGATTATGTATTGGGAAATGCGCTAGATCATGATGATATGATTATATAGAGTAATATTTCATAGAACATGATGAGATGCTTATATACCATACTATTCCCTAGAATATGTTGAGACGATTATATTTTTGGATTAGACCTAACACATACAAATATTATAATATAGTGGTATTGGCCCAATGTGTTTTTATACCATTAATATAAATTGGTGGTTCTCATTATTCTGTTATATGATCAGAGACATTCTGGTAGGATTCTGAAGTAAGTTTATGTTTTATTTTATAAATTATTGAATTAATTAATACACATATTTATCAAATTATTTCATGAACTTAATATCATAATTTTTTGTTTAAACACGGTGGTGTTGACCTACTGAGTCTTACTTAAACCCAATTCAAGCCATCATTTGGTACCCAATCAGATTACACTGATGCAGGTCTGGATAAGGCCAAGGGAGCTTGTTGTTATCTTTTTGGATTGATGGATGTGTTGGAGTTAAAATATGGTTCCAAAATGGGTTCTGGGACAAGATTTTTTTGGTTTGAACGTGTTTCATATTTTTATTTTTTGTTGTTCTCAATTTTATTATTAGAAACATTTCAACCTATCATTACATAATTTTATATTATTGGTATGTTTGTTTTTTCTTTTATTTATCAGTTTTGTAATGTGGTTTCATTTATTTATATAAAATTTATTTTATTTTGATATATTGATTATTTCCACTAATATGACACTTCATACCATGGGATATAGTCTCACCACTATACATATCACACCCCTATTTCCAGTCAACATTCTCTAGAGTATTGGAAGGAGCGCTTGAGGTCTCGTGACAATCGTTTTTTGAAAAATGAGAGACTACCATATTGGTGGATGATACAATTTTGGATCAATGGAGAATGTTTTATTTTCTATTACTTTTATCTATTGGAATGGTAGAATGTAGAATAATATGTGTAGATAATTGGTGATGATTTTGTCATTGGAGTAACTAACCCATGTAGAGGGGAAGATATGATTTCTCTAGGATGGGATCTTTGTTAATGATGATCAATTTTTATAGTTTTATGTTATTTCTACTTGTGTAATTAACATTTTGATGGATGTTTTTTCCTTCTATTTATAATCATGTCTGAGTGTTGTGTTATATGAGAATTCATGCATCATGATTGGCACATAGGGATTTATATTGACATTAATTTCTATGGATATAGAAATATTTACATGCATGTGATATATATCTAACATAGAATATGGTAAGATATATCTTTTATATGTTATAAATTGAATGAAGGGTCTATTATGTCTTGAAAAAGCACATTAAATCATTGTTTAGATACACGAAGAGTTAGTATATATCTATATTTTTCACTTGTGTGGTTTAACGAGTTTTTATCCAGTGATATATTGTATGAAATTTTCATGTAGAGGAAATTCCTTCTTATGATCTTCTAATTGACCATTGGGAGAGTGGTTATTAGTACACACATAACATAGCTGAGCCAATGATTACTGTAGCTCTAGAGAATCCTATTGATGCTTAGCTTCATGATAGATTCCATAGGATAATGAGATCCATGTAAAGGGATATTTTTCATGTCATGTCTTTGATGTCTAATATGAAAAAAAATTAGCTATAGTATCCAACTATGTTCACTAGGTAGGTAGGCCCCTTGGAAGATGAGTTTTCGATTAAATTACTCTATATTATCATCAACAACCGCAACACACCTACATATATGAGGGTTATTCCAGATGCATATATTCATGGACCATCCAAGCATTAGAAGGACATTCTTGAGAAATGCCGACATCAAGAGGAGTTATCATAGAAGTTTTTAAAGAGGTTTTTACCGATCACCTTCTATATAGAGATGTTGAGCAATGAGGTGGATCACAAGTTTATGAATCCCACATAAAAGAGAATATGGATACTAGACTATGCCTGACATTTCATAAACCTATGTAATTTTTCTCGTTCTCTAGTATATGCTGAGGTCTCTAGGGAAAGAAGATTTCAAGATGGGAATCACAATGATAGAAGGTAATAGTTGACCATTTTTTGTTTAAGAAGTATTAAGGATGTGATGAATCATGAACTCATAATAGAAGTAAATCTGAAAGAGGCCCTGAGGAGTAGGATATTTTTTTGTAGAGAGAACTAGGGGCTCTTTTTGTTGTTGTAAGAAGCACATCTATGATTAATTCCTCCAAGTTACCATATCAATACCGTGTTCCATTTTAATTCTATCAGTTTGTCATGTTTGGACCAGACCACTAAAAATTTCCTTACCCCATTGTTGAGATTCATTTTATTGGATGAATGGGTTATCTTTAGAGGTTTTATGGAAACTATCTATGGTAGAGTATTAAAAGGGGATCAGAACGGACACCTCAGTCTAGAAGTGGATCAACTAACACTGAATATGATGGTATATGGAGTCACACTAGCCATATTGGCTGAATTTGGAGGTGTGGTATCCTATTCCATGTGAAATAGTATCAGGAAGAGGTGTTTACTCTAGAGATCAGTGGTTACTATTTATTGTGGGAAACATTTGTACTAGAATATAAATGTTCTGGTTAGATTCTTTTTATGTATTATTTAGTCATATGACAAGATCATACTGACTATAATCATTATAATATTACAATTTTATATGTAGAAGGAGGTTTCTATACTCACTAGGGATAGTGAGATCTTCAGAAGTTTCATATAGGTACAATTTTATGTAGATTGTATTATATCACAACCCATATAGAAATCATTTTCCTAGATAATGATGTATTCTAGTAGGATTCCTCTCATTAAATGGTGGATGTTTTTTAGGAAAATTTTCTTGATGAGTTTTATGGCTTACCTCCCGAGTGACAGATCAATTTCATGATCAAGTTGGTTCCATGAGTAGATCCCATATCCATTCCACCTTACATAATTGAACCGTTAGATGATATATATTTTCAATTTTTGTGTTTGTTCTAGAAGTTAATTTTTTCATATGGCCTAGCTCATCAATTAAGGGGTTCCCCGAACCCCTTCACCAAAAAGGATAAAGATAACCTGTTATTTTGTGTGGATTATTTAAAATTGAGCCTAATGAAAATAATTAGCTAGTATCTCCTCAACATATCGTTGATCTCTTTAACTAGTTGAGAGGATAAAATATCCTCTCCATGATCGCTTTCAGATCAGGAATCCACCATTTAAGGGTGAGACCTTTAGACATACCACAGACTACTTTTGGGAGTAGTTTTGGCTTGTATGAGTTTTTTATTCCTATTAATTTGGTGAATGCACTGAAAATATTAACAGACATGATGAATATGATCTACCACCCTTTTGGATTAGTTTAGGGTAGTTATTTTAGATGACATATTAGTGTACTCTTAGGTATAAAATAATCATTCCCAAAATATTGACATAATATTGATTACATTAAGAGAGAATAGGTATTACAAAAAGCTATCTAAATGTTGTTTTTAGATTTATAGATTTAACTTCATTATTTATTTCATATCAAAGGATGGATTGTAAATGTACCAAGAGAAGGTTTTCGTCAATGTATCTTGAGATTGACCTAATAATGACTTTGATATTCGAATATTTATGGGTTTATCATTTCATTATCAGTGTTTTTTCAAGGATTTACCCCGTATGGTATTAACAATGTGAGGGTTGAACTTGAAGGTAATGATGTTTAGCTAGTCAGATGCTTGGGAGAGTTATTTTTTTGTAGTTAAAGGGATGGATGACCACATAACCTATCCTCAATTTACACATTCAAAGTATATCTTATACTATATACTATAATGAATATGGAGATGAACTCGGAGTAGTTTTTAATGTATGATGATATAGTGGTATATTATGGATCTAGACTGATGAGACCACATTTTTTGAAATAACCAACCCATGATAAGGAGTTACTGATGATGGATCATGTTGTGAGATGTTGGAGACACTCTCGTGAGGATGAGAGTTTTGAGGTATACATGGACACAATAACCTCAAGTACATATATTCTTAATAAGATGAAATACTTCGGCAAAGAAGGTGTGTCGAGAATCGATAGTATTTCCACATTGAGTTTTCTTATTCACTAGGAAAGGGAATTTTCATTGTTGATTATTTAAACTAGAATATGTAGAAAGTGGTAGTACATAAATCTTGTAATGATTAGAAGATATTGAAACTATTTAAAAAAATAATCATGATGTTCAAGAGTCTTTGGGAAGGGTATCTCTGACTTCAACATAAGTTATACCTATTCATTTAGAACTGATAAATACTAAGTGGTTATTTAATCTAGATGGATTAGTTATATGAGATAGCATATATGGTTAGGAGACACCATGAGGATGATCTCTTAGTAGTAATAATTATCTTATTTTTCATGGCAGAGTATGGGAGCCTACCAGCTTACACGAGGATCTGATAAGGGAGTTTCAGTATTTTAGTTGGGTGGTTCATTCCAGTATAAAAATATGTATCATGAACTAAATATATAGTACTGTTGTCCATGGATTAAGAAGCAGGTAGAGAGATTTTTGGGCATAACTTTTACCTATTTGCAGGTGAAATGTGAGCATCAAAGTCCAGTTACTATTTTTCATCATTTGCCTATTTCTAAATTTAAGTGGGATGATGTAACTATGGATTTCGTGATAGTATTACCCAGTACAACCCACACAAATGACATTGTATGGATAATATTGGATTGAATGATGACGTTATCCCACTTCAGAAATATCTTTGAGACCTTTATAGTGGATAATCTAGATCATATTTATACTCATGATGTTGTTTTTTGGAAAAAATCTCCCAAGGTAACATTGAACCAATTTTGTGGTGTTTGTCTTTATTGACAAAGCTATTTTGTTTTTTAAAAAATTTGGTTTCCATGGTGAGTTGTCGAGTTATAGAGATATTTTTGACAACCTATTATTAGAATGAATGATGGAAAAAAATGGATGATATTGAGGTGGTACGAAATGAACAGATCTAAGGGGGCATCATTTTCCAGTGTTTTCCAAATTTTTGGGCCTCAAAATAAGGAAATGGGGAAACATGTTTTTGGAAAAGGATGTTGCGGGAATGATTAAATGTGGTTTGAAAACATGTGATCATGACATGTTTTGGGATCAAAATATTGAAAAATGGAAAAGGAATGATGTTTTCAAATGATTTGGAAATTTGTGTGATAGAGGAGTTTGCATGAAATGATCTTGCATGCCCAATGCGGGGCCAAACAGGGTTTTAAGCACTCGATGAAGATCTTGAGAGACAAGGAGAATCTTCTTCATAGATGTCAGGGATGACTATAAATAAGATATGACCCCCCCTCATTCAAAGTAGCTCAAAAATTATAGAGAATCCATGCTCCAGACCACGAAAGAATTTTATGCAAAGGGAGTTGCACAAAATATTTTTAGTTGTGCACAAACTAAGAACGTTTTTTGTAAGAATTGAGTTTCAAATAAGATTAAAGATGAATGAAAGGGGTGTTTCATGAGAAAAGTGAAATCTTTTATTCACAACATTAATGTTGCACAAAAAACACAGTAAGGTTTTTGCGAAAGATTTCGAGTTTTCCAATAGCACTATTGTAAATTTGTACTCATTAGTTGATGAAAGTGGTATATCAATACAACATCTATGTACAGTGATGTAAGAATTTATTTGATAGAATAAAGGGACCTAAAAGTCTATAAACTATGAGTGGATATTCTGAGAAAGTAGTGAGAATAATCAAGTTGAATGGGAATTGAGATTTCAAGTTGTGATTGGTTGTAAACAAGGAGTGACAATGAGTCCACTCCGAAAATTGTAAACAACAGTGCAATTTTAGTGTATTTGGTATATCAGAACATTATTGATGTATGCTCCTTGGTCGTAGCCCATTGAGGGTGAACCAAATAAAATTGATGTGTCCTATTCTTTCATTAATATTTGTTTATACACTTCAACGGTAAGGAGATAGAAGAGAGTTTGTTCTAACAACATAACAAGATCAATAGGGGAAGTTATTTTAATCTATAGTACCCCAATTCACCCCCTCTCAGGGTATCTTACCTAGTAGACCTAACATGGTTCGTCTAAACGGTTTTCTGTGGAGTATAAATTTATAAAGATATCCTTGTTTCACATTGAATTTCAAGAATGGCCTTCCAAGGTCTCTAGGATCAATGGTTTTCAATTTATAGCCTACCATCATCCAAATGATGGTCAATCTAAGTAGATTATTCAGGTTTTGGGGGATATTCTATTAGCCCTTGTTTTTTATTTTCATGGCTTGTGTGAGCATTATATGTATCTTGTAATGTTTTCATATAATAATATCATCCATTCATCAATCCAAATGAAACATTTTTTGGACTTTTAGGGAAGGCCATGATGTTCTTCTCATTATTGGTTAGAGGAAAGGGTGTTAGCACTTTTTGGACCAAGTATGATATATGATATTTTAGAGCATGTTCAGTTGATCATGTGGTTGTTAGTGACTTTGTAGAGAATGAATAAGTCTTATAATGACTGTTTTGAGATGACATATGGAGTTTGAATTTTTCCAATGTGTATTCAAATAGTTGTATCCTAGGTTAAAGAAACATTTTATCATGAAACAAGCAAAGATAGAATGATTATTTGTCTTTATGTTTGGGATAGTGTAAGGTTTTGTCCAGTGGAATATAAAATATACATTCCAAAACACTATTGTTCCATGGATGATTTTTTTCACATGTCACAAATTCATATATATATTATCCATACCCTTCTTATGTTATATATAATAATGATTTTGAGATGTATACTAATATGAAATTTGAGGAGAATCTGATGTTGATTGTGGATCATAGTGGGAAGTATATCTAGGATAAGATTAACCCTCTAGTTTAATTATAGTGGAAGAATGATAATTTTAAAGAGGATACATTTTAGAGGGGGTTTGACAGGGAGACACAGTGGGTAGGATTACTCATCCAGACACCATAGTTATTCATTATGTAGCCTTGGGATGGGCTATTATATGGTGGGGAGGTTGTAAGATCCTTAACTTTTCTAGGTATATCTTACATTGAATTTTTCATTAATCCTCATTAGTTGTGTTTCCCTTTTTTATAACACTTTGGTGGTTAATTATATTTCATATAAAATGATATTTTATTGGAGAAAATCCCTAAAATTTCAAGGATGTATGGTTATTTTAATTAATGGAGTTTGAGTACGAAAAAGTTAAATGAGTTTATGATTGTTTCCCATGATTTGGAAGTATTTGGAGGTGGTTTGGGTCCTTTTATAGAAAATGGTATGAAAACTATCTTTGGGGTGATTACACTCCATGTATATGTTATAAGATGTATATCTTCTACCAGATACATACCATTAACTCGTATAGGGTGTGAAATAGATAGATTCCAGGTTAATTGTTCACATCATATAAAATTCTTATAGGGAATATATTTTCCTAAGGTGGATAGTATTTCAACATATCTCATTAAAACGTAATCCATAATGAGTAATAGAGTAACATGACATTTTATATTTTGACCATTATTTATAAGATTCTCCATGAGGGTGATTTCACATTCCCTCTCATGGGATGATTTCTCCTCTCAACATAGGGAAAAATCTTGTAGGCTTAAGAGTCTCTCCCTTTATTAAAGATGTCTAGGCCACACATCTGATCATCAGTGGGAGGTTTTTTTGTTATTTTTCCATTCATTACCATTTTTATCTTACTGTTACGATGTAAGGTCTTGACGTTGGTAATTTTTCATTTTTTTTATTTATTGGTTGTGATCAAGTATTCTTCATATCTTCATCTTCACCTTCGTCTATATTGGCATTTATCGATTGAATCATTTTATAATTTCTAGTTTAAGGTAGGGGTAAATAAACTAAACATATGTTCTTATTTTAATTTCTAATTAAGTGAAATATTGTGATTGTGCAGATACATCATGAACTTTAATTAATTAATTAAATTGGAAATTATAATCTTCTTTTGTATTTCTTGCTGTATCCCATTGAGTTAAATTAATGATGTTTCCTGAATTATGGATACCATTTTGATGATTTAACCTTTTAAATATATGAATGATCAGTGGATTACTTGCGATTTTAGAAAGACATGTTTTCGAGGTGTTTTCTTTATATAGATTCATCATGGAAAATGTATTATTTGATTAATTGAATAAATGGGTAAATTAAAATAAAAATGGAAATTGTAATAATTAACTATTTTGTCTTTAATGGATGTTTTGTGATATTATTTATAATCTAATATTCAATTTTTTAACACGTTGAATGTTTATAAACAAGGATCTTCCCAAATACATGATGAGATGTTTATATTCTGTGATATGGCCTGGCATATGCTAAGAGGATTATAAACCGGGCTCTTCCCTAACACATTCCTAGATGCTTATATACAGGGAAATGCCTTGGTATATGTTGATATGCTTATACATCAGGATATGACTTCTCATAATATGAGGTGATTATTTATTAGGATATTCCCTCGTACAGGCTGAGATGATTATATAACTGGATTATCCTTGACACAGGATGAGATTCTTATATAGAGGTATTGGACCAGTGATTTGTTATACCATGAGTATATGGTAGGGGTTGTCATAGTGGTGAAACATTCTCTGAGATATTATAGAAGGATTTTGAAGTAGGTTGTTGCTATATTTTTCTAATTTTTGAATTAATTAATGCACTTGGTTATCAATTTATTTCATGCACTTCTTATCGGAATGGTATATTTATACACAGTGGTTTCAATGTACTGAGTTTTACTTTACCTAATTTATGTCGCTATTTGGTTACTGATCATATTACATGGATGGAGGTTTGGACAAGAGAGGGGAACTTTTTTTGACTATGTTTCTTTCTATATGGGTTTGATTCTTGGGACGCCTCCAACATGGGGTTCAAGACCATAGTCTTTTTATGTTTTATCTTGTGTTCAATGATAATTTAATTTCTCTTATTTCTAGTTTGACATTTAAAAATATTTCAGCTTTTAATTGCATGATTCCTTATTAATTCTATGTTTATTACCCTTTTATTTACCAATTATGTTATATGCTTTCTTCTAGTTCTATTAATTGGATTTATTTCATTACTAGTCTTTTTTCCACTACTTTGGCACTCTATAACTGGGGGTATAGTCTCCCCACTATACACATCACAACCCCACAACTAGTCGAAAACCTATGGAATATAGGGAGGCATTCTTGAAAACTTGTTACCAACCATTTTTGGAAATTTGGGAGAGTTTAATATTGAAGTATTCTATAGTATACATAAACATAAATAATTTCGAATAATGAATATATTGTGAAATAAAATTCTACCCCTTAGATAACATTTGAATCATAATACCCATGAATGAAATAACATCAAAATAAATAATAAATACTATGAATGTAAATAAATTCTTCATATAATATACCAAATGGGAATTATATACACCACAAAAAATAAATAAGTGGTCAATATAGTGTTTGTATCATGGGAGTAAAAGTGAGACGTGAAGTCCTTACCTTAGGTCTTGAATTCCTTCGTAAACATTTGAAACTCAAGTATAATAAATATATGTTTATTATAACTATATTATATAACAAAACATATGTATTTATATATATAATACCGAATATGGTTTACTTAGGACCATTTATTTCCCCTTTATTTACATTCCATGTTAAAAGAACGTTTCCTGTAATAACTACTTTTTTTTCAAGTATTTTTTATTTTTTTATTATCATATGTTTTTCAGGGATTCATCATTTAATTTTTTTAAGCATGATATAAATATCATATATATTTAGTATATATTTATTTATGTTAATTCATAAAAGGTAGTGATATAAAATAAATTACACTATTCGTAGAGAGGGTAGGCCATATGTAGGTATGAATGTTATTTCCACTTTTTTGATGGATAAGATAAATGAAAGTAAAATAATATATTTACATTAAAAAATAATAATGTTTTAATTTAATTTTTTTACTCAATAATTTTATCTTTACTACCTTCCATTTAAGGTGTAAGTGAAAACGAATCACATCTCTTCACGAGGTGGTATCCCACTGTACAAATAAGTGGCTTTATATTATCACCCAAGAAAAGGAAATTAAGAAGGTATAGTTGATATCCTAATTCCATAATAATATTAATTTCATAAATATCATATAAATATTTGAAATATATAATTATATTCAACCTTGAAATATGGTGACAGAAAACAAACTAAAACAGTTTGTGAGGTAGTGGTCCGTCATACACACAATTGATGGTTTCATTTTCCATTTGATATAAGTAGAGAATGATATATATTATTTATTTATAAATATAACAAAAAATTATATATGACATACTAATGTTATTATTTCTTAAGTGTTAATACATAACTGGTGCTTTAAAATAAACAATGAAAAATAAGGATCTTAGTGAAGACAATTACCATCCCTTAGAAGCAACTCCTTTGGATAACTAATTTAGGACCCTAGTGATTATATTTTTTGAGGAACATTAACCCTATAGAATACATTAGGATGTTCTAGATGGATTTATTCAGGTTTTGTATGAATTATATGGATTAATAAGTTTGAATAAGTGAAGGGTGGTGGTAGACGTTAATAATTGGGGGAAGGGATCCCACTTGGAAACTACTTGAAAATTTCACAAAATAATCCAAAATTATATGGTCATTCAGATGAAAAAAATCATAACAATTACAATATATTTGATATTGGGAAGATTATTTGTTAATATAGACATATAATTGGATTTAGGCATTTTTTGTGTTATTTTTAACCCTTATCTTTTTATTTTAACCCCCATTAAACTCTTAATACCTTAACAACACTATTGTTTTTCTATTTTCCCTATTCATTAAAGTAAAAATTAATTTTAAATTATTATATAAAATATATTATGTTTTCTAAAAATATGGAATCCATTTTCTCATGTCACATTTATAGAAGTGAAAAAAATATAATATAGAATTAGTCTCACAAATGAGACGAAAGTGTGTGTTTTCCAAGAGACACGGTGAAAATTGGAAAATTTATTCCCAAGAAAATATTTTTTTAAATTGTTTTATATCATTTTATCCTAATTATAATCTTTTTACCCCATGTAATTCAACCAACATAAGTAATTATTTTAATCTCAAAAGATAATTTTTAATGACCCAAATAAAAACTTTCCTTATTAACTATTTCTGGAAAATTAAAATTTATAATTTGAAAATAATTATATCAAATAAAAGATCCATATTTAATAAATCATAATTTCATATTTAATGATCATGAATGGTTAAAATTGTTTTAAAAAATGAATATTTAATCATAAAATACATGTGTAGGTTTAAATTGACAATGATATTAATTTTCATTACCTAAATTTATTGATTATTAAACTAATAAAATTGTATTGGCCTTCAATTGGCGAGAGAAAAAAAAATATACCCTAAAAATGTTTAATAAAATAATTTTTTTTATCTTTATTAAAATTAATGAAATTGAATAATTTTATCCCTTAAATAAATACTCTATTATTCAAATATATTAACAAATTTAAACGTGTTCTTTATATAATGATAGTGTCAAAAATTTTCGATAGCGGTTGAAGTGTGATTTTCACTATTCAAAAATGATGAGTTATTTTAGAAAAATCTAAAAAACACATCCTTTGATAATATTTGACTTTTGAATTGAATTTTTTTTATTTTGTAAAAATTATTAATCTAATATTTATAAAATTATAATTTAATGTAGTATAATTTATATAATTGAAAACATCATTTATAGAAAAAAAATTTCCATTAAAAGATTATATGTAATTAATACTATTTTCTCATTTATACTTGATCTGAATAATTCTTTTTTACTTAAGGTTAAATTATTTTTATTTTTTATAATAATATGTTTCTTATATATTTCAGTTCATTTTAGTTTTTTTTCACTTGTGAATCATTATTTGGAACATCATATTAATTTTTTTGAAAAACTATACTCCAAAATCTAATGAATTTAATGCTAATGCATATTTTTTAGGATTAATATTGATTCATGTAAGATTTTAGGCTACTATATTTATTATAGATTATCTTAATAAGTGAAATAAAATTTCATTAATAATTTTTTGTGTTTTTTATCATGTACCAATATTTGGATGGATTTTTTTTACCATTATAATGTCATGTTTTATAGAATGTTTAATTTAAAATGTTCAGAGTGAATAATTAATGCAAATATTGAATATTTGATAATTTGGAATATTAAATCAGGTATTTATTTATATTATTACAAAAAATATGGTTCTTAAATTTTTTGAAGATATTTATGGTAAACCAATTTGTTGATTATCAATAATTAAACATCCTATATCACCTTGTATTTTTTTAAATTAGTGTGACGTGATTATTTTTAATTACATTCAATGAATTTTAAATTATAAATAACTTTTTTGAATAAAATGATTATATCAATTTCTACATAAGTTTAATAATTTATAGCTAGTAATGAAATTAGTTGTCTTGAAAATATGAAAATTTACTGTAATATTTTTGAAATAAATACTTAATCATTATCAAATTATCTATTAAAAGAAATAGATTTTATTGTATATTATTTTATTTATTATGATTAGCTATGTTTACCATTCAAAGATTTTTTGGGGATTGTATATAAGTTATTGTTGCATGTTTTTGGATTGTGATGTTTTCAAAATAATGGTAGTTGCTGGTTTCCTTTTTTAGTATAAAGGCCTCTGATTGTTGATGATTTGGTGCAGAAAGGGTTTTTATGTTGTTCTGGAGATGGATGGGTAGATGTGTGAGTGAATTTGGGATGGAATGGTTTCATATATTGATGAAGGATATAATTTTAACTATTTTGAGACATATATGTAGGGATGGGTGTTGGATAATGTTGTTTCATTCCATTAATGGAATGAGTTGACATTAATAGTGTGATAAAGGTATTATAGAGTTATACATATAAGGTTTTTGAGTGATGTTGTATGTGTATTAACACAATTTCATATTATATAATGTTATTATATATAATATTTAATACTATCCATGTGATGTTTTTGATGAATTATACTCCATTGAAACTCTATTGATACATTGGTTATGTAAAGGAAAATAGGAATGGTAGGATATAAAAATGATAGAATTTTAGTCATTAGAATTGTTTGAATTATTTGGTAGAGCCCCCAAAATTGATGTTGACGATTTTATAGACATATTATGGTATCCATTAGGTATTTTAAGACACAAAAATGGTTATGATTCATGTTTGATGTTGGATTTTTTTGTAAAGGGGAACAAAGATGTTGGGTGATGATGTGCGGTAATGAGGATGCAATTTATATAGTGGGATTTTGTGAATTGTTGAAGAAGTGTTTAATTTTATAGGTGCATATATATATGACCCACTTAAATAGATTTAGGATATTCATAAGGGATGGGGGTGTCATTTGTTTTTTATCCATTTCATTATCTTGATTAATTGGTTTATACATTTTCTTAGAAGTTAAGGAGAGCTTGTGGAAGATTTTGAGTCCGCCTTGATTATAGTGTAACACATGAGAGTAAATTATAATATGTGAATATATTATTTCACTTAAACAATAATAAAATTAATATTTTAATATTTTATGGAAAATTATCAACATATAGGTTCAATAACAATTTTTAACCTAGTAAGTCAAAATAATTCCATAATGAATTTTTGAAATATTCCCTTAGAAGTAATCTTTTATGAATAATTGGAAATGTAATATGTACCTATTCCACTTTATATTAATAATAATTTTATATAATAATTATAATAAAAAAATACTAATTTCCCATTTGATATAATTACAAATAACTACATATTAAAAGTAATAATGTATATTTTTCAGAATACTTTTTTTAAATTCATACTGAATTTACATTTAAATAAATAAAATAATAAATAATAAATAATGAATTAAATATATTTTATATTTTTTAAATCTAAAAATATTGATGTAAATTCATGTTTTGATGATTAATAGTTATATAGTTAATGTATTATCATCATATTCTTGAAAGTACACTTTTTTAAAAATTCTTTTTTCATCATGTTCTGTATGTCTTCATTTGAAATAAATTACCCCCAAATAAGTGAACTAAATTTTTGAAAATATAATTCAATATTCAATATTATAATATTAAATTTTTAATGGGTATACTTTTATTTTTTCAGTGTGGTTGATAAAAATAATAAACAAATATCAGCTTGGTTAAGGATAAAATGGGTTTATTGGGTTGTTACCAAAACTTTTAAGGGGTTAATATTAACTATAATATTGAGGAAACCGAATTTAATTTATTTATATTGGAATTAACTTTATAATAATATAATATTATAAATTTTGAATCTATTTTTACAAGAATTTGATTTAATTATTTTTTAAAACATATTAAAATTAAATGTCTTCCGCTCACCTAAATTATAAAATAGAACCACATCCCCACAATTTTTCATACATAATGAGCCATTTTTTCTAATAAATCCAATAAATAATCAAGAAGAAATATTCTTATAAACATTATGAGGTTATTTTCTTCCCATAGTACAAACCCTCGGTTCCTTAATAATCAATCAATTAGAGGGGTGTCTATGAAATGTTAATTGTCTTTACCGAAGAACATTATTTTTATTTGATATTTCAAAACATAAAATTAGATAAAGAAACAGATTATAATAGCCCCATTATCTCCCATATAATGAGATGTTTTTATGATTATGAAATAAAATTTTTCCATCTCCTTCTCTATCAATTTGGAAAAAACCACCACTAATGTGTACAATGGCCTACCGAAACTCGAACCGATGTAATGGGATTTCCATAATCTACTCATATAGATAGTAGAAATGATGGAACCAATGAAGATATGTGATAATAATGAACTATTTTTATTATATAAATTTAATATATCATAAAATTCCATACCCTTTAACCCATTAAGTAAATGATAGCATTGGTCATTCATAAGCATGGATTACCATCTCTATAAAGTGATGTGATTCATTTTCAATGTGAAAATTTCAAGA
Source organism: Viscum album (assembly GCA_963277665.1). Lineage (NCBI taxonomy): Eukaryota > Viridiplantae > Streptophyta > Magnoliopsida > Santalales > Viscaceae > Viscum > Viscum album. Next base: position 1,558,119,856 of record OY728160.1, read on the forward strand.
TTTATTCTGAATATTTATCTAACAAATAAATATTATATCTATAAGATTAACTTAATTTTTTATTACTAAAATATAACATATTATTTTTTTTGATCTTTCATGATAAATAATTATTTTGAGAAGGAAGTAAGTAACACCTAAAACAAAAACCTTACTGAAATATTTTTAATGAATGTGTTATAATATGTTATAAGTTGATATATAAGAGACTATAAATATGGTTATAGTTTTTTATAAATTATTAAAATTTATAGACCATTATTCTTGAGGTTAATGAATATTCAAATAAATAGATATATAAGGCAAAAAATTTCATCTCAATTTCTACTCAAAGAAGTTATATTTAGTAATATACACCTATTTATATTTATGTGGTCCACATAATAAACCATTTATTTATTTAAAATTAATATTTGTTTATTTTATGTGTTTAATAATTTAATTCATGTTTAGTCTTTAAATATGTACAAGTTTAAAAGCTACCAAATTTGTTTGTATTTATTTTAAGAACTCGTTTATTTTGGGATTAATCTACATTTAATTAAAGGAATATAATAATATATCATTCATAAACATCATATGTATTATAATCCTTTGGATATTTATGGATTTTCTTTGTTTTTACAAATTTTCCTCTCATTTATACTTTAATCCGGAAAAGAAACTTTTAAAATAAAACCCATTCATATTTCCTATATGATAAGGTAAATTTTTCATCAATGTTTATATTTTTCAATATTGTTTTATGAAATTATTTGTATTGACTAAAACTATTATATTAATAAAGCTTTATTTTATCCTTGAATTTTAAAAAGGATATAATCAAATGTATATAATGATTTATAAAAGGTTCATTTTAAACATTATTTATAAAAATTGTAAAAGAGTGAGTTTTTTATCTTTCAAGATGTTAAAAGGTTATACCAACACCATAACCATTTTAATTAATTTATCTTCAAAATTATGTTTTATATGGTTTTAAGAATTAATAACTTTAATAAAAACTTATTTAAGGTATTTACATCCATTTCCATTTATTTTCTATTAAAAAATGAATTTTTTTATTAACACCTTATTTATAGTGAATTAATTGAAATTTCATATCTCTTATTAATTTTTTTCTCATTAAAATTCACATAAGACATTAACTATCCTATTTCAATTATACGTTATATTTTAGTTAAATATCGATATTAATTTTTATCAAGGATATGATTATTTTCAAAATAGTGTTCCATTTTTACATTTGTGGTTTTACTTCGAATGTTATTTAAATGATTTGGGAAGTATTGATATTGTGTATTATTTATTCAATAAATACATTGATTTTTAATTCCTATTATTTATTAATTAAAAATTAAATTTAATATATGAGGATGGAATTAGAAATATAGTGATTGGTGGGCCCCAAAATTATATAAACCCTCAATGAATCGACAAGTATCATGACACAAATCAACCAGAAAACTAAATGTGTATCCTATTTATACATACCCATTAATTAAAAAAATATTTTAAAAAGGATTTGGTAATATAGATATCAAGATTTATATGATAATTACATCCATTATTATGAATCTCCTTCATTTTTAATTTTGTTAATAATATCCATGATATTTTTTCAAAGATATTTTACATTATATCATTAAATTCTCATGTTAAGGATTATTTGGAATTTGATTTTAGTTATTTAACCTTCCATAATAACTATGTATTATTTACCCATTATATAATACACTACACATAAGCCTTACTGAGAATTTTACACAACCTATAATTATTTTCCCTTTCCCCAAGATATGATGAATAATTCTTTAAACGAGTTCAATGATGCTGAATTTATTCATTTAATATATTTATATTTTATTTAAAATGTAAATTTAGGAATAATTTATGTATGTAGTTCTTAAATAACTCTAAAATAATAATCCCTTTTTGATTTTAACCCCTATATATTATCCCAATGTAATAAAGTAGACAGTAACATAGGTTTACTGGTGTCGGGGTGATTATAGTTTGTATAAGTATAATTTTATTAGAAACCATGGGAACTAAATTCATGAAAATATAGATTAGATAACATTATAATATGATAGACTCAAATTATTGGTCTAATTATAGAATAATTATATAAATATATTTTAATGTATGAATTATGTTTTTCCTATTAATATATCACTTTCTAGGTACTACATGTGGACATTTTTTTTGTAGATATTCATCTTGGGGTGATCAAAATAGAAAGATATGGTTGAGTGTATATTTACCACCATTCTATTGCATAGTTATTTTTCCCTTACTATACAACTGGTTTGACATTCCTGGGGGAAATCATTTGAATAATTCACTTTTCATTTATAAACCATTATGATGGATTTGAAAATATTTTTACATGAGTTATTGGATCTTGGTTTTTAATAATATTTTCAAGTAGATATGTTGTTTTTATATTTTTTATTGTGAATTTATTAGGGACCTGATATGTGTTATACCCTCGGTGCTAGTTGACAACCCATGCCCTATAGGTGGAATTCTTCATGGGTTAATGACACCATCAATGTATTTTTGGTAATGATTACTTGTCGACGTTTTTCATGAGGCAAATCATACTCATATGGAATGTTTTTTTTCATAATATATGAAAATACCCTTAAATAATAGTATGTTGGTTAGATATTATTGAATGATGGGGTGGGGTGAATTTCACTTTTTAATAAATAAAGTCGAATAAAATTGATAATTAAAAAATAATGTAATTTTTCATTAATAAAGTGATAAATTAAAAAATAGATAGTTTATAAAGACAAGATCAACCTAATGTAACTACATAAATTATCGCACTAAATATACTAAATTATGGGTGTCGATGTTAAACGATGAAATTTGGAAATATAAAAAGTGAGAAAACACAATTGATAAGAAGTAAAACAAAATTATAATGTGAGACTATAAGTATCCACCCATAAACATGAATGGTCTATAGAATAAATTCCTTGACCACTATGGTGATAAAAAACAGATCCCTCGTGATATTGGATTGTTAGAAATTTTTTATTTTCACTAGTTTCCAAGGAACCCATTCCTAACTATTACAATTAGAAAACATGACGACGAAATATAATTGAGAATAGAGATGATTGATTTATGGAAACTTATAAAAATCCTCCCAAATTATCATTGGTCTGAGAAACTAAATGTATGATGATAGATTTATGAAAAATAATGCGACGATTGAGAGTTTAAGAAAATGAAGTTGACTTATTGAGGAATCTAAGAGAAAGTTCAACTATCAGCATTAAATCAGGTCAAGGATGATGTTGGGAGAATGGTAATTATTGAAAAACTAAAATATCCCATATTTATGGTATTAATAAATTTTTTAAATAGTAAATAATTGTCCTAGGTAAAATAACACTTCATATAAATACTTTACAAAGGAGTTTACTGACATTAAAATCATCATAAGTCAATCACATGCAGAAATGGATTCAAACATGCATTAGTGAAAATATATAAACCATTTTGGTTTGAAAAAACCATTCCCCAAACCCTAAAATAAGTCCACCATGACCTATCATATATCTAATAGGCCTGAGAACACACCATTTTTGACAAATTTTCATGAAAATTCAATAATATGCACCACTACATAAATGAATTATCCTCGATGGTTCTTCAAACATGATTATAATGAATTGAGACAAGGAATAAGACATTGTAAAGATCTTAAAAGATATTAAAAAACATTTATAATATCATCAAACAGATAAATTTATCCTACACAAGATATTAAAAATAAATACTTTAACATCCACAAAAAAATTGTCTAAATATAGGTGATTTTTGGTGATAAAGCAAATACCATGACCAAGAGAGGAACAAAATTCTCTAAATTTTTCTTGATCACATGAACATATCATAAAAAATATATCTTATTTTTAATGAAATAATTTATAGTAATGAAATTAAATATTTTGACAAGATATTCAATTATCCTTAGATTTAATATATCAAGAATCTTAACAACAATAATAGAGAATAAATTTTAATTCTCTTCCTTGTAAAACAATTAATCACTAGAGAATATAAAAAGATTTTATCAGTTTTATGAAAAAATAAAAATTTGTTTAAATAAATATTTAGGATAATACTCCCCCTTTTTAAAACAAACCATTAATAAATTTCTCCACCTTTATGAATATCAAGAATGTAAGAATATTAGAAAGATAAAAAATATAAAGAATGATATTCATAAGAAATTTGTTTAATTTTGTTTTTTAAAAGAATAAAATTATTTTAAATATTATAATGATTTTAAATAGTTCTTTATTTTTTAAATTTCCAATATAACATGGTTTTTAGAGAGGGATATGTAGGGAAAAGAGAAAAGAGAATAAGATAATAAAAGATAATTTTTTTTAAAAAACACCTCTTATCTTCCAAACTCCCTAAAAAATGTAATCATTAGAGAGAGATATTTAAATGATAAATTATAGAGAATAAGATATGTATATCAAGTAAATAAATATGATAATAATAAAATAAAAATAAATATACAGAAAATATAATTTTCAATGAATAAATGAAATAAAATGTTACATACCTATTCCAGGGATTAACCATATCTATTTGAAATTATTATACCATCATTTATTGATTTTTCCATTGAATTAGATTGAGGAAATTCTTTTCTAGTGAAACTAAAAATTAAAATAATAATTTTATTTCAATTTTCTCCTAGAAAAATCAAGTGAATACAGTTATAAAATCATTTTTTACTCATCATTAGTCTTCATTAATGGGGAATAAAGAACACATTATTATTTTAATCTATGAATAAAATCAATAATATTATGTGTTCAAAAAATAATTTTTGATAAATAAAATAAAATTAAAAACTATTAGATCTTGGTTTCCATAGTTTTATTTATATTATATAGCGTGATTTTTATATTTAAAACAAATTATTTTAAATATTTAAATAAGAATTTAATTTTGAAACAATTAAATTTTGAAAATATAAGATATCTCTTTTGGAAAATCTTGGACCTATAAATGCATAATTTTTGTTCTAAAATTATTAGAATCGTGGAAAAATGTGATCAAATAAAATATAAAAATATTAAATAAATTTAATGATTTCAAAACATGATTAATTTAAAAGAAATATATTAAAATATAAATGATCTCGTTATAGTAAAAGATAAAATCAATAATTTCACATTTGAACATTAAAAATTTAATCTTTAATGAATTAAAATTGATTAGGGGATAAATTATGGTGAAAATATCATTGTTTTTGTCATCTTTTTGGAGAAAATCCACCAATATAACACACTTTTTGATGTGATGTCTTAGAAATGTTTTCGTAAATTAATTTTTTTTGTATCATATTGAAACATAATATTTTTGAAGATATTTATTTCCCTGTTTTTACTATTATTGATAGTAATATTGTTAAATGTTTCATAAAATTCAATTATTGTGTTTTTTATCTATAGAATTTTGGTGTAACAACGACTTATTTTGATGAATACTTCTCTATATGTAGAAAGAGTGACTCATTTTTTCTTCTCATTACTCAATGAGATGGTGTATTTTACTAGTATATATAATTTAATAGAAGTAAATTTTCTATCAAATTGGAAAACTAAAAAATTAGAATCTAAAATTGAGAACCATTCAAAATATGTTTCTTTTGAATAAAATAACACAATATTCTTAAATCCTCATAAATAAAAAAAATCATATTTATATATTTGAAGTATATTTCTATATAATTAGATTGAAGATATGTTTTAAGAAACTCACAAAACATGATATGAGGTTGTATATTTGTAAGATAATGTAGACCACCAATCATAATTCAATAATGATTTTTTTCATCACTTCTACTATATTCACCCAATATTTACATACAATATTTTCTAATGGGAATTATATTTTCCTTAAATTAATACATTCTAAAATCATTTTAATAGTTCAATGGTGTATCTTTCTTGATTAAATATGATACCATTATTTAATGGAGAATTTTTAAAATTTAGAATAAATTTGAGTTCAGCCATCAATCTCAATCTCAAATTTATTTTTTATTAAATCAGAAAGTGAAAAATAATAATTTTCATTTTTAGTTAAAAAAATAAAGACATCATTGTAAGTTTTAATTCATAATAATTTAGTTAGATATGTTTTAAAAATATTTTCCAATTATATTTCTCCATTTTATAACCATTTGAAATAAGATAATATGAAATATATTGATAACAAGCTTGAGTTGTATGTTTTAAACTATAATGTTCTTTGGACTGTTTGAAACGATTATGATGAAAAATATAATTTTAAAAATGATATAGTTTTTCAAAAAAAATATTTCGAAATAAATACATCTTGAATATTGAAATAGAAAACCATTTGAAGGGATATAAAATTATAATTTGTGGTGAATGAAAATTAGACTACAATTGATTCTAATTGATTGAATCGTGAGAGTTATTTAGTATAATCAATTTCCTCTTCATTTTTTATCATTTCAAAAATAAAAAAGATTTATTTCTAGTGATATTACCATATTCAAATAGTTTATTTTTTATTTTTTGACCTTATAGAATAATTAAAATTTGGATTTTTAATTAGAATCCAGAAATTTATTTGTGGTAATTGATTTAGTTCCCCTACAATGTAATATAAACAATTTCAATCATTATGGGTATCATTTATGTTTTTTGGTTCATGGAGAGAGGGAAAATCATAGTTTTCCAGGTTATTTATGACTGTTAATAGAGTAAGATTTCCTATATATAAGTATACAATGATATTATCATGTGTATGGCCAGAAGATATTCTAAATTATCCTGGAAAATAATATAAAATATATTCGGATTCCTCATCAACTACATTTAATAGAAGAGATCCATTTAAAAATCTATTTTCAAAAATATTTTGTGTATAATATTTTGGAAAAATCTTATCGAACAAAAAATGGGTTTAATCTCAAAAGGTTTTATTCCTTTTTTAAAGACCTGGTATGATTTAATTAGATTGGAGTACACATGAAATATTCCTTCATTGAAATTGGATTAAAATGTTTTATGATATCTTTTTTGTTCAAAATATTACATCAGAAACATAAAACACAGAAAAATCAAACTCTAGTTTTATTTATTAAAAAACCATAAATAAGGTGTTTATAAGGAATGGACCTATTAAAATGTGAGTAATGATATATCATATATTATTCACATACTCACCATAAAAATATTTTTATTAATAATATTTTCATGAAATAGTTTGAGTGATTTCGTGGATTCATTAATTTCACCTCACTAATAACCCATTTTGTTATGTGTTTTAAGGATATGAAAAATAATTATTACAACCTTCAGAATAAAAAAATTCATTAAATTACTTATTATCAAATTCTATTCCATGTCCACTATTAACTGAAATAATTTATGACCATTTTAATTTTCATTATTTTTAAAAGTCAATATGACATCTTTCCAAGATCCAAAATTATCGGATAAGAAATATGACCCTATGAGTATTTTAAATCCATAAAAATTTATGATATTATATAGGATTTAAAATAGAAAAAATTAAAAAGATCTAAAAATTTTCAAAATGACTTTATTCAAGGGCTTTTTGAGGTGAAATAAATTTTGAAAATTTAAACAAGGATTTATATAACTTATTATATTATCAAGCCTTAAAAACAATGACATAATTGAATTGAAATTTGGGAATATCTCAAAATATTTTATTACTTTTGAGTTTGATAAGATAATTTGACTTATATTGAACATAGAACTTATTCCAAATCCATTACTCACTTAATTATATGTTAAAAAATTTGATGATTTGGATAGAAATCAATTTTAATTTGATTATATGAATATTTTGAAATACTAATTATAGAAATAAAATATTTTTTTTAATGAAAAAAAATGAAAAAAATCAAATTAATTACATATTTTAAATTGATTATAAAATTTTATCAATTATTAATAAATTACATTTGAAGAAAGTTATTAATAATATAGTTTTAATGAATATTAATTTTGATAAACTAATGGTACCTTCACCAATTTTCATACCTGTAGATTTATCGCTGAAGGAGATGTAACTGTATTCTAGTTTATTTATATTATTAAATTCAAATAGGTCTCCAGACAAGTTTCTCTATAAAAAACAATCTTGGTAGCAGAATAAATCATGTGTTTTTATCTAAGGACTCCTTCATGAAAAAATTAACTAATTAATCGTTTTGGTGCACACTGAAACATTTTTCAACTTATGTTATCCAATAAATATTTAATAATAAATTTTTTTCTAAATATTTTTTCATTTAGAAAAAAATAAGAATAATATATTGAAATTGGTCTTCTATATCAAACATTTTTTAGAATATCATTCATAAACTAAAAGACCAATCTATCTACAATTATTAGAATATTCTTCTTGTAAGAAACCTTTTGGATAACTTTTCTCAATAGATTCCTAGAGATTTAATAATTATCAGAAAAAATTACTTCCAATCATTTTATCAGTATTTGAGAGAAAAAATTTCATTAACATTTTCTTTACCTTGTGTTTATTTGAAATATGAATTATTGGGAACTTTAATGATCGATTTGATTTTTTTAATATCCAAGTTTTATTTAAAATGGTGGGAACATAAATTTCTATAAATAGATTCTAACTAAATTTTTGGTGATTTTATTTTTCCTAAACCTCTTGAATATATATTTATTCATGTTATTAAAATATAGAATAATTTTTTGGAATAAATTTCTATGATCAATTTGAGCATATTTTTTCTCAATAATTAAGGCTACTTGAGGAGAAATATGAAGATAAAGAAGGGTATAAATTAGGAGAAGAAGAAGAGGATAATTAAATTGGAATATGGGTACTAACCTAAAAATCATAATAAAAATGCTTAACAAATAAATTTAGGATTTAGTCAAATGAAGTGGAAGATGATGTCGAACTGATGGATTCATCACATTCACTCCATGTTTTTACTTTTTAAAGAGTTTTTAACTTGTTAATTTTCATTTAATATCTTATTAGAGATAAGGAAGTGTAGTTTTATATTACCTTTCTTTTTACACTAAGATCATGTCATTTCTAATTCGTAATTTTGATTAGTTTTTCATGTTTCATGCAATCCAAATTCATTTGGTATTAGATGTATATATTCCTAGATAAATGAAATGGACCAATTAGCTCACATCAATAGGGTTCATCATTGGGAGAGTTGAAGTAGATGGTTTTATTGACATCTTAACCTTCATTATAATTATTTTTTTCTTATCATCACATTATGATTTTCTCTGTCATAATAGAGTAGATGAGTACGTCAACAATAATATCTTTCAAATCATTAGATTCTTGCATGTAAGATAATATATGATCAAAAGAGATGAGTAAAACCCATAATATTATATATATTATTTTCTCAATAGATATCTCATCCTTAGGGGGCATTATAACATGGGAAATATTAGTAAATCTCAAAATGGTTTTTTAAACAGATTTAAAAAATCCAAATAGGATGAAAAACATATTTATGGTATATGTATAATATCGTATCCTTTTTTATTCCTTAATGTGTGGTTTCTTATAGTTTCCAAATTTTATAGACATTTATGAAATAATGGACATGATTTTACTCATTTCTATTAGGACCATAATTAATGATATTGTTAACATTTTTTTAATTCAATATTTTTTACATGTATAAGAGTCTGTTAATATTCACAGTTAATAGTTAGAACATACTCACACAATTTTATTTTACAAAAATAATAACTAATACTAACAATAAAAGTTGTAATTAAAATTTTCAATAAGAATAATGGGTTTAATAAGAATAGGAGCATGTGTAATGGAATTGAATTCCACGGTAAATATATATTTCATTGAAATCGTTTAAAAATTTTAAAACAAATTTTTTTAAAATTCAACTTTTATTAAAATAAAAATACAGTACTTTGATATATTTTTGGTTCAATATTAAACAATTTGGGGGGTAAATTGTTATTCTAAAAAATTTATTAGTAATAAAATTAAAATTTTTAAAATTAAAATATTTTCAAATAATGATGTTTTAAATTTATTAAATAATAGTTTATAAATTATAATCGAGTTAATAAAGATAATATAAATATAAATTTTTAATAGAAATGATCGAAATTAATTTATTCTAATTTGTGATTCGATGATAAATTATGAATCAAAGACATGTAAAAGATGATAATAATAATTTATAATGATTTTTTTAAAATCATGATGTGAGACCCAACATCCCCACCCCTCAATTAGAGTGGTTATTAGTATATATACCTTGATCTTAAAAGTGATCAAGAAACCCATCCCTTTTTTTAGAACCCTATTGAGCATTAATCGTGTCTAAAGAACATATCCTATAATTTTGTGCAGTGATAACATCATAAATAATGATGGTGAATAAGAGAGAAGTTGAGTTTAGGGGATACTATTACATGCCCCTCACATATCACATTTGATAGAGAGAAAAATGGTCGATCATAGATGTTAGAAATACATTGAGATCCTCGAGAGATTGAGTACTTGAAGTATAATTTTTAGGGGATTTGAAAAAAGATAACACTTTGGACTTTATTTATATCAGGAGATATGTTTGTAAAAATTTCACCCCTGAAATACTCCATGATAAATTATTTATCTACATCAAAAACTATAATTTATTTTATCTAATTCACCTAGTGAAATTGTGAATTTGGAGACCAAATTTTAAAGATTCTTTAGAAAATTGAAAATTATAACAAGTTGTTCATATATTGAATTGACTTGTACCATTCAGTAGTGGTATGATCTAGTCCATTGTGGAATCAAAAAACTCATCACCATTCCCAAGAACAGTTGCACTATTCTATGGAATTGGACCACCATATGCTGGTACTAGCTGTTTTGACTAGTTTTTTCTTGATACTACTACAATAGGATCCACCACATAAGAAATGATCTACAATGTTTCTAAAACATTATTATGAATACATGAGACATGAAATCAAAATTCCAGAATGTATTCAAATATACTCAAAGACTTTGACAATATCATCTATCTTAAATATGTTTAATAATCTTGATATTCAATATAATCATTGAAACATAATAATATGAAATTTTTGTAATTACACAAGTTTGTTAGTGATCAAGAAAATAATATGAGTGGGATAGGTATATAATTTTACTTTTAAAACTGAAAATTATGACACTTATATATATTGGAAAAATAAATATATCTTTTCCATGAATCTATTAGAAAAATAATATCAATTGTCCATAAAATAAAAATATTTTCTTCAATAAAATAAACCAGTCATTAATAACAATATATAGGTTCAAAATTAGGCCATAAAATTCATCAGTTTGTTTTAAATTATAATATAGTAAATGATCATATTAATTAGAAGATCAAAAATAATTAAAAATATCATTAATAATAAAACCATTTAAAAAGTATTATTAACACCCATTTGAAAAAAACTGTCGCTCCCTATATGAATCTTATTAAAGAAGGATCTTAATGGATTTTAAAGTTCCTATATATATAAATTTATATTAATAATTTTTTCCTCTTCTTGATTATAACCCTTGGACTATCATTATGGTTTATTTCAAATGATAACCCCTTAATTAGAAATATTGTTCAAAAAACTACCATTTTAATAATAATTGGATTTTTTTTTATATTTTAGGGACCTCTCAAAACCCATTCACCCAAATAAAATTAACTCATGTTTTTAGGGTAAAAACAAAATTTTATTATTTTATAATAATAATAATGATTTATAATTTTTTAAAGTTATAATGGGTAAAAATTCAATAATATTACATAAATTCCTTATAGGTAAAATATAATTTTCTTTTTTATCTTTTTAAACATATAATGGATGGTCTATCACGATCCAAATTGATTCAACCCAAATCTAGTCACACGATCCAACCCACGACAAGGATCACAAGTCATTACCAATTATCCTAGGTTGTAAACCTGTGGCAGACATAATGAAAAACTCATTTGCGAATAATTTGACTTATAAATGTGAAATAAATAAACAATGATAAAATATAAACTACAAGTGGAAATACAATAAAAATTGAATATACATGAATATGACCTCATGGGTCACCTCAAATAAAATAACCAAAATAATTCCTTGAGATATCTAGAACCAATAAAACCTATGTTGGAAAATGATAAAGAAATTACTTGGGAAAACTAATATTCTTAGTGGGGATTCCAAGGATAAATAATTCCCAATGTCTTAACTTTAAAGAAAAATCCAATTTTTCGGGTTTGGAAGTATAATATATGAATGTTGGGCTTTCTGTTAGTTTCAAAATAAAATAATTAATTCACATATATAATACTAAAACTTAACATTATATCCTTAAATATTATTTGATGGAATAAATTAAATTAAATTTAGTTTATTTCTTTATTAAAGTAACTAATGATAAAAATGGAACCATACTATGAGAAATAACGGGGAGATGTTATTGAATAGATAAACTAGAAATTATAAGAAAATAGCATACATTAAAACATGTTTCATGGGATCTGGGGTCCTAGTTGAGGTACCCTAGGAAGAAGATATATAAACATTCACATAATCAATCTTTACTGATAATAGTAATCTTAAATCACTACTCAAACACTTGCTGATATAATCCCTGGATCATTCAAGGAGATCATCCCATGGGATGTTGTTTAATATACTAAGGGAAACTAGCCTATGCATAATCTCAACTATTTATCTTGTGTATCTAGGATCCCACGCAACTACCCATGTCCACCCACGAAAAATAAATATAGTTGATATTTTTTATCAAACTTGTGTATACATTTATATATGAATTTGTTTTCAGAAAATATCATCAAACTTCTCAAAATCGATCACTAATCATGAATTTTTCCCTGTTCTAGGTCACAAAAACTATGCACAATCTGATTTACCAAGCACATATCAAAAATCAACCATCTAACAAATTCACCACATTTCTAACTCATTTGGAATTATTTAGGAGGGGTTTTCCATTTTTATTAGAATGATTCAAAGTAAAAACATATTATTATCATCTTATAAAAACATTTTAAATTTCAAAACGAAGTTAAAAAAATATTCTAAATATGAAAAACACATTTGGATACATAGGTAAACTGATTAACTGAAATAAAAACAATTTTAAAAACAATTTATGATATTGTGTTTCAATTAAATTCAAAAAAAAAACATTAAAACATGCTTTAAATTAATGAAATTCATATAAATAAAAGGGGAAATGTTTTAAAAAAATTATAACCAAATTCTAAGGACCAAAACATTTATATATCTTATACATTTCATATTGCACTAAAACATAAATTCAAAACCCCAAACAGATCATGGAAATCATATTGGAACCACATATATAGGGATAAGTACCTCAAATCATGGCCCACATGGCAATGGAATCCAAAAATCATTTCAAAAGGCCTAATATAGAAAGAGAAACTAAATAAAAACCTCATAAATGAAAACCACAAAATTAAAATCAATGAAACATCACCCCCAGATCACCAGAACCCATAAGGGAAGAAGACAAATATTATAAACAAAGAAGAATGAAGGAGGAGAAGCTAAGAGAGATTAAATTTGAAAATCAACCACAAAAATTTATGATAACACAGGATGACACCATGGAAGAGAAGTTGAACCAAGGGGAGAGGCATGGGTGGGGATGCATTGGATATGATGATAAAATTGTAGAGGGATATGGGAAATTTTGGTGAACAATAAATAATGGAAATATTGTAAAACAACACTTTTTATGAGACCAGGAAGAAAACACGATTTGTGCATAAAGTATTCATGAATTTGTGCCAATTTTGGGGGTCGCTATGTATTGGAACCATGATCTTTCTATGTATAAAATGGAGTATGGTTTGTATTTGTTTTCAATCCTCATTGGATGTTCATAATGTTTGTATGGAAAGGGAACTTATAGTTGGAGCATGAAACAATAATAACGGTGGCATTATTTTCCAAATTATTGGGCCTAAACATTTGAAACTGAAAAAATTTGTGTTTGGAAAATGAATTTGCGTGCAAGATTGTATGTGTTTTGGAAAATTGCAAGAAAGGCATGTTTTAGGATCAAAATGTCGAAAAATGGGAAAGGCATGACCGGCAGGAAAATTTTTGAGTTGTGCATAGAAAACGATTCCAGCATGAAAACCATTGCTTGCATAATGAGTGGTTTTGTGCGACATTGTAGTTTTTACATTAGGGGTTCAGGAGTGCCTATAAATAAGAGGTTACCCCCTTCATTCAGAATGTTTTAATACTTAGAGAATATTAGAGTTGTGATGTGTATAAAAGTTGCACGAAAAGGGAGTTGCACAGTAAAGTGGTAGTGGTGCGGAAAATAAATAGTTGTGAAAATAAAATCATGCATGAAAAAGAATGGTCTTTCACACACAGTGTGTGTGTTGTGGGAAATTATCAGTCTAGGCTGAATACATGTTATGAATATCTTGTTTAGTGTTTTACTACTTTTAAGTGCATCAATTTAGGACATCGATGCAAGAAGTTTCTCATGAAAAATAGTGACACAGACTTGAATTCAAATCTATTGAAGTGACCTTCAAGTTGATAAACTGAGTTAGACTTCTCACAAGGTAGTGAGATAGGAGAGTCGACAGAAGTGATTCGAGGGACACGAAGATCTTTCCATAATCTATTGTAATTGATGTTTTTGTGGAACAAAATGATTTTCGCAGAACCTTGTAATCCATAAACTAGAAATGATTAGTGGATTTAGGTATGAATGACACATTGTCGGTGTATTCTCCTTTGACGTAGCCCTTAGTGGTGAACCATGTAAAAGTGATGTGTGGTATTTATGCATGTGATTGTTTTCTTTATGTTCCCATCATTCTTGTAGGTTTAATGAGTTCTTACCACCATGAGAACAAGATCCTTGATTTAGATGAAAAATTTAGCTCCCTGATTCACCTCTCCCCTCTCTGGGTGTCCTAGATTCCAACACTATATACAATGGAAAATGGATCCACACAAGTCACTGAAGGAATCCCCAAGGTCATGTGGAAAACCATGTGGTCTAGAAATTCTTTTTTAGAGGATGTATGGTTGGATGAGAGATAGTGCATTATTGTCTACCTATATGTGCAGCCTTAAAATACCAACTCTCTTAGTCATATATTTTTAAAATGGATGTTGAACGTTTTATATAAACTATGTGGTAACCATAAACCACCATATTTTTGGTAAAAACACCTATATTTTTTCAAAAAAACATATCTAGGATCTCAGAAAATGAAAAATATTACAAAAATAACTAAAATAAAAGGGTTGGGTTGGGGTGTGAAAATTCACCACATCATTGACACTTTATTCCACAAAATATCTAAAAAGGTATGAAAAGAAATAATAAATAATGATAAAATCATCCCAAAAAATTCATGAATATTCAAATGGATAAAAATGAGAATAAAATCATCTTAAAACCATCTCTAGGTACATATTCAAGTATGTAAACCGACATACCTAGAAACCACTAATAATAATGGATAACTTTTTTTAAAGGTTGGGGCCGAAGCCTCAATTTATTATTTAAAGAAAATACCTCTTTAGACTGGGTAGAGGGAGACCCATTACATAGACCGAAGGCCCAAGGCCAAGTGCCCTGAATAGAAGGCTTTAATGCCCATTTTTTGGCCTAAAGGACCCCTCAGTGAACAGTACTACTACAGTACCCGCGCTGCTACAGTACAGCCGCCACTACAGTACCTGCTATAGTCCCTCCACCACTACAGTGTTTCCGCTGCTACAGTTCCACTGCTACTACAGTACTTCTATAGTACCCCTACAGTCCCCTACTATAGTACTACTATATAGGATTGTAATGCTGTCATGGGGGTCATAACTCCATAAACTCTCTCAAAACATGGAACACCCTGACCCCTGACATAGAAATCATGAAAGGATTTTATCATGGTTCATTTGATATTTTCATGAGAATTTGTCATACAAACCATAATCTTGGTAAACCAGTTACTGTGGTTGTGTTTAGGTAGGTTAGGGTGAAGTAATTGTCCCTATAGAAATATGGGAAAACATGTTTTACCACAAACTCACCAATTTTGGTCTCCACATCATTTTTGGACAAGCTCACAAATTCAAATCAAAACAAAACATTTATGATACCATATGAGAAGTAAGATTAGAAACTATTCTTCAACTACAAGATTTATAATTTCAAAAATACACCCCCATTAGGAGTCATGATTTCATAAAGATATAAAACATATTCTTCTATTCTAAAAAAACACACTCCACCATATTGAGCATCCCAAAACAAGAATTTTTTTTAAAAATAAACTCTAAACAGAGTCATCATTTGCATCATGAATCTCAAAACAAGATGGGCATCCTTTGATGTGGTGGATCTTTCTCTACGTCACTTCCAAGAGACACCTTAGAAAAAATATTTCATATGACCCAAACTTCCAAAATTTGAGAAGGCTCTTGAATATTTTGGATAATATATCCTATTCTACCCCATCTTCACATACTAATAGAAAAGCCATAGGTTTCTCCAAGAAGATTATATTGATAAGAAATATAGTGGCCAATTCCCAATCCATACACTAGAACCATCGCAACTGCACTCAATAAATGATGAGACATCAATCACTTTTAGATATCCATATAAACCCTCTTCGATCTTAATAGCCCACCTTACTTCTTCATTATAGGTTTTGGGGAGATAAAACACCTATAAGAATTGTTCAGCATGATAACCCTATCAATAAAATAAATCCTTCAAGCTGTCATCTTCATAAGGTTCTTAGATATATGAAAATAACTCAAAAAAACTCTTAGAATAGTCTACGACTATTGAATCTACCTTACCAATATAGAGAAAATCTATATCCTTTGTAAACCTTATAGATTCATAGAAAAATTTATGGATAAAAAAGTCCTTGATTTTGTCTTATGAATGGCCCTCCCATGGTTTGGACTGGTAAAAAAGATTCCACCACTTTTATCATGTTCCTTCTAGAATAAATATTGTGAAAGTTATCTTAAGAAGCCTAGGGGTATGATGATGAATGAAAAAATCATAAAAACTTCTCAACCATTATTCATACTTCCCATAATTTGTCAATTATAATAAATTAGAGGGGTTTATCTCGTGAACCTTCTAGATAATTTCATAGTATTGAGGACCACAAGGCTCCAAATGCAGAACAGACTAAACAACTGTGACAATCACTGAGAAACCATAATAACAGTTTGGTAGATCCTCATAAATATGTTTATGTATATATCATATGTCTTAGTGGGAGAATACACGGAAATCCAAAAGCGTTATTTGGTATGAATATGATAAAAAACCAAAACACCACATCCTAATAAAAATCTACCATTACAAATCAAACACCACATCAACAAAAAACCTAGTATAAAAAAAACAAGTAATCAAAAATAAATCCCAAAAAATAGAATAAAGTAATATCCCATGTCCAATTTTTAAAATCATTAAATATACCTTTTCTAATATTTTTAGAAATCAAATATGCATTATATTCTTAACACCTTCCATTAGAATTCCATAAAGTCTCACAAACATATATGTCCCTACCAGCTCAATAACACCTCTACACATACCCACAACTATCCTCTTAAAACATGAATACATATATATATATATATAAATGAATTTGTAGGAATATAGAAGGTCAAAAAATATATTCCAATTTCCAAGACAATTAATTCAACCAAAATTTAAATTCCTAACTCATTTCTAACCACCCAATATCATTGTAAAATTATGCATTTTAAAAATCCTAAATCATTTTCCAAAATAAATTTCCTATTTAAATTTTTATAAAACCTATTAAAAATACCATAACATTTCCCAAAATAAATTCTATTTTCATGGAAAAAAATTTATTTTTAGGGACTAAAATTTTATATTGTAAGAAATCAAATTTCAGTAAATTAATTACCAATGTAAACTTAAGGGAAATCAATCCAAAAAAACTCAATACACCATGAAGAAAAAAAAGTAAACCCAAAAATCTATTAATAAAAATACCATAACCTAAAATGAACCATTGCTACAAATGACTTGAATAAATAGGTTGGTATGTCTTGTACCAACAAGGTGAGGACATTGGATGTCATCAGAGGAAGTTTCATTTTCTATGCATGGTTTTAAAGATCATGAATATTAACCATGAAACTCTTATAATTACTATACCAAATAACTCCAAACATATAGATTCTCAAAATACCCCAAAAATATACATATCCAAATATAACAATCCATTAAAAACCAAAATCCTTAAAAAAACCCGAGAGATTAGCTCCTATTTTGAGACATAACCATCTCCAAACACCATATAATTTCATGAATCCTTTAAAATATGTGGTGATAAAGTAGCTACATATGAATGACGAGATGAATTTTAAAAAACCTATTTCCAAATACAGAACTTCCCCAATTAAAAAGTACTAAACTACTATGATATATATTTTCTCCAAACCAACCTCGGTCAACCCCAAACCGTTCACCTGATTCAGTCTGTGATAAGGCCCGAGAGGCATTCCAAAACCTCTTAGGCTAGAAGCAAGTGTTGGGAATCAAGACAAACTCGATTGTGAATGATTTATTCTATAAACGTGAAACAAATAAACCATGATAAAGGGACAACTAGAAGAAAAAAATAATAACCTCCATGCGACCCCACATGCCACATATATTCAAATAACCACTTTCATTCCATGAGAAATCCATATTGAATGAACATGATGCTAAAAATGATAAATAAAGTCAGCATGACCACTGATATTATCAGTAGATATTATAGGTATAAAAAACAACCTAGGCATTACCATTAAATTGAAATTCAATATTTCTAGTTTGAAAGTAGGATATATAAATGTAGGGATTTCAATTTCTTTAAAAATGAAACAATAAGTTTTCATTTTGAAGAAAAAACATTGACATTATATCCTTAAATAGTGTTTTAAGAAACAAATTAAAATTAATTTATTTTATTTCATTACAAAATTAACTCATTCTAAATTTCATAATATGATATACAAAGTAGAGAAGTTATTTTTTAACGAAATCATATAATTGAATAAATAGAGTACATGAAAATAAGTTTAATAGGATCTAGGGTGGCCTATGACAAATCTATAAATAATTTTCCCAAGTAAATCTCTACCTATATTAGTTATCCAAAATAACTTCTCAAATAGTCATTAACAACCTTACTAGATCGACTGAGTGGATATCCCATGGGAAGTTAGGTTATCTACTCAGGGAAACTAAACAGTGTCTAATATCAACTAGTATAGCATTTGTACATAGGATCTACCCTAAAAACTGATTTAATTCCATGAAAAAGAAATATAGGTTAGTTATTTTTGTGAATCTAGTTTATATATATATATATATAACATCATTTGCTAAAAATATCATCCAATTTCACACCTCTGATCTCCCATCCTAAGTGTTTTCTCATTATAGGTCACATAAAAGAGTCACTACCTCTTTAGATATTCCACATCATAAATCCCACATCTAATAGTTGAACAACATTTCTAATTCAAGGGAAATGCCTTAAGATGGATTTTACATTTATATATGAACCATTCAAAGTTCCAACTGGGTCCCATCATGTTCTGAAAAAAAATATCATTTCAACAAAGGTTTAAAAAATATTCTTAATATGAAAAACTAATGTGGGACCAAATGTAAGCATTTTAACTTTATTGAAAACCATTTTAAAAATCATTTGATCATTTGAGATGTCTTTCAGTTAAAAATAGTTTAAAAACGTGCTTGGAATCAATTATATACTTGAAAATTTATAAGAGAAAAGTTTTAAAAACAAATGAGAACCAAATTCCACGGATCTCTACAATTATATAGCATATAAATATCATATAACACTAAAACACACATTTAAAACATTTTGAAATTTATGTAATTAAAAATAAAATCTTATGCATAGGGAGACCTCCCTCAAATCATGTATCACATGATGATGGGAACCCAAAATCACATAAAAAAAGGACCATTAATGAAAGAGTAATCATGTTGAATCCTAACAGTTCAAAATCCAAAAAATAAAATCATGATCCCATGATCCATAAGTCATAGGAACCCAAGAGGGAGAATAAGAAGAAGAAAACGGGAAAAAAGGGATGGAGGGCGAGTAAGTTGGGATTAGCTTTGATGATACAAATAAGATCTTGAATAAAACACCTGATTCCACAATTGAGGAGGAAACAATCCTAGGGGGGATGTATAGGAAGGGATACACATGTGTTGGGGATCTAATGGATGAAGAATATGAACAATATTGGTTAAAAATAAAGATGGGAAAATTTTAAAACACCACTTTTTACGTGACCTGGAAGACTACACTATTCGGTCTCACTGTCTGCCTTACCATGCACTAACTGTTATAGTGCCTCTTTCCAAAAGAGAATGGAGTTGCATAGTTTAATGGAGGGAGCCTCATTATCATGAGGCAAACCATGCGGGCTTGACAACATTTCTATCTGGGCTATACTATTGGAAGGGATATGGATCAAAATTGTGTTCCTAGTAGTGCAAACTTGATAGACCCATTTTCATGGACACCTTGTTTGAATAGGGATGGTGCATAGGTTTTTCTAATAGTGCACCAACCTCATCCTAGACCAAAAAAACATTTATCAAAAAAATAATTGGAAAAATCCAATAAAAAATAGATTAAAAATAAACAAAATAAAAGGGTTTTGTTAGGATGAGGTGTGACATAGTTTATCAAATATTTATATTATTACACTAAATAGTTTTACACTCAATTATTTTAACTTCTGTAAAATATATTTCTCTATTTAAATATTTTAAATAATACTCCATTATTAACATGAAAATCATGTCCCAATTTATCACAATAACTAATTTTATCATCGGTAGAACTTTTATTGATAGTAAAAAATAATATAACTGAACTCAGATGGAAATTTTCACGAAATATCCTTAAATTAATGTTAAATAATCTATATCAATTATAAGTTGTTGAACATACATGATAAATTATTTTATTATCCCTTTTTTAAAATTTTCAAATTTTAATTTTTAAATACTATGAACTTTATATACATAAAACATAAAAAGTATCACAAAATTAATTTTTATGCATTTAAAAACTCATATGTAGTTCTCTATAATATAGGAATTACTAAAATAATGTTGAGGACATAACAATTATATTTATAACATCATCATAAAAATGAGTAGTCAAAAAATATTTCCATAACATGTTTCTAAAAATTTCATGTAATAGGAAAGTGTTTTATAAATGGAACTTCCCTTTAGATTATTAAAATAATTAATATATGTTTATAAATTATTATATAAATTATAAGAACCACATGATAGGACTAATAAATTTTTTTAAATTTTTATGGATATTAAATTCAGATAAAAATATAACTATACGAATTGAATGTATTACAATGTGAAAAAATAGATAAGTATAATATAATAATTTCAATCTTTTCGATCACCCAAAGAAATAATATCCACCAAAAACACTAGAAATTAAATTTTCTATTACTAAATAAATATACATTTGAAATATGAAAAAAATATACATCCTTAGTAGAGAATAATTTTAAATGGTGAATGTATAAAATATGGGACATTTAGAAAGTTTGGGAACCCATATGATTGTTACAAATATGATCATTTAAATTGAAATTTGTTTGTTGAAATAGTTTTATGGAAATTGGAAAAGTATTATAACCATTAGAATAGTAAACTCACCTATGTAATTTTAAAATAATATTTATTTATTCAATACTATTAAAATATGGATGATTAAAGTCATGATACAAATAATTAAGTATCAAAAAAATATATGTTTTTATTTTAATAAACAATATATGGTTCATTTCTCCTTTTCTGATAAATTTAATAATTTTATTGAAATTTAATTTATAGAAGATGTGTTTATAATATAATTTTATGAGACCGCAGGAACATATCAAAGTGTAAAAAAATCATCATATTCTACAAATTAATATTTTTAAATTAAATAATGATTTAAAAAAAATTAATTTTATCATTTCTATAAAGATATTTTAATATAATTAATTTTCAATTTTTTTGTCTATTAAATGCAATATTTTTAGGGTTAATTTCTTTATCTTTAATTTTTTTTGAATTTGTGGTAAATTGTAAAATACATAAAAATATTGTACTTAAAATTAATGTGAAATACAATATTTAGTACATATGGGATGATTTAAAAGTGATATATTGTATTCAATTTTAATAGTTACTTTTTTACTCACAAGATTCACCACTAATGGTTGTATTTAAAAAAAGATAAACTAACAAGTATTAAATTAAAAAAAAATCTCTTATCCCCCTTATAAAAACCTCTCCTCACCGACCCTTATCTTCACACCTTATAATCCAATTAGATTACTCAGAATATATCCTCATATCTTCTAATATATATCCCCACATAGATAGATTTATTTCTCTTATTATTTTACATATACAATGGTTCCTTAAGTGTATCTAAATGAGGATATATCCATAGGAGAAGATTACACCCTCAATCGAGCATTCTTTTCTTCTTTTCCTCTTCAACATCTTGAACCAATTATTATCATTGATTGTATTATAACCTCATAATTTATAATATACAAAATGGTTGTTATCTCTTTGAAATATATCATTATTCTATTCTAATATTCTAAAATTGAAAACATCAACCAAATTGAGGATTGTTCACCACATCTATGGAAAATGAGTTTTTATTCCCTATTATCACATCCTTGGATTGTTTAAATGTTATTAATATGGTTTAAATTTTTATAAATATATATATATTTTGATTTAATTCATGTTAGGGAATGGAGAAAAATAAAAAATATTAAATAAAATTTCAGTACCATCATCTTGGATAGAAAACATTTTTATATCATATACTAGTATAACAGAAAAACATATACTCTCCAAAAAATTATAATACCTGAATACCCTTTTGAATTAATAATATTATTGAACTTATAGAAACATATTGACTCCTAAAATCATAGATATGTAGTTTTGTAACCATTCTATATGAACATACATAATTATAACCTTATTATTGGTCCTTAGAACCATGGAATGATCTCCCTCAGAATAGAATAATTAAACATGATATCTATTTAAAACACTTGTAAATGAACACAATTTTATTACAGTAAATAAATTATAGATTTACACGGTTTTGAATAATATAACTAATGAATAATATTAATTTTATTTATTGTTGAGTGAAATCATAGAATGATTCTAGACCTTTGGTAAGGGATCTCACCAAACTACCCTATTTTCATTGGGTCATAATTAATATCAATTTACCTAGATTCTCTCCCAATTGATCTTACATAGCTATCATATAATCCGTTTATATTTCACAAAAATATATACACAGTTTAATCTATATTAACATGATGTGAATATAAATGTTTTAAACGATCACTTCCTAATTTTTTTCACCCAACAGAGATGATTTATTGGAATTTCTCTGTATTCTTTCCTTCTTTTAGGTACAATACAATGAAATTTTTTAACCTTACTTGGTTTAAAAAATTATTATTTTGATATATAAAATAATTTTATTTTATTTTTGGTATTATTGAAATTATTATCCTCTAACACCCTTTAATGATTCATTACTCTTTCTAAAAACCCCAGATAAAATTAATACCAACAAAATTATTTCCGCAATAGTTTTTAAATTTTCAATTGAAATGGAATTATTTTCAATTTAATAAAAGTATTTTTTTTACTATGAAAAAAATCTAATTTTTTACCTTCCTTCATGAAATTAATTATCATATGTCATTTGAATATATTTTATTGCATCATTATGTATCACATTTCTACTTCGTTGGTTTTTTCGATTATTATGTATGATGTGTCATTTAATTACATGGAAAACACATTCATATACATGGAATGACGTATTAACCTAGATAACACTCCAACTAATTCTGTAATCTTATGTCTTATCACAGAACATGTATGGAATTTTAGAGTAAAACTAAAAAATTATAGGACTCCATCCACAATGTGATGTTGTCTTGGTGATTGGCCTTGAATTATGCTTATGTATTATTATATTGTTTTCCATATTTCAAGGATTCCTTGAACATATGTTCTCGAAACACGAGAACCATTACTATATGTATCCACTCATGTTTATTTTTACGTATTTAATCATGATATGTCATTTGATTCATATTTTTTTCTTCATTATCTTGTTTATTACCTTACTGGGGATTTTAGTTGTCCAATTTTGTTTATATATTCTAAAGGTAATCCTATAAATATATAAGAGATCAAAAGGTATTTAGGATATCATTATAATTAATTTTTTTTTCTAGTCTCATTTTAATGTTTTTATGAACCTAGTCATAAAAAAAACTAGACATGTAGATCTGTAGGTCACATCTTGTCAATATTTAAATTGAAGACAATTTAATAGTGTACATAAAATACTTGGGTCATTATATTTAATGCATATTCATATTTTAAATTTCAAAAATAAATATCCATTATGTTATTTTTGGTGTAAAAAATTAAATTTTAATATTTTTATTAAATAAATAATATTGATAGAATTAGTTTTAAAATATTATCCATGGTCACTTCTCAAATAAATAATATTTTTATATCTTCCCTTATTAATAACCACTAATTATGTGATAAAAATAAAACATAATTCATATTTATGCCTAACAATTTCATCTCATTATATCCTAGAATAATTAATAAATATAAAAATAAAAATATACTCTCCCCAAATGTTTTTTATTTGAGTATAATCAAATCCATGTAGATAAATTCTAATGTCCTATAAGTGAAATATTATTAATACATTTAATTATTGATATATGCCTATTTTATATTTATCACATGGAATCGAGATTCTCTATATAGTATTAAACCATTGGGAAATCAAATATAAAATTAACCTCAAATAAATTTCCCCAATAAAATAAATAATAGTTACCAAGTCTCGTACACCATATCAAGGAATCATTTATATCATCATTTAAATGATTTTATTTGAATGTTGGGTTAATATCTAAAGTATAGTCATTATCAATTATATTTGAAATAAGTTATATAATATTTTTATTATAAATCAATCTAAAAATAATAATAAAATCAATACTATATCCAATATCAAAATGGTGGAGAAATACATGTCATTTTTACTTTAACTCGTCAATATTATGAGATTTTATGATTAAAAATATCTATAAATATCCAACCATATCAACTCCAATATTATTTATTTTAGAATTATATCTTAAATTAATAATTAATTCATCGATATTTTAGATGGAAAGATAATTGTAAAAGTATTAACAAAAAATATAAAACAACTGTTTTTTATATACAATATTAAATCATTTTATCAATAAAATTTTTCATAAAAAATAGTATAATTTGATATTTTGTAAAAAACTATTTTTTGATCCACATGTGTGAAAAAAATGAGATATCTGAGATGAAATAAAATTAGTTATAGAATATTATATAAGATATTAAGATAATTTATAATAGTTAGAGAAATAATCAGGATTTCCCCCCCTCTATTGAATTTGTTCCTTTTAAACATTTTTTTCTAAGGACCAACTAAAGAACCATCATCAAACTATGTACTTACATTTATTACTAGATCTAAAAATAAGATATTTCTTATAAGACATTGTATTAACAAGAATAGATAAATCTTCATAATTTTTCACATTTTGTATTTTTAACCATATTTTTCTGGTTCTCCACCGCTTAAATTAAAATAGTTTTCAATAGAAAAATTTTGTTTAAAAACTATCAAATAACTATTTGTATTTTTATTTGTAGAATATATATAATAATTATTCACATATAAAATAAAAATATTTTTTAATGAAAAATAACATTCAAAATTATTATTTTCCATATATATATTCATTAGGATTTGTCTTTTGGAAGAGAATTTAATTTAATTTCAATAATATAATAATTTATGTTGATCTCATTATAGAATCAATAAGTAATATTTGAAATATAAATAAAATATTTTTTTAATTATTTTATATAACTATAAACATATATGTATATATATTAATTTATTGAACTAATATTTCAATTAGTCATTGTTAGAAATATCACCAGAATGTTCATACGTACTCCGATAATGTAGAATAAATTATTTTACCATGTATACTAGAATAACTTCATTTTAAAAAAACTAATTTTAGGGTTTTTACTAAAGTTCAAAAGATTATAGTCTAGGATCATATTTCCATTATTTTTTAAATCACATAATTGGGATTATAAATATTTTAATCCCTCTATATTTCTATGAAATTTTCAACATCATTCTTTTTAACAGTATTAATTTTAATTTTAATTTTATAATTTCTAGAGTTTCTACAAAAACTATATACTTTTTATGATACCAAAAAGATTCCTCATTTTTTATTATTTGTAGCACATTGAGAAAATAATTTATAGTCATCATGAAAATTATGATAAACAATATAATTAACAACTACATTATTTTTATATTGTTATGTTCCTATTAAAATAATCCATAATTCAGGTTCAATAATATGAATATCATAATTATAATTATTAAATTTTAAATATTTCTAAATCACATTCATTAGTATAAGAAAATAATTAAATCTTATGACACCCATAATTATCTCAATTGAAATTTGGATCTTTATCCATAGGAATTGCCTCATTACAATTCATCATGTAAAATAATAAATAATAATTTATCATAATTTTCTAGTTATTGAGAACTCAATGATGGTTATGATATCATTTTTGGTCATGTATGATAATACAATTGAATACTTGGGTTTTAATGAATAACATAAAAATTTGAAAAATAAATAATAGAAGAAACTATAATTTTACAATATTGTATAAATTATATTAATTTATAAATGAAATTAAAATGAAACGAATGGATAACACAGCAGGAAAAGTCCTATAGTGTCTCTACATTAATAAATTAAACTCTTTTCTCACTTACATGAATACATAACATAATTTTGATAATTTTAATATTTTTACCCTTTCAACAATAGATCTTTATGAATTAGTAAAATTATTTGACCCATAAAGTGATTACACAATCCTTACCTAGGAATATTATAATAATGACCACCTATATGTCTTAATCACACATTAATTGAAAGTGATTTTTATTTATAAAAAATTACATAATGAGAAATAAACTTGAAGTGTTTAAATATGAAAATATGGAATTTTCTAAATATAAAATACAAATGAAATTTGATAAAGAGGAGGATGATTCGTTAATTTTATATTGATGAAATTTTATTCATATATTTTAATATAATAAAATTATTTTTAACAATATATTATTTGAATGAATATTTTTTAAAATAAAATAATTTTTTAAATTATATAAATTTTTCATCTATATTATATGGTTACAACAATTATTTTAATTATTTTTTTAATTATTTCTACATAAAATTTTATCTTCTATATATAACTCAAATATATTCATCTAGAATTTAAATACAACCATCAATGATATGCATTAAAAATCAATCAATACATTACATATAAATTCTAAATCATATGAAAAATTCATTAGTTATTGATAGAACTTCATTGGTAAATGATTCACTAATAAATTGTTCCTTGATAAGGTGTAAAACCAAATTTAAATTACAAATTACAGATTAATAAAAATTAAATCAAATTAAATAAATAAAATAAGGGATATTTAAAGAAATTTTTTATTTAAAATATTCATGATGTCAAAAATAATTCTATATAAAATAAACCTTTTAACTTGAAATAGTTATTCTAGAAGAAATTTTTGGGTTGTATATATATGGGACGTATATATATTTATTTGTTTACAACAAATTTTTGGGGTAAATGAAAAAAAGAATAATCAAGAATAAATCATGAGTATATAAATTTTCTAATTAATAGAGACAAAAAATATTGACAGAAATTATATTTTATCGATATTAATCAACTGATACACTATAGTTAATCATTTGTTTATAGTCCTCAAATGAATTGAGTATAGGTTGAATTATATTTTCAAAAAATAAATGATGATTTAAAAAATATCTATTTATTTGAATATTTTTTATTTTAAGAAAATATTTATTAAAAAATTTAATTTACTTCAATAATATTATAAAAATCATTTAATAAAAAACTAATTATCCAAAATCATTATATTTAAAAATTATACAATCAGTTAACATCTTAAAAATAATTTATATAGTAAATATAGCTCTATTAAACATAAGATAATTATAAAAACCTCATATAGTATAAAAAATATATAAATTAATGAATGATTAACATTTTCTTCAATGATTATAAATGAACTCATTAATAATAAATAGAATTTTTTTGTGAGCTTCAAAACAACCAACAGTTTGGATAGTAAAATGAAAAAATTCCACTATTATATTTTAATTCAATGTCTCAATTTAATAATATATTTTATTTATTAAATTCATTTAACTAATATATATTTAACTTCAATTTGTTAATTTAATTATTTTTAAAGTATATTAGATGAACAATCTAATATAAAACGGAGGATGATAATGACACAAGTGCTCATAATATTTGGGATACTTGAACCGAACCCCATTTAATTTTAAAAAACAAATTTTTTATCACTAATTTATTATGAATGCATGTTAGACTCAAAACACACTATTTGTATTTTTAAAATCTCATCCAAAAACCTAATATAAATTAAATACCATATTTTATATTTAAAATTGTGAAACTTGATTAAAATATAAAATAAAGGATCTAAAACTAAATAAATTTATTAATTCATTTTATTATCCGATAAAAATATATAATTAATTGATTAATTAAAAATTCATTACAATGAGGAGCTATGGAAACCGATATAATAATCACCTTGAAAAATAATATCAAATGACCATAATAATTCATCAAACCAAACTATTTTTAAGATAGTAAATCAACCACCATATACATCTATAAATAAATGGGACATAAAATAAGTTAAATTGAGGAAATATAAATAGTTTATTAAAATCACATTAATTTTGAAATGGGTAATCTCATGTCTTATGTTGTGAGTAATAGCAATGATCATGAAATAAAATTAAATCAAAATATTCATCCATAATATTGATTCACATACAAAATAGATTAAATTATGAAACATAACTTATGTTCATATCGACTAAAATAGATTGAATATTATAAAAATACATTAATAAATAATTATTTTTTTGAAAATATCAATAATTCATTGTATTCATTAAGTACCCATAATAGATTTACCAATATTACTTTTTTATCTAGGATTATAAATGAAAAAATCCATCTAAAAACCTAATGTTATGAGTATTTATCAAAATAAAATGAACATAAAGTGTTTCAAGGAATTTTGTCATTACACCTTGAAAAAATATAAACACTATAGTCTCATTGAATACCATTATGAATACATATAGGGAATATTTTTTGAGAAAAACCCATCAATTTAAAAAATCATTCTTTTTCCTCCATTTAAAATAAAAATTACCAATGAGAACCATAAAATTATTTATAATATATTTTACCATATTAAAATAAAATAATTATTCATTTAATATCATATTCCTGTAAAAAAGTAAATTATATTCACTAATATGATACAATAAAATTAAAATTGAAATAATCTAAAATATATTTTCTTGTATCCTCTAATCATTATTAAAGACATCACATACAGATAAAATACAACCATATTACCCAATGAATTTAATTACTAAATACTTTACCTTGTATAATTTATGGACAGGTAACAATCAATATGGTGGACTGGATTATTTTTTGAAACACCCAAAAATACTTAAGGAACAACATTGTATTTGATGACATAATGACACACAACACCAACCAGAGAAGGGAATATAGTATCTAGAGACATTATGCTATATTTATTTTCTTAAATAGATTTAATTACACAAAAAATGATATTATGTTACATTATAATAAATATTGATTTTCTTCAATGGCTTGAAATACACACACGATCATGTTTTAACCAACACTATTAGTATAATTATATAAATGACACATATCACATATCAATTTGAATAGAGGGTATAAATTGGGTTAACTAAAATATGGAAAATATATGGTTTAAAAATTTATAAAATACATTAAATTGTTATATATTTATTAATTATAAAATAATAATATATTATATGAAAAAAGATATATATTATGAAAAATGTGTGTTTTTTAAAAGGCAGTTTAATCGCACCATACACAAAAAAAATTAAATTTATATTAACAACTTTAAGTAATTTTTTTCTGAAAAATGAAACATAATTTTTTAAAATTTTACTACCAAAATTATAATATGGTGAATTTTTGGGATTTATTTTCAAATAGTTCACTTATTGATGAATAGTGACAAATACAATATTTTAATTAGAAACTGCATTTTTTCATAAATAATATATAAAGTTATTTTATAATTTGAAATGGTTTTGATGTAAAATTAGTTAAATTTTATAACCAATAATCCAATTTAGATCATTGGAATCATTTTGATAATGAATTTATATATAAAAACTTTGTAAACATATGAACATCTTCTTATTAAAAATAATGTTTCACATCACGTATGTAGGATTAAATTAAAATTTAAAAATTACAATTCTTTGAATTTAATTTTTAAAAATTGATTTGATATTTTTAATAATAATAATTTATTATTTAGAATTAGTTAATTTTTTTTAACCAAACTGAATCGTGAAAAAAATAAAAATTACTTACAATGGATAGGTTAAAAACTGATTTACCGGGGGTTCAACTAGAACTATTTGATTACAATTGAACTAAAATATTATCTTAAATTTATAGAATTATTTTATTTATAACATTTAAATAAATTTATATAAAATATGGTAATTTCCTCCCAATTGGTGTTGAATATGACCATTGTTAGGAAGCTAGTTTTCATAGTCAAAAACTAAAATGGTAAAAACAAATAAGAAAACATAGAGGTTAAGGAACAAAATTCATAAAAAATTTGTTTTTTTACTGGAAGTTATTATTATTGACCATATAATCAATCTAACCAATTAAATATAAATATTGGGGCCACTTGAGGTATGAATGACCTCCAAATAGTGAATTCTTTTGGGTATTTACAAGAACAAATATTTTCAACTATAAAAGTTAACTTAGACCTTCACTTACTCAGACCTCTCAAACCACATAGGTTGATAATATTATTGACCAAATATCTTGTATAATGCAATAAAATCTCATCTAATCTTTATTTTTTGGATTAACTCCATCCTGGGAAGGATTTTGGGTAATCTAAAGGCATATAAATGAAGAAGAGAAAATGTTCTTCAATAAGCATCTTTATTTTAATTCCTTCTCAAACTCTAAAAATTCTTATTAAAAATAGATTATATAACAACAGTTTTATATTAATTTTACTAATTTTATTTTTATTTTATGTTAATGTCCTAATACCATCTACACCTCCAACTAATGGGTTACGAAATTATCATTGTTGTCTACAGCAGACTACCACATCACAAAATGATGTTGATCATTTTTCCATTTCCCCCTCACAAGTATTGGTATGATGATGGATCCATAGAATTTATATCTGATATTTATAATGTAATTATATAATTGGATTCATTTTATAATTTAATTTTTTTACCTTATATCTTATATGATACACAATAACGTCTCTCAAGAGTTCATTGGACACACTCCACATAAAGAAATGTGGCAAGTGTTTCACTAACACCTATCATAGAAGGAGATAGTGGTTAAAGTAAATTAATATATGTTATATACATGAAATATTTATCAGATTAATGAAATATTTATAATTATGTAAATATAATATTTAATTTTATTTCTCATAGTTAACGATGGCATCATCGTTGACACACGTGTAGACTACCACCTCTACGAAATGATGTGAATCTCGTTTCATCACAACACTAAATGGATGATATATATTTATAATTAAAAAAATATAAAAAATTTGATATTATTATCAGTATGTAATGATTATATATTACACACCTCCTTTTGATAATAATATTTTGGAAATGGAAAACATACTCATGCGTGAATGCACTGTAACACCTCAATGTTTGTTACATACTTCACTTTTTGTAAGAATATTTCATGATTAGTTTTAATAGTACAATTGAAATATAAATACAACAATTATTTCATGATTATTATTATATAGATAATATAAATATATAATAAGTGAATGAACTGGAACATTCATGAATAAATACACATGATAAAACAAGGAAATTAACACCACTGATAATAAAAATAAGAAATTGATATTAATTAATTAGTTATAAGAAATTATAATATTATCATATATGATATTATAAATATTAATATGGTTCTTTTATAAGATAATAAGTTGTTTAAAACCACTATAATTGGGTTTACATAATGTTCAATCAATAGGAAGCATGAGTTAAGGGAACTTATCAGAATTTACATTCCACTTAGATTTATTTGTTATTATGAACCAATTAAAATATATGTGGTGTATATATAGCCCATGTGAAATGTAATATCATTATTTATCTATACATAATAGTCATTTATTTTTAAAATTTAATTATCAAATCCCATTTAATTTGACTTGAAAATTACTATGTGATAATAGTTATTGTACAATCTCACTATATATTGTGATTCTTACATTTATATTGAAACAATAACTTCCACAGGGTAATTTTTCATTTGAATTTACATTTATTTTAAATATATGTATTATTATATGATGTATATTATTATATCCTAATCCATAAATTTTTTTTACATATGGTGTTTACTTTGAAATCTATATGATTAACTAGGGAAATGTTGACAAATCTATATCTTTTACTCAATATAGATACATAAGGATAAGGAACCATTTTTGAGAATTAAATCAATTATTCAATATTTGATTAATTCTTTGAGTTGGTATGACACTTGGGGTACTAGTTATAGAGATCCTCTTTATAAATTGAGAGTCTTATAAGACAAATCAATTCTCTTTACCGTTCATTGTCTTCGCTATAATCTAGACTTTTTTTAGTTTAGTAGATTTAGTTTTAGTAGATTTAGTAGAAAAAAATAGTCAATGATGAACCTCCATAGATTCACCTATATAATCCGTGGCTAAAGTTCTGAAAATAAGAGCTTCAACGACACTTGTAAATAATCCAAGGATCATGACAGGTATTGGAATCACTAATGGTACTAAAGAAACAAGAACAAAAACTACTAATTCATCCGCTAATATATTCCCAAAATGTCGAAAACTAAGCGATAAGGGTTTTGTAAAATCTTCTAAAATGTTAATGGGTAAAAGGATTGGAGTTAGTTGAATGTATTTACTGAAATAACTGAATCCTTTTTTGCGAAGTCCTGCATAGAAATAGGCTACTGAAGTGAGTAAAGCTAAAGCAACAGTTGTATTTATATCATTCGTGGGTGTGGCTAACTCACCATGAGGTAACTGTTTGATTTTCAAGGAAAAAGAGACCCAGACCAATTAGAAACAAAAATAAAAAGAAACAGAGTTCCAATAAAGGGAACCCAAGCTTCATGTTCTTCTCCAACCTGAGTAAAATAAAGGTCTCAAAAGAATTCAAGGATATATTCAAAAAAAATTTGACCGTCAGTTGGAATAGTTTTTCAATTTTGAACAGCTAGTGTAGCTGAACCTAATAAGATAGCAATTACAACCAATGAAGTAATAAGCACTTGGGCATGTACTTGGAAGCCCCCTATTTTCCAATAGAAATGTTGGCCTACTTCAACACCCGATATATCATAGATGCCTTTTAGGGTGATGAAACATGATATAACATCCATTTTGGAGGTCCTCTATAAAAAATATAAATAAAAAAGGTAATCATTTTGATTCAAACATCTCTTTCACAATTTGCTTTACTGCTTATTTTATGAATCATTGTGATGTAAATAACACTATGAATGAGGTTTCCAATAAAAAAAATAAACAAGATCATCCTCAAAGCATTATTAAGCTAATATGATCCTTAAGAATTGAAAATAAAAATTTGTTAAGAACAAATCAGATTAAAGCTATAGCTTCATCATTCGCCGGAATAGAAATATCCGCAAGGTCATGGTCGCCATTTGTATCGATAAAACAAATTATTGGAATTCCCAACGCCACACATTCTCTAAGGGTCGTATATTCTCCTTGATGATCAAAGATAATTAAAATATTGCGCAACTGCGTCATATATTGAATCCCACCCAGATATGTTTGCAAATGATTGAATTGTCTCTTCAACATAGCTGCATCTCGTTCCAGAATACAGTTGAATTTCACTATCCTTAGTTCTGTTCTCAAGTCCCTAATCTTATGAATCCTTGTTTCTGTAGTGGACCAATTCGTTAACATACCACCAAGCCATTTTTTATTATCATAATGACACCGAGCCCTTATAGCAACCCATGCGACTGAATTGGCTACTTTTTTTTGGTACCAACAAGTAATAATTGTTTTCCTTGCCTTGTTGCATCAAAAACCAAATCACAATCTTCTAATCAAAAACACGCTGTTCTAGTAAGATTTGTAAGATGAGTACCTTTGTTCTTTCCAGAGATATATGTTTTCATTCTAGGATTCCATTTCCTAGTACTATGACCCAAATGAACTCATGCTTCAATCATATCTTCTAGATGGATGTTCCAATATTTTCTTGTCATTTTTCCTCACATTTTTTCTATTTTTTATTTCAGCATTTCAACAAATGAAGAGATACACTATGGAAATAAAAATTGTTCCAATGGAACCCGAAGGGGTTCATTTCTTTCTATTCGTGATTGTTGTAACTATCCATCTTAATAATCGTTCAATCTTAAAATAATGATCGTTCTGATAAGATATTTTATTTAGGTTTTAGGAGAATTGTTTCAAATTCAAGAAGAATCAAATTTACCTCTGCGATATAAAAACTTATCTCATTTCCCCCACGAATAGATTCTTTTTTTTAGTTTTTAATGGAATGTTGTGATGTTGCCTTCTTGAACGGTGCACTAATACTTTTTTGAATCTGGTACCGGTGGGTATAATCCGTCCCAGAATAACGTTTTCTTTTAGCCCTTTCAACCAATCAACATGTCCCCGGATAGATGCCTTTGCCAAAACTCGAGCAGTTTCTTGAAAAATGGCTTCGGATATAAAACTTTTAGTATTCAAAGATGTTCGAGTTATTCCCAATAAGATCACTCAATAACAGATCACTTCTTCCAAAGCACGCCCCGTTCGTTCCACTCGTAAAAATCCAATAAGTTCCCTGGGTAAAAAAACATGATACATTCCATTTTCTGAAACCAAAACATTTGATGTTGTTTGACGTACAATAATTTCTATATATTTAGTATGAATTTTCACTCCCTGGGATTGATAAAGACTTTGGATCTTATTCACCAAATAAATACGACTTTTCACAATAGTTAGCTCAGCACCAATCAAGAAAACCAAAGGATTTCGAAGAATTCTTGTTATACGTTCATTCCAACTCTTCACCCTTGATTCTAGGTTCCTCGATGTGGAATTAATCGAGAGAAATTCTAGTACGTGTTCCACTTTTGGGAGACCCTGCGTGATATCACCAGATTTTGATTTTTTATATATAAATGTGACTAATGTGTTTCCTTCGTACATGATAGATCCATAATGGCCACGAATAGTTGATCCGGGAGTGGATAAATAAGACTTAGCTGATCTTATTACTAAAGATTGAACTTGAACAATTAGAACTTGACCCGATTTGAGTGTTCTCTTTTTAGCTATGCATACATTTTCACAAATAAACTGACCAAGCCAATAGATGGATGTCTCTTCAAAAGAATTTTGATAGGGGAAATACCAATCCAAATGGAATGGATTCAAAATGATGTGACTGCATGGATCGAGATTATAAATTATCCCATTTTTCATCCATAAAAAAATTCATTATCGGTTTACTGAATAAATGGATAGTGTTTTCAGTAATTTACCTTGTTACATCATTCCTTATCTAATAAAATTTAAATAAAATTAAATATATAAAATAAGGGATATTTAAAGAAATTTTTTGTTTAAAATATTCATGATGTCAAAAATAATTCTATATAAAATAAACCTTTTAACTTGAAATAGTTATTCTGGAAGAAATTTTTGGGTTGTATATATATGGGACGTATATATATTTATTATTTTACAAATTTTTTTTTTGGAGTAAATGAAAAATATAATAATCAAGAATAAATTATGAGTATATAAATTTTCTAATTAATAGAAACAAACAATATTGACAGAAATTATATTTTAT
The DNA here is from genome assembly GCA_963277665.1 of Viscum album. Classification (NCBI taxonomy): domain Eukaryota; kingdom Viridiplantae; phylum Streptophyta; class Magnoliopsida; order Santalales; family Viscaceae; genus Viscum; species Viscum album. Next base: position 1,558,156,386 of record OY728160.1, read on the forward strand.
CGATATTAATCAACTGATACACTATAGTTAATCATTTGTTTAAAGTCCTGAAATGCATTGAGTATAAGTTGAATTCTATTTTCAAAAAATAAATGATGATTTAAAAAATATCTATTTATTTAAATAATTATTATTTTAAGAAAATATTTATTAAAAAATTAAATTTACATCAATAATATTATAAACACCATTTAATAAAAAAATAATTATCCAAAATCATTATATTTAAACATTATACAATCAGTTAACATCTTAAAAATAATCTATATAGTAAATATAGCTCTATTAAACATAAGATAATTATAAGAACCTCATATTGTATAAAAAATATATAAATTAATGAATAATTAATATTTTCTTCAATGATTATAAATGAACTCATTAATAATAAATAGAATTTTTTTGTGAGCTTCAAAACAACCAACAGTTTGGATAATAAAATGAAAAAAATTCCTCTATTATATTTTAATTCAATGTCTCAATTTACTAATATATTTTATTTATTAAATTCATTTAAATAATATATATTTAACTTCAATTTTTTAATTTAATTATTTTTAAAGTATATTAGATGAACAGTCTAATATAAAACGGAGGATGATAATGACACAAGTGCTCATAATATTTGGGATACTTGAACCAAACCACATTTAATTTTACAAAACCAATTTTTTATCACTAATTTATTATGAATGTATGTTAGACTAAAAACACACTATTTTTATATTTATAATCTCATCCAAAAGCCTAATATAAATTAAATATCATATTTTATATTTAAAATTGTGAAACTTGATTAAAATATAAAATAAAAGGATCTAAACCTAAATAAATTTATTAATTCATTTTATTATCCGATAAAAATATATAAATAACTTATTAATTAAAAATTCATTACAATGAGGAGCTATGGAAACCGATATAATAATCACCCTGAAAAATAATATCAAATGACCATGATAATTCATCAAACCAAACTATTTTTAGGATAGTAAATCAACCACCATATAAATCTATAAATAAATCGGACATAAAATAAGTTAAATTGATGAAATATAAATAGTTTATTTAAATCACATTAATTTTGAAATGGTAATCTCATGTCTTATATTGTGAGTAATAGCAATGATCAAGAAATAAAATTAAATCCAAATATTCATCCATAATATTGATTTACAGACTTAATAAATTAAATTATGAAACATAACTTATGTTCATATAGACTAAAATAGATTGAATATTATAAAAATAAATTAATAAATATTTATTTTTTTGAAAATATCAATAATTCATTGAATTCATTAAGTACCCATAATAGCTTTACAAATATTACTTTTTATCTAGGATTATAAATGAAAAACTCCATCTAAAAACCTAAAGTTAAGAGTATTTATTAAAATAAAATGAACATAAAGTGTTTCAAGGAATTATGTCATTACACCTTGAAAAAAAATAAACACTTTAGTCTCATTGAATACCATTATGAATACATATAGGGAAACTTTTTTGAGAAAAACCCATCAATTGAAAAAATCATTCTTTTTCCTCCATTTAAAAAAAATTAGCAATGAGAACCATAAAATTATTTATATTATATTTTACCATATTAAAATAAAATAATTATTCATTTAATATCATATTCATGTAAAAAATTAAATTATATTCACTAATATGATACAATGAAATTAAAATTGAAATAATCTAAAAAATATTTTCTTGTATCCTCTAATCATTATTAAAGACATCACATACAGATAAAATACAACCATATTACCCAATGAATTTGATTACTAAATACTTTACCTTGTATAATTTATGGAGAGGTAATAATCAATATGTTGGACTGGATTATTTTTGAAACACCCAAAAATACTTAATGAACAACATTGTATTTTATGACATAAATGACACACAAAACCAACCAGAGAAGGGAATATAGTATCTAGAGACATTATGGTGAATTTAATTTCTTAAATAGATTTCATTACACAAAAAATGATATTATCTTACATTATACTCAATATTGAGTTTCTTTGATGACTTTCAATACACACACCATCATGTTTTAACCAACACTATTAGTATAATTATATAAATGACACATATCACATATCAATTTGAATAGAGGGTTTAAATTGGGCTAACTAAAATATGGAAAATATATGGTTTAAATTTTTTTAAAATACATTAAATTGTTATATATTTATTATTTATAAAATAATAATATATTATATGAAAAAAGAAATATTTTATGAAAAATGTGTGTTTTTTAAAAGGCGGTTTAATCGCACCATACACAAAAAAATTAATTTTATATTAACAACTTTTAGTAATTTTTTTCTCAAAAATGAAACATAATTTTTTAAAATTTTACTACCAAAATTATAATATGGTGAATTTTTGGGATTTATTTTCAAATAGTTCACTTATTGATGAATAATGACAAATACAAGATTTTAATTAGAAACTGCATTTTTTCAGAAATAACATATAAAGTTATTTTATAATTTGAAATGGTTTGGATGCAAAATTACTTAAATTTTATAACCAATAATCCAATTTAGATCATTGGAATCATTTTGATATTGAATTTATATATAAAAACTTTGTAAACATATGAACATTATCTTATTAAAAATAATGTTTCACATCTCGTATGTAGGATTAAATTAAAATTTTAAAATTACAATTATATGAATTTAATTTTTAAAAATTGATTCGATATTCTTAATAATAATGATTTATTATTTAGAATTAGGTAATTTTTTTAACAAAACTGAATCGTGAAAAAAATAAAAATTACTTATGATGGATAGGTAAAAAACTGAATTACTGGGGGTTCAACTAAAACGATTTGATTCCAATTGAACTAAAATATTATCTTAAATTTATAGAGTTATTTCATTTATAACATTTAAATAATTTATATAAAATATGGTAATTTCATCCAAATTTTTTTTGAATATGACCATTGTTAGGAAACTAGTTTTCATAGTCAAAAACAGAAATGGTAAAACAAATAAGGATACTTAGAGGTTAAGGAACAAAATTCATAAAAAATTTGTTTTTTTACTGGAAGTTATTATTATTTACCATATAATCAATCTAACCAATTAAATATAAATATTGGGGCCACTTGAGGTATGAATGACCTCCAAATAGTGAATTCTTTTGGGTATTTACAAGAACAAATCTTGTGAACTATAAAAGTTAACTTAGACCCTCACTTACTCATACCTCTCAAACCACATTGGTTGATATTATTATTGACCAAATATCTTATATAATTCAATAAAATCTTCTATAATCTTTATTTTTTGGATTAACTCCATCCTAGGAAGGATTTTGGGTAATCTAAAGGCAGATAAATGAAGAATAGAAAATGTTCTTCAATAAGCATCTTTATTTTAATTCCTTCTCAAACTATATAAATTCTTATTAAAAAAAGATTATATAATAACCGTTTTATATTAATTTTACATATTTTTATTTTTATTTTATGTTAATGTCCTAATACCATCTACACCTCCAACTAATGGGTTACGAAATTATCATTGTTGTCTACAGCAGACTACCACATCACAAAATGATGTTGATCATTTTTCCATTTCCCCCTTTAAAGTATTGGTATGATGATGGATCCATAGAATTTATATCTGATATTTATAATGTAATTATATAATTGGATTCAATTTATAATTTAATTTTTTTTTACCTTCTATCTTATATGATACACAATAATGTCGCTCAAGAGTACATTGGACACACTCCACATAAAGAAATGTGACAAGTGTTTCACTAACACCTAACATGGAAGGAGATAGTGGTTAAAGTAAATTAATATATGTTATATACATGAAATATTTATCAGATTAATGAAATATTTATAATTATGTAAATATAATATTTAATTTTATTTCTCACAGTTAACGATGGCATCATCGTTCACACACATGTAGACTACCACCTCCACGAAATGATGTGAATCTCATTTCATCACAACACTAAATGGATGATATATATTTATAATTAAAAAAATATAAAAAAATTTATATTATTATCAGTATGTAAAGATTATATATTACTCACCTCCTTTTGATAATAATATTTTGGAAATGGAAAACATACTCATGTGTGCAAGCACCGTAACACCTCAATGTTTGTAACATACTTCACTTTTCGTAAGAATATTTCATGATTAGTTTTAATAGTATAATTGAAATATAAATACAACAATTCTTTCCTGATTATTATTATCTTGATAATATAAATATATAATAAGTGAAAGAACTAGAATATTCATGAATAAATACACATGATAAAACAAGGAAATTAACACCACTGATAATAAAAATAAGAAATTAATATTAGTTAATTAGTTATAAGAAATTATAATATTATCATATATGATATTATAAATATTAATATGGTCCTTTTATAAGTTAATAAGTTTTTTAAAACCACTATAATTTGGTTTACATAATGTTTAATCAATATGAAGCATGAGTTAAGGGAACTTATCAGAATTTGCATTCCACTTAGATTTATTTTTTATTATGAACCAATTAAAATATATGTGGTGTATATATAGCCTATGTGAAATGTAATATCATTATTTATTTATACATAATAGTCATTTATTTTTAAATTTTAATTATAAAATCCCATGGAATTTGACTTGAAAATTACTATGTGATAATAGTTATTGTACAATCTCACTATATAATGTGATTCTTACATTTATATTGAAACAATCACTTCCATAGAGTAATTTTTCATTTGAATTTACATTTATTTTAAATATATGTATTATTATATAATGTATATTATTATATCCTAATCTATAAATTTTTTTTACATATGATGTTTACTTTGAAATCTATTTGATTAACTAGGGAAATGTTGACAAATCTATATCTTTTACTTAATATAGATACATAAGGATATGGAAACATTTTTAAGAATTAAATTAATTATTCAATATTTGAGTAATTCTTTGAGTTGGTATGACACTTGGGGTACTAGTTATAGAGATCCTCTTTATGAATTGGGAGTCTTATAAGACAAATAATTTGGTCAAACATATGGAGTTTTACCAAGTATGTTTTAAACTAAATTTTGAATGGTCTTGATGGTAAAGGTATAATGTTTTTGGGAAATTTGATTTAAATTAATTAAAAGTTTACTTACTAGAGAATTCAGTTATTATTGTTATCCATGGGAGTTTTCTATGTTATTATCTATGGATGAATTTCATTATCGGTTTATTGAATAAATGGATAGTGTTTTCAGTAATTTACCTTGTTACATCATTCCTTATCTAATAATGATAGTTATGTTATATTAATGGAATATGTAATAAATTATCTACAAATCCATGATGATTCTTTTTATTCATTCTTGGTATGTTCCACTATACATAACCCTCATTGAGCATTTTTTCTCGCCCTTATTGTTTTCTTCCTCACAAGTCCTTGAAGTGGATAATGTTTGATATACAAGGATATTCTATAGGGAATAATGATATTCTTGGAATAATATATGTTTTAAATTGTGTTCTAAAATGTAACATGAGGGTAATTTTGGAATCTACTATACCAAGAACAATAAGAAATTTGGTCCTTTTTGATTATATTCCTTGTATCTTATGCCAATTTAGTAAAGTAAGGCACCGGCTCTAGGCCACTAGGATTGAGGTCATTACAGTTCATATCATAGAAAGTTTAGTTGGAACCTACGAAATCATATTTAAGAAAATATAGATTTGTGGGCCATAAAACTACGATAGAAGTTGACAATAAGAATAAAAAATATCCTAATGATTTGTTAAGGAAGAGATTATGCGACTTTTTTATTTTTACATGCTTTTACTTATACTACAAGTGGATATGGTTCAAGAACAGAGGTACATAAGGGTAAAATCTATAAAAAAAGATGTGGGAGGATTGACTCAAGTGGAAACAAGTACATGAAATTGGGCATTACTGTGCACCTAGTTTGACACTCCTATGAGCTATTCATAGTATAATTAACATTTTCATTATAAACCATTATGAAGGATTCAAAAATAATTACATCCCCAATGAAACCATGTTTATTATTCTAAGATTATCCGTGAATATTTTTGTTTAAATATTTTGTTATTTATTTCATTATTTTTGTATTAAACATTATAATTCCTAATTATATTATCTAATATAATGTATATTATCATTTATAGATGGAACCTAGTTGAAGGAATGAGAACCTCACCAATGCACATGATCTAAAGAGTGGAAAGGATTGTATAATTTAAAATATTAACCCAATCATTCAAATTGAACTAATCTCCCAAACATTATGATCATATGTACATATAGTATCGTGTGATAAGAAGACATAGAAATAATTCTTTATGTATTATTGTATCAATGGAATGAAAGAGACAAGGAGGATGAACATGAAAACAATTTATAAAGGTAAGAAGATAAATAAATATTTTCCAACACATGATATGTGTGGAAGGAAACACTTTAGTAAATTTTTAAAAGTGAAAATATTTTTCATAAAATATGGAGAAAAAGGAAACCATACACAATTTAAATAGAATTAAATGGGTTTCAATTTTAAATTCTTCAACTATAATAAAATGGAGGGACTATATAAATTAATGAAATTATAATTAGAGGAATATACCTCGAAATAAGAAAATAAATCATGGTTAATATTATGTTATTTACATAGAAGAAGAGGAATTACTAATGTGATTTTTTTGGATATAAGAATTATTTCATTTAATTATTTTATCAATTATATTATGTTTATAAGGATTATAAATTTTAAACATATTTTACTATTGTAATTTTTTATTAAGGACTTGAAAATATATGTTAAAAAATGATGATGACCTAGAAAAATGATTTAGTGTAATGTTGAACTTCTTAGAAAACACATTATTAAGGGAATTATAACACATAATATGTTCCTAATGTTGAGATAATTATGTTTTATTAAGATTTGATACATATATATATATAATAATAATTTTTATAGAACTGACAACCTTGTAAGTGATTACTGAATTTTAGAAATGTTTTTTATGCTATCATTAATGGATGTTATAACATATTTTGATATAAATAATATACCCAATAACCTTTATTTTACTTAAATAGTAAGGGGTCCTTAAGATTAAAAATGGGTTTATGGTAATTCATGTTATTATAATGTTTTTAGAGAATACAGGATGAAGGTATTAACATGTTTGGTATGGTACAATTAAGAGCTATTTCATGTTATTTATGGGACTAAAGGTATGTTTATTATAGGAAGAGTCAGTATATTTTTTAAAATTTTCAATCGTAGACTTTTGGAAGGATAATAATGTTAACCATTTATGAAATGTTTTGAGTTGATCATGGGAAGAGGATTTAGATATTCATGTAAAACATCAACATATAAATATCATTTCATATTGGATAACCTATTGTAACTATCATAATCAGATGTGGGTCAACCCTGAATTGGTCACCCGATCCAGCCTACGATATGGTCCAAAGGGTATTTCCAACCCCCACAGGCTAAAAACATGTGTTTGGCATCCAAATGAGGTAGTTAGGAATGTTTAGGCCCAAAAAACGGAACATATATAACTGAATATAAATAGAACAAAACAAAAACAAAACTAGTAGCAAGAATAAAAAGACGCTAAATAGAAAAACATACCTCCAGTGACCTCACGGGTCACCACGGAACACAAACCACACTCGGTTTAAGAGAAATAAAAAACTATACAATGAAACTAAAAAGGATAAAGCAGGTGTGAGAAACAAGATTCCAAGAAGGAATGCCAGAGTACAAAAAAACCATATGCCCTTACCTTTAAAAAGAATCCCAAAATGATCTAGTTTGAAAATAAGCTATTATAAAATAATGTTTTTCATTATTTTCAAATTAAGTTAACATTATTTCCTTTTCTATAAATTAATTTATATTCCACTTTATCTTAAAAATAGGATTCAATCATGAATTAACATTTCAAAACTAAGGGAGACCAATTTGAATTAAAAATATGGTTTTTACAAAATAAAGGAGAACCATGAAGCAAAATTAATTGAAAATCATATCACAAGATCCCTGGGAAATCCCTAATCATATAGTGTCAGTTGGGGACCGAGGATCCTCAAACCTTAGTGAAACATGGTATAACAACCACAATGAAGTACGTTCTCATGCACGATCCACTAGTAGGTAACAAACCCATAACTTAGTGGCATCCAATCAGTCATCATTATGTTTTTCTAGTGTTGTAAGAATTAATCATGTTATACAAAACAAGGATGAATCACTTCTATATCATCTAGGGTACTAGTCGTAGTATGACCACCTAGATACCCAGGTTTCACATTTTTTCTCTTTCATGTGGTGTTGAGTTTTTATCCAGTAAAAAATATGAACTTCTCATTTTATTAAGTCAAGAACTCATGAAAACTCTCACCATGAATCCCCCTCCTTGATCACATCCCCCTTTATAGGTGACATAAAAAATAACAAGCTTATTCACTATGAATATATCAAAAATCACACATTTAACAAACACATATTGTTTCTAATACAATGGGGAATGCCTCAAGAGAGGGTTTTTACATTAAAAAACCATTTTCATGGTGCCAAATGGACCTCATTACTTCACAAAGAATTACTTCACATTAGAAAACATGTTCACCCTACACTTTAAAGTTCTAAATACATTTGAAAATCCATTTTACAAAAAATTATTCAGAAATATTAAAACAACATGAAACCATGATTAAATCCATGAAACTCGTTTAAGAAATCTAAATCAGTGTTTAACTTTGAATTCACATCAAATCCAATATACTTCTCATATCTTCTAAAATCATGGAATTTCCACTTTTTGAAATCATACAAGAATCAATATTAATTTAAATCTACTTTCACCACTAATATACACATCATAATTTTGATAAACACCCATCACACACCAAAAACCATTTTTGAAACTACTTTTATGGGTTTAAAATGTTAAGAATTATGAAAGAAACTTGGGATCATATTTTAATAAAAAATACACATGTCATCACATAAAGAATACCTAAATAACTATGGAAATACCAACATCATGCATCCTCGTCACTTTTTTATAGCATGAAGATACTATTCAGTATATAAAAAATACTTTTTAAAACACTCAATTAGTTAAGGAATTCAATTAAAAGGTATATGCATAGGGGACCTACCTAAATGGAGAACTGATCCGACACATCATAACTCCAGCACACATCTACTCACATTCAAAAACATCTGTATATATATATATATATACCCTTAACCCAATGAACGTGTCCCCCATGCCGTGAGGGAACACACACATGGGAGATATATATATATATATCTGTGTGTGTGTGTGTGTGTATTAATATCTATGTATTTGTGTGCACAACCATAAATATGTTCAAAACCCACTATAACAATTATAAAATACCTAAAAATAAGGCGGTGAAGACCAACACACCTCTTAAAAAAACTAGGGACTCATATAAACCATAAGACCCTAAATTAAGCAGTGGGAAACCAAATAGATGGTTTAGTCTCTAACCTGAAATAATGGCGGAAAAGAAATTCAAGTACATCTTCCTCTCTCTTGGTTGTTGATACTGTATTATGGACTAATGGATCCCTAGTCACTCTTCGCATATCCTTTTAATGGACGAACACAACAATTGAGTATTATCGCCAAACACTAAGTTCATCCAAAACCATATTGGGTGCCGAAATAGGAAAAAGGATCCTAAGAGATGAAGGAGGACATGTATAAGGATTAAAACTTTAATAATTATACTAAAACCATGGAATAATGTGAAGAAACTAACCACATAATCATGGGTCACACACCATGGGTGGTGTGCACTACTAGGCTTCCACCTGGGTCACACACCTGATGTAGGTTGCGCCCAAGAAGGGGCACTGCAGGGGTAGTCATGCCACTGGAGGAGGGAGCTTTCCATGGAATAGAGGCTAGCAAAAGCCTAGGGTTTTCAGGGGCACACACCTCACATGTGCGTTATATATGGAGGAAATGGGCCAGGGGTTCCCATCTCACCTGTATGTGAATCCCACATTGTCTTCCCTCAAATAATCTAAATTAAAAATCACTATAAATTATAATAAATATAATAATAATAATAATTTTTATTCTTAATAATAATAATAATAATAAATGATATTAATCATTCTAAAAATAATAATCTTAATAATAAAAATATTTTTATCCACAAGAAAAATATATTATTATTATGGTTTAAAAATACATTTTTTATTTAATTAATTTATCCTAAATACTGGGCAACCTCGTGGTTTCCTCAAACATCTCAAGGGTCATGTGTATACCATACACTAACTTATTTCCCATTCTAGAAGATTCTGTTTGAGTCCCTGAGCTGACCACACAGTCTCTACTAATCATGAGGTGTCCATGCACCGTCCTAAAACCACCAAAAATTTAAAACATCAAAAATGTAAATCGAGACCCAATCTGACCGTTGAATAAGAGACACAAGACCTAGAAAATAATAAAAATAAAAGAGGTTATGAGCTTGGGGTGTGACAATTCTCCCTAAAAAACCACTTTATTCCCCTAGAATATCACCAAGTCAAATGGAATCCAACGCTCGAGTCTGTACCCGAATAAAACTAAAGGAATCTCTGAACCTCAGGGTGACTATTTACTCTGCATGTCACAACCGATTGATCACGTGGGAGCCATAGAATAAAATCAATGGGAGCACGTTGGATTTTTCTCCCCACCATTGGAACTCGGCTAACACATAAACTTCAAAACCCAAACAGCTACCCCATAACATAATCAAGAAACCCACTATAAAGTCACCTTGAAACACTAACCCTAGGTGTTTAATCGAACTTTGTACACTAACTGAGTAATGCCGATACAACAAATGGGAACTATGGAACCCCCAAATGAAACTCTTACAACTTCCCCACACATCCAGACCACACTACCAAGATAGAGACAAAAATCCCACTATAAGGAAACCTGGCATATAGGGGTACCAGGCTGGAGGAAATCCCTATAACAACACTGCAAAAACTAAGGATTTCCCATGGTTATCTTAAACCCCCAATACAAACAAATGAAATTTCTATAGCATGCTTGAGAAAACACCTCCACAGAAACCTGGTGTAACACCCCAAATTTCATAGTACGTTATTTTTTCAATGTAATTCAATAACTTCCACTACACCCAACACCGAGTTCAAGCACACCACGACATACAAAACTAGCTGTTCAAAAGTGGTTATGAATAGTATTAACTAAATTTTGAACTAAATATAAATCTTATAATTTTAGAATCCATATTATGAGTTTCTAAGACATAATGAAAGAACAAATTCATTTTTTAAAATAAAAGAATTAATTTTCAAGAAAATAAATTTTACCAACTTTTAATGGAGAACCCTTTTTACATCCAATATTTGAAATTTTTATATATTCCATTTCTCAAAATAATATTCTTCTTTAAAAATAGGACATAATAATTTAGTTTCAATAATTTTTTGGTGTTTTTCTGACAACTTTCATATTAGGGTTAAAAGCCAAAAATACTATATTTTAATAGAAACCATCTTTTTTAATCAAAATAATTTTTATTGATAAATTATAAATTTAAATGATTTATAATTACAAATAGATTATATTTTTTCCATTTAATCCAATTCGGTTCACGGTATGTAATTTCACTTTGAAATTGGTCATAAACAACTGTCAATCTTTTGACAGTTATTATTTCATAAAAATATGTTTTTTGGTTTTGACAAAGGGAATTAATTTTAAATTAAATAATGAAACATATATGATTTGAAATTGGTAAAATATAATTCATTTTAGAATTTGGAATATCAAAATTTTCTTAGCGTTAATTTTTGGTATTTTTCTGAAAACATTCAATTTTTTATGAATAGTTTAAAACACTGCGTTATTGTTTAAAACCAACATATTATTTAAATAATTAATTTATTTATTTAAATTTATTTTAAGTCAAAATATATATATAATAAAAATATTAGTTCAATTTAATACATTGGAATTTTTTTATAATAAAACTAGATGTATAAAATTTTATTGAACTTTTTACCCTCTTTTACCCACATTATAGGAGTATTTGAAAATTTGTATGAAACTTAACTTTACCACATCTATGAGTTTAATTTCAAAACACCGAGAGAAATGGTTAACATCAGTGAGTAAAATGTGTTTTAATAAGAGGAAAATAATTTTTGGTGAATAGTAACTTTTGACTTTTATTTACCAAAGTTAAAAGTAAATAGTGTAATTAAGGGTAAAAAAGATATTGTAATTACCGTAACACATGTCCAAATTCTATTTGATACATGTAATCCGACCAAAAAAAACCTTTTGGAATAAAAATATTACCTTTTAGGTCCACTTGGATTAGATTAGGACATTTATTATTATTTAATTTAAAGTAGAGTTAAAAGTGTTAAATTTAAGTTTTCATAACTAAAACATTTAAATATAGCGTTATATATAAGATAAATCCAACTTTAAATATTCATTATAAATATAACAAGATTTAATACATAATGGTATTTTATTTATAATTTTCAGACATTAAATAAGTTAATTTAGTTATGACACAATGATGAGGCAGTTATTACCTTATTAATGAAGGATTAAAATAATTAATACTATAAATATCCAAATAAATTTAATTAGAGAATTATGATGAATTAATCTAATTTATATTTTAATATGACATGTTAGGTTTGATTACATAAATTTTTTTCAAAGTGATAAGGTTTTTATGACTTTTACAAAAAAACAAAATAACAAATAGTGTCAAAATTGACACAAATTGTTTTTTAAAAAAATACTATATTTTTGGTTGATATAATATTCTTAAAAATCTATGGTTCAGCCATAGGGCATAAATAATAATATATATGTCATTAATTAACCACTTGAGGTTCTCTTGGATGTTTATTGTATTATTATTAACCATATAGTGTAAGAATACAAGAAGACACAGTAAAAGTTAAATTATTTAACATAGAGTTAATTGTCAAATATACGGTTAAAATGGTAGCCTAAACTTGTCTAAAACATATTTTATGAGAGGATTTAGACTCATAACCACATTAAATTTAAAATAAATCAATTTGGATCCATTATCAACCGAATATAAGTTTATTATAAAATAATATTTCAATCTATTTATATAGTTCCGCTCACCCCTCTTATAAAAAAGCAATCCCCCTTCTCTCAATTTCGCACCTTCATAGCCATTTGATTTGGCTAACCCATGCTGAAATATCCTGTCAACTGTCATCCCTTAATCATAGAGTCCTTACTTTAGTCCTAAATCCATCCTTAGGAGCCTTTTTTATCAAATCAAAAGGAAGAACCCGAAGAAGAGGTAAATATTTCATCACCTCTTTCAAGTTCTTTTCTTCATGCACTTCTTCATTCCTTGTTGTTTCCATTCTAAAATAATAACTCCAGTATCTTCTATATACTGTGATGTTATTATAAATATGTTACAACCATATTTATTATTCTATCTATCCATTGAATGACATGTCACCATACGTGCGTACGTACGACCTACCCTCTCCACATCGTGGTGTAGTTGTTATTAAATACATTATATTTTGGATGGGTATAATAATGATGTATAATTGATGTAAATAATAAATATAAAATGATAATTAGTATGTATATATGATATTCCATCCAATTATATACAATTTTAATATCATAAAATTGAGATTATTGGTCGTGTGTACGTACAGATTACCGTCTCCATGAACGCGTTGAGATTCATTCCCCATCATAACCATTCAAGAATAATTTTCATTTGATGATTGAAAATAATTTTTTATGATTTTATATCATTCTTGATATGAATATGAAACATCCCATCCATAAAAAACATGACTCATGTAACAAAGAATATAAGGGAAAATGAATCAGTTAACACCCGAAATGATAATAATACTAAAATATCATTAACAAAGCATTATTAGAAGATCATATATGATACCATAATTATGTATATGGTTTATTTATAATTTAATAATAATTATTTAACTATTATAAATAATTTTAACATACCCTCAACAATGAAAAGTACAACGTAATGGTTAATTCCAAAATATCTTCATTATCTGAGGTTTTTTATACGTAATTTTCTACTGTGTCCTCTTTATCATCCACATCCACGTTTCTTAAAAATGTATTTCAAAAATATTTTATTATGGGTTTAAGTCTTTTGTAACCTTGATTTACTATTCATAAAATGGTTTTAAAAGAATCTTTCCATGGTTTTCCAAACAAGGTACTTTACAACAATTTCGACAAAGTTAAGGAAAAATTTTTTTTTAACATATATAGTTGGTGCAGATATTTTCCTCTATTAAAACATCATCATAGCTTCCCATAATATATTATACAAATATATTCAAAATAAATGTTTCCTTTATAATTATGTGACTCTTAAATGATTTAAAAATAGAAAGAGATCTTTCTCTCAAATAGTTTTGATTTCATTTAGGTCAACATCCTTTGATAAATTTTACACCTGTTTGATGTTGATATCTTATGATACAAATCTTCTATATTGTATTTAAGGTTTTTTGATATGTTTGACTATGGATGAGTTATTTTTATGCCATTCATGGTTTATGTATAATGTATTGACATTTAATATGCCAGTTTTAATATGAAATTTAATGTTATATTTAATCATTATCTTAAGATGAATGTATTGGAATAGTATGTTTTGGGTTGGGGACCAGTAAAAGTAAGCCCTCCGGGTTGGGATCCGGTTATAGAAGACCCTCTGGGTTGGATTCTGGTTAAAGAGGCCCTCCAGGTTGCAGTTTGGTTGCAGAGGCTCTCCGGTTTGGAGTCCAATTGTAGAGACACTCCATGTTGGAGTTCGATTACAGTTATCCCATATGTCCTGACATAAGGCCTTGACATAGAAATTAATGTCTGTTATTATACATTCCCTCATTATGAAATTATTTATTAAATGTTATTATTCAACTAATAGAATATCCATGTTCATGTTTATATGGTAATGTATGATTTATTTTTTCCATATTATTTTCAAGTTTATTTTTAAAAGGATGTTGTTTTTATTACACATATATCCTTAAAATTTTATAGCTTCTGCTAAATTATTTACCCTTAATGAGCATCTTAGCTCACCCATTTCTTATGTTTTATTTTCCCAGTATCCCCGAAAGTGTTTTATGTTTGAGATGCTTGGTTAATCTGAGGGAACAATGCCATTATCAAAAGAATATTTTTTTATTGTGTTGTATGTTATAAAGTGTAATGTAACGTCCTTGTATGTAATCTATTTTCCAAGACTACAAAACTAATCGGTATTATGGGACATGATTCCTTGTAGTCATGACAATGTATTAAAATAATGCACCGAATATGGGAATCTAGGGTCGGGGAATTACAGGTAGTATCGGTGGATGTTTAGCAATAACTATGGAAAATAGATTTAGATAAACTCTGATTAGAGAACATAACCCTAAGATAGACTTTGAGGATTAGAACATAAAAACTTCCTAGAATTTTGGTAATATAGAGATTCTATGAGATTTCCCAACAAATACATCCTTATCTAGATACAAGCAGGTAGAGGCTAATCTGGCACAATTATACCTATGGGTAAACGTAAAAACATCACTTTGAGCTAGACTCGAACAAAAAATGGTGCACGACAATGGGCCTTACTACACTCTAGGTTACGAAACTCTTGGGGGATATTCTTAGGATAATTCTCATTTTCTTTACAAATCATTATGAAGGTTTTACGAGTACATACCTACTCAAAGATAATATTTTTTTTGATTATAGATTATGTCCATAAATAGTTAAATTTACATTAGGTATTTTACAAGTTTGGAATAATTCATTTCAATTCATTAACTGACCAAGTGTATGCCATTTTATAGAAATGGAACCTAGTAGAAGGAATGAGAACTCCAGAAATACATTGGATCCAAAGAGTAAGAAGGATCATATCATTAATGCTATTAAGACAACATTTAGATGTGAAGTAGTCTCCCATGTATTCTCAACATATGAAGAAATACTATAATGTGTTAAAACGATAATTACAGAATTCTCTGAGTCCTATGGATTTGAAGGGAAGTAAGAGAAGAAAAGGATGGTGGAGAGAATCATGGATAATGGTAGGAGGGGAAAGAAGGATTTTCCCATATGTGAAAAATGTGGAAAGAATAACCCTGGTAAATGCTTGAGGGGAATGAGAGTTTGTTATAAGAGTGGACAGAAAGGACACCAAGTACGTGATTTCAAGGGTAAGAAAAAGGTTTCAAATGTAAAATTCTTCATCTGAAAGGCGCTGGGACACTACATTAATCAATATCTCAATATTTAGAGTACACTAAAAAATATTCTATTAGATAATAATCAAGCTATTATACTACCTCAGATGAAGAGTAATGACTAGTGTTCTTATGTTTTTATTATAGAATTATTTAACTTGAGTATTGTATCAACAATATACTAGTTATATGAATTATAGAGATAAATAAGGATTGTACTGCAGTAATATTTTATTGAGTATTTGAAACTACATGGTTCTATGAAAAGTTACTTAATAGATAGTTAACTTTTTATAGAATACATGGATGAAGGAAATGTAATCCTTAATATGGTCCTAATAATGAGGTAGTGATTCTGAAATAAGTGCTGGTTGATGTGGATAAATTATATTGGGTATTCTTGACTTCCTTGGAACTGAGTAATAGTATGTTTATTTCATCAATTTTGTAATATTCAAAAAATTTGGATATAAGGAATATATCCAGTATTATATAAAGAATAAAGGCTCATGAATGTAATCAATAAGGGTTTATGGTAATTCTAGGTGTTACCATGTTTTAAAAGAATACATGATGAAGGTGTTCACATGTTATTATGTGGAAAAGGGATTTTCATTATGTTTAACTTTCATATAAATTATGGACTGAGAGTTTGGATAGAATTATTTTGGGTAAGTCTAAAGGTTGTAATGGATTAAGTTTGAAATTGGATACTATTGTTAAGGTTATTTTTGGATTATTATAAAAAGGACAACCCAAAGGTTGGGTGACAACTAGTCATGTTCGGCAATGCCGTGAGACTTGATCCTAAAATCGAAGGGCGACAAGGGTGAATAACCTACCACTGTCCTATGTGATGTCTTGGATTGTATAATATAGTTTCTTTTTTAAAATTTATGATAGGTGAATTATAAATTCAATGTTTCTGTAACCCTATACGATTAAGATAAATAGAATATTTTTTTGAAATCTTTTGGAGTGAAAGATGAGTTTGTGGTAGGAATTAGTTGAAGGATGAAACTCTACTTTTCAAGTATATATATATATATATATATTATTTGTTTCTTCTTATTCTATGGATAAATTAATTCTTAAACATTAGGGAAGGGATCTTAAAACCAATTTTTTTTATCCTAATACCTTATGTTTTGTAAAACTGATGGTATTATAAATCATCAGAGATTGGTGGATTTAAGGCCCATAATTTTACACATGTTTTTGATTGATGACATCAATAACTCCCTATAAATATTTAAAATTTTCATATAATTAAGTGTCTCAAATTTCCCCCAATGTTCTCTTAATCTAGATCATAATTTGGTGGTGACGCTTTCATTTCCCTTTTCATCTTATTAATACTAAATTTTATTAACCCAATTTCCGATGTGGGTTTTCCCACAAAGGTATTTTCTATTTTCAACATTTTATTTTCAAATAACAATTTCAAATGGTGAGGATTCAATTTATTGAAGAAGGGAAAAATGTAACACCCAAATATTTCATAGTACGTTATTTCTTCAAAGTAATTCAATAACTTCTACTACACGCAACACCGAGTTCAAGCGCACCACGACTTACAGAACTAGCCGTTCAACAGAGGTTATGAATAGTATTAAATGAATATTGAAATTTATATAATCCTTATAATTTAAAAATCCATATTATTAGTTTCTTAGATATAATGAAAGAAAAAAATCATTTTTTTCAGATAAAAGTAGTATTTTTCAAAAAAAATGCAATTTTACCGCCTTTTAATAGAGAACCATTTTAAAATCCAATATATGAAACTTTTATATATTCAATGTGAAAAATAAGATTCTTCTTTAGAATCAGGATATAATAATTTAGTTTCATTAAATTTTTGGTGTTTTTCTGATGACTTTCATATTTGGGTGAATAGTGAAAACTACTATATTTTAACTGAACACAACTTTTTAATCAATTTATAGTGTTAAATTATACATTTTAATGTTTTTTAAGTACACATAGATTATATTTTTACCATTTAAACCAATTCTGGTCATTTTAAGTAATTTCACTTTGATATTGGACATAAAAAAGTGCCAATATTTTGATAGTGATTATTTCATAAAAATACGCATTTTGGTTTTGACTACAAGAATTAATTTTAAATTAATTAATGAAACTTCTCTCTTTTGAAATTGATAAAATAGAATTCATTTTTGAATTTGGAATATCAAAATTATCTTGGGTGAATGTTTGGTATTTTTCTGAAAAATTTCAATTTTTGATGAATAGTGAAAAACACTATGTTGTTGTTTAAAACCCAATGTTTATTTAAATAATTAATTATTTTTTTTAAATATATTTTAATTCAAAATATATACATAATAAAAATATTATTTCCATGTAATTTATTTGAATATTTTTTATAATAAAATAAGATGTATAAAATTTTATTGAAATTTTTGTCGTCTTTTACCACATTCTAGGAGCATTTGAAAATTTGTATAAAACTTAATTTTACCACTTCTGTGTGTTGAATTTCAAAAATCCAAGGGAAATTATTAACCTCATTATGTAAAATTTGGTTTAATGAGATGAAGTTTTTTGTTTAATAGTAACATTTGACTTTTATTTACCAAATTTGAAAGTAAATAGGGTAATTAAGGGTAAAAATGATATTATAATTACCGTAACACATGTACTAATTCTATTGAATAAGTGTAATTCGACCAAAAACAACCTTTTGAATAAAATATAGACCTTTAAGTCCACTTTGATTAGATTAGGAAATTTATTATTATTTAATTTAAAGAATTGTTAAAAGTGTTAAATTCTAGTTTTCGTAAATAAGACATTTTAATATAGGGTTATACATAAGATAAATTCGACTTTAAATATTAATTAGAAATATAAAAAGATTTAATACATAATTTTATTTTATTTATAATTTTTATACATTAAATAATTTAATTTATTTATGATACAATGATGATGCAGTAATTACATTATTTATTAATGATTAAAATAATAGAGATTATAAATAGCCAAATAATTGCAATTTGAGACTTTTGATGAATTACACAAATTTTCTTGGTTTATATGACATGTTAGGGATGATTTGAAATTTTTTTCTAAGTTATAAGTTTTTTATGACTTTCACAAAAACAAAATACCAAATAGTGTCAAAATTGACACAAATTAATTTTTAAAACAAATACTATATTATTGGTTGATATAATATTCTTAAAAATATAAGGTTCCCCCAAAACGCTTAAATAATATTATATATTTCATTAATGAACCTATTTAGGTTCTTTTGGATGTTTATAGTATGTTTATTAACAATATAGTGTAAGAATACAAGAAGACACGATAAAAGATAAATTATTTAACTTAGAGATAAAGCTAAAAGATAAGGTTAAAATGGTAGCCTAATCATGTCCAAAACTTATTGGTTGAGAGTATTTCCCCCCATACAAACTTTAACTTTTATATAAATCAATTTTGAGCCATTATTAACCAAATATTATTTTATTATAAAATAATATATCATTTTTTTCCTAAGGTTCGCCCCAACCCTCTTATAAAAGGGCACCCCCCCCCCTTCTCTCTAATTCACACCTTAAATTCCATTTGGATCGGCCAAACCTTACCCAAACATCCTCTCAACCATACTCCCTTAATCCTAGAGTCATTCATTTAGTTATATATCCTTCATATGGAGCCCTTTTGATCAAATCTAAAGGAAGAACCCAAAGAAGAGGTTAATATTTCATCACCTCTTCCTAGTCCTTTTCTTCTTCCACTTCTTTTTCTCATGTTGTTTCCATTATAAAATAATAAATCTAGTATCTTCTATATAATGTGATGTTTTTATAAATATGGTACATCCATATTCATTATTCTATCCATCCTTTCATGACATGTCAGCAAACGTTCGTACGTACAGCTTATCGTCTCCACGTCGTGGTGTAGTTTTCATTCAATACATTATTATTTGGATGGGTAAAAAAATTATGTATAATTGATTTAAATAATAATTATAACATTATAACTATTTTTCATATATGATATACCATCCAATTATAAATTATTTTAATATCAGAAGAATGATATTGTCGCTCGTGTGTACGTATGGATTACGATCTTCACGAACGCGATGAGATTCATTCCCCATCATAACCATTCAAGACTAATTTTCATTTGATGATTAAAAATAATGTTTAATGACATGATATCATTATGGATATGAATAAAAAACAATCCATCCATAACAAACATGACTCATGTAACAAAGAATATAAAGAAAAACAAATCAGTTAACACCCGAAATGATGATAATACTAAAATATGATTAACAAAGCATTAATAAGAGATCATATATGATATTAATTAGGTATATGGTTCTTCTATAATTTAATAACAATGATTTAACTATTATACAGGAGGTTAATGTACCCTAAACCAAGGAAAAGTACAAGTCAAGGGTTAATTCAACAATCTCTTCATTATCAAATGTTGTTTATACGTAATTATCTGTTAAAACCTCTTTATCATCCACATCCCTGTTTCGTAAAAATGTATTTAAAAACATTTTTAATGTTGGTTAATATCATTTATACTATTGATTTACTTTTCATAAAATGGGTTTAAAACAAAATTTCTGTGAGTTTCCATACAAGGTACTTTACAACCTTTTCAACAAATATAAGGAAAGAATGGTTTGTTTAACTTATAAGACGGGTGTGGCTATTTTTCGTAGTTATAAAATCGTCGAAGCTTCCCTTATAAGTTTATAAAAATATTTTAAAATTAAATGTTTTCTTAATAATTATCTTACTCTTAAATTATTTCAAAATATAAAGAGGTATTTTTCTCAAATAGTTTTGATTTCATCCATGTCAACATGCTATGATAAAGTTTTCCCTGGTTTGAAGTTGATTTATTATGATATAAATATTTCGTATTGTAATTAAGGTTTTGTGATATATTTGACAATGGATGTATTATTTTTCTTCCATTCATGGTTTATGGTTAATGTATTGACCTTTCTTATGCTCATTTTAATATGAATGTTTATATTATATTTCATCATTTTCTTAAGATTAATGTATTGGACTAGTATGTTCCAGGTCGGGGACCATTTAATGTAAGACCTTCGGGTTGGGGTCCGGTTATAGTAGACCCTTTTGGTTGGAGTATGGTTACAAAGGATCCTCAGGTTGGAGTCCGGTTTGCAGAGGCTCTCCGGGATGGAGTCCGGTTACAGAGGCTCTCCGAGTTGGGGTCATGTTACAATTAGCTCCTAAGTCCGGGCACAAGGCCTTGACCCAGAAAGTAATGTCTAGTACTATACATTCCCTCATTATGAAATTAGTTATTACATGTGATTATTAGACTAACATAATATCCATGTGCATGTTTATATGGTAATGTTTGATTTATTTTTTCTATATTATGTGAAAGTTTATGTTTAGAAGGCTATTGATTTATTCCACATCTTTCCTTAAAAGTTTATAGCTTCCACTAAATTATTTACCCTTACAGAGCATTTGACCTCACCCCATTGTTATGTTTTATTTTCCTAGGATCCTAAGAAGTATTTTATGTTTAAGATGAAGGGTTAAGCTAAGGGAACAATTGCATTCTCAAAATATTATTTCTTTATTGTGTTGTATGTTTGAAAGAGTAATTTAATGTCCATGTATGTAATCTATTTTCCAATACTGCAAAACTGATCAAACATTCAGGACTTTATTATTTGTAATAATACCAATTGATTGAAATAATTCACCAAATCTGGGAATCTAGGGTCGGGGAATTACACATAGAACTATCGACCCTGGCCGTAGACCCCCAACACTAGAACATGTCCCTCATAACATCGTAAGGAAATGATGAACATAAAATGAAGGAAAAAACTTCCACAAAAAAATACAAGAGTGAGAGGAAATTAAATTTTCCAATCCCATCATGGGACACAAAACTATAATTGACATTAACTCCCCTGGCGACTGCTGGCTGTGTCTGAACTTCACCATGAGGCTTGTGGATAGGGTTATAATGGCTAAAGCATCTCCTACCTCATTGTCAGACGCTATAATCCCATGATCAAACAGCTTCTTCAAGGGTTGTTGTATGAAAAAATTCTCTAGATGTCCTAAATGACCAAAATAATGGATGGTCATTGGATGGATGTGACATGATGGATTCGAGTGTAAAAAAATTCTACACTAGTGAAACACATGAGGAACCGGTCTTTCGAACATGAAGCTAGGACCAACAAAGAAAACTCCATAAAGATAGTTTTCTCCGAAATTATCTTTCCATCAGATGGGGAAGCTTCATGAAAGCTCACCACCACTAACTTTACCTCAAGAACCAATTCCTATAAAAATTTATCATTCATCGACCTCTCTAAATAGGTTTCACCATATGAGAGTTCTTATTTCACAATATCTGGGGGAAGACCCCAATAAGAAAATGAATTAACTACTTTAGGTGGTCAATGTAAACTTTTTCTTACCACTGATCCCACCAAACATCCTTAACTCTTACACCTTCCTCAATTTCACCTCCTTAGGTATAACCATCAGATGAATATGGACTTAAAAACATCACACTTCATTCCAATATACAAAAAAAGTAGGACAACAAATTTATGTCGGTCCAAGGCTGGCCCCTCAACCAATCAAAAAACAGTGTGACCCATAGCAAAATAAGGAGTTCCCAACAACGAGAAAGACAAGATATACCTCTTCAAAACACTCAACTTCCTCTAACAGCCCTCAATTACGATGATAAAAAATTAAAATTTTAGAAAAATAAAAATTTGTGGATGAATCATGAGAAACATTAGGGACCTTTCTTTACCAAAAATTCAAAACAACACCAATGAAAAATACAAAAATCATTATAAATATAAAGTAGAAAAATAAAAAACACCCTAGGCCAAAACAATTGGATTAGAATGAAAAAAATTATAAACATACAAAAAAACACGACTTTCAAAAGCCACCAATTTTATTTAAATTTCCAAAACGTCCGTCTTCCTTGGACATTCCCCAAATACCAAAAACCCTATTTAAAACCAAATTCAATTTTAAAAAATAATTTTATTTTTAAAATCCATTTTGGAAAATAAATTCCAAGCCTTAAATTTCATCCACCCACACTGGTAACCCCATGAACAGTTTCACATGCATTCATCTATTTCCATCAATGTGCACCGACACGTACTTTCCACACACATACCTTCACATGTGAAAATTTCCATAAACATAACCAAGGTTCGTGCCTAATACATTTTCATAGAAAGTACAAACATTTAGAAAATTCTCAAACCAAAACAATTTAAAATTTTAAACCATTTTAAAGTAAGTATTTAAATTTATAAAACCCATTTAATTATCACAAAAAATATGCATTAACCAGAACTGAAGTGAATAACTACATGCACCAAATATATAAATGAGTAACTAGTAGGTGTGCTCTACTTTATAACATGGTAGTGATCCATGGCCCATGTAAGCATAAAAAACTAATAAGTACTTAAATCATGTACTTGGACTCCAGATAGGTCACTTGTCCAAGTCCAATAACAATGTTACACTTTCTTTCCTCCATTATCATCCAACAATTAAAAAACAATCCAATACAATATAAGGAACTAATTTCCATACTACCCTTGGTGAATTAGATTTCATCAAGAGTGGTGGTGATCAGCCACCCGCCCATGACTTACCTCCTAAGTCCAAAAACTGATAATTTCTAACTACGTAACACACCAAATAATAAGGTTTTTCTCTGATTGGTATTTTTCATGAACCTACCCAAGTCAACACTGAACCGATCACCTGATTCGGTCCCTGATATGACCCAAAGGGCATTCCCGATTCCCATGGACTGGAAACTAGTTCTGGGCATCAATATAAGTCAATTGGGAAAGGGTTATCCCATATAATAAATATATAAACCCAAATATAAACTAATAAAAACAAAGAAAAACACTAGAAACATAAATATAAATAACTAAGAAGAAAAACATACATCTTGTGACCTCATGGGTCACTATATTACATAAACCACACTCGCTGCAAGGGAGATCAAAAAATAGACCCCCAAAATTAAGATATAATGTAGGCATGACCATTGAGATACTCAATAGGATTTCCAGATTATAGCAATGCCATATTCCCTTTAGCTTCAAAAAGAAACCTAAAACGTGCTGGATTGAAAATAAGACATAATAAAATACTATTATTTTTTATTTTAAAATTCAAGTATCAAGCTAGCATTTTCATGAAAATCATTCATCTTCCACTTCATTTTCACAATATGTTCCAAGAATTAATTAACATTTGAAAATTAAATGAGACCAATTTAGATTAAAAGTATGGTTTTCACAAAAGTGGGAACAAGCATGAAGAATCTGAATTAGAAAACATATCATAAGAACATTTGGAATTCCCAAAGCAACTAGAGTTAGTTGGGGATCTAAGGTCCTCGTATCTTAGTAAAACATGTTATAACAACCCCAACAAACTACATTCTCATGCATGATCCACTAGTACGGAATACAACCATACCCTAGTGGCCTCAAATCAATCATTATTATGTTATGTTAGTGTTGTATGTGTCAATCCTACTAGGAAAAACAGGGATGAATAACTTCTGTATCATCTAGCATACTATTCCTAGTCCACCCACCTAGATACCTTAATTTCCCATGTGCTCCATTTCAAGGGGTTGTGAGTTTTTATCAGGAAAAAATATATGAAAATCTCATTTTCTTTAATAAAAAACACATCCATCCTCACACCACAGATTTCCCACCTTGAGCGCACCCCCTTTGTAAATAATAGAACAATGCAAAAGCCTCTTCCCTTAGCACATATCAGAGATCACTAATTTAGACAACACATCATGTTTCTATAAAATGGGGCATACCGAAATAGGGGTTTTCACATTTACAAATCATTTTAAAGGTTCCAAATGGGCTTCCATACTTCACAAAGAATATCTTTTAATTAGAAAACATGTTCACCAAACACTTTCAGGGTCTAAATCCATTTGAAATTATAATTTAAAAAGGGTTATCACATTTTAAAACAACATGAAACCATGATTAAATCCAAGAAACCCATTTAAGAAATCTAAATTAATATTTTACCTTGAATTCACTTCAAATCCCATACACTTCTCATAAAAAACCAAATCATGGAATTTTACCTTTTTGAAATCACACCAGAATCCTTATACATTTAAATTGACTATCAAAACTAATATACACACAAAACATTTATGAAATACCTACAACACACGAAAAACAATTTTAGAAACCACTTTTATGAATTTAAAATGTTAAGACTTATAAAAAATATTGGGATAATATTTTAATGAAAAATACACATGGAAACACTTAAAGAGAATCTCAAAATGATGATAAAACCAACACCATGCATCACCATCACTTTGTATAGCATAAATATACTATTTAATATACATAAAAAATACTTTTTAAAAAACTCATGAAATTATGGAATTCAATTTAAAGTTATATACACAGGGGGAGTACATTAATGGTGAACTGAGATGACGCTCCATAACTCATGAAGTCTCCCACTCACACACATATACATCCATATATATACTTAACCCAATGGACAAGTCCCCAATTCCATGAGGGAATATGCACACGGGAGATAAATATATATTTATATATATTCACACCTTGGTATATGCATGAAAACCCTTAAAGACAATAAAAACCCTCTATAACAATTATCAGGGACCCAAATTTAATGTGGAAAAGTCTAACACTCCTCTACATAAAAAACATGGGAATCATATAAAAATTACAACTCTAAATTAAGTGGTAAAAAACCAATTAGTGGGTTTGGACTCTTACCTGAAATAATCGTTGCAATGAAATTTGAGTCCATCACCCACTCCCTTGGTGGAGGATGCTATAATATGGACCAAAATGTCCCAAGACACCATTCACTTATCCCATGAAATGAAGAACACAACAATTGGGTATTATCGCAAAACCCAAGGTTCATCCAAATCCATATCAGGTGCTGAAATTGGACCAAATCGCCAATGTGATGAATGTCTAAGGATCATACCTCAAATAATAAGACCAAAACCATGAAAAAATTAGGATAAACTTACCATGGACGTAAGTTTTTCACACCATGGGTGGTGCCCACTATAGGGGTTCCTCCCAGGTCACATGCCTACTATAGGGAGGGGAAAAGGCGGGGCTCTCCAGGGGAGGTACAACCATGGGAAGAGGGAGCTCACCATGGAAGATAGGAGAGCTGGTGCTAAGGGTTTGTTCAGGCTCTCCCCTCACTAGTCTATTCTGTATGAAGGAATGGGACATGGGGGTCACACCTCACATATAGTGCACCTCCCCCCTTATTTTCCTTTTATGTAATCTAAATTAAAAATCAATATAAATTATAATAAATAAAATAATAATAATAATAATAATAATTTATATTAATAATAATAAAAATTATACAAATAATAGGAAATAATATTAATCATACTAATAATAATAATCTTAATAATATTATTATTTTTATCTATAAGAATAATATATTATTATTATGGTTTAAAACATCCATATTTTCCAAAATTATTTTATTTTAAATATTGGGAAACCGTGCGGTTTCCCCCACGGCTCAAGTGTTGTGTGTGAACCATTCAGTAGCTTTTTTCCATTCTAGAAGTTGTAACAAGGGTTCCTGGGATGACAATATAGTCTATACTAACCGTGTGGTTTCCCATGCACCGGCCTAAATCCCACTAAATGTTTCAAACATCAAAAAACTAAAACGGGACCCATCCCGAGCTTCAATAGAGAGACCCGATACATGGAAAAGAATAAAAATAAAAGAGGGTATGAGGTTGGGGTGTGACACTAACCATTTAATTATAATAATAACTATAGATCTTAGAATTTAATTATCTTTTTATTATGGATCTTATGATCCAAAAATGTTAATATTAATTCATTAGGCATAAAAGATCAATTTTTTGATATTCAGTTCTTGGATTAAGCGAAGGATTGGAAATTTATCAAGGAAAAATGATTGATGAGATTGATATTATGAAATTTAATGAAATAAAGTCAGTATAAATTCTTAGTAATAATTCATCAATTATAAAAAAAGAACCCTGAAATAATATTTTATCCTATTACCATAATTTCGTATGATATCAATGACCTTTTTCACACCAATTCTGTATATGGTTTTCTGGTCATTAACTGTCACTGTATCTATAGCGACCCGGCCGTTTCTTACATTAATATTACATCATTTTAAAGATAAACAACACAATAGTATTACACATGGAGGATCCGGAGGTTTAGGGTCTTGGGAAAACTAGGACCATACATAACAAATACAACATCAACCATAAACATTTATTTAATTTCTTCTTCTATAGCTTCTTAGTAGCACTTGTCCTCTCCATAGTACATGTAGCCACCTGAGGATATACATAAAAAGGGGTGAGATAAAAGCCCATTAAGAGGATAGATAAGAAAAATACATCATGGGGTGAGCATAATCATAACATAGGAAAAAGATCATGAACATGAGAGGAGCATAAGTAAAAGACTTTAAATGTGGCAATGCATAAAAATGAGACATCATGTCTTAGTGGTTAACTACCACACATACTTGTGAACAAAGCTATAATCCTGTTCACACATCATTTCACATTTACTCATGATATTCACTACTTTACCCAATGCATTGGAGCGCAATTTAATTCCGGGCGCACCCGTCACATTTAAACATTCATATTGCGCTATATAATTCCGGGCACACCCGTCACATCATAACATTATCATTATCATGATTTCCACATAGAAAACAAATAAAACATGTACATAAATAACCGATGTAAAGGAATGGGTTTCATCTCTTAAAAACACATTCATAAGCTTTGGGTTCCCAAAAGAAAGTGGGAACAACATACTTGATACAAGAACTATCAACCATGAATGAGAGGTAAAAGGTGAGATATTAAAAGAAGAGTTATTTTGGAAAACATTTTGATGGAAATAAAAACCAGTGAAAAACATTTACATCCCAGAAAAGTAAAGGAAATGATGAAAAAATTATCTTTGAGGAGTAACCATATCAAAAATTGAGTGAAAGAGGGAGAACCCGAAGGAAGAAAATTGGGTTCGAGATTTCCCCTTACCTTGTACTCGAATGCCTCCTTCTATTTAATGTCCTGTATAATGACATTATATTCATTAATTAGAAATTTCAGAACCTTTTATAAATTAATAGGTTTCATTATGGTTTCATTATTTCATATTATGTTCCTTTGGATGACTTATAGAGTTTAAAAACATTGTTTGGGGATGTTCGTTTTTATGGTTTTCTTGAGCGGTCCACTTGTATTCTTAAATTGATGTTTGGGTAGATCATGGGTAAACATCCAGAACTGATACTACATGTTATTAATGATATTACAGTAGATTTAATAATTTTATAGTGAATTATATTAGATCCATGTGTATGAATCATTAGATAAAAATTTAATTATGGTTATTTGGGTTAATTTGGGCGGTTTTTTGATCACGACGATCTTGTTTTAACATTTAACTTAGTAAAAAGTCCATAGGTTATTTCCAGAACTTAAAATAGAACATAATACATATAAAATATTCTGGTTCAACCATAAAATGGTTTCATGACCAGATTGAAGGTAGAAATGGAAGAAGAGAACATGTCATTTTTGAAGGTGATAAATTTAACACATCATGAACAACGTACTCTTTAATAAAATAAATGGAAGGGTGAAAGGGTGTGGGGTGATATAATATAACATTAGAATCATAATATTACAGTATATATATAATAATGGATTTAAAGAACAATTTGGATGAATATAGGTAGGGAGAGATCAAGAAATGAACTTGAACTTGAAAGGAAATTAAAGGAGAAGAGGGAGAGAACTTACCTCTAGAATTCTCCTCTTGAGATCCTCCTTAAGAAAGCCAGGCTTGGTCTTTTGATGAGACCAGCAGATTTTTGACGTGGGTAATGAGCTAGGGAAGGTGTTTGGGCAGAGTTTAGAGAAGTCTTGGAGCTTGAGAGGTGTGAGGAAAAGAGGGAGTGAACGGTGGCTTTTATAGTGGAGGGGAGAAGGGTTTTCTTAATATAAAATTGATTAGTTTATTAATTTCAACTAAGACAAGGAATAGTGAGTCTTGGATGAGAAAGAATAGTAAAAAAAATGTGTGTTTGGGATTTGGGTGCTTAAATCAGTTGTGATTTCAGGAATAGTGGGTTTTAATTAAAATGTATTTATATGGTAAATTAATGTATTCTACTATTCACAAAAAATTCACGTCTCTCAGAAAAATCCCAAAAATTTACCCCAACCATTTTTTGACGTGTAGAATCCAAAAATGAATTCCATTTTTCAAACATAATTTTCTAAATATTATTAATTAAATATTTAAATAAAATCATAATTTACTTAAAAAAAATAGATTTTAAGATTAAAACTGTTTTTATAGTTCTTTCAAAAATTATGTAGCGTCTTATAAAATTATCTAAAAAATATTAGACATTGATTCAATAATTTATGAATACATTACAAGAAAATAAATATTCTTTTAAATTAATTAATTATAATTAATTATTTATGACTTATAAAATACCAAAAATGTTTACTAAGGTCAAATTGTCACTTTCTAAGATGTCTAAATTTTATTTTATTATTTATAGGTAATGTTACTCTTATTTACTATTCATAAGGGTAATATTACTATTCATAAGGGTAGGTTACTATTCATAAAGGTAGGTTACTATTCATAAAGGTAGGTTACTATTCACCAAAAATTATTTTTGTTTCCTTAGACTCCAAAAACAATCTTGAACACAACCATGTATGTCGGATTTTTAAAATTCCAAACATAGGGGTGACACAATTATGTTTAAAGGTCACTTATCACTTAGTAGTTCATTATTTTGTGTTTTTATAAATAAAAGAAGGGAAGTTTCCATTGATATACTTTGGGTCGTTACATTCTTCCCCCCTTAAGAAATTTCACCCCCAAAATTTCACTTTACACAAATAGGTGAGGGTACATCTCGTTCATTGCCTCTTCCGGTTCCCAAGTTGCTTCCTCAAAATTTTGGTTCCTTCACAACACTTTTACAAGGTGGGTTGTCTTGTTGTGTAGAACCTTATCACTTCGGTCCAAAATTTTTACCGGCTACTCCTCATAGGAGAGATCATCTTCCAACTGTACCACCTCTATGTTTAGTACATGTGAGGTGTCTGGAATGTACTTCCTCAGTTGTGATATGTGAAACACATCATGAACTTGAGCCATATTCGGTGGAAGTGCCAGACAATAGGCCACGGATCCTATACGATCAAGGATCTCAAAGGGGACAATGTACCTTGGGCTTAGCATCCCTTTCTTCCCAAATCTCATTACTCTCTTCCATGGAGATATTCGAAGGAAGAATTTATCTCCAACGTCGAACTCCAAGTCCCTTCGACGGTTGTCAGCATAGCTCTTTTGCTGACTTTGAGCAGCTTTGATGTGTTTATGGATGACATGAAACTTATCTATCATATCTTGAACAAGATCAGGACCAAGTAGCTTTCGTTCTCTAACTTCATCCCAACAGGTTGGAGTTCTACGTCGCTTCCCATAAAGAGCTTCATACGGAGCCATCTGAATACTCAAGTGGAAGCTATTATTGTATGAGAACTCAACCAATGGAAGGTGATGATCCCATCCACCTTTGAATTCTAGATATCATGCACTTAGCATATCTTCGAGCATCTGAATAGTCCTTTCAGACCGGCCATCGGTTTGGGGGTGATAGGCCATGCTAAAATTTAATTCAGTACTCAAAGCATGTTGAAGGCTCCTCCAGAATTTAGATGTGAACCCTGGATCACGGTCAGAGACAATCTAGAGTGGAACACCATGCAATATCACTAATTCCTTCACATATATCCTTGCAAGCTGTTCATGTGAGAGGTCTTCCTGAATAGCGATAAAATGGGCAGTCTTGGTGAGTCGATCAACCACAACCCATATCACATTATTTCCTCTTGACGTTTTCGGGAGACTCATGACAAAGTCCATAGTAACATTTTACCATTACCACATGGGTATAGGCAATGGAGGCATCATACCTTTGGACTTTTGCCGCTCAGCTTTAACTTGCTGACATACCAAGCACCTTGATATATATTCCGCAATCTCCTTCTTCATGTTATCCCACCAGATGTGTTCTTGGAGATCACGATACATCTTGGTACTTCCAGGATTAATAGAGAAAGTTGAGCTATGTGAATTATCCAATATCTCCTTCTTTATTCCGGGCGATGAAGGCACACAAAGTCGCGTTCCAAACTGAATCACACCATCTTCGTCGATATGGAACTCTTGTAGCTTCCCTTCCTTTACTGCATTCACCCTCTTTTGTATCTCCACATCATCCCTTTGTGCTTCCTTAATCTTCTGTTGTATGGATGGTTGCGCAATCATTTGGGCAAGGTAGGATGTATCCCCTGCCCTTACAATTCCCAAATCCATCCTTTTCATATCCAAGAAGATAGGGTATTTCTCAATCCTCAACATGGATAGAGTAGCAGTTTCTTTCCTTCTTAGAGCATCAGCTACCTTGTTCGCCTTTCTAGGATGATAGTGAATAGAGCAATCGTAATCCTTGATTAGCTATAACCATCTCATTTGACGCATGTTGAGCTCCTTTTGTGTGAATATATACTTTAGGCTCTTGTGGTCAGTGTATATGTCACACTTCTCACTATAAAGGTAGTGCCGCCAGATTTTCAAGGCAAAAATCACGGTTGCCTGCTCTAGATCATGCGTCGGGTAGTTATGCTCATGGATCATCAACTGTCGTGAGGCGTAGGCTATCACATTATCACTTTGCATGAGTACACAACCCAAGCCTTTCTTTGAAGCATCGTTTTATATCACAAAATGTTCTCCACTTTTTGGTAGTGTGAGTACAGGTGCAGTGATCAGCCTTCTCTTTAGCTCCTTGATGAATCCCTAACATTCATCCGTCCAGACATACTTTACCCCTTTCCTTGTCAACTTAGTTAGTGGGCTTGAAAATCGTGAGATGTTTCTCACAAAACGTCGATAGTACCCAGATAATCCAAGAAAACTACGGATTTCTGTGACACTAGAGGTCCTGGGCCATTCTTCAATCGCCTTTGTCTTTGAAGGGTCAACAGAAATTCCCTCGCTTGTGATCACATGTCCCAAGAACTTGAGTTGATTCATCCAAAAGTCACACTTGCTGAACTTGGCATACAACTTCTCATTTCTCAATGTCACCAACACAAGTCTTAGATGTTCTTCATGTTCCTCTTTTCTCTTGGAGTAGATGAGAATATCATTGATAAACACTACCACAAATTTGTCGAGGTAATGTCTAAAGACTCTATTCATCAAATCCATGAAGATTGCAGGGGAATTAGGAAGTCTGAAGGGCATCACCAAAAACTCATAGTACCCATACCTTGTATGGGAGGCAGTCTTCTGAATATCTTCCTTCTTCACAATTACTTGATGATATCCAGAACAAATATCCACCTTTGAGAAGTATTGAGCTCCTCTTAACTGATCGAACAAGTCATCAATCCTTGGGAGAGGATACTTGTTCTTTATGGTGATCTTGTTGAGTTCTCGATAATCGATACACAACCGCATGGTACCATCCTTCTTCTTCACAAAGAGTACTGGTGCACCCCAAGGTGATGCACTAGGGCATATGAACCCTTTTTTCAGATGCTCTTGTAGCTGCTTCTTTAACTCCTCCAGTTCAATAGGAGCCATCCTATAGGGGCACTTCGAGATAGGAGTAGCTCCGGGTATGAGTTCAATTGAGAACTCTACCTCACGATCCAGGGGAATTCCGGGTAACTCTTTGGGAAATACATCACCGTATTCCCTTACGATGGGAATTTCCTCAAGGTTGGAACTTTCCTTCGACTCAATCATTTGGGCGTGGTATGCTTCTTCATAGGGAATCAACACCCAAACCATTTAAGGATTTCTCAAAGGATATTCATGATCTTCCTTGCATTTGTAGAGGAGCATGGGATGGTTCGGAATATGAAAATATATTTCCTTTTCCCGACAGTTGATATGTGCTCTATATAACGAGAGCCAATCCATTCCCATTATAGCATCAAATTCCACCAAGGGAAGTATTATGAGATTTTCCGGAAGAATCTTCCCACATACGTCAATAGGAGAAGATTCAAACACTTGGGTTGCAATGATTGCACCACTTGGTGTTTTTATAGATATCTCTACTTCAAGGTTTTGGGGCTTCGATTCTATAGTTCTAGCAAACTCGCAAGATATAAAGGAATGTGTAGAACCAGAATCAAATAAAACTTTTTCCATTCTTGAGTGAATAGGAAGTGTACCTTGTACGACTTCATTATCATGTTCCACCTCCGTAGTAGTGATGGCATAAGCCTTACCTTTTTCCTTTGGCTTTGGTGGTTGTTGGCGCTGATTACCCACGAGAGCTCGAGGTTTAGTGCACTGGTTTGAATAGTGCCCTAGCTCCCTATAGTTGTATCATTGAACCACGAATGGTTCTCTCCTTTCATCGGCTACATTATCCTTCCTTTTCATGTATTTTTGACACTCGTGAGCTTGGTGTCCTTCCTTACCATATTTAAAGCATTCCGCCGTACCCTTGAGGCAGTTACCATGGTGCAACTTCCCACATTTTTGGCATGTGGGTCGTTTTGTTTTCTTCCCATCTTTATCACTAGATCCACCAGCTTGAAACTCCATATTTCATTTTTTATCACCAGAGCCATGGGACCATTCTCCAAACTCTATCTCCACTTTGAGAGCACACCGAACAACTTTTTCATAACACCCAATGTCTCGAATTGCAAGAGCCTTTCAATGATGTGGTTTTAATGCACTAAAGAATCTATCAATTTTGCTATCATCGTTGATAACAAAACCCGAAGCATACCTTGAGAGCCTTGTGAAATTTGCTTCATAGGCTGTGACAGATTCTCCTTCTTTTTTCTTGAGCTCTCTGAATTCTCTCTCCATCTTCGTGCGAAGATTTCTTGGGAAGTACTTATTAAGAAACATTATCTTAAAGTCTTCCCATTCCATCTCTTCAATTTCCTCCCTTGGATTGGTATTCATAATCAAAGCCCACCATTGATCAGCTTCTCCATCTAGACGATAAATGGCTAGAGTCACCTTCTCCATCTCGGAACAATGAAGAACAGAAAATATCTTCTCCATGGAGTTGACCCATTGTTCTGCAATTACTGGATCAGAAGATCCACAAAACGTCGGTGGTCGTTGCGGTATAAAAAATTCAATTGATAGTTTCTCCCTCTTTGGTGAAGGAGGACATTCCCCATTATTATGGTTATTATTCATAACCTGAGATAATTTGGTAAGCATCACCATGATGTTTTGAACTCCACCTCCAAAATCATTGGGGATGTCGTTCGGTCAATCGTTGCATTGGCCCTCACAAGAGTTGTTGGCCTGATTTCTCCTAGTTCCCACCATTTTCTAAAATAGAAAAGGTCAGAACAAAACATAAGTAAACAAATCAGGAATAACTTATTCATTTAAACAATTATACCAAAAACATAACATATGAGATCCCTAGGTAAATATCCTTGTGTTCATATTTGTACTTAGTCTCATGCTAGAGGTTTTCTTTAGGGTTCACTAATCCTAATTCCCAAATTAACTAAACCTTTCCTCTGATACCAACTATAGCGACCCGACCTTTTCCTACATTACTATTACATCATTCTAAAGATAACCATCACAATAGTATTACACATGTAGGATCCAAAGGTTTAGTGTCTTGGGCAAACTAGGACCATACATAACAAATACAACATCAACCATGAACATTTATTTAATTTCTTCTTCTATAGCTTCTTAGTAGCACTTGTCCTCTCCTTAGTACATGTAGCCACCTGAGGATATACATCAAAAGGGGTGAGCTAAAAGCCCAGTAAAAGTATAGATAAGAACAATACATCATGGGGTGAGCATAATCATAACATAGGTAAAATATAATGAATATGAGAGGAGCATAAGTAAAAGACTTGAAATGTGGAAATGCATAAAAATGAAACATCATGTCTTAGTGGTTAACTACCACACATAGTTGTGATCAAAGCTAGAATCATTTTCACAAATCATTTCACATTTACTCATGAGATTCAACACTTTACCCAATGCATTGGAGTGCTGTATAATTCCGGGCGCACCCGTCACATTTAAACATTCATATTGCGCTATATAATTTCAGGCGCACCCGGACATCATAACATTATCATTATCATGATTGACACATAGAACACATATCAAACATGTACATAAATAACACATGGAAAGGAATGATTTTCATCTCTTAATAACACATTTATAATCTTTGGGTTCCCAAAAGAAAGAGGGAACAACATACTTGATACAAGAACTATCAACCTTGAATGAGAGGTAAACGGTGAGATCTTGAAAGAAGAGTTCTTTTGGAAAACATTTTGATGGACATAAAAACCAGTGAAAAACATGTATATCCCATAAAAGTAAAGGAAATGATGAAATAATGATCATTGAGGAGTAACCATATCAAAAATGGAGTGAAAGAGGGAGAAGCCGAAGGAAGAAAATTGGGTTCGAGATTTCCCCTTACCTTGTACTCGAATGCCTCCTTCTATTTAATGTCATGTATAATGACATTATATTCATTAATTAGAAAATAAAGAAACTTTTATAAATTAATAGGGTTCATTCTGGTTTCATTATTTCATATTATGTTCCTTGGGATGACTTATAGAGTTTAAAAACATTGTTTGTGGATGTTCGTTTCTATGGTTTTCTTGAGCGGTCCACTTGTATTCTTAAATTGATGTTTGGGCAGATCATGGGTAAACATCCAGAACTGATACTACATGTTATTAATGATATTACAGTAGATTTAATAATTTTATAGTTAATTATATTATATCCAAGTGGACGAATCATTAGATAAAAATTTAATGATGGTTATTTGGGTTAATTTGGGTGGTTTTTGGATCACAACGATCTTGTTTTAACATTTAATTTAGTAATAAGGCCATAGTTTATTTACAAAACATAAAATAGAATATAATACATATAAACTATTCCAGTTCAACCATAAAATGGTTTCATGACCAGATTTAAGGTAGAAATGAAAGAAGAGAACATGTCATTTTTGAAGGTGATAAATTTAACACCTCATGAACAACGTTCTCTTTAATAAAATAAATGGAAGAGGGAAAGGGTGTGGGGTGATATAATATAACATTAGAATCATAATATTACAGTATATATATAATAATGGATTTACAGAACAATTTGGATGAAGATAGGTAGGGAGAGATCAAGAAAGGAACTTGAACTTGAAAGGAAATTAAAGGAGAAGAGGGAGAGAAATTACCTCTAGAATTCTCCTCTTGAGATCCTCTTTAAGGAAGCTAGGCTTGGTCTTTTGATGAGACCAGCAGCTTTTGGACGTGGGGGATGAGCTAGGGAAGGTGTTTGGGCAGAGTTTAGAGAAGTCTTGGAGCTTGAGAGGTGTGAGGAAAAGAGGGAGTGAAGGGTGGCTTTTATAGTGGAGGGGAGAGGGGTTCCCTTAATATAAAATTGATTAGTTTATTAATTTCACCTAAGGCAAGGAACAGTGAGTCTTGGATGACCAAGAATAGTAAAAAAGGCATGTGAGTTTGGGATTTGGGTGCTTACATCACTTGTGATGACAGGAATAGTGGGTTTTAATTAAAATGTATTTATATGGTAAATTAATGTATTCTACTATTCACAAAACATTCAAGTATCTCAGAAAAATCCCAAAAATATACCCCAACCATTTTTCAACGTTTAGAATCCAAAAATTAATTCCATTTTTCAAATATAATTTTCTAAATATTATTATTTTAATATTTAAATAAAATCATAATTTACTTAAAAAAAATAGTTTTTAAGATTAAAACTGATTTTATAGTTCTTTCAAAAATTATGTAGGGTCTTATAAAATTATCTAAAAACTATTAGACATTGATTCAATAATTTATGAATACATTACAGGAAAATAAATATTATTTTAAATTAATTAATTATAATTAATTATTTTTGACTTATAAAATACCAAAAACGTTTACTAAGGTCAAATTGTCACTTTCTAAGATGTCTAAATTTTATTTTATTATTCATAGGTAATGTTACTCTTATTTACTATTCATAAGGGTCATATTACTATTCACAAGGGTAGGTTACTATTCATAAAGGTAGGTTACTATTCATAAAGGTAGGTTACTATTCACCAAAAATTATTTTTGTTGCATTAGACTCTAAAAACTATCTTGAACACGACAATGTATGTCGGATTTTTAAAATTCCAAACATAGGGGTGAAAAAATTATGTTTAAAGGTCACTTATCACTTAGTAGATCATTATTTTGTGTTTTTATAAATATAAGAAGGTAATTTTCCATTTACATACTTTGGGTCGTTACAGTATCACCCAATTTCTTATAACCAATAACCTCTCTCACCCACTATTAATCATTTGGAACTATATTCTCTTCTATGTCCATGTTTTCATTTCCCACCTATGATATCTTAGTTGGGAACATCATTATGTGTAATTCCAAAGGATATTTTTACATCATTCATCTCTTATTAAGATGATTTTTTATTATAACATATTTAAATATGGGGTTTTGAACGAAATAATTTTAGGATATAAAAAATTTGATTGATGATATCATATTTAAATTGTGAGTATGCAATTTATTTAATGTTGGGAGAACGTAACACCCCAAAATTCTAAAAGAGGAAGACTATATTTGATCATGTATATGACACACAACACTAATTGTAAAAGGGATTATAACCACCTAATTCATTACAATATATTAAATTTCTTAAATATCATTAATTATATGAAACACTAGCTTTATATTGCACTACATGCCAAATTAATCTTTTCAATGACTTCCATTATACGTGAGAATGAGTTTTACCAACTACTATTAATATTATTATAAAAAATGAAAGATATCGTATAACCATTGGAATGGTTGGTAAGAATAGTGTTATATTATTTAAGAAATAAATATAGTTTTAACATGTTTTAAATAAATTAAATGGTTATATATTGATTAATAATAAAATAAAAATCAATTAAAATAAAAACAAATATTTTCTGAATTTTTTTTTATAAAAGATGGTTTAACCATGATTTGCACACTAAATTTAAAATTAAATTTTATCACTTTTATTAAACTTATTTCAAAAAATAAAATATTTTTTTGATATAGGAATTCCAATATAATCTTAGAGAAATTTTTTGGTATTTCTTTGAAATATTTCATTTTTAGATGAATACTGAAAAATAATGTATTTTAATTGCAAAAAGCCTTTTTTTTACAAAATTTATATTGTTAAATTATATTTTAAATGTGTTTTAAATTAAAATTATTTTTATTATATAGATAATAATGCAATTTTTTCATTTTATTAATTTTTTATTGAAATTATACATAACAATTTGTAAATATTTTACCATTTTCTCTTTAAAAACATGATTTCAAGTCACATATTCTGGATTAATTTTAAATTAAATATTATAATTATTTGAATTTAATTTTTAATTAAGGATTACATATTTGTAATCATCATTTTTTATAATATATTTTAAGGTAATCTAAAAATTTTACTAATTAAATAGGGTGAAAATAAAAAATATTTACTACAGTTAAGTTATAAAAATGATTTACTAAGGGGTTAAAAATTAATTATAGGGGTAAAAAAGAACTAAAATATTATATTTATTTGTTTAATGATTTTATTTAAAAATATTACAGAAATTTCTTTGAAATATAGAAATTAATTTCTACTCTCTTTTGATTATTTCCTAAATAATATGTCATTAAAAGAAAAACACAAAAAGGTGTTTTCTTACATTAAGCATATAATAACAAGGGATACTGATAAAAACCATATAAATTTTGTTATTAATATATTTTTTTAATATAATTTATTTTTTTTCATGAAAATTTATTTTAAATTTTATGATATGGAATAATTACTGTAAATAAATAATAAACACTAATAGTGTAATTATTTAGTTAGTAATTATCTAAAATAAATGTTGCAAAAAAATATTAAAATTGAAGTATGTTGAGTGAATTATTAGAACACCGTTTTCAATTGATTAACTATTTATTTATGTATTTTATGTATGTAATGTGTTCAGATGGAATTTGGTAGGATTTTTAGGTCATTTAAAATGTTTTTTGGGATTTTCTAGAGTTGCACAGTTTGATCATAATTAGTAGAAACTGTAAAACAACACCGAGAAAATGTGCTATAAGAATCTAAATTTTTATAGAGATATTTTTTGGATTTATATAGGTACCATTTTTCCTTTTTTTATTACTTTTAGTATGACTTATTTTTTTGAGGATTTTGTGTGAAATTTGAGATATTTAGAAGTAGATCGGGTAGTTCATGGTTTCCACAAACCATGCACCCTGGATTAGAAAACCTTGTGAACCCAACCTAAGGGGATTCAAACATTTGGAGTATGGTTTTTAAACCTATGTGATAATCTAGGATAAATTATTCACCCCTAGAAGAGGCACACAATTGGGGTTAATGGTTTTGAAAACCATGTGCCTCTACCAAGAAAAACGTGCCCAAATTTTTAATTAATATATAAATTAGTATCAAAAGTATTCAAACCCCCATATTAATCCAAAATTGGAAACTAATCAGAACTAAACAATTAATGTCTATTTTGAGGATCCTAAATTAATTACTATGTCTTGTGACCTCCATTATCAGTGAATAAAAATGTGGATTGTTGATCTACACCTCCATTGGTATAAGATTTATTTTGTTTAGAGATATCTCTACTTTCATATCCTCTTCCTAGATAAAATAGGTGTGTTTATAACCTATTGGGTCTATATCTAGATATGGGTTTGTTAGATATTTATTCAATTGATCTTGGATTTTGGATTCATACATTGATCATGTTCTTCATCATGATTTATGTTATTCTGCATCAATTCAGGGATTTCTGTTGGTGATA
This sequence comes from Viscum album, assembly GCA_963277665.1. Lineage (NCBI taxonomy): Eukaryota > Viridiplantae > Streptophyta > Magnoliopsida > Santalales > Viscaceae > Viscum > Viscum album. Next base: position 1,558,196,945 of record OY728160.1, read on the forward strand.
ATTCTTCATCGATTTGGATGTAGGTGGTCCAAATTCCAATACCATATTATTGATTTAATTGTTTTAATGTAATTGTGAGATTTTCAATTTCTATGACATGTCAATTGCATCGATAATTGATATTATTTGTTTTCATTTCCATGTGATAACATTTTTAGATAAATGAGAAAATTTAATGGTGGAATTGAATTAAAAAATTATTTAATTAATTATTGGGGTATTAGGATTGTGAAATTCTATGTGAAATTGGTTTAATTAATTTTAAAATTAATTCATGGAATGTGTTCTTGTGAAAACTATTGATATATCATGATTGTGGTGTTTAATAGAATAATTATATGATGAAGTAATTACTAGGATATTAGGATTGTGGATTCTGATTCATTTTATCATTGAATTAATAAATGAATAATGTTGTGGTTATGTAATTTATGGATGTAATTATTTAACCGAAGAATTAATTAATGGTATATATGTGACTAATTAATTTTTTAATTAATTAATGGTATTGATGTGATTTATAAATTTTTAATTATTTAATGGAATGGTGTAAATTTATAATCGTTAAATTTTATTTACTAATTATTTATTAAACTAATGTGTTTTTGTGGTACATGTGATTCTTTGATACATGGTAATTCTTTATATTGTTATACATGTGAAATTTTGAGTTTAGTTAATGAATGGTAATGTTGGAATTCAAATGTTTATTGGAATGATGAATGGTAATAATGGAAGTAAAATGTGAATTATGTTCATGAATGGTAAAAATGGAATACAGAAGTGGATTAAAATGATGAATGATGATAATTTAATTCTAATGTGAATTGAGCCAATGAATTGAAATGATGGCATTCAAATGTGAATTTAAATCTTGAATGGTAAATATGGTATCATATGTGAATTGATATGATGAATGTTAACAATGTAATTCAGATATATGATATCCCTTGGGGATAGTTCATACTCTGGCATGGGTTGAAGTATGTATTGAGGTTCAGGTTTCCTTAGGAAGTTAGGTATTGATGTGGTCTAATAATTATTAATTGAATAAATGTAAACTATTTTCTTTATTAATTGTATTTATTATTTATACAAACATATAATATTTTTGGCTAGATATTGTTTTAGAAACCATTGTTGATGGATTCTTATTTGTAATCAGATTACACTTGAGAAACTCGATCACAAACCATATAGATTTCATGGTTGCATAATTGGTTAAAGGAAAGGTTCCTATGTTAATGGGATTATTGGGATAGATCATGGATGATGGAACCAGAAATGGTGTCGAGGCCCACATGAAGAAGTTTTAAAAGAATATATTTATTTTGGGGTTTTCATATTGACACATGGAACATTCTAGGAATTTTATATATACTGTTTAGTTTTGGATATTTTATTTCATGTTTGGTAATCATCTGATATTGGTATTGTTTTTGTTAAAGTTACATAATTTTTATATTTTTTATTTATATCCATTGTTGTACTTCTTTGATAAAGTTGTTATAGTCTTCCCATGATCAATATTGACCCTCATGGTTAGTCAAAATCCTATGGTGTATGGGGGCTATGCATGAGGTCATGTGATCAACCACCTTGGGGTAACATTGTGTGGAACTCGAGTCGGGGAGATACAAAGTGGTATCGGAGGCCATCCTTATTTTCATTTATTTTATCTATATATTTGAGAAAGGTATATAGGAGAACAGGAAGGGTTTATCCATATTTATGAGCTTGTGTAGGGGAGTATCTAACCCATGTATGGGGGAAAACCCAAGTACACAGGGTGGGATTTCTATTATTGATAGATGCTGTCATAGTAAAATGTTATTTTACCTAGAGTGATGCACTTATTGTGTGATATGATTATTGTTTTTGATATTTTATGGGATTTGACGCATTTTTCGGTATAAAATTAGATTTGAGTAAGCATGTATCAATATAGCCACTCAGGATTTATTGTGAAATTCAGCATTTTAGGCATGCATGAGAATGTGGGTTTTGGGTATGTTTTTGAACATGAATGGTTTTTCCATTCTTTTGAAATTTTACTAAAAATATTCTAAATGAGAAATTGAAAAATGATGAAAAATGTGAATAATTGGGTGTCTAATGTGAAACCTTAGTAATGATAATGACATTGTCATTTTATAACTAGGACATAAACATAGGATAGTTAATGTCGGTGATAGAACCCTAGTTTTGATCATGTGGAGAGAGTTATAGAAAAGAATATTTGTGTCTTATTATCTTTTTCCTCATAGTTAAACACGAAAACATGGGGTAATTTTTCCTAATACATGTCTTGGGAAGTGTAGAGATATTCCTCTATGATGATGCTTGTTTAGAGGATTAATGCAGGATATGTCATCAGATGATCTACCAGTATTGGAATTTGAGACACCAATAGTGACAGGTGAGGAAGTTGTGGAGCAGTTCCATGATAGCATTTCCTGTTCTATGATGTTTATGGATAGAGAACCATTTTGAGTTTTGAAAATCATGTACATCCCAAAGAGGTATTTTTAGTTACAACACCCTCAAACATTTACTATAGAGGGTGGATCTGAGGGAGATGAGTTTTGGAATGAATCTATCCAGAATAAAATTTAAAACATAGAGAGAATCCTACTCATAAGAATTTCATGATAGATGCTTAAATGTTTCAAGGATCAGTAATGAACCGGTGGGATGTTCATGCCCAGATAGGGAAGATAGATCATATCGCTTGGAATAACTTTTTAGAGATGTTCCTAGAACAATTTTTTCTTGATAAGATTGGGTAGGAGAGACCAGTTGAGTTCATGAGATTGACATAAGGGATCATATCCATGATGGATTATTTTGGATTATTTAATTACTTTAATTTGTTTTCTCCAATTCTAGAAGGAGATGAGATAGCTAAAACAAGGCATCTCCAGGATGAGCTAAAATTTGAGATTAAGTCCCAAGTTATCTTTTTTCAATTAATGATGTTTGTTGAGGTGGTGAATCAGAATATTATTTCCAAGAAGAACCTGAAGAATGATTCTAGTGGAGTAAATATGGTTTATGATCGAAAATTAGGGGGAAAATCTTCCGATAACAGGAAGTGTAGCTATGATAATGTTAGCTAGGGGATAATATGAAGAGTGGCCAGGTGGAAGGATCAGTTACATAGGATTTTACCCAAGTTATTTTCCCCCAGTGTGGTATGTTGGGTGTAACACCCCGAGATTTTATGAAAAATATTCATTTAATTTCATTAATGTCTTGTGTTGTATGCTACAACAAGATTACCTTGCGTTATATGCAACATCGTATTAGCTTGCAGTATACGCAACACTATTCTTGGATCGTGTTACACACAATTTTGATAATAGTTATTCTACGCTACATTGAATATATATATATATATATATATTCAATGTATAAATGAAATATGGTAGGTTTATGTTATACGAAACAACGAACGATTCTTGCACAGCATGCAACCCTGACTTGGCTTGCATTACACGCAATCACGACCTTCCTCAATAGCATGTGTTGTACGCAATACCGGGTTTCTCTAAACAACGATATATTATTATAATATTATTATGAACTATCCTTTATGAATAGTATTAACTAAATTTTGAATTTTATAACATTATTATTCATCTTACACATTTTCTAGAACATGGTATAAGAAAAAAATAAATTTTTCGGGTAAAATAATTATGTTTCAAAAACTGTAGTTTTACCGCCTTTTGATGGAGCACCCACATTAAATCTAGTTTTTGACATGTTTATAAGTTCACTTTGACAAAATAAAATTCTTCTATGGAATCATGAAATAAAAATTTACTTTGGATAAAATTTTCATATTATTCTAGTAACATTTATATTTGGATGAATTGTAAATACACGCTATATTTTAATTAAAAAAAACTTCCTTCATCGCAATAATTTATATGGTTATATTATAATATTTAATGGTTTTAAATTATAAATAGAATATATTTTTACCATTTAATATAATTTATGTCATTAGCATTAATTTTACCTTGAATTCGTAGGTTAAATCAGTTCAATCTTTTGCAATGTTTTAAAGAAAAACCCGTTTTCTTCCGACAATGGGATTAATTTTAATTTAATTTCTGAATCTTTTTTGTATTGAATTTGGAAAAATGGATTCCATATTTGGAATCAGTGGTCCAAATTATGCTAATAATCTACTTTTTATTTTTGGGCATTGTGAATAGTAACTACAGTAAATTTTATTTACTATAGTTAAAGGTAAATCAGGTAATTAAGGGTAAATATAAGATTATAAAATTACCCTAACACTTGAAAAAATCCTATTGGATGGCTAAAAGTAGACCCATATAACCTAAGGGTAGTATTAGATTCATTTTATGGACTTATTTCCATGAAACTAATTTAATTATTATTAAAACCAAAGAATGTGACAACATGTCGCTTTCTTAAATCTTATAAGTATAATAATTTTAATTTAGAGATAAACTTCATGAAACATCGAACATGAATAGTCTACAGAAAGATAATACAATTATCTACATCATAGGAATTTATTTAGAATTTTTAGGGATTAAATAATTAACATTTAGTATGACACAAAGATGATGCAGTAATTGTCTTATTAATGAAATATTGACATAATTGATGTTATAAATGCCCAAATAAATGTAATTTGAGACTTTTTATGACTTACATTAATTTTATAGGTTAATATGACATGTTATTGTAGATATAAGTATCTTTCTTAGAACTTATCATTCTGTTATAAATTTCATAAAAATCATGTACCAAATAGTGTCAAAATTGACATAAATTAGTTTTTTAAAAAATATTATATTATTAATTGTTATTTAATTCCTAAAAATCTAATTTTAGGCCAAATGACTTATATAAGGGTATATATATTAATAATAATCAACTTGGGGTTCGTTTGGCTTGTTATGGTAAGTTTATTAACCATATAGTGTAAGAAAACAAAAATACATGGTAAAAGTTAAATTATTTAACTTAGAGTTAAATATAATTGATAAGGTTAAAATAATAACCTAAACTTGTCTAAATCCTATTTTATTAGAGGAATTAGACCCATACCCACTTTATCTTAGAAATAATACCCTTTGGAACCATTATAAACCGAATTTGACTTTAATATAAAATAACATTTTGAGATCTTCCTAAGGTGCCCCTCTCCTCCCTTATAAAAGGGCACCTCCTCCCTCTCCTCCTCACACCAATTTGAGCATTCATGCTCGGCCATCCCCTGCCAAAATCCCTTCTCCACTTCCCTAGTTTCACCCTAGAGGTCCTTGTCTTCTTCAAAGACCATCCTTAGTTCTTTAAGTGGAGGTTAAGTGAAGGCACGTCAAAAAGAGGTAATATCCATTACCGATCTTTTTCAATTTCTTTCTTCTTCAACATATTCTTATTTAGTTTTTTCATAATAAAGTAGTAACATCAGTATTTCCTATATAATTATATGTTATTATAAATATGAATCAACTCTAATTAACCTTCTATCCATCATACGGAAAAAGGAAATCACCGCGCGTGCGTACGTACAGAATACCATCTCCAAGCAGTGGTGTAATCTACTTTCCGCCACCACCCTAATTGGATGGGTATAATGGTGTAATTAGTAAATATATATGATTATTATAAAGTTATATTTTATACAGAAATAGTATACATACACTTCAACACAATTCCACGACCATGGGAACGATATCATCGCTCGTGTGTACGTACGGACTACCGTTTCCACGATGCGATGAGATTCATTATCCCTGTTAACCATTCCAGAATGATTATAAAGTATATATAATGAATAATAATGAAATATATGACATGGTAAATCTACTGGATTTATTTATATATATATGTCATCTAATTACTTCCATTCAAGACAATAAGGAAAGGAAAACAGCGTTCATGCGTATGTACGGACTACCATCTCCATGAACGGTGTGTTTCATTTCATTTATCAATCTATCATATATATATATATATTGAATATATATTATATATAAATCATATTTTATATTTTATAAGTAATTAAATCATGATATAAGTAATAATAATGTTAAGAACAACAATTCCAAACACCTACGATAAATGAAACGATTTTACCCAAAACGCTTCTTTAACATGGAATTTACAGAAGAACGGGTAATATAAAGTCATATGTGAACCATATATGATATCATAACAATGAATATGATTTTGTAATAAGTTAATGACATTATTTAAATCATTATACAGGAGATTTGGATACGTACAAAGCATATCGGACATAAGGTAAGGGAAATGTCACAATCTCATTTTTATCCGAGATTGTTTATACTTTGAAATTTACAGGGGTGTATTTTATCATCCACATCCATGTTTCTTCAATATGTAATATTATTTCCATTCACCTACAATTTTTTAAATCCTATTTTACCCTTCGGTGTGTTTTTAGTAAAAGATATGAAAGGAATCTTTTGTCTTTTTTCGTACGAGGTACTTTTTTGACTTTTCCGACAAAAGTACGAGGAATGTTTTATTAACTTATACGACATGAATGGATTTTTAAAACATTATTTCCAAGAAGCTTCCCTTACAAGTTTTCAAGTTTATTTTTAATAAACATCTTTTAGTTTAAAATCGTATGACATGTTAAGAAAGGAAAATGTTTTTCAAGTAGAAAGGATATTTTCCTCAAGAATGGAGTTTAAGTGTTTTATCAAAATTATTTTCCATCTAAGATAATAAAGGGCTCTGTTTCTATCCCTATTTTTACATTGATTTTATTATGTTGTGATGGAATTATTTTTATGAATTACTTTATCTTATATGAATTGTTTTATGATGTCACTATGTTTAAGATTCCCATTTTTATTACATGGGTTATGCAATGATGTATGATTTAAGATTTTGTGGCACACATAAGAATGGTATCATTATGAGATGGGTGGGACCTATATCTCCCTCCAATTCATTGGGTAAAGATTTTATATCTCATGAGATAGACATGGCTGGAATGGTAGGTTATACCGGTTCAGTGAAACAGGACTGAAACGAGGGTGACTCAGTTTAGAAAGGGACTTTGTCCACTAAGATAGTCTTGGAAATGAGTCTTGACTAATAAGAAATGATTCTCTATGATTATGTGTGTATGCCACAAAATTTCATGTTTTTTGTTATGGTAATTGGGATTTCATTTCACTACTATGATTTATCCCATGTTATGAAATTATGCTCTCTTTTGCAGGTTAAGATTTCCAAAATGTTATGTTCTTATGAAAATGATGTGATTGATATTTCTTTTGTTTACCCTTACTGAGCATTTGAGCTCACCCTTTTATGTTTTATTTTTCCCAGGATATAAAGAAATGTTTTAGGTAAAAAAAATGAATATATTTATGGGAGATGTTGAACAGATTTCACCACGATTAGAAGATTATATTCCGAGTTTCCAAAGACACTAAACTATTACGATCCTTATGTGTGTGTTTTTGTTATGTACTAAGTATTTCGCAAAAGTTATGTAATGTCTATGTACGTCAAGCTTCGGGTCTCTATAGTTGGTATCAGAGGAAAGGTTTAGTCAACCTTTGGAAACTAGGATGTGAGAACGTTAGTGAGATCCCTAGAGATATTTCTAAGGTATGCCTAGGGATGTCCCTAAGGATACGTATACGAATAGGATATAGTCCTAGAACTACGGTAACAATCTTAGAATTTAACCTACGATGTTAGATATTAAGGGTACTCCCCCATTACTATGTTATTTTCCCTAGCATTATTTTTGCCTCTCACACTATTCTTTTTGGGTTTTAGATGATGGCTGGAACCCGAAGGAACCGTGTTGATCACTGTAATGGACAATGCAATGATTGTCCTCCTGAACAAACAAGTGTTATGGGATATGGAGTGCAAAATCTTATTGCTATACTTACACAAGATATGAATCATTCTGGACTTCCAAATGAGCAGAGAAGGGAACAATATTCTATTGAGTCCTTCATGAGGCAACGTCCACATTCTTTCAGTGGGTCTTCCGATCCACTTGTTGCTCAATAATGGATCAGTACCACTGAAAAGATATTTTCAGTTCTTCAATGTTCTGAACATGATAAAGTCATCTTAGCAGTATATCGTTTGGATGGTGAAGCTGATCAATGGTGTAATCTTATCAAGAATACGAGGCCAAGAGATGAAATTGAGTCCATGGAATGGGACGAGTTCAAGAACTTGTTTTTCAGTAAGTACTTCCCTCATATTCTTCGAAAAAAGATGGAAAAGGAGTTTCTTGAGATGAAGCAGAAGGATGATGAATCTGTTGGTATATACGAAGCGAATTTTACAAGACTTGCAAGGTATGCATCTGGCATTATCATCCAACCTGAAAGTAAAGTTGATCGATTATTCAGTGGCTTAAAACCAAGTCTTCGAAGGGCATTAGCTATAAGAGACTTCAGAAGCTATGAAGAAATTGTGAGTTGTGGTATCAAGGTATAAATGGAAGTTGGTGTTACATATCCATCTCATGGTTTTGACAAGAAATGAAAGATGGAGTTCAAGGAGAAATCTCAGAATAATGGTGAAAAGAAGATGAATGTTTTCTTATGCACAAAGTGTGGAAATAAGCATGGTGGAGATTGTCTTAATGGGACTAGAAAATGTTTTAAGTGTGGAAAAGAAGGTCATCGAGCAGCTGAGTGTCGACGTAATGGAAAAAGGGTTTCTAATGATGTGAATAAAGAAAATACTGCAGAGAATGCACCACCAACACTTCAATGCTTCAAGTACAAGGAAATGGTGCATTATGATAATAAATGCCCTAATCCAAGGATTAATGATGATCTACATGAGCAACCGCTTAAGGCAAAGGACAAAGGGAAGTCACATGCGATCACCATTGGCGATGTTGAATATGACAACAATGTGGTGGAATGATTAAATTTTTATGTAATTGGATTCCAGAATAATGTTGTATATAGTATCATGGAATATTGGAATATTTATGTTTTGGTCTAATGTGGTATTCAAAGTGATTGAGATATTTTTGGAAACAAGATGATATGCGCATAATGAAGGGAAAACGAGAAAATGAAATGTTTGATAGTATTCATGAGCTCATGATTGATATAAGGACTAAGTGGTATCATGGATTGAGTATATAGAATTTTGAGGATTTTGGTATGTGGGAAGTGTTAACTTTTAACTGCATTCATGTTTTCACTAAGGTTCAATGGATATTCATTCTTCAAGAGAATACATGATTAAGGTATTCACATGTTTGTAATTTGACCAACAAGATATATCTTATGATATATGGGGGATAAATGATGGCATTCACGTGATTGTTATGTGAAATTTCAAGTAATCATTTTCTTTATACTATGAGCTTGGACCGAAGTATTTTAGATAAGCCTAAATATTGGAATGGATTATTTTGGACATATGCTAAGTATTGTTTAAGGATAGAACTTTTTTCGACATTACTGATGGGATTTTATAGTAATGTAGTTTTAGTAAAAGGACAACCTGCAGGACGGGTGACAGCCCATCGCGTCGGACAAGGCTGTGGGAATCGGACCCGCAACTGAAGTGTGACTGGCCTTTTTCGCCTACCACTGGCCTATAGGAAGTCCCTGTTTAGTAGAAACTAGTTTTATTATATTAAGCAATATGATATATGATGTATAAGTCCATTTTAGGAACCATATATGATTAATCTCACTATTGATGGACTTATGTATTTTTTTTGATAACTTTTCTAACCTTTTGTTTGAGACAGATGGAATGACCGATCATTCTATCACATGATCTGCTAACACATCACGAATGACAAATTCAACTTCATTTCTTTAAGAGATGAAGTGGAAATTGTCCAAAGAACGACCAACGGTGAGACTATACCAAAATCACGAAATTATTTCTTCTAATTCCAATTTCATCAACTTTGGGGAAATGATCTTGAAAACCAAAAATGTTTTCCTAGTGCTCTTATATCTAATGAATCAGAAGGTACCTTAGATCGTCATAAATTTATGGCTTTGTGATTGCTGGATTTTCCATAGCCATGTTCGCTACCACTCTCCATCAGAACATGTTGGTTAGATTTCTCTTCCATATCCATATTTTCACCTATGTGGAAACCCAATGATTAGTTTATTTGGGTAACCTTTACGTTTCATACTTTTGTTTTTAATGATTGGTTTTGGTATTCCTTTTTACGATGTGGGTTTCTATTAAAGAAACTTTCGAATAGTAAACCATTTATAACCCCAAAGAATTTCGAGGGAGAAATTCATTTTAAGGGGGGGTAGAATGTAACACCCCGAGATTTTATGAAAAATATTCTTTTAATTTCATTAATGTCTTGTGTTGTATGCTACACCAAGATTACCTTGTGCTATACGCAACACCTTATTAGCTTGTAGTATATGACACACTATTCTTGGATCGTGTTACACACAATTTTGATAATAGTTATTCTACGCAACATTGAGTATATATATATATATATTCAATGTATAAATGAAATATGGTTGGTTTATGTTATACGAAACAACGAAGGATTATTGCATAGCACGCAACCCTGAGTTGGCTTGCATTACATGCAATCACGACATTCCTCGATAGCGTGTGTTGTACGCAATACCGGGTTTTACTAAACAATGATATATTATTATAATATTATTCTGAACTATCCGTTATGAATAGTATTAACAAAATTTTGAATTTTATAACATTATTATTCATCTTACATATTTTCTAGAACATGGTATAAGAACAAAATAAATTTTTTGGGTAAAATAAGGATGTTTCCAAAAATGCAGTTTTACCGCCTTTTAATGGCGTACCCACATTAAATCTAGTTTTTGAGATTTTTATAAGTTTAATTTGAAAAAATAAAATTCTTCTATGGAATAATGATATAAAAATTTACACTGGATAAAATTTTCATATTATTCTGGTAACTTTCATATTTGGATGAATAGTAAAAACACGCTATATTTTAATTAAAAACAACTATTTTCATCGCAATAATTTATATGGTTATATTATAATATTTATTGAATTTAAAGTATAAATAGAATATATTTTTACCATTTAATATAATGTATGTCATTAGCATTGATTTTACCTTGAATTCGTAGGTTAAATCAATTCAATCTTTTGCAATGTTTTAAAGAAAAACTCGTTTTCTTTCGACAATGGGATTAATTTTAATTTAATTTCTGCATCTTTTGTGTATTGAATTTGGAAAAATGGATTCCATATTTGGAATCAGTGGTCCAAATTTTGTTAATAAGCTACTTTTTATTTTTGGGCATTGTGAATAGTAACTACAGTAAATTTTATTTACTTTAGTTAAAGGTAAATCAGGTAATTAAGGGTAAATATAAGATTACAAAATTACCCTAACACTTGGAAAAATACTATTGGATGGCTAAAAGTAGACCCATATAACCTAAGGGTCTGATTATATTCATTTTATAGACTTTTTTCCATGAAAATAGTTTAATTATTATAAAAACCAAAGAATGTGACAACATGTCACTTTCTTATATCTTATAAGTATAATAAATTTAATTTAGTGATAAACTTCATGAAACTTTGAAAATGAATAGTATCCAGAAAGATAATACAATTATCTACATCATAGGAATTTATTTAGAATTTTTAGGGATTAAATAATTAACATTTATTATGACATAAAGATGATGCAGTAATTGTCTTATTAATGAAATATTGACATAATTGATGTTATAAATGCCCAAATAAATGTAATTTGAGACTTTTTATGACATAAATTAATTTTTTAGGTTAATATGACATGTTATTGTTGATATAAATAACTTGGTTCGAACGTATCATTCCGTTATGAATTTCATAAAAATCATGTACCAAATAGTGTCAAAATTGACATAAATTAGTTTTTAAGACAAATATTATATTATTAATTGTTATTTAATTCCTAAAAATCTAAGGTTCGGCCAAATTACTTAGATAAGGATAGATATATTAATAATAAACAACTTGGGGTTCTTTTGGCTTGTTATGGTAAGTTTATTAACCATATAGTGTAAGAAAACAAAAAGACACGGTAAAAGTTAAATTATTTAACTTAGAGTTAAATATAATTGATAAGGTTAAACTAATAACCTAAACTTTTCTAAATCCTATTGTATTAGAGGATTTCGACCCATACCCACTTTATCTTCTAAATAAGACCCTTTTGAACCATTATAAACCGAATTTGACCTTAATATAAAATAATATTTTGAGATTTTCCTAAGGTGCCCCTCTCCTCCCTTATAAAAGGGCACCTCCTCCCTCTCTGCCTCACACCAATTTGAGCATTCAAGCTCGGCCAACCCCTGCCAAAATCTCTTCTCCAATTCCATATTATCATCCTAGAGATACTTGTCTTCTACAAAGACCATCCTTAGTTCTTTAAGTGGAGGTTAAGTGAAGGCGCGTCAAAAAGAGGTAATATCCATTACCGATCTTTTTCAATTTCTTTCTTCTTAAACTTCTTCTTATTTAGTTGTTTCATGATAAAGTAATAACATCAGTATTTATTATATACTGATATGTTATTATAAATATTAAACAACTCTAATTAACCTTATATCCATCCTACAGAAAAAGGAAATCACCGCGCATGCGTACGTACGGAATACCGTCTCCACGCCGTGGTGTAATCTACTTTCCGACACCACCTTAATTGGATGGGTATAATGGTGTAATTAGTAACTATATATGATTATTATAAAGTGATATTGATACTGAAATAGTATACATACACTTCAACACAATTCCACGACCATGGGAATGATATCATCGCTCGTGCGTACGTACGGACTACCGTCTCCACGACGCGATGAGATTCATTATCCATGTTAACCATTCCAGAATGATTATAAAGTATATATAATTAATAATAATGAAATATATGACATGGTAAATCTACTGGATTTATTTATATATATATGTCATCTAATTACATCCATTCAAGACAATAAGGAAAGGAAAACATCATTCATGCGTACATACGGACTACCGTCTCCATGAACGGTGTGTTTCATTTCATTTATCTATCTATTATATATATATATACTGAATATATATGATATATAAATCATATTTTATATTTTTGAAGTAAGTAAATAATGATACAAGTAATAATAATGTCAAGAACAACAATTCCAAACACCTACGATAAATGAAACGATTTTACCCAAAACGCTTCTTTAAAATGGAATTTACAAAAGAACGGGTAATATAAAGTCATAAGTGAACCATATATGATATCATAACAATGAATATGATTCTGTAATAAGTTAATGACATTATTTAAATCATTATACAGGAGATTCGGATATGTACAAAGCATATCGGACATAAGGTAAGGGAAATGTCACAATCTCATTTTTATCCGAGATTGTTTATACTTTGAAATTTACAAGGGTGTATTTTATCATCCACATCCATGTTTCCTCAATATGTAATATTATTTCCATTCACCTACAATTGTTTAAATCCTATTTTACCCTTCGGTGAGTTTTTAGTAAAAGATATGAAAGGAATCTTTTGTCATTTTTCGTACGAGGTACTTTTTTGACTTTTCTGAAAAAAGTACGAAGAATGTTTTTTTAACTTATACGGCATGAATGGATTTTTAAAACATTATTTTCAAGAATCTTCCTTTAAAAGTTTTCAAGTTTATTTTTAATCAAATTCTTTTAGTTTAAAATCGTATGACATGTTAAGAAAGGAAAAAAAATTTCAAGTAAAAAGGATATTTTCCTCAAGAATGGAGTTCAAGTGTTTTATCAAAATTATTTTCCATCTAAGATAATAAAGGGTTATATTTCTATCCCTATTTTTACATTGATTTGATTATGTTGTGATTGAATTAATTTTATGAATTCCTTTATCTTATATTAATTGTTTTATGATGTCACGATGTTTAAGATTCCCATTTTTATTACATGGGTTATGCAATGATGTATGATTTAAGATTTTGTGGCACACATAAGAATGGTATCATTATGAGATGGGTGGGACCTATATATCCCTCTAATGCATTGGGTAAAGATTTTATATCTCATGATATAGACATGGCTGGAATGGTAGGTTATACCGGTTCAGTGAAACAGGACTGAAACGAGGGTGACTCGGTTAAGAAAGGGACTTTGTCCACTAAGATTGTCTTGACAATGAGTCTTGACTAATAAGAAATGATTCTATATGATTATGTGTGTATAACACAAAGTTTAATTTTTTACGTTATGATTATTGGGATTTCATTTCACTACTATGATTTATCCCATGTTATGAAATTATGATCTCTTTTGCAGGTTAAGATTTCCAAAATGTTATGTTCTTATGAAAATGATGTGATTGATATTTCTTTTGTTTACCCTTACTGAGCATTTGAGCTCACCCTTTTATGTTTTCTTTTCCCCAGGATATAAAGAAAGGTTTTAGGTAAAAAAAGGAATATCTTTATAGGAGATGTTGAAGAGCTTTCACCACGATTAGAAGATTATATTCCGAGTTTCCAAAGACACTAAACTATTACGATCCTTGTGTGTGTGTTTTTGTTATGTACTAAGTATTCTGCAAAAGTAATGTAATGTCCATGTACGTCAAGCTTCGGGTCTCTACATTGGGATACTATAATAGACCCCATCCTTGAACACCAGTAGAGTGAAAATATTATGATAGGATTTAACATCTACAAAACTATTTTAGGAACTCATGATTGATGGGTAGTGACGGAGGATCTTAATAGAACCAATGTCCAGGAAGGGGATCTTTTATACAATATTATTCTAGAAGCTAGGGTTCTAGTGGACATAGAGGTAGAGGCGGCGGACATGGTTCTTTAGGGTATATCACCTATATCATCACAGTTGTAAAGCATAGGGGACCCAAACAATATCATATGGAAGAGTATTAGGAAAGTTATATTCAATTCAGTGTACACTTATGGATAGTGAGGTAGTAAAATCGACCATGAGTGGTAATATTCATTTAGATTCAAAATTATGTAGTTCCTTATTTGATATTGGTGCCTCCCATTAAATTATTTCCTGACAACTTTTGAATGGATTTATCATATTGATGGTGTTTTTGAGTGGGGTGTTGATGATAGATACAACATTTAGAGTAAAATATTGCAATTTTTTTTTAAAAGGGGTGTTCCATCATGGTTGTCGAGTATCATTTTATTTGGCATCATTACATTCATGACATGATATGATTTGACCTAATTTTGGGAATGGACTAGTTAGTATCATTCTGAGACCACATTGACTGTTACTGAATGAGTGTTACTTTTATATATCCTCACAGTGATAAATACATTCACTATGGATAATGTGATATCAGGGCATTCCATTTTGTTCTAGTTCATTAGAAACCAGGGTTTCTTACATCCTAGGTTTCAAGTCTCTTTCATGGTGAGGGTGGTTTATAGCATGGTTTCTTTTCGTCCATAGTAGACAGGTTTCAGGATTTCTTTCACGAGGACTTCTCAAGGCTTCCACCTGAGATTGATATGAAATTTACAATTGATATCATGCTAGGTGTTGAGTTAGTCTCTATTCCACCTTTTATAACAGAATCTAATGAGCATCAGGATTTCAAGACTCGACTGGAAGAGTTAAAGGATAAGGGATTTATCCGTCCGAGCACATCACCATGGGGTTTTGTAGTTTTCTTATAGAAGGATGAATGGACTATGATCTTATGTTTTGACTACCAAATGTTGAACCACATGAATGTGAGGAACTGATATCCTAATCCATATATCAACATTCTATTTGGATAGTTTAGGGGAGATTCTAATTTCCCAAAAATTGGCTTGAGATTAGGGTATCATCTGTTGACTGTTCATCCATCTGATATACATATGAATACCTTTAGAAGCAGGTGTAGCCTATATTATTTCTTCATAATGTTGTTTCGTTTGATGGATGAACCAAAATATTTTATAGAATTTGTGAAAAGAATCTTCCATCCATACATAGATCGGTTTTTTTCTTTGTGGATGACATATTTTTGTACTCCTATACTCATGAACATCATTCCAAACATCTGGAAATCATCATGACTACACTGAGAGAGAATCAGTTATATGGTAACATAAATTATTTTAAATTTTGAATTGATGATGCATACTTATGGGGTCATATAATCTTGAAGGAAGGTGTGTCAGTAGACCCAAAGACGATGCATGTAGTTGTTTCTTGTGAGTATCCAAAGATCATATTAGATATCCATATATTTTTGTGATTAGTATGATATTATAAGTAGTTCATTCTTTAATTTCTGGATTTGAATCAAAACATTATGGGTTGAACAAGAACATTATATAGTTTGAATGGTCAAAATAATGTGACAAGTCCTTCTAGGATTTGAATAAGTACTGGGAATCAACAATAATCATGATCCTACCTGAGCCATGTGAGGAGTATACTGTGTTTGGTGATGCTTATGGGGTAAAACATTATTATTTCTAAAACATGGATATAATTTTGTGGTGTTTGGGTCTTGCTATTTGAGGCCACGTGAATGGAACTATCCACCCCATGAACCCAAGTAATGTGTAGTCATGTATGATTTGATGTGTTGGAAGAATTATCATTTGAAAAAAAGCTTATTGTGTATATGGATAACAAGAACATGAATTATATTTCATCATAGAATTATTCAAATATCTCGTTGTGGGGTTGGGTTGTGTATATGAAGACTTTTGAATTTTAGATATCAGATATGCCTGGAAAGGGAAACAATGTTGTTGATGCTTTAAAATGGAAAAATCAGACATTAGTACTTCAGGACAGTTGTGACGAGATGAAGATGATGCCGTAATGGGATGAGATACATGTTGGGGTTCAAGAGAGTCAGGATTAGATTAATCTTATATCAGTTGTAATGGATTCACCACTCTTGAGGTGGATCAGAGATAGAAAATATGATGATATGGATTTCTCATCATTGAGAGAAGGCCTTTAAATTGGGGATACATCTTTAGATTGGTCTATAAATATGGAAGTGATCATTTATGTCAGGAATTAGGTTGTTGTGCTTACATGCTTTATGGAAGATATGATGTGTGAATTTAATTCCTATAAGTGGGTGGTACATCTATGTGTGAACAAATTTTACCCTAAACCATAAATTTTTTTTGTGGCTAGGAACATAAAAGAAGATAACTTATTTTTTGAAAAGATTCTTCCCCTATTAGAAAGTGAAGGATGAGCATAAAAAACCTATAGGTTTTCTATACCAATTTTCCATTATAGAATGGAATTGGGATGGTGAAACTATGGACTTTGTTGGTTTTTCCCAAGTATTCCTAGGAATAATGATGCTATTTGTGTGATTGTCAACAATTTCACAAATGTAGCACATTTTTTTCATATATGGGAGTCTTTATCAGTGGAAAAATTAGGGGATGTGAATGTCCAATAAATAATCCATCTACACATGGTTCTATAAAATATATTTTCAAACTATTATTTACAATATAATTTTTGATTATAGTAGGGATTGTAGAAGGATGTTTTTATACAGGTTTAGTTGAGTAAAGCATGCTACCCATAGACATGTGGGAAGTAGAAGTGTACTATACCGATTCTAAAGCGTATTCTTTGATCAATTGTCCTATAATACTTAGAGACTTGAGAAAAGAACCTATATTTAAGGGAGTGTTCATATAAAAAATATTTTATGCATCTATTCATATGGTACCATATAAGGCTATAGAGTTAACCTCTATGAAAGATGGAGGTAGGTGAGTCTGAGATGATGGGATTGAGTCTCTTTCCAGAGACTTTAGAGTAGGTTAAACTGATTCAGAGGTGTATGGATACAACTTAGTGTATATATAAGGCTTATAATGATATAAGTTGACAGCCACTTGAATTTTTGAGGTTGATAATGTATTCCTTCAGTTGTCACCTAGATTGGGTCACTAAAGGATAAAGATAAAGGGAATGTTGGTACCCATGTTTTTTGGACCATTTGAGGTTGTGGAGAGAATCGGGCTGATGGTATACTGACTGGATCTTCCACATAGGTAGAGTGCTATGAATGATGTTTTTCGTGTGTCACAACTTCAAAGGTATCACCCAAACCCATCTCATGTGATCTATTTGGATGAATTTAGGTTTGACATAGATTCATCATGTAAGGAGCATCTGATACGTGTGTTGGATCATGGTGAAAAATATTTGTAGGGTAAGTTTGTGTCAATAGTTCATGTATTATAGAATGATGGTTGTCTTCAGGGGGTATACATGGGACAATAAAGTAGATATGTGGTCTTTGTGGCCTGATATTTTTGACTAATAATCTTGATATTCGTGGGAGTATAGCACGAGGTAGAGATTTTATAAGGTGGTGTGATCGAAAATCCCAAACATTTTTGGAGATGTTCCAGGCTCTTTTACGGGCACACTTTTCCTTGTTTTGAGTACAATTTGTTTAATTTTTATGTAGTTTTTTTTTTCAAATTTACAATATTTGGATTGATATTGGGTTGTGCATGGTTCGTGTATGATTTTCCCCAATCGTAAACCTGATCCCAAATATCCATGAAAACCAAAATATAGAGGATTCATATAACTAGTAAACGGTCTTTCAAACAATTTACCCTTTTATGAGAAGCCATACCCCCACCCCCGCTAGAAGAGGCTCATGGTTGTGGCGCAAGATTATTCAAACTGTACGCCCCTGAACAAAAATTCATGAACAAGTTATTAAATAATCAAGAAATTAGTTTTACAAAGATATAAACCCCAATATTAACCCAAAATCAACCCCTACTCATACATGAAATATTCAACTAAATTTTTCTGGATCATAGAAGAATTCCTAAGGCTCTCGACCTCCATTATTTTTGAATTTAAGGCTGGATTGAAGATTTGTTCCTCTTTAGGTATCTTCTTTCTTGCATTTAGATCTCAATATTTATTCTTCTTATCTTCATTGATAAAAGAGGGAGGTTTATCAACTATTGGTTCTAGATATAGATAATGATTTTTTATAACTTGATTATTTTTTCATGGCTTTAAGATTCATACTATTATTTTTTTCTTAGTTGTGTATTTGGTTGATCTAGTTTAATTGAAGGATTTCCATTGGTTAGTGTTTGTCATCAATTCTGAGGTAGGTGGCCTAAATTACAATCCCATATTATTGATTTAATTATGTGCATGTAGTTGTGATAATTTCAATCCCCATGATTGTTAAATTTCATCAATAATTTATTTGATTTGATTTGGTTTGGTTTAATTTCCACGCGTTAACAGTTTAGGTTGATTGGTGATATTTATTGGTATAATTGAAATAATTAATTATTGAAATAATTAATGGGGTTTTGGGATTATGAAATTTAGTAAAAAATTGGATTAATTAATTGTTGAATTAATTAAAGGAATTTTTTCTTTTAGAAATTGTTCATATATCAAGATTGTGGATTTTAGTTAATTAAATAATTATTGAATAAATTATGAAGATATTGGGATTATAGATTTTGATTTATTTAATTGTTGAAATAAATAAAGATGAATTTTGTGGTTATGTAATAGATTTATGTGATTAATTAATTGGTTAATTAATTAATCGGATTGATGTGATTAATTTACTACAAAAATAATTGATGTGATAGATGTGATTAAATAAATTCTGAATTAGTTAATAAAATGGTGTGAAAAGGAAATGGTTAAATAATATAAATAATTGGTGATTTAATTAATAGGTTGTCATGGTACTTGTGATGTTGTGATACATGTTAATTTTTTATGTAATGATACATGTTAAATTGTGTATTGAGATGATGAATAGTTAAAATGGAATATAGATTTGGATTGGAATGATTAATGGTATCAATGGAAATGAAATGTGAATTGAGATAATAAACTGTAAAAATTATATTCATATATAGATTGGAATGTGGAATGGTAATAATGGAATTCAAATTTGAATTGAGATGATGAACGATAATAGTGGAATTCATATGTGAATTGAAATTATGAATGGTAATATTGGAAATGATATATGAATTGAGATAATATATGGTAATAATGTAATTTTAATATATGATATACCTTAGGGTAGTTCAGACTTTAGCATGGTCCAAAGTAGGTATTGAGTACATGTGTCCTAAAAAACATGTTCATTTTCTGCTTAAATAAATATTAATTATATAAATGTAAACTATTATCTTTATTTATAGTTTTTATTATTTATACAACCATATACACTATTTAACTAGATTTTTTTTTTATGAAATTTCTAAATAACTACTGAGTTGTAATCACACCCTACTCAGGATACATGATCGATATATGAATTGATTTCATGGTTGAAGGATTGATTAAGGTAAAGGTTCCTATATTAGAGGGATGATTGGGATTGAATAAGAATGAGGGAACTTGACGTGGTGTCAAGACCTTCTTGGGGGATTTTGCTGTGTTTTTATTTATTTAATATTTTTCGTATTGACAAATTTCACATACTTATCAAGATATATCTAATATTTATTTTTGGATATTGTATTTTATATTCTAGTAATCATGTGTTATTTGTATTTTTCTTTTTTTTGTTAAATAATTTGGATATTATTTATTTAATTACATTGTTATACTGCATTGACAAAGAGGATATAGTCTCCCCATGATCTATGATGAACTTCACTACTAGTCAGTCACCTTTTTTGAATAAGGATGTGTGCATGAGGTCATGTGACTAACTGAATCAGGTCATTGGTTCATGGCACTCGAGTTATGACGTTACACCTCA
Organism: Viscum album; assembly: GCA_963277665.1. NCBI lineage: Eukaryota > Viridiplantae > Streptophyta > Magnoliopsida > Santalales > Viscaceae > Viscum > Viscum album. The sequence continues at coordinate 1,558,217,762 of OY728160.1, forward strand.
TGTTTGAAATAGTAGGCTTTGGGTAAGCACGTGTTTGGATCACGGATTGGAAAAACAATGAGGTCACACAAGGGAAAACCATGTTTTTTGGAAAGAGGTATTCTTCATGGTTGGAATAGATTTTTTCTAACAATGCGACCCAACCATGAGAGTTGATTACTTAGGTAGAGTCATGTTCATAGTTGGTGAATGATTTTCCTAACCATGCAAGCTAACCATGCATTACCAAATTTAGATCCGAAAATTGATAATCAATCTCGGTTTAGCCCCTTAACCCCTTGTTTGTCCTTTACTACCACCCTAACTTAGTTTTCCATCCCACAAAAGGTTGTGTAGACTCTTACCATTGATCCATAGATGATATGTTCTAAAATCATGGTGTGTTGAAGGCCTAATTTCTCGGTAAGTCTTCATTCTTGGGGATTTTTCTTAGATCTCTTCTTCTTCCCTCTATTGGATTCATAGATCTAGTCTTTTGGGAATATATCTATGATATTTGATTCTAATAATGATGATATATGGACATATTTTTGTTAATAAATGAGATATATGGCGAGTTTTTTGAGTATCAACCTAGTTTTTATAAAGAATATATTCTATTATTCATTTTAAATAGTTTTCAAGGTTTGTGGCTTCACTCTTGACTCCTCTTATTTAAAAAAAGGATTGATTTTAAATAAATTAAATTTGATGATTTTGTTTGTGATTTTTTTGAATAGATTTTGGAAACCCTCTTTATTTATGGTTTATTAAAATTATGGAAATTGGGTATTTTGGTGGAATGTGCAATTGATTTCATGAATTTAAAATTGTTATTTTTAAATGGGAGATTGTTATTTATGAATAGAATTTGGTTTGAAATGTTTTATCGATAACTGGATTGATTTATTGAAATGGTTTGGCATGATGTGTTTGGAATGGTTTTGGAATTAATATTTGGGAATAATGGAATATGATGGATAATGGTCATGAAGTAACACAAACAAAAGGATGGGTTATGGAAGTGAATATCGACTATGAAAGGTTGATAAATGATTATGTGTGTATTTTTGGTTTTGTAAAATGGAATTGGTTATGCCAACTGAATTTAAGAAATACTTAAATGAATTGTTTGGCTTCTTTCCTTAGTAGTGGAAATGTTTTAGCAAAATATTTTGGTATGAGAAAGGTCTTACATAGAGATGGGATGGATTGGATATATACTATTTTAAGTTATTTTATATAAATGTGATAACATGTTAAATACTAGTGTTGTGAGTAAGTAAGCCATTTTTAGAAATCCTTCTGAGTTTTTATACTCATTCTCTCCTTGGTAACTTTTGTTCCTTTGTATATTTTGTATCGGGAATGAGGAAATAGAAAAGAATAACATTTAGTTTGTGGTGAGTCATGATACAAGGTTATGAATTTTTTAGTTGGAACTTAGAGCTTGTTGGGAGTTACTATTATGGTTGTGGAATATTGGATATTTTTTTGGTTTTGTCTTATTATTTATATTCTAATGTTGGTATTAGTTTATAAATTGTACTTTGGTATGTTATATTTATATTTTGGTTTAATTCTAGTTTTATAAAATTTCTTCATGAACCAATTAGTGGTTTTTTGGATTTGGAATCCTTGGCTTCGTTGTTTTAGTTTCAAAGGGAAAATCATCCCACATCTATTTATGATTCCCTTGGAATTTATTTATAGCCTTTAGTGCCACTGATATGTCACCTATGTCCTAGTAACATCCTTTTAAATTTTTCAATATAATGAGAAGGGTTTTGATGTTACATGTGTCATCTATCATGGCAAGTCTGTCTTTCATTTTGGGACAATTTTCATTAGATTTTTTGATCCTTTGTTAGCAGTTGTGTCAGTATTAGAGTTTGAAATCATTTTGGTTTAGTCATTGAGTTGGGATAGTAAAAATGATTATGATTATCTAGAAGTGGAAAGTATATAATAAAATGGATTTTATATCCTATTTATTACAAACTTCATGTTAACCAGGATTTGGGTCAATAAGTGTTTTTGAGGCACTTAGTGAAGTGTTACCTAATTTTCATGGGTTTAGATGATGAGAATAAAATAACATGCATGAAAAGAAATGAATTTACACAAGGATTTCATATTTAAATTTGATTAATGATTTTTTATTTTTTACAACACTATAAAGATTTTAAAAGTTTTGAAATTATTTACAAATAATTTATTTTTTAAAGGAATGGTAGGTGATTTTGAAAAGGTATTTTTTTCAAAAGAATGAAGTATTTTCCAAAATTGTTGAAAAAATAATGTTTTTAATCTATGTAAAAACATGTTTTGATAAGTTCTGATGTGGTAAATTTGAAAATGTTAAACCTTCAGTTTCTAGAGAGTGAGGCTTATGGTGTTTTGTTTTGGTTATAGAAAATTACACCTTGTAGGGTTTGTAGAAACCAACCAGAAGGGGATACTAAAAAGTGTTTTCTCCTAAGACACATGTGAACCAAAAACAGCTTAGTGAATGGTCTTATCATTTTAGACTATGGATATAGGGAACATGAATTATGAACCAAGGAAATTGAATCATTATATTCATTTATAGAAGTAGAATCCAACCATGTTTCAAGGAAATGAAGAACTATATTAATTAGTGGTGTGGCTGAAGAGGATGAACTGAACATTTGTTTTCCTAATAAAAAGAGAAGAGATTAAATTCAATATAGAAAAGTATATTTTGGAGGAACTTTCATGATAATATAGGTATTTAGTAGTTCAAGGTAATTTAGAAGACGGAATTACATGGGAGGATTTTTTATAATTGATCGAAAAAAATTTATATGCTCAAAAGTTTCGCATTACATGAATGACTAACTTTTTCAGCATGAAATAGGAGAACATATCAGTGGAAGAGTATTCATCTAAATTTATTTATTTATTTATTTTTCACCCAATGTTTTTGAATGTGCATCCTTTAAGGAAAAAATTCTTAAATCATGACTAAGGTAGTAGATTCACTCAAAGATTTTTGTTCTTTGTATGACATGTTATATCAACATGGTCAATAGAGTGAGGGGGAAGAAAGGGATACAATAGGATAAATGGGTGGGGGAATCATGTTAATACCTATGATAAATTGTGGGAAATCTAATTCTGGGAATAAGCTAAAGAAGGACACTTATTTCCAGGGTAGTGGGATGACTGAAAATCAAACAGTTTGATATGTGAATCAACCTACAAAACTAAAGAGCATTCCATGATGTTTCTGATGTGGTTATTTGGATCACATGAAACAAGATTATACAACCCCTCATAGATATTTTCAAAATTGATAATATATGGTTTTTATTCAGTGCTATTGTTATATTTCTCCATGGTCTGGTTCTCATGACGCATCTCATGTTTCACATACGATGCATGATTTGAAGGGACTAGGGTAGAAAAATACATCTCATTTATAGAACAAAACTAGATATGTTGATTTTTGGAGTACCATGACTCCTTATGATGTTTTAACTCAATAGTGTTAAAATTCATAATGTGAAGTTAGAAAGAAGTTGTATGTATCTAAGAATGTGATTGTGGATTATCAATATGGACCACCGATAGCGAGAGGTATGATTATTTAGAATTATACCATTATAAAATATTTATTTTAAATGGGTTAATCCCATCTATTTAAATATTATTGAGCTATTAACCTTCTAGTTTTTAATTTTGAGATGATGCCTTCAATTTTTAAAAATAACGATCTTCTTAGTCAAAGAGATTTTAATGACTTTATGTGAAAATCCTGTTGTAAAACTATTTATGAGGATGAATTAAGTTGGGATTTCCTTTTTCATTGGATGGATGACCATGATATAATCCTGGGTATGTATTGGTTTACAATATTTTAATCTCACATCACTTATTATACATGAACACTTTTTTACAACTTATTATGTAGTCGAGCATCACTTTAAATGAGAATGGAATGTAAAGGCAGGTGCTACAAGATTGTTGGATCCAATGGTTGGAACTATCTCATACCAGTTGGAAGCATAGACATTCATATCCAGAGATTAGATAGGGGATATTAGTTATCAAATAGTCGATGATCAATTTTTAGATATTTTTATTTATAATTTCTTTGGGTTTCCACAAAAAAGTGAAATGGAGTATACAATTGATCTCTTCTTGCGGATGAGTCCTACTTCTATTCCGTCTCACTAGATTGAAGAAAAATAATTATGGAAATTGAATGTTTGGTTAGAAGATAGTGAAATAAAAGGTTTCATTCAGCAGGCCACATCTATGTTTGCAACATTGATCTTGTTTTTCAAAAATTTGAATGAAACTCTTTGGTTATGTGTGGATTGTCATATGATTAATCATTTCATGATAAGGATCTAGAAAAAAATTCCATTTTTTATGATCTTCTCAATCAATTGAGGAGAACCCAGTGGTTCTTCAAAATTGACATGCATTCAGGATATCACTGATTTATAGTTCTGAAGGAGGATATTCTAAAAACATCTTTCATAAGTAGATATTACCATTACAATTATGTGGTTATGCCTTTCATTATTTAGAATTCATGAATATTATTTCTGGAATTGAATAATTCAAAGGTATCTAGATTAATTTTTCATAGTATTTATGGATGAAATATTGTTGTATTAATGGATAGGTGATGATCTAGAGAAACACATGGAGATACTTTTTAGAATCTTAATATATTAGTGTTTTTATGCCAAAATTTTATAGTGTAATTTTTGGATCAAATAAGTACTTTTAATTGGACATATATTCTCTAAAATACATCTTTTTATAGAATGGAAAAGGTAAAGGATGTTTTCCATGGGAAACCACCAAATAATGTATTTGATATAAATTTTTTTCCATATATTTGATGGTTATTAACAACACTTTTATCATGGCATTTCATGACTAGATTCTCCTATGATAGAATTAATAAGGGAAAATGTTTCATTTAAATGAAATGATGAATGTTCGAATTCTTTTCAAGAGATAATGGATATCCCTACATCATCACCAATTTAGATATTACTTGAATAAAAAAAGGGTATGCAATATACTGTGATGCTTTAGGATATGGGATGTGATGTGTTCCCCTAAATTAAAATCATGTAGTCTCTTATGGAACACAGTAGATACATTTTCATGAGAATAAATACAAAACACGTGTTTCAGAGTAATATATTGTCGTCCATTCATTGAATACCTATTTTTATTATCTCTTTAGTGAGAAATGTATGGTGTTTTGGATCATAACCTATTGAAACACATTTAATCACAAGGAGATTTCCACATGAGACAAATAAGATGGATAGAGTATCTTCTATTTTTTTCTTTGATGTGATGTATACACTAGGTAAATGAAATTCAGTGGAATTTTAATTAACCATCAATCCATATAGTCAGTTGAGGAATAGTAATTTTATCAATGGTAGTTGATGTTTTTGATTCTTTACATGCACATAGATTGTAAATTACAATGAATTGGTGAGGTTTTATTTTTCATTTTACTTTGCTCTTGATGTGGTTAAGATGGTTAAATATGAACATAAATATGATTCAGAATGTGTTGCAATTAGGTTGTAACTCAATGGTGGGGAGAACATTGATGAATGGAAGTTGGATCAGAGTTCTGTTATGTGGTTTTGAGATCAAATGGCTTCACCTATGTATTCTCGGGAAAAAATTCTTCATTCGTTCCACTATTCAAGATGTGATGATCATCCTATAATAAAATATATGTAAAATTCATTAAGTGAATAATTTTTTTGGTTGGTATGAATTGAAAAGTTGGTGATATTTTTTCAAGATATGCCACATATTATCAGGTTAAGGTAGAGAACCAATTTCCAATGGGTTTTGTTTAGTATTTACCTATTCTATTTTCTAAATGGGAGCATAAATATATGGATTTTTTTATAGGTCACCATGTGACAATTTAGAAACAAAAAAAGTGGATCATCTCACAAAGTCTTCCCAGGTCATCCATAATTATAAATATAAAATGGTGAAGGATTTGTCAAAATTATATATCCATGAAGTGGTAAATACACATCGAGTACCAGTTTTGATAGTATCAGAAAGATATCCAAGGTTTATGTCGTGTCTCTATAAATCCTTAAAACAATCCCTTGGGACTCAGTTGTATATGAGTACATCATATCATGCTTACATAGATGGGAAATTTGAAGGAATTATTTTTTTTTGGAACATATTATTTGGGAATGTGTAATTGATTTTCGTTTCTCATGGGAGGAGAACACAACATTAGTGGATTTATCATAAAAAATATTCTTCGATATAAATCAAACCATTTGATAAATTGTATGAGATTCCTTGTAAATATCTATTTTTTTTGGTGGAAGCAGGTGAGCCATCACTGGTTGGTATAAGCCTCGTGCATAAGAAAATATAGAATATTCAGTTGATTATGAAAAGGATATAGACCACCCAAAGTCATCAGAAATCATAAGTGGATCATCATCTGCGAATGTTTTTGTTCAGGGTGAGTGATCATGTTTTCATTAGAATCTCTCTAAGGTTTGGGAATAGCGGTTTTGGGATTATGTTCATGTTTTATCCCCAAAACATATGCCCTTTTGAGATACATTAATGGGATAGTGAGGAGGAAAACATGTTGGATTTTCCACCATTATTTAGTGTAGTAAATAATGTGTTTTATATATCTACGTTGAATATGTGTTAGCCTAATCATCACTATGTGATTTTAAGGGATCTTTTTGGCATATACTCTAATGATTTATTATTTCAGTGCTGATTTTGGATAACCAAGATAATGTCATTCATTGAAAATTCATTAGTGTAGTGAGTGTTTTATGGTAAGATTTCATATTTAGGATTAAGCATGGGAATGGTAGAATCACATTTTAATTAAAAGGCCCAAACTCTTTTACGAAAATGGATGTTGTATAATTTTCATGGATTCAAAGTCCATTGGTGGGGAGAATTTAGTAACAACAGTTTCAAGTATGTAGAACTTTTATTAAGTATTTTAAGTATGTAAATTTTTAGAGTGATGTTTGGGAGGGTTTGTCGTAATGTGTTAATGTTTTTGGGAATTTTATTGAGGTTAGAGGTATAATAACGGTTAGTAGAAACTATGGAATGCCTCAAGGTAACTATGCTATGTGAAATGGTGGGTATCAGGTAGGCACAAAGTTAGGTCCATGGTTTGGGAAAACCATGTGGCTACCTAATAGAAACTGTGCTTTTTGGATAGTTGGATTATTTAGGGTTGGCGCATAGTTTGTATAACATTGTGAGCTTACCATATGAGGTGCTTCTTATTGTAGATTCTTTTTCACAGTTAGAATATGATTTTCTTAACTAATCAAGAAAACCGTACACATACAAATGATAGATCTGGAAATTGTTGGTCTAATATAATTTAGAATCTTAACCACTCATATATCCTCTATGATAACCTAACTCATTTTTCTATCCAGTCAAAGGCTTTGGAAATTATTTCCTTCGATCCAGGAGTAATAAATTGGAAATCATGGTGTGTTGAATGCCATAATGTTTTGTATGTATTTTTTATTGGTTGTTGTTCATATATATCGTCTTCATCCTTCTATTATATTCATAGATCTATACTTTTAGGGATTTATAAATGATTTATTGATTCCAATAGTGATCAGAAATGGTTGTGTTGATGTTAAGGAAGGATATTTAAGGTCGAATATTGTATTTTTAACCAGGTTTTGTCGAAGAATTTTTTTAGTTATTTTTTTCGAATTGTTTCCAAGGTAGGTGGATTTAATCTTGAATCATCTTATTAGAACATGAATGATTTATTTTAAATAAATTTAATTTAATTATTTTTATTATGGATTTTTTTGAAAGGACTGTTGAAACTTTTTCATTTATGGTTTGTTGAAATTGTGGATATTTGGTGTTTTGGTGGAAAGTGAATTTTTTTTCATGATTCAGAAATGGTGAGTTTTGAAATGGTTGATTGGTTTTGATGACTGGAGTTTTGTTGGAAAATTATTTTCAGTAAAATTATTGGTTTATTGAAATGGTTTGGAGTGATGTTCTTGACAGTTTTTTGAAATTAATTTTTGGGCATGAATGGAATGTGATGGATAGTGGTCGTGATGAACCAACCTCAAATTGATAGGTTATGGACATGATGTTACTACATCAACGGAAATAATATGATTGTGTGTGTTTGTGTGGTTATGTGAAATTATATTTTTATACCAAATGAATTTCATAGATGGTTAAATGGCTTTCTTGGTTGCTTTCATTGGAAATGAATTTGGTATAGAAAACAGTTTTGGTTTGAAAATATTTTTACTTAGAGATGGGTGGGCTTTGATACAAACAATTACCAATTATTTTACACGAATGTGATTCCATGTTATATCTTATTGGTGTTTTTAGGGAATTAATTTGGTGGAAGTATTTTGAGTTATTATATGCTCCCCATACAAGGGAACTTTAGGGCATTTGTAGATATTTTTTATCAGGACATATGTAATGGAAATGTATCACATTTATTTTCTGATGCTACGTTTTACTTATGAATGTATTGTGGAGTTTTATCATGGATCTTATTATTAGTTTCATAGTTGGATTCATTTGATCCTTTAAATATTTTTGGTTTTTTATTCCTCTTAATACTCTATTGTTGGATTTAGTTTCTACATTGTAATTGGGTATGATTTATTGTTAGTTTGGTTTCTTCTGAGTTGTATAAACTGTGTTCGTGAATAATTTAGTGGTTATTTATATTTGGTATCCTTGGTTTGTTTTTTTAGTTTCAAAGAGGAAATCACCCCCATCTATTTATGAAGCCATTGAGATTTATTTCCAACCATTGGTGCCTTAGGGATGTCACCTAAGGAAAAATAATATCCTTCCACCCTTTCAAGCCAATGTAGAGGGGTGAGATGTCACAAAATTATTGTGTTACATTAATTTTTTAGACAAATATATCATGGTTCGTAGTATTAAAATAATATATTTAAATTATATCATTTTTATGATATTTTTAAAATTATATTAAATGAATAATGTCAAATGATAAAGTATTGTGATTTTATAATAAATGATATTTTATTAAATGATTTTGAATTTCTAAAAATAATTTCATTTACCTAGTGTTTTTATAGATTATTAAATATAGACTATGATACATTCATGTAATTTTTTTATTGATAATATATTGATCACAAATTAGAAAAAACTATCTTACACTGTTAAGGTTAAAGATTTGTTTTTGCACGTTACATGAACTTGTGTTAAGATTAATTATAAACACACATATTTTTTTGATAAATTTTACTTAATATTAATAATTTTTGGTAACAAATTGTTTAATATTTTTCACTTTTACATAGACTTAAAAGATAAATTACCTTAGTTCGGAAACTAGTTACCATAGTGACCAACCAGATTGGTAATAAATCAGGAGACATATAAGTTAATGTACAAAATGATTAAAACATGTGTTTTATCATTTGGTGGTGTTGTTAACAGACCGCATAATACATCCAAAAAACTAGTTTAAAATATTAGAGCCACATAAGATTTTATTGATCACCCAATAGTGAAATACTTTGTGAATTTACATGAATGACACTCCTCGTCAACTATAAAAGGGAACTCACTACCCTAACTTATTCCGAACTCACAGAACACTAGTTTATCTAGGTCCCACAAAAATAAAATTTCAAATTCCACCCTTTCATCCTTTATGTATTGTTTTTGAATTTTTTTCCTTCCATGTAACACTGTAGTGATACCCAAAAGATAATACTTGAAGAAGAGGTAACATTATTCAACGAGAATATTTATTTTATTTCTTTATCCATATTAATTAATTATTATTTAAACATTATTATATAATAACATTTGAATAATATATATAATTTCAAGACCCATCCCCTGGGGACTTTTCCCGGACTACCTCTAACACACCTCTAACTGGCTAGTGGATGGAGACTAGTGCTAAGTAGGAATATCCCACAAATGGGAGGAATTTTCTTATGAACCTGTACACATTCACCCATCTCCAAGCTATATGTCTAGAGAGTGAAAACACTAAGTGATGAAAATTATTTCATACTAATACAACCCAACAACATAGTACAACATAATGTAATTTAGTAAAGTACAGTTGGGTCAGAATACATGCCCACTAAAATAAAGACAACTGCAAAGTCATACCTGTAAACACAGGTTCTAATGATGCTTTAGGATGATACTGGAAACAACTCATCCTGTATAATCTCAAAAGACATAGTTCTATCATAGTCCTTGTGCTGATCCACCTAGGACTCCACCAAATCATCGGTCAACAACACAAAACATGACACATGCAAGAAAATACCATGTAGGGGTGAGTAAAACAATACTATGTAGGGGACCCAGAAAGTAAAAAATATAAAGGTAAGAAAACTAAGAATGTATTGTCATATCAACACAGGTATATATCAAAAACAAAATAAAATACTTTTATATTAAAAAAGGATTCCAAAATAAAACATGGCATCCACTACCAGCCTAATTGTTCCACTCATAGCAGGGTCGATTCTGGGAGATCCCAATCCTTGAGCTATCTAATAGTAACCATGTAGAACAAGTCTTACAAAAGTATCCAAGGGAAAATATGGTTTTGATTCATTATTAAGTTTACAAATGTTTTCTGGTCTCACTAAGATAAGGTGTCTCAATATCACAACCAAATCCTTGGTCAAATGATTCTGGTATTGGCACACTCATTCCGGGAGAACTCACTCCTTGAGATATGAAGTCATTAGAGACTCTTACATGAGACCCCACTTCTTTGTGACTTGCACAATGAAGACACCCTGATAAATACCCTAAGTAAACTGATCAGGTAAAGTTCCAAAGTAAGGAAATATCTCGATTTATAGATAGGGGTCCGGCACCAAGGTCTAAATGGGGGCCATCCTAGGCCCACTGAAATTATTATACTAGATATGGGATAGGTTCCTGAGTAAATATTGGACACAGCTTGTCCACTAAGAAAGAGATGGTAAGTCACAACCAAACGTTAGTCATAAAACTATACCATCATGGGCCCTACCCAAAGAGGAAACACTAGTCGATAACCATTATTTAATGATAGGGGATTCTGAAGAATACTACATACCCAATCTATATTACCTCGCACCGTAGGGGATTCTCAGATAACACTACAAACCCTACGGCATAGCATTTAATTCTGGGGATTATGAAGAATACCATGAACCTTATGATATAGACCACTGGATGGAGGATTAAATCCCAATGCTTAGAGGTCACGTAAATACCCAATGAACTCCAATCGGGGTGATATACTATCACTCCAATACCATGGAGGATTTTCAACTCTATTTGGGAATATTTAATCGAGGAGATAATCATACAATTCTATACCAAACCCTTGGGGAAAGAACCAAGGGGAGGCTCCTCAAATATAATGATTTTTACTAACAGCCCAACAAGACATCTAAAAAGGACTGCCTCACGTGAGAGTCCCAATTCCTCATAATACATATCAATCAGACTTACGGTTTGAATGTTATGGAACTTTTTGGTAAAAAGGGGTCATTTAGGTCTGGGGCCGCTCCGACCCAGTCGAACTGATCTGACTCAACCCAACCTTGTCCACTAGATCTGTCCTAGCCCCCTATATAGACCCAGCCCGCTGGGCCCAGTCCAATCTGATGTGCCAGCCCATCCTGCTCTGAGCGGGTTGGTTCATCCTCCCTGGACGTAGAAACCCGCCGCATCCCTCCATGTCACATGACAGGCTTTTCCAGCCATTGTTCCCATATGTTCCCTATGGCTTATGCCATGGGTCCAGCTCCTCCTACCGCAACATAAATTAGTTTCTCCTCTGACGCTATGTACCACCACTAGTGGGACCTTCCACGGGACACTAGACGTGCTTTGGTTGTCTTTTCACCAATCTGTAAGAGGTTACAGGATTCTTGGGATGCATTCTTAATCGCTTGGGGTTTGAATCCTCATTGAGATCCACCTCAATACAATGTAGTTCAAGAGAATATATCTATCTCACCGCCTTGATCCATTCCCCATCTTCATCTCACCTAATTTATGTCGTGTCCTTTCCAGATCCAAGGCATCAAATCGTTGTGCAAAGAATCAATTGAGAGATGATCAATCTTTCATCTACCTTTGATGAATGCAAATATTGTGTGAACAAAATTCACAATAAAAACTCAAGGATATATCCTCGGTTATTTTTTCATTACAGATTTGATCTAATCTACTATAAGGATAAAAAAATGACTAAAAAATTTGAAATCAATCAAACGATCATCAGTCCCCAATAAACCCAGCAAGTTGATACCCATCAAACAAAAAAAATGCACAATCCATGAATTGATTCATTCTTCGGTCGATTCACATTCATCATAGGAATTCAAAGATGGGGAATGGGTGGAATTTAAATAACAACCCCTACCTAGAGTTGGATCACTTGTAGAAATGGATTGAATTCATGTCGCCACTAAAATAATTTTTCAACTAGTGTTCATCGATTTATTGCCTCTTGATCGAATCCTAACCTCTGATCCGTCGTTGATGGAAAGAGAGCCTCCTCCTCCATACCGTAGAATGAATTCAATGTTTTAGAGAAATCTCTAGTGTTATGAATTCTAATGATGGACCCTTACCACAAATAATGGAAAAAACACATTAACATGTATTCATGTTTCAGAAATACTCTTTCTATTTGAAACAATGTTTCCACACTGCTTCATTTAATAAAGGATAACATGTTTCCACATCGCCGCATCGCAGCATCACCACGCTGTGAAAAGTGAAAAGTAAATAAAATAAACATTTTTAATATTTCTTTATTCCCCTTTAAAAATATGGAAAATTAAATTTTACCCTCGACTCATTTTGGCTGAGGTTAGGCCCCACCTGAGGAAAGCACAACCTCACAAGCTCAACGGTACTCTCATATTTCCAATCTGATTTCCCGTTATTCTGTTATAAGGATTTGAAAAATAAAATAATTTTTATTTAATTATTACATTTACAGTCACATCCCAAATACTAAATTCCACAGTTGGACCATGCTGACTATTGTTAGGCTCCACCAAATGAAAGAACATCCTCAGGATCTGTAACAACCATTCACTTTATTACACACTTAAATACGATTTATTACATAAACATTCACTTAAGAAAACCCAGAAGATCGGGAGTTATTGTTTCTTGTTAAATTATTAACATTACATAACAACTTAAAACATAAATTTTTTGCTAAAAACATCTTTTAAATTACCAAAACATTCCTTCGTACATAGAATTACATGGGATAACCTTAGGGAATGCATAAGAAAAGGGTGAGCTATAAAGTCCAGCAAGGGAGTAAATAAGGAATAACACAAAAAATACAGTACATGTTAGGTAATAGGTATATCAATGTAGCACAGGAGAAACATGGACATAAAGGCATGTAATAGCATGATTATCATAACATAGAGATGTGGAAACAACATTTAACTTGATATTAGCATGATCCAAGATGCATTGAACATTGAGCATGAGTAAACCCTCATTGAACTTGAATTAGAATTAGTAAACCCTAATTTCACAGTAATTATAAATATTAATCCCTCATTTCACATTCCATATCATGATATTATTCTTTAACTAATGCATTGAAGTGCTATCAGGGTTCACCCTTTATAATCATTTCATTTCATGAAAAAGTGTGAATATGGATCATACAACATGGAATCATTCAGCATGATCATTTATTCCATGGTAATGTAATTTTTAATACATGTATGAAACACTATAATCAATATGTAACTGTGTATAAGTGTTAATATGCTTGATAGATAAATGGACATTGTATTTACTACACAATGAATTTTTCTTGGAAAATCACGGTGTAATTTTGGCAGTATAATGACGTGATATAAGAATTCATAAAAATGTTTGATGAGAGAGAAATGGTTATCTCATAATATGTACATAAAGTGGAAAATAAGGGTTCAAATAGATACATTTCCCAACATATGTAATGGAATATTGATTCATAATAGAAAATAATTTATTGAATGTCAACGAGGAGAGAGAAATCCCTTACAGAATTTTGACAAGGTAATAGGTGTACATGGGAGGTATTAATGAGAAAGAAAGAGGTCTCTCATCATTCAAAAATAATTACAGCTATATAGGGGAGGTGGGAAATCATACCAAAACGTTTAGAATTGAAAATAAAATGACATAACAATATAAGGAAACATGGACATAAATAAGGAATGAAAAAAAGTGAGGATCCAGTACCTAGAAGTTTGATCCCAAAGGCTTGGGAGAGGTCTCTTGTGATATTAGGGAGTCTTGGGAGGATTCAAGAGAGAGGAGGGGATATTTTGGTTGATATCCAAATGGTTTGAGTGAAGAGGAATGTGAGATTGAGTGGTTTTATATATGAAAGGAGAGGGAATTCATTATTATTTAGGCATTGGAAAATACACATTAAACTAATGAAAAATAGAAACCATCCCATAGATTTTGCCCATGGTTTTTTCCAAAGCGGAGTGGAAAAAATTATTTTATATGTAAAATGTCCTAACTTATAAAAATATTAGTTCTGATTATGTGGAGGTGGTTCACGCTCTCAAGGAAATAACTTTAAAATGTTCCAATATTTTATTAGTCTTAGAGGGTCCAAAAAGTCACCATAAAATTAATAAAAAATAACAATAATCACATTATTTTAAAGTTAAAACATATATTGTTCTATTATACATTTGTTTATTTTATTACATCACTATTGGGCCATTTTGATGTCATAAAACACATTATATAATTAAACAATATTTATATTTTACCCAAAAATTATACTGTCTCATAAAATTATGAAAAATTCACCGTTCGATAATTTTGAAATCCTGATTCCAAAAATATTATTAATTTTATCTAAATAATCTTCTAAATATAGTAAATTTCACTTTTAAAATAAAAACTGACATTTAATGAAAAATCAGGGGTTTTGACGAAAACTGTTTTCAAACCTTAGTAAAAATTTCAACTGTATTCATAAAAATCGTATGATCAAATATATTTAATTAAATTTAATTTAGTAATAATATTTTATTAAAATATTATTTAATTAAAAAATACATTAACTCATCAAAATATATTTCTTAATTGAATTCAAATATTAACAAAAAATACTATTTGTGCTTTAAAAACCATTTACATAGTAACAAAAATAAATTTAATGTATATTAATTGTATAATTAAAGCACATAATCATAGTGATAGGGTCTTGTTACATAACGCTTTATAACACCCATATAAGACCTAAGGGTACGGTGTGCAATGGTGACATACTCTTAGGGTGGATCAGATAACATCACTTGTGTGGAAATCTATACTAACATCAACTTCTCCTGTAGACAGTTCCATTCAAACTTAACATAATGATGTTTGAATTGTTCTTGGTCAAGATATAAGCCCATTTATGTTGTGTCCTTTCTATGTTTCAACAAATGGGATTCGTATGGAGCAATTATACTAGATGAATCCATCGCTTCCTTGGTCTGGGTAAATTGAATTTGTTAATTCCCTATATTTATACTAATCATGTGATAACTATTAAACAACTATATTAGAAATCGTAACAATTCATAACTATAAAAAAACATAACACCAAGGTAGTGCATATATTTTATATAACCATTTTACATAATAAGTCATTAAATTAGATCAAGAGAATTTTCATTAATAAATGTTTGGGTCATTAAAATCTTTCCCCCTTAAGAAATTATTCCCTCCAAATTTTCTTTTCTAACACTAAAAAAGATGAGGTTAACTCTGATAAATCACATCATCTAATTCACAGGTTACATATTCAAACTTGTGGTTTCTCCTCAACACATTGACGAGGCGAATTATATTGTTTTGTAGAAATTATTCCCTACGATCTAATATCTTCATCAGCTTATCTTCATCGGAGTGGTCATTATCCAATGGTACAACCTCTGTATTGAGTACATGTGATGGGTTTGGTATGTACTTTCTCAAGATCGGAACACTGAATAAATCATGTACTTGAGATCAATTCAGTGGGATTGTTATTCTATAGGCCACTACTCCAATGCGGTCAAGGATCTCAAAAGGGCCTCTTTACCTTTGACTAATCATTCATTTCTTCCCAAATCTAATAACTCTCTTCCATAGTGATATGATTAGGAATTACATGTCTCCAACATCAAACTATAGGTCTTTTATATGCTTGTTAGCATAGCTATTTTCTCAACTCTCAGTAGAATTAATGTTTGCTTGATGGTCTTAACATTCTCCACCATTTCATTGACCAATTCTAGACCTAGGATTTTTCTCTATAAAACATCATCACAACATGACGGTGTTCCACAACTCTTCCCATAAATAGATTCATAAGGATCCATTTGGATTTCGAAGTGGAAACTATTATTGTAAGAGAACTCATTCAGAGGAAGATGTTGATCACATCCTCCTTTGAATTCCACTGAGTATGTTCCCAACATGTCCTCAAGAGTTTGGATAGTACACCCAGACTGGCCATCATTTTGAGGATGATAAACCATATAGAATCTCATATAATTATTTAGAGGGTGTTGGAGACTATTCTAGAACATAGTTTTGAATCATTTATTTTGATCAGATACAATTGATTGTGGTAGTCCATGCAGCCTAACCACTTCTTTTATGTATATTAGTTCCAGTTGATCCAAAATGAAATCCTCTCAAATTGCAATGAAATGTTCAGTCTTTGTATGATGATCCCCAATAACCCAGAGATCATTGTTTTCTTTGGATTTTTTCATAATTCCTATGACAAAGTCCATGGTTATGTTTTTAGTTTCCATGTTGTAATGGGTAATGGTTTCATCATCACCTTAGACATGTGCCTCTTAACAATAATTTTCTGAAATTCCAGACACTTTTATGTATACTCAGTGATCTCGTTATTCATTTTATCCCACCAATAATGATCTTGATGATCTCTATATATCATTTTGTTTCTTGGGTGAACGGATAATTTCGAAGTATGTGCATCATCCAAATTATTATTATTAACTCTAGATTTGATTGAACACATAGTCTTGACCCAATTCTCATAATTCCTTATTCATTAACATTGAACTATGAGGATATTTCATTTCTGATAGTTTCTACTTTCTTCGGAATTCTCACATCATCTTTTTAAGAATCCTTGATCCTTTTAAAAAGATATGGTTTTGAAATAATCTGTGAAAGGACTGATGATGTTCCCTTGGTTATGATTCTGATTTCCATCTTCACCAAATCATAGAATATTGCGTCCTTTTAAATTATCATCAATGAAAAAGTTACTGGATATTTCTTACGCAGAGAATCGTCCTACTTGTTCGCTTTCCCCAGATGGTAGTGAATTGAGTAGTTATAATCTTTGATCATCTCTAACTGCCTTCATTGGTGCATATTTAACTCTTTCCTTGTTAATATATACTTGAGGATTTTGTTATCTGTATAAATTTCACACTTCTCCCAAAATAGGAAATTTTGCCAAATTTTCAAAGAAAAAATTATTGCAGCCAACACCAGATATTGTGTTGGATAGTTTTTCTCATGAACATTCAATTTACTTGAAGTGTATGCAATAACATTGTAACATTTCATCAACACACAGTCCATGCCCATCTTTGAAAAATAAATGAGTAGCACGAAAAGTTCACCACTTGTGGGGAGTGTGAGCACAGGTTCAGTGATAAGCCTCCTTTTCAACTCGTTGAATGTCTCTTTTCAATCATTACTCCAAGAAAATATGACTCCCTTATGAGTTATCTTTGTAAGAGGGTTTGAAAATCATGATAAATTTCTCACAAATCAGTAATAATATCCAACTGACCCAAGGAACATACGGATATTCATCATAAATGCTGGCCTCATCCATCCCTCAATTGAATTTGTCTTAGAGGGACCCACAAATATCCCATTACACGTGATGAAATGACCCAAGAATTATACCCCCTTCTACCAGAACACACACTTGCGGTAATTTTGATAGAGATTCTCCTTTTGAAAGGTCCATAGTACAGTCCATAGATACTCCTCTTGTTCCTCCATGGTTTTGGAGTAGACATAAATATTTTCTATAAAGACTACCCCATTTATTTCAAGGTAATATATAAAGACTCTATTTTTCAAGTCTGTGAATATTTATGGAGAATTAGTGACTCATAAAGGCATTACTAAGAATTCAATGTGCATGTACTGTGTTAGAAAAGTAGTCATGGGGATATCCTCCTTCACCCTTACTAGGTAATACTACAACTGCAAATCCACCGTAAAGAAGTGTTATGATCCATGTAGCCAATCGAAAAATTCATAAATTTTTGGTAGATGAATCATTTTCATTATCATGATTTTTTTGGGCTCATGATAATCAATGCAAAGGAACAATGACCCATCCTTCTTCATGATGAAGAGGACTGGTACACCCCATGATGAAGCACTTGGGTGTATAAACCCTTGATTTGGATTGTCCTGTAGTTGTTTCCTTAGCTCCTCAAGCTCCAAAAAACCATTCTACCTATAGTCTTGGATATTGGAAATTCCCCAGGTATGTGATCAACAAATATTTTAATCTCACATCAAGGAGGAAGACTAGGAAATTCATTCAGAAACACATTAGTGAATTCCATCATAATTGGATTGTATTAAAGGATGGTTTCTTCCTTAGACTCAATCATCTAAGCAAGATACACTTTCTCATAGAGAATTAATATCAATTCTGGATATGATGATGATAAATAAGCTTCATCCACCTCCATGCACTTGTACAAAATTGAGGGTCAATTTTCTTTTTGGAAAGTGATTTCCCTCTCCTGAAAATTTATGGTGTCTCTATATATGGAAATAAAATACATGCCATGAATTTCATAAAATTACACTAGAGGGAGTATGAAAAGGTTCTTTGGTAAGTTCAATCCAAAAATTTTGATAGGTGAGAAGTTATATTCATGAGATGCAATGATTGCCCCATTTTCTATCATCCCTAACATCACTAATTCCATGATTTGTGCTGGTGTTGGGATTCTTCTACTAAACTATTGAGATATAAAAGAATGAATAGAACTAGAATCAATAAATATGTTAAAAATTCTAGAATGAATAAATATAATACCTGTCTCCATATCATTTTTGGGGTCTACTTCGGTAGTAGTGATGGAAAAATCTCCCCCTTTCTACCATAGAGGTTGTTGGTTGCCTCTAAAGAAGGTTGACTTAGGGAACAAGTTTGCAAAGTGCCCTAGTTATTTGTAGTTCAAGCATTGAACAATGAGTTGAGGTTCAAAGAGATCATTCCTTTCCTCTATAGTAGTAGTGGGTTTTTCTTGTTAGTAATTAATGGCAATGTTCCCTTTTCTTCCACAAATAAAGCATTTCCTCATCCCCGTAAGGAAATTTCCAAGGTTCTTCTTTCCGTACCATTGGCAAGTGGGGTTATGGAATTCCTTAGCACCATTGGATTTATCCATTGGACCACCAGAATTAATTTAAATTTTCTAATTCTTAACCTCATGGTAACCATGAGATTTTCTAATCTCAATTTCAACATTTGGGGAACATCAATCAATTTACTCATTTATGTTGGAGCCATGGACCGCTAGGGATTTTTGTAGTCTAGGTTTTATCTCACAAAAGAAGTAGTCAACCTTGAATTCAAGGGTAATGACAATGATGGAGGAGTATGGTGAAAGCCATGTGATGTTTTCCTCATATGCTTCAATGGATTCATCGTCATTTTTATTGAGGGAAATGAAGTACTCATTAAATCTTAAATCAATGATTCTGAAGAAATTATTTACCAAAAATAAAATTATCAAGAATATTTCCATTCCAATACCTCAATCCCTTACTTAGGAATCATATTTTTTATCAATGTCCACCATTGATTAGCTTCACTCTACATACCATAAGTGGCCAGAAGAAACTGCTTTTGTTCATAACATTGAAGGATGGAGAAAATATTCTCATAGGAGTTGATCTATTGTCTGTCGATTGATGGATCAGATGATCTGTTTAAAGTATAAATACGTTGTCTCATAAATCTCCCGATTGTGGCTTGTCCATTCTTGTGGGGGGGGGGGGAGGGTTGGATGATCCTCCTGATCCATGTTTCTATTCAAAACATGAGTTAAGTGAGATATTATCATAATAGAGTTCTCGAATCCTACAAAAATCTTACTAGGCATCATATTAGAACAGTCATCACATTGAGCTTTGAATTGGTTGTTAGCTTGATTCGACCTATTACCGTCCATTGGATTGAATAAAAAAAGTTAGGGGTAACACATAAAGGACAATCCAATTAAAAAATTGATAATTATAAATTACATTTATTTCATTAACTTATGAATTTGTAGGATTTAATCTATGTTATCCCTGATCTGATTTGCAACATATATTCATATGGGTATTTTTTATTTCTTTAAAAATGGTTCATAATATAAATATGATTTTACAAAATCATATCCCCCCATAGTGTTGAACTAGGAGTGCATCAAGGCCCGTGTTCATCCACCAGTTCACATTCGATTTTATCTTAAAGCGGTGTTTTCAGGGTTTACCCCTTGATAAAATTGGTCCAGATCAACCTATACTTTTTCATATCCAGATAGGAATTTATTTGATTTATAAACTACTAAATATATGCTCACCAAAATTAAGGTATGTTTTTCTAATACATATTACTGTCCAAAAGGTTTTCCCAAGGGTTTCTAATCATAATACTAAAAATAACAAAACATATCCTCTGATACCAACTATAATAACCATGCTATTTATTACACACATAAACATCATTTATTACATAAACTTTCCCTTAAGACAACTCAGAATATTGAGAGGTATAGTCTGTTTTGAAATTAATAACATAACATAACAACTTAAAACCAAACATATTTATTGAAAATTCCTTTTACATGACCCCAACATTCCTTCATACTTAAAATTGCATGGGATAACCTGAAGATATGCATAAGAAAAGGGTGATCTATAAAGCCCAGTAAGGGAGTGAACATGGAAAAACATGAAAAATACAGTACATGTTAAGCAATAGACATATCAATGGATCACATGAGAAACATGAACAAAAATGCACGATATAGAATGATTATCATATCATGAAGATGTGGACACAATATTTAACATCATGTTAGCATGATCTAAGGCTCATTTCACATAGAGCATAATTAAACCCTTATTGAACTTGTATTATCATTAGTAGAAACACATTTCACTATAATTAGCCTATGTAAACCCTCATTGCACATGGTGTATCATGATACTATTCTCTACCCAATGTATTGGAGCACTATCAGGGAACACCCTTTATAAACATGTCATTTCATCCATAAGTGTCCCACAAGGATCATAAAACATGGAATCATTCAAAATAATCAATTATTCACTGATAAATGAAATTAAAATACATTCATGAAACTCTAAAATCAATAGCTAAATGTTCATAAAGGTAAATACCCTTGATTGGGAAATGGGCATGCTATTCACTACATAATGACACTGTCTTGAAAACTGTGGTGCAATTTCGGCAGCATGTCAACGTGACATAAGAATTTATAATACATGTTGATGAGGGAGAAAGGCGTAACTCATCATATGTACATGAAACGGACTGAAAGGGGTCCATATAGACACATTTACCAACATATTTAACGGGATTTAGATGAATAATACAAAATAATCACTGGAAAGTAAATGTTGAGGGAGAAATCCGTTATGGAATATCGGCATGGTAGCAGGTGTAAATGGGAGGAATTAATGGGAGAGAAAGAGGCATATAATCATTAAAAATTAAGTAGGAAAGTATATGGGAGGTTAAAAGTCATACCTCAACATTTTTAATTTAAAATAAAGGGGCATAATAATATAAGGAAACTTAGACATAAATAAAGATGGAAGGAAAGTGAGGATACCTTACATGGAACTCTAATCCCAAAGGCTTGGGAGAGGCTTGAGAGAGGCCTCTTGTGTAACACCCCGAGCTTCCACAATACGCTTCTCTTTGAATAATACAATAGCGTGTGTTGTACACAACATCGAGTTCTAACACACACCACGACCAATCAAAGTAGCTGTTATGAATAGTAATACCTACTTTTTAAAATTTTATAAATTTTATCTCTCAAAATGGACTTCATTTTTTGATTCAGAGTATTGAATTTAGCCTAAGGTGAAATTTTGGTACTTTTCGGATAACTTTAATATTTTGATGAATAGTGAAAATTACTAAATTTTAATTAAAAAAACTTTTTTAATAAAAATAATTAATAGGGATAAATTATGAATTTGAGTGGTTTTAAAGTATATTTAGAATATATTTTTACCATTTAATACAATTTTGATCATCGGACATAATTTCACAATTAAACCGGACATAAACAAGTATCAATCTTTTGATAGTTATTATATCTTAAAAACACGCATTTTGTTTTGACAACAGAAATTAATTTTAAATTAATTTCCGCCACTTCTGTGTTTTGAATTTTGAAAAATGGATTTCATATTTGTAATCAGGATGTCCAAATTGTGTAAATAGGTAAATTTTATTTTTAGACATTTTGAATAATTATTTCGGTAAATATTTTATTTACCATGATTAAAGGGTAAATCTGGAAAATAAGGGTTAACAAATAATATTATAATATTACTAAATTACCCTAAAAAGTGTCCTAACCTTATTTGTGGATACATGTATGACCATGGGAATCTTTGGGTTGATTTTAGGACCCCATGTAGCCACTTGTAGGTGATAGAGACACTTTATTTTAATTAAGTTAAAATAAATACAAAAATGACATAAGCATATATCGTTTAGAGAACCAATTTTTACATAGGGTTGTATATGTTGTATTTTCAAATATAAATATTAATCGGAAAGATAAAAATATTTCCTAAATATTTATATTTTATGTATAATTTTTAGACATTAAATAATTTAATTTATTTATGACACAATGATGATGCAGTAATTACCATAATAGTGAAAAATTAAAATAATTGATATTATAAATACCCAAATAAATATAATTTGAGTATTTTAATGAATTAAACTACTTTTATAAGATAATATGACATATTATTATTGATTTAATTAACTTTTTTCGAAGTAATCATTCTGTTATGATTTTTACAAAAGTCAATTATTGAATAGTGTAAAAATTGACATAAAAGAGTTTTTAAAAAAAATATTATATTATTAATTGATATTAAATTCCTAAAAATATAAGGCTCATCCAAGAGACTTATATAATGATATTTGTATCATTAATGGACCAATTGGGGTCGCTTGGATGTATATAGTATGTTTATTAACTATATAATATAAAAATACAAAGTGACATGGTAAGTGTCAAACTAATTAACTAAGAGTTATAACTAAAAGATAAGGTTAATATAATGACCCAGAACTATCTAAATGATATCGGTTGAGTGTTTTTCGACCCATCCCCACCTTAACCTTTAAATAATCCACTTTTTAACCATTAGAACCCGAATATGAATTTATTATAAAATAATATTTCTTGCTTTTCCAAAGGTGCCCCTCACCCCTCTTATAAAAGGACACATTCCATTCTCATTAATTCACACCTTCAAAGCCTTTTAGTTTGGCCAACCCCAGCCCAAATACTCTCTTAACTTCCCAAAATTAATCCTAGAGGCCTTCCTTTAGTCATAAAACCTTCTTAAGGGGCCCTTTTGATCAAATCAAAAGGTAGATCCCGAAGAAGAGGTAATGATTTCACCACCCGTTTTCAAGTTCCTTTCTTCTTCCACTTCATCATTCATTGTTATTAACATTCTAAAATAATGAATCCAGTATCTATTATATAATTTAATTTTATTATAAAAATGTTACAACCATATTCAGTATTCTATCCATCCTTTGAATGACATGTCACCATACGTGCGTACGTACGGCTTACCGTATCCACGTCGTGGTGTAATTGTTATTCAATATATTATTATTTGGATGGGTATAATAATGATTTTTAATTCATGTATATAATAAATATAACATGATAATGATTCTTTATATATGATATAACATCCAATTATATATTATTTTAATATCAAAATAATGATATTTTCGCTCGTGCGTACGTACGGATTACCGTCTCCACGACGCGATGAGATTCATTTCCAAGTTCACAATTCATCGACGATTATAAAAATATATATTACTAATAAGTATGTAATATATGACATAATAATGCTACTGGAGATATATATATATATATATATATAAGGATTTATGTACTTACATATATCTTATTCACTTACTTCCGTTCAATACTATATGAAAAGAGAAACAACGTTTATGCGTACGTACGGACTACCATCTCCATAAACGGTGTTTTCCATTTCAAATATATGTCTATTATACATATTTTTATTCTAAATATACATGATATATTTATCATGTTTTATATTCTGGAAGTGTTTAAATCATGATCTAAGTGATACAACCAAGAGTGACAAGTTAAAATACGTATGATAAAGAAAGTGATTATTACCCGAAATGTTAACTTAACATGGAAATTATTATTAAATGGGTAATATAAATTCATAAATGAATCATGTATGATACCATAAATATTAATATGGTTCTGGTATAACTTAATAACATACTATGATCTTAATACAGGAGGTTAAACATACCCTCTACTAAAGGAAAGTGCAAGGTATGAGGTTTTCAACTCACTCCTTATTCCCGTGAGATTCATGCCATATTTCCACTATTACCTTTTGGGTGGTGTATGTACTGCACATAATTTTATTCTTTGTGTAATACACTTTAATTTATTTTTATTTACATATTCATTGTATGATAACTCTTTCATGGGTTGTATGTTTCGTAAGTTACCAAATTGGTAAGGGTTAATTCCTCAATCCCATTATTATCCGAGATTGTTTATGTGTAAGTATTTAATGGGACATTTTTATCATCCATGACCATTTTTAATAAAAATGATTTCAAAATGATTATTTTAAGGATTTTTAAAGGTATTCATTATCAAGATCAAAATTTCAAATGTTTTAAATATTTATCTTTCTAAATCTTTTCAATTAATGTCTATGTTTTCAAAATGATTTTAAGGATTTATTTATATGGACATGAATGTTTTGAGATTATAATTCTTTTAAAAAGTTTCAATGTGGTATGGGACACTTTGATTCAAAAATCTCTTTTAAAATTACTTCCTTTATAAATGTGTGACTTTTAAATGATTTTACAAAAAGGATATTTCTCTCAAAAATCATTACTCATCATTTGATTGATTTTAACCTCATTTGAAGTTGATTTATTATACAAAACATCTATTGAAGGTTTTTTGATATGTTTGACTGTGGATGTGTTATTTTTATACCATTCATGGTTTATGGAGAAATTATTGACATTTCGTATGTTAGTTTTAATACGAATGTTTATGTTATGTTTAATCCTTTTCATATGGGAGTGCATTGGACTAAATATGTGACGGGTGGAGCCCGCTATAGCTATTCGATGTATCGATAGGTATCATGAGACAAACAAATGTCTTGGCACAAGGCCTTGACAAAATCTTATTTGTAGTCTTGGCACGAGGCCTTGGATATGTGGTTATGATAGTCTGGCATTATACATTACATCATTATGAACGTGGTTAGTGATATTTCATGTGATTATTCGATTAGTAGAATATCCATGTGAATAAGTAAATGGAATTATTTCATTTTATTTCTGCCATATTATGATGAAGTTCAAGTTTAAAAGGCTTTTGTTATAGTTTTATACATTGTCTTAAATGTTTATGCTAATTTTTGAAAGTTTCTGTTGTATTGCTTACCCTTACTGAGCATTTGAGGTCACCCCTTTCTATGTTATATTATTCCCAGAATTCCAAGAAGTGTAATGTGATTGATATGCATGGTCAATTTAAGGGAATAATGGCGTTCATAAAAATTATTTATGTTGTTTTGTACATCTTAAAGTGAAAATGTAACATTCATGTATGTGATCTATTTTTCCAAGACTTCTAAACTTATCAGTCCTTCGGGACATGATTCCTTGTAATCATGCCAATGTATTAAAATAATGCACCGACTCTAGGTAACTGGGGTCGGGGTGTTACAGTTGGTATCAGAGAGAGGTTTTGTAAAAACCATGGAAACTAGATTTTGATA
Organism: Viscum album; assembly: GCA_963277665.1. NCBI lineage: Eukaryota > Viridiplantae > Streptophyta > Magnoliopsida > Santalales > Viscaceae > Viscum > Viscum album. The sequence continues at coordinate 1,558,244,000 of OY728160.1, forward strand.
AACTCTGATTATAACACATAGCCCTATGATAGACTTTGAGGATTAGTATAGAAGAACTTCCTAGAATTTTGGTATTGTAGAGATTTTGTGAGTTTTCCAAGAAATACATCCCTGTCTGGATACGAGAAAGTAGAGGCGGCTCTGGCACTGATGTACCAAGGGGTAAAACTAGAAAACACCGCTTTGAGCTAGACTCGAACGAGAACTGGTGCACAACAACGGGCCTTGCTGCACTCTTGGTTACGACACTCCCAGGAGATATGCTTAGGATAATTCGAATTTTCATTACAAACCATTTTTAAGGGCTTATGAGTATATACTTACTCAAAGAAAACATTTTTATGATTATGGATTATATTCATAAACTGTTCAATTTGTGTTAGGTAGTTTACAAATTTGGTAATTATTCATTGAAATTCATAAACTGAACTAGTTTATGCTATTATATAGAAATGGCACCCAGTAGAAGGAATGTGAACTCCCGTAATATGTATGATCCAAAGAGTAATAAGGATCATATATTTCGTGGTCCTAAGCCAAAATTTAGAAGGGAAATAGTTTCCCACGTATTATCATCATATGAAGAAATAATATCATGTGTTGATAAGATGAGTAAAGAATTATTGGAGTCCTATGTCTTTGAAGGGAAGCAAGAGATGAAAAGGATGGAAGAGAGAAAGATGGATAAAGGGAAGAGGAAAAAGAATAATTTTCCCATATGTGATAACTGTGGGAAGAAACACCCTGGAACTTGCCTGAAAGGAATGAGAGTTTGTTATAAGTGTGGAGGAAAAGGGCACAAAGTATGTGACTGAAAGGGTAAGAAAATGGTTTCAAATGTACAATGCTTCATTTGCAAGGAGTTTCGACACTACTCGAACCAATGTCCCAGTCATTAGACTATGCCGCAAATGATGCTATTGGATAATAATCAAGTTATGATACTACGACAGATGAAGAAGAATGACTAGTATTCTTATGTTGTTATTTTATAACTATTTCATTTAAGTGTTGTATCAATGATGTTCTGGAAATAAATAAGGATTGTACTGCAGTACTATTTAATTAAGGATTTTAGATTTTATAGTTCTAAGAAAAGTGACTCTACAACGAGTTAATTTTTTTTGAAAATAACATGGTTGAAGGAAAGATAAACCTTAATATGGTCCTAATATTGAGGTGGTGATTTTGGAATAAGAGATTGTTGATTTTGGTAATTCAGGATATTGCGGTGTTGTAAAAGAATACATGAGGAAGGCATTCACATGTTATTACCTGAAAAAAAGGATCCTCATTATGTTTAACTTCCTTGTAAATTTTGGACTGTGAGTTTGGATAATAGTATTTTGGATAAGTCTAATGGTCAGAATGGATTAAGTTTGAAAGGTAATTTTTTTGGATTTTTATAAAAGGACAACATGCAGACTGTGTGACAACCCGTCGTGCCGGACAAAGCTGTGGGAATCGAACCCACAACTATAGTGCAGTTGTGATTTATCTCCTACCATTATTCTACATGTAGTTCCTGGATGATATAATGTAGTTTCATTACATAAAGGGTCTGATATGTGAATTATAAATTCATTATATTTTCAACCCTATACAATTAGGATAAATAGAGTATTTTTTAGTTGTATTATGTTTTGGGGTGAAAGATGAGTTTGTGGTAGAAATTTATTAACGGATAAAACTATAATTATAAAGTAAGTATATCTCCTTATGATCTTAGCCAATCTCATAAATAAATTACTAAAAATTATGAAAAGGAACTTAGAAAAAAAAATGTTGTCCTAGATGGTACCTTAGATCATCACTAATTTATGGCTTTGGGATTTTTGGACTTTTCATAGCCATGTCCTCTACCACTCTCCATCAGATAATTGATGGTTAGATTTCTCTTCCATATCCATATTTTCTTACATGGAACCCTAGTATGTGTTATTTTTGGTAATCTTCTTACTTTCCACTCTTTATTTTAAATAGAGGCCTAATTAATTCATTTTTCGATGTGGTATTTCAACTAAGATATTTTTAAATGTCAAAAATGTGTTATCCTGATACCTTATGTTTTTTTTGAACCAATGGTATTTTAAATCATCATAGATTGATGAATTTAAGGACCTCAATTTTAAACATGTTTGTGATTGATGACCTCAATCACTACCTATAAATACTTATGTATTTCCTCAAATTATATGTCTATAATTGCCCCTAATCTCCTCCAAATCGAGATCATAATTTTTCGGTGACCCTTTCATTTCTCTTTTCATCTTGTTAATACTAAATTTTATTAACCAAATTTCCGATGTGGGTTTTTCTACAAAGATATTTTCTATTTTAAACCTTTATTTTCAAAGAACAATATCAAATTGAGAGAAAACAATTTATTGAAGGAGGGGAGAATGTAACACCCTGAGATTCCACGGTACGCTTCTCTTTGAATAATATAGTAGCGTGTGTTGTATGCAACTTCGAGTTCTAGCATACACCACGACCAATCAAAGTAGCTGTTATGAATAGTAATACATAATTTTTAAAATTTTAAAAATTTTATCTCTAAAAATGGACTTCATTTTTGGATTCGGAGTATCGAATTTAGCATAAGGGGAAATTTTGGTACTTTTCAGATAACTTTAATATTTTGATGAATAGTGGAAATTCCGAAATTTTAATTAAAAACAACTTTTTTAATCAAAATAATTAATAGTGATAAATTATGGATTTGAGTCGTTTTAAATTATATTTAGAATATATTTTTACCATTTAACACAATGTTGGTCATTGGACATAATTTCACAATTAAACCAGACATAAACAAGTATCAATCTTTTGATAGTTATTATATCTTAAAAACACGCATTTTGTTTTGACAGCAGGAATTAATTTAAAATTAATTTCTGCAACTTATGTGTTTTGAATTTGAAAAAATGGATTTCATATTTGGAATCAGGATGTACAAATTGTGTTAATAGGTAACTTTTATTTTTAGACATTTTGAATAATTACTTCGGTAAATATTTTATTTACCATGGTTAAATTGTAAATCTGGTAATTAAGGGTTAAAAAATAATATTATAATAATACTAAATTACCCCAAAAAGTGTCCTAACATTTTTTGTGTATACATTTCCGACCATGGGCATCTTTCGGTCGATTTTGGGACCCCATGGAGCCACTTGTAGGTGATAGGGACAAATTATTTTAATTAAGTTAAAATAAATACAAAAATGACAAAAGCATATATCGTTTAGAAAAAAAAATTATATAGGGTTATATATGTTTTATATTAGACTATAAATATTCATTATAAAGATAAAACAATTTCCTAAATATTGAAATTTTATTTATAATTTTTAGACAATAAATAATTTAATTTATTTATGACACAATGATGATTCAGTAATTACCATAATAGTGAAAAATTAAAAAAAGTGATATTATAAATACCCAAATAAATATAAATTTGACACTTTTATTGAATTACAAAAATTTTATAATATAATATGACATATTAGTATTTATTTAATTAACTTTTTTCGAAGTAATAAATCTGTTATGATTTTTAAAAAAGTCAATTATTCAATAGTGTCAAAATTGACAAAAAAGAGTTTTTAAAAAAAATATTATATTATTAATTGATATTAAATTTATAAAAATATAAGTTTCGTCCAAGAGACTTATATCATGATAGTTGTATCATTAATGGACCAGTTGGGGGTATCTTGGATGTATATAGTAAGGTTATTAACTATATAATATAAAAATACAATGTGACATGGTAAGTGTCAATCTAATTAACTAAGAGTTAAAACTAAAGGATAAGGTTAATATAATGTCCCAAACCTGTCTAAATTATATTGGTTGAGTGGTTTGAGACCCATCCTAACATTTAACTTTAAATAATCCACTTTGGAGCTATTAGAAACCGAATATGAATTTATTATAAAATAATATTTCTAGCTTTTCCAAAGGTTCCCCTCACCCCTCTTATAAAAGGACACTCCCCATTCTCATTAATTCACACCTTAAAAGCCTTTTGGTTCAGCCAAAACCTGCCCAAATACTCTCTAAACTTCCCTCACTTAATCTTAGATGCCTTCCTTTAGTCAGAAATCCATCCTAAGGAGCCCTTTTGATCAAATCAAAAGGAAGAACCTGAAGAAGAGGTATTGATTTCACCACCCTTTTTCAAGTTCCTTTCTTCTTCCACATCTTCTTTCTCTGTTATTACCATTCTAAAATAATGAATCCAGTATATCCTATATAATGTAATATTATTATAAAAATGGTACAACCATATTCAATATACTATCCATCCTTTGAATGACATGTCACCATACGTGCGTACGTACGACTTACCGTATCCACGTCGTGGTGTAATTGTTATTCAATATATTATTATTTTGATGGGTATAATAATGATTTGTAATTGATTTAAATAATAAATATAAAATTATATTGATTCTGTATATATGATATACCAACCAATTATATATTATTTTAATATCAAAAGGATGATATCTTCGCTCGTGCGTACGTATGGATTACCTTCTCCACGATGTGATGAGATTCATTTCCAAGTTCATCATACTTCGACAATTATAAAAATATATATTACTAATAAGTATGTAATATATGACATAATAATGCTACTAGATAAATATATATATATATATATATATAATTATTTATCTACTTACATATATCTTATTCACTTACTTCCGTTCAATACTATATGAAAACAAAAACAACGTTTATGCTTACGTACGGACTACCGTCTCCATAAACGGTGTTTTCCATTTCATATATATGTCTATTATAAATATTTATATTCTAAATATATATGATATATTTATCATGTTTTATATTCTGGATGTATTTAAATCATGATCTAAGTGATACAACCAAGAGTGACATGTTAAAACACGTACGATAAAGAAAGTGATTGTTACCCGAAATGTTAACTTAACAAGGAAATTATTATTAAATGGGAAATATAAAGTCAAAAATGAATCATGTATGATATCATTAATATTAATATGGTTCTGGTATAATTTAATAACATACTATGATTTTCGTACATGAGGTTAAACGTACCCTCGACTAAAGGAAAGTGCAAGGTAAGGGGTTTTTATCTCTCTCCTTATTCCCGTGATATTCATGCCATATTGCCACTATTACCTTTTGTGTGGTGTATTTACTACCCATAATTTTATTCTTTGTGTAATAAACTTTAATATATGTGTATCTACATATTCATTGTATGATACCTCTTTCATGGGTTGTATGTTTCGTAAGTTACCAAATTGGTAAGGGTTAATTCCTCAATCTCATCATTATCCGAGATTGTTTATGTGTAAGTATTTTCTGGGACATTTTTATCATCCATGTACATTTTTCATAAAAATGATTTCAATATTAAGATTTTAAGTATTTTGAATGGTATTCGTTATCAAGATCAATGTTTCAAATGTTTTAAAGATTTATCTTTATAAATCTTTTCAATTAATGTCCATGTTTTCAAAATGATTTTAAGGATTTATTTATATGAACATGAATGTTTTGAAATGATAATTATTTTCAAAAGCTTCAAAGTGGTATGGGACACTTTTATTCAAAAATATCTTTTAATATTACATCCTTTATAAATGTGTGACTTTTAAATGATTTAAAAAAAAGGATATTTCTCTCAAAAATCATTACTCATCATTTGATGGATTTTAAGCTCATTTGAAGTTGATTTATTATAAAAAACTTATATTGAAGGTTTTTTGATATGTTTGACTATGGATGTGTTATTTTTACACCATTCATGGTTTATGGAGAAATTATTGAAATTTCATATGCTAGTTTTAATACGAATGTTTATGTTATGTTTAAACCTTTTCATATGGGAATGTATTGGACTTAATATGTGATGGGTGGAGCCTGCTATATCTCCTCGATGTATCGGTAGGTCTCATGAGAAAAAATAGTGTCTTGGAACAAGGCATTGATAAAATCTAATTTGTAGTCTTGGCACGAGGCCTTGGCTATGTGGTTATGATAGTCTGGCATTATTCATTCTATCATTATGAAAGTGGTTAGTGATATTGCATTTGATTATTCGATTAGTCGAATATCCATGTGAATAATTAAATGGCATTATTTCATTTTATTTTTGCCATATTATGATGAAGTTTAAGTTTAAAAGGATTTTGTTTTAGTTTTATACATTTCCTTAAAGGTTTATGCTTATTTTTGAAAGTTTCCGCTGTATTGCTTACCCTTACTGAGCATTTGAGCTCACCCCTTTCTATGTTTTATTTTTCCCAGGATTCCAAGAAGTGTAATGAGATTGATATGAAGGGTTAATCCAAGGGAATAATGGCGTTCATAAAGATTATTTATGTTGTTTTTTACATCTTAAAGTGAAATTTTAACATTCACATATGTGATCTATTTTTCCAAGACTGCTAAACTTATTGGTCCTTTCGGACTTGATTCCTTGTAATCATTCCAATGTATGAAACTAATGCACCGAATCTGGGGAACTAGGGTCGGGGCGTTGCATCTTGGGAGAATGGGGTGCCTTGGAAGGATTATAGAGAGAGGAGAGAATATGTTTTTAAAGATCCAAATGGTTTTAGTGAATTGGAATGAGATATTTTGTGGGATTATATAGGAAAGAAGAGGGAATTATTTATTATTTAGGTTTCAGACATTACACATTAATCTAATCAAAACCACAAACCATCCCATGATTTTTACCATGGTACTTTCTCAAAGTGGATTGGATGATATTATTTTAAAAGGAAAATGGCCGAACATATTAAAATATTATGCTTGCATATGTAGAGGTGAGTCACACTGTCAAGGAAATAATTTTAAAATGTTACCATATTTAATAAGTCTTGAAAGGTCCACTAAGACACCATAAAGTTAATCAAAAAATCAAAAATATAACTATTTTAAAGGTAAAACATATATTGGCCAGATATAAAGTTTATATTATTTTATTACATCACTATTGGGTTATTGTGTTGTCCTAAAACACATAATATATTTAAATGATATTTAATTTTTACCCAAAATGTCAACTATATTAGAAAATTATGAAAAATATATAGTTACATAATTTAAACATCCTTATTCCTAAAATAATATTAATTTTATCTAAATAATTTTAAAAATATGTGATTTTCAATTTTAAAATAAAACCATCATTTATTGAAAACTCATGGGTTTTGTCAAAAATTGTTTTTAAACCTTAATAGAAATTCTGATTTTATTAATAAAAATATATGATCATTAATATTTAATAAAAAAATAATTTCATAATAATAGTTTATTAAAACATTATTTAATTTAAAATTCAATTAATTCATCAAAATAAGTTTTTTAATTGAATTTCTATATTAACTGAAAAAATATTATTTGTTCTTTAAAAACCATTTACAAAGTAACAATAATAAAAAATTTATATTCTTTATAAAAAATTCACAAAATCATAGTGTTAGGGTCTTGTTACATAGCTCCTTATAGCACTCGCATAAGACATAAGAGTAAGGCATGCGATGGTGAACCACTCTTAGGGTGGCATAGATTATATCTCTTGGGTGCTAATCTCTATTAACTTCCACCTCTCCCATTGGTGGTTCTCTTCAAGATTTACATGTTGAATCTTGTCTTGGGCATGGTAGAGAGAAAAACCCAGTGATGCTACCTCCTTTCCGAGTTCTAAAAAATGGGTTTCATGTGGATCAATTCTACTGTATGAGGTAATCGCTTCCATTTCCTGAGTAAATTGTACTTGTTAAAGAGCTCTTTTATAATAATCATTAATCATTGTTAATAGATATATAAGAAACAATAATAATTCTTCATGGTAAAAAAACATAAAACCAATGTAGCGCATATGTTTTATATAACCAATTTTCATAATAACATATTTGATTAGATCAAGAGGAATTTTTATTAAAAAAATTGGGTCATTACATATTTTCAACTTTGGTCATGGATTTCCAATCCGAGTCGCAATGCATTAGTTATAAGGAATTGAGAAATAAAATAATTTTATTTAATTATTTTGTTTACGATTATTAAATTTTCATGTTTTCCCACCAGAGGCCCACGCTAACAATAGCTAAGTCGCTCCAAGGGTAAACCTTCCATCCTGCACCCAGTAGTTCCCTCATATTTCTGATCCAATCACATGTTTATGAGTTATTACACCTTTTCAGGAAAATAGTTCACACATGCTTTTTAAAAACATAAAATTTTTGGACGATCGTTTCAGTTACTCTAGGCTTCAGAATCACAAGCCATCTCTGCTCCTGGCCATTTATTTTTCCCAAGAATTACTGTAAAAATATATCCTGAAAAGTTGAGTCGTTATATTATCCACATATTAAAGATTTTCTTCCATAAAAAATACAAACAAAGTTTACTCGAACCAAATGTGGTAACAGCAAGAATGAATATGAGCGTCCTTCTCCCATGTGCTCATCCTAAAATCCACTTTTTAACTCCAAAGATGAACTATGGAAAAAGATTTCACACAAAGGATCTTCAATTTTTATTGTACATTTTACCGAAAAAACTCTGAAATCAATGTCCACCTCTCCCTATATTACGATGTGAAAAGGGTTTATGGACGAATCTCCCAATCTAAGACATGTGGAAGACGTTGTGTTCTTAGTCTCACTGTGGGGTAGAGACAAACAATACGCTACCTTGGAAACGCTATGCAGTACCTGAAATAGGGACTATTAACCGTTGAGATATCTTTACACCTGGAGAAAAATATCCATAACCCTAATTGAGGTGAGAACCAAAGGAATACATTTTATCCTTCCATGAACCCCAAATGTCTCTGTCGTCTGCCAATAAAAATCATTGTATGGATCTATGCTTTCTTCAACCAATCCTAGATAGCATGCACATTCTCAGTGAATGGCTCCTATAATCCCTTCCACAACGGAGATGAAAATGAAGCATCATGATATGAAATAATCATCAGTTAAACTTTATGGAGTCAAACTATCACTTCTACATACAGTAATCTCAATACCACATCAAAACTGTGTTCCTTGGTAGTTAAGAAGTGGTACAACTTTCTTAGTAAGTCAATGATCACCTGAATGTTATTGTGTCCATAGAAATATGTGGTAAACCGCTCACATAGTCCTCTGATATACCTTCCCACTTGCTTACAGGTAACTATAGAAAGGGAAGGAACAACCCAGAAATGGATTCATAAAAACATTCATCATTTTACCTCAAAAGGTAAGCATGTGTTCAACCTATTCCATCATCCTTGGTGTCCACCTTGACACCCACATTTATGACCCTATGCACATCTACACTCTAGGAATCACTACTACCACTGTACATCCTCTGAAAGGAAAAACATGTTCCCCATCATTCAAATGTCCATCATGGGTATTTCATGTGGAAAACTAAGCTTGTAAATAATCACAGTAGGTTTCACGACGTTGTGCCTCCCCGACTAATTTAATAGTTGACAGGTAAACACCAATGAATAGAGATTAGATGCTCCATCAAAATCCATGAAGGATAACCACAAAGAGGCCAATCGCTCTGATGCCTCCCACAATAAATTCTAACCATATTCCTGATGGGATAATTTTCCTCTAAGTTACACATCACTGAGTTCACTGGAACTCCGTCCTCTGAGATTCATTATCCCAGAAAAAGGGACCATCCGAATCCAAGGTAGACAATTAAAGAGATTTTCATGTAACTGGTTCTCCCAAAGTGCATCTAGGACCATCATTAAGGGATTCGTATGCTCCTAATTGGACACTGAGTACACTAACATGTCCTCAAAAAAACTAAACTAGGGATACCCAAGGTGGAAACCGGGTCATTGTATGCCCTTCCTCTTCAAGTCCCCCATTTACACCCTCGTATTTTGGAGATCCTATAGAGACATCTAATATACTAGAATAAATATTGGTGTTTCCCTGGGGGTGTATACCAACAATGAAGTCTAACTCTCTATGGAGTGGCAATCCTAGATCATCTTCATGGAATACGCCCGTGTACTCTTCCACCACAAAGAAAATTGAGGACTCATAACATCCACCACCCTGAGGGTCGGACTAGACAACTAAATAAAAATTTAATACACCATCCTCTTCATGATTCCATTATGATAAGCTTAGATTTTTTTATTTGCCAATAAAGGGAAATATAGTTCCATCACTGCAAATGAAGTACATCCTTTTTTTTGAAATAATCAATATGAGCATAAATTGTGGATTTGGCTCATATCGTTAATGACTTCGTAAGGCCTCGACGCCACTACCAAGAGATCCCAACCAAAATTTTCACATCCAAGAGTCAAATAACATTGTCAAAACTAGTGTGTGGTCATTGGGTCACCTCCAGTAGATGTTTCTAAATGTGAGAATAAAGTCAACAGTTTAACTGGAACTTCTTAGCATCATGCAAGAAAAGTAGAAAGAAAGGAAATCACTAGTACATGTGTCTATAAATACTAAAACTAATGTAGAAATAAATATATCATACCAGGAATCATCCAAGGAGTCCTAGGTTCATAATCCTTGAAAGCCTACAACTATATCGTCCCCTACTCTCCAGCTCCCAGATTTTAGTATGGACCACCTGGAGGTGGCAGTGGTAACACGTAATAATGTCGGACACCCCATACAACATCCCCATCTCTCCTACCATGTCCACAGCTCAACAAATCTACCTTCTCTTGCAAATTCCTTTTCCTTGGAGGTTTTCCTATGGCCTCTATGACCTCAGTATGAATAGTGGGACTATATCATGTGAGATTCCACCTTTATGACTAGTGTAGCAAATCATTTTCATCTTTTGAACTATTTATTCCATGGAACATCATAGGAAACCTATGATTCTATGGCTTATGTAGCACTTCTACTATCAGTAGTTCTTTGTGAACTTACATCCCATGATATGGATGCCTCAGAAGCCAATGATACACACTTGAACCCAATTCTGCATCATCTAGCACCAATAAATCCATCCATAACTCAGTATGAAAACATTCATCAACCTAAACCACCATAGGTGGGTCAGCTAACTGATCATCAGGAGAAACCGTCACCTAATGACCATCTTAAAGAAAAAAAATACTATGCTACTATCTCCCATTAGGGATCCGACATCGAGAAATGGGCCAAACTTCTAATCTGGATGTGGAAGTATCACCAGCTGGTGTCATGAAGAAATCCTAAGGAAAACAAGATTTATTATTGTTAAAATAGAATATTTGCTTAGATAACTCTAGGACATGGAAAACAAAAACCATTATTATATAATGCATGTACCTTTATTTCATGACAACTAGTTCTTTCATGTACTGAGTCAAGAAATAGGTGCCCAATTTCTTTTTGTGGGGATACATCGGCTGCCACATTATCATTGGAGTCCCTAGATTGAATGTCGAACTCGAAACACATTACACTATTACCCTAAACCAATCTCACAAACGCATGGGCCTAATATAGTACTGACCGACTCTTATACCACTTTGTCATGACCCATCCCCCGTGGCCTATGCCATGACTACACCAAGCCCTCCTTCAATAGGACAGGTTTTGGCAACTAGTGCTGAGTAGGTATATACCACAATAGGAGAAATTTTACTTAGAACCTGTCAATAAGAACCAAAATCCATGACACAGGGCTGGAGAGTGAAAACTCTATGTGGTGAAAATGAATGCATACCGATACAACCAAAAAAACATAGTACAATAGAATTTAAAGCAGTAAAGTACAACCATGCTATAATAGAATACCAGTAAAAGGTAAAAAATTACAAGATTTAACCCGTAAACTTGAGTACTAATGCTGATGTTGGAAGATTCCAGAAACATCAAGTCTCATTTGACCTCACAGGGAACCACCTGATCCTAGTCATGCTCCGCCTAGGACTCTACCAATGATTTGGTCAATTGCACTAGACACAACATGTTCAAGAAAATCCCATACAAGGGCGAGTAAATAAATACATAGTATGGGACCCCAAAACTAGAAAGTAAATACAACAAAAAAAATCACCAAGAAGGTAATGCTAGCTCAACACAAGTATATTTCAACAACACATATAACAAGAACATCCATGTATACTCATAAAGGATACCAAGACACCGTGTGTCATCCAATGCCCTCCATATGGTTTTATATGAAGCACAATCAAATTCCGGAGATCGAACTCCTCAAGCTATTTAATAGTAACCCCATAGAAAATGTTTAGAAAAATTATCTGAGAGAACATATGTTCTCGATTCATCATGACATTTCCGAGAGACGTCTGATCTCAATGAGAGAAGGAGTTTTGATATCGCAGCCAAATCCATGGTCACATGATTATACTCAAGGAACAATTTTTCTTGGAGAACTAACTCAATGAGCTATGAATACATTAGATACTCTTACAAGAGGTATCACTTCTTTGGTAATCTCCCAAATAATACACATTGAGAAAAACCCAAAGTAAACTGATCAGGTCAAGTCAAGATGGAAAGAAAGTTCTCAACACACAGATAGGGGGTGCTGCACCCAGGGCTCACTGGGAGACATCCTAGACCTACTGGAATTATCATCCTATATATGGGATATGTTTCATGTAAATACTGATCACATCTACTCCACAAGGATATAGAAGGTAGGCCACATCCAATCATCCATAACAAAACACTGCTAACTTGGGCCCCACCCAAATAAGAAACCCTAGTCAATGACAATGATATACAGATAGTGTATTATAGAGAATATTGCAAACCCAATCTGTATTACCCCACACCGTATGAGATTCTCAGAGAATACCATTTACCCTACAATGTAGCTCGTAATGTTGGGGATTCTGAAGAATACTGTGAACCCTATGATATGGCCTACTAGATAGAGGATTCGAACCCTATTCTCAAAGGTCACTTCAACACCCAAAAAAAATATATGGGGTGATAGAGTATCACTCCAATACTAAGGAAAAGTTTCAACTTTATTTGGGACTCATATCTCAATAGGAATTCCATGTAACGTTATACCAAACAATCGAGGAAAGAACCAAGTGGAGACTCCTCACCTATATTGGTTCTTACTAACAGCCGAAGAACCCATATCCAAAGGACCACCTCGTCGCGATGGTCCCCATTATTCAAACGTGTCATTAATCAGACATATGGTTTGAATGTTATGGCTTTTTTTGTAAAAAGGGGATGGTGGGGTCTAGTTCCGATCTGACTGGGTCAGACTAACCAGACCCATCCCGGTCCACCGGTTCCGACACGGCCAACCGTGTAAACCCGACCACCTCTATGCATGCCAGAATGTAAACCCCTAATGCGCAAACCCGCCACATCCCTCTGTGTCCCATGAACAGCTCGGACAACCATTGTTTCTACACGTGCCCCACAGACTGAGATGCGGGTCCAGCTCCTCCAACCGTAGCAGGAAGCCACCACTCTTCCAAAGCTGCGTGCAGGAGCCGGCAAGATCTTTCATGGGATACTAGAAATAATTATTTGGTTCGTTATTTGATTCAAAAGTGGTTTCGGAAACCTAGGGTCATGTTCTTCATAGCCTGGGGTTCAAATCCTTATTGTGATCTGCTGTGATAAAATGTCTTTTGAGAGATTTTATCTCTCGCACCGCCTCGATCTATTCTCCACCATCATCATTACACCTTCATTGTGTCATGTCCATTCTAAATCCAAGACACTGAATTGGTGTTCCATGAAATTATTTAATAATGATTGATCATTTTTCAACCTGTGAAGAACGTGAATAACATGGGGAGAAAAGAACAATAAGAAACCCGTGTTGTACCTCTCGTACCCCTCAAGGTTTTATTTTCATGATCACAATCACTCTATTATTTATCTAATATTGTTTTAAGTGTTTTTGGTTGATAGGCATGATTTCAGGTGGCCAAGGTATTGGGCCAAGAAAGAAAGAAGACAAACTGGACTGAAATCAGTCCACCGGCCAACCGGTGGCTTCACCACCGGCCAGCCGATGGAGCCTGGACAGAAGGCATCCTTCTGTCCAGACCATCGGCCAACCGGTGTCACACCAGCGGCCAGCCGGTGGCACCCAGAACAGAAGGCTGAGCCACTGCCTCAGCAACGGCCAACCGGTGGCCTCAGCACCGGCCAGCCGGTGGCACCCAGATGAATAGTGGTTGCTACTGCCTCGGCACCGGCCAACCGGTGGCCTCCTCACCGGCCAGTCGGTGGAGCCTGAGCCCGAGCCCTCCTCCATTTTTCACACACCGGCCAACTGGTGGCTCAGCACCGGTCAGCCGGTGGAGCCAGTCAAACTAGCCGTTGGGCTTTTGACCAGCCTGTCCACTTGGCCTCCAACGGCTCCGAAGACATCTCCAACGGCTCCGAAGCCTCCCTAAGGCCATTTGAGGGTTCCCCCTCTATAAATAAAGGACCTTGAAGCCCCAGAACAATACCCGGAACCATAACCAAGCGAAGGAAGCCCACAGACACATTTTTGATCATTTGGCGAACCTCCGTCGAATTCTTCCAAGGGAACCCCACTTGCTCCAACACACTTCCACAATCAAGGAGCTCCATCAAAGAAGCTTGGGAGCGCTCTTCATCAACTCCCATCAATCCATTTGGCGCCCAAGACTTCTCCAATACGGTTTTTCATTATTTATCATTTTGAGCTTCATTTTGGGTTTGTGCTTACAAACCCCATATCTTTCTCATCTCCCCTTCTTTGGGTTCTCACACCACCTTCAAGGTGTGAAGAGGTTGGTCAAGCCTTACCTTTCAAAAGGCTTGAGACATAGGTGAGCTAGCCTTCACCTGCAAGAAGGCTAGTGGGTTCTTGCTAAACCATTAAAAGCAAGTGGGTTCTTGCATAACCACATAAAAGCAAGCTGTAATAGGTTCTAGACTACCTGTAAAGTCTAGTGGGTTTCTTGCTAAAACCATTGAAAAGCAAGCGGTAGAATCTCTCAACGGTTGAGTTGGGAGCGGAGACGTAGGCCGGGTTTTTGGCCGAACTCCGTTATCAATTCTTGTGTCTTGCCTCTTTTCCGCTGCACTTTCCTTTGATTTTTAATTTGTTAATTAATTTTTAAAAGGCAATTCACCCCCCCTCTTGCCATCACTCCTTTCTTTCTCCGCCCAACAATTGGTATCAGAGGGAAAATTTGAGTAATACCCTAACCGGTTTCAAATTTAAGATCCATTGTGATGGCTTCAACCTCTTTCGCCCCCGAAGGCTATTCATTGGGTCATGCTCCATTTTTTGATGGAACCGACTATACTTATTGGAAAACCCGCATGACCGATTTTTTTAGAAGCATAGGTTATCCCATTTATAAAATTGTCATGCAAGGTTACACTCTCTCTTCCCCCAATGAATCCAAATGGACCCAAGCCGACATTAAAAATTTCGAGCTTGATGGCAAAGCCATGAACGCTCTTCATTGCGGCCTTGATCGAAATGAGTTCAATCGAGTTTCCACATGTTCTTCTTCACATGAAATCTGGAAACTTTTGGAGGTTACCCATGAGGGGACCAACAAAGTCAAGGACACTCGATTGGATATGTTTCGTCAAGATTTTGAGTCATTTTCTATGCATCCAAATGAATCTATTTCTTAAATGTTTACACGTTTTACTTATGTTTGCAATGGGAGAAAGTCCCTTGGTGATGATGTTTCTGCAGAGATGATGGTTAAGAAGATCCTATGGATCCTACCAAGCTCATGGGCCCCAAAGGTGACGGCAATCCAAGAAGCAAAAGACATCAAGAACATGCCGGTCGAAGAGCTCATCGGATCCCTCATGACTTATGAGATCACCATGAGGAGGCAAGCTGAAAAGGAAGGCAAACCAATCAAAGTTCCAAAGAACATCGCCTTCAAGGTTCAACAAGAAGAAAGCTCCTCCTCCTCATTATCTTCATCTTCTTCAAGCGGCGATTCAGAAATGGAGAATCTTTCCTGCAAGATGCACAAATTCATGAAGAAGCACAAGAAGAAGAAATCCCGCAAGGCTCGAAAGGAAAAACACGATGAAAAATCCGAGCCCAAGGTAACATGCTATGGGTGTGGCAAGAAAGGACACTACAAGCCCGATTGCCCACTCAACAAGAAAAAGGCCAAGCAAAAGGAGAAGAAGAAGGCATTCAAGGCTACATGGAGTGATAGCTCCACATCCGACTCCTCCTCCTCCTCAAGAGAAAACGGTAACAAATGCCTAATGGCATTTCATGAGGTATCATCTTCCGACTCCTCATCCTCTTGTTCTTCAAATTCAAATTCTTTAAATCATTTATCCTATGAGGATCTCCAACATGCAAGAGATCAATTGCAGGAAGGTTTTCACGAACTTTCTTCCAAATTTGTTGCTTTAAAAAAGAATTTAAAAAAACTCTCTTCCGAAAAAGAACAACTTCTCAAAAAGAAGGAAGAGATGTCCCTGAAAATCCAAAACCCTTTCGATGTTGATTCCATGGAATCAACCATCAAAGATCTAAGGGAGACTCTAGCCAAGTTCACCCAAGGGGAACAAAATTTGAACAATTTGCTAGGTTCCCAACGCATATCTAGGACCACCCAAGGGATTGGCTATTCCAAGAAAGCTACCTCCTCCCATGCTCCAACTATTTTTGTTAGGGGGAGCTCCCAATTTAAATTTTGTAATTATTGCAAAAAACCCGGGCACTTAATTTATGAGTGCAATTGCAAAAATGCCCGGTATGGTAGGCCCAAAACTATTTTCTTAAATGATGAATTTTATAGGAGAAGACCCGCCACTGGACAAGTATGGATTGAAAAATCCCTTCTAGCGAGTCTCTCCGGGCCAAAATTTGTCTCGGTTTCGAAAACCTCTCCCCGGTGATTTGTTGTTTTATTTTGGGGGAGTTAGGTTTGTTTAAGCATTTTTGTTTTGTTCAAAACGTTCTATTCAAACTTTCAATTTCAACACTTGGTATCAAAATTTTCATTTCAAAATATTCAATTCAAATTTTTCATTTTCATTTTTCATTTCAAAACTTTCAATTCAAACTGTTATTCAATTTTTTTTTCAAAACTTTCATTTAAAATTTTTGATTCAAAACTTTCAATTCAATTTTCAAAACTTTCAATTGGTTTAAAATCTCGTTTTTCATCGTTTCCCTCAATCAAGTTTTATGCCCCGTGCTATTTTGATAATCACAAAGGGGGAGAAATTCTTGGTTGATTGGGGGAAAAATCTTTTAAAGTATTCATTTCAATTTCATTTTTACATTGTTTGTTTTGGTGATTGTTATCATCAAAATATGGGGAGATTGTTGTACCTCTCGTACCCCTCAAGGTTTTATTTTCATGATCACAATCACTCTATTATTTATCTAATATTGTTTTAAGTGTTTTTGGTTGATAGGCATGATTTCAGGTGGCCAAGGTATTGGGCCAAGAAAGAAAGAAGGCAAACTGGACTGAAATCCGTCCACCGGCCAACCGGTGGCTTCACCACCGGCCAGCCGATGGAGCCTGGACAGAAGGCATCCTTCTGTCAAGACCACCGGCCAACCGGTGTCACACCAGCGGCCAGCCGGTGGCACCCAGAACAGAAGGCTGAGCCACTGCCTCAGCACCGGCCAACCGGTGGCCTCAGCACCGACCAGCCGGTGGCACCCAGATGAATAGTGGTTGCTACTGCCTCGGCACCGGCCAACCGGTGGCCTCCTCACCGGCCAGCCGGTGGAGCCTGAGCCCGATCCCTCCTCCATTTTGCACACACCGGCCAAACGGTGGCTCAGCACCGGTCAGCCGGTGGAGCCAGTCAAACTAGCCGTTGGGATTTTGACCAACCTGTCCACTTGGCCTCCAACGGCTCCGAAGACCTCTCCAACGGCTCCGAAGCCTCCCTAAGGCCATTTGAGGGTTCCCCCTCTATAAATAAAGGACCTTGAAGCCCCGGAACAATACCCGGAACCATAACCAAGCGAAGGAAGCCCACAGACACATTTTTGATCATTTGGCGAACCTCCGGCGAATTCTTCCAAGGGAACCCCACTTGCTCCAACACACTTCCACAATCAAGGAGCTCCATCAAAGAAGATTGGGAGCGCTCTTCATCAACTCCCATCAATCCATTTGGCGCCCAAGACTTCTCCAATACGGTTTTTCATTATTTATCATTTTGAGCTTCATTTTGGGTTTGTGCTTACAAACCCCATCTCTTTCTCATCTCCCCTTCTTTGGGTTCTCACACCACCTTCAAGGTGTGAAGAGGTTGGTCAAGCCTTACCTTTCAAAAGGCTTGAGACATAGGTGAGCTAGCCTTCACCTGCAAGAAGGCTAGTGGGTTCTTGCTAAACCATTAAAAGCAAGTGGGTTCTTGCATAACCACATAAAAGCAAGCTGTAATAGGTTCTAGACTACCTGTAAAGTCTAGTGGGTTTCTTGCTAAAACCATTGAAAAGCAAGCGGTAGAATCTCTCAACGGTTGAGTTGGGAGAGGAGACGTAGGCCGGGTTTTTGGCCGAACTCCGTTATCAATTCTTGTGTCTTGCCTCTTTTCCGCTGCACTTTCCTTTGATTTTTAATTTGTTAATTAATTTTTAAAAGGCAATTCACCCCCCCTCTTGCCATCACTTCTTTCTTTCTCCGCCCAACAACCCGAGGATCGAACCTCATCTTTTTTTCATTACGGTCTCTATCTGATCTATTATAAGGATAAAGAAAATGAAAAACAATTCAGAAATCAATAAAATTATCATAAATCCCCCAAAACCCACCACAATGTTAAACCCATCCTATGAAAAATTGCATGATCTGTGAATCAATCCATTCGTCAATCGATTCACATTCTTCATAGGAATTCAAAGATGGGGGAAAGACGGAATTTAAATAACATCCCCAACCTCGAGATGGATCACTTGTAGACATATATTTTTTGTCATGTTTCCACATAGATCCTTATCCCCCCAGTGTTCGTCAATTAATCACCACTTGATTGAATCCTGAACAACGATCTGTCATCACTGGTAGAACAACCTCCTCCTTCTTACTATAGGGAAACTCCAGGGTTCCATAGAAATCCCCAGTGTACGGAATTATAATAATGGACCCTACCCCTGAATAATTGAGAAATCATGTTAACACCTTTACAAATTTCAACATTACTGTTTCACTTTGAAACAACGTCACTATGATTCGTCACTTGTGAAAGGAGAACAAGTTTCTCCATCGCTGCATCGCATCATCGCCACACTACGAAATGTAAAAGAAAAGAAAATAATCTTATTTATTTTTATTTTATTTTACTTTAAAATTTCCTAAAAATAATATTTACCTTCATCCCTAACCGATTAAGGTTATTCCCCAACTACGGAATGAACATCCTCAGAAGACCAATTGTACTATTAGATTTCAAATACAGGTTTCCTTTTAAGAGATATAAGGAATTGAAAAAAAAATGAATTTTAGTTTATTTCTTTTATTTATGGTCATGTCCCAAAAACTAATTTCCACAGTTGGACCGTTCCAACTAATGTTTTTCTTTGCATAAGGAAAGAACATCCTCAGGATCTCAATAATTGTTTCAGATTTTCAATTCGAGTCACCATTCATGTGTTATAAGGAGTTGAAAAATAATATAATTTTATTAACGATGGTGCTAGATTCATGTTTTTTCACTAGAGGTCAGCACCAACTAAAGTTAATTGTCTCATAGGGTAGAATGACCATCTGGAATGAGACAGTTCCATCAGATATTTGATCTAGGCACTAATTTAAGAGCTAGTTCACCTTTTCTGGAAATCTGCTCACAAAAAGTATTTAAAACATAAAATTTTTTACGGATCATTTCAGGTACTTTGGGTCTCGAAATCGCATGCCTTCTCAGTGCCTAGTCTCGTAATTTTTCCAATAATTTTCTAAAAAATAGAACTACAAAAATCCATGTTTTTAAATTTAATGATATTTTTTATGTTATGGAAATAACATATAACCATTTAAATCTCTATCGAATGTATTGTAGCATCATCATTCATGTGTATGGCGGATTACCACCACACAAAGAGATTTCGTTTGTTTTTCCATTTCCACATCCCAAGGATAGGTATGGTGATGGATACATGGAATATATATTATTATTAAAACATAATAATAAATTTAGGGTCATTATATCATATAAAAATATTTATCATTGATGCTATATGACACTAGATTATTCCACTCATTTGTATGAAGGACTACAACCTTGCGAAGTGTTGTGATTTTTCTTTCACTAACACATAACAGAGAAGGTGATAAAGATAAAATTTAATTTATTAATTTTAGTTAAATAAAATATATATTATATTAATTACATATGTAACATTCTAAAATTAAAATATAAAATTTTATTTCTTATAGTTAATGTTGATAAAATTTTTCTTGTATGTGTGCACTACTGCCTTCATGAAGCGATGTTACTCTCTTTTCATAAACACATCAAATGGATGATATATATGTATATATTTAAAGTAAATAATTATATTTATGATGTAATGATCAATTTGGGAATATAAAATATTACTTACCTTCTTTCTATTTTATTCATTGAGAAATGGAATCATTACTCATGTGTACGTATGACCTACCATATCCATTATCATACCGTAAATCATTTTTCATAACCATATGTAATTATTTGTTTTAAAATTATAATTTATGTAAAAATTTGATTAATATTTCATGATTATAAATATGGAGGTGATAAAATATATTATATGTTTATTAACCTTATCAATGAAGAAAAAATATTCATGAGAAAACAAGGCAATTGACAACCGAAATAATGAAAATAAAGAATGATTATTAATTAATGGGTGGTAATATGTTATAAGATAATGATATATTATTTTAATAATATTAATATGATTCCATTATAATATACTAAATGTTTTCATAACACTATATAGATGGTTTCAAAATATTTATTCAAAATGTAGCATGAGGTAAGGAAATTTTTTTCAATTTAAATTCCATTGAGGCTAATTTCATTATTATGAAACAAATTCAATTTTGTGGGGTGTATATACTTCCCCTATGATATGTAATGTCATGAATCATTTATACGTGGTTGAATTTTTTAGATTCAAATTGAATTATCACATATATGGGGGTTTTACTATAAATTTACTATGTGGTAAAAGTTATTGTAAAATCTCACATTATTGTGTGATTTTTAAATTTATCATGACCCAATCACTCCTAAATTGTCATGTTACATTGGAAAATAAATTTATATTAAATATATTCATTCTTTCGTGATGGATATGACTATTTTCTAAACTATATACCATTTTTTCATATGTTGTTTACTTTAATGGTTATTTGATTAACAAAGGAAATATTGATAAATATGCATCCTTTACTAAATATAGATACATGATGATAAGGATAATTTTTTTTGAATTAAATAGATTATCTGATATTTTAAGAATTATTTGGGTAGGTATTTCATGGGTGGGGAATGGTTATATATAGCCTCTCGATGCATCGATAATATAATGATATGAATAATTTGCAATGTCAGATGGGTTATTACCCTATATTTTTTAAATCATCATATGAATGGTCTTGGTGTAAATGATATCATATACTTGTTAAATATGATCACAAATAACTAATTTTTTCCCTCATGGAGAAATCATTTATTATTATTATACATTACTATTTCACCATGACATTATCTATGAAAGCATTTAATTCTTAGTTTATGGACTAAATATCATATTTTCTAGTTATTTACCTTTCTATATTGATTCTTTCTTAGATCACCATGTTAGTCATGTGATTTAAATGGAATGTGTTTTCAGTTATCTAGATTTACAAGTTGATTATTCTTATTGATTCATGATTTATTCCACTATTCAACACAATTACTAATCATTAGAGAATTCCCTTATTTTATTTCATTTATCAAGAATCCAAGAAGCATACTTTGTTTCATATACAAGAAAATTATATAGGGAATAATGTTATTCTAACAAAATGTTTTGTTGTAATTTGGGTTCTTAAATTTAATATGAGACTCAATCAAGTGTCTTATTTACCAAAACTAATATACTATACAGTCCTTCGAGATCTGATTCCCTGTATCGTATGCTAATGTAATAAAGTAAGGCCTTAGATATGGGTAGATCGGGACAAGAACGTTACAATTTCTATTTTAACTAATAATTCATATAGGGATAATAATTATAAGAAAACATAAAAAGTTATAATATAATTCATAGGTGATGAAATTTAACATAAAAAATTCTCAATCAAGTAATCACTTGATAAAAAATTAGAAGAAATAATTTGGGTCTTAATTAATTTACGTGTAAACCTGTATTTAAATCATAAAAATTTATCAAATCTTCAATATCTATATCCTTTTATATTTATAAAATGGGATATTTTTTAGAAAAATTATAACATAATAAATTTATTCTCTAATTTTTTCTTTAAATATGAATATGGTATGGATTGGTTTTAGATACATATTTCAAATAATATAGTTACACCTTTATGCCACATTGAAGAATAAGAAAATGTTAAACTAAACTATATAGAATCGTGATAAAAATTAACCTCAAGAAAATTTATTGATCATTTGAACAAAAAATATCATATATAGTTAGAAATTATCTATTAATTTTACTATTACAAATTCATATAATTTATCCCACCTTTATCATATATCTTATCACAATAGCATGTAATAATTATAATTTTCCTTCACCAAAAGAATCCTATAAATATATATTTAATATAATATTAATCCGAATTTAGAAAATAAATTATGTATTTATATAAAAAGAATACATAATAGACATTAATTTAATGAAACAATTTGTGAAATATATTATTCTATCTTGATATAAATCTTCTAATTCTAATAAAATTGTTTAAATAAAATTTAAAAAGTAACACCCTTGAAATAAAAAAATTGAATCACATTTATAAATGATATACTTGGTGATAATTAAAACGTGGTATATTTTTTTATAATTTAATTTTATGATGTTTTTAATTATTATTACTCATAATAAAACCATTACCAAAGAATATGATCTTTTTACAAAATAATAAAATAAATAGAATAATTTTCTTACTTATTACAAATTTCATGAATAACATTTATTAAAAATAATTACATTAAAAATTTAGAAAAACCATTGTATGGAAAATAGGGATATGGTAATAATGATAAATTATATCATTAGTTATTAATATTAATCTAAAATAAATTTTATTGAGAATATGACAATTCAAATAATCATCTTCTATGTCAAATAATAAACAAGAATGAGAGTCGGATCTCAACAAACAAATTGTATAATTGAATTAAATCCATGGATAAAATTTGATAAGATGTATTTTAATAACACACTTATGAAAATTATAATATTAAAAAATTATTCATTATAACTATATTAATTTGGAAAATAAAAAAATAAATCACAATTAATAAATTCTGATTATAATTAGATATCAAACATCAATAAATTATTTTCAAATATTGACCTTTTTCATAAAATATTAATAGATTCATTATATGAATAAATGAAACCATATATCTTCACTATAGAATAATTCAATATTCCTTTACAGATATAATTACCTCTATAACTAGTCAAATCCCCTATGGAATATATTTCCATGTTTTATTAAGATGATAATTATTAATCATTGGAGGGAAAAATTATTATCAACATAAATAGTGGATTATTTTAAAGGATTAAAAAATATTAATTTTACATTATTTGTAATAAAAATAATTCAATTTAATCTTTGTTATCAGTATCAATATAAAACTATATAATTTCCCAAAACAATCATAATATCATTTTCTAGAAACCTAGTGGCCCAAATTTACAATAAACATTCAAAATAAAAAATTACCTTAGCTTCCCCTTAATATTGATAACAGACAAACAAATATTTCATAAACTCTATAACACTATTATTCATCATATTAAACTAACTAAACTCTCTCCAATAACTCTTTTTCTAAATTAAAATGATAAAATAATTTGGTAAACAATGACATACCCAATATGATCTTTAATCTACAAAACATTACCATTATTATATTATATTTTGGTTTATTGATTTTTCATAACCTAATAATGAAATAAAGAAATTTATAAT
The DNA here is from genome assembly GCA_963277665.1 of Viscum album. NCBI lineage: Eukaryota > Viridiplantae > Streptophyta > Magnoliopsida > Santalales > Viscaceae > Viscum > Viscum album. Next base: position 1,558,268,148 of record OY728160.1, read on the forward strand.
TATAGACTGTATTAAATATCAATAACAAACAAAATATTCATTTAAATAATATTTATTTTCAAATCATCAAATCCTCTAATTTATATTTTATTTTATAAATCTTCCTAAAAATGTAAATTATATTTATATCCTAATTTCTCATTTCATATATATCATTTTTTTGTAAATAAAATCATTTAAATACAAATTGTTAATTTATGTTTACTCCATAAAAATATTTAATTCTTGGCCCTCATTATTTTATTAGTGAATTTTTTAATGGAATTAAGAATATCCAATTTCACTCATTCATATTTAACAAATTCCCGTCACTAAAAAAGGTATAACAGTTATTTATTAAAATTCTATGTGATAATATTATTTATTGAATTCTAATTATCCACTATAAGAAAAATATGTGTAGGATATTAATGATTATTTAAAAGAACATAATGAAATTATATGATCTATAAATTTTTACAGCCTATTTAGACTTTATGGTCAATAAATCTCTTATTATATATTACCTAACAAATTTATTTCACATAAATTTAAATAATCAATAACTATTGGAGATTAATTAAATATATTTAAAATATAAAAACTTCCAATTTTTTCATTAAACCCCAGACATTTAAATCTCAAACCAAAAACCTACTATCCATTCCTATATAATAAATTTATGTTAAATAAAATTCAATTTTACTAAATATATTATAAAATTTTAAAATAATTTTATATTTTATAGTTAATTAATTAACAATAAATATTTTAATAGTTTATGGGTTTATAGTTTATTAAGGGGATGTCATGAACTGGAAGGGGATTCCATCCAACTCAATACTGAACCTGGACTAGGGCATGGTCTGAAGGGAATTCATGATCCCTATGGGTTAGAAACTAGTGCATGGGTATAAAAAACTCTCTTTTGGGAATGATTTCACACATACAAAATAATAAAAACATTATTCAAAATTAAACATCATCCCAATGTAAATATCTATAGCCATTGAGATTAAAAAAATCCGGATAAACATTTTAAAATTGTTATCAAAACCAAAATGGTGAGGCAATACAAACAACACAACTAAAAACCTCGATGCAACTAGATGGCCAACAACTTATTTCCAAAACCCTTAACACCATCAAGATGACCAATACTAGAAACCTGGTCCACCATCATCACTACAAAATATAATTCCTTTACTAGTGTCAAATAGAACTAGATCTACCTACACACGAGGGTGTATGTAGGGTATAGGAAAAATCCCAATAGGATACATCCAAAGAGAAAGATTCCATCCCACAATATTAGATTAAAAATTAACTTGCATGTTTTAATAACAAAAAGGAAAAAATTTCTCAAAACATTTTATAGAAAAGACTATCAAGAGAAACATTCATTTAAAATAAGGGTAAAAAAGGGTCCATCGTATGCTTTTGGTGATCACAACATCATAAGAGTGAACAATGTCATGTAAAATATTTATAGGTTATAGCTCTTGTGGGACCCTAGGAACCTTGTAACTTGGTAAGGAATCTTATAGAAACCATTACACATAAAATCCTCATACACAAGCCACTAGAGATTAATACATACAAATATTTAGTGGTGTATAATTATCATCATAGATTATATAGTGTTGTATTTTCAATCCTGCAAGAAGGAACTAGGCCATGGCCTTGATGACATAACTAGAAAAGTAGTCCTTTTCAACCAACCTAGATACCTATGATTCCTTTTGTGCTCTATTTCCAAACCACACATCACATAATTCCCCTCATTCACAAACAAAAATCAATAAATAATAATACACAATAAAAACCATATTTTTCATAGGAAAACCCACTTTAGAATCCATACACACACCAATCCCAATTGGAATGACACTTTTCAAATTTCACACAATCCATTTGGGGGAACAATAATAAAAGAATTCATTTAATAAGAACATTTCCATTAGAAACCCCCATTTAAAAAATAACCTTAAAACATTTTAAAAACCCATTTAACCCCACACACACGATCTATAGAACACATTGATGAAATCAATAAATCATACCAAAATCTTCAAAAATATAAAATCATGGAATAATCTACTTCAAACTTTAAACCCTCCAAAATCTGGTGGAAAACCATGGCCGCACCTCAACAACACCCTACAAATTCTATATCAGACAATTCATATCAATATTATACCCATGAAATCATGATTGAAGCCTAACTTCTTCAACCTATTGAATTGAGAAAGAGTAACCCAGGGAAGAATCATGTTGAACCCTAGAGAATGGAAGAAATCTTGAATTGATGGACTTACCTTTAGTTTTTTTTAAGATCCACAAAAAATCCACCAAAAATTAATGTTCTAGGGGAGAGTGTGGGAGAGGAGTAGGAACATAGAATGAATAATACCAAATGGGGGGTAAATGGGTGGAAATATGGTTATAATAAAATATGGGAAAGGGGTAAAACAAATATTTGAAATGATATGGACTTTCCACATGGTTTGAAAAATGGTGCAGTAACTGTGTATCGCTCTTTATCCAAGAGGAATGAGGATGAAAATTTCTTATGGAAGAGGTATTACCATATGGTAAAATATGAATTCCAAACATAAATACTCGCCTAGGTACAGTGTTAGCCACGTGCTTATGTGGTAGGCTCTGAGGCCTCGATAGTTCCACTGTTATGGGAAAACGGTCTATACTTGGTTAGTGCATAGTTTCTACTAACCAGGTCTAAGTCTTCTTCCACATATTGTCACGTCTAAATTTTCCATTTTTCTCACAAAAAATATAGGAAAATTATGAAATTAAATTATGAAAAAATAATCCAGACAACTAACAAAAAAAATAAAATCATGGATGTGACAATTATCCCTTGCATGAAATCTTTCTTCATTTAGAAATTCATCCTGAAGCCTGATCAAAGAATAACAATTGATAATTTTCTTTTACCCAAGACTCCCAATCCAAATTATCATTCTAATCATCAAAATTCTTCTAAATGACTAGAACCAAAGCTATAGACCTTCCATGGGGCAACGTTTTCTGGGAGTCCACAATACACACTCGCCACTCAAACAACGATAAATCTGGTTTAAATTGTAAAGAACCAAGGTTTTCCAATGGAAATTACCTTCTTATAATTATTTCGTAATATAACATGAAAGAACAACATAATTAAATACTAAGTGATAAGTGACCTTTAATCATATGTTTGTCACTTTTTTTTAGGAATTTTGAAAGTCTGACATACACAGCTGTGTTCAAGATGATTTTTGGACTCTAATAAAACAAAAATAATTTATGGTTAATAGTAACGAACCCTTATGAATAATGGCATACCCTTATGAATAGTGATATACCCTAATTAATATAAACCTTAACTATGATAATATAAAAATAATATTCAAGTGAAATTATGATGTACCTATATTTTAGAATAAGTAAATGAATGTTTTAAAACTATTTTTTATTAATAAACCATGATTTTAATTAAATATCAAATTAATCATATTCAAAAAATTATTTTTGAAAAGTGGACTTCATTTTTGGATTCTTCATGTCAAAAAATGGTTGGGGTAAATTTTGGGGTTTTTCTGAAATACTTGAATTTTTTATGAATGGTGGAATACCATAATTTACAAAATAATCTAAATAAGATAATTATAGAGTCATGTGTGATGTTCTGCTGATGTTAGCCCACTTTTTTCATGATTAAATGATACAATTACTATTATTTGTCATTCAAGACTCACTATTCCTTGTCTTAGTGGAAATTAATAAACTACTGAATTTTATATTAAAGAGACCCCTCTCCCCTCAACTATAAAAACCGCCCTTCACACCCTCATTTCCTCACACCTCTCAAGCTCCCATCCTTCTCTAATCTCTTACCAAATATCCTCCGTATCCCCTCTACCATTTTATAGATCTTCTGGTCTCATCAAAAGACCAAGCCCATCTTTCTTAAGGAGGATCCGAAGAGGAATATTTATGAGGTAATTTCTCTACCTCTTCATCTTTAATTTCCTTTCAAGATCAAGTTCATTTCTTGATATCTCCAAATATATCATCATCCAAATGGTATTTTAACTCTAGTATTATATATATACTGATATTTTATTTTGAAAATGGGATATTATATCACCCAACCCCCTTTCCCTTTTCCTTTTATTTTATTAAGGAGAACGTTGTTCGTGAGGGGTTAATTTATCATCTTCTAGAACGACATTTTTTCTTCTTCAATTTATACCTACATATCTGGTCATGAAAAAATTTTTATGGTTGAACCAGAACATGTTATATGTATTATATCCTATTTATAGTTTTTAACTAACTTATGACCATATTACAATGTGATAAGTTAAAACAAGTTCGTTGTGATCGAAAAACCGCCCAAATTAACCCAAATAATCATCATTTAATTATTATCTAATGATTCATCCACATGGTTATAATATTATTCATTATAAGATCATTCAATATCCTGTAATTGCATTAATAACATGTAATATCTGTTATTTATTTTTATCCATGTTCTTCCCAAACATCAATTTAATTATACAAGTGCACCAATCAAAAAATCATAAAAACAAACATTCCGAAATAATGTTCTTATAAACTATAACACATCCAAAGGAACATAAAATAACATAATGAAACCATAATTAACCATATTAATGTTCAAAAGGTTATTTATTTCTAATTAATTAATATAATTTCATTATACATGACATTAAAGAGAAGGAAGCATTTAGATACAATGTAAGGGGAAATTCTTGAACCCAGATTTCATCCTTAGGGTTCTTCCTCTTTCACTCCTTTTTTTTGATATGGTTACTTCATGAGGATCATTTGTTAATAATTTTCTTTCATTATCTAGGATATAAATTTTTTTCATTGGTTTGTATGTCAAAAAAATTCTTTTTTCAAAGGAAGTCTTCTTTTAAGAACACACATTTTACTTCTCTCTCAAAGTGGATGGTTCTTGAAAAATGCATGTTATTCCCTCTTTCTTTTGGGAACCCAAAGGTTATAAATGTGTTATTAGGAGATGTAACCCATTACATTACATGGTTTAGTTATTTTTACTTTTGATATATGTTCCATGTGGAAAGCATGATAATGATAATGTTATGATTTGATGGGTGCAACCAGGATTATATAGCGCAATATGAATGTTTGAATGTGATGGGTGCACCCAAAATTATACAGCACTCCAATGCATTGAGTAAAGTGATGAATCTCATGAATAAATGTGAATTGATTTGTGAACAAGATTCCAGTTTGGTTCACAATTATGTCTGGTAGATAACCACTAAGATATGATGTTTCATTTTTATACATTGCCACATTTCAAGTCTTATAGTTATTATTCTTCTCATGTTCATGATCTTTTTCCTAGGTTATTATTATTCTCACACCATTATATATTGTTCTTATCTATCCTCTTACTAGGATTTTATCTCACCCATTTTGATGAATATCCTCAGGTGGCTACATGTACTAAGGAGAGGCAAGTGCCAATAAGAAGCTAGAGAAGAAGAAATTAAATAAATGTTTATGCTTGATGTTGTAATTGTTATGTATGGTCCTTGTTTTCCCAAGAAACTAAACCTTTGGATCCTTTATGTGTAATAATATTATGTTGTTTATCTTCAATATGATGTAATAGTAATGTAAGAAAAGTTTGGGTCACTTTATTCGGTATCTGAGGAATGGTTTAGTTAATTTTGGGAATTAGGATTAGTGAACCCTAGAGAAAACCTATAGCATGAGACTAGGCACAAATATGCACAAAATAAAATTTACATAGGGAACCCATATGTTTTTATTTTGGTATAAATTGTTAAAATAAATAAGTTATTTATTCATGAATTGTTTACTTATGTTTTGTTCTGACCTTTTCCATTTAATAAAATGGTGGGAACCAGGAGAAATTAGGCCAACAACCCTTGCGAGGGCCAATGCAACAATTTCCCGAACGACATACCCAATGATTTGGGAGGTGGATTTTAAAACATCACGGTGATTCTTATCCAATTATCTCAGGTTATGAACAATAACCATAACAATGGGGAACATCCTCCTTCACAAAAGAGGGAGAAACTGGATATCGAATGTTTTATGCCACAACGACCACTGACATTTAATGGATCATCTGATCCACTAGCTGTGGAACAGTGGGTCACCTCCATGGAGAAGATCATTTCTATTCTTCACTGTTCTGAGACAGAGAAGGCGACCTTAGCTGTTTATCGTCTAGATGTAGAAGCCGATCAATGGGGGGGGCTTTGATTAAGAACACCATACCAAGGGAGGAAATTGAAGAGATGGAATGGGAAGAATTTAAGATAATGTTTCTTTACAAGTATTTCCCATGAACTCTTATCAAAAAGATGGAGAGATAATTCATAGAGCTCAATCAAAAAATAAGGATAATTTGTCACCACCTACGATGTGAATTTCACAAGGCTTGCAAGGTACGCTTCAGGTTTTGTTATCAACAATGATAGTGAAATTGATTGATTCTTTAGTGGATTAAAACCACACCTTTGAAAGGATCTTACAATTTGAGACTTTGGGAGTTATGAATAAGTTGTTCATAGTTCTCTCAAAGTAGAGATGGAGTTTGGAGAATGGTCCCATGACTATGGTGATACGAAACGAAAAATGGAGTTTCATGCTGGTGGATCTAATGATAATGTTTAGAAGAAATCTCAATGACCCAGATGTCAAAAATGTTGGAAGTTCCACCATTTTAATTGCCTCAAAGGGATAGGGAAATGCTTCAAGTGTGGTAAATAAGGACACCATGTTCAAGAGTGTCGAAAAGACACAAAAGGATGGATAATGTAGCCGATGAAAGGATAGAACCACTAATGGTGTGATGCAACAACTGTAGGGAGCTAGGGCACTATGAAAACCAATGCAATAAACCTAGAGTTATCGAGGGTAATCAGTGTCAGCAGCCACCGATGCCAAAGGAACAATTGAAGGCTTATCCCATCACTACTGCGGAGGTGGAGCATGATAATGAAGTCGTACAAGGTACACTTCCTATTCACTCAAGAATGGAAAAAGTCTTATTTGATTCTGGTTCTACACATTCCTTTATATCTTTCAAGTTTGCTAGAACTATGAAATCGAAGCCCCAAAACCTTGAAGATGAGATATCTGGTAAAACACCAAGTGGTGCAATTATTGCAACCCAAGATTTTGACTCCTATGTTGTTGGCATATGTGGGAAGATTCATCCATAAAATATTGTAATACTTCCTTTGGTGGAATTAAATGCTATAATAGGAGTGGATTGTCCCTCTTTATATAGAGTACATATCAACTGTCAGGAAAAGGAAATAACTTTCTATATTCCAAACCATCCTATGCTCATCTACAAATGCAAGGAAGATCATGAATCTCCTTTGAAAAATATTTCAATTGTTTGGGTGTTGATTCCATACAAAGAGGAATACATCTCCCAAATGGTTGAGTTGATGGAAATTTCCAACCTTGAGGAAATGCCCATCGAGAGGGAATAAAACAATGTATTTTCCAAAGAGTTACCCAGAATTCCCCCGGATCATGAGGAAGATTTCTCATTTGAACTCAAACCCAGAGCAGCTCTTTTCTTGAAGCGTCCCTATAGAATGGATCCTATCGAACTTGAGGTGTTAAAGAAGAAGATGAATGACCATCTAAAAAAAGGGTTCATACACCCTATTGCATCACCTTGGGGTGCACTAGTGCTCTTTGTGAAGAAGAAGGATGGAACAATGCAGCTGTGTATCGATGATAGGTAAGTCAAGAAGATAACCATAAAGAACAAGAATCCTATCTCAAGGATTGATGACCTGTTTGACCAGTTAATAGGATCTCAATACTTCTCAAAGTTTGATCTTTGTTCTGGATATCATCAGGTAAAGGTGAAGAAGGATGATATTCAAAAGACTGCCTTCCGAACAGGGTATATGCACTATGAGTTTTTGGTGATGCCCTTCGGAATTACTAATTTTCCTTCAATCATCATGGATTTTATGAATAGAGTATTTAGACATTACCACGTCAAATATGTGGTAGAGTTTATCGATGATATTATCATCTAATCTAAGAGAAATGAGTAACATGAAGAATATATTAGACTTCCGTTGGTGACATTTAGAAAGGAGAAGTTCCACACCAAGTTCAACAAGTGTGACTTTTGGATGAATCATGTCACATTCTTGGGAGATGTGATCACAAGAGAGGGAATTTTGGGGATCCTTCAAAGATAAAGGCGATTGAGGAATGGCCTTGGCCCTCTAGTGTCATTGAAATCTGTATTTTTCATGGATTAAAGGGGTACTACCAATGTTTTGCGAGAGACTTCTCACAATTGTAAAGACTGCTAACTAAGTTAAAAAGGAAAGGGGTAAAGTATGTCTGGACGGAAGAATGTGAGGAAAGCTTCAAGAAGCTAAAGAGAAGGCTGATCACTACACCTGTACTCACACTACCTAAAAGTGGAGAACTTTTTGTGATATATAGTGATGCTTCATATAAAGGCTTGGGTTGTGTACTCATGCAAAATTATAATGTGATAGCCTATGCTTCACAACAGTTGATGATCCATGAGAAGAACTACCAGACACATGATCTAGAGCTGGAAGCCGTGATTTTTGCCTTGAAAATCTGGAGGCACTGCCTTAATGGCGAGAGGTGTGACATATACACTAACCATAAGAGCCTAATGTATATATTCATACAAAAGGAGCTCAATATGCATCAATGGAGATGGTTAAAGCTAATCAAGGATTACGATTGCTCTATTCACTATCATCCTAGAAAGCCAAACAAGGTAGCTGATGCTCTAAGAAGAAAAAACATGATACTCTATCCATACTGTGGATTGAGAAAGACCCTATCTTCATTGATATGCAAAGAATGGATTTGGAAATCGTAAGGGCGGAAGATACATCCTACCTTTCCCAAATGATTGCACAACAATCCATCCAAGAGAAGATTAAGGAAGCACAAAGGGTTGATGTGGAGATACAAAAGAGGGTGAATGTAGTAAAGGAAGGGAAACTGCAAGAGTTCCATATCGATGATGATGGTGTGATTTGGTTTGGAATACAGCTCTGTGTTCCTTCATCACCAATTATAAAGAAGGAGCTATTGGACAATGCACAAATCCCAACATTCTCTATCCATCCTTGGAGTACCAAGATGTACCATGATCTCTGAGAACACTTCTGGTGGGATAATATGAAGAAAGAGATTGCAAAATATATATCAAGGTTCTTGGTATGTCAGCAAGTTAAAGGTGAGCAAAAAAAGTCCAAAGGTATGATACAGCCATTGCCTATACCCATGTGAAAATGGTAAAATGTTACTATGGACTTTGTCACAGGTCTCCCAAATTCATTAAAGGGAAATAATGCGATATGGGTTATGGTTGACCAACTCACCAAGACTTTCCATTTTATTTCTATTCAGGAAGATCTCTTTCTTGAACAGCTTGAAAAGTTATATGTGAAGGAAGTGGTGATACTTCATGGTGTTCCACTCTCAATTGTCTCTTACCATGATCTAAGGTTCACATCTAAATTCTAGAGGAGCCTTCAACCTGATTTGAGTACTGAATTAAATTTCAGCACGACCAATCACCCCCAAAGTGATGGCCAGTCGAAAAAAACAATTCAGATGCTTGAAGGTATGTTAATAGCCTACTCTATAGAATTCAAAGGTTGATGAGATTAGCATCTCCCTTTGGTTGTGTTATCAGAAAACAATAGCTTCCACTCGAGTATTTAGATGACTCTACATGAATCTCTATATGGAAAGCGATGTAGAACTCCAACCTGTTGGGATGATGATAGAGAAAGAATACTACTTGGACTCTATCATGTTCAAGAGATGACAGAGAAGGTTCAAGTCATCCTGAAACACATAAAATATACTCATAGTCAGGAAAAGAGCTATGCTGACAACCGTTGAAGGGACTTGGAGTTCGACGTTGGAGATAAGGTCTTACTTCGAATATCTCCATGGAAGAGAGTCATCCAATTCAGGAAGAAAGGGAAGCTAAGCCCAAGGTATATTGGCCACTTTGAGATCCTTGACTGCATAGGATCCGTGGAATATCGTCTTGAACTTCCACCAAATATCGATTAAGTTCATGATGTTTTTCATGTATCACTATTGAGTAAGTACATACCAAATCCATCACATGTACTAAACTCAAAGGTGGTGCAGTTGGAAGTTGATATCTCATATGAGGAGTAGCCAGTAAAGATTCTAGATCGGAGAGATAAGGTTCTATATAACAAGACAACCCATCTTGTCAATGTGTTGTGGATGAACCATAAGTTTGAGGAAGCAACTTGGGAACCGGAAGAGGAAATGAAGGAGAATTACCCTCACCTGTTTGTGTAAAGTGAAATCTCGGGGGTGAAATTTCTTAAGGGAGGAAGAATGTAACGACACAATGTTTTTCAATTGAAATTCCCTTTTTATAATTATGTTATAAAATAAAATGAAAACAAAACATAATGAACTACTAAGTGATAAGTGATCTTTAAACATAAGTTTTTCACTTCTGTGTTTGGAATTTTGAAAATCTGACATACAGCTCTGTTCAAGATGATTTTTGGAGTCTAATAAAACAAAAATAATTTTTAGTGAATAGTAACATACCCTTATGAATCGTAACATACCCTTATGAATAGTGATATACCCTAATTAATTTTGAACTTACCTATGATATTATAAAAATAATTTGCAAGTGAAATTATGATGTAACTATATTTTAGAATAAGTAAATGAATTTTTTAAAACTATTTTTTTAGTAATAAACCATGATTTTAATTTAAAATTAAATTAATCATATTAATAAAATTATTTTTGGAAAATGGACTTCTTTTTGGATTCTACATGTCAGAAATTGGTTGGGGTAAATTTTTTGGGATTTTTCTGAAATACTTGAATTTTTGATGAATTGTGAAATACCATAATTTACAAAATAAGCTAAATAAGCTAATTATAGAGTCATTTGTGATGCTCTAGTGATGTAAGCCCACTTGGTTTGGGATGAAATGATAAAATTACTATTCTTGGTCATTAAAGACTCTCTATTCCTTGTTTTAGGGGAAATTAATAAACTAATGAATTTTATATTAAGGAAACCCATGTCCCCTCCACTATAAAAACCACCCTTCACACCCTCATTTCCCTACTCCTCTCAAGCTCCAAGACTTCCCTAAAATCTTCCCAAACATCCTCCATATCCACTATCCCATGTTCAATAGCTTCTGGTCTAATCAAAAGACCAAGCCTTTCTTTCTTAAGGAGGACCTCAAGAGGAAGATTTAAGAGGTAAATTCTCTCCCTCTTCTTCTCTAATTTCCTCTCAAGATCATGTTAATTTCTTGATCTCTCCCCATATATCTTCATAAAAATGTTATTTTTACTCCATTATTATACATATACAGAAATTTTATGATTCGAATGAGATATTATATCATCCAACCCCCATTCCCTTGTCCTTTTATTTTATTAATGAGAATGTTGTTCGTGAGGTGTTAATTTGTCATCGTCAAGAACGACAAGTTTTCTTCTTCCATTTCTACCTTATGATCTGGACATTAAACCCTTTTGATAGTTGAAGATGAAAATTTTATATTTATTATCTCCTATTTAATGTTATAGAACTAACTTATGACCATATTACTATGTGGTAAGTTAAATCAAGTTTGTTGTGATCGAAAAACCGCCCAAATTAACCCAAATAATCATCATTTAATTATTATCTAATTATTTATCCACATGGATATAAAATGATTCATTATAAGATCATTAAATATCCTGTAATATCATTAATAACATGTAATATCAGTTCTTGATGTTTACCCATGTTCTACCCAAACATCAATTTAAGAATACAAGTGAACCACTCAAGAAAACCATAAAAACAAACATTCCCAAATAATGTTTTTGAACTCTATTACTCATCCAAAGGAACATAAAATCTCATAATGAAACCACAATGAACCATATTAATGTAAAAAAGGTTCTATATTTCTAATTAATGAATATAATTTCATTATACATGACATTAAAGAGAATGAATCATTCAGATACAAGGTAAGGGAAAATTCTCAAACCCAACTTTCATCCTTCGGGTTATTCTTCTTTCACTCCATTTTTTTATATCAATACTCCTTGAAGATAATTTTTTCATCATTTTATTTCCTTTACTAGGATATAAATCTTTTTCACTGGTTTTTATGTCAAACCAAATTTTTTTCCAAAGGAACTCTTCTTTTAAGAACACACCTTTTACTTCTCTCTCTAAGTGGATGATTCTTGAAACATGTATGTTTCTCCATCTGTCTTTTGGGAACCCAAAGGTTATGAATGTGTTCTTATGAGATGTAACCGATTAAGTTACATGGGTTAGTTATGTTTAATTTTGATATATGTCTCATGTTTCAAGCATGATAATGATAATGTTATGATGTGTTGGGTGCGCTTGGAATTATATAACACAATATGAATGTTTGAATGTGACAGGTGCCCCCAAAATTATACAGCACTCCAATTCATTAGTTAAAGTGATTAATCTCATTAGTAAATGTGAAATTATGTGTGAAAAAGATTCTATCTTGGTTCAAATGTATGTGTGGTAGTTAACCACTGTGACCTAATGTTTCATTTTTATGCATTGCCACATTTCAAGTCTTATATTTATGCTTCTTCTCATGTTCATGATCTTTTTACCATGTTATTATTATGCTCACCCCATGCTATATTGTTCTTATCTATCCTCTTACTGGGATTATACCTCACCCCTTTTTATGTATATCCTCATGTGGATACATCTACTAATGATAGTACAAGTGCTAATATGTTGCTAGAGAAGAAGAAATTAAATAAATGTTTATGATTGATGTTGTAATTATTATGTATGGTCCTAGTTTTCCCAAGACACTAAACCTTTGGATCCTCTATGTGTAATAATATTATGTTGTTTATCTTTAAAATTATGCAATAGTAATGTAAGAAAAGGGTGGTTCACTATATAAATTCCAACAATTAACAATTTAACCCATGAGAGAGATCAAATTTATAATTATTTTAACTAAGAGTCATGACACACTTGATGAATTAATTTCAACCATGATGGTAAATCTGACATGAATTCCTCATTACCAACTCTCTCGATAATCTCAAAAGGTTCATCATACCTCGGTGTTAGTTTCCTTTTTTTACCAAGATGATTATGACCCATGTGAGGTACAATTTTTAGGGACACCTAGTCACCCATAGAGAATTATAGGACTTTGAATATCCGATTGTCATAAGATTAATGGTGAATTTGTGCTGTAAAAAACTATTATATAATCAAATTAACCTTCTCTAACATCTCATGTATCAAACTCGATGCAAACAATGAGGTCTCAACCACCTCTTCCCAACATAAAGGGTACTGACATGACCATCTAAAAATAACATCAAATGGTTCTATGTGCATTGAGGTTTGGAACTATTATTATAGGAAAATTCCACCTACCCCAAATGTTATTTCCACAAACCACTAAAATCTAACACTCATGCTCAGAGCCCGACTTCCAAGATCTGATTTTCCCACTTTGTCTAATAATCCATTTATGGTTGATATATCGCAGTCAACTAGACTTATGTACCTAATTCCTTCTAGATGGCATCTCAAATAATTAATGTAAAATAGGGTGTCCCTGTCTAAATCAATACCTGACAACATGCCATTAATCCTCACAATATCTTGGATAATATATTGACCCAATTAATCCACCTTACCAGAATCCATGACTAGAATTAAATGGGATGGTGTTATCTAATGATAAATATCTTCCCAACAAGAACTCTAAATCTATGTTATATGAGATAAACCAATATTTAAATCCATTATGACCTTATCCAACTTCTAGGTTGGAATGGCCAATGGCTAAAGAAAACTGGATGGTCACTGATTTTCTGCTTTGACCTGCTAACACGTATAGCACCCTGATAAGAAATTAGTTATGTCTCATCTCATAATTAGCCACCAGATCAGACGAAACAAAACATATAAAATCTTAGTGCTCTGAGGATGACCAACCCACTGATACTAGTGCTTATCCAGCTTCACAGAAATCTGAAATGATAATCACACCATGAAGCTACTATTAAAGAATATGACTCCATTATGAGACAATGACCACTCACTAGGAACCCCTACAATTTAGGAACAACATAGAACACTAGAAAGAATCATCATATGGTTGTTCCAACTTAATGAATTCCATGAGAGGGTGTTTCAACAATACAACAGAAAAGAATACCCCTACAATATATTCCTTGTTCTCTAGAAGCAGGTGGGTAAAAATCCTCATCAAGGTCCACTCATCACTCGACTCTCTTAATACCTTCACTAGCACCTTCCTACTAAAAGCATCAGAAACCACATTACAATTTACTAGGGTTCACATGATATCAAAATAGAAACCTTAAAAGTTACATATCTTGATGAAACTACATCAAATTAAAATACTCATGGGAGAATTTTTTTGATAATCTCTTATTATAAGAATAAACCATAAACTTCTCCCCAATGAGACAATAATGCATTGTCTTCAAGGCTTGAATCGCTAATAAAAATTATAATTCATGAGTTGGTGTAATTATATTTCGGTTTTGGATGTTTAAAAGAACCATATGCCACCACTTGATCATCCGGTATCAACACACACCCATGACCCAAACCTAATTCATCATTTTATACCATATATCCCTTCCACAATTCTAGAAATATAAAAATAGGGGTTATTGTAGACCATCCCTTATAATCCTAAAATGTAACTTTATATTCTGAAATCTATTTAAAATTTTCCCACTTTCATGTGAGTTCCGTCATGTTCAAGGAAAGGTAAGAGAAATTACGAAAAAACAACCTATAATAGACTTCCAGGATAAAAAAATATTGATATCAATAAATTACTTCGGAGGCTCGCATGGCAATACTGCACCAATTTTCATGAGGTCCTCTGAAACCCATCTCTACGTGATTAGATGACCTAAGAATTTCACCTCCCAGATCAAAAAGGTGGACTTTGAAAGCATAACATATAGGTGATGGTCAGGATGTGTTCCCAACAAAATTATTAAATGCATCTCATGCTCCTCCTTAGTTTCATAATAGACTAGTATATCATAAAAAAATACCACAATAATGGAGTCATGATATTGATGGAACAACCTATTAAAAAGTTTCATAAATATTGATGGAGCATTAGTCAATTCAACAGGCATTACCATGTACTCATACTGGTTATACATACTCAAAAAGAATTTTTCAGAAAATATACCCCTATAAGTCTGACCAGGTGATACCCAAAGGGTAAGTTAATATTGGATAAACAACTCACCCATTTTATCTAATTAAAAAGCTCATCAATGTGGAGGAATGTAGATTTATTATTTATCATCACTTTCATCAGATTTTGGAAATCGTTACATAAATTGAGAGACCCATAAGCCTTTTTTAAAACAGAACTACGGTAGCCCAAGGTGAGACACTCAGGAAAATGAAACCTTGGGATTCCAAATCATCAAGCTCTATATTTAATTTCCTCAACAATGTGGGGGATAAAACGTATTAGGGAAGAGATATTAGCTACGTTCCCACTACCAAATCAATATTGAAACCCACATTTAACATAGGAGGAAAGCCAGAAAATTTATTTGGAAATACCTATGGAAATGAATCAATAAAAAGAGGTAATCTATCCTCAAGATCACCATCATCATCCTCCAATGTGAGTAAAGAGATATAAAAAATGATTTTCCATGATTCTGGAATTGGATGTCCCGCACATGCTGACTGAGCATCACATTCACATTGAAAAACATAGGTGTTTCCATTAGGTTACATGATATAAACTCATCATTGATAAAAAACATTGTGCACATGAAAGGAACCATCCTATCCATATCGAGAATCACATCAAAGAGGTCAATCTCCCAAAACAGGACATCATATTCCAGTTTGAACCCATACATTTATTGTGCATGATAGACACCAAAAGCAGTACTCATTATTTTTACATATTGGCGTTACCAACTCCATTTCCTGTGATATATGCTTAGATGGAAACACCAACACCTCCATAATATGGTAATACATAAAAGAAAAAGAGACGTCGGTGTAAAAAAAGGAAAAACTATAGAAGATGAAATAAAAATATTGTGTCAAACTATTGCAGGTGATTTATCATATTTTGCTGGATCCTTATTCACAACATGAATATGTCTCATCTCTGCCTCATCATGATAATGACTACTAACCTGAAGCTCTTAGAAGAGATGACATTGACCAAATGAATATTGATCCCTACCACCATGACCACTAAACCGAGATCCCACTATCCTAGTTAACTTTGACTTGGTAGACACCCCTCTGGAGGCCATAGAACATGTACCACCATGATATTGATGTATAGCTCTACAAAACCATTTCAAGTGCACCAAGTGTCCACACCAGTGAAATGTTCTAGGTGGATCTAAAAATGATGACTTCATATGCCCTACATTCCCACACAGATGGCATAGGACTAAAAGAAAACCTAAAGCCGCAGATGATGGAGGTCAGGAGGGATAGTCTTTACTATCACCTCCCCTATTTTACTACTCATCATACTTCCTTTTATTCTCCTACAAATATCCACATCTTATTCCCACTACTGGGGCCTTTAAAAAGAAACCATACTTTCCATAGTGGTAAATTTAACTCATCTATGTATGATCAAACACACCATGATATGTCCTAGACTTGTACAAGAAGGCTTGAGATCAAATGTACACTCACTAACCTATCTCAAACTATTTATCCTTTTGCTACTCATTAGAGAGTACCACTAGTGTGAACCAGACTAACTCTATAAAGCTATTAGTATACTTTGTCAGGTTATGCTTCCCTTGTTGGTTATATACAAACTCTCATCACAAGGATAAGTAAATGGTATCCAGGAAATACTTCTCATTTAACATGACCTTAATGTCCTTCTAGGAAATATTCCCATGTTTCCCAACATGAACCACTGAGTCCCACCACCTCTGATGGGGACATTGTAACATAAATGAAACACAGATAACCGTAAATACCTTAAGAGTATAAAGAAAACCAAAAATACACTCTGTTTTCTCAAACCACTCCTCTATTTCCTAGGGGTCCACACCACCCTAGAATATAATAGGATTGTTCTTGAGTAATTCATATGAATTTTTTTTACTGGAACTTGTTTAACTTACCTAAATTGAGCAGTACCAGGGTTCCCTCCTTGACACAAGGATTGGAAAGCTTTAACAAATAATTTATCTCGTCTCTGATCAACTAGTGAGGGAGACCAATCTATAACCTCTTTTCATAGTTTCACATGATGTCTCTGGGGTTGCATCTTGCAATAATAACTGCTAAAAATAGGAAAAAATCAATACAATCATAAAAACAACAATCTGAATTTTTTTAGCAACACACAATTTCTAAACACATCAATTAACTAATTCAAACCCACAAAAAAATCATCAATATGTCAAACCAAATTTTCCCCACCCAATTTTCATATATAGTGTACAACTTGTATGTATCACCTAGGGAGGAATTCAAACAAAATTACAACATCCTATGGATACTTAATTCTTTTCATTTGGTGTGTTGGCCAGACATACCACTTGTAACCAAGACCGCAACCACAAAAAATAAATGATCTAGTTTATCCAAACTCTCTGAGACATTATAAAATAGAGAAAGGTCAATAACCATCCCATGATTTAATTTTTAATGAACTAGCTAGGGAATCCATCCATCCCGACCACTGAACTGACCTATTTCATGGCCCGAAGGGTATTCTAGATCCACATGGGCTGGAAACTATTTTCTGAGTATCAACATTGCACATTTGGAAACTGTTTCACCCTTAAAACATAAATAAAATCATTACTCAATATAAACCATCATCTCATGTTCAATATCAATGACCAATTAGATACAAAAATAAAAGTTAATAAATTTACAATTTTCATCAAAACAAAAAAGGGGAGCGGATACATAATATACAACCTAAAATATATATGAAATAGGAGGTCCAACTCCCATATTCCACCACCCCAACACCTTATAGAACACCAAGTATAGAAACTAGATCCACCATCACCACTATAGAGAATATTTCTTTTACCTGGATAAAACATAACATGATCTACATACACCTGAGGCTATATGTAGGGTGTGAGAAAATCCCAATATATTACCACTAGGGACAGGATTCCATGCAATAACATTAGAAGAAAAATTACCATGCTAGTTTTAGAAAAAAACGAAAAAAAATTCCTAAAAAAATTTATATATAATATTTTCAAGAGAAACATTATTTTAAAATAAATTGAAAATAAGGTCCCCCATTTGCTGATGTAGAAAACCACATAATAAGAGAGAACCATTTCTTGGGAAATACCTATAGGATCAGACTTTAGTGGGCCATAGGAACCTACTTTATTAGAGTAGAATGGTAAAACTACCATAACCCACAACTTCCTCATGCATGAGACACTATAGAGGAATCCATCCAATGTTCTAGTGGTATCCAACCATCATCACGATTAAGTTAGTGGTGTATCATCAACCCTTCTAGAAGAATCCATGCCTAGACCATTCCAATCCAACTATCGTACATGTCCTAGTTCACCCACCTAGACACCTAGGATTCCTTTTTTTCTCAATTTTCATACAACACTTCACATAATTCATCATTGTCATATACACAAATCAATCAATATAAATACATAATAAAACCAAAATTTTTGTTAGAAAACCCACTTTCGAATCCATACGTACACTAGAACCATTAAGAATCACATTTTTTACTATTAATAGAACCAATTTAGAAGCACCACAATATTTGAATTCATGAAACACAACCATTCCAATTTGAAAAATAGCCTTTTAAAAAAAATAACCTTAAAATATTTTAGAAATACATTTTCAAGCAGACAAAAAAACCATAGAACACATTTTATAAACCAAGAAAGCATTGTAAACTCATAAAATAATGTAGAATCATGGAATAAACTTCCTCAAACTTATAATAATTAATAATCCTATGTAAAACCCCAACCTCACATCAACAAGACCCGATAATTGAAATATCAAGCCATTATTAATAATATTAGACCCAAGAAACCATGATTGAAACCTAATAGGTTCAACCTAGATATTGGATAAAGAGAAACTAATAGAAATAGGAGGAAAACCCCTAGAAAAAAGATTAAATAATGAATAAAAGGACTTACTTCACTACTACAAAAACGGGAAAGGGAAGTTCCACCCTTTATCATTGATTTTTTAGCGCTGAAAAAGTGGACCCCTTTATCAACACTTTTTTTAGTTGTGATGATATAGCTTGGTTTTATCCGTGATTTTTCCGAGCACTAATAAAATTTATATTTTTTAAAAAATAATATAAGTATATTGTATATTTATATTGATATAAATATAATATAAGTTTTTTAAATATGTTTTATATAAGTATAAATACACTATTACATTTAATATATATGAATTTTAGTGAAAATTGATTTAAAATTTTTTAAAAGATATTATTAATAAAAAATTTACTAATCATCATAAATTAATAATCATTTAATAACAATATGAAGACACAAAAAATCAAAAAAATTAATAAAAGATCTAAAATAAGTTTAAAATTTAACTCAATCTTCAAATGACCATAGCATTTGATCCGGGTGTCTGTTTGAGCTCTACAACATATCAAATGGAAGCAAGTGATGATATCTACACGTCGGTGGTAGAAGGGAACCATCTTACACATCCATTAAGGCCCAAAAGGCCCCTAAGGCCTCCAAAACTATGTTTTTAATCAAGATACCCTGATTTGTAAACATTCAAACATGTATAACTTCTGATCCAGATGTCCTCTAGGCCTATACCAAACATCATATCAAATATTGATTCATTTTCTTCAATTTGACTAGTTTTGGAGTTGAAATGGACTTATGGATTATAATTTATAGTAATTTTAACATTCTATGTTTTTTCAAAAACATATATATATATATATATTTATTTATATATTTATTCATATATATATATATATATATATATATATCTGTGTGTGTGTGTGTGTTTTATATATGAATATATGTATGATTGTATTTATATATTTATAAAGGCACATAAAAAACATATTTTATTAATGTATTTAAAAGTAATCTTTTAAATATATATTAATATACATATAAATATATGAATAAAAATTTATAACTGAATATATATATATCAATAAATATAAATATAAATTAATATATGAATACATATATATATAATAATATATCAGAAAATATATACATATTAATATAACTAAATTTATTTACATTAATATGAATCTATTTTAATATATGAATAAATATAATTATATATATATATATAAATAAATATAAATATTTGTTAACCTACGAATATATATATATATATATTAATAACTTGATAAATATATATGTATTAATATAACTAAATATATTTTTATTAATATGAATATATATTAATATACAAATAAATATAACTATATATATAGATATATCATTAAATAGAGAAAAAATGAAATGGTGTAGTGGTAATGGTGCAGGCAGGCAAGGGGGGAGGTCACGAGTTCTAGTTCAGGTAGAAGCAATGAGATGCACGCGGGCATGTTGGGCGATGCACGATCAAGGGAAGCATGCAGGATAATGGGAGGGGGTCTACCTAGCATTGATAAAGGGGGCTGGGGGTCATGTTGTATTCAAATCTCCTCCCCCACATTATATATTATTGTATAATATTTTGAATTTTTTTATCTTTTATCACTGATGAAAAAAATCACTAAAAAAGGTATTTTATCAGTGATTTTTAGAACTGATAAAATGGGATTTTATCAGCACTTTTATTAGTGCTGATAAAAGGGACCCCACTTTATCTTCGAATTAATTAACAGTTTCTTTTACCACTATTAATTCACTTTTCTAGCGCTGGTAAAGGTCATTTTGGTAGTAGTTCTTGATGTTTTCTTAAAGATACATAATAAATCCATCCAAAAATTGATGATCTAAGGGATAAAGGAGGATAGATAGAGGAACCCATGGCGATGAATCTTGAATGGGGGAGAAATGGGTGGAAATTGGGTTAAAACATAAGATGGGGAAAAGGTAAAATCACTATTTTTAATTACCTAGACATGCCACACAGTTAGATCGCATGGTCCAGCCAACCATGTGGTAATTGTGCATCCCTCTATGTCCAATAAGAATTAGAATGCATAATTTTCAATGGAATATGCAAGCCCATGTGGTATATCTTTCACCCAAATAGAACTATAAGTCTCTGTGCATGGTTAGCTAGATGCCCATGTAGCAGTCTGTGCGGTCTGGATAGTGTCATTGACCAGGGCACATAGTCTATCCTGGGTAGGTCCATGGTTTCTACAAACTGTGTAAAATCAGCATGCCCCCTAATATCAAGTCCAAATAATCAATTTATTACTTAAACCCTCCAAGAAAAACTATTAAACCAAATTAAGATTAAAATAAACTAGGTAAATACCTCAAAATATAATCATAGATGTGGTAGTGGATACCAAAACTCAACATAGATGTTAAAAAAATATTAATATACATTTTCTCCTTGAAAAATATCAATTAATTATTATTGTAACTTTATATACACAAATTGAGGAGTATTTAGAACACAAATATTAGTTATTCATTATCATTCATCTATAACAATTGCATTTAAATATTTTAAATTATTTATATATTAATATAAGTTATTTAACAAAATATTACTTATTTAAAATAAACTATTTTAATCATTAAAATTAATATGGATTGATTATAAATATTCCATTGTATTTATATATTTATAAATATATTTTATGTAAAATATGATAAATATTATAATTATTTTATTTAATTTCTATTTTCCTTTACATTTTATTAATTGAATATTACTTACATATTACAATAACAGATATTGTCTATTAATTATTTCTCATTATATTTTAAATGTTTAAACATATAATTGAAAACTAATTCAGGGAATAATTCCATTATATAATAAATAGTATAATATTAAAAATCATTCACATATTCTATGAATGGAATATAATAACTAAAATACAAAAAGAAACCACGTTCATTTTCCTTTATATCCAATTAATTCATGAATAAAAAATTTTCTACAAAATAATTTTGAAACTAGAATGAATAAATATAAAGAGGATTGGTAAAAATATAATTTCATTGTATAGGGTTTTAGTCATTATGATATTTATATTAATATACTTTGTAATTACTATTTTTCATCACATGAAATATAGATGATAATTATTATAATTATCCAACTTGATAATAAATGCACGAGACAATTTGTTTTCCATGAGACTATTTATTTTTGATATTTGAGATAAATTCATTTGAAGAAATTTTAGTAATGGTTGAACATAAAATCTTCTAAATTAATATTTTTGGTCATATTTCTTTAGGAACACTATCACTAATTTTTTAATAATTAAAATTATCATCTAAAATGTTACTAAATTTAATTAAAAATCTACCACTAAATTAATTAAATTTAGTTACATAGTAATACTATTTTTATGATGTGAAATTAATTATGATGAATATTATTGTATTCATAAAATGTAATAAAACAATTATAAATAATAGTGGCCAATGTACCCATTACTAATGGTACATTTTCTTTTAATTTATATATGAAATTATTTTTCCTAAATAAATCATGATTTTATAAAATATATTAACTATAAAATTTTAAAGTCATATATGGGTAAATTATTGTTAATATTAATATAATTAATTTACATCATTTTCATCATATTGTTTACCTGGTAATTCTATATGTAATTTTCATTGAACTGATAAATTTTCTATTAAAGAATAATTTTTTTTTCTTCTTATATATTACAATTATTTATTTTCAAAAAATTAAATTATCTGTTTCTAATTGACTTATATAATATAAGTATATATATAGTTTTATAAATTTATAAAGAAAATTCCAATTTTACTTTATATAGATTATTGTGGAAACCTTATGCTTTAGTTTTTCTCATGCATAGTAATACACTAAACCTGAATGTTTAGAGTTTCATTTTATAAAATATTATTATTGGTTCATAAAAGAGTTATATATTTCACATAAAATTGATAAAAAAATTACTACATTAGGTATTATATTTATACAAAATAATAAATATGCATGTCCCTATAGTATTTGAGAATAATAGATAAAAAACTCAATTTTTTTATTTAATGTTTCACAAGTTCTTGTTTATGAGACACAAAGATATAGTCACACTGAAAGATGTGAATATCCAACCACATGTACCTTTATTTTTATGTGAGTTGTAACATAATTTTTATATAATATATAATTATTTGATTTTTTTGATAATTATTCTATTTGAAACAGAATTTAAAATTTCATTTTACAATTATTAAATCTCATAACCCATAATATAAATGTGATTGACCAAGATTTTCTATCATCATATTCAATAATAAATTGTAAATTAAAATAAATTATATTTTATGATATATGAAATATTTGTTACATCCAACCCCACTACTATATAATTTCTAACACACACTACTAACCATATTTTGTCTCTATTTGATAGTAAGGATATATATTTTTTGGACATAATGATTTTTTTTTCATTTAAAACTTTGTAATATATGAAGGATTTTTTTTGTAGCTAGATACAAATACAACATGAGATTACATTCTCTACAATGCCCTAAATTAATTTTATAATAATATTAAATATATTAATTTCATGCATCAAATTTTTTCCAGAAATAATTGAATCTATTCTGAATGGAGTTTTGATGAAAAAATTGAATAACGTGGTTGATTCCAAAGCATGGATTTTCTCATAGACTTGAGTTATAGATTATAACATATGTCAATCTGACAGTCTTTCATGTGGAAAATTCGATATTCTTATGGGATAAAAATTAGACCTCCCCATATTCTAGAGGCATCTGAATAGAACTGGGGGTGCGATGAATATAGTGAGAAGAGTATATCCCCTAGTATATAGTTACAAAACTATCGGAATATAAAATAATAATAAATAACATAGTAATAAAAAAATATAAAAAACAATATTAAATTAAATTGTGAAACAAAAGAAGAATTAATAAACCCATAATAATGAATCATGTAATGAAATTATGAAATGTATCTAAATTTAAAATTGAAAATAGAGAAAATAAAATAATTAGTAACACAAATAATCTCAAACAACCCTGGTTTGAACACCATTTCGGTCCCGTCCTTAATCTCTGGCCCCTATAGTCTGCAACAATCTACAAAAAGGTCCCTCAACCTTGTCTAAAATTGTATCTATGTAATCTACTAGGGTTCCAAACAACGACCCTTATTGGGTGTGAGTAAAAGACATTAGTTAGACACCACCTAGTCTAACAAACCTTTTCATAGAACT
Source organism: Viscum album (assembly GCA_963277665.1). Taxonomy (NCBI): domain Eukaryota; kingdom Viridiplantae; phylum Streptophyta; class Magnoliopsida; order Santalales; family Viscaceae; genus Viscum; species Viscum album. The sequence goes on from OY728160.1 coordinate 1,558,292,708, forward strand.
TCCATGAAATAAATAAAAAACATGAATATTAATTAGTTAACATAATATAATAAAAAAATAATCAAATTTTTGTACATTACCACAATATCACTGAGCATGTAGAACCGGCATGTGAACCATAACCACAAATCATAACATAATCATATAACTGGGGAAAACCTCCTTATATGCATTTTATAATCCAAGAATAACCATTTATATAATAATTTCAGCTTCCCGTACATTACACACTATATTGTATTTTCAGAATCTCAGGACAAGACCTCTATATGATTATTATAGTATAAAACCAAGCCCAAGAAACTGTATAAGCATTTCATCATGTGATCACAACCCTTTATATAAGAATTACAACATTAGATTATTCCTAGACTCTTATATAATATTTTTAGCATGAATCAGAATACATGTCATAACATTAATGATATCATAATATCACACAATAGCCACAATGGTGTATTCTACAAATCAACAATTGTCATGAAAATAAAAATTTTATTTTTCATTTTATTTACAACCATTTGAAATAAAAAAATCAATTACCAAGGTGAATCTATATCAATAAATCACATAAATTCCAAAGTCAGGTCATAAAATGTTTAATCCATTTGAATATTCAATGTTATTCCAGGGTTCCATCACCTAATAGGTAGCCACATGCGAGGTTTTACCACCATTTAATCCAATGGGACCCATTTAATAACCTAATACATGATTTATTATCATTTATCATTACATTAATTTTCATGAAAAAATTTCATGGAAATTTTCAATATTGCACACACATGAAAATTAAAAAGACCATAGGGTTAGGTTTTAGACCATCTGCCATTAACTAATGTTCAACCCACTACTTCCCATGAGTAATACCAACATGAAGAAAGGCACAAAAGAATACAAGAAGAAATTTAGATCACAGAAGTTTAATATCGACACTTAATCCAACTATGGTCAAGCGTTCCGACGACCACAAATAGAGAAAATGCAAGAGAGAGTGAAATCAATTAAAAATTAACTAGAGTTTTGAATCATTAGAGGGACATCCATAAGGGGTCAAAGAACACCAAAATCAAATAGAAAGACTTAGGTCTTGAGAGAGGGGAACATTCAAATGGAGAAAATGGTGAAAAAGAACACAATAGAGATTATAACTACATATATTGATAAAAACACTATGTGTAAAAAAATTACACATCATGTATATCTTCATAATGGGTTACACATAATAACCAATCAATTCTAGGGAATGTGACCCTAGTTGAGCATTACATATCATGTAATTAGTTTTCACAGTGTGTATTATTTTCACACCGTGAACCTATTCTGCATTGTGTCTTGAAATATTTACAAATCATGTAATACATTTACATGTAATATAAATCCCCTATAAATAGATATCATTATGCTCCCATCATAAAATGTCTAAACCACCTATAACTCCTTCAAATCATGAAAACCCCACATAAACCATTAACACATTTATACTCAAATTGGACTAATTGAAACATTCATACATTTGTGTCCATTAAATAATTTCCCCCCAAAAATAATTCAATATAAAAATGAGTATCATCCAACTTGGTTTAAAGAAAATAGAAAACCAATATGAAAATGGTTCACCAACAAAATCAAAGTGGTACATAGCTAGAAAATGATGGGATCTTACATCCACTCCACCATATAATATCACCCACTAGATTTTCTCTTATTATTATTGTGGTGTATCAGTGAACATGTTTGGCCACAATGATCTCATATCATTGTCCCTCTCCCATGTATCTTCTATAACATTCCCAAATTGATACTTCACACAAACTAGAGTTTCATTCCTACATAATAGATATTTCTTCCTACGGTCCACAATTGATATCATATTATCCTCACATGACTCATCTAAAAAAATATAAAAATATCTAAGGTATACTAATTTAGAGGGCTCAAGATTATATCTCTCATGATATGAATCATTAAACACTTGTTTACATTAGTTTCTATTGTTTTGGAAGGGCTAATTGGTATGAAACTCTACTAACCCCCTCTACTATGTCAAATATTCTGAAAAAACCTAGGTTCTAGATTTCCCTATTTCCATATACAACATTTCCACAACCTACGGGAAACCCACTGAAGAAAATTATGACCATCCTTAAACTCTATAGGTCATATCCAATTGTCAACATATGATTTCTGCCATCTCTTTATAGTAAGAAACTACCTCATAATCAACTAAACAAGCTCAGATATCTGCAACCTGATATTAGGGCCAAGAAAAATTATATCAACTACTTCTAACAAATAATTAGGTGAATTGAGGAAACTTACATAAATATCATTAAAAGTATCTATTTGGATTGATGCATGGAAGCTATTGTTATATGAATACCCTATGATTTCCATATGAAGGTCCTATGACCAACCAAAATCAAAATCAAAGGCTCATAAAAAATCATCCAGAATCTGAATAGTCTAATCATATTGACCATCAGTATAACAGTGATAGTTTGTGCTCAGAAGGACATGGGATCTCCTTGTATTCTTATTACCCTTCTAGAATCACAACGTGAAATGAGGTTCTCTATGAGAAACCATAATCCTCGGAGCATTGTTCATCCGCACTACCACAATCACGTAAATATGAAAAAACTCATCAATAGTGAAGTTATACCTAATAGAAAATAAGTATACTTCTTTATTCAGTGGATCCATGATAAACCATACTTCATTCATAATACAATAAAAAAATCCACAGTGACAATATTCAATTTCCACTAAGGAATGGTAAGAGGCTACAACATCCAAAATATTTGTTGATACTCAGTTTTCACCAGTTGATAGGTGAAATGTATTTCAACAATTCACACTACCTCCTTATTCAATCCAGACCACAAGTACTCTCTATAGAGATCATGATTCATAATCATCAAACCAAGATATTTCACCCATCTAGAAGCATGAAACACTCTAATTAGCTCCTCACGACAGTGTAGAGGAACCCATACCCATGGACAAAAAAATCACATTTACCCTACCAAGAGACCATCCTGATGGTTTCTCCCCGCCATATAAATTTTATCTCTAAGGTAAGTCTAAGAAATATCATAACTACCCTATCATGATTTTATAAAAATGCATGTTTATTATATATTTCAAAGTTAGAGATACTCATCCATAGGAGTCCAAAACAACTATATGAATGCCTTCAAAGAGTCGCATAACCCACCATAAAGAATAAGATCCCAAAATACCTCCTTCTACATATTTCTACTCATGGAATCAATAATGAAATTTAACTTTCTCGATCTATATAGTAACTTAAATTTGAATGAAACTAGACACATAACCCTCCTTCTCTACTCAAGGTTTAAGATACGCATACAAAAATTTATGTACGACTCTTGTGTTTTGTGTACAACTCATACCTATCACCTATAATGTAAAGTCTCCAGCATCTCATGATATATTCCAAAATAGATATCTCAAGATTTTGAGTAGGATAATACCTCTCAAGCTGTCTCAGGAGTTTGGGGTTATATGAAATCACCATATACTTTGGCATCATAACTACACTAAGTCCATATCTATTTTCCTCCCTTTAAATTGTATATTATTTACCCTGAATAAGAAAAGTGAGGATAAGTGTTGAATTTTTCCTTCCATTAGACTCAGGAAAAGATTAGTACGAATAATTTGACCAAATAAACTTCACCCCATTCCTAGTCATCCAAAACATCATTTATTCCATATGGGAGAAGAATGATATAAAAAACTATAATTCCAAGATAAACATAGAAATCCATGAATTGTTAAGTCATTCATGGGTTTTGTAGGACCCTAGGACACCCTAAGAGGGGAGGGGTGAATCAGGGTGTCAAATTTTTCTTTTAAATAAATGGATCTTGTTCCCACGTTGGTAGGAACTGGTTGAACCTGTATGATGGATGTGATCAGCAATCAAACATCTTCATGGAAAAGAGGTGACACATTAAATTTTACTTGGTTCACCACTAAGGGCTACGCCCAATGATAATACGCCGAAAAGGTTTCGGTCATACCTAATTCCACTAATCTTCACTAGATGTGTATTACAATGGTTCCGACACAGTCACTATGTCCTAGGATCACTACCTTTACAATTGTTCAGGGATAGCTCACTACGCCCCTTGGGTCACTCCCGCTGTCTCCCCTAGCTCACTGCCTCTGGTGAAGTCACACTCAGTTTATAGATGTGAAGGTCTCTTCAATAGATTTGCATTGAATTCTTTGTCTCCTCTTAGCACGAGACTCTTCTTGCATCAATGACCAGAATTGATGCACTAGAATGCACAGAACCACTGAACCGGATAACCAGAACCTGCAGACAATCTTCACTGACAATCATGCGCAATACCAACCCGTTGCGCACAAAACCTTCCTATTGCACGATAACATTTCTTTTCGTGCAGAAAAATATTTCTCGCAAAAACCCCCTTTTTTCACGCAACTGAATCTTTTACGCGCAACCCCAATATTTACGCGCAGTAGTTCCTTTTTTTCATGCATCCTAGAATTTTCCGCGCAATCCAGAATATTTCACGCAAGCCCCTTTACGCGATCCTTTTCGCACAACAGACCTCAAATATTCTCTCAGTCTTCAACCGTACGTAATGAAGGTGGTCACCTAATATTTATAGGCTTCTGAGACCCCCACGCCCAAAATCCTCTATGGTGCATAAAATCTCTCATCTGGAGAGTAATATTTCGTGCCTGTATCGTTTTTCGTGCACATCACCAGATTTTTGGTGCAACACATGGCTTTTCCACTTTTCGACATTCTGATTCAGAAACATTGCTTGCAGGAAAAACTTTTCTCCACTATTTCACGCACCACGCTGTTTTGCGCGCAAACCCACTGTTTTTCGTTCCCCACTCAAATATTTCACGCAAATACTTTATTTTTCGTGCACCACTTCATCTTTTTAACTGCATTCTTTTACCAACAATCCATGTCTTCATTTTCTGATTTTGAGGCCCAAAAATTTGGAAAACACTAGGATATGGCACCACCTTCAATACTATTGTCTGCTGGAACTGTATGATCACTTTGCTGGCACACATTCTGAACATCCACTCAGGATTGAAAACAAACTCAAAACATACTCCAATTCATGCATAGAAGGCCATGGTTCCAACAGGTTTATCCCATGATACAAAGGATGAAACATTATCCAAGTCTACTGAAACACAAGAATCTAATATTACTTGACCCATGAAGTGAACTTTATAATTTCAAAAACAATATTTTGTTAACATAAAATAAAATCTATGATCTCTAAATGTACTCAATATGATGTTAAGATATTGTTCATGATCATATGATGAATAGTTGTATACAATTATATTATCTAAAAATCACAAAAAATTGATCCATAAAAGGATGAAAGATCTAATTCATCAAGCCCATGAACATATATGGTGTGTTTGTAAAACCAAAAGTAATCACTAAAAATTAAAAAAAATACCTTCTTCTCATTGAAATTCAAGGCTTTATTAATGTTCTCACCAAAAACTAATGGTATCCTAATATCAAATTTATATTGGAGAACATCATAGAATCTATTAGCTTGTTCAAGAGATCATTGATACATGGAAGGGGGTACCAGTTCAATATTATAATCTAGTTCAACCATTGATAATCCAAACATTAACGCAATGTACCATAATCTTACTTTCTAAAAAGTGCCAAATAACCCATGGATATATACTTGTCCATATCAAACATTTAGCTTTTCAATATTCCAACTGAAACATACAACCTCAAATCTATACATTCTATATTATATAAAGAAAGATAGAGAATAGTTTTTCTTTGATAACTAACTCTATCATGAAATCAACCTCCCAATCAGGTGGTTAGTTGAAGAACTCATTAGGAATGATACCATAAAAAGGAATACATATAAAGGAAAAGTATCTTATTTCCTTAATCCATATCAAAAAATGATTCATATATGAGCCATGAGATAATATAGACATTACTAAATAGGTTTTTTATAACAATACTATTGATCCAACTGTCCTTGTGGATAATATCTTCCTCCATCTAGAGATATAAATTTTAATATCATCCTCTAACAGTTTATGGGAGACTGATATAAAACTAACCAATCTAAATAAATAATAAAATCAAATATTTTCACTTATAGAACATATGGTTCCCAATACAAATAGAAACCCCAAATATCAAGAGAAAATAACATAAATTGTTTGATATTTTTTTATTTCACTCCCAATGATGTATTGATGGTAAGAAAACAACCAAATCGATTCATATCCTAGCCTAAACCATATGAACAAAGCCCATAAAAAATATAGTGATGCTCTTTTATAAAAAAATGGAAAGGCATATGATACAATAATCATACCTATGATATTATATGGTCCTACATCCACACCAAATACAGTAGTCTACATAATGTTAAATAGACTAGATGATGCATATGGTATCCCTCATATGATACAATAATCATAACTATGATGTTATATGGCTCTTCTTTGCACCAAAATAAGAGTTTCTAGTTTTCCCTGACGAAATAGCCCAGATGATGCATAAGTTTTCCCCAGAATCCACTCCCTATTAAGCGACTACATTATCAAATCCAAAAATATAATGAAATAAATAATGTTCAACTTTTACTAGATCTCAATGTGAATCCCATCTTGAAAATGTGTCACCCTGGAGATCCCAAAAGGTACTGAAAATTTCACAATGTGCTGAAGGTCAGTGATGTTTAAAACATAGTCCTTCACTAACCTGATCTCATAAGATGGATAATTGAAACCATAAGCCTTATCATCCCTCAATATATTTGGATAAAACATTCTAGGAAAATCTTTCTTGAAGACCTTCATGGATAAATCATATTACTACACATATTTTTTTAAACATTTGATAGTTTTTTGGATAGTCAAACAAACATATATGTATCATGTTTCACCCACTTATATGAGGGGTGTCTAAGTGTGATTGATGATCATCAAAACTAACTCAATTCCAAACTTGACTTCTAGGGCCATCCATTTCTATTGAACACATGCATATGGTATAGATGAAACACTCTTATCATACTAGACATTGAAGGCACAATTCCAACAATACCCCATTCCATGGATCACCTTACCCTCTTGAATTTGACAAGTAACTGACTATACATCTGATTATCAGGACCTACAGGAAGCTCTGACTCATATACTTTAGGATCATGTTTATTTATACTCTCATGAAACTCAAATAAAATTGAATGAGGATTCATTCTCTCTAAAAGAAAAAAACACTCCTTAAAACACTGGAACAAAATTAGTTCAACTTCATCAACTGAAAAAATAATAATAAATGACTCATGGTCTATCTGAACATGGATAAATGGTTTTATAATTACATAATAGTTCTTTCATTTCATAATCAAGCATAACAAGAATCTCATTACATAGTTCATCAAGGAATATATATCACATTATATAGATATGTACCTATCAAGAGAAATTCATGTCAATATATATATATGTATGTTCCTATCTTGATTCATGCATACTCATATAATGCCTCATTGGTCCATGAGTATAAATCCCAAGAAACAATATGATCACAAAACTTGTAAATCACCCTGAGAGATGTATAATAAAACCGTAACAGGAATACTACATAAAAAACTTTCTCATCCCTAGGTACTCGGATTTTCACTCATATGGAGGTTGGCTAGTCTGCTGAACAATGTCATTTCCATGTCTTGACACATCCTTGTATCCTTTATACCTTCAAAAATATTAAATAATAATAAAACAGCCAAAACCCTCTAATACAACTTTTTAACATCCGTAGATCTTCCACTCTCTCATATGGACAAGTAATGTTAGTTACTAGAACACAAGCATGCCTTCATGTATAACAAATGATATCTACAAGAAGTCGGGGTCAGATGAATATAGTGAGAATACTATACCCCCTGGTATAGAGTAAAAACAAAGTTGAAAAAAAAATAACAATAAATTTCATTGTGAAAAAAACATAGGGGAAATATTAAAACAAACAACATAGAAAAGAAAGAATAATGAATAAACCAATAATAAAGAATCATGTAATGATCGGCTAAAATGTAACTAAATTTAAAACTGAAACAATTAAAGAATAAACTGAAACAAATAAAATCAAAAGACTACGCATTTGAACCCCAAGTTTGTCCCATCTTCAATCTCCATCACATCCATCAACAAACAATCATTAATAAGGTCCCTTACCCTTCTCCAAACCAACATCCATGTAATCTTATTGGGTACCAAATGATGACCCAAATAGGGTGTGTGAAAAAAAATAGGTTGAAAAAACCATGTATAAATGAAACAAGTTTTATAATGTGTATGAAATAAGGAAATAAACAGTTGTATTAATTAATTAACCTAATATAGTACACCAATCATCCATCTATAGTTCCATGCCAAAATATCTTTGAGCATGTAAAAAACTATGCCACCCATGACCATAAACCATGTAATAATCAAGTAACTAGGAAAATACCTCTATATAATAATTTATACATCCAGGTTAATCGTCTAAATAATAATATAGGCACCCGATCATATCCAAATATATAATAATTTCCACATACAAATAGAAACACCATAAATAATTAATAAAACATAAAACCTAGCAGATCCCTTTATATATGAATTTTAGTATTTAAGATTATACATCTATATAAGTATTATAACATGAGACTATCCTAAGTTCTCTTTATAAAAATTTCATCATGAATCTAAATAAATGTCCTAACAGAAGGAATATCAAAATGTCACATCATATCCACAATAGTTAATTTTATAGATAAACATTTGTATTGAAAACTCACAATACTTTTATCATGTTATTACCAACAATTTCAATAAACAAAATCAATTACCAAGGTGAAATTATATCAAGAAGTCACCTAAATTCCCATTTATTTCTATAAATTCATTAATTCAGTATCCAGATCAATATTATTAAAGGGTTTTATTACATGAATGGTATCCCCAAGATAGGTTTAACACCACTGAATCCAAAAGGATCCATGTAATAATGAAACCCATGACTTATTGTCATTCATTTTTCAATTAATCTGTGCGCACATTAATTTAGAAAAATTCACATTATTTCAAAAATATATAAATTAAATATACCATAGGATATGGTTTTAGAACTCTTACCTTTAACTGACGATCAAATAAATGATTCAAACAAGTAACACTAATTAGAATGAATGCATAGAAGATCACAAGAAGAAACCTAGATCACAATACATCTATATCAACACAAAAACCCAATTGGTGTCAATAATACTTAACACAACAACCTGAGAACAACAGAAGATAGGGGAACTGAGGGAAAACAACTAGTTAGGGATTAGAAGATTCATCAGGTTTTCTTGAAGGTATGGAAGAACTGAAAAATCTCTAGTAATTCCTTTGGTATCATGAGAGGACATGATGTGGATATAAATATTGAGGAAATAAGAACGTGAATTGGATTATAACTACACATCCTAAGAAATAAATGGTCTTTAAACTCTTTATTGTCATGTTAGTGTTGAAAAGGGATTTTATTGAATTACCCATTTCCTCGAGTGAATTTAAAATACTCAATCATTATATGTTGTGTCAATAGTTTTCATGTTGTGTATTATTTTCCGTTATGTACTAATTGAGAGCATGTTTTTGGTGACATTTACAAATCATGTAATACATTTAAACGTCATGTAAAGTCTCTATAGACATATTTCATAATATTTCCATCATTAAATTTACCAAAAACCTCCAAATACGTCCAAATTAGGATAAAAACTTATCATACTATTAACTCATTTATACAAAACTCTACTAATTAAAAAAATCGTCCAACTTTAAGTCATTTTTTCAAAAAATATCATTGTCTTTTAAAGAGACTCCTCAAAATAATATTAAAGACAAATGAAAATGCAATGTAAAATTTTTCAATGAAATACTCAATGAGGGATGTACCTGGAAAAAGACAGGTTCATATAGATTAGGCCAATACCAGACGTCTGATTGAGGAACTTTTTGGTGATTTTTTTAATTGAAATAAATATATAAATAATATTTTATTAAAAAACTAAATTAAATCCTCTCCAAGATCTACCACATAACTAATTATTGATCTTATAGGAGACTCAGGTCCTTTTTCATTGGTGGGTCAGTATCAAATGATGAATGGAAATCAGATCAGGGCAGATTGAAAGAGACGAGATGTGTAAGATCATCCTCATCATTAGGAAACATGTTCTTCACCAATGATTGATCTATAATTGATGTGGGGATCATCAATTATGGTTTCCTCTTTTAAAAAAATGATTGATCTTGTTTTTTATTAATCTTCTTTCAACCGATGATATATCAGCCCTTTGTATGATACCAAATCTATAAAATTAAACTATTGATTAAATTTTATCATCTATTCCACGAAATAACTTATATTAATACCCAATTCTCTGATTTTTGGACACAAAAAATAGAATAATGATGATATGACCTTTTCTTATTATTCCTTCCCCCACATATTCTTTTCATTTTTTATCATTGGGAAATAGTTTCATGGTTTGACTATTTCTACATGGATTCAAGCATTATCAAACCCAGGGATTCATAGTGGATCTATGAAAAACTCATATTTTTGTGGATAAATCACAATAGAATGCATGTAGAGGTGATTAATTCATGGATACCAAATCAAAAAAGATGACGAGAGTGGTGGGGGTGGATATGGTAGAAGCCTTGAGGGTTTAAATGGCCGGAATCTAGAGTTTGATGATGGATCAGGCAAGGGAGAACCATAATATAATATCCCATGCCAGATTGGAGGTGGAACAGTGCTGACAGAAGCATCACATTATTGCTTGAATATTTCCAATGATTATAGGAAAAAAATACAAAAATAGTATTTATTAGGATAAAAAAATATTGTGTAGTCAAACTTATATAGAGGATATAGATCATGATAATGAAAAGGATCACACACTATGTAGATTGGACACACTCCATGTGAACCACCATAGGTTGAAAAGTAGTGTATCGGCTTTACACACCCAAACACTATGTTTGAGGACACTCCATTTACTCTGGGGTAACATGGGCATGTTCCATTACTCTAGAACGTCTAGGTACATGGATAAGTACACTACACGTCCTGATAGACACAAACATGACTAAGAGCACATGAGAAGGCCATGAGTGGTCAAAACACACTGCATAGGTCCCATACATACCATGTGTAGTGACATAAATAACATGATGTGTTTAGAGGATAACTAAAATAGGATTTGGATTGGGACAAAAAAAATGTATGGACCCCATACACAAAAAGTACTCTATTTTTTAGGAACCTTAACCTCTCTTATCTTCTTTATTTTGATTCTGATTTTTTAAAGTGGGTATCATATCCTGATTTTTTCTATATATTGAATTTTATGGTAGAATTCATTTTGGAAAATGAGATATGATGTGAGATTATCAGATCTAGTGGCTTCTTTTGGTGACACACGATTATGGAAGTGATCGGGTAGGATCAATGGAGAGCTCGTATGAAGACAGTAATCACCTTTTTCACTTACTAACAAGTCATATAAATATATAGATAATACTCCCATATCCCAGTAGGGATCAATTACTCTATATTATATGGTCAAATGGATTTGAAACTCCTTTTTTGTACCAGGGTATTGGCCCTCTATCCACGCAAAAAAATACCCCCCATCACACCAGGGCGCAAGTCCCCTACACTCATTTTTCAGATAAAGAAGGTACTATAATTTCATATAAGTGTATGTGTCTTATATCCATAAAGAAGGAACCACCTATCACTCCAAGGCATGTGTCCTCCATACTCTTTGTTGAGATTTAGATTGTACTGCCCTATTCAGGGCACAAATATTCTATCTGTGGGGAAATTACTTCCTTTTTGTACAATAGATTGGGTCCCCCAAACTCATTATTCCATATATAGATACGGTACTCTTATATAAAGTGATGAATCCTATATCTATAAGTATAATACTCTCCAATCACCTTAGGTATTGATCCCCTTGTATTCTTTACATATTCATAAAAGTGATACTCCCCTACATAAGCGTCAGTATTTTATCTAATGACTAACATCCCCTTGTTATACCTAGGTGTGGGACCTATAACATTTATAGATATTTTTCCCTTAGGATGTGGAGTTTTGGTGATGTGATGACCACCTCACGACTTCTTAGGATAAACAAGAGTTATGATGGGCATTAAGGATGGACCTTTATAGTTGCAGGAAGACACATTATCCTAGGATGGGCTGTGAGTTGGAGATCCCCATTCTCTATTGTACGGGTTTCTTATGTGATAATTTTTTTGAGTTTCTTTGGCCTCATTATATTGGTTGAAATAAATACTTTTTTCTGAAATCTATTTCTACCTCTTCAGTTTTTAGTGTTAATTACTGGATATGCATATATTCACCCATGCATGGGATTTTCTGGCACAGGTTGTGACTTTTGAAGGTGAATGAAATATAAGAGGGGATTTCAGAGAAGGATATAGAAAATCTGGTGCATATACCACAAATAATGGTTAGCCATAGAGATCATGAGACAAACACTATCATATATTTTCTATTCCAGATTTTTTTTATGTTTGTAACAGTTTTTCTAGATGGGTTTTATTTTAACAATTATATTTCATATTTCACTACCACTCCCATTTTTCATCTATAGATTTTATTAAATTAATGGTTTTTACATTCGATTACAATACCATTTATTATAATTACTCTTCACTTATGTATGGTAATATTTGTGTGTGTCAAAATAAGTTTGTTAGGGAAATAACTCCCTTTTTAGTTGTGATTTATAAGAACTTGTTAATAGTACATATCCAAAGGTGGTGGGATTAGCATTGTGGTGGATTGGGCTTCCATTTTCCAAGTGTTCCCTAGTGGGTTGGGTCATTACAAAGTGGAATCAGATATATATTCACCTCATGGTAGTTTTTAGAGTTTTTCCACCAATGAGGATTGGTAGGGAATTTAGGGGAACCATTTAAATGTTTCTAATGTGAATGTTTCGGGAAAGGGAACCAATTGTTAGTGACGCTACAAATGTATCCATTCACCGAGTGTCTAATTACCGTCTTGTTGAATCATCATTCTAGAAAAAGTCATTGTAGGGAACAATGGTACATGAAAATTACGATATTGGTTTCTTTGTCAATACATCATGATAATAAACCCTTATAAATATATATATTCTTATTTCACTACGGTATATATTTATTACATTTAAGAGGCCTATATGAAGAAATTTAGAAACAGTATTGATTAAAAATCATGAGGATGATCCAATGACTTATTAAGAATCAGTTCAAGGTCCATCTTATCAGATCATAGTTCCAGGTGGGAAGATAGGAGCACCCCTACTAGTGAGGTGAAGATTACACTAATAGATAAAGATAAGGATGTGCTCCGGATTGGACCAGTCAATTAATTCAAGTGCTAGAGGCCACTGATGTTCAATGATGAGCCATATATCTAGGAAATGGAGTATCACCATGAGTTTGTGATATGAGTTTTCCAAAAAGTTTGGGTCATGAAAAAATAGACGGTATCATTGTAATCTCTTATTTTTGTTAGAGAAGCTGGGAACTAATTCAGTTTATTCATGAACATGAATTATTAGTCAACACTCTCATAGTTTAACATCCGTAAGCTATTTCCGGAGGAATACCTCCACTCATTATTATGATCAATTATGATTCCATATATTTATGAGTTGCAGTATGGAGGAATGTATGTTTCTAAGTTTACACAAGGTGGAAAGGATTTACATAGTTCACCCTCTACATGAAATAATATGGTTACTTCAAGGATAGTAAGTTCAAGAAGGTTCTCCACAGAGAAATCTATTGTAGTGTGGTATCCTTGTGCATTCCCACATTTGATGGAGTGATGGTGTAGGTGTCAACAATGGGGAGATTCCTATCTAGAGGCTTCCATGAGGGTGGGGTTGTTAATAGATATCCATGGGCTAAGTGGAATGTTGTGGCTAGAAGATGACATGTGTCGAGGCACATTTGGTGAACCCATGATTTGACTGAAGCATGTGGTCATGCATCATAGTGACCATATAGAGGAATTGGGAATCCCAAAAGGGGTGATTTTATGGACATAACATACATAACCACATGGATCGTGACTACTCAGTCTATTGATAAGAGGATAATTGGTAGAAAGTGGATGGACCACCACTATAGAGGTAGCACTATGATCAGAGTTCTCCCAAGTAAGGTTATGGGGGCCCAAAGGGAGGTGGAGTTTGAAGAGAAGTGGGTAGGGATAAATATGGAGTAGTTTTTGGTGTATGGTGATCTTATGAGCTAAATACACCACCATGTGATACATGTTAAGCACCAGAAGATGGTGGATGGGGCAATAGGAAATTGTAATCCATGGAGGCTTATGACTATATAACTCACCAGATGATAAGAAATACGATCAATGAATATTAGATTATTGTTTCTGTACTATAATATCTTGTTATGAGTATATTATTCATCTCCATTGTCATGGTGTGAGTGAAAGATATACTAATTCATACCTTATCCCAATATTTTTGGAATTTATTTCTAAGGGGATCACTTCTTCTATATCACATATCTATAGGGAGATCTTGGCATCAATTTGTTGAGAGTGCTCGTCATTGGACCTCTTGTTCATTATGGTGGATTCTTATGAAGGCATCATAAGTATTTAATTTTTTTCCAAGGTCTTATCATGGATTGACTATCACCACAGATGAGTCATATTTCTTTGGATAAATGTGAAAATAATATCCTTTGTGGGAGAAAGAGATATCATGGTAGAGAGAGTTTTTCTTGTGAGTAAGAAGCTGAAAACCATCACCCATTAGTTGGATATTATTTTCCTTTGAATGACACAAACATCAGGCATATGGGTTCTTTCATTCAAGGGGTATCATATTGATATCTTCTTCATGGTTATTCCTGGACTAACTCTATGGTGGTTGATGGAGGTTTGCATGAACTTTCACTGTATGAATTCTCAAATATATTCTAAATCTTATTAGATGCCCCCTAAAATTGATATATTTGAGGGTGTAGTGGGAGGACATTCTAGATAATGTATTTATCTGAAATAGTGTGTCCCCATATAAAGCTCCAGATTTTTTTCTTGAAAAATTATGATGGGAGCTTGTGGATTAATGTTTATTGTCACCACTTTAAGTATGAAATTGTATATAAAAAGTACACATATTCAATTATTAATGACTTAAAAGATAATTATTGTAATACAAAAAGGATTATTATATTCTATATCAGGTCTATCTACCACATATTGATGGTTAATGAGATAGATATTACGAATCCGACATTATGATGTCACTACAGACACTATTAGTTCCTAATGATTCTTTTCTAGATGAAAAATACATTTTATGTGTCTATGGATTTGATGAATTGGATATTTTAAACATACATGTAAAATATTGTGGTTGTCTTCAATTATTACATACTCATCTACTTCGCATCAGTGGTGGAGCATTGATGGAACTAGATTATGGTCTTATACTTGCTCTTGGAGAACACGATTTATCTTAAACTCTCTATGTTCTAGTTCTTGATCTGTGAGGATCAAATTCTTGAATATTTCATTTATAATCATTTATTATCCACATAACTAGTGATGATTGAAGAAATATTTTCCTGGGATCCACCAAATATCATTTCAGAGTAGTGGAGTTTTCTTGGAAAGGGGAGGTACTACAACAGGTTCCTTGAATAAATATTCTGAATTGTCAACCTTTTGACTGCCCTAATGCAAAAAGGAATCTATTTTCATGGACTTAGTAGTGATATAAATAATTTTTGGATTTGAGGATAAGTGTTACATGTTCCTGTGTTTTGAGACTATTGGAGGGGGAATGGAGTATGCATTTTATTGTGTTGTGTATTGAGATGGGTGTGGCTGAGTGTTGAACCAGATGTTGGTAGTGATCACATATGGGTTGAGGTAGTTGATACCACATGAGTAGAAAAACATGACTCAAAACCTATATTTGGATGTAATATTCATATCTCTATGGATATAGAGGCACAATCTTCTTAGAATAAACATTTTTATTTAATTTGAAAATCAGTTTCAGAGGATTGAATTCACATAAATATATCTAAACATGAGACAAATGTTCTTGTTGGATTTATTTCAAAAATATGAAATTGAGATACTTTATAATCAATGTAAGGGAAATTTTATGGAGGATTACCTCTATTGGAAGTCCCATTCTCATATGTTGAAGGAGGTGTTACAGTAGTTGTCTTATAAGCACCTGAACCTGATGGAGGAGATTTGTGAAACTTAAATTATATCAATTTTTTTAACTCCATCAACCCTGAATCATGTTAGAGAGTTCAATTTGGGAGAAATTTACATTTACGATCTCTATGATAAGATATCCTCATGATCTTCATCAAATTTATTCTATTATGGAAGGAATTACATCATCCTTTTCCAATGATGGATGAAGGTTCCGATCCCAATTCCAGAGGAGTTGAGGAGGGAGTTTTACACTTATCATATGGTTGTACTCCCTAGTATAAGGAATATGTACCTGAATATTTAGTGTAATTATTTTTTGTCATGTGGGAGGTTGATTATTTCTGAGTTCATCTCTAATTCTCTTACATGTGTATTGATGAAGGCTGAGCATCATGTTTCAGAATGTTTGTTATATCCTCTTGAGATCCTGATGTTGAAATGGGAAAAAATATAGATTTAATTTTTGATATTAATTATATGGATAAAAAGAGGATATAACTCCATCTGGGAGATATTTGACCATCCTACCATGTTGGTTCACTTCTCTACTATTAGGGAGATGAGTTTTGTGGAGTTAATGGGGTGGTTATACATAAGGTAGATCATCCACCTTCATGGGGTTCCCCTCGATGGTTGTATCACACTTTGATGTGTCGTTCATGAAATGGTGGTGGAGAGTCCTTAAGAAGAAATTTTGGACATAGTTTTGGATGAGTATAACTTTTAACACTAATTTGGATGGGCTAACCAAACACACTATCCATGCACTTGAGGATATGCTGATGGAATACATTTTCAACATTATTTGGATCTGGAAGGGTCACATACCTATGTTATAGTTTTCTTAAAATAATTACTATCATTATAATATCATCATGAGACCATTGAAGGACATATATGGGAGGCCCAATATGATACCATTATGTTGAACTAAGATCACCGAGGAATCTCTTGTTTGTCCAGAGTTGGTGTGGGTGATTACCGAGAGGGTCAAAGTGATCCATAAGAGGATGAGGGTAGCCTATAGTAAGAATACATATTATGTATAATGATTTTTTAGGCCTTAAGTGTTTGATATGGGATACCATGTTTTACTGAGAGTCTCCCCATGAAGAGGATTGTGGATATTTTACTAGAGATGAAATATCTCACAATGTTTTATCAATACATTTGATATGAAACATAATATTTGAAATAGTTTCTTAATTACTAGAGTTACTCCTAATATAGGTGTGGAAACATGACACCTTTCATGTTTCATAGATGATATGATACATTAATGCTACTATGCAAGTTATTTATTGGACTGAGGTAGACCAAGAGGATTTATCCACCTTCATGGTGTACCTAGTGTTGATCGAGGGTTAGTAGGAGAGGATCCTTTAATGATGGAACGTTATTATAGTTTGTGTGTTGTGGTGGTATAAGAACATATTGGAGAGATCTTGGGTGTAGGAGATCCAGATACGGCTCAGTATAACCACATTTTTAATTATTTACTATTTTTTTGGGATAAAAAGATTTTACAGTGGGAATAATATAGAGACTCCATATTTTTTCATGTAAAACATTGAAATATTTTATGGAATATTTTTAGAGTTGGGCCCCAGGACCATGATAGATTCTAAGGCTTGGAAAGAACCGAATTATTTTTATAAAAATTATATATATATTTAAATGTCAATATTTCATTTTTATTAAATTATGAAATTTTTCAAGAAAATATTTTCTAATCTAAAATCAGAGACCGTTGATGAATATGAAGCACTGTTTTACCCTATACATGACATAATGTTGGTCAACGTCAGACATCCAATTGATGCAGCCATTGGGAGGTGAGTTTAATTAATATAAATAAATATATTATTTGTTTCTCATTAAAAATAATACTTAAATACCCTCTAAATAAGATCTTATGATTATTTTAAAATGTTTATACTAATTATACTTTCATGATATAAGAGGATGAAGAGGGAATTCATTGTTGGAAGGTTGATATCAAATGACATATGATGATCATATCGAGGTGTATGAAAAGAAATCTGGCATTGAAGAACCTAGCCATCAATGGAAAATGAATTATTTACCAATTAGGGATCCATAATTGGAGAAGTTATAATCAATTATTATTTATTATATTGATTAAATGATATAGTATGGATTTTATTAATATGATTTTGATCTATGATTTATCTTCAATTCACATGAGCCCAATTATTTGAAATAAATTTTTTTATTTAATTTTATCATTAGTTCCATGAAATCACCGTAGATAATGATTGATTCTATGATTTTTGGCCATAAACACATGGGAAATAACTATATCACCTATATTATTATTCCATTTCACCACCCATTCTTCTTTTTATTCATCATTGGACCATGGGGCCATAAAACAACTATTCTCTGATGGATTCGACCATGATTGAACCCTTATGCTCATAGTGGATGTGTGGAAAATGACAACATATGTGTTTTTTGGATGAATTTGGGTGGAATTTAGGTATATGTGATGGATTATTCGATCCAATATTTGATGTGGTGATGGAAGTGGTGCAGGTGAGGATAGGAGAAACCATGATGGGCTCAGATGGTGGGAATCATGCTATCAGTGACCGATCTGTAATGGTTGGCCCCAGATCTGAATCCCCAAGTGTGATTAGAGGTAGGAATGAAATTGATTGAAATTCGATGATGAAACATGATTTTTTCCTTATAATCTTCATGAATCTCAACTACATGGAATGTAAATTAATGAACACATGTATTGTAGTCACCCAGAGGTAGTGGATACAGTTTTTAAAAAAGATAAGGATCACACAGAGTGTGGCTGGGCCACATTCCATGTGAATCTCCCTAGGTTTCTATGTCATGAGCCAGAAATTCATGCTCAAGATCTCACATGGGAAGACATTCCATATACTCAAAGAGTACACAAACATGTACCAATACCAAGACACAGATAGGTACATGACCGAGTACATGACACAAACAGGAAAATATATGCACAACTAGGAGAAAAAGAGTGAGAGTTGAGAGTACCTAAATCACCATGTTAGAATCGTACACACCATGAATATTTACATGGACACGTAGAGTTTTCCATAAGAGAATAAAGGTTGTTAGGTGAGAAGACCACATTTCTTGTGGGCCTGAAACACGTGGTGTAATCCAATTTTTAGGAAGTACTCCCTCTTGTATCTCTTTCATATTGAATCTTATTTTGGACCGCATGTAGCTTTAGTTATGGAAAACGTTAAAAAATGTGATATTTTTAAATAATGATGAATCATTAGGAGATTTTTGATGATTGTAGTGATCATATCAGATCATCAATTTTTTTAGATTATTATTTTACTCCCCTATTGCACTAGGGTGCGGGTCCTCTATCCATGGTAATAGCACCCCCATATCATAATCTTGTTTAGTACTCAATACCCATTGTTCATATATAGATGGTACTCCCCATTCACACCATATAAGGTTCCATCTATCCATGGATAATGTACACCCTTGTTGCACCCGGGAATAGGTTCTCTATACATGTTGTTCAAATAGATATGGTTCCCACCTATTGAACTAGGGTGTAGTTCCACTATCTATTGAAAGTACTCCACCATCACACCATGGTGTGTTTCATACATACTAATTGTTTTTATGGTGATGGTAATAACCTCTAAAGGGTCAAATTCATCTATCTATGGGGGAAGTATGCCCTTATCACACTGGGGTTGGGGTCACTCATTATCGTTGTTCAATGTATAGATATGGTACTCCCCTATATGGGTTTAGGTCCTCTATATATGGGTATGATAATATACTAGATTGCAAAGGAGTGGGTCCCATAAATTATATAAATAGACATAGAGATGGTACACCCTTACATAGACATGAGTCTTCTATCTACTAATAAGAATCCACATATTGTACCAGGGCGTGGGTCCTCTATTTTTTGGAGATTGTCCTGCCTCAGGTTGTGGACTAGTGGTGAGGTGTGGGACATACCTATAACTTCATTGAACATACATTAGAGATGTTTACCATCGATGATGGACATTCTGATGTGTAGAAATATTCATTATCCTCAGCTGAGCTATGAGATAAAGATCCAATTTTTCTCTCATTCTGTATTCTTAAATGAGAATATATCGTTGTTGTTTAGTTTCATTTCCCTCTTATTTATGGATGATATAACTACTTAAATTGTGTAATCTATTTCTCTGTCTTATGTTTTTGGGGAAACCTACTAGGTATGTATATATTCACTCCATCATGGAATTTTACTACATGTATAATATCTTATGGATATAATGACTAGATTGATAGAGTTATTAGAGGAGAAGAGGGATTCTCAAGTCTATAGGCGGTGTACAGTGGTCGGTAATGGTTATCAAAAGTTGGGAACTCTCAAATATTATCTATTCTATTTTTTTAGGATAGGATAAATTTTATGGGTGTGAATTGTTTCCCATTCGATTTTTAACTGCATTGTCACACTCTTTGGTATTCGTTACAAGTTATTACATTTATAGTTTTTTTATTTTACATGTTACTTTATATTATTATTATTCCTATATACAACATCTTGGAGATAGTTGGGTGCATGTGTATATATACATTAGGCACATGCATCCCAATTTAGTTATTCCTTATCAGTTCCTATTGCTAGTTCCTGGCCTATAAAAGTGAGAGTAGGGTTTTTGTGGTCCAGTATTCCACTGGCCAAGAAATCCTCAGTGGGTTAGGTTGTAACATGGGGTTACTATATATATATATCATAATTATAGCTTATTATTTGAACATTATTACATAATGATTATTTAATCATATTTATAAACATTACAATTTTATTTTAATATGAGAAATTGTATTCCCCTCCCTTATCATATATTTTAAATTTTAATGATATTGATTCATTAATTTCAATAACAATTTTTTAATTAGGAGTAAAGAACAACATGTAATAAAAATATTTTAAAATAATTAAAATTTATTTATTAATATAAAATTTTGAATTAATATATTTTAAATATATGTTTATTTTGAAAAAATTATAACAAACACATGTTTAGTACGTTGATTTAAATTTTTAGTCTTGTGTTAAGATATTATTCAATTTAAACTTTAATTTATTTCCATTGAAAAAAATGCTGGTTACTCTATATATAATTATTACTCTAAGTCCCCATTCCTGAAAAACGGTTTTATCGTCTATTTAATTTTCTTTCAAATTTTGAGTTTATTTTAATGAAATAATAAATATATTTATAGTAATGCAAACCATGTAAAAAATAAATTTAAAAAAAACATGAATTCATTTTATTTAAAACCCTTTTACCCATGTCATATTTTAAATTTATTATCACCTTTATAATTACATTTTATATTAAAAAATATAAATAGTTATTGTACATACCTTAAAAATAATTTAAAATAAATATTTTATTTTTAAAATTATATTCCATTAAATAATTTACAGTTTCTTCCAAATGAGATGGATATCTTGATGAGTTAAAATTTTTGAATGACAAGGTCTAAATATCAATGTAATTTTTAACTTTAAAATAAAAATAGATGAAACAAATTTATGATTATTATCAAGTAAAAAAATTCTTAAACGTTTTTTTGTGATTAGTATTTTACATACTCTTTATTTAGATTCATATTCCATATCAATTATATGATGAAATCCTAACATAAATGCATCGTTATTATTATCATAATTGAGATCATGATTATTATCAAATTTTCTAATTATTAAATCTCTTATGTTTTAAAAAGGAATCTTATCATTTTTACATAATGGTATTAATATATTTTTAATTCAAAAATGTGATTTTAAATTGATTATTTTTATTTTTATTTTTTTATATATCTTATAAAATCCAAAAAATAATATTATTTTCAATTTTTGAATTATAGGATTTGAAATTCTGGTAAATTATTTATTATAATTAATAAATTAATCAAGGGAATAAAAATTCCTTTTCAACTATACATATAGGGAATCACTTCAGTTATTATATGACATAATATTAATTTCATGATATGTTTTCAATAATGATTTTTGATGTATCTATTTTAGTAACAAATATATGCACATAAATATATGTTACATATACATAGAAAAAACAGGTCATATTTATACAATGGAATTGTTTTTTCATTTCATCAACCTTATTTTTTGGAGGATTATCAAGTGACTTGTTTTGATGAACAATGACCTATATATCAAAAATATTATCAGAGGATAGATATTCATGACCTGTAAAAATATTAAAATTCATAATATTTTATTCATTTTTTTACATTTGACATGAATATATCGAATAAATGAATAAGGATTTTTGTTATTGTCAAAAAACTTATGAATAATTTTATTAAAAATGATTACCATTAAATGTAATGATATATCAATTTTATCCAATAGTAATATCACACTTTAATATTTAAAAAATTAAACATACTAATTCAAATTATTAAATTATGCTTTCAACTCTTTTGAAATTTTTCCTTAAAAATAAAAATGTGAAGGATGTATAAATTTTTTTAAAATTAATTCGGTTAATGTTTTTATATATGTCTTTTAAGTCAATTTTTTATGTTCATGTGATTATTAATTTTATTCTATCATTTCATATATCATTTCATTTAATAATTTAATTAAAATATATAAAATCAATATAACCTAACTCATACATATTTATCAATAACAAATATGGTTACTATTAAATCACCAAACTAAATTGAAATAAATCATTGAATCCGTGTGTGATTAATTGAATAAATAAATTTAAATTCATTTCTATTCTATGAACATTGATATTTTCTATTATTTAATTTTATTATCATATGAAATTTCATTCTAGCTAATTTTTGTCCTGTAAATTCCGTAGTTATTTACTTTCCCATATGAATATATACATATATTTATATATACGTCAAATTATGGGTATATATATTCAGGAATGGAAATATTTTTTTTGTCTATATTCCATGGGGTAGTAATATAAATACATTAATCAGTATTATAACCAACCATGTAATGAAATTAATGAACTATAAAAAATTAGTTCATTATTTCATCTCACGCCTAGAGAACCATATATTACTTTATAGTCATATCAAAAAAATTGTTTTAGATTAATTATAAACTTTTTATAAGTAGTTAATTGAAAAGAAATAATAATTGAAACATTTAATGATTCATATTTTACAAACATTTCACAAAATATATCAATAATTATGGTATATATTATATGTATACAAGTCAATAAATGTCTAGTCTTTAATAAGGGTGAACATGAAAATTTAAATTATAAGAAATTCCATTTGATCAAAGTCATTGATGTTATTGTTGGATCAAATAAAATCATATAATTCATTTAATTCCTTTTTAAGGGATCATTAAATTTATTGGATGATATAATAAGAATATGTAATTTTTTTATAATGGTGAACACATTCGTATTGTATGAGACAACAAATTATTGATTTAAATAAATAGTTAATTAAAAAAATGATAAAAAAGACAAATCTTACTTTTCTGATATGGCCATATTTCCTAATTATGATATAATGAATTTTAACATCATTATTTACTTCATAAACAACAAGGGATTTATTCTAGATGAAAACATGTAAATGTTCATTAAAGAAACTTTTTATTAATCTATTATTTTTAAATAATGGTTTTATGTTTTATTTTCTCAATTATTATATAAATCATATATATATATATATTAATATTTAAAAATGTAAAATAATATTTATTTTTTTCAGATTAATTTCAATGATTATATAAATTTCCAAATTTATTGGGTAAAATTACGTTAAATCTTGAAACGTAATAAATATCTTATTAGAACTAAATTGGAGAGTGATAATTTAAGTAACATAATATTTAATATGTAATTAATAAAGTGATATATATGGGTGAATATATTCCAACCTAATCATTCACAAACCCTAATAAATTACTATTTTTTTATAAGATGAGCCAAAATTTGTTAAAGATTTTATATATTAAAAAAGTGTATCATTTCGAGACCATGGAATAAGGAGATATTGAATACAATTAATTAATAGGATTAATACTATAAAAATATTTATTCAATTTGAACTATAATTATTTTTTTTAAAATTTTAATAAGTGAATATATATATATATATATAATTACATAAATTCAATAAAATAAAATAAAATAAACCAAATGTTTACTAACCCCAAAATATAGAATGTATCAAATGATTTTTTGTTTCATGAATGATCAATTTTGATGAAAATTATATTAAATATATGTAACTCTTTGTTGATGAAAATATTTTTAATCTTAATTATTTATTATATACTATTATCAGTGAGAGTTTTTAAATCCCTAGTCCATATACGATAATATATAAAATAAAAAAAATATCATTAAAATACCTGTTGATAATCCTTAGAATCATGACAGATGGTTTAATATTGTAACCAGAAAAAAGTTTTTATGTGTAGTTATAAATTTTCACTTAATGAATATATTAAAAATTATTAATATTGATCACTCCCATATTAAATAGAATAATAAAAATATTGGGCATTAATAATTATGTTTCATTAATTTATAAAACCAAAAGATATTTATTTATCATTACATGTGTAATCCTAATGATAAATTTCCTTGTATTTTTATATTATAAGAAAAAATAAAAAAAAATGTTAACATAGTGACCATGTTAAAAAAATTGACCATTCTTGTGTGAGAGAGAAACATGGATTTCTAGAAAATAATGATGTAATTAAATTTTATAATCAACTACATATACATATAAATATTTTATCATTATCTATATTTTTTTAACATATGGTTTTTTAAAATTTAATTCAACTTTTAAATTTAATTTTTTGAATAATTCAATAATGAATACTCAAAACAGAGTATTACCAAATGAATATGAAATTTTTCCATAAAATAGACTAAATAAAGACATTTTTATAGTGATTGAAAATATCATGAATAATATTAATAAAAAAATTATGTCCCCAAATAGTTAGACGTACTATTTAATAGAATGAATGAGTGTGAGAATGAATATTCCACATAGTTTTAATGGTGTGAGTATTTCCATATTCCACTTAATTTAAAAATTATCATTTTATTTATTAGAACCTTATGGATTATATTATTGTATGTTTATGGAGATAAAATTTATATGGGGTGGGTTTTGGAAAGAAAGGATGGGTTTATGGTGAGATTTGTGATGATGTAACATTTTTTGGAATAATGGTTTAGATTTCAATATTGTGATTTGGTCTAAAGGTCTGGTTGTGGCTTGGTTAGTTTGTTTATGGTGTGGATATATGGATGGATGGCTTGGTGAATCTAAAAAAATCATTTCTACATTTTGGAGTTATTAAGATAATGTTTGGATGATGGAGGTTTTATTTTGTATATGTTTGGGAGTTGTGGTTGTATAATGGATAGTGTATTGTGCGATGTTGAACCACAATAAATTTGGGTTTTCTTATATTTTGGGTGTTATGTTAGTTTTGTTTGACATTTTATATCATTGATTTTTCAATGGTTGATATCAAATTTATTCAATTATAGTGTGACTTATTTCATGGTCCTTATTCTATTCTATGTCAAAGTGTATGATATAGGATGATACATTATTGATTATTATAAATAAATAGTGGTCTTCACCGAATTTTATTAGATATGAGGGTTGTGTATGTTTTACAGGGAGACACATAGGTAGGGATTTATGAATATTACTTTGAGTTGGTCCCATTGTGGAATGGCCATTAATATTTATTCATGGTTCCTGGGATAATCCAAACTAATATAGTTTGGAAAATAACATGGACTTTTTATATTAATTTTTCTATCCTAGGTATAAATTTAAAATCTCAACAAAACTCCATTTAATTTCTCTTGTTTCAACCAAGCTCGGGATGACATGATTTTGTTTTCAACAAACCCTTTTTCACTATTTTGATCATTGATCCTTTTCCTATAGTGATTGAATTATTGTTATCTAAGGTGGTTATCAACATCCTCCATTATTTATCATCGATGATAATCATGAAAGTATATTTCATTAGATATTATGGATTATTTATGAGGGGAACACAATGTTTAGATTTATTTTTGGATTATCTCACA
This sequence comes from Viscum album, assembly GCA_963277665.1. Classification (NCBI taxonomy): domain Eukaryota; kingdom Viridiplantae; phylum Streptophyta; class Magnoliopsida; order Santalales; family Viscaceae; genus Viscum; species Viscum album. Next base: position 1,558,319,246 of record OY728160.1, read on the forward strand.
TGTGATGGATATTTTAGACATTATTTTCTTATTCACCTTCATTCCAATGTAGATAGAAAGGCATTGGTTGAGGTATGAGATTTCAAAACACGTCAAATATTATCATAAACAATATGTTTGATTTTCAGTTTGTGGTACCCTAAAATAATGATCAAATATTTATTTTTTTTATTTTTTATCACTATTTCATTTATACTCTTGGAATATATGTGGAGGTAAGAACAAAAGGGAATGAAACTATGAATAATAATTAAATTAAAATATCACATTAAATAAATTAATAGTAGATATCTTGTGGAAATGGATTTGTGTGTGCCGAATAGATTTATATACTAATGTATATGTTTATCCACTCATAAATATGATTATTTTCATGGAAATTCCTTATTTTTAAATAATCAAACAACTATTTCTACCTTATAGTGAGATCATTATGTAAAGATGTTAAATAAAAAATTTCTATGGAATATGGATTTGAAAATTATTTTTTATACTATAATATTTTATGATTCTTGTAGTGATATTTTTGATTTTTGGTGAAAATGTTAGGTTAATGTGAAAATGGTTAGGTTGTTGTTGATCTGACATGTTGTTCTATTCACTTAAAAACGAATGAATAGTTTGTGACGTAATAATGTTAATGGGAATGAGGCTAAACTGTGAGATTTATAATCCCAAAATAATGTTATAAAAACTATAAAATAAATTATAAATTAACTGGATAATAGGATATGAAAATGGTCCTAAAATTATGATATTTAGCTATTAATATAAGTGATATGATGGGCTGGTTATGATTTTGTAATGGTTTGAATTAAAAAAAATTGGCATGTTAATTATTTTTTATGGGTGGAATTAAAGGAATATTTTCATAGGATAAATATAATAAAAGGGTTTGTGTTTATTGCTAAACTATTTATAATTGAAATATCATATCATGGATTGAATAAGTGAAACAAAATAAAAAAAAGTTCACAAATGGGATGTGGGTTAGTTAATCTATTTGGAAAGGGTGAATAGATGGAATTAAAAATAAAACAGTCTATGTAATGGGTAATTGGTGTAGATGGTAATGATAGAGAAATTGGATGTTATTTCCCATGTTGTTTCCTTTTTCAAAAGGTTTGGTTGTGATATTTATGATGATTCATTACTGTGGAAATTAATTTTTTTATTTTGAGTTTATATGTTATCATAGAAATAATTAATGTCTTTTGGGTAATGATTTTATGAAGTGTTATATGATGTGGTGGATCTTTTGGGAAATAATTATTCGATGTAGCTATAAGAATATTGTTTACAATGGATTTATTTGTAGTGTTTGGTATATTTCCAAACAATATTATGTATATTAGATGATATTATAGAAGACCCTATGGGGTGTTATATAGGAGCAATGGAAAAAGATATCTGGTATTATGTTGATGTACTCGTAAAGAATATAGGGAATATATATATGAACTGAAATATCCCACATGGTATTTTATGATGTGGTGGTTATGGGGTGTTGGGTTATGTAGTGGGGGTCATATGTGGAAGGAGTCTGACATGAGATTGATGTTTTATATGTTCATGATAACCTTCCGTGGATTTGAATATATTTATAAAGATGTGGAAATGAGGCTAATGGTGAGGATTTACATGGAAGTGGCGGGGGATCAGTTTGGTTCCATTTGATTATATTAATCTAAATATGTGAATTTTGAACGATATATATTTTGTAGTGTAGTTATGGATTTGTGGTGGTGTGGTATGTGGAGGTTATAAGATGTAATAGAATCAGATTATGTTGTGATGGGAATTATGTGGTTGTAGTTTTTATTTTTAAATCTTCATATATCATATACAATTTTTTTTCTTGTCTTATATCACACATAAATACTTCTCAAAATTTATTGTATATAAATTCTTATTTTTATAAGAGGGTGATTATACCATGTTCTCCAACTTTTCTATCCCACTAAAGTTTCCTATGTTCTTACAGAGTATACCAATATGGAATAGACTTTCTCTTTTGATAACATGGTTAAATAGGGGGTATTACAAGGATGTATAGAAATTATTATTTATTAAATTAAAATTTACCTATTTATTTTATATTTATGAACCATTAGGTTATGGGATTTTATTTATTCAATGGAATATAGGCAGTTTTTATTTGTAGTGTGGTTTAATATTCTTATGATCTTATGAGTGTAAATACTCCCATATTAGTGATTTACACCATCAATGTCAAAAACTAACCTTATATCAATAATTTGATTGATTTAGGGGTCTATTACAAATTCATTTCAGGCTCCAATGTTCTTCTATGTGCGTATGTTCAAGATAAAGCAATATGAAAACTTATTGTTGGGAGTTAGGTTTAAGATAGGAGGTTGGAACTAGTGAATATTGAATTGGATTGGTAAGGAAGTAGTCAGTATGAATAATAATATATGAATTATACTAAGTAGTTCTACATGGAGATAGATATTAATGGGACCTTTTGATTTGATTAATGGAAATTCAAAACCATTAGAAATATTTAAGTGAGTTTGCAAGAATTTCACTGTTGAAATCATCATGATGTGTTTTTATATTTCTCATTTTATACATTAGAATTTTCATTCTAGAACATATAAGAATCTCTATGATAATTATTCTATTTTTTAGTTGTCAATGAGTTTTAATTATCATTTAATTTTATCTAATAACCTCAATAGAGTAAGAAATCTTTTTATTAATTGGAATACAATTTTACACTAAAACCTGTCCAAAACAGGCTAATTTCTCCCTTGGTTTCTATAAACTAATTTATCATGACTTAGTTAAATAATTCATTACCAGATCTCAAAATTTATATAACTATTTCAATGATAATTATAATTTTTTATAAATAATTACTATAATTTCTATCTTTCATGTGGTTTGTTATTTTTGGAACCATTATTATACACTTTCCCCCTTAAAATTGTGATAATCTTGAATGAATTATATTGTAAATGTTCTTAGAAGTACATTGTTTTTCATTATAGGTCATATTATTTTTGTTACTATAAAAATATGATATAATATATGTATATTTTTAAATTTAAATATAGGTTCATATTTTTTAATTTTATTCTATAATTCATGAAACAAGTGATGGAAAATCATGCTTAATGACACCAAATTTAAAAAATAGAAAATATGTACTGAATAGCGATTTTCCATTTTTGAAGTACGAATAAATTTTTTTAATATTAAATATTATATGTGTTATATATTAAATTACTAATTTCATTTCATGCATTGTTATTGACATATATATATATATGATCATGTGTAAGGGTAAGTTGGTGATTTATTATTTTGGGAAGCTTGTCTAGAAATTATATGATGCCACATGGATGAGAATGATTCATATTTACGTAAATTAAAGACAATATATCATTATAATAAATTAATATAATTTTCTTGGTTTATTATTTTAGAGAATTTGAATGTTCATTAACTAATAAAACCCTAGTGTTATAAAAATCAGAGAAAATTTTCTGATATATATGAAACTACATAATTCTTAACATGACTTCAATGTATCTCACAAATTCTACATTCATGTTACTCTCCTATAAATATCATTTTTATTGTTTTTTCTTCATATCCTAGTGAAATGGAAATATAATATATGTTACATCTCATATCCTCAATAATGTTCATCATAATACATAGTTGTTGGAGTTGGTTCCCTAGTACCACATTCATTGTACTTTATGATAACATGTATTCATTGTTTTGAGTATTAGTAAACTCCTTAACAAATCATGATTTCTCTTCTATGTAACATAGTATTTGTCAATGTCCTAAGATTAGATGTCATTCTAAATGTTCATAACAGTTCCCCTATATGATGATAATGAAAATGTGCTATGACAATAATCTTAAATAAATGTTTTATAGCTAGATTATATCACTTGAGGGACCAAAATGATACAGGATATTAGAGGTGGAGACTCATAGGACATTGGGTCACCTTCGAAGGTGTAAACCCTTGGTAATATCCCATGTAAGATTTTATGATAATGAGACCCACCCATACGAAGTTGAAATTTATATGTTTTATTGGATTTTATTATCTATAGGAATGTTTATTGATCCTTATAAATTAATATTATTATTAATTATTATGAGTCATGTAATTTGTGATATCTATTAAAATCATGAACACATATGTTTGGGGAGAAGTAGGATACATTATCTTCATGATGATTAATATTTCAATATTGAATTATGATGAAATGATTTTCCCCTCTTCTTATTAACACAAGTTGGTATCTTGGACCCTTTGATAGAAGTTATTTTGCCTAAATATATCAAGGTCTATGGTGTTCTTTATGAATGTTTAATTTATGAGAAGTCAATGAAAGAGAAATTGAGCACATTGGATGATGGAATAAGCATTCAAATTTATTTATTTGATAAATCACGTTAAATGGATTATATTACTTTATAATCACCTGTGTGAGATATTATGTTTATTTGACATTAATTTTTCTCTATTCGTTCCTTGGCATGTTGTTAGATTCTAACCTTGTTATTTATGTTACGTCACCTAATTCCACAGAGAAAGAGGCCTCAAATGTCACAAATTATGGGTAACCAAAATCATTGTTAAATAACATGTTATTATTTATTATTTCTGAATTTGAATAAATATTATTCCCATTAATGGTTTAATAATTAATCATGTTTTCATTATTTATGGTATTCCCTCAGTAGTTATTTGAGAGAATATAATTTGAGAATGATATTTAATAAGTATTTATTTTTTATTTTGTGAATAAAATTTTTATTTATTTATTGGCCATTAATGTAGTGAAATTTAATTAATAATTAAATAGTCATTATTCATGACCTGATAAATATTGTGGAGAAATGGAAGACTGTGTTTAATGCTATGGTGACAAATAATATATATTGAATAATAATTGCTTAATTTATATTTAATGTTAAATCTCTTATTCATAACGTTTTGAGAAATAATAATAATATTATAATTATAGATATGGTTTTCCTTAAGGGATTGAATACATAATAAGGGGAACTTTTTCATTTATTTATTTAAAACCCTAGTAATAGATAAACCCAATTATATTATGTTCCTAGAGATATAATTCTTTTTTTGGTTTTTCAAAAAAAAAATGGAGAATCCTCTCAATCCAAAAATAAATCTATTATTCATGAATGTTCCCAAGAAAAAAGAGAGAGAATCTTCCCTCTCCTACTCTCATGTTAAGAGAGATCAGGGAGAACACATTAAAAGTGATTCTAATTGTGATAAATTGAATGTGGTGAAAGTGATAGGATTTTCTATGATAGATCCGGAAGATCAATATGGTGATTATAAGAGATTTTTGGAACACATGTGGATCACTACTAGTGGGAATCTTCCCTTGATTACTATAATAAAATGGCCATAAAATGTATATTTGTTGTAATATACATCAATTAAGATATAATTCACAGAAGCAAATTATTTATTTGATGAAATTAATTATAAAAAATATTTGATAATCCTCAATATGGACCTAAAATTTAATATATTATCAGTTTTCTTTGATTCAATTATGTTGATCATGGCATATTTCATTGTGTAGCTCTCATATTGGTTATTGACCTTGACAACATGAAAATATGGGTATGAACCATATTATTCTTCCACTGCACCAAAAATCATCAGGTGAAGTCTGAGAATTCACATTATTATTTATAATTATATAATGATCATTGATTTCATTGTTAATTTTTCATTTAGTTTTTAATTTTAATTTAACCATTATTTTAATTATTTAAAAATAATAGATTAACAATAAGTTTCTTTAATGAATATTTACATGTTATAATCTAGAATAGAACCTTTGTGGTTCATAAAGTAAATAATTATGTTAAAATTCATTATATCATAATTAGGATATATGGCCAGATCAGAAAAGTATGATTTGTCTTTTTTATCCTTTTATTAGTTAACTATTTATTTAAATCAAGAATTTTTTTTCTCATATAATAAGAATGTGTTCATCACTGAAAAAAATTATATATTCTTATTTTATCATCCAATAAATTTAATGATCCCTTAAAAATGACCCTTAAAAATGAAAAAAATGAATTATAGGATTTTATGTGATCCAACAATAACATCAATGATTTCCATCAAATGGAATTTCTTATAATTTAAAATTTATTGTTCAACCTATTGAATTCTAGACATTTCTTGACTTGTATACGTATAATATATACCATAATTAGTGATATATTTTGTGACATTTTTGTATAAGATGAATCATTTAATGTTTCAATTATTATTTCAGTTCTATCAACTACCTATAAAAAGTTTCTAATTAATCTAAAACAATTGTATGATGTGACTATGAAGTAATCTATGGTTTTCTAGGCGTGAGATGAAATAATGAACTAATTTTTTATAGTACATTAATTTCATTATATGGTAGGTTATAAAATGGATTAATGTATCTATATTACTACCCCTTGGAATATAGACATAAAAAATATTTCCTTTCCTGAATATATATACCCATCATTTGAGGTATATATATATGTATATATTCATATGGTAAAGTCAGTAACTAATGAATTTTTAGAAAAACATTTGTGGAAAAGAAATTACATATGATAATAACATTACATAATAGAAAATATCAATGTACATAGAATTGAAATGAATTTAAATTTATTTAGTCAATTAATCACACATGGATTCAATGTTTTATTTTAATTTAGTTTGGTGATTTAAAAGTAACCATATTTTTTTTTGATAAATATGAATGAGTTAGGTTATATTTATTTTATATCTTTTAACTAAATTATTAGATGAAACGATATATGGAAAGATAGAATAAAAATAATATTCACATGAACATAATAAAATTTACGTAAAAGACTTATATAAAAATATGAACACAATTAATTTTGAAAAAATATAAATATACATACCTTTTTTATTTTTAAGGTAAATTTTCAGAAGTGTTTATATCATAATTTAATAATATGAATTATTATGTTTAATTTTTTAAAAATTAAAGGGTAATATTAAAATTGGATAAAATTGATATATCATAACAATTAATGGTAATCATTGTTATGAAAATTATTCATATATATTTTTTACAATAAATAATATACATATTCATTTATTCGATATATTCATGTCAAATACAAAAAACATAAATAAAATATTATGATTTTTAATATTTTCATAGGTCTTGAATATCTATCCTCTGATATTTTTTTTGAAATATATGTCATTATTCATCAAAACATGTAACTTGATAGTCCTCTAAAAAATAAGGTTGATGAAATGAAAAAAGTATTACATGGTATAAATATAACATGTTTTCTATGATTATGTAACATATTTTTATATATATATATTTTTTACTAAAATAGGTACATAAAAATCATTATTGAAAACATATTATGAAATTAATAGTATGTCCTATAATAAATGAAGAGATTCTCTATATGTATATTAGAAAATGAATTTTTATTTCCTTTATTGATATATTAATTATAAAAAATCATTAACTAGAATTTGAAATCCCCAAATTCAATAATTGAAAATAATAATATTTTTTATGATTTTATAGGGTATATACAAAAATAAAAATAAAAATAATCAATTTAAATTCTTATTTATGAATTAAAAATATATTAATACCACTATGTAATAATTATAAGATTATTTTTTAAAACATAATAGGTTTAATAATTTAAATTTTTGATAATAATTATGATCTCAATTATGATAAAAATAATAATGATGTATTAATTTTAGGATTTCATCAAATAATTGATATGGAATATGAATCTAAATAAAGTATAAGTAAAACCATAATCACAAAAAAAAAGTTTAAGAATATTTTTAGTGGATACTAATTATAAATTTGTTTCAACTATTTTTATTTTAACGTAAAAAATAATATTGATATTATACCTTGTCATTTAAAAAATGTAACTCATCAAGATATCCATCTTGTTTGGAAGAAACTGTAAATTATTCAATGGAATATATTTCACAAAATAAAATAGGTATCTTAAATAATTTTTAAGTTATTTAAAATATCTATTTATATTTTTTATAGAAAATGTAATTATAAAGGTGATAATAAATTTAGAATATGACATGGGTAAAAGGGTTTTATATAAAATGAATTTATATTGTTTTAAATGTATTTGTACCATGGTTCGCATTACTATTACTATATTAATTATTTCATTAACATATACTAAATTTTTTTACAAACATTAAATAAAAGATAAAACCATTTTTTTGTAATGGGGGATTAGAGTAATAATTATATATGGAGTAACCATAATTTTTTAACTATGTAAATAAATAAATGTTTAAATTTAATAATATCTTAATGTAGGACTAAAAAATTACATCAACATATTAAACATGTGTTTGTTATAATTGTTTCAAAATAAATATATAAAATAAATATATTAATTCAAAATTTTATATTAATAAATATATTTTATTTATTTTACAATATTTTTAATACATGTTGTTCTTTAAAACTAATGAATTTTTTTATTGAAATTAAGGAATCAATATCATTAAAATTTAAAATATAAGATACAGGAGGGGAATAAAATTACTTATATTAAAATAAAATAGTAATGTGTATAAATATGATTAAACAATCATTATGTAATAATGTTCAAAAAAACTTTAATTAAGATCAATATATAGTAACCCCATGTTACAACTTGAACCACTAGGGATGGCTTGGCCAGTAGAATACTAGACCTAAAAAACCAAAATCCCACTTCCATAGGCCATGAACTAGCAATAGGCACTGATAAGGCATAACTAAAATGGGATTCATGTGCCTAATGTACATATACACATGCACCCGAATATCTCCATGATGTAGTATAGAGGAATAATAATAATATAATGTGACATCTAAAATAAAAAAACGAATGTAATAACCTATAGTGAATACCAAAGAGTGTGACAATGTAATTAAAAATGTAATGGGAAAAATTTCCACCCATAAAATTCAGCCTGACCTAAAAAAATAGAATAAAAAATAATTGAGAGATACCAACTTCGGATAACCATGCCTGACCACTGTACAAAACCTATAGACTTGAGAATCCCTATTCTCCTCTAAAATCTCTATCAATCCAGTCATTGTTTCCATAAGATATTATTCATGTGGGAAAATTCCATGATGGAGTGATTATATACATACCTAGCAGGTTTCCCCAAAAACATAAGATGGAGAAATATATTACACAATTGAAGTAGTCAGATCATCCATAAATAGGAGGGAAATGAAACTAAAAAATATAGATATATTCTCATATTATAATACCGAATGAGAGAAAAATGGGATCTTTATCTCATAGCCTAGCCTAGGATAATGAATATTTCTATATCTCATAAGGTCCATCACCGATGGATAACATCTCTCAGGTATGTTCAAAGAAGTTATAGGGATGTCCCACACAACACCACTACACCACAACCTGAGGGAGGACAATCTCCAAAAAAATAGAGTACCCACACCGTGGTACAATATGTGGATTTTTATTAGTAGATAGTAAAATCATGTCCATATATGGGTGTACCATCTCTATGTCTATTTTTCAACGATGAACTTATTTCATGGAAACTAATTGAAACACCTATGTTTTTCAATTTGAATGTGATGCTCAGTCGGGATATGCAGGACCTCCAATTCCAAAATTATGAAATATCATTTTTTATATCTCATCACTCACATTGGAGGATGTTTATGGTGATACTAAGGGTATATTACCTCTTTTTATTGATTAGTTTCTATAGTTATTTCCAGATAAATTTTCAGGGTTCCATCCTATGTTAAATGTGGGTTTAACTATTGATTTGGTAGTAGGAACGTAGCTGATTTTACAATGTGCTGAAGTCCAGTGATGTTTTATTCATAGTCCTTCAGTAACATGATCTCATAAGTTGGATAATTTAAACCATATGCCTTATCATCCCTCAACATATTTGAATAAAAAATTCTTGGAAAATCCTCCTTGAAGACATTCATGGATAACTCATATTACTACACATATTTTTTAGAACATTCGAGAGTTGTATGGATAGTCCAACAAGAATATAGGTATCATGTTTCACCCACCTATATGAGGTTGTCCTAGTGTGATTTAAGATCATTAGAACTAACTCAATTCCAAACATTACATCTGGGGCTATCCATCCATATTGAACACATGAAGATGATATAGACAAAACACTCTTATCATACCAGACATCAAAGGAACAATGCGAACAATATCCCATTCCATGGATCACATGGTCCTCCAGGATTTGACATGTAGCTGATCATCCATATGATTCACAAGACCTATATTATGCTCTGACTCATCAATTTTAGGATCCTGTTTATTTCTACTCTCATGACACTCAAATAAAATTTAATGGGTATTCATTCTCTCTAAAAGAAAAAAACACTCCTTTAAACACTGGAACAAAATTAGTTCAACATCAAAAATTGAAAAAAATAATAATTAATGAATCATGGTCTATCTAAACATGGATAAAATGGTTTTATAATTACATAATAGTTTTTTCATTTCATTATCAAGCCTAAAAAGTATCTCATTACACACTTCATCAACGAATATATATCACAATTTATAGATATGTCCCTATGATAAAAAACTCATTTCAATATATATATATATATGTATGTGCCTATCTTGATGCATGCATACTCATATAATGCCTCATTGGTCCATGATTATAAATCTCAAGAAACAATATGATCACCCAACTTGTGAATCACCCTGGGAGATATAAAATAAAACCATAACAAGAAAACTACATGAACAACATTCGTATCCCTAGGAACTCATATTTTCACTCCTACGTGGGTTAGCTAGTCTATTGAACAAGTTCATTTTCATGTCTCGACACATCCTTGTGTCCTTTATTCCATTACAAATAGAAAATAAATATAAAAAAACCACCACCCTCTAATACAACATTGTAACATCCCCAGATCTTCCACTCTTTCATATGGACAAGTAATGTTAGTTACTGGACCACAATCATGGCTTCCCGTATACCAAATGATATATACTAGCAGTGGGGGTCAGATTAATATAGTGAGAATACTATACCCCATGGTATAGAGTAAAAAAAAGTGGAAATAAAAATAAAATTAAATTTCATATTGAAAAAAACATAGAGAAAACATTAAAACAAACAACATGTAAAATAAAGAATAATGAATAAACCAATAATAAAGAATCATGTAATGATTGGATGAAATGTATCTAAATTTAAAACTGAAACAATTAAAGAATCAACTAAAACAAGTAACCTCAAAAGACTCCACATTTGAACCCCATGTTTGTCCCATCTGCAATCTCCATCCCATCCAACAAGAAACAATCATCAATAAGGTCCCTTACCCTTGTCCAAACCAACACCCATGTAATCTTATTGAGTACAAATGATGACCCGAATAGGGTGTGATTAAATAAAACTAGGTCGAAAAAACCATGTATATACGAAACAAGTTTGATAATGTGAATGAAATAAGTCTATAAATAGGGGTATTAAATAATTAACATAATATAGTACACCATTCATTCATCTTTATTTCCATGCCAGAATATCTTTGAGCATGTAAAAAACCATGTCACCCATAACTATAAACCATGTTATAATCATATAACTAGGAAAATACCTCTATATAATAATTTATATGTCCAGGTATAATCGTCTAAATAATAATATAGGCACCTGATCATATCCCAATATATAATAATTTCCACATAAAAAGAGAAACACCATAAATAAGTATTAAACCATAAAACCTAGCCAATCCCTCTATATAAGAATTTTAGTATTTAAGATTATACATCTATATAAGTATTATAACATGAGACCGGCCTAAGTTCTCTTTATAAAAATTTTGTCCTGAATCACAATAAATGTCATATCATAAGGAATATCAAAATGTCACATCATATACACAATAGTTAATTTTTTAGATAAACATTTGTATTGAAAATGTACAATACTTTTATCATGTTATTACCCACAATTTCAATAAAAAAAACCATTAATAAGGTGAAATTACATCAAGAAGTCAACTAAATTCCCATTTATTACTAAAAATTCATCAATCCATTATCCAATTTAATATTGATAAAGGGTTTTATTACAAGAACGGTTTCACCAAGACAGGTTTTAACACCATTGAATCCAAAAGGATCCAAGGAATAATGAAACCAATGATTTATCGTCATTCATTATTCAATTAATCTATGATTACATTGTTTTAGAAAAATTCACAATATTTCACAAACATATCAAATATATATACCATATGATATGGTTTTAGAAAACCTACCTTTAACTGAAGATCAAAAAAATGATTCAAACAAGAAACACCAATTAGAATTAATGCATAGAAGATAACAAGAATAAACCTAGATCACAATACATCTAGATCAACACAAAAACCCAATAGGGGTCAATAGTACATACCACCACAACCAGAGAATAACAGAAGAGAGGGGAAACTGAGGAAAAAAAACTAGTGAGGGATTAGATGATTCATCAGGTTTTGTAGAAGGTATGGAAGAACAGAAAAATATCTTCTATTTCCTTAGGTATCATGAGAGGACATGATGTGTATAGAAATAATGAGGAAATAAGAAAATGTATGGAGTTATAACTACACATCCTGATAAATAAATTGTGTTTAAAACCGTTACATGTCATGTTATTATTTAAAAAGGATTATATTGAATGACCCATTGCCTTAGGTGAATTAAAAATGCTTAAACATTATATGTTGTGTCATTAGTTTTCATGGCATGTATTATTTTCACATTATGGACTAATTGAGAGCAAGTTTCTGGTGACATTTACACATCATTTAATACATTTACACATCATGTAAAGTCCCTATAGACATATTTCATCATAGTTACTTCATAAAATTTCCTAAAAACCTCTAAATCCTTTGAAATTAAAAAAAAAACTCATCAAACAGTTAACTCATTTATACCAAACTCTACTAATTAAAAAATATTCATCCTACAACTTTAGGTCATTTTTTCAAAAAATATCATTGTCTTTGAAGGAGACTCATCAACATAAGATTAAAAGAAAATGAAAACCCAAAATAAAATTGTTCAATGAAATACTCAAAGAGGGATGTACCAGAAAAAAGACAGGTTCATATAGATTTGGAAAAAACCGGAAGTCTGATTGAGGAATTTTTTAGTGATTTTGTTTAATTAAAATAAATAATTAATTAATATTTTATTAAAAGACCAAATTAAATCCTCTCCATGATCTACCAAATAACAAATTCATGATCTTATAGTAGATGTAGGTCATTTTTCAATTGTGGTTTAGTATCAAATGATGAATGGAAATCAGATCAATGAAGATTGAAAGAGAGAAGATGTTGTGGATCATCCTCATCATTAGGAAACATGTCATTCACCAATGATTGATCTACAATTGATGTGGGGATCATCAATTATCATTTTCTCCCTTAATTTAATGATTGAGCGTGGATTTTATTAATCTTCTTTCAACTTACGTTATATCAGCCCTTTGTATGATCCCAAATCCATAAAATTAAACTATCGATTAAATTTTATCATCTATTCCATGAAATCACCTATGCTAATACCCAATTATATGATTGTTGGCCACAAACATTAAAATAATGATGATATAACCTTTTTTTCTTATTCCTTCCCCCACCTATGCTTCACATTTTTCATCATTGGGAAATAGGTTCATGGTTTGACGATTTCTACATGGATTAAAGCATTATCAAACCCCGGGATTCACAGTGGATCTAAGCACAACATACATTTTTGCAGATAAATCAAAAATGAATTCATGTAGATGTCATTTATTCATGGATATAGAATCAAAAAAGCATATGAGAGTGGTGTGGGTGACTATAGTAGAAGCCTTGAGGGTTTAAATGGACAGAATCTAGAATTTGGTGATGGATCTCGCAAGGGAGAAAAATAATATAACATCCCATGCCAGATTGGAGGTGGAACAGTGCTAACAGAAACATCGCATTGTTTCATGAATATTTCCATAGATTATAGGAAAATAAATACTGAATGGTATTATTTGGGATGGATAAATACTATGTAGTCAAACATATATAGAGGATATAGATCATGATAATGAAATGGATCACATACTATGTAGCTTGGACACACTCCATGTGAACCAACCTAGGTAGCAAAGTAGGGTACCAGATTTACACACCCAAACCCTAGGTTGGAGGACACTCCATGTACTATGGGGGTACATGGGAATGTTCCATTACTCGAGAATATCTAGGTACATGGAAAAGTACACTACACGTCCTGATAGACACAAACACGGCTAAGACCACATGGGAAGTCCATGAGTGGTCAGGACACACTGCATAGGTCCCATACAAACCATGTGCAGTGAAATGAACAAAAAGATGTGTTTAGAGGAGAACTAAAATATGATGTGGATTTGGACCACACAATTTATGGACCCCGTACAGACAAAGTAATCTATTTTTTAGGATCCTTAACCTCTGTTATCTCCATTATTTTGATTCTGATTTTTGAATGTGGGTATCCTATCCTGATTTTTTTATATATTGAATTTGATGGTAGGATTCATTTTGGAAAATGAGATATGATGTGATATTATCAGAGCTAGAGGCTTCCTTTGGTGACACATGATGATGGAAGTGATCTGGTAGGATAAATGGAGAGCTCATATGGAGATAGTACTCACCCATTTCACCTACTAACAAGTCATATAGATATACAGATCTTACTCTCCTATCCCAGTAGGGATCAATTAATCTATATTATATGTTCAAATGGAAATGAAACTCCCTTTTTGTACCAAGGGATTGGTCCTCTATCCTTGCAAACAATACTCCCCCATCACAGTAGGGGGAAAGTCCCCTAAACTCAATTAAAATATAAAGAAGGTACTCTGCTATCATATAAATGTATGTGTCTTATATCCATAGAGAAGATACCACATTTCACACCAAGGCATGTGTCCCCCATACTGTTTTTTGAGATTTAGATGGTACTACACTATTCAGGGCATAAATATTCTCTCTCTGGGGAAAGTACTTCATTTTTGTCAATGGATTGAGCCCCTGATAATCATTATTCCATATATAGATATGGTACTCCCACATAAAGTGATGAATCCTATATCTATAAGGGTAATACACCCCTAAAACCCTAGTGATTGAGTCCCTCATATTATTTACACATTCATAGAGACGATAATCCCCTACACAAGTATCAGTACTCTACCTTATGAGTCACATCCCCCTGTTATACCTGGGTGTGGGACCTATAACATTTATATATTTGTTTCCCTTGGGATGTGGAGTTTTGGTGATGTGAATGACCACCTCATGACTTCATAGGATAAAAAATATTGACGATGGGCATTGAGGATAGACCATTATAGCTGCAGGAAGACACATTATCGTAGGGTGGGCTGTGAGTTAGAGATCCCCATTCTCTATTGTATGTGATTCTTATGTGAGTTTTTTTTTATTTTCTTTGGCCTCATAATTTTGGTTGTGATAAATACTTTTTTTCTGTATTCTATTTCTACCTCTTCAATTTTTAGTGTTAATTACTGGATATGCATATATTCACACATGCATGGGCTTTTCCTACACAGGTTGTGACTTATGAAGGAGAATGACATATCATAAGTGTTTTCAGAGGAGGATAAGGAAGTTCTGGTGCATATAACTCAAATGATGGTTATCCATAGAGACCAGGAAACAAAATCTATCATATATTTTCTATTCCAGATTATTTTTATGTTTGTTAAATTTTTTCTAGTTGGGTTTTATCTTAACAATTAAATTTCATACTTCACTACCACTCTCATTTGTCATCTGTATATTTTATTAAATGAATGGTTTTTACATTCTAATATACACCTATTTATTATTATTCCTCTTCAATTATGTATGGTGATATTTGTGTGTGTGAAAATAAGTATGTTAGGGAAATAAATCACTTTTTAGTTGTGATTTATGAGAACTTTTTACTATTACCTAGCCTAAGGTGCTGGGATTAGCATTGTGGTGGCTTGGACTTCCATTGGTCAAGTGTGACCTAGTGGGGTGGGTCATTACAAAGTGGAATATGATATAGATTCTCCTCATTGTAGTTTTTATATTTTTTTTCCACTTGTGAGGATTTGTAGGGAATTTAGGGGAACCATTTAAATGTTTCTAAAGTGAAGGTTTCAGGAAAGGGAACCTAGTGTAAGTGAGTCTATTGACGTATCCATTCACCGAGAGTCTAATTACTATCTTGTTGAATCAAAATTCTAAAAAAAATCATTGTAAGGAAAATTGGTACAAGAAAAATATGATATTGATTTCATTTTCAATACATCATGATAATTACCCCATATATATATTCTCATTTATCTATGGTATATATTTATTACATTTAAGAGGCCTATGTGAAGAAAGGTAGAAACATTATTGATTAAAAATCATATGAATGATCCAATGAGTTATTAAGACTCATCTCAAGGTCCATATTATGAGATAATAGTTCCAGGTGGGATGATAGAAGCACCCCTACTCGTGAGGAAAATATTATACTAATAGACAAAGATAAGGATGTACTCCGGATTGGAGCTATCAATTTATTCAACTGCTAGAGGCCACTAAGGTCCAATGATGAGCCATATCCCTAGGAAATAGAGGATCACCTTAACTTAGTGATATGAGTTTTCCAAAAAATTTGGGTCATGAAAAAATAGATGGTTTCATTGGAATCCCATAATTTCCTTAGAGAAGCTGGAACAAATTGAGTTTATTCATGAAGATTAATTATTATTCAACACTATCATGGTTTAACTTCCGTAATCTATTTCATGAGGAATACCACCGCTCATTATTTTGTTTAGTTATGATTTCATATATTTTCGAGCTGTAGTATAGAGGAAACCTTGTTTTGAAGTTTACACAAGGTGGAATGGCCTTGCATAGTTCTCCCTCTACATGAAATAATATGTTTACTTCAAGGATAATATGTTCAAGAAGGTCCTCCACATAGACATCGGTTTTAGTGTGTCATCTACGTGCATTCCCCAATATGATGGAGTGATGGTGTAGGTGTCAAAAATGGATATTTTCCTATCTAGAGGATTCCACGAGGGTAGGGTTGTCAATAGATATTCAAGGGCTAAGTGGAATGTTGTGGATTTTAGAAGACATGTGTTGAGGCACATTTGGTGAACCCATGATCAGACTGAATCATGTGCTCATGCATCATAGGGACTACATAGAGGAATTGGGAATCCCAAAAGGGGAGATTTTATGGACATCACAAACACGACCACATGGCTCATGACTACTTATTCTATTGATAAGAGGAACATTGGAAGAAAGTGGATGGCCCACCACTATAGAGGTAGCACTATGATTAGTGTTCTCCCAAGAAAGGTCATGGGGGGACCAAAGGGAGGTGGAGTTGGAAGAGGAGTATGGAGGGATGAATATAGAAGAGTTTTTGGTGTATGGTGATCTTATTGGCTAACTACACCACCAACACCACCAAGTGATACATGTCAGGCTCCAAAAGTAGGTGGATGGGGCCATAGGAAATGTTAAGACAGGGAGGATTATGACTATATAACTCACATGATGATAAAATGTATGATCTATGAATATTAGATTATTGTGTTTGTACTATAATACCTTGTTATGAGTATATTATTCATCTCCATACTCATGGTGTGAGTGATAGAGATACTAATTCAGACCTTATCCCAACATATTTTGCATTTATTTCTACGGGGATCTCTTCTTCTATATCACATATCTATAAGGAGATCTGGATATCGCTTTGTTGATAGTCTTTTTCATTGGACCTCGTGTTCATTATGGTGAAACCTTATGAAGTCGTCATGGGTATGTAATTTTATTCCACAGTCATAGCATGGATTGACTATCACCACAGATGAGTCAGATTTCTTTGGATAAATGGGAAAAGAATATCCTTTGTGGCAGACAGAGATCTCATGGTAGAGAGAGTTTGTCTTGGGAGTAGGATGCTGCAAACCATCACCCATTAGATGGATATTATTTTCCTTTGAATGAAACAAACTTCAGGCATATGGGTTCTTTCATTCAAGGGGGATCATATTGACATCTTTTTCATTATTATTCTTGAACTACCTCTAAGGTGGTCGATGGAGGTTTACATCAACTTTCACCAAAGGAATGCTCAAATATATTCTAAATCTTATCATATTCCCCCTAAAAAAATTTATTTGAGGGTGTAGTGGGAGGACATTCAAGAGAAAGTATTTGTCTGAAATAGTGTGCCCCCATAAGAATCACCCGATTTTTTCTTGAAAAACTCTGATGGGAGCTTGTGGATTAATGTTTATAGTCACCACATTAACTAATACATTGTGTATAAGAAGTATCCATCTTCAATTATTAATGACTTATCAGATAATTTTTGAACTTCAAGAAGGGTTTTCAGGTTCTATCTCAGGTCTAGCTACCACCTATTGACGGTTCATGAGGTAGATATTCTGAATCATGCATTCTGATGTCACTCCAAACACTATTAGTTCCTAGTGATTCTTTTCCAAATGATAAATTACTTTGATGTGTTTATTAATTTTATGAATTGGATATTTTAAACATACATGTAATGTTTTTTGGTTGTATTCAATGATTACATACTCATCTACATCGCATTAGAGGTGGAGCATTGAGGGAACTAGATTATGGTCTTATACTTGCTCTGGGTGAACCTGATTTATCTTAAACTCTCTATGTTCTAGTTCTTGATATTTGAGGATCAAATTCTAGAATATGTCATTTATAATAATTTATTATCCCTATAACAAGTTATGATTGGGGAAATATTTTCTTGGGATCCAACAAAGATCATTTCAAAGTAGTGGAGTTTTCTTGGAAAGGGGAGGTACTATAACAGGTTCCTTGAATAAATATTCAAAATTATAGACCTTTTGAATGCCCTGATTCAAAATGGAATCTATTTTCATGGACATAGTTGTTTTATAAATAATTTTTGGATTTGAGGCTAAGTATTAAATATTCCTGTGTTTTGAGACTATTGGAGGGGGGAATGGAGTACGTAGTGTATTGTGTTGCATCTTGAGTTGGGTGTGGTTGCGTGTTGATCCCGATATTGGTAGTGATCACATATGGGTTGAGCTAGTTGATACCCCATGAGTAGAAAAACATTACTCAAAACCTATATTTTGTATCAATATTCATATCTCGATGGATATGGGGGCACAATATTCTTCAAATAAACATTTTTATTTAATTTGATAATCAATTTTAGAAGAATGAATTCACATAAAGAGATATAAACACAAGACAAAGGTTCTTATTTGATTTATTTATAAAATATGACTTTGAGATACCTTATAATCACGGTAATGGAAATTTCTAAGATTATTATCTTTATTGGAAGTCCCATTCTTATATTGTTAAGGAGGTGTCTAAGCAGTTGTCTTATTTGCAGCTGAACCTAATGGAGGATATGGGTGAAAAATAAATTATATCGATGTTGTTAACTCAATAAACCCTCAAACATGTTAGGGAGTGTAATTTGGGAGAAAGTTGCATTTAGGATCTCTATGATCAGATATCCTCATGAGATTCATCAGATTTATTCTATTAAGGAGGGAATCACATCATCATTTTCCAATGATGGACGAAGGTTCCGGTCACAATGCAAGAGGTGTTGAGGAGAGAGTTTTAGGCTTCTCATATGGTTGTACTCCCTAGTGTAAGCAATATGTACATCGATATTTAGTGTAATTATTTGTCGTCATGCGTGAGGTTGATTATTTATGAGTTCATCTCTAATTTTCTCACATGTGTGTTGATGAAGGCTGAGCATCTGGTTTCAAAATGTTTGTTATAGCCTCTTGAGACCCTGATGTTGAAATGGGACAAAATATTGATTTAATTTTTGATAATAATTATATGAATAAAAAGAGGCTACAACTCCATCTGGGAGATAGTTGACCATCCTAACATGTTGGTTCACTTCTCTACTATTGGGGAGATGAGTTAGGTGGAGTTAATGGGGTGGTTATACATAAGAGACATCATCCACCTTCATGGGGTTCCCCTCGATGATTATTGCATACCTTGATGTGTGGTTCATGACATGGTGGTGGAGAGTCCTTCAGAAGAAATGTTGGACATAGTTTTGGTTGAGTAGAACTTTTAACCCTAATTTGGATGGGCTGACCAAACACACTATCCATGAACATGAGGATATGCTTATGGAATAAATTTTCAACTTTATTCGGATCTAGAAGGATCACATATGTTTGTTTCAGTTTTCATACAATAATATCTATCATTATAATATCATCATGATACCATTGAAGTACATATATGGGAGGACCAATAGGTTACCTTTATGTTGAACTAAGATAACCGAGGAATCTCTTGTTAGTCCAGAGTTGGTGCGGGAGATTACAGAGAGGTTCAAAGTGATCCACAAGAGGATGAGCGTATCATATAGTAAGAAAAAATATTATGGATAATGATTTTTTAGGCCTTAAGTGTTTGAGATGGGATACCATGTTTTACTAAGAGTATCTCCATGAGGAGGATTGTAGAGAATTTACTAGAGAAGTAAGACATCATAATGTTTTTTTCAATACATTTGATATCGAACATAATATTTAAAATAGTTTTCTACCTACTAGAGTTACTCCAAATGTTGGTTTGGAAACATGACACCTTCAATGATCATAGATTATAAGATACATGCATGCTACTATGCATGTTATTTATTGGACTGAGGTAGACCAAGAGGATTTATCCACCTTCACGGTGTACCTAATGGTGATCGAGGGTTAGCAGGAGAGGATCCTTTAGAGATGGAAAATTATTATAGTTTGTGTGTTGTGGTGGTATAGGAAAATATAGGAGATCACATGGGTGTCGGAGATCCAGATATGGCTAAGTATCCCCACATTTTTGTATATTTTTGATAAAAAGATTATGTGGGGGAAAAAATATAGAGACTTTAGATTTTTTCATGTAAACCATTGAAATATATTATGGAATATTTTCATAGTAGGGTTCTAGGACCATGATAGATTCTAAGGCTTGGTAGGCCCATAATTATTTTTATAAAAATATTATATATATTTAAATATCAATCTTGTGTTTTTAATAAATTATGAAATTTTTTCATGAAAATATTTTTTAATCTGAAATTGGAGACCATGGATGAATCTGAAGCACTGTTTTTACCCTATACATGACATAATGTTGTTCAACATCGGACATCCTATTGATACAGCCATTGGGAGGTGAGTTTAATTTAAATAAATAAATATATTATTTTTTTCATTAAAAATAATACTTAAATACCATCTAAATAAGATCTTATGATAATTTTCAAATATTTATCCACAAAATCATTTCAATATCTAAGAGGATGAAGAGTGAATTCATTGTTGGTAGGTCGATATCAATTGACATATGAAGATCATATCGAGTTGGATTAAAAGACATATGACATAAAAGAATGTAACCATCAATGGAAAATGAATTCTTCACTAATTATGGATCCATAATCGAGGAAGTTTTCATCAAATATTATTTATCATATTGATTAAATGATTCAGTATGGATTTTATTTATATGATTTTGATCTATGATTTGTCTTCAATTAACATGAGCCATATTATTTTAAATCTATTTTTTACTTAATTTTATCATTGGTTCCATGAAATCACCCTAGATAATGATTAATTCTATGATTTTTGGCCATAAACACATGGGAAATAACTATATCACACGTATTATTATTCCACTCCACCCCTCATTCTTATTGTTATTCATCATTGGACCATGGGTCCATAAAACAACTATTCTTAGGTGGATTCGAGCATGATTGAACCCTTATGTTTATAGTGGATGTGTGAACAATGAAATCATATGTGTTTTTTGGATGAATTTGGGTGGATTTTAGGTATTTATGATGGAATCTTCGATCCAATATTTGATGTTGTGATAGAAGTGGTTCAGGTGAGTATAGGAGAAACCATGATGGGTTCAAATGGTGGGAATCATGTGATCAGTGACCGATCGGTAATGGGTGGCCCTAGATCTGAATCCCCCAGTGAGATTAGAGGTAGGAATGAAATTGAATGTAATTCCTTGATGAAAAATGATGTTTTCCTTAGAATATTAATGAATCTAAACTAAATGGAATGTACATTAATGAACACATGTTTTGTAGTCACCCAGAAGTAGTGGATACAATTTTTAAAAAAGATAAGGATCACACATATTGTACTTGGGCCACTTTCCATGCGAATCTCCCTAGGATTCTATGTCATGTGCCAGAAATGCATGCCCAAGATCCCACGTGGGAAGACATGCCATATACTCAAGGAGTACACAAACATGTACCAATTCCAAGAGACAGCGAGGTACATGACCAAGTATATGTCACAGCTAGACAAACATATGCACAACTAAGAGAAAATGAGTGAGAGTTGAGTCTACCTAAATCGCTATGTTGGAATCGTACACACCATAAATATTTACATGGACCCATAGAGTTTTCCATAAGAGAATATTGGTTGGTTGGTGAGAAGACCACATTCCTTTTGGGCCTGATACACGTGGTGTAATCCAATTTTTAAGAACTAAAACTCGTGTATCTCCTTCATATTGACTCATATTTTGGACCACAAGTATCTTTAGTTGTAGAAAACGTTATAAAATGTGATATGTTTAGAGAATGATGAATAATTATTAGGTTTTTGATGATGGTAGTGATCGGATCAGATCATCGATGTTTTTAGACTATTACTTTACTCCAATATTGCACTAGGGCGTGGGGCCTCTATCCATGGTAATAGTACCCCCATATCATAATCAGGTGTAGTACTCAATACCCATTGTTCATATATAGACATTACTCCCCATTCACACCATATAAGGTTCCATCTATCCATGGAGATCATACACCCATGTTGCACTAGGGAAGATGTTCTCTATACATGTTGTTCAAATACATATGGTTCTCTCCTATTGAACTAGGGTGTGATTACTCTATCCATTGAAAGTACTCCCCCGTCACACTAGGTTGTGTTTCATACATACTAATTGTTTATATGAAGATGGTAGTAACCTATAAAGGGTAAAATTTATCTATATATGGGATAAGTACTCCCCTATAACACTAGGGTGGGGGTAAATCAATATGATTATTCAATGTATAGAGATGGTACTCCCCTACATGGGTTTAGGTCCTACATATATGGGTATGATAGTACACTAGAATTCAATGGAGTGGGTCCCCTAAATTATATAAATTCACTTAGATATGGTACACACATACATGAAATTAAGTCTACTGTCTACTAATAAGAATCCATATATTGTACCAGGGAGTGGGTCCTCTATTTTTTGGAGATTTTCCTCCCTCAGTTTGTGGAGTAGTGGTGAGGTGTTGGAAATCCCTATTCCTTATTTGAACATACCTGAGAGATGTTTTCCATCGATGATGGACCTTCTGAGACATAGAAATATTCATTATCCTAGGATGGGATATCAGATAGAGATCCCATTTTTCTCTCATTCTGTATTCTTAAATGAGAACATATCTATGTTGCTTAGTTTCTTTTCCCTCCTATTTATGGATGATCTGACTACTTCAATCGTGTAATATATTTCTTCGCCTTATGTTTTCGAGGAAACCTACTGGGTATATATATAATCACTCCATCATGAAATTTTCCCACATGTATCATATCTTATGTAGACAATGACTAGATCGATATCGATAGTTGAGGAGAATAGGGATTCTTAGGTCTATAGGTTGTGTACAGTGGTCGGGAAGGGTTATCAGAAGTTGGGCACTCACAACTATTTTCTATTCTATTTTTTTAGGTCAGGCTGAATTTAATGGGTGGGAATTTTTTTCCATTCCAATTTAAATTTCATTTTCAAACTCTTTGGTATTCCCTATAGGTTATTAAAATCATATTTTTTATTGTACATGTTACTTTATATTATTATTATTCTTTTATACTACATCATGGAGATAGTCGGGTGCATGTGTATATGTACATTAGCTACATGAATCCCATTTTAGTTATGCCTTATCAGTGCCTATTGCTAGTTCCTGGCCTATGGAATTGGGATTAGGGTTTTTGCAGTACAATATTCCACTGGCCAAGCAATCCCCAGTGGGTTAGGTTGTAACATGGGGCTACTATATATTGATCGTAATTAAAGCTTATTTTTTTGAACATTATTACATAAACATTCTTTAATCATATTTATAAACATTACTATTTTATTTTTATATAAGAAATTTTACTCCCCTCCAGTATCTTATATTTTAAATTTTAATGATATTGATTCCTGAATTTCAATAACAATTTTTTCATTAGTTGTAAAGAACAACATGTAATAAAAAAATTTAAAAAATTAAAAAATATTTTTTTAATATAAAATTTTGAATTAATATATTTATATTATCTATTTATTTTGAAACAATAATAAAAAACACTTGTTTAATACGTTGATGCAAATTTTTAGTCATGCATTAAGATATTTTTAAATTTAGATATTTATTTATTTGCATTGCAAAAAATTATGGTTACTCTATATAATTGTTACTCTAAGTCCCCATTCCTAAAAAATGGTTTTATCATCTATTTAATTATTTAAAAAAATTTGAATATATGTTAATGAAATAATTAATATAGTAATAGTAATTAAAACCACGGTACAAATACATTTAAAAAAAATTGAATTCATTTTATTTAAAACCATTTCACTCATGTCATATTTTAAATTTATTATCACCATTATAATTACATTTTCTATTATAATATATAAATTGTTCTTTTACATACCTTTAAAATAATTTAAAATACCTATTTTATTTTTCAAAATATATTGCAT
The DNA here is from genome assembly GCA_963277665.1 of Viscum album. Taxonomy (NCBI): domain Eukaryota; kingdom Viridiplantae; phylum Streptophyta; class Magnoliopsida; order Santalales; family Viscaceae; genus Viscum; species Viscum album. The sequence continues at coordinate 1,558,344,277 of OY728160.1, forward strand.
TAAATAATTTATAGTTTCTTCCAAACAAGATGGATATATTGATGAGTTAAAATTTTTAAATGACAAGTTATAAATATCAATATTATTTTTTACGTTAAAATAAAAATAGATGAAACAAATTTATGATTATTATCCACTAAAAACATTTTAAACGTTTGTTTTTTTTGTGATTATGATTTTACTTACTCTTTATTTAGATTCATATTCCATATCAATTAAATGATGACATCCTAAAATAAATACATCATTATTATTATCATAATTGAGATCATAATTATTTTCAAATTTTCTAATTATTAAAACTCTTATGATTTAAAAAATAATATTATCATTATTATATAATGGTATTAATATATTTTTAATTCAAAAATGTGATTTTAAATTGGTTATTTATATTTCTATTTTGGTATATATTTTATAAAATCATAAAAAATAGTATTATTTTCAATTTTTAATTATGGGATTTTAAATTCTGGTAAATTATTTTTTATAATTAATAAATCAATCAAGGGAATAAAATTTCTCTTTCTACTATACATATAAGGAATAACTTCACTTATTAGAGGACATACTATTAATTTCATGATATGTTTTCAATAATTATTTTTTATGTAACTATTTTAGTAACAAATATATGCACATAAAAATATGTTACATATACATAAAAAAACATGTTATATTTATAACATGGAATTGTTTTTTCATTTCATCAACCTTATTTTTTGGAGGACTATCAAGGGACATGTTTGGATGAACAATGACCTATATTTCAAAAAAATTATCAGAGGACATATATTCAAGACCTGTAAAAATATTAAAAATCTTAATATTTTATTCATTTTTTTACATTTGACATGAATATATCAAATAAATGAATAAGTATTTTTTTTTATTGTCAAAAAAATTTATGAATCATTTTATTAAAAATAACTACCATTAAAGGTTATGATATATCAATTTTATCCAATAGTAATATTTCCCATTAATTTTTAAAAAATAAAACATACTAATTCACATTATTAAATTATGCTTTCAACTCTTTTGAAAATTTTTCTTAAAAATAAAAAAGTTACAGATATTTATATTTTTTAAAAATTAATTCTGTTTATGTTTTATATAAGTCTTTTAAGTCAATTATTTTATGTTCACGAGATTATTATTTTTATTCTAACATTCCATATATCGTTTCATCTAATAATTTAATTAAAATATATAAAATAAATATAACTAAAATCAAACATATTTATCAATAACAAATAGGGTTACTTTTAAATCACCATACTAAATTAAAATAAAACATAGAATCTATGTGTGATTAATTGACTAAATAACTTTAAATTCATTTAAATTCATCGGACATTGATATTTTATAATAAGTAATGATATTATCATATTTAATTTCATTCCAACTAATGTTTTTCCTTTAAATTCTGTAGTTACTAACATTCCATTATGAATATAAACACACACACACACACACATATATATATATATACTTCAAATGATGGGTATATATACTCAGGAATTGAAATATATTTTATGTCAATATTCCAAGGGGTAGTAATATAAATACATAAATCAGTATTATAACCTAGCATGTAATGAAATTAATGGACTATAAAAAATTAGTTCATTATTTCATCTCACGCCTAGAAAACCATATATTACTTCATAGTCATATCATACAATTGTTTTAGATTTATTAGAAACTTTTTACAAGTATTTGATAGAACTGAAATAATAATTGAAAAATTAAATGATTCATCTTATACAGAAATTTCACAAAATCATCGATGTTATTGTTGGATCACATAAAATCCAATAATTAATTCTATTCATTTTTAAGGGATCATTAAATTTATTGGATGATACAATAATAATATATAAATTTTCTTTTTATGATGAACACATTATTATTATATAAGACGCCAAATTCTTGATTTAAATAAATAAATTACTAAAAAAATGATAAAAAAGACTAATCATAATTTTATAATCTGGCCATATGTCCTAATTATGATATAATTATTTTTAACATCATTATTTACTTAATAAACCACACAATGGTTTTATTCTATATAAGAACGTGTAATTGTTTATTAAAGAAACTCTTTATTAATCTATTATTTTTAGATAATTATTTTATGTTTTATTTTCTCAATTATTATATAAATTATATATATATTAATATTTTAAAATGTAAAATAATATTTTTTTTGTTCAGATTAATTTCAAAGATTATCTAAATTTTTAAATTTAGTGGGTCAAATTACAATAAATCTTGAAACATAATAAATATCTAATCATAACTAAATTGGGCAGTGTTCTTTTAAGTAACATAATATATAATATGTAATTAATAAAGTGATATATAACGGGGATTATATTCCATCCTAGTCATTCAAAAAACCAAATAAATTACTATTTTGTTCTTAGAATATGAGCCAAAATTTGTTAAAGATTATATATATTAAAAACATTTATCATTTCGAGACCAAGGATTAAGGAGATATTGAATACAATTAATTAATAGGATTAATACTATAAAAATATGTATTCATTTTAAACTATCATTATTTTATTAAAATTTTAATAATTGAATATATATATATATATAATTACATATATTCAATCAAATAAAATAAAATAAACCAAATGCTTACTAACCCTTAAATATAGAACGTATCAAATGATTTTTTGTTTCACAAATGATCAATTTTGATGAATGCTATATTAAAAATACGTATCTCTTTGTGGATGAAAATATTTTTAATCTTAATTATTTACTATATACTAATATCAGTGAGAGTTTTGAAATCCGCAGTTCATATATAATAATATATAAAATAAAAAATTTCATTAAAAACCTCTTGATAATCCTTTAAATCTGAAAAGATAGTTTATTATTGTCAACCGAAAAAAATTATCACCTGTAGTTATAAATTTTCACTTAATTAAAATATAAAAAATTATTAATATTGATCCCTCCAATATGAAATTGAATAACAAAATATCAGGCATTAAAAATTATGTTTCATTTATTTATTAAACCAATAGATATTTATTTATCATTACAAGATTAATCCCAATGATAAATTTCCTTGTATTTTTATATTATAAGAAAAAATAAAAAAAGTTAACATAGTGACCTTGTTAAAAAAATTGATCATTTCTGTGTGAGAGAGAAACATGCCTTTCTAGAAAATAATGATGTAATTAAATTTTACAATCAAAAACATATAAATATAAATATTCTATCATTGTCTATGTTTTTTAACATATGGGTTTTTAAAATTTTAATCAAATTTTAAATTTAATTTTTTGAATAATTCAGTAATGAATACTCAAAATACAATATTACCAAATAAATATGATTTTTTTCTATCAAATAGACTAAATAATAACATTTTCATAGTGATTGAAAATATCATGAATAATATTAATCAAAAAATTATATCCCCAAATAGTTAAACGTACCATTTAATAGAATTAATGAGTATGGGATATAATATTCCACATATTTTTAATGGTGTGAGTATTTCCATATTCCACTTAATTTAACAAATCTCATTTAATTTATTAGGCCCTTTTATACTATCTTATTATTTGTTCATGGAGATAAAATTTCTATGGGGTGGGTTTTGGAATGAAAGGATGGGTTTATGGTATGATTTTTGATGAGGTTATATTTTTAGATTAATGGTTTAGATTTCAATATTGTGATTTGGTCTAGAGGTCTGATTATGGATTGGTTTGTTTGATTTTGGTGTGGATATATGGATGAATGGATTGGTGAATCTAAAAAAAATTCATTTCTACATTGTAGAGTTATTAAGATAATGTTTGGATGATGGAGGTTGTATTTTGTATATGTTTGGGAGTTATGGTTTTGTAATTGATAATGTATTGTTCCATGTAGAATCACAATAAATTTGGGTTTTCCTATATTTTTGGGTGTTATGTTAGCTTTGTTTGACATTGAATAACAATGAATTTTCAATGGTTGATATCAAGGTTATTAAATTTTAGTATGACTTATTTCATGGTCCTTATTCTATTTTGTGTCAAGGTGTTGTATCAAGGATGATACATTACGGATAATTACTAATAGATAGTGGTCTTCACCGAATTTAATTAGATCTGAGGGTTGTCTATGTTTTTCGGGGAGACACATACATAGGGATTTATGAATATTACATTGAGTGGGTCCCATTGTGGAGTGGCACTTAATATTTATTCATGCTTCCAATGATAATCCAAACTAATATAGTGTGGAAAATAACATGGTCTTGTTATATAAATTTTTATCTGCTAGTAGTAAATTTAAAATCTCAACAAAAATCCATTTGATTTATCTTGTTTCAGTCATGCTTAGGAGGAAACGATATTGTTTTCAAGAAACCCTTTGTCACTATTTTGATCATTGATCCTTTTCCTATAGTGATTGAATTATTGTTATCTATTTTGGTTTTCAATATCCTCCATTATTTATCATCGATGAGAATCCGGAAAGTATATTTCATGGGATATTATTTATTTTTTATTAGGGGATCATAGTGTTTAGATTTATTTATGGATTCTATCATATGTGTTGGATCATTTAGACATTATTTTCTTATTCAACATGATTCCAAAGTAGATAGCAAGGCATTGGTCGAGGTAGGAGATTTTAAAACACGTCAACTATTATCATAAACAATATGTTTGATTTTCCGTTTGTGATACCCTAAAATAATAATCAAATATTTATTTTTTATATTGTTTAACACTATTTCATGCCTACTCTTGGAATATATGTGGAGCTAAGAACAAAAGGGAATGAAACTATGAATAATAATTAAATTAAAATATCACATTAAATAGATTAAGAGGAGATATCTTGTGGAAATGGATTTCTGTGTGCCCAAAAGATTTCTATACTAATTTATATGTTTTTCCACTCATAAAAATGATTATTTTCAGGGAAATTACTTGTTTTTTAAATAAGGAAATAAATTTTTCTATAGTATAGTGAAATAATTATGTAAATATGTTAAATTAAAAACTTTCCTGGGAATATGGATTTGAAAATTATTTTTTATACAATAATATTTCCTCATTCTTGTAGTGATATTTTTGATTTTTGGTGAAAATGATAGGATAAAATGAAAATGGGATGGTTGTTGTTGATGTGACATGTTATTATATTCACTTAAAAATGGATGAATATGTTGTGACATAATAATGATAATGGGAATTAGGCTAAAATGTGAGATATATAATCCCAAAATAATGTTATAAACACATTAAAATACATTATTAATTAATTGGATATTAGGATATGAATATGGGCCTAAAATTAGGATATTTGGATATTTATATAAATAATATGATGGGTTGGTTATGAGTTTTTAATGGTTTGAATTAAAAATAAATTGGCATGTTAATTATTTTTTATAGTTGGAATGAAAGGAATATTTTCATAGGATAAATATAATAAAAGTGTTTGGGTTTTTGGTAAACTATTAATAATTTAAATATATTATCATGGATGGAATAAGTGAAATAAAATATAAAAAAAATTCTCAAATGGGATGTGGGTTGGTTAATTTATTTTGAAAGGGTGAATTGATGGTATTAAAAATAAAACAGTCTATTTAAAGGGTAATTGGTGTAGATTCTAATGATAGAGAAATTGGATGTTATTTCCCAAGTTGTTTCCTTTTTCAAGAGGCTTGGTTGTGATATTGATGATGATTCATTACTGTGGAAATTAAGTTTTTTTATTTTTTGGTATATATGTTATCATAGAAATAATCAATGTCTTGTAGAAAATGATTTTATGAAGTGGTATAAGATGTGGTGGATCTTTTGAGAAGTAATTATTCGATGTAGGTATAAGAATATTGTTTACAATGGATTGAATTGTAGTGTTTGGTGTATATCCAAACAATATGTGGTATATTAGATGATATTCTAGAAGACACTATGGGGTGTTAGATAAAAGAAATGGAAAACTATATCTTGTATTATATTAATGCACTCATAAAGAATATATGGAATATATATATGAACCAAAAATAACCCACATGGTATTATATGATGTGGTTGTTATGGGATGTTGGGTTATGTGGTGGGGGTAATATGTTGAAGGAGTTTGACATGAGGTTGATGTTTGATATGTTCATGATAACCTTCCGTGGATTTGAATATCATTATATAGATGTGTAAATTAGGCTAACGGTGAGGATGTACATTGAAGGGGCGGGGGATCACTTTGGTTCCATTTGATTATATTACTCTAAATATATGAATTTTTAACGATATATATTTTGTAGTGCTGTTATGGATTAGTGGTGGTGTGGTATGTAGAGGTTATAAGATATAATGGAATCAGATTATGTAGTGATGGGAATTATGGGTTTTAGTTTGAATTTTTAAGTCATTATATATCATATATTATTCTTTTATTGTCTTATATCACACAAAAATACCTTCCAACATTTATTATATATAGATTCTTATTTTATAAGAGGGTGATTATACCAGGTTCTCTTACTTTTCTATCCCACTAAAGTTTTCTATGTTGTTACAGATTAGACCAATAGGGAATAAACATGTAGTTTAGATAAAAAGAATAAATTTGGGGTATTACAGAAATTTATAGAAACTATTATTTATAAAATTAAAATTTTCCAATTTATTTTATATTTATGAACCATTATATAGTGGGAATTTATTTATTCAATGGAATTTAATCAGTTTTTATTGGTAGCGTGCTTTAATATTCTTTGGATCATATTAGTGTAAATACTCCCATATTACTGATTTACACCATCAATGTCAACAATTAACCTTAGATCCATAATTTTATTGATTTAGGGGTTTCTTACACATTAATTTCATGCTCCATAGTTCTTATAATGGGGTATGTTCAAGATAAAGCAGTATGAAAACTTATTGTTGGGAGTTAGTTTGAAGATTGGAGATTGGAACTAGTGAAGATTGAATTGGATAGGTAAAGAAGTAGTCAATTTGAAGAATAATATATGATTTCTACTAAGGAGTTCTACATGGAGATAGATATTAATGGGAACTTAGGATTAGATTACTTGAAATTGAAAACCAATAGAAATATTTAAGTGAGTTTTCAAGAATTTCACTATTGAAATCATCAGGATGTGCCTTCATCTTTCTCATTTTATACATTGGAATTTTCATTCTATACCATACAGGCATCTCTATGATAATTATTCTATTTTTTAGATTTCAATGAGTTTTATTTATAAATTAATTTCATCTAATATCCTCAATAGAGCAAGAAATATTTTTATTAATTGGAATAAACTTCTTCACTAGAACCCGTCGAAAACATGATAATTTCTCCCTTGGTTTCTATAAACTAATTTATCAGGACTCGGCTAAATACTTCATTACTAGATCTAAAAAAATTTTATAACTGCTTCAATGATAATTATAATTTTCTATAAATAATTACTATAATATATATCTTTCATGTGTTTTTTTATTTTTGGATCCTTTATTATACATTTTCCCCTTAAAATGATGATAATCTTGAATAACTTATTTTGTAAATGTTCTTATAAGTACCTTATTTTTTATAATAGTTCATATTATTTGTGTTACCATAAAAATATGATATAATATATGTATCCTATTAAATTTAAATATATGTTCACATTTTTTAATTTTTTTTCTATAATTATGAAACAAGTAATGGAAAATCATGCTTAATGACAACAAATTTAAAAATTGGGAAATAAGTATTGAATAGTGATTCGTCATTTTTGAATTATGAATAATTTTTTTTGATAATTAATATTTTATGTGTTATATATTGAATCATTAATTTGATTTCATGCATAGTTATTGAAATATATATAAGCATGTGTAAGGGTAAGTTTTGGATTTATTATTTTGGGAAGCTTGTCTGGAAATAATATGATGCCACACGGATGAGAAGGACACATAATTACCTAAATTAAATACAATATATAATTATAATAAATTAGTAGATATTTTTTGGTTTATGATTTTGGTGAATATGAAAATTAAGTAACTAATAAAACCCTATAGTTTTAAAATTCAATGAAAATTTTCTGATATATATGAAACTACATAATTCTTAACATGGCTTCAATATATCCCACTAATTCTCCATTCATGTTACTCTCTTATAAATATTTTTTTTATTTTTTATAATATCCTAGTGAAATGAAAATATAATATATGTTACATATCATATCCACAATAATGGTCAGTATAAGACATAGTTTTTGGAGTTGGTGCCCGAGTACCACATTCATTGTACTTTATGATAACATGTATTCATTTTTTTGAGCAGTAGTAAACACCTTATCAAATCATAGTTTTTCTTCTATGTAACATAATATTTGTTAATGTCCTAAGATTAGATGTCATTATAAAAGGCCATAACAGTTCCCCTTTATGGTGATAATGAAAAAGTGTTATGACACTAATCTAAAATATACGTTATATAGCTAGATTACTTCACTGGATGGACCAAAATGATACATTATATTAGAGGTGGAGACTCTTTAGACGTTGGGTCACCTTCCCATTGTGTAAACCATTGGTAATATCCCACGTAATATATTATGATAATGATACCCACCCATAATAAGTTGAGATTTATATGTTTTATTGGATGTTATTATCCATAGTAATGTTTATTTATCCTTATAAGTTAATATTATTATTAATTATTATGAGTCGTGTAATTTGTGATATTTATGAAAATCATGAACAAATTTTTTTTTTTCAGAGAAGTAGGATACATTAGCTTTATGATGATTCATATTTCAACAACGAATTATGAGGAAATGATTTCTCCTCTTCTAATTAACGAAATTTAGTATCCTAGACCCTTTAATAGAAGTGATTTTGCCTAAATTTATCAAGGTCCATGGTGTTCTTTATGCAAGTCCAATTTATGAGAAGTCAAAGAAAAATACATTGAACATGTTGGATGATGGAACACGCTTTCAAATTTCATGATTAGAGATATCACATTAAATGGATTATATTACATTATAATCACCTGTGTGAGATATTATGTTTTTTGACATTAATTTTTCTCTATTGGTGCCTTGGCATGTTTTTAGATTTTATCCTTGCTATTTAGGTTACATCACCTAATGCCACAAAGAAAGAGGCCTCATGTGTCACACATTATGAGTAACCAAAATCATACTTAAATAACATGTTATTATTTATTATTTAACAAATTTAATAATTATTTTTAACATAAATGGTTTAATAATTAATCGTGTTTACTTTATTTTTGGTATTCTATCAGTAGTTATTTGAGAGAATATAATTAGAGAGGGATATTTATTTATTATTTATTTTCAATTTTCTGAATAAAATATTTACTTATTTATTGGACATTAATGTGGTGACATTTAGTTAATAATTAAATATTCATTATTCATGACCTGATAAATATTTTGGAGGAATGGAAGACTCTAGTTAATGATGTGGTGACAAATAATATATATTGAATAATAATTTCTTAATTTATATTTATTATTAAATCTCTTATTAATAAATTTTTGAGAAATAATATTATTATTAAAATTATAGATATGGTTTTCCTTAAGGGAATGAATAAATAATAAGGGTAACACTCACAATTATTTATTTATAACCCTAGAAATATATAAACCCAATTATATTATTTTCCTAGAGATATAATTGTTTTTTTTGGTTTTTAAAAAAAATTGGAGAATCCTCTCAATCCCTAAAGAAACCTATTATCCATGAATGTTCCCAAGAAAAAAAGGGAGAGCTTCATCCATCTCCTACTCTCATGTTAAGAGAGATCAATTAGAACACTTTATAAGTGATTCTAATTGTTATAAATTGAACGTGGTGAAAGTGATAGGATTTTATATGATATCACCTAAAGATCCATATGGTGAAGATTAGAGATTTTTGGAACACATGTGGATCACCCGTAGTGGGAATATTCCCCTGATTCCTATAATACAATGACCATACAATACAGATCTGTTGTCAAATCCATCAATTAAGATATAATTCACAGAAGTAAATTATTTATTTGATGAAATTAATTATAAACAATATTTTATAATCCTCAATATGGTCCTAAAATTTAATCTATTATTTGTTTTTTATTCAATTATGTTGATCATGGCCTATTTCATTGTGTAGCTCTCACCTTGGTCATTGACCATGACAACATGAAAAGATGGGTGTGACCTATCTAATGCTTGCACTGCACCTAAAATCATCTTGTGAAGTCAGAGAATTCACATAATTATTAATAATTTTATAAGGATCATTGATTTATTTTTGAATTTTTCATTTAGTTTTTAAATTTATTTTAACCATTATTTTAATCCATATTGTAATATATGCTTCATCGCCATTATTTTTTTCAATATCTAATAAAAATTAATATTTTTGAATAAATAAAATCAAAATATCATCTAGAAGTGCTGAGGACTTTAGATGGATAAAAAATATTACATGACGTGTAACCAGAGTAACATGCCATGTAATAGTGTAAAATGAACTAGGAATTAATTCATAATTAATTCAAATAGTGTGCATTAAATAAACGTGGTGAATTTAATTATGTGCACTGAATGCTGACCGGGATATCCTAGCGCATGGCTAGTTAGAGTACACAACCATTTGAGAGAATATAAATTGAAAATCAAACATATTGTTTATGATAATAGTTGACGTGTTTTGAAATCTCCTACCTCGACCAATGCCTTTCTATCTACTTTGGAATCAAGGATAATAACAAATAATGTTTAAAAGATCCAGCACATGTGAAAGAATCCACAAATAAATCTAAACACTTTGATCCCCTCATAAAAAATCAATAATATCCCTTGAAATATACTTTCCTGATTCTCATTGTTCATAAATAATGGAGGATGTTGATAAAAACCTTAGATAAAAAAATTCAATCACTATAATAAAAGGATCAAGGATAAAAATATTGAAAAAGAGTTTCTTGAAAACAATATCATGTCCTCAAAGGCTTGACTGAAACAAGAGAAATTAAATAGAGTTTTATTGAGATTTTAAATTTATACCTAGGATAGAAAAATTAATATAACAAGACCATGTTATTTTCCACACAATAGTAGTGTGGATTATCATATGAACCATGGAGAAATATTAATGGCCACTCCACAATGGGACCCACTCAAAGTAATTTTCTTAAATCCCTATGTATGTGTCCTCCCGTAAAACATTGACAACCCTCAGATCTAATAAAATTCGGTGAAGACCGCTATCTATTGGTAATTATCCATAATGTATCATCTTAGCTCTGACACCTTGAAACAAAATAGAATATGTACCATGAAATATGTCATACTAAAATATAATAACCTTGATATCAACCATTGAAAAATATATTTTATACAATGACAAACAAAACTAACATAACACCTAAAAATATAGGAAACCCAAATTTTTTTGTGGTTCTACATGGAGAAATACACTATCCATTATAAACCCATAACTACCATCAAATATAATTTAATTTATTAGACCCTTATGGAATATATTATTGCATGTTCATGGAGATAAAATTTCTATGGGGTGGGTTTTTGAATGAAAGGATGGGTTTATGGTGAGATTTGTGATGAGGTTATATTTTTTAGAATAATGGTTTAGATTTAAATATTCTGATTTGTTTTAGAGGTTTGATTGTGGATTGGATAGTTTGATTTTGGTGTGGATATATGGATGTGTGGCTTGGTGAATCTAAAAAAAATTCATTTCTACATTGTGGAGTTATTAAGATAATTTTTGGATGATAGAGGTTGTATTTTGTATATGTTTTGGAGTTATGGTTGTATAATGGATAGTTTATTGTGTCATTTAGAACCACAATAAATTTGGGGTTTCCTATATTTTTAGGTGTTTTGTTAGTTTTGTTTTCCATTGTATAACATAGATTTTTTAATGGTTGATATCAATGTTTTTCTATTTTTGTATAACTTATTTCTAGGTCCTTATTCCATTTTGTGCCAATGTGTTAGATCTAGGATGATATATTATGGATAATTACAAATAGATAGTGTTTTTCAACGAATTTTATTAGACATGAGGGTTGTAAATGTTCTACAGGGAGACACATACATAGGGATTTATTAATATTACTTTGAGTGGGTCCCATTGTGGAGTGTCCATTAATATTTCATCATGGTTCTGATGATAATCCAAACTAATATAGTGTGGAAAATAACATGGTTTTGATATATTAATTTTTCTATCCTAGGTATAAATTTAAAACCTCAACAAAACTCCATTTAATTTCTCTTATTTCAGTCAAGCTCAGGAGGACATGATATTGTTTTCTAGAAACCCTTTTTCACAATTTGGATCAGTTATCCTTTACCTATAGTGATTTAATTATTGTTATCTATGGTGGTTATCAACATCCTCCATTATTTATCATTGATGGTAATCAAGAAATTATATTTCATGGGATATAATTGATTTTTTATGAGGGGATAAAAATGTTTAGATTTATTTGTGGATTCTCTATCATGTGCTGGATCTTCTAAACATTATTTTTTTTAATCACATTGATTACAAAGAAGATATCAATGCATTGGAATAGGTAGGAGATTTCAAAACACGTCCATTATTATCATAAACAATATGTTTGATTTTCTGTTTCTGATACCCTAAAATAATGATCAAATATTTATTTGTTATTATTGTTTATCACTATTTCATGTGTACTCTTGGAATATATGTGGAGCTAAGAAAAAAAGGGAATGAAAATATTAAAAATAATTAAATTAAAATATCACATTAAATAGATTAAGTGGATATATCTTGTGGAAATGGATTTATGTGTTCCCAATAGATTCCTATACTAATTTATATGTTCATCCACTCATAAATATGATTATTCTCATAGACATTCCTTGTTTTTTAAATAATCAAATAACTATTTCTACGTTATAGTGAGATAAATATGTAGAGATGTTAAATAAAAAAATTTCATTGTAATATGGATTTGAAATTCTTTGTTATACTATAATATTTCATGATTCTTATTGTGATATTTTTTATTTTTGGTGAAAATTTTAGGTTAAAATGAAAATGGAAAGGTTGTTGTTAATGTGACATGTTATTCAATTCACTTAAAAATGGATGAATAATTTGTGACATAATAATGTTAATGGGAATGAGGCTAAACTATGAGATTTATAATCCCAAAATAATGTTATAAAAGCTATAAAATACATTATAAATGAATTGAAAAGTAGGATATGAAAATGGGCCTAAAATTTGGATATTTGTATATTAATATAAATGATATTATGTGTTGGTTATAGGTTTGTAATGGTTTTAATTAAACAAAAATTGGCGTGTTAATTATTTTTTATGGGTAGAATTAAATGAATATTTTCAAAGGATAAATTTAATAAAAGGGTTTATGTTTTTGGTAAACTATTAAAAATAGAAATATATTATCATGGATGGAATAAGTGAAATAAAATATAAAAAAAATCTCAAATTGTATGTGGGTTGGTTAATCAATTTGGAAAGGGTGAATGGATGGAATTAAAAATGAAATAGTCTATGTAAAGGTTATTTAGTGTAGATTGTAATAATAGATAAATTGGATTTTATTTCCCATGTTGTTTCCTTTTTCAAGAGGCTTGGTTGTGAAATTGATGATGATTCATTACTACGGAAATTAAATTTTTTATTTTGGGTTTATATGTTATCATAGAAATAATTAATGTCTTGTGGGAAATGGTTTTATAAAGCGATATATGATGTGGTGGATATTTTGGGAAATAATTATTCTATGTATGTATAAGAATATTGTATACAATGGCTTGATTTTTAATTCTTGGTGTATTTCCAAACAATATGAGGTATATTAGATGACATTAAAGAAGACCCTATGGGGTGTTATATAGAAGCAATGGAAAACCACATCTTGTATTATATTTATGTAATCATAATGAATATCGGGAATATGTAAATGAACTGAATGAATCCACATGGTATTATATGATTTGGTGGTTATGGGATGTTGGTTTATGTCGTGGGGGTCATATGTTGAAGGAGTCTAACATGAGGTTGATGTTTGATATGTTCATGATAACCATCTGTGGATTTGAATATTACGATAAGGATGTGGAAATGAGGCTAATGGTGATGATATACATGGAAGGTGTGGGGGATCAGTTTGGTTCCATTTGATTATATTACTATAAATAACTGAATTTTGAACGATAAATATTTTGTATTATAGTCATGGATTTGTGGTGCTGTGGTATGTGGAGGTTATAAGATATAATGGAATCAACTTATGTAGTGATGGGAATTATGTGGTTTTAGTTTGTATTTTTAAATCTACATATATCATATATTATTCTTTTCTTGTCTTATATCACAAAGAAATACATTTCAACATTTATTGTATAAAGATTATTATTTTTTTAAGAGGGTGATTATACCAAGGTATCCTACCTATCTATCCAACTAATGTAATATATGTTCTTATAGATTAGACCAATAGAGAATTTTATTTTTGTTTATATAACATGGATAAATTTGGTGTATTACAATGATTTATATAAATTATTATTTATTAAATTAATGTTTATCATTTTATTTCATATTTATGAACCATTAGGTTGTGGGAATTTATTTATCCAATGGAATTTACTCAGTTTTTATTAGTGGTGAGATTTAATATTCTTATGATCTTATGATGGTTAATACTCTGATATGAATGATTTACACTATAAATTTCAAAAAAATTCCTTATATCCATCATTTTATTGATTTATGGGTCTCTTACACATTAATTTCAGGATCCATAGTTTTTCTAATGGGGTATGTTAAAGATAAAGTAGTATATAAACTTATTGTTGGGAGTTAGGATGAAGATTGGAGATTGGAACTAGTGAAGATTGAATTAGATTAGTAAATAATTAGTCAATATGAAGCATAATATATTTTTTCGACTAAGGAGTTCTACACGAAGATATATATTAATGGGACGTTAGGATTAGATTAATGGGAATTAAAAACCATTAGAAATATTTAAGTGAGTTTGGAAGAATTTCACTATTGAAGTCATCGAGATGTTCCTTTATATTTCTCATTTTATATATTGGATTTTCATTCTATACCATATACGCATCTCTATGATAATTATTCACTTTTTTTAATTATAAATTAATTTTATCTAATAACCTCAATAGAGTAAGAAATCATTTTATTAATTGGAATACACTTTTTCACTAAAACCTATCGAAAACAGGATAATTTCTCCCTTGGTTTCTATAAACTAATTTATCATGACTCGGTTAAATACTTCATTACTAGATCTCAAAATTCGTATATATGTTTCAGTGATAATTATAATTTTATATAAATAATTACTGTAATTTCTATGTTTCATGTGGTTTTTTATTACGAGAACCTTTATTATACACTTTCCCCTTAAAATGATGATAATCTGTGATAAATTATATTGTAAATGTGCTTAGAAGTACCTTATTTTTCATAATAGTTCATATTCTTTATGTTACCTTAAAAATATGATATAATATATATATCTTTTTAAAATTAAATATCGGTCCAAATTTTTTAATTTTTTTATATAATTCATGAAACATGTGATGGAAAATCATGCTTATTGACAACCAATTTAAAAAAGGTGAAATTTTTATTGAATAACGATTCGTCATTTTTGAAGTACGAATAATTTTTTTGATATTAAATCTTTTATGTGTTATATATTGAATCATTAAGTTTTTTTTCATGCGTAGTTATTAAAATATATATGTCCATGTGTAAGCGTAAGTTGGGGATTTATTATTTTGGGAAGCTTGTCTAGAAATAATATGATGCCACACGGATGATATGGATTCATTATTACCTAAATTACAGACAATATATCATTATAATAAATTATTATAAGTTTTTTGGTTTATGATTTTAGAGAATTTGAAAATCCATTAACTAATAAAACCCTATTTTTTAAAAAATCAATGAAAATTTTCCAACATATATGAAACTACCTAATTCTTAACATGACTTCAATATATCCCACTAATTATCCATTCATGTTACTCTCCTATAAATATCATTTTTTTATTTTTCTTCATATCCTAGTGAAATGGAAATATAATATATGTTACATCTCATATCCTCAGAAATGTCCAACATAATACATAGTTGTTGGAGTTGGTTCCCTAGTAACACCTTTTTTGTACTTTATGATAACATGTATTCATTGTTTTTTATACTAGTAAACTCCATAACAAATCATGGTTTTCCTTCTATGTAACAGAGTATTTTTTTAATTTCCTAAGATTAGTTGTCATTCTAAAAGGCCATAATTGTTCCCCTCTATAATGATAATGAAAAAGTGATTTGACACTATTCTTAAATAAACGTTCTATAGCTATATTATATCACTTTAGGGACCAAAATGATATAGGATATTATAGTTAGAGACTCATAGGACATTGGGTAACCTTCCCGTGGTGTAAACCCTTGATAATATCCCATTTAAGATATTATGATAATGAGACTCACCCATAGGAAGTCGACATTTATATGTTTTATTCAATGTTATTTTCAATAAGAATGTTTATTTATCCTTAGAAATTAATATTATTATTAATTATTATGAGTTGTGTAATTTTTGACATTTATGAAAATCATTAACACATATTCTTGTGGGTAAGTAGAATACATTAGCTTCGTTATGATTAATATTTAAATAATGAATTATGAGGAAATGATTTTCCCCTCTTCTAATTAACAAAAGTTGGTATCTTGGAACATTTTATAGAAGTGACTTTGCCTAAATATATCAAGGTCCATTGTGTTCTTTATGCAAGTTCAATTTATGAGAAGTCAAAGAAAGAGACATTGAGAATATTGGATGATGGAACTAGCATTCAAACTTCTTGATTATAGATATCACTTTAAATGGATTATATTACATTATAATCACCTATGTGAGATATTATGTTTTCTTACAGTAATTTTTCTATATGGGTTCCTTGGCATGTTGTTAGATTTTAACCTTGTTATTTAGGATACTTCACCTATTTCCATGGAGAAAGATGCCTCGAGTGTCACACATTATGGGTTACCAAAATCATAGTTAAATAACATCTTATTATTTATTATTTATCAATTTGAATAAAAAATATTCCCTTAAATAGTTTCATAATTAATCATGTTTACTTTATTTCTATTATTCTATTAGTAGTTAATTGAGAGAATATAATTTGAGAAGTATATTTAATAACTATTTATTTTCTATTTTGTGAATAAAATATTTATTTATTTGTCGGACATTAATGTGGTGACATTTAGTTAACAATTAAATAGTCATTATTCATGACCTGATAAATATTGTGGAGGAATCGAAGCCTGTTTTTAATGTTATGGTGAAAAATAATATATATTGAATAATAATTGCTTAATTTATATTTAATGTTAAATCTCTTATTAAGAAAATTTTTAGAAATAATAATATTATTATAATTATAGATATTTTTTACTTAAGGGATTGAATAAATAATAAGGGGAACTTTATCAATTATTTATTTATAACCCTATCAATAGATAAACCCAATTATATTATTTTCCTAGAGATATAATTTTTTATTTCAGTTTTTCAAAAAAAGGGAGAATCCTCTCAATCCGTAAAGAAACATATTATCCAATAATGTTACCAAGAAAAAAGAGAGATCATCATCCATCTCCTACTCTCATGTTAAGAGAGATCAAAGAGAACACTTTAGAAGCGATTCTAATTGTGATAAATTGAATGTGGTGAAAGTGATAGTATTTTCTATGATAGAACTAGAAGATTCATATGGTGATGATGAGAGATTTATGGAACACTTGTGGATCACCACTAGTGGGAATATTCCCTTGATTCCTATAATACAATAATCATACAATGCAGATCGATTTTCATATCCATCAATTAAGATATAATTCACAAAAGTAAATTATTTATTTGATGAAATTATTTTTAAAAAATATTTGATAATTCTCAACATGGTCCTAAAATTTAATATATTATCAGTTTTATTTGATTCGGTTTTTTTTATCATGGCCTATTTCATTATGTATCTCTCATAATGGTCATTGACCATGAAAACATTAAAGGATGGGTACAACCCATCTAATGCTTCCACTGGACCTAAAATCATCAGGTAAAGTCAAAGAATTCAAATAATTATTAATAATTATATAAGTATCATTGATTTATCTGTGAATTTTTCATTTAGTTTTAAATTTTAGTTTAACCATTATTTTAATCCATATTGCGAGATATGCTTCTTTGTCATTATTTTTTTCAATATCTAATAAAACAATTTGTTTTTTGGAAGAAATAAAATCAAATCTCATCTAGAGGTGCTGAGGATTTTGGAGGGATAAAAAAATATTACACGATGTCTAACCAGAGTAACATGTCATGTAATAGTGTAAAATGGACATGGAATTAATTCATAATTAATTCAAATAGTGTGCATTAAATACACATGGTGAATTAGATTATGTGTACTGCATGTTGATCGGCCCATCCCGGAACATGTCCAGTTATAGTACACAACCATTATCCAATGCACATTTTGTGTAGTCCTCTAAGTCACAGAACTGATGTGTATTTTGAAACATGACAGACCAAATTGGGGACCGTGTGACTCGAAGACCACACACTGTATATCCCTTTGTACATCCCATTTACTCCAATTTTTCAAAGGAATGATTTACACACTGATCCCCAAGGCATGATCCATGGATAGATAGAGATAGATGGTCATGCCGTGTATCTCACATGAAAAACCATATACACATATCAAATAATGTGGAATTAAAATTATTTTTTTACTTTTTAAACATTATAGACATGTTCTTTTGTGTGGTCATTATGTTGATAGGACATGCAATGTGGTTATTTTTAATATATATATCGGTGTGTGTGTGTGTTTAATTTAATTTTATGTAATGTTAAGATCTTCTTATCATGCATGATTCTTATTATTGTTATTACACCATGTGCATTTAATCATGAAACTATGTATTAAATTCTTGTAATTCAGGTAATCATTAATTTGATGGTGCATATTACAAAATGAGGTGATATGTCATGTATTATCGATTTCAAAAGAGTATGTAGTATATGAGCATAATAGATTTTGGGTTTATTTACATGGTTATTTACCATGTTTCATTAATGGTAAATTTATGTACATAGTTAATTTTAATTAAATTTATTGAATTTGTATAAAATTATTATGGATGATGACCTCCAAAAAATTCGGATGGTAATTAAGATAAAATTATTGAATAATTAATTAATATAATTAATTTATTAAAGCATGATTTAATTTCAACAAAAAAAATTAATTATTGAATTCCAGTTTAGTTAAATGAATTATTCATTTCATGAATGTGGGTGGTCATGAGAATTGAATATACCTTTTAATGTTATTGGGTATCTTTAATTTGACATTTAATTAAATTTTAGGACTATGTACCCACTCTAATCTTATATGAATTGGAATGAATTCCCATGGTTTCATTTATGTAAATCACTTCCCCCTCACATGCATGTGACTAAAATCATATGTAATAGATATCGCTCCCACGTTCTTGGAGGCAGTTATAGACTGTGGAAGGGGTGAAACCAATCCAAGAGATATACATTATGTGTGTAGGTGGTAATCTATAACACATAACAAAATTGGTTCATAGTGTTTTCCCCTATATCATTGGATAATTTATCAACTATTAGATAAAATGAACATTAGTAAAATCTCTTGATCATAAAAATTTGTTTTTTTCAGTTTTCATGGTAATTTCATTATGGGTGTTTTATCACAATCACATGAATTAATAAATTAAAAATAAATCATGATAAAACTAAAATAAATTGACTTATGTGTAATTATTATCTAATACATGGTTAATCACTTATGTAATTCCACTTATTATTAACAAGAATGTGATAAAGAAGAAAATTGGAAATTTATTTACAAAATTATAATTTTCCTCAATAAGATATATTATGTTAGTATGTCCTTCCACTACTTCATTTAATATTTAACCATAGTTCAAAGTTCATGATTAACAAAAGATGGGGTGATTTCAATTTTTGATGAATTTTAAGGTGAGTTTTTCAGTTGATATAACTTTTTCCACATCAATGTTTGACTACAAAAGTAGGGATTTGTAACACCCCGAGCTTCTATGATACGCATCTCATTCAATAATGCAATAGTTTGCATTGTATGCAACTTCAAGTTCTAACACACACCACAACCAATCAAAGTAGCTGTTATGAATAGTAATACCCACTTTTTAAAATTATAGAAATTTTATATTTCAAAATCGACTTCATTTTTGTATTCGGAATATCGAAATTATCCTATGTTTACTTTTTTGTAATTTTCTGAGAACTTCTAATTTTCAATGAATAGTGAAAAAATACTTAAAAACAACTTTTTTAATCAAAATAATTTATAGTGATAAATTATACTATTGAGTGGTTTTAAACTATAATTAGAATATATTTTTACCATTTTATCCAATGGTGTTCATTAGAATTAATTTCACTTTGAAATTAGACATAAACAATTGTCAATCTTTTGATATATATTGTTTCTTAAAAACATGCTATTTGTTGTGACAGTGGGAATTAATTATAAAATTAATTAATGCAACTTATATTTTTGGAATTTTTTAAAATAGACATCATTTTTGGATTTGGAATATCAATTATAGCTTAGGGTGAAATTTTGGCATTGTTCTGAAAAACTTCAATTTTTGATGAATAGTGAAACCACTAAGTGGTAGTTAAAAAACTGATTTTTCGTTTAAATGAAACATTACCACTTCTGTGATTTGATTTTATGAAATCCGACATACATGGTTTTCATTAGGAATTAAAATTTTGTTCAATGAGATTAAAATAATTTTTTTGGTGAATAGTAACTTTTAAGTTCAATTAATCGCGATTAAAGGTAATTAGTGAAATTTATGGTAAAAATAGTATTATAAAAATATGGAATGACCTTTACACTTGTCAAACCACTATTTTATGTGTCATGGACGACCAAGAAAATCCATGGGTCTACTTGGGGTCCCCATGGAGCCACTTTGGTAGGAAAAGGACATAAATAACTTTTTATTTAATGTTAAAATAAAAAGGTCACAAACAAGAGTTGTTTTACTAAAACAATTTTTAAATTGGGTTATAAAAGTTATATTTTTGACTATAAATATTCATTATAAAGATAAATAGATTTCCTAAATCATGATAATTTTTTTATAATTTTTAGACATTAAATAAATTAAATTATTTATGACACCATGATGATGCAGCGATTACCTCATTAATTAACGATTTAAATAAAATGAAAAGATAATGTAAAATCCAAGACTTACACTTGTCCAACCCTATTGGATGGGTATATTTCGAACTCGTATCACCTTATCCTCTAATTATGGAAGTGTGGTACCTTTAGAATCAGAAAAACATTGTATAATAATGTAACATTTCATTACTTTCCAAGAGTGCCCCTCCTCTCCACTTATAAAAGGCCCCCACCACTACCACTTTACTCACATTTTCAAAGCCTTTTGGCTTGTCCAACCTCTGCCCAAATACTCTCCCAACTTTCCTACCTTACTCCTAGAAGCCTCACATTGGGCATAATTCTTCCCAAGGAAGACTTTGGCTCAAATCAAAAGAGTTATCCAATTTTAAGGTAATGTCTTCTCTTATGTTATTTTGTTTTATTTTGCTTATCCAACCCCATAAACTCTTTTTATTCATTTATTTTGTAACAAAACCAGTATCCTAAATATACTATGATGTTGTTATAAGATGTATTCGAGCTACACTTACACATACCTACATCTAATGGTTAAAGAACATACTGTTTCCGTGGATGGAGAATTTCTCTCTCACGAAATGATGATTGTTCAACACTCATGTAACACCTTCAAAGGTGTCCATTAAGATGTCACACTATTTATATATGATATATAATGTGTTTATGTTTTAATTAAGGTTCTTTATTTTTCATTTTAGGCATACTTTATGATTTCCATTGTGGGTAAATGCGATAATTTCATTTTAGGAAGTGCGGACTACCGCCCCCTCAAAGTGATTTGAATCGTTAATGTCATATGTGGGATGTATAAAGGATGGAGTAAATGATATTATATATGATATTATACTGGAATTATAATATACCTTTATATAATTATGATTTAATTAAATATTAAATAGAAATGAAAGTAGCGTTCATGAGTACGTAGGGCTTACCGTCTCCATGAACGGTGCATTTCATTTCTTATCTCTAAACTTTATGGAATATTATAAATGCATTATATACTGGATATATATGAGATATATGATATCTATATCATGAATATAATTCTGGATATAATGGATATTTCACCACATGAACAACTTGTAATTATAAGAAGTTTATTTTTGACTCAAGTACCAAAGATCTACAAAACGACCGTTATTAACTTAAATAAATACATAATGTTCATAACATTGTAATAAGTGATATAAAAGGAATAAAGAAGTAGAAGAAGGTTCTTAAGAAATTATAAATTAACTCTAGTTTATTATTCCAGAGGTTAAAGAACGGTCGAGTCAAGACAGGACGCAAGGTAAGGGAATTTCTTAACCCAATTTCCATTCTTTGGGTTAATCTCCTACTTTCAAATTATGTCATGATATTATTATGTTATATCTTGTATTTTTACTTTCTTTATGTGTACATATAGTGAATACACATAATAGATCTATTTTATTTTAAAAATGACCTTTCTAAGGACTTCGTCTCAATCTTCTTTCATTAAGGCATATTTGGTTTTATACACAACTTTCCTTTATACGGTGTATAAACACCTTTTACTTTTACATTTATTCAAAGGAATATTTTTATATGAAGTGTTTTACTAAACAAAAAAAAGGAATGTTTTTCTTGTTATACGTATGCGGCGACAACGACTTCTCCGCCACCATGGCTATTATTTGGGTTTCAGCTTCCTCTATAAACCATAACTTTTTTTTTAAATGAAAAATAAATTCCATGTTTTAACTTTCTTCTATTTTGGTATTTAAAATGGTTTTGAAAACGTTTTTATTATATCAATGTGTTGTATTGATATCTTGTGATTGAAATGTGGAAATGTTATGTTTCCTTTATGCATGTTTTATGTGATACAATTATGTTATGGTTTATGATAAGTTTAAACCTGTTCATATGAGGAATGCATTGGACTTAATAAGTGACGGGTGGACCCCGCTATAGCTCCTCGATGCATCGGAAGGTCTCATGAGACAAACTACTGTCTTGGAATGAGGCCCTGACAAAATCTTATTTGTGGTCTTTGCACGAGGCCTTGACTACGTGGTGATGATAGTCTGGCATTATGCATTCCATCATTATGAAAGTGGTTATTGATATTGCATGAGATTATTCGACCAGTAGAATATCCATGTGAATAAGTAAATAGAATTATCTCATTTTACTTTTTCCATATTATGTTTATGTTCAAGTTTAAAAGGCTTTTTTTAGTTATACATTTCCTTAAATGTGTATGTTTATTTATGAAAGCTTCCGCAATATTGTTATCCTTACTGAGCATCTGAGCTCACCCCTTTCAATGTTTTAATATTTTCCAGGATGTGAAGAAGTATTTTATGAATGACCTCCAGGGATAGTCAAAAGAGGATATGAGTGTGGACTATGGAGACTTTGTATTTGTAGATTTTCACTTTATGATTCAATGTAACATTTATGAATGTATCTGGTGTTTCCAAGGGTACTAAACTAATCGGTCTTTCGAGACTTGATCTTTTGTGATCATGCCAATGTTACAAAGTAATGCACCGACTCTGGGTAGCTGGGGTCGGGGCATTACAGTTGGTATCAGAGGCAGTTTAGTACTAACCTTGGAAGTTAGATTTAGATAAACTCGGATTAGAGCACATAGCCCGAAGATAGACTTTAAGGATTAGTATAGAAGAACTTCCAAGTATTTTGGTATTATAGAGATTTTGTGAGTTTTCCGAGCAATACATCCCTGTCTGGATATGAGCTGGTAGAGGTGGCTCTAGTACAGATGTACCTAGGGGTAAAACCTGAAAATACCACTTTGAGCTAGGCTCGAACGGGAACTGGTGCACAAAAACGGGCCTTTCTGCACTCTTGGTTACGACACTCCGGGGGGATATTCTTAGGACAATTCTCATTTTCTTTAAAAAGCACTATGAAGGGTTATGAGTATATAATTCCTCAAAAAAAAATTTTATGATTATGGATTATATCCATAAATAGTTCAATTAGTGTTAAGTGTTTTACTAGTATGGAATTAAGTATTTTGATTCATAAACTAATCTAGTTTATGCCATTGTTTAGAAATGGAGCCTAGTGGAAGGAATGTAAATTGTATCAATGCACGCACTCCGTGTAGGGATTGCCCTCCTGCTCAAGATAATTATTGTGGATCTGGAGATACAACTGGTGCTGATCAACTTATTACCATTCCGGGACAACTCACTCAGGTTATGAATAATAACCTTACTCATATGGAGCACCCTGATCCGCAATGTGGAGGATCAATGTTAGACCACTTCATGAGGCAAAAACCGCAAACATTTAATGCGGGTACAAATCCATTAGTAGCTGAGCAATGGATAAATTCCTTAGAAAAAATATTCCACGCCTTGGGGAGTAGTGAAAGGGAAAAGGTTATCATGGCAGTCTACCGCCTCACTGGAGATGCCGATCAATGGTGGTCATTGATTCAAAACACAAAGGAAGAGGTTTAAGTATCAAATATGGAATTTAGGGAGTTCAAATATCTTTCCTTAGAAAAATACTTTCCACATGACCATCGAGCAGACATGGAAAGGCAATTTATGAGTTTGAGAAAAAAGGAGGATGATAATGTCGCAAAGTATGAGGCTAACTTTACAAGGTTAGTGAGGCATGCAGCAGGTTATATACATAACCCAAGAAGTAAGATTGATCGTTTCATTGATGGTTTAAAACCATTTCTTCGTCGAGCATTAGTCTCACAAACCTTCTCATCGTATGAAGACATTGTCTCATGTGCTGTCAAGACAGAAAAGGAATTCTCTAAATCTTATGACAATAAAGTAAAGAAAGTGAAGAAGAGAACTGTGGAACAAGAGACAGATAAAGGGAAAAAGGGAAAGAAGGATTTTCCATTTTGTGATAATTGGGGGAAGAATCACCCTGGTACTTGCCTAAAAGGAATGGGAGTTTGTTATAAATGTGGAGAAAAAGGTCACCAGGCGCGTGATTGCAATGGAAAGAAAGAGGCTATCAATGTTGAATGCTACAATTGTAGAGAAATGGGTCATTATGAAAATGAATGTCCTAAGAGTCAGAGAAACTTACCTCAGAAAAGGCCAAGGGATCAAGGCCAATCTTATGCTGTGACTAGAGTTCAAGAAGAATAATTAATTTATTGGTGCTTTTGGACTCACGGACTATATTCTGGTTATTAGAATAATGTGATATATATATAAGGATTGTACTGTAGTACTTGTTGTTTCAGTAAGGTTTTAATATGATGAAGGTAATAATATTTTTAGTATGTTACAATAAGAGAAACTTTACTTTGTTTGGGGAATCTGATAAATTGATGTTGGAATTAAGAGACCTTTTAGAGAAAGTTTGGACAGAGGTATTTTGGATAACTATAAAGGTTGGGATGGATTAAGTTGAACTTTTAATAGTATTGTTTAAGGTTAAAACATTTCTGAAGATTATTTTTGGAATATTATAATACTATATTTTTAGGAAAAGGACAACCTGCAGGGTGGGGCATAACCCATCGCGTCGGACAATGCTGCAGGAATCGAACCCACAACCATAGTGCGACAAGCCTTTATTACCTACCACTAGCCTACATGAAGTCCCTGGTTATTACAAAATAGTTTTACTAATCTAAATGGTATGTGATAATATTTCTAACCTTATACAATTTGGATAAATAGAATATTTTTGAGTCCTATTACCTTTTAGAGTGAAAGATGGGTTTGTGGTAAAAAAAATTTAAAGAATGAAAGTCTACATGACAAGTATGTATATTCCCTTACGTTCTTAGTAAATCTCCTAAATAAATTCCTCAACTTTATAAAAGGTAACTTAAAACAAAAACGTTGCTGTTTAACTTTTCCAACTGGGGATTCAATGACCGTTTAACCAATCACTTGTTTGTGATTTTCTTATTGTTAACTTTATACTAATCCAGTTTTCTACAACCCTCCATCAGACCTTGATGGTTTGTTTTTCTTCCATATCCATATTTTCATAGAATCCTAGTATGGGCTATCTCGGGTGACCGTTGTACTTATCATTCTTTCTTTTAATGTTATATTTTTATTAACCTTATTTCTGATGTGGGTTTTCTACAAAGGTATTTTCTATTTTAAACCTTTTATTTTCAAAGAAAAATTTCAAATTGCGAGGACGCAATTTATTGAAGGAGGGGAGAATGTAACACCCCGAGCTTCTATGATATTCTTCTCATTCAATAATTCAATAGCTTGCATTGTACGCAACTTCGAGTTTTAACACACACCACAACCAATCAAAGTAGCCGTTATTTATAGTAACAACCACTTTTTAAAATTATAGAAATTTTATATTTCAAAATGGACTTCATTTTTGTATTCGGAAAATAGAAATTATCCTAAGTTTAATTTTTTGTAATTTTCTGAGAACTTCCAATATTATATGAATAGTGAAAAAATACTTAAAAACAACTTTTTTAATCAAAATAATTTATAGTGATAAATTATACTATTTAGTGGTTTTAAACTATAATTATAATATCTTTTTACCATTTTATCCAATGGTGTTCATTATAATTAATATCACTTTGAAATTTGACATAAACAATTGTCAATCTTTTGATATATATTGTTACTTAAAAACACGCTATTTGTTGTGACAGTGGGAATTAATTATAAAATTAATTAATGCATCTTATATTTTTGGAATTTTGTAAAATAGGCATCATTTTGGGATTTGGAATATCAATTATATCTTAGTGTGAAATTTTTGCATTGTTCTGAAAAACTTCAATTTTTGATGAATAGTGAAACCACTAAGTGGTAGTTAAAAAAAATGGTTTTTTCATTTAAATGAAACATTACCACTTCTGTGATTTGATTTTCAAAAATACAACATACATGGTTGTCATTATGAAGTAAAATGTGGCTCAATGGGATTAAAATAATTTTTTTTGTGAATAGTAACTTTTAAGTTTAATTAATCGCGATTAAATGTAATTAGTGAAATTTATGGTAAAAATAGTATTATAAAAATATGGAATGACCTTTACACTTGTCCAACCACTATCGTATGTGTCATGGCAGACCAAGACAATCCATGGGTCAACTTGGGGATCCAATGGAGCCACTTTGGTAGGAAAAGGGCATAAATAACTTTTTATTTAATGTTAAAATAAAAAGGTCACAAACAAGAGTTGTTTTACTAAAACAATTTTTAAATGGATTTATACAAGCCATATTTTTGACTATAAATATTCATTATAAAGATAAAAAGATTTCATACATCATGATAATTGTTTTTATAATTTTTAGACATTAAATAAATTAAATTATTTATGACACCATGATGATGCAGTGATTACCTCATTAATTAACAATTTAAATAAAATGAAAAGATAATGTAAAATCCAAGTCTTACACTTGTACCAAGCCTATTGGATTGGTATATTTAGAACCCGTATCACCTTATCCTAGAATTATAGAAGTGTGGGACCTTTATAATCCGAAAAACATTGTATAATAAAGTAACATTTCATTACTTTCCAAGAGTTCCCCTCCTCTCCACTTATAAAAGGCCCCCACCACTACCACCTTACTCACAATTTCAAAGCCTTTTGGCTCGGCCAAACTCTGCCCAAATACTCTCCCAACTTCCCTCCCTTACTCCTAGAAGCCTCACTTTGGGCAGAATTCTTCCCAAGGAAGCCTTTGGCTCAAATCAAAAGAGTTACCCAATTTTAAGGTAATGTCTTCTCTTATGTTATTTTGTTTTATTTTGATTATCCAACCCCCTAAACTCTTTTTATTCATTTCTTTTGTAACAAAACCAGTATAATTATTATACTAGGATGTTATTATAAGAATTATTAGAGCTACACTTACACATACCTACATCTAATGGTTAAAGAACATACTGTTTCTGTGGATGGAAAATTTCTGCCTCACGAAATGATGATTGTTCAACACTCATACAACACCTTCAAAGGTGGCCATTAAGATGTCACTATATTTATATATGATATATAATATGTTTATGTTTTAATTAAGGCTCTGTATTTTTCATTTTGTGGCATACTTTATGATTTCCATTATGCATAAACACGATAATTTCATTTTAGGAAGTCCGGACTACCGCCCCCTCAAAGTGATTTGAATGGTTAATGCCATATGTGGGATGTATAAAGGATGGAGTAAATGATATTATATATGATATTATACTGGAATTATAATATAAATTTATATCATTATGATTTAATTAAATACAAAATAGAAATGAAAATAGCATTCATGCGTACGTACGGCTTACCGTCTCCATGAACGGTGCATTTCATTTTTTACCTCTAAACGTTATGGAATATTATAAATGCATGTATATACAGGATATATATGAGATACATGATATCTATATCATGAATATAATTCTGGATATAATGGATATTTCACCACATGAACAACTTGTAATTATAAGAAGTTTATTTTTGACTCAAGTACCAAAGATCTACAAAACGACCGTTATTAACTTAAATAAATACATAATGTTCATAACATGGTAATAAGTGATATAAAAGAAATAAAAAAGTAGAAGAAGGTTCTTATGAAATTATAAATTAACTCTAGTTTATTATTCCAGAGGTTAAAGAACGGTCGAGTCAAGACAGGACGCAAGGTAAGGGAATTTCTTAACCCAATTTCTATTCTTTGGGTTAATCTCCTACTTTCAAATTATGTCATGATATTATTATGTCATATCTTGTATTTTTACTGTCTTTATGTGTAACTATAGTTAATACACAGAATAGATCTATTTTGTTTATAAAATGATCTTTGTAACGACTTCGTCTCAATCTTCTTTCATTAAGGCATATTTGGTTTTATACACAACTTTCCTTTATACGGTTTACAAACACCTTTGACTTTTACATTTCTTCAAAATGAATCTTTTTATATGAAGTGTTTTACTAAACGACAAAAAGGAATGTTTTTCTTGTCGTACGTATGTGGCGACAACGACTTCTCCTCCTCCATGGCCATTATTTGGGTTTCGGCTTCCTCTACAATCCATAACTTTTTTTAAAATGAAAAATAAATTCCATGTTTTAAATTTCTTCTATTTTGGTATTGAAAATGGTATTGAAAGCGTTTTTATTATATCAATCTGTTGTATGGATATCTTGTGATTGAAATGTGGAAATGTTATGTTTCCTTTATGCATGTTTTATGTGATACGATTATGTTATGGTTTATGATATGTTTAAACCTGTTCATATGAGGAATGCATTGGACTTAATAAGTGACGGGTGGAGCCCACTATAGCTCCTCGATGCATCGGTAGGTCTAATAAGACAAACTAGTGACATGGCATGAGGCCTTGACAAAATCATATTTGTGGTCTTGGCACGAGGCCTTGACTACGTGTTTATGATAGTCTGGAATTATGCATTCCATCATTATGAAAGTGGTTATTGATATTGCATGTGATTATTAGACCAGTAGAATATCCATGTGAATAAGTAAATGGAATTATCTCATTTTACCTTTTCCATATTATGTTTAAGTTCAAGATTAAAAGACTTTTGTTTTAGTTATACATTGCCTTAAATGTTTATGTTTATTTATGATAGCTTCCACAATATTGTTATCCTTACTGAGCATCTAAGCTAACCCCTTTCAATATTTTAATATTTTCCAGGATTTGAAGAAGTTTTTTATGAATGACCTGGAGGGATAGTCAAAAGAGGATATGAGTGTGGACTATGGAGACTTTGTATTTGTATATTTTAACTTTATGATGTAATGTAACATTTATGAATGTATCTAGTGTTTCCAAGGCTACTAAACTAATTGGTATTTCGAGACTTGATCATTTGTTATCATGCCAATGTTACGAAGTAATGCACCGACTCTGGGTAGCTGGGGTCGGGGCGTTACAGTTGGTATCAGAGGCAATTTAGTACTAACCTTGGAAGCTAGATTTAGATAAACTCTGATTAGAGCACATAGCCCGAAGATAGACTTTAAGGATTAATATAGAAGAACTTCCTAGAATTTTGGTATTATAGAGATTTTGGGAGTTTTCTGAGCGATACATACCTGTCTGGATACGAGCAGGTAGAGGTGGATCTGGCACAGATGTACCTAGGGGTAAAACCAGAAGACACTGCTTTGAGCTAGACTCGAACGGGAACTGTTGCACGACAACAGGCCTTGCTGCACTCTTGGTTATGACACTCCCGGGGGATATGCTTAGGACAATTCTCATTTTCTTTACAAACAACATTGAAGGGTTATGAGCATATAATTCCTCAAAAAAAACATTTTTATGATTATGGATTATATCCATGAATAGTTCAATTAGTGTTAAGTGTTTTACTAGAATGGAATTATGTATTTTTATTCATAAACTAATCTAGTTTATTCCATTGTTTAGAAATGGCGCCTAGTGGAAGGAATGGAAACTATATCAATGCACGCACTCCGTATAGGGATTTCCCTCATGCTCAAGATAATTATTGTGGATCTGGAGATACAACTGGTGCTGATCAAATTATTACCATTCTGGGACAACTCACTCGGGTTATGAATAATATCCTTACTCGTATGGAGCACCCTGATCCGCAATGTGGAGGATCAATGTTAGACCGCTTCATGAGGAAATAACCGCCAACATTTAATAGGGGTACAAATCCATTAGTAGCTGAGCAATGGATAAATTCCTTAGAAAAAAATATTCCATGCCTTGGGGAGTAGTGAAAATGAAAAGGTTATCATGGCAGTCTACCGCCTCACTGGAGATGCCGATCAATGGTGGTCATTGATTTGAAACACAAATTAAGATGATGAAGTATCAAATATGGAATGGAGGGAGTTCAAATATCTTTTCTTAGAAAAATACTTTCCACATGACCATCGAGCAGATATGGAATGGAAATTTCTGAGTCTGAGACAAAAGGAGGATGAGAATGTCGCAAAGTATGAGGCTAACTTTACAAGGTTAGTGAGGCATGCAGCAGATTATATACATAACCCAGGAAGTAATATTGATCGTTTATTTGATGGTTTAAAACCATTTCTTCGCCGAGCATTAGTCTCACAAACCTTCTCGTCATATGAAGACATTGTCTCATGTGCTATGAAGACAGAAAATGAATTCTCTAAATCTTATGACAATAAAGTAAAGCAAGATAAGAAGAGAACTGTGGAACAAGAGACAGATAAAGGGAAA
The DNA here is from genome assembly GCA_963277665.1 of Viscum album. Classification (NCBI taxonomy): domain Eukaryota; kingdom Viridiplantae; phylum Streptophyta; class Magnoliopsida; order Santalales; family Viscaceae; genus Viscum; species Viscum album. The sequence goes on from OY728160.1 coordinate 1,558,375,890, forward strand.
AATGGAATGAAGGATTTTCCATTATGTGATAATTGTGGGAAGAATCAACCTGGTACATGCCTAAAAGGAATGGGATTTTGTTATAAATGTGGAGAAAAAGTTCACCAGGTGCGTGATTGCAAAGGAAAGAAAGAGGCTATCAATGTTGAATGCTACAATTTTAGAGAAATGGGTCATTATGCAAATGAATATCTTAAGCGTCAGGGAAACTTACCACAGAAAAGGCCAAGGGATCTTGGCCAATCTTATGCTGTGACTACAGTTGAACCAGAATAATTAATTTATTGGTGATTTGGACTCATGGATTATATTCTGGTTATTAGAATAATTTGATATATTTATAAGGATTGTACTGCAGTACTTGTTGTTTCAGTAAGGTTTTAATATGATGAAGGTAATAATATTTTTAGTATGTGACAATAAGAGAAAATTTACTTTGTTTGGGGAATCTGATAAATTGATGTTGGAATTAAGAGACCTTTTAGAGAAATTTTGGACAGAGGTATTTTGAATAACTATAAAGGCTGGGATGGATTAAGTTGAACATTGAATAGTATTGTTTAAGGTTAAAACATTTCTGAATATTATTTTTTGGAATATTATAATACTATATTTTTAGGAAAAGGACAACATGCAGGGTGGGGCATAACCCGTCACGTCGGACAAAGCTGCAGAAATCGAACCCACAACCATAGTGCGACATGCCTTTATTACCTACCACTAGCCAACAGAAAGTCCCTAGTTATTAAAATATAGTTTTACTAATCTAAATGGTATGTGTTAATATTTGGAACCTTATACAATTAAGATAAATAGAATATTTTTGAGTTCTATTACCTTTTAGATTGAAAGATGGGTTTGTGGTAAAGAATTTTTAAAGAATGAAAGTCTACATGAGAAGTATGTATATTCCCTTACGTTCTTAGTAAATATCCTAAATAAATTCCTCAACTTTATAAAAGGTATCTTAAAACAAAAATATTTCCGGTTAACTTTTCCAACTGGGGATTCAATGACCGTTTAACCAATCACGAGTTTGTGATTTTCTTATTGTTAACTTTCTCCTAATCCAGTTTTCTACAACTCTCCATCCGAACTTGATGGTTTGTTTTTCTTCCATATCCATATTTTCATATAATCCTAGTATGGGCTATCTCGGGTGACCTTTGTACTTATCTTTATTTCTTTTAAAGTTATATTTTTATTAACCTTATTTCCGATGTGGGTTTTCTACAAAGGTATTTTCTATTTTCAACCTTTTATTTTCAAAGAAAAATTTCAAATTGCGAGGAGGCAATTTATTGAAGGAGGGGAGAATGTAACACCCCGAGCTTCTATGATACGCTTCTCATTCAATAATGCAATAGCTTGAATTGTACGCAACTTCGAGTTCTAACACACACCACAAGCAATCAAAGTAGCCGTTATGAATAGTAATATCCACTTTTTAAAATTATAGAAATTTTATATTTCAAAATGGACTTCATTTTTTATTCAGAATATCGAAATTATCCTAAGTTTAATTTTTTGTAATTTTCTGAGAACTTCCAATTTTCTATGAATAGTGAAAAAATACATAAAAAGAACATTTTTAATCAAAATAATTTATAGTGATAAATTATAATATTGAGTGGTTTTAAACTATAATTAGAATATATTTTTACCATTTTATCCAATGGTGTTCATTAGAATTAATTTCACTTTGATATTGGACGTAAACAATTGTCAATCTTTTGATATATATTGTTTCATAAAAACACGCTATTTGTTGTGATAGCGGGAATTAATTATAAAATTAATTAATGCAACTTATATTTTTGGAATTTTGTAAAATAGACATCATTTTTGTATTTGGAATATCAATTATAGCTTAGGGTGAAATTTTGGCATTGTTCTGAAAATCATCAATTTTTTATGAATTGTGAAACCACTAAGTGGTAGTTAAAAAAACTAATTTTTCGTTTAAATGAAACATTACCACTTCTGTGATTTGATTTTCAAAAATCCGACATGCATGGTTGTCATTAGGAATTAAAATGTGGTTCAATGGGATTAAAATAATTTTGTGGTGAATAGTAACTTTTAAGTTTAATTAATCGCGATTAAAGATAATTAGTGAAATTTATGGTACAAATAGTATTATAAAAATATAGAATGACCTTTACACTTGTCCAACCACTATTTTATGTGTCATGGCCGACCAATACAATCCATGGGTCAACTTGGGGACCCCATGGAGCCACTTTGGTAGGAAAAGGACATAAATAACGTTTTATTTAATGTTAAAATAAAAAGGTCACAAACAAGAGTTGTTTTTCTAAAAAAAATTAAATGGGGTTATACAAGTCATATTTTTGACTATAAATATTAATTAGAAAGATAAAAAGATTTAATACATCATGAAATTTTTTTATAATTTTTAGACATTAAATAAATTAAATTATTTATGACACCATGATGATGCAGCGATTACCTCATTAATTAACGATTTAAATAAAATGAAAAGATAATGTAAAATACAAGGAATACACTAGTCCAAAGCCTATTTTATGGGTAGATTTAGAACCATTATCACCTTATACTCTAATTATAGAAGTTTGGGACCTTTAGAATTGGAAAAGCATTGTATAATAAAGTAACATTTCATTACTTTCCAAGAGTTCCCCTCCTCTCCACTTATAAAAGGCCCCCACCACTACCACCTTACTCACACTTTCAAAGCCTTTTGGCTCGGCCAACCTCTACCCAAATACTCTCCAAACATCCCTCCCTTACTCATATAAGCCTCACATTGGGCAGAATGCTTCCCAAGGAAGCCATTGGCTCAAATCAAAAAAGTTACCCAATTTTAAGGTAATGTCTTCTCTTATGTTATTTTGTTTTATTTTGCTAATCCAACCCCCTAAACTCTTATTATTTATTTCTTTTGTAACAACAACAGTATCCTCAATATACTAGGATGCTTTTATACTAAGTATTCCAGCTACACTTACACATAATTACATCTAATGGTTAAAGAACATACTATTTCTGTGGATGACAAATTTCTGCCTCACGAAACGATGATTGTTCAACACTCATATAACACCATAAAAGGTGGCCATTAAGATGCCAATCTATTTATATATGATATATAATATGTTTATGTTTTACTTAAGGTTCTGTATTTTTCATTTGTGGCATACTTTATGATTTCCATTATGGGTAAACACGATAATTTCATTTTAGAAAGTGCGGACTACCGCCCCCTCAAAGTGATTTGAATCGTTAATGCCATATGTGGGATGTATAAAGGATGGAGTAAATGATATTATATATGATATTATACTGGAATTATAATATACCTTTATATCATTATGATTTCATTAAATACAAAATAGAAATGAAAGTAGCGTTCATGCGTACGTACGGCTTACCGTCTCCATGAACGGTGCATTTCATTTCTTACCTCTAAACCTTATGGAATATTATAAATGCTTGTATATAATGGAGATATATGAGATATATGATATCTATATAATGAATATAATTCTGGATATAATGGATATTTCACCACATGAACAACTTGTAATTATAAGAAGTTTTTTTTTGACTCAAGTACCAAAGATCTACAAAACGACCATTATTAACTTAAATAAATACATAATGTTTATAACATGGTAATAAGTGATATAAAAGGAATAAAAAACTTGAAAAAGGTTCTTAAGAAATTATAAATTATCTCTAGTTAATTTTTCAGGAGGTTAAATAATGGTCGAGTCAAGACAGGACGCAAGGTAAGGGAAGTTCATAACCCAATTTCCATTCTTTGGGTTAATCTCCTACTTTCAAATTATGTCATGATATTATTATGTCATATCTTGTATTTTTTACTTTATTTATGTGTACTTATAGTGAATACACATAATAGATCTATTATATTTTAAAAATGATCTTCGTAAGGACTTCGTCTCAATCTTCTTTCATTAAGGCATATTTGGTTTTATACACAACTTTCCTTTATACGGTGTATAAACCCCTTTGACTTTTAAGTTTATTCAAAAGGAATATTTTTATATGAAGTGTTTTACTAAACGACAAATAGGAATGTTTTTCTTGTCGTACGTATACGGCGACAACGACTTCTCCACCGCCATGGCCATTATTTGGGTTTCGGCTTCCTCTACAAGCCATAACTTTTTTTAAATGAAAAATAAATTCCATGTTTTAACTTTCTTCTATTTTGGTATTGAAAATGGTTTTGAAAGCATTTTTTTTATATCAATGTGTTGTATTGATATATTTTGATTGAAATGTGGAAATTTTATGTTTCCTTTATGCATGTTTTATGTGATACAATTATGTTATGGTTTATGATATGTTTAAACCTGTTTATATGATGAATGCATTGAACTTAATAAGTGGCGGGTGGAGCTTGCTATAGCTCCTCGATGCATCGGCAGGTCTCATGAGACAAACTAGTGTCTTGGCACGAGGCCCTAACAAAATCTTATTTGTGGTCTTGGCGTGAGGCATTGACTACATGGTTATGATAGTCTGGCATTATGCATTCCATCATTATGAAAGTTGTTATTGATATTGCATGTGATTATTCGACCAGTAGAATATCCATGTGAATAAGTAAATGGCATTATATCATTTTACTTTTTCCATATTATGTTTAAGTTCAAGTTTAAAAGACTTTTGTTTTAGTTATACATTGCCTTAAATGATTATGTTTATTTATGAAAGCTTCCGCAATATTGTTATCCTTACTGAGCATCTGAGCTCACCCCTTTCAATGTTTTAATATTTTCTAAGATGTGAAGAAGTATTTTATGAATAACCTGCACGGATAGTCAAAAGAGGATATGAGTGTGGACTATGGAGACTTTTTATTTGTAGATATTCCCTTTATGATGTAATGTAACATTTATGAATATATCTAGTGTTTCCAAGTCTACTAAACTAATCGGTCTTTCGAGACTTGATCTTTTGTGATCATGCCAATGTTACGAAGTAATGCACCGACTCTGGGTAGCTGGGGTCAGGGCATTAGAGGCTTGGTGTAACTAAGTGGAAATAATTAAGGAAATCATATTTAAGGAATTTTGAATTTGGAAATCCACTCAACACATCATGGAACTTTGAGGTAATGCGGTTGGCAATTATAATTCCTTCCTAAAACCATTCAGGTATCTTACCCAACCATTGTTTGGGTAATGTGAAATGTAATGCAGATCATTTCCAAAGAACTATTCAATAAAGGTGATATTTGGAATCCAATGGTGAGGAAAATGGTGTATCTATAAAATAATGGGAGATTAATAAATATAATATTTATTTATTTTCCAAATTCTTTGTAGATAATGTACAAAATTGATTCTCATATTATTTGTATAAACAACAATAAAATAATTTCAAACATATCACTATGATCCACATATGAGAAGGAAAAACTCCTCATCGAAACAAATTTATTAACGTGGTAGTGGAACTTAATTGTTATGAATTTCCATAAAAAGAAATTTTATGTGCTGGAAGAAGTAATTCCTAAAGACTATAGAAATATGGATATTGATAAATTGTTTTCTATCTATGATAAAAAGGAAAACGATGCTACCTATATTCATTGTTTAATGATATAATCCATGAAAAATGAGATATTTATGTAACAAGAGGGCACCAAATAATATAAAATTATGTCTAGCCTTAAATATATCAATCATTTAAAGGTATGAAAAGAGAGATATGAGATCTATAATGCATTGTTTGAATAAATTCCTGGAGTTTTTGTGCCAGTTGGCCCTCATGTAGTACAGTGTATTGGAAACATTGAATGGTTAGGCATCCTAGAGATTAAATTATCAAATTATTTACATACATATATCATTGTTTTAGCACTTCAAAAGTTCTTTTGAATTTTATTTATACTTCCTATATGAAGAATAAAATAATAGTTTGTCAAAACATCTAATATAGATTCATAAAGTGGATAAGAACCTGGGACATGATTAAACCACAATCTTTATGGTGAATATGAAAAGTGATAATTAGTTAAAGGGTCCCAAGACTCATAACAAGTCTAAAGCTACCAATCACTATCCTTACAAGAAGAGGAAGTACCTGAGGTAGGGTACGAAAAAGGATGATCTATGTTTTGAATGTGGAAAGCAAGGTCAATGGATAAATAACCGCACCCATAAATAAGGAGAAGTTAATGTTTCATTCAATATTCAGTGAAATCCTTCAATATATACACACTGATAATTAGATTACACATTTGGGGCTCATATCTATATATAAATGTAAGAAACATGTAGATCTCAATAGGATTCTAGACGATATGTGGATATGAGAGCTTAATATTGTGTGTGGTTAGAGGCGCTATCCATTGGTGAATACCACCATTCATTTCCAAAGAGAATTATTTTTATTTTAAAGGATTTTTATGGTATACCAACTATTAACAAGAAACGAATTTATATACCATGCATAGTTGATGAAGGGTTTATTTTTATGTTTAGAAATTAAACATGTTTCATATATAAAGAAAAAAATATGACATGGAACATTTAAATAATGGTCTCTAGGTATTAAATTATGAAACCCAAGTACTATAAATTGATAATGAATAATGTTCACCTGATGCATATAAAACTCCGATATGGAATTATGGCCTATGTCATGTAAATGAGAAGTTCTTGAAAAATCATTGTCATCATGGTTATTTAGACGTTTATGACCTTAAACCACATAAAATATGTCATTATTTTTTATAAGGAAAAATGAACAAATGACCAATCAATTGATGGGGTGAAAGGGATAATGATAATATAGGATTTTTACACAATATTAATTGTGCAAAATTTCCTTTAGAAGAAAGAGGTGGGTATCCATACTTCATAACTTATACTGATGAGTCCAGTAGAAATGGATATGAATAATTGATGAGGTATAAGTCTAAGTGCATTGATAAATTCATGGAATTTATGAATGAATTAGGGAATCAATTTTTAAAGAAGATAAAGAATCATCGACCTTATTGAGGTGGTGGATATATTAACCATGTGTTTATCAACATTTTAAGGGAGTTTGTAATCATATCATAACTTACTCCACCTTACACACCAAAGTGGAATGATGTTTCTGAATAGAGGAATCATAAAACGTTAGACCTAGTATGGTTGATAATGAGTCATGAAGATCTTCCATTATCATTCTGGGAATATTAATTATAAACTAAAACATATACATTAAACTGAGTACCAACTAATCTGGAAAATCAATTTACCATCAAGTTATAGAGTGGGAAAAATTTTCTTTTCTCATAAAAGTGGATGGGGTTGCACGGAGTTTGTTAATTCCTTCTCATGAATAAAACTAGAACCATTGGGCACAAAGTGTATCTTTATTGTGTATCCCAAAGAAACAAAGATATAACACCTATAAAACAGTTAAGGTAAGAAAGTAATTATTGGTAGATAATTTTCCTTCATGTGAGAGAGTACAATCTCAAATATGATAGTGGGATAAATATTGACTTAGATAAATTTGATTCACATGATATATAAGATTCAGAAAAGGAATAGGTTCCATAGGACCCCATGGGAGAATTAGTTCATGAAACACGAGTACTGTATAAAAACACAAGAGAGGAAAAAGAAATTGAGAGATATGGTTTTCTAGTTTCCAAATATGGTGACTCATTATAGATTGAAAATGATTAACCTAAATCCTAAAATGAAGAAGTATATAGCTCATAAGATACAAGTTGGAAGAATAATTGGATTCTAAAATGGGATCTAAATATCCGACCCATGATTGGTTTCTGGTATATCTTCCAATTTATTTAATTCTTGTTTGGTGGAAATGGGTATTCACGAAAAAACATGACATGTAAGGTAGTGTAAATACCTATAAATAAAGGATAGTGTTTGAAGGGTTTAATAATCATCAAGTAATTGACTATGATGAATCCTTTTTACCAGTTTCCATGTTTTTGTAAATAATAATTCTGATTTTATAGTTTCATACAGTGATTATGAGATTTGTTATATGGATGTAAAAACACAATCCATAATGGGAACCTTTAGGAAGATGTCTATATGACATAACCAGAAGGGTTTGTTACTCCAGGTGATGGAAAAATGATTTTCAAGTGGTAGAGTAATATTTATGGATTTTAGAAAGTATCCAAGTCATTTAACATTTCATTCAATGATTTTGTAAAAGAATTTTGTTTGATCAAGAATGAATGTGATCCATGCTTTTAGAAGAGTTTTAGTGGGAATGTGATCTTTATTCAAGTATTGAATGTTGATGAAATATTACCTATTGGAAATTACATACCGGTCTTATAGTTTGATAAGGAATGGTTATATTGTTTTCTCCATTATGAAATTAGGTGAAACATCATATATTATATTGATCAAGAGAATTCTTGATAGATCAAAGGGTTTTATTAGACAATGATAAAGTACATATATTGTGATGTACTAAATATGTTTATGATGGAAAAATACAAGAGGGGATTTCATCTAGTGTCACATGGTTTACATAATTATAATATTATGTGTTCTCCAAAACAACAAAAGAATGTGACAATGTGTAATATCCCATACTCTTCGATGATAGGATCAATCTTTTATTCCATTTTATGTACTAGAATTGACGAGTCCTTCTCATTGTTCATGGTAAGTAGATATCAATCTGATCTTGGAGATATAACATCAGTATGATATTAAGAATATCCTTAAGTATCTAAGAAGAGCTAAGGATATGTTCTTGTTGTATAGAGAAGATGAGGAGATGTTCCTCATATGGTATACCAATGCTTATTTTCAAACAAATCAAAATGATCTAAAGTCACATAGAGGATATTTTTTCTATCTAAATGGAGGAGATGTGATTTGGAAGAGTTCAAATCAGCTTATAGTCACTAATACTATACTGGATTCAATGTATATAGTTACTTCGGATGCATCCAAGGAATCCATTTGGATGAAAAACGTTTTCTAGGAGCATGATGTTGTACTTAGTAGTAAAGACCCCATCACATTGTATGGTGATAATACTATCACAATGGCCCATGAAAACGTTCTAGGGGGGCACCTAAAAATATTATACTTTTGAAGTATCACATCTTTAGGGATTTTAGGATAGGGGTGGTGTTGCAGTAAGCTGAGTACCCATAGAAGAGAATGTAGTTGACCCCTTGACTAAAGGCATATCTTAGTAGAAGCAAGGACATCATGTGAGAGCCAGTAGACTAAAAGATGTTAGACATTGTCTCTAGTTAAAGTTTTATTATGTCGGAGTTTTTCCATATAACCACTTATTTTTACTTTATGATAACTTGTAATAATAATTTTGAATACTAGTAAAATCATTATCATATCATGATTGTTCATCTGTGTGACATAGTATGTGATAATGTCTTAATAATAGTTATCATGATAAATGTTCATAATAGATCCCCATTATGAGGATAAGGTAGACATCAAATAAAATTATTCATATATATATTTCCTATAGAAACCCCAACCTTTTACACATATCATTACATGTTTTTAGGAATAATAATGCATCATATTACAAGTCAAGGATCCCTAAGTTGAGTGTCTTGGAAGACTAGGTGCATAAACCTGAAAAAATGTGACTAAATAAAAGATTTATTTATTTAATATTCGTTAAGATATCCTAACATACATTTTTCACATATATATTCATATAATAATATGAGGATAAAATGAAAAAATATATGAGTAATAAATCCCAGTAAGGGAATAAGCATACCAATAAAGAATTAGCACATGGGTTAGAAGGTGTTAATGTTTTTAGTAAAAAATTAATTTTCACTTAGTCAGCCATAAACATAGAGTCATAATAATGTGTATGTAATAAAAAACATGAATTTAGAATTATTTATTTGTAGTTTCACATAGAGGAGATCATGTCATGGGTAACCACCAATACTGTTGCACATGGTAGCATGAGTCAAGGCCAACTGCCAAGACCGTTGCAGACCACATCTCATGAGACACAACATTAACCAATGAATTGAGGAACTATTTGGGTGAACCCATCATAACATGTTTATGAATATTCTTTCCACATATTAAATCAGACAAAATCAATTGTACATAAACATAAGGGTTACCCATGGTAAGAATTTGGTATCATAATCATGTCATAAAGAATAACAAATTAGAGTATCTTAAAATGCCCATTAAAAAAGGAATTAGATCATGAAGGGATAGTAATGGGTTATATTACACATATATCATTTTAAGTGTTGTCAACATAAATTAATAACTTGTAAAAAATATTAGTTAAGAAACATTAGAATTGAAGGATTTTAGTGCGGTTAAAGGAAAACATCAATGGTCAGTTAAAACATAAAAGGGAATAATCTGTTATATAAAACCATGAGCGAACCCATAATTTTTTAATAATAGAAATATTGGTTTTATAAAAATAATTATGGATTAATACAAATTTTATAATGTACTAGAATATGGGTAATAATTCGGGAGGTTCCATTAAAACGGACTTGCTTATTAGGATGAATTAAGGAGAGAATCATTAGAGAAATTGTATATCACTAAAAGATAATGATGAATGGATATTGATACATGAGTTTGGATCATATACCCATAATTTAAAATATATTTTTTAAAAACAATATATTACATCATTTTGGTAAAAATTAAGATAGAACAACTCGAAGGAATAATGGAGGTTTGGGTAGAATCCCTTACCGAAAGTACGATGGTGTCTTTCACTTGATCATAATGTCCTAGATACCCAAATTAAATTCAATAATTAATATTTCCAGAACCTCTTATACAATTAATTGATTTATTATAACCTTATTGTGTTCATTAATGACCTTTTTAGTAGCTTTATAGGTTCAATTTCATTTTTTTGGGAGCGTTTGTTACCTTGGTTGTTATGATTGGTCTAATTATATACATGTATGAAAAAAATGTAAGGTGAGAATTATTGTCCATAATTGGAGTTATATGTTATTATTGAACATAAAAATGATTACACAGTTATAAAATTCATTTTGTTATATGGAGTGTTGATGAATCATTTTATAAAACATTATCGATAACCGTTTGGTTTAATTGGTGATTTTTGGATCACAACAAACACATTTTTCATTATAAATTAATATAATCTATAAAAACAGATTATATAAGCTGAAATAATACATAATAAATATATTATAGTCTACTTTGGCAATAAAAATGGTTTCATTACTAGAATCGAGGATGGTAAAAGAAATTGAAAACTCACCATCCTTGATTGTGATGAATTAACACATCTCTGATGGTGTTTTCATTATTTCTGTAAAGGGATGGGAAAAGAGATATGATTATGCATTATTAAATTATCATGACAATATTATATTACATGTATGGTAATGGAGGTATCACACCATTTGGATCAGGATGGGTGAGGATAGAAATAAAAAAAGGAACATGAAATGAAAATAAAAGAAAAGAAAATAGGAATTTACCTCTTGAATATATATTCCTTGAGAGCCTCTTTAAGGGAGTGGTTTTGGTGTTTTAATATGAAAAAGATCCCATGGACATAAGAGATGGTATTAGGGAGAGATTTTAATAGAATTCAGACAAGGAACAATGCATTAGTGGTGTGAAGAGGGGTGGTATTTATAGGATAGGAGTGGAGGGGTTTCCAATTATTTTAATCATTAGTTTAATATTTCTTCTCAACAATATTAATATCCATGATTATTGTAACCCAAAATAGTAAATAGAGTATTTCAGTTCAAACAAAATTCAATTTACATCATCCATTACTCAAGCATGAAGCAGAAATTCATTTATTTAGTATTTATCGTAAATTATCATATTATACTATTCACAAAAAATTCAAGTGTTTTTGAAAAATCCCAAAAATTTGCTAAATACATTTTTAAATAATTAGAATTATAAAATTAACTCCATTATATGAAAATAATTTTCTAAATATGAGAAATTTAAGTTTATTTAAAATCATAATTTACTTAAAAAATTCTAATTTTAAAATTAAAACTCTTTTTCTAACACATTGAAAAATTAATTAAGGTCCCTTAAATTTATCTTATGATCATAATTAATAAAAATAAATAATAAATAATATATTTTATGACAATAAGTTTTATTCTAAACAGTTAAATTAATCATAAAATTGTTATTAAATATACATTAATTGCAAAAATACCAACACTTAATTAACAATTTCTAAAATATTTAATTAATTATACAATGATATATTACTATAATATTTTCACTTATAAGATGGGTGAATTTTATTTATAATTTCATTAGTGAGTTTTCTATTTAATTGGTCGGTTAACAATTCATAAGGGTAAGTTACTATTCACAGAAATTTATGCATGTCCTATCGAACTCCAAACATCTTACTGATCACAACCAAGTATATAAGATTTGCAAAATTCAAATCACAGAACTGGAAATATTAGGTTTAATGGTCACATAGTACTTAGTAGTTCATTTAAGCCATATGTGTCATCGTGTGGTGATTTTATGCAATTATAATATATGGCATAATTATAATAAAGGAATTCCATTGATAAAACCATGGGCTATTACATTATTCCCCATTATGAAATCTCTCCTTCAAAATTTTATTCTACATTCTTTGCTGAAAATAGGTGTGGGAACTTTTCCATCATCACTTCCTCTAGTTCCCATGATACCTCTTCATACTTATGTCTCGACCATAGTACATTGACCAGGTGAGTACTCTTCTTACGTATAACCATATCTATATGACCCAAGATCTTTACTGGCTACACCTCGTTAGAAAGATCATTCTCCAACTGTACCTCCTTCGATGATAGTACATGTGAAGGATATGGTATGTTCATCCTTAAAAGGGATACATGGAAGACATCTTGTGCTTTAGAAATTATAGGTGGAAGTTCTAGTAGATAGACCATAGATCTGACACGATCAAGAATCTCGAAGGGGCTGATGTACCTAGGACAAAGCTTTATTTTATTCTCAAATCTGTCGACCTTCTTCTATAGATACTTATGGAGGAATACCATGTCTCCAACATTAAACATAGGGTATCATCGACAATTATCTACTTAGATATTTTTTGGACTTTGGGCTAGCATGATGTGCTGCAAAAAGTGTTTCACCTTCTCCACCATTTATTTGACAATTTTAGGTCATAGTAGCTTACACTCACTTACTTTAACCCACTACACTGGTGTTCTGCACCTTTTACCATAATAGTCATTATATGGTGCCTTTCAGATGCCGGAGTGGGATCTTTTTTAGAAGATTTCGATAAGTGGAAGATGTTGGTCCCATTCTCCTTTGGAGTCCATAGAACACACTCTCAACATATCTCCTGGTGTCTGAATAGTTCACACAGATTGGCCATCGGTTTGAGTATGATAGGCTCTAAATAATTTTTGTTCAGTGCTATGAGCATGTTGGAGACTTCTTCATAACATCAAAGTGAACCTCTGATCTCTATTAAATATAACAGATAGTGGTAATCCATACATCCTTACCACCACTTTGATATATATCCATGCGATTTTATACAATGATATATCCTCTGGAATTGTGATAATGTGAGTTGCCTTTATAAGATGATCGATAATTACCCATATGGCATTGTTTCCTATGGATTTCCTTGGATGTCCAGTTACAATGCCCATGGTGATGTTCTCCCACATCCATGTTGAGAAAAAAGTCCAGGTTGATGTTCTTCAACTTCCATGTAGGTATGTGAAGTGGTTGCATCACCCCATTAGAAATTATACATTCAATCTTTACTTATTGACATACGAGGCACTTTGATGTCTATTTAGAAATATTCTTCTTCATATTTTCCCACCAAATGTTCTCTAAGATATCTCGATACGTATTTGTGATCCTTGGGAGAATAAATACGGTTGAACTACGTGCATCATTAAAAATATCCTACTTTTATCTATGAAATTGATGGTACCCATAATCAAGACCCAAATCTTACAACTCCTTCCTCTTCAATCATGAACTCACTATACTTCCCATTTGTAATAGCTTCCATTTTATTCTAAATTTACACATTATTTGTTTGAGCATCCATTATTTTCTCCACGAGGGATGGTTTAGCAATATTTTGAGAAAAAATTGATGATCTTTCTACATTAATTATTCCCATATACATCCTTTACGAATAAAAGAATATTGAATCCATTTTAACTCTTATCATTGACAACGATGTAGGATCCTTTCTACCTAGAGCATCTACCACCTTATTTTCCTTACTAGGATGGTAGTAGATTGACCAGTCATAATTATTTATGAGCTCTAACAATATTCTCTTATGCATATTAAGCTAATATTATGAGAATACATATTTTAGACTTTTGTGATCAGTATATTTCTCATAATTCTCCCCATGGTGATAATAAAACCATATTTTCAATGAAAAGATCACATATTACAACTCTAGCTCATGGGTGAGAAAGTTTTTCTCATTGATATTCATCATTCTAGAGGAGTAGGTTGTCACTATATCATTTTGAATTATTATACAGCCAAATAATTTAATTGAAGAATCACTATTCACCATAAAGAGTTCTCCACTTGTTGGGAGTGTGAGTACTGGATTAGTGATAGGGATCGTTTTGTGGTCCTTAAAGCATTCCATAAATTATTGAGTCGAGAAAAACATTAACCCCCCTTCCAGGTCATCTTGTTAATTGCGATTGAAAATAATTAGAGGTTATTCACAAATCATTGATAATAACCAACTAGACCTAGAATGGTGTGGAAATCTGTTACATATGTTGGCTTGGGCCACTCTTCTATTTCCTTTTTTTGGAAGTGTCTACATATATCCCTTCCCTTGTGATAACATGCTAGAAGAATGTTACTTCCTCCATCTAGAAATTACATTTAGAGTACTTTTAACAACGTTTCTCTCTTCACAAAGTCATTAGAATAGTATTTAAATTCTCATCATGTTCCTCATTGCTCTTTTATTTTATTATAATATCCATGACAAACACAAATATTTGTCAAGGTAATATCCAAAGGCACATTTCATTAAATACATAAATATTTTAGTTGAATTTATGAATCTAAAGTGGATCACTATGAAATCATAGTGTTATACCTCTTTCTAATGTATGTTTTGGGAAAATCATCTTTCATCACCTGTAATCAGTGAAATCCTGATTGAAGGTCCAACATAGAGAAATAATGATCCCCATGTAGAGGATTGAACATAACATCTATCTTGTGTAGGTAATACCTGTTATTTTTCATGATTTTAATGTGCTCATGATAATCAATACAGAGGCGCATTTATCTGTCCTTCTTATTAACAAATACAACTAGTTCAACCCATAGTGAAGCACTCTGGGGTATAAAACCCTTCTCCAGATTCTCCTGTAACTGCTTCTTCCGCACTTCCAGCTCATTTGTGGTCATTCTATAATGTATATTTGGTGTAGTTAGGCATCTAGAAATAAGTTCAACTGTGAACTCAACCAATCATCGAGGAGGAATATCATGTAATTATTCAGGTAATACATCATTGTAATCCATCATGATGGGTATATTTTAAATATGTATCATATCATTTGTCTCTATCATTTGAGAAAGATATTCTTGATCAAAAGGAAACATTATCCACCCATGATATGATGATTCTGAAGAAGATTCCCCTAAATCATTAAAATTGTGTTGGATTGGGGGATAAAATAGGATATAAAGAGTGACCCCCGATTTCCAATAGTTAAGGTTGGATTTGTATAAAAATAGCCAATACATGCCCAAAATAACATAAAACTCCACTAGAGGAAGTATGATAAGATTGTCTGGCATCTTTAGTGCAAAAAACGTTACCTGGAAGGATTTATAATCCTTGGACACAATAACGTCCCCATTCGTTAATATCACATATAACTCAACCTTAACATTTTTAGGTGGTGTTTTTATAGTTATAAAAAACATTAAAGATATGAAAGAATGCTTAGAACCAATATCAAATAGTACATTTATTAATATTGAATGAATAACCGGCATACTTTTCACCACATAGTTTTCCAGATCCACCTCATAAGTAGTGATAAAATAATCCCATCCTTGCTTCCTTGGAGTTTGTTGTTTGTTTCTTCCAACAACCCTTGCCTTAGGGAAATTTTTCACATAATTCCCATGTTCCTGGAATTTGTAACACTGCGTCATAAGCGGATTGATGATATGAATCATCATTTATTCTTCTTTGATAGTTTGATTCCTCATATCACTCTGTCATTTTTATCCAAATGCCACATTATGCATATTTGAAGGAAGTCATGGTTCCCTTTAAACATTTCCCAGGATTATTCTTCCCACATGTTTTACATGTGGGATGTTTGATCTTCTTTCCATCATGGGATATATTTTCCAAAACACCCGTATTAGACTCTATTTTTCACTTTTTTCACCAAGACCAGAAGATCATTAAGAGTATATGGTCTCCCTTTAAACCTTGACGTAACAATGAATAATCTCATCATAATTCTTGATGTCTCTAATTAGAAACAAATTTCGTAATCATGTCCCTTGTATGATAAATAAGTGATCCACCTTGATTTCGGTGATCATGACAAATCTGGAGTTGTATCTTTCATTCCATATAATGTTTTTTCATACACCCTGATAGGATCATCTTCCTTCATTGTATGTCTAATGAACTCTATTTACATATTCAAATCAGGGTTTATAGAATAATATTTATTTAAAAAAATCATGAATTCATATCCAACCATCGAATAAATTTCCTCTTGGGGATTTGTATTCTGGATCATTGTCCACCACACATCATCTTCACAATCAAAAGGATAGACTGCTAGTATAACTTTCTCTTCATCTAAGCACTCAATGATAGAGAATATATTTTCAATGGAGTTGTTTGACTATTCTGTGAGGAGGGGATTAGAAGATCCACTAAACTTGGGAGGCCTTTTCAGCATGAAGGATTCAATGACAACATGATATTTCCTTGGAGGATAGGGTGTTCCACAAGATTCAAGTTATTATTCATATCTTGATCCTATTGAGCAGGTACTATCATAATGTTCTGAGCATCCATTCCCGTCCTATCAGGAATATCATTAGGGAAATTGTCTCATTTACTATCACATTTATTGTCATCATGGGTTCTTCTATTTCTCTCCATTAACTAAGAATAAAAACATGCAATTATAGGGCATGAATACTTAAATAATAATAATAAAAAAGTAAATTTCAAACATAATAGGATAATATATTAATGGAAATGTTTATCCTAACTCATTATTCCATAAGTTCAATCTTAGTTACCCATGATGTTTTTCTACATATTTATTCTTAAGGGATTATTTTTTTTCCTATAATAATGGTTTTTACTGAGCTTACGAAGTTACCAAAGCATATCAACTGAGAGTGTCAAACCAGGAGTGAAGTAAAGGACCAATGTCATGCACCAGTCCCCATTCAAGTCTAACATGAAGTGGGGTTTTTAAGTTTTATCCCAAGATACATCTTCAAGTGACCCACATACACTTGTTTTTATCCATAAAGGGATGTATTTTTCATGATAAACCACTTACCCTATACATACAAAAATTTAGGGATGTTTTCTTATACATATTTTTATCTCTAATGTTCTTACAAAAAGGGTTATATTCCTAATCTACAAAAATATATACATCATTCTATGATAATAACTATAGATATCGGAACCCTTTACATATATCATTAAATGATTTTAAGCATAATAATTGATAATAATTCAAGACAAGGATTATAAAAACTAGTGTCTTGGAAGACTAGGTACATAAAATAGAAAACATGGGACTAAATATAACATTTCATTATTTATTCTTTATAAAGAGATCCTAAAATACATTTTTCTCAAACACAGGACAACCTGAGGATAACATGAACAAAGGGAGGAGATATCAATCCCCATAACGGAACAAACATAAGAATAAAGTTCTAGCACTAGGGTAAGAAGGTATGCCATAATGATATACAAAGGAATGGAAAATATGGAATCATTACATATAAACATGGAATCAAATAAACAATGATTCAAAGTAATTTTTTAGGAACATAAAACATGACATTATCATGAGAAAATTCTTGTTTCATATAGTGGGGCACAATTCATGGTCAATAAGCAAGACCATTGTACATGGTAGCCTGAGTCAAGGATAACCGCAAAGACCGTCTCACATAACATCTCATGAGAAACAAATTTTACCGATGAATTGAAGCACTATCTGGGTGCATCCATAATAACATGTTCATGGAAATTCTTTCCACATATATAATCATACATAATCCATCATACATAAACACAATGGTTACCCATTGTAATAATTGGGTTTCATAATCATTTCATAAAGCCTAACAAATGAGAGTATCCTAAAAATATACTTGAAGTAACGAATTAAATCATTAATGGACAAAAAAAGTGTATAATAGTCATATATCATGAAATTATTTGTCAATGTGAAGTAATAACATGTAAACAAGTGTAATTAGAAACATTAAAATTACAAAATTTTATTCTATTTGATGTAAAATATCAAAGATCATTTAAAACATAAAAGGGAATAATCTTTTATATAAAATTATATGTTAATCAAGAATGTTTTCATAATTAAAATAGTGTTTTTATAAAAATAATGGTGGCCTAGAACAATCTATATAGTTTAATTGAAACTGTGTAAGTGTTCGGGATGTTCCCTTAAAACATACTTTCTTGTTGGAAAAAATTGAGGATGGACACATTTAAAAACTTGTATATCCATAAAATAAAATGATTAGTAGAAATTGATACATGATTTTGGATCATGTACACATAATTTATAATATTTGAATAAAAATAATAGATAAATTCATTTGGGTAAAAAGAAAGATAGAACAAGCTGAAGGAATAATGGAGGTTCAGGTAGAATCCCTTACCTTAAGTACGATGGTGTCCCTAACATGATCTTAATATTTTGGAAAACCAAATTACCTTCATTAATTATTATTTTTAGAACCTCCTATAGAAGTAATTAATTTATTATAACCTTATTATGTTCATCTATGGCCTTTTTGGTTGGTTAAGAGGTTTAATTTCATTGTTTGGGGAGTGATTATTTCTTTGGTTTTCATGATTGATTTACTTCTATACATGTAAGGAAAAACATTTATGGTGGGAATGGTTTTATAGAATTGGAGTAATATTTTATTAGTTAAACTACATAAGATTAAATGGTTATAAAATTTATTTGGTTATTTAGAGTGAATATGAATCATCATATAAAACTTTAATGACAACTGTATTGGTTAATTGGTCATTTTTTGATCACAACGAACAATTTTTTATTTATAAATTAATATAATGTGTACAAAATATTCCCAAAACTTAAATTATACATAATACATATATTATATCTTGGTTAAATAATATAAATGGTTTCATAAAAAAAATTGGTGATGGTAAAAGATATTAAAAACCCATAGTCCTTGAATGTGATGAATTAACACATCTAATATTGTGTTTTAATTTTCATGATAAAAGGAGTGGAAAGAATAAATGATGATGATGAATTATTTCATTATCCAGATAAAATAAAATTACATTTATGTTACTACATTTATCACTCCATTAGGTCGAGGATATGTGAGGATAGAAATGAAAACAATGGAACTAGAAAAGAAAAGAAAATAAATTAAAAGTGGAATTTAACTCTTGAATATATCATCCTTGAGATCCTATTTAAGGGAGAGGCTTTGGTATTCTTTATGAAACTAAGAGCTCTTGGACATGGGATAAGGGCTTAGGGAGATATTTTATCAGAATAAGGACTATGTGTAAGAGTTGGTGTCCAAGAACCAACTAGTTTTACTTAAATTACATGGATATTTAATGTAGTATTACATATTGTTCATTGTTCTGCATGACTATGATATAATAATTTCCTAGAGTATTTCTTACATTGATAAGGTCATGTAAGTTTCCCGCTATAATGAGAACCTTGAAATGATATAGCAATATTCTTAAATATAGTTCTGCGGTTGGATGGAATACTTTGATGGGACACATAGCATTCAGACAGTCATGTGCGAGTACTCGTAATTAGATGAGACTTCCTCTCAGGAAGTTCTCACTTGATAATATCCAAGATAGGAGATTATGAGAACAGAACCGCTAGTAGGAATTCCACATGTTTTGGTGTCATCAGATATTTCTATCTTTGAGTATGTGTAATTATCCTTAGAATTTAAGATTATCATTAATACATGTCACAACTTACATACAATGACTTATTAACGAAAAACGTCATACAGAGAGTTTGTGGGAAGTATGGTATGTTGGGTGCATCACAAGTGGCATGTTATTAATGGATAAGTCGATGTAGGATTGGTCCCTTTCATTATTTGGAGCTCTATATCTCTGCCCTTTGATTAAAATAAATAAATCGTACTAAATTCCTTGGATATAGTGTAACGAAGAGTTTATTTCAAGTATTCAAAGAACGACGTATCAAGCATAAAATTTGATGACACCATCATGAAACCAACTTGAAGTGATAATGTGATAAGGGTATTATATTAAAAAAATGAGATTTCATATGTGGATGTCATTTTTGCAACTTTATGTTCTATCTCTTGGGTGCCTTGACACATTGCTAGATAGTAATCTTGCACTTTAGGCTAGCCTACCTATTGCCAATGAGAAAGAATCATAGAGGGTCACACACTAAGTTTTTTTTTGTGTTCTCACTTAAATTATATTTGAGTTTAATTAATGAAATAAATATTATTATTTGGGTCGTGGAATAATTTTATTCATTTTAAAATGATCACATAAATTAAATAAAATATATTTATTTATTTTATTGAGAAATTAATAAATATTTATTAACTATTTTGTAAATAAAATATTTATTTTGGTTAATAAATAATTTATTTATTTATTCGAGTGTTCAATAAATAAATGTGGAGTTCGAGGGGACCATCGTAGGTCCGGTAGTAAAATAATTAATTGCAAGATGGTAAATAATTATTTAACTAGTTGTCACAAATTAAAATAACACTGCAATTATTTTGGGATGTGGAATTTTATTTATAATTCCATTTTGCACAAGTTGGCGCACCATAAATAATGACGCGGTACTATTATTAAATTCATTGGTTTTCTCTACGTTAATGAATGTACTTAATAATTTCTATGCAATTAAATATTGTAACAGAAATTCTATTTATATAAATAGACATGTACGCCTATTGTTCCATACACTACAACATAGGCCTGGTGAATTGATAATTGTTGAGCCAAACAATTTCTCTCTCGAATCCTCTTCGCTCCCCTCTCAAGAACGAGCTATGTTTTTCAAGACCGAAGAACAAGCGATCAAGAATGATCGACATAAGACACACACTTCACCGCACTAGCACTCGAAGAATGAGTAGTGTCAATTGAAGGCCATCAGAGCACGTGTGGATCACCGTTATAGGGATTATAGTATGGATCCTTACAATCAAAAAGTGATAATCCTGAAGGTTCATTCCGGACGATCAGCATCATCAATGAAAAAAATACCGAAGATACATGGATTATTTTATTTATTAAATTAAATAAATTTATTGTAAACATGATGTGCACTATCCTCTTTAAATGTTTTAGGAATCTTATTTATTTATCAAACTATTTGATTATATTCTACGGTGACTAGAATTCATCATCGTATTGATCTTGGAATAATCATAGATCATGGTAAAAATCAATGTTGGGTCCCCTCCAAACCATGTTTCAGCTACACCCAGAACCCTCAAGTGTTATCAGAGAGGTCGCATCATAGTTTATAATTATTTAAATATTTAATTGATGACTTACATATTTAATAATTTAGTGATTTCAATTCAAGTTAATCATTATGCAAATATGAATCTCTTGAACTCTTCCTTTTTTTCATTTCTTGTTGACCTTATAAAAACGATATTTTCTTTTTATTTTAATTAAAATAAAATTTAGGATCTCATCTGCATGTGTCAAAACCTCATGGTCGTACAACACCAGAACACACGGCACATATTGAGCAGTACACATAGTGTATTCATGATTCAATGCATTAGACCAGTCCTCCAAACCAAGTCATGTGTTGGAGTCTTTCTATTTCATTAACTGACTCTGTGTGTTGACAAAAAACTAGTAGCACGTGGTTTCCAGATTACATTCCATGTGGACCAATGTGCACAGTGTGTCATCCCTTTGGCGTAGGGTTTCACTGTATACCCCATATACTATTTGCTCGGTTGGAGACTGTGTAATGAAGAACTACACGGCGTGTCTGGGAATGTACTTTGGATATACAGCGACAAATAGTACATGTCATATTGTTGGAACTACACATCACGTAGGCATCCAAATTACATATATTTATTAAACTTTATTATTATATTATACAAATCCTTGAGATGTGTACCATCGTACGGGCGTAAATCTGAGGCACAACCTGTGATAGGTGTTTTATATATATGTTTTTAATTTATCATATGTGTAATGATCATTTATACACATTGGGTAGTTATGAATAAGAATTTACCAGGCTTCCTCAAAAGTACAAGTTACGTAAAAAGATAATTTTAGATGAGTTTATTTTTTTAAAATTATGATGGATGAGAATCTCAAGGAAATTTACAAAAGGGTTTAAGATAAAAATATTTATTAATTAAAGATGATAATTAATTGATTCATGTGTGATTTATCTTAAACTAGAATGATTAAAGATTTTATTGATAGATTTATTTTTGCGTAAATATAGTTACATATATGGATGATCCTGAGATAGACCAAGACCATTTTATGTGGATGGTTTGTTTTAATTTATTTATTTGAACTAAATTTTTTGGAATGTGAGCCTTCTCCTCATTAATATGTTGGGAATTTGTGTAACACACTGAGCTTTCACGATATGGTTCTCTTTCAATAATGCAATAGCTTGCATTGTACGCAAGTTCGAGTTCTAACACACCGCGACTAATCAAAATAGCCATTATAAATAGTAATACCCACTTTTTGAAATTATATATATTTTATATTTCAAAATGGACTTCATTTTTGGATTCTGAATGTCGAAATTAGCCTATGTTGATTTTTTTGTAATTTTCTGAGAACTTCCAAATTTTTATGAATAGTGAAAAATACTTAAAACAACATTTTTAATCAAAATAATTTATAGTGATAAGTTATAATATTGAGTGGTTTTAAATGATAATTAGAATATATTTTTACCATTTTATACAATGCTGTTCATTAGAATTAATTTCACTTTGAAATTTGACATAAACAATCGTCAATCTTTTGATATATATTGTTTCTAAAAAACACGATATTTTTTGTGACAGCGGGAATTAATTTTAAAATTAATTACTGAAACTTTGGAATTTTGTAAAATAGACATCATTTTTGGATTTGGAATATCAATTATAGCTTAGGGTGAAATTTTGGCATTGTTCTGAAAAACATTAATTTTTGATGAATAGTGAAACCACTAAGTGGTAGTTAAAAAACTGATTTTTTATTTAAATGAAACATTACCACTTCTGTGATTTGATTTTCAAAAATCCGACATACATGGTTGTCATTAGGAAGTAAAATTTGGTTCAATGGGATTGAAATAATTTTTAGGTGAATAGTAACTTTTAAGTTTAATTAATCGCGATTAAAGTTAATTAGTGAAATTTATGGTAGAAATAGTATTATAAAAATATGGAATGGCATTTACATTTGTACTACACCTATTGGATGTGTCATGGCCGACCAAGACAATCCATGGGTCAACTTAGGGACCCCATGGATCCACTTTGGTAGGAAAAGGACATAAATAACTTTTTATTTAATGTTAAAATAAAAAGGTCACAAACAAGAGTTGTTTTACTAAAATGATTTTTAAATGGGGTTATACAAGTCATATTTTTTACTATAAATATTCATTAGAAAGCTAAAACGATTTCCTACATTATGATATTTTTTTTATAATTTTTAGACTTTAAATATATTAAATTATGTATGACAGCATGATGATGCAGCGATTATCTCATTAATTAATGATTTAAATAAAATGAAAGGATAATGTAAAATATAAAGCTTAAACTTGTCCAAAGCCTATTGTATGGGTAGATTTCGAACCCTTATCACCTTATACTAGAATTATAGAAGTGGGGGACCTTTATAATCCGAAAATCAATGTATAATAAAGTAACATTTCATTACTTTCCAAGAGTGCCCCTCCTCTCCACTTATAAAAGGCCCCCACCTCTAACACCTTATTCACACTTTCAAGCCATTTGGCTCGGCCAACCTCTGCCCTAATACTCTACCAACTTCCCTCCCTTACTCCTAGAAGCATCACTTTTGGCAGAATTCTTCCCAAGGAAGCCTTTGGCTCAAATCAAAAGAGTTACCCGATTTTAAGGTAATGTCTTCTCTTATGTTATTTTGTTTTATTTTGCTTATCCAAACCCCTAAACTCTTTTTATTCCTTTATTTTGTAACAACACCAGTATCCTAAATATACTAGGATTTTTTTATAATTATTATTCTAGCTACACTTACACACACCTACATCTAATGGTTAAAGAACATACGGTTTCTGTGGATGGCGAATTTCTACCTCACGAAACGATGATTGTTCAACACTCATAAAACACCTTCAAAGGTGGCCATTAGGATGTAACTCTATTTGTAAATGATATATAATATATTTATGTTTTACTTAAGGTTATTTATTTTTCATTTATGGCATAACTTTATTGTTTCCATTATGGGTAAACACGATATTTTCATTTTAGGAAATGCGGACTACCGCCCCCTCAAAGTGATTTGAATCGTTAATACCATATGTGGGATGTATAAACGGTGGAGTAAATGATATTATATATGATATTATACTGGAATTATAATATAACTTTATATCATTATGATTTCATTAAATACGAAATAGAATGGAAAGTAGCGTTCATGCGTACGTACGGCTTACCGTCTCCATGAACGGTGCATTTCATTTCTTACCTCTAAATGTTATGGAATATTATAAATGAATGTATATACTGGATATATATGATATATATGATATCTATATCATGAACATAATTATGGATATAATAGATATTTTACCACATGAACAAAGTGTAATTATAAGAAGTTTATTTTTGACTCAAGTACCCAAGATCGACAAAACAACCGTTATTAACTTAAATAATTACATAATGTTCATGACATGGTAATAAGTGATATAAAAGGAATAATGAACAAGAAAAATGTTCATAATAAGGTAGATATTAACTCTAGTTTATTATTCAGAAACTTAAAGAGCGGTCGAGTCACGTCGGACACGAGGTAAGGGAACTTCTTAACCCAATTTCTATTCTTTGGGTTAATCTCCTACTTTCAAATTACGTCATGGTATTATTATGTCCTATCTTGTAGTTGTAAATTATTTATGTGTAATTATAGTGAATACATATAATAAATCTATTTTTTTTAAAAAATGGTCTTTGTAAAGGACTTCATCTCAATCTCCTTTCATTGAGGCATATTTGGTTTTATACCCAACTTTATTTTATAAAGTGTATAAACCCCTTTGACTTTTACTTTTATTCAAAAGGAATCCTTTTATATGAAGCGTTTTTACTAAAATACCAATGGAATGTTTTTTCTTACGTATGCGGCGACAACGACTTCTCTGCCACCATGACTATTATTTGAGTTTCGTCTTCCTCTATAATCCATAAATTTTTTTAAATGAAAAATAAATACAAAGTTTTAATTTTCTTTAATTTTAGTATTGAAAATTGTTTTGAAAGTGTTTTTATTACATCAATGTGTTGTATTGATATCTTTTGATTGAAATGTGGAAATGTTATGTTTCCTTTATGCATGTTTTATGTGATACGATTATGTTATGGTTTATGATATGTTTAAACCTATTCAATGAGGAATGCATTGGACTTAATAAGTGACGGGTGGAGCCCGCTATAGCTCCTCGATGCATCGGTAGGTCTCATTAGACAAACTAGTGTCTTGGTACAAGGGCTTGACAAAATCCTATTTGTGGTCTTGGCACGAGGCCTTGACTACGTGGTTATGATAGTCTGGAATTATGCATTCCATCATTATGAAAGTGGTTATTGATATAGCATGTGATTATTCGACTAGTATAATATCCATGTGAAGAAGTATATAGAATTATCTCATTTTACTTTTTCCATATTATGTTGAAGTTCAAGTTTAAAAAGCTTTTGTTTCAGTTATACATTGCCTTAAATGTTAATGTTTATTGATGAAAGCTTCCGCAATATTGTTATCCTTACTGAGCATCTGAGCTCACCCCTTTCAATGTTTTAATATTTTCCAGGATGTGAAGAACTACTTTATGAATGACCTGCAGGGATAGTCAGAAAGAGATATGAGTGTGGACTATGAAGACCATGTTATTATAGTTTTTTTTTACTTTACGATGTAATGAAAGACTTATGAATGTATCTAGTGTTTCCAAGGCTACTAAACTAATTGGTCTTTCGAGACTTGATCTTTTGTGATCATGCCAATGTTACGAAGTAATGCCCTGACTCTTGGTAGCTGGGGTCGGGGCGTTATAGTTGGTATCATAGGCAGTTTAGTACTAACCTTGGAAGCTATATTTAGATAAACTCTTATTAGAGCACATAGCCCAAAGGTAGACTTTAAGGATTAGTATAGAAGAACTTCCCAGAATTTTGGTATTATAGAGATTTTGTGAGTTTTCCGAGCAATACATCCCTGTCTGGATACGAGCAGGTAGAGGTGGCTCTGGCACAGATGCACCTAGGGGTAAAACCCGAAAACACCGCTTTGAGCTAGACTCGAACGGGAACTGGTGCACGACAACGGGCCTTGCTGCACTCTTGGTTACGACACTCCCGAGGGATATGCTTAGGATAATTCTCATTTTCATTACAAACCACTATAAAGGGTTATGAGTATATACTTCCTAAAAAAACCATTTTTATGACAATGGATTATATCCATAAATAGTTCAATTAGTGTTAAGTGTTTTACAAGTATGGAATTATGTATTTTGATTCATAAACTAATCTAGTTTATGCCATTGTTTAGAAATGGTGCCTAGTGGAAGGAATGGAAACCGTATCAATGAACGCACTCCATGTAGGGATTTCCCTCCTACTCAAGATAATTATTGTGGATCTGGAGATACAACTGGTGCTGATTAACTTATTACCATACTAGGACAACTTACTCAGGTTATGAATAATAACCTTACTCGTATGGAGAACCCTGATCCACAACGTGGAGGATCAATGTTAGACCGCTTCATGAGGCAACAACCACCAACATTTCATGGGGGTACAAATCCATTTGTAGATGAGCAATGGATAAACTACTTAGAGAAAATATTCCACAGCTTGGGGAGTAGTGAAAGGGAAAAGGTTATCATGGCAGTCTACCGCCTCAGTAGAGATGCCGATCAGTTGTAGTCACTGATTCCAAACACAATGGAAGATGATGAAGTATCGAATATGGAATGGAGGGAGTTAAAAGAGCTTTTCTTAGAAAAATACTTTCCGCATGACCATCGAGAAGATATGGAAAGACAATTTTTGAGTCTGAGACAAAAGGAGGATGAGAATGTTGCAAAGTATGAGGCCAACTTTACAAGGTTAGCGAGGCATGCTGCGGATTATATACATATCCCAAGAAGTAAGATTGATCATTTCGTTGATGGGTTAAACTGTTTCTCCGTCGATCCTTAGTCTCACAATACTTTTCCTCATACGAAGACATTGTCTCACGTGCTATCAAGACAGAAAAGGAATTCTCTAAATCTTATGACAATAAATTAAAGCAAGAGAAGAAGAGAACAGTGGAACAAGAGACAGATAAATGGAAAAAGGGAAAGAAAGATTTTCCATTATGTGATAATTGTGGGAAGAATCACCCTGGTACTTGCCTAAAAGGAATGGGAGTTTGTTATAAATGTGGAGAAAAAGGTCACTAGGTGCGTGATTGCAAGGGAAAGAAAGAGGCTATCAATGTTGAATGCTACAATTGTAGAGAAATGGGGCATTATGAAAATGAATGTCCTATGTGTCAGGGAAACATACCTCAGAAAAGGCCAAGGGATCAAGGACAATCTTATGCTGTTACTACAGTTGAAGCGGAATAATTAATGTATTGGTGCTTTTGGACACAAGGATTATATTCTTGTTATAAGGATAATGTGATATATATATATAAGGATTGTACTGCAGTACTTGTTGTTTTCATTAAGGTTTTAATATGATGAAGGTAATCATATTTTTAGTATGTTACAAAAGAGAATCTTTACTTTGTTTGGGGAATCTGATGTTACAATTGATTTAGGAATTTAGAGACCTTTTAGAAAAAGTCTGGACAGAGGTATTTTGGATAACTATATAGGTTGGAATGGATGAAGTTGAACCTTGGATAGTATTGTTTTATGGTTAAAACATTTATGAAGATTATTTTTTGAATATTATAATACTATAGTTTTAGGAAAAGGACAACCTGCAGGGTGGGGCATAACCCATCGTGTCGGACAATGCTGCATGAATCGAACACACAACCATAGTGCGACATGCCTTTATTACCTACCACTAGCCTATAGGAAGTCCCTGGTTATTACAAAATAGTTTTACTAATCTAAATGGTATGTTTTAATATTTGTAATCTTATACAATTAAGATAAATAGAATATTTTTGAGTTCTATTACCTTTTAGAGTGAATGATGGGTTTGTGGTAAAAAAAAAATTTATGAAAGTCTACATGACATGTATGTATATTCCCTTATGTTCTTAGTAAATCTCCTAAATAAACTCCTCAACATTATCAAAGTTAACTTAAAACAAAAACGTTGTCGGTTAACTTTTCCAACTGGGGATTCAATGATCGTTTAACCAATCACAAGTTTGTGATTTTCTTGATGTTAACTTTCTCCTAATCCAGTTTTCTACAACTCTCCATCATACTTTGATGGTTAGTTTTTCTTCCATATGCATATTTTCATAGAATCCTAGTATGGGCTATCTCGGTGACCTTTGTACTTATCTTTCTTTCTTTTAAAGATATATTTTTATTAACCTTATTTTCGATGTGGGTTTTCCAAAAAGGTATTTTATATTTTCATCCTTTTATTTTCAAAGAAAAATTTCAAATTGCAAGGACACAATTTATTGAAGGAGAGGAGAATGTAACACCCTGAGCTTTCACAATACGCTTCCTTTTCAATAATTCAATAGCTTGCATTGTACGCAAGTTCGAGTTCTAACACACCGCGACTAATCAAAATAGCCATTATGAATAGTAATACCCACTTTTCGAAATAATATATATTTTATATTTCAAAATGGACTTCATTTTTGGATTCGTAATGTCGAAATTAGCCTATGTTGAATTTTTTGTAATTTTCTGAGAACTTCCAAATTTTTATGAATAGTGAAAAATACTTAAAACAACTTTTTTAATCAAAATAATTTATAGTGATAAGTTATAATATTTCGTGGTTTTAAAGTATAATTCGAATATATTTTTACCATTTTATCCAATGGTGTTCATTATAATTAATTTCACTTTGAAATTGGAAATAAACAATTGTCAATCTTTTGATATATATTGTTTCTAAAAAACACGCTATTTGATGTGACAGCGGGAATTAATTATAAAATTAATTACTGCAACTTATATGTTTTGAATTTTGTAAAATAGGCATAATTTTTGGATTTGGAATGTCAATTATAGCTTAGGGTGAAACTTTGGCATTGTTCTGAAAAACATTAATTTTTGTTAAATAGTGAAACCGCTAAGTGGTAGTTAAAAAACTGATTTTTCATTTAAATGAAACATTACCACTTCTGTGATTTGATTTTTAAAAATCCAACATACATGGTTGTCATTAGGAAGTAAAATTTGGTTCAATGGGATTAAAATAAATTTTTGGTGAATAATAACTTTTAAGTTTAATTAAACGCGATTAAAGGTAATTAGTGAAATTTATGGTAAAAATAGTATTATAAAAATATGGAATGACCATTACACTTGTCCTACCCCTATTGGATGTGTCATGGCTGACCCAGAAAATCCATGGGTCAACTTGGGGACCCCATGGAACCACATTGTTAGGAAAAGGACATAAATAACTTTTTATTTAATGTTAAAATAAAAAGGTCACAAACAAGAGTTGTTTTACTAATACAAATTTTTAAATGGGGTTATACAAGTCATATTTTTGACTATAAATATTAATTAGAAAGATAAAACGATTTCATACATTATGATATTTTTTTTTATAATTTTTAGACATTAAATATATTAAATTATTTATGACACCATGATGATGCAGCGATTACCTCATTAATTAATGATTTAAATAAAATGAAAGGATAATGTAAATTCTAAGGCTTACACTTGTCCAAAGCCTATTGTATGGATAGATTTAGAACCCTTATCACCTTATCATAGAATTTTAGAGGTGTGGGACATTTATAATCCGAAAATCTTTGTATAATAATGTAACATTTTATTACTTTCCCAGAGTGCCCCTCCTCTCCACTTATAAAAGGCCCCCACCTCTAACACCTTATTCACACTTTCAAGCCATTCATCTCAGCCAAACTCTGCCCAAATACTCTCCAAACATACCTCCCTTACTCCTAGAAGAATAACTTTGGGCAGAAATCTTCCCAAGGAAGCCTTTGGCTCAAATCAAAAGAGTTACCCGATTTTAAGGTAATGTCTTCTCTTATGTTATTTTGTTTTATTTTGCTTATCCAAACCACTAAACTCTTTTTATTCCATTCTTTTGTAACAACACCAGTATCATAAATATACTAGGATGTTGTTATAATGAGTATTTGAGCTACACTTACACACACCTACATCTAATGGTTAAAGAACATACAGTTTCTGTGGATGGAGAATTTCTGCCTCACGAAACGATGATTGTTCAACACTCATAAAACACCTTCAAAGGTGGACATTAAGATGTAACTATATTTATAAATGATATATAATATGTTTATGTTTTACTTAAGGTTCTGTATTTTTCATTTATGGCATACCTTTATTGTTTCCATTATGGGTAAACGCGATATTTTCATTTTAGGAAGTGCGGACTACCGCCCCCTCAAAGTGATTTGAATCATTAATACCATATGTGGGATGTATAAAGGATGGAGTAAATGATATTATATATGATATTATACTGGAATTATAATATACATTTATATCATTATGATTTCATTAAATACGAAATAGAAATGAAAGTAGCATTCATGCGTACGTACGGCTTACCGTCTCCATGAACGGTGCATTTCATTTCTTACCTCTAAATGTTATGGAATATTATAAATGTATGTATATAATGGATATATATGAGATATATTATATCTATATCATGAATATAATTATGTATATAATAGATATTTTACCACATGAACAAAGTGTAATTATAAGAAGTTTATTTTTGACTCAAGTACCTAAGATCGACAAAACGACCGTTATTAACTTAAATAATTACATAATGTTCATGACATGGTAATAAGTGATATAAAGGGAATAATGAACTAGAAAAAGGTTCTTAAGAAGGTAGATATTAACTCTAGTTTATTATTCAGAAGGTTAAAGAGCGGTCGAGTCAAGTCGGACACGAGGTAAGGGAACTTCTTAACCCAATTTCTATTCTTTGGGTTAATCTCCTACTTTCAAATTACGTCATGATATTATTATGTCATATCATGTAGTTTTACTTTATTTATGTGTAATTATAGTGAATACACATAATAGATCTATTTTATTTAAAAAATTATCTTTGTAATGGAATTCGTCTAAATCTCCTTTCATTGAGGCATATTTGGTTTTATACACAACTTTCTTTTATACGGTGTATAAACCCCTTGGACTTTTACTTTTATTCAAAAGGAATCCTTTTATACGAAGCGTTTTTACTAAACGACAAAAGGAATGTTTTTTCTTACGTATGCGGGGACAACAACTTCTCTGCCGCCATGACTATTATTTGAGTTTCGGCTTCCTCTATAATCCATAACGTTTTTTAAATGAAAAATAAATACAAAGTTTTAATTTTCTTTAAACTGGGTATTGAAAATGGTTTTGAAAGTGTTTTTATTACATCAATGTGTTGTATTGATATCTTTTAATTAAAATGTGGAAATGTTATGTTTCCTTTATGCATGTTTTATGTGATACGATTATGTTATGGTTTATGATATGTTTACACCTATTCATATGAGGAATGAATTGGACTTAATAAGTGATGGGTGGAACCCGCTATAGCTCCTAGATGCATCGGTAGGTCTCATGAGACAAACTAGTGTCTTGGTACGAGGCCTTGACAAAATCCTATTTGTGGTCTTGGAACGAGGCCTTGACTACGTGGTTATGATAGTCTGGCATTATTCATTCCATCATTATGAAAGTGGTTATTGATATTGCATGTGATTATTCGACCAGTAGAATATCCATGTGAAGAAGTATATGGCATTATCTCATTTTACTTTTTCCATATTATGTTGAAGTTCAAGTTTAAAAGGCTTTTGTTTTAGTTATACATTGCCTTAAATGTTAATGATTATGTATGAAAGATTCCGCAATATTGTTATCCTTACTGAGCATCTGAGCTTACCCCTTTCAATGTTTTAAAATTTTCTTGGATGTGAAGAAGTACTTTATGAATAACCTGTAGGGATAGTCAGAAAGGGATATGAGTGTGGACTATGAATACAATGTTATTGTAGTTTTTTTACTTTATGATGTAATGAAAGACTTATGAATGTATCCATTGTTTCCAAGGATACTAAACTAATCGGTCTTTCGAGACTCGATCTTTTGTGATCATGCCAATGTTACGAACTAATGCACTGACTCTGGGTAGCTGGGGTTAGGGCGTTACAATTCGTGCCCAATGTTTCTTTTATCCAAAACCCCCTTTTACCCCTCACCTACTTGTGAGTTTAAAAATTGAATATGTAATGGATGGAACTCCCATGCTAGTGGAGGTGGTTCAAGATGAAGCTGAGACAAAACCAATCCCAAGAGATACAAAGCTTGACAGGCGGAAGCTATAAACACGAACCCTACGGATCAAGGTGTTTCTCCCCTAGGTCAGGGTTATTTTATGAACCGCTAGATAAACTAATAATTAGAAAACCTCATGATCATGCCAGTTAATTTATTTTATTTATTTTAGTTGCGTGTTTTATCATTATGTATGTGTTTTCATGATCACATAAGTAATGAATTAAACAGGAATGAAAGATGGAACTAAAATAAACTAAACTTATGCGTAAATATTATCAAGACATGGTTAATCACTTAAGTAAGATCAAAATAACATTAACAATAATGTGATAATTATAATAATAAATTCATGAATAAGAGATAAATAAATCGCTCAAATAAAATTTTAAAGCCAGAACAACACTTTTGTTACATGATTATGGGATAAACTCAATAAAAATATGTGTTTAAACAACCCTTGATGGGAAACATACTTTTATATAGGCAGACCTTATGAAAGGTTTTTGGTTGACTTATCAATATTACATCTAGAGGTTTATCCATTTCTAGTATTGGTTTAATACTTGATGTAAGATTTGAGGAAATCCTAGGTCATGATTTCAGGATTGGGGAGTCCACTCAACAAATCATGGAGGTGAAAACACAAAGTTGGGAAAGACATGCCTACCTAAATACCTTCTAATAGTTTGACCAACACTAGTTGGGGTTATGGGAAGGGGAATATGGGTCATTTCCACTAGAATGTCATGGTAACTGTACATTCGGAGGTCAACGGTGAGGTCCATTCAGACTTGATAAAATAGTGGGAGACAAAATAAAATTTATTATTTCTCATAAAATGTAATCAAGTAATTACTAATGATCTCCTCTTTTAATTGTAGAATAAAAATGAAAATCTCATCAACCACACTATCCCTATGATCAATTCTAGATAAAGACAACATCATCACTGATAGTATCTTCCATGAATGGTTTATAGGCCTTCAGGTTATCCTAAGCCATGCACAGAAGTCTTACGTGCTAGAGTTAGCATTACCTTACCTACTACCAAAGAGGATAGTGATAAGGATTTCATGGTCTATGAGAAAAATAAGAACGATGCGGTCTACATTCAATGTTTGATGTTATCATCAATGTTTAGTGAGCTCAGGAAGTCTCATGAAATCATGGATGCTTATAGCATGCTTGAGCACCTCCAAGGTCTTTACCATGATAGAGAATGAAATGAAAGGTTTGAGATCTCTAAGGCACTCTTTCAGAGTAAGCATGGAGAAGGTTCCCCAGCTTGGCCTCATGTATTCAAGATCATTGGATATATTGAGCATGTGGAGTTTCTTGGGTATAAACTCCCCGAAGGACATGGCACTGATCTCATTCTCGCATCACTCCCTCAGAGCATCTATAACATTGTTGTCAAATTCAATATGAAAAACATTGAGAAGTCTCTATCTGATCTTCTTATCCCCATTCTTCAAGTGGGAAGAGATATGAAGCATGAAAAGCCTTCTATCCTTATGATGAATAAAGGGAAAGGGAAGGAGAAGATATTTAAGCCCAAATAATCTTCACGGCCTTCCAAGAAAAGGATGATCAAAGGGGAGGCAAGGGAGCATGAGGCTGTTTGTTTCACATGTGTCACAAAGGGCCAGTGGAAGAAGAACTGCACCATGCCTAATAAGTAAGGGAAAGCATCATGTGCATTTATTATCAAATGTATTCTATATGTTTCGACAAATTTTTTATTATATACAGATTTTTGTGCTCACATATGTATCCAAATATAAGAACCATGTATATTCAGGAATATTGATCGAGGGGAGGTAGATATACAAGTAGCCAATAGAGCCAGACTTACTAATGTATCTATCGGGGACTACCACCTCACGTTTCCAACTGGATATAGATGGATTTGTTTTCATGTTTGGAAATGGATGTTGGTTCATTTATCATGATTTCATTTTTTTGGTAGAGAACATTTATACAACAGTCATTATGTGTTGGATTACACAAACCAAGTAATCAAAAATGATGACAAAGATACTTTAAATGACTCAAACCACACCCAACTTTGGAATCACCATCTTGGTCATGTAAACATGAAATTCTTGAAAAAGTTAAATCATGATGGATATTTAGATTCTTTTGAACTAAAACCACTTGGCGTATGTCATGCATATTTACAAGGAAAAATGACTAAAGCCCTATTTGGTGGGAAAGGTGAAATGGCTAAAGAGCTTCTTGAATTGGTTCATACCGATGTGTGTAGACTGTTTCCAGTTGAAGAAAGG
The DNA here is from genome assembly GCA_963277665.1 of Viscum album. NCBI lineage: Eukaryota > Viridiplantae > Streptophyta > Magnoliopsida > Santalales > Viscaceae > Viscum > Viscum album. The sequence goes on from OY728160.1 coordinate 1,558,411,296, forward strand.
GGTGGGTACTCTTACTTTATAACTTTTACTGATGATTTTAGTATATATGGACATATTGACTTAATGAGGGATAATTTGGATTCCTTTGATAAGTTCAAAGAATACAAGCATGATGTTGAGGACTAGCTTGGTAAGATGATTAAGAAACTTCGCTCAGACTGAGGTGGGGTATATCTTAATCAGAACTTCGTTGATTATTTATGAGAGTTTGGGATCCTATCCCAAATCAATCCTCCTTAAACTCCAAAATCGAACAGTGTAAGGAAAAGGAGGAACCAAAACTTTTTGGACATGGTGAGATCAATGAAGTCATGCACGTCTTCCATTATCTTTTTTGGGGTATGCGTTAAAAATAGCGGAAGACATAAAAAAATGTACAAACTCAATTGATAAATGGTATTCCATATCATTTATGGAGTGGAAGAAAATCCATGTCATCGAATTTACGTGTGTGGGGTTGCGAATCATTTTTAAGGCCACTTCAGGTAACAAACTCACTCCTCGAGGCACAAAGTGTACATTTATTGGATACCCTAAGAAAACAAGGGGATATTACTTATTAGACCCCTCAAACAAAAAATATATAGTGTAAAGACATGCCATATTCCTTTAAAGGGAGAACATATCTAAAAGACATAATTGGAGCAAGATAGTCTTTGATGAAATCGAGGATCAAGGTACAGAAGGCTTGGTACAAGAACAAATTCCCCCAAGCCCCATGGATGTACAATATATTCTAGAGACATAGGTACTTCGTAGAAGTACAAGAGATGTTAGAGAACCGGAACGGTACATTTTTCTATTTACCAAGGATGGTGACTCATTATTAGTTGATAATAATGATCCTATAACCTATAAGGAAGTAGTAAATGGCACAAAAGTGGCCAGGTGGCAAGAAGGCATGAATTCTAAAATGGATTCCATGTACCAAAACTAACTCTGGATTTTCTTAGATCCTCCAGTTGATGTAAAAACTTTTGGTTGAAAATGGGTATTCTAGATGAAACTAGACATTCAAGGACATGTCAGTACCTATAAGGCACGACTAGTTGCAAAAGGGTTTAAAAAAAGTCAATGAATTGACTACGATGATACCTTCTCACTAGTTTCAATGCAGAAATCCATCATAATTCTATAATCCACTGTGGCTTAACATGACTAAGATATTTGGAAAATGGATGTAAAAATAGAATTCCATAATCGGAACCTTTCGGAAGATGTCTACATGACACAACCTGAAGGGTTCAGGACTCCAAAGGATTCCAATAAGGTATGCAAGTTGCAGAAATCCATTTATGGATTAAAGAAAGCATCCAGGTCACGGAGCATTCGTTTTGATGAATCCATAAAAGAATTTTGTTTAATAATAATAGAATGTGTGTCTTGTGTCTACAAACTGTTTAGTGGGAGTGCATTTGTTTTCTTAAATGAATATGTTTACGAAATATTACTTATTATAAATGAGATACCAGTCTTATTGTCTGTTAAGGCATGGTTTAATCAATGATTCTCCATGAATGACTTGGGAGAGGCAGTGAATATTCTTGTGATCAAGATCCATCATGATATATCCAAGAGATTACTGGGCCTAAGTCAAATTATGCACATTGATAAGATACTAAAGAGATTAAGTATGGGACAATCCAAGGGAGGATTGTTTCTAGCATCACATGGCATTCATCTTTCCAATTAAATGTGTCCTCAGACACATGTGGAAAAAAAGAAAATGGAAAGGACTCCATATGCATCTGAAATTGGATCAGTTATGTATTCCATGCTATGTACAATGATGGATTTTTCCTATGCATTTAGTGTGGTAGGCAGATATCAAGCTGACCGAGGTGACCGCCATTGGATGGCAGTCAAGACTATCCTAAAGTATCTGAGGCATACTAAAGATACATTCATGGTTTATAGAGGATATGGGGAACTAGAAATCAGAGGATATGCAGCTTATAGTTTCCAGACTGATCAAGATGACATGAAGTCAGAAAAATGATACATGTTCACATTGAATGAAGGTGAAGTGAGAATAAAGAGATCAAAGCAGAGTGTGGTTGCAGATTATACAATAGATTCCGTGTATATCATAGCTTCTAAGGTAGAAAAATAATAATTTTGGATGTAAAACTTCATCCATGAGCTAGATGTGATACCTAGGAATAATGATCCCATCACACTATACTATGATAATACTGTAGCGGTGGATCTCACAAAAGAGCCAAGGTCACATCAACAGACAATGCACATACTTCAGATGTATCATCTCTTGAGGTATTTTTCTCAAAGAGGTGATGTTGCAGTGAGTAGTATTTCCATGGAAGACAACATGGAAGACCCCTTGAATAAAGCCTTGACTCCTCAGAAACATGATCATCATGTGAGGTCTAGCGGACTGAAAGATGTAGGCAGTTGGATCTAGTCCAATTTTGATTTTGTAAAAGTTGGTGTCATAGAACAAATTGGTTTTACTTTGATTACATGGATATTTAATGTATTATTACATATTGTTCATTTTTCTCCATGAATATAATTTAATAATGTCCTAGAGTATTTGTTACATTGATAAGGTCATGACAGCTCCCCACTATGATGGGAACCTTAAAATGCTATAACAATATTCTTAAATATAGTTCTACGATTGGATGGAATACTATGATGGGACACATAGCATTAAGATATTAAGGTGCGAGTACTTGTAAGAAGAAGAGACTTCCTCTCATGATGTTATCACTTGGTAATCTCCAAGCTAAGAGATTATGAGAATAGACTTGTTAGTAGTAATTCCACATGTTTTGATGTCATCATATATTTCTATCTGCGATCGTGTGTATATATCCTAAGATTTTAAGATTATCATTAATATGTGTCATGACTTAAGCAATTTTATTTACCGATGAAAACTATCATGCAGACAGTTGGTGGGAAGTAGGGTATGTTGGGTGCGTCATGAGTGGCATGTTATTAATGGATATGTCGAGGAAGGATTTGTCCCATCCATTTATGGAAGTTGATTTCTTGTCCCTTTGATTGAAATAGAACCGTCGCGTGAAATTCCATGTCCATGGTCTAACGACGAGTTTATTTCATGTAGTAAAATAATGACATATCATGCATAAAAGTTGATGACACAATCCTGAAACCTGTTTGATGATATATTGTGAAAAGGGATTATATTAAATAGTGAGTTTTTGTATGTGGAAGTTATTGTTGCAAATTTACATTCTTTCACTTGGGTGTCTTGACCCATTGCAAGATAGTAATATTGGACTTTAGGCAAGCCCTCCTAATGCCAACAAGAAAGAATACTAGAGGGTCACACACTGAGTGTATTTGGTGGTCTTAGTTAAATTTAATCTTAATTTAATTAATGATATAAATATTATTCCCAAGACCATGATATATTTTTATTCAAGTTAAAATCATTTCATAAATTAAATAGAATATATTTATTTATTTTATTTAACATTTAATGAATATTTATTTACTATTTTGTAAATAAATTTCTTATTTAAGAGAATAAATTGTTTATTTATTTATTCGAGTGTTCAATAAATGGAAGTGGAGTTCGAGCGGACCAAGGTCGGTCCATAATTAAGGGAATTATTTTCAATATGGTAAATTATTATTTATCTAGTTGGCACAAATTAAAATAAAGCTGATATTATTTTGTGATGCACAATTTTATTTATAATTCCATTTTGTGCAAGTTGGGGAACCATATTTAATGACACAGTATTATTATTAAATTCATGGGTTTTCTCTATTTTCATGAATTTATTTAATTGTTGCTGGGAAATTAATTTTTATAACTGAAATTCCATGTATATAAATAGACGATTACACCTATTATTCCATACACCACACCACATGCCTGGTGAATTGAGAATTGTTGAGCCAAACAATTTCACTCTTGAATCCTCTTCTATCCCCATTCAAGAATGAGAGATGTTCTTCAATATTGAAAAACAAGCGATCAAGTACGACCAACAAAAGACACTCTCTTTTCCACTCTAGCACCTGGAGAATGGGTAGTGTCGATCGTAGTCCATCCGAGCACATGTGGATCACCGCTAGAGGGATTTTAGTTTGGATCCTTACAAGCTCAATGAGATAATCCGAAAGGGTCATTGCAAATGATCAACATCATCAAAGAAGAAAATACCAAAGATCCAGGTATTACTTTCATTATGAAATTAATTAAATTAATTAGAAACATGAGGTGAAAGATTCTCTCTAAAGGTTTCAGGCCTCTTACATTTTTATCTAAATATTTAATTATATTCCATAGAGGCTGACATTCATCATCGTATTGATCCCGAAATTATCATTGATCATTGTAAAAATAAAATTTGGGTCTTATCCCAACCACGCTTCTGTTTCACCTAGAACCTTCACTATGAACAAGGCTTGAGAGGTGTGGGAAGAGGAGGTATTAGGGGGTCATATTTATAGTGGAGGAAAGGAGGGGTTACCCATTATTTTAATAATTAGTTTAATATTTTTTCGCGAGAATATGAATAGTTCGGATTATTGTGACAAAAAATAGTAAAAATGGCATGTGAGTTCTAACCAAAGGACATTTAAATCATTCACGATTCATACATGAGCTATAAATTCATTTATTTAGCATTTTATCGTAATTTACCGTATTTTACTATTCCATAAAAGATCAAGTATTTTATATAAATCCAAAAAATACACACAAACCATTTCTCTTTGTGTAGAATTCAAAAATAAAATTCATTTTATGAAAATAGTTTTCTAAATTGGATTAACGAAATATTAATTAAAATCATAATTTACTGGAAAAATGAAAATTTAAAAATTAAAACAACTTTTCTAACACATTGAAAAATTAATTATGCTCTCTTAAAATTATCTTATAATAATAATTCATCGAAATAATTAATTTTCAAAACATTCCCTGAAAATAAATTTTCTTTTATATTATTAAATTAATCATAAAATTGTTATTTATTATACATAGATTACAAAAATAACAACACTTAATTAATTATTTTAAAAATATTTACATACTTATACTATGATATATTTATATCATATTGTAACTTATATTATGGATGTATATTTTTTATAATTTAATTAGTGAGGTTACTATTAAGTTGTCTGGTTGACAATTTATAAGGTTATGTTATTATTCACCAAAATTATGTTTTCCCTATAGGACTTCAAATATCTTACTTACCGCAACTGTGTATGTCAGATTTTCAAAATTCAAATCACATAAGTGGAATTTTTTTAAAGGTCACATAGTACTTATTAGTTCATTTATGTAAGATATTTAATTATTCTATTATTTTATGTGATTATACTTTATGACATAATTTTATGAAGGTAATTCCATTGATAAAGCCTTTAGTCATCACATGTCTGATTTCTAGATGATATCATTTGAGGGACAAAAATGAGATAGTGTATAAGGTTTGGAGACTCATAGGACGTTGAGACACTATATAACAGTGTACACCCTTGGTAATATTCAATGTAAGATATTATGGGAACAAAACCCACCAGTAAAAAATACATATTTATTTGTCTCATTGGCTCTTACTATATATGGGAAGCTGTATTTATCAATATACTTTGAGATTAGTAATAACATGTACTATGAATCATGTGTTTTTATGTATTGATGAAAACTCTAATGGCGTATGATTTTAGTGAGGTATGACGTGTCGAGTGTGGTATGAGTAATATTACATTAATGAATACTGTGAAAAAGAAATTTTACATAGGTTCTTTATCGTAGAATGGTATCTGATACCATTATAAGAAAATGATATATCCTAAATAAATATGTCTCCATGATGTTCTATATACATGTTTAGTTTCTTGGAATTCATATAAGGAGACATCGAGCATGTAGGTTGATGGAACCAGCGTGAAACCTACTTGATTAGAGATAACATTTAAAATTGATTATATTACAAAGTAAGTATATGCATGATGTATTATGTCACTTCAGAATTAACATGATTTTGTATGGGTTCTTTGTCGTTTTTCTAGTTTCTACCATTGGCCTTTAGGTTGCTTCACCTAGTCCCACAAATAAATAATCCCATAGAGTCACAAACTATGTGTATCAAAAATCTTCATTTAATAATATATTATTATTTATTATTTATCAAAGAGATTGAAATTATTCCCACACATGATTTAATAATTGTACATTTTTTCATAATCATATGTATTCCTTCAATATTTAATCATGAGAATATAATTTGATTGGAATATTTAATTAGTATTTATTTAATATTTAATGTTTATAAAATAAATGTATTATTTAGAGAATAATTCAGCAATAATTATTTAATAAATAAGTAGTCATTATTCAATGGATGATAAATATTATGAAGTAATTGTGGAATGATTTTAATGGTATGATGAGATATAATATGTATTGAATATTATTTGAATTAATTATATTTAATTTTAATTCACAAGATAAGCACATGTCGAGAAAGAATAATAATATAATTATTATAGATATGGGGTTACACAAGAGACTGAATAAATAATAAGGGCATCTTTTGTAATTATTTATTTCAAAAAATAGTGATATATAAACCCAATTATATTATTTTCATAGAGAGCCATTACATTTTTTTGGTTGTGCACAACACTTTTGGAGAATCCCCTCTAACCCTAGCGATCTCCCTTCTACAAGAACCCTCTGAAGAATGGAGAGCTATACTCCACAAACTCCCACTCTCAAGTTAATTGAGATCAAGGAGAATGTATTAGAAGTTATTCTTGTGGAGATCAATGTTGAATGACGCAAGTGGTAAGATCTTTCATTCTAGCACCCCCGGATTCTTATGGCGATGTTTGAATATTTTTTGAACTGGTTTGGATCACCACTAGAGTGAATCAAATCTTCATTCCAACAATGAAACAGTCGTAGAATGAAGATCTATTGTTGGATCCTTAAATAATGAAATAATTCATGTTGGGTAATTTTTTAATTGAATAAACAAATTATAAATAATATTTGGTAATAATATATTTATTTTTTAAGTTTTATATATTGTTTTTTATTTGATTAAATTATATTTATCACCACATTGTCATCATGCAGATCTAAGATTGATCATCAATCATGACAAAAATCACTGTTGGGCACATACCATCACATGATACTACTGTGCTTGTAGCCTTCAATATTAATGAAATAATGTATGTGATCATAAGATGAATGAATGAGAATAACAGGGATATATAATAAAGTTATATTAGAAAAATAATAGATCACAAACCTTTGAATGAATAATGTAATAAAATAAGAACATATTATTTAATTACAATATATCAAAGTGAAATAATAATAATAAATTATAATATATGAATAAATTAATAATCTAGAACCATTGGATTATGGTGGAATATCGTAGAATATAGGTTTAAATGTGGAATTTAACATAGAATGTAATTTATATAAACCTAGTAAGGGGGAACAATCATAAGCATAGGGAACCATGTGAGAAAAATCATTATTACCACACCATTGTGAAAAATAGATCATTTATAAGAATTAAAATGTGAGAAGACTCATTATGCACATACTATTTTGAAAAAACTCATTATGTCCACAACATTCTATCTCATGAGATAAAATATTAATCAATGTATTGGAGGGAGATATAGTACCCTGACCTCATTATCAATACTTAAGAGTTCAATATAAAATCAATGATAATAATATCATAAGTAACCCATGGAATGTAAATGGGTCCCATATACCTATAATATTTAATCACGTAATGATGAAAATAATAATTTCATTAATTATCATAAGAACATATACCAACAAAAAATAAAAGGGTATCTAAATATATTCACTTAAATTCATCATAAATACCCTTAACTCAAGACAATAATATAGATATAATTTACAACATATAGATAAATAGTATAATTAATTTCAAAACGTTCAAAAATATAGATATTTATAGAACTTAGGTGAACACCCTTAAATAAAAGAAATATAAAATAGAGGATTCACAAAGAAAATATAGTGGTTTAAATGTTATGATTATTCGTAGTCAATGGTTAAATATGATAGAGGAAGAAATATATCACTCCATTAACCAAAATGAAATTATTCAAGTTATCCTAAGAAATGTGTAATTTTAAATATTTAGAATATCATTTATGAAGTATAAAATATTTCAAAATATTTTTTTGTAGGTGAAAAACATTATGATAATGAATTAGAAAATTGACATTGGAAAAATAAAATATAATGGAACTTAAGAAACCTTATTTTAAAAAGATAGCATTTATTAAACATGGTGGATTTGAAATTATTTTAGAAACCATTAAAGATTAGATAGGTTGTGTTTTAGAAATATAAAAAAATGATTTATATATATTTAGACACAAAAATAATTAAATACAAATTATTTTTATGAATTGATGAAAATAACCTATACAAAAAACTTAATAAATTCAATTTAAATTTTATAATTAAAGTTAAAAAAATTAAAAAATTATATAAAAAAATTAATGAAGAATTAATAATTATTTTTTCAAAATAATTTGATGAACATGGACATAGAAGGGGAATGCTACCATCCATAAAAAGAAGTGATAAAATATTTTTTCTTATAAGGAACAGATATGGTAAATTATGAGTCAAGGTAAAATAAAATTGTGATAGGAAATGTAAAACGCAATGAATTACATGAATATAGTAAAATAAATTTATTTTTGAGTAATCAATATATTAAAAATATTTCATTTTTCAAAATACTAAATATCAATAATAATATTAAATTTTTGAAAAAGAACCCCTTACAATATATCATTACATCCACTCAATCATCTTAATAACTTGTATAGAAAAAATAAATATCTTAATGAACAATTTAGAACCAATATTAATATATATATATATATATAATTGATTTATATATATTATATACATGTATATTTATTATATATTATATATTTTCAATATCATGAGTTAGAAATCATCACAATTTTGAACTTGTTTCATTATAGGGATGTTTTTTTTCATTCCACTCTCAATTTACACCATTACCCTAACAAAAATTGTACATGAATTTATGATTTATAATTACTTATTAAAAAAATTCCATGTAATTAACAATAGTAAAATAATTATTTATATTATTTATATTATTTATGCCACCTCCCATATCTGTTTTCTAATATATAGTCCCCTGAGCCTTGTTTGCTACATGGCCTCAAGTGAATCTCCCCAAATTTCAGAGGCTGCTGCCTAGAAGCGAGGGCCTAGGTGTGTGAGTATAGAGACCATGCCATCATTACCATTTTATAACCCATTAGAATTAATATAATAATCAATCGCAAAAGAAGATACAACAGGAAGATAACTGATAATACATAGTACATGAATGATTAACAAAATAAGAAATGCCTCATATACCAAAATTATGATACAATTATTTACTAAACATCCAAAATAGGTACAAAATATTATATCCCAATACAAGTATCCAAACATCATAAAAGACCAAAAATTAAATATTTCGATATCAATGTGAGCATCAACTCGGTTCTATAGTCCCCTACTCCTACCATGGAATAACAATCAACTCTATAAATGTGGTAACTTTCCCTTATCTTTACCTACATCAAAGAATTATGTTTGGGTATCCAATATAGACTTAAATAGGGTGTGTGATAACATTTCAATAGGAATTCATGGGATGTTCTATGAATTCCATGGTGAGAAATATAGAATAAAATACAGGTAAATAGTAATGCAAAGTTATGTTCCCAAGGAACATCTAGTACTAAGCCACAAATATTGACCAGCCACTCAATGATCCCTTTAAAAAAAATTATGTTCTTATATCAAGGAAACTATAAAAACTAGCAGTTAAAGACATGGAATTATCATACATCAATACAAATAAAACCACCATGGCCTTTCTATATTGCCAGAGTGAATCCCAAACCCATGGCCATTCCATAATAATCAATGTATCAGACCACAAAGGGATAAAATCAAGGTTTCATGATAAAGGAATCCTCATCATGTCCCACAAAAATCATGATGGAAACTCGGTATAGGAACTGGTTGGAGTCCTATTATCATGTTTACCATCATGTCGTACGTTAAACCAAGAAAGTAATATCTAAGGTGTAAATGTAGAGTCCCACAGCCTGACGTACAAGGAAATTACATTAATTTTTTAGAATACTTAATACATGACCAAAACAGACGCCCAAAGACAGTATTAGTTTAGTGTCTTTGGAAACTCGGAACGTAATATTCTAATCATGGTGAAAGATCATCAACATCTCCCATAAAGATCTTCTCCTTTTTGGTTTTCTTACCTAAAACCTTTATTTATATCATGGGGAAAAGAAAACATAAAAATGGTGAGCTCAAATGCTCAGTAAGGGTAAACATAGAGAACATAAAACAATCCATAAAAATTTTAATACAAAAACTTGAACATAAAATCTAAACATCAAAATCTTGAGCAAAGACATAAATCTTGGAAGTACATAAGGAATATTTGATAAAGGAACATCAATCATGATAAAATAGCATGGGAATAAAACATGTAATTGTGGAAACCCATTAAGAACATGATATGATTTCCATAGTAGCCACGTCATTTCTTCCAAGACCATCTTAGAGGACAAAGTCCCTTTATCAATCGAGTTCACTCCTCGTTACAGTCCTGTATCACTGAACCAGATTAAATTACCATTCCATCCATATATATCTCATGAGATATAAATCTTTACCCAATTCATTGGAGGGAGATATAGATCCCACCCATCTAATAATGAAATAATTCTTACTTGTGACACAAAATAATCATAAATCATCCATCATAACCCAACGAATAAAATGGGTTTCATAAACATCATCCCATCATAACATAATCCATATAAAAAAATGGATATTTTTCATAATAAGAAGAATAAAACCACTTAAAAAATGGAGACATTATACTTGAAACATAATCATACTAAATAATGTCATCTTAGATGGAAAATAGTTTTGATAAAACACTTGAAATGAATTCTTGAGGAAAATATCCTTTATTTTTCAAAATCATTTTCTTTTCACAAATGCCATGAAATTTTAAATTATAGGATTTTGTTGAAAATAATAATGATATCTTGTAGATTAAACTATTTTAAAATAAGGCGTTATGAAACTTTAAGAATCCGTTCATGCCGTATAGGTTAAAAAAAAGCATTCTTCTCATACTTTTACCGGAAAAGTCAAAAAGTACCTCGTATGGTAAACAAAAAAAAAGATTCCTTACATACCATGTAGTAAAAGTCAAAAATCGGTAAAAATGACTTTAAACATACATGAAAACATTTTTACAAAACTTGGATATGGATGACAAATATAACCCTAGTAAATACGTACGTATAAGAAATATCGGATAGAAAAAAATTGAGATTGCAATATTATCCCTTACCTTATGTCCGATATGATTCGTATGTATCTGAACCTCCTATATAATGATTTAAATAATTTCATTAACATATTAAAGAATTATATTCGTTGTTATGATATCATATATGGTTTACTTATGACTTTATATTACCCGTTCATTTGTAAATTCGATGTAAAATCAGCGATTTGGGTAAAATCGTTTCATTTATTGTACGTATTTTGACTTGTTGTTCTTGATATTATATCTTATATCCTGATTTACTTAATTAAATAATTTAAAACATGGTTTATATATAATAAATATTCATAATATACACATATATATGATAGATCGATAAATGGAATGAAATACACCGTTCATGGAGACGGTAGGCCGTACGTACGCAAGAACGTTGTTTTCGTTTCCTTATTGAATTGAATGGAATTAAGTAGATTAAATAAATATATATAAATACATAAATCCAGTATCATTATTATTTCATATATTTCATTATTATTCATTATATATAGTTAATAATCATTCATGAATGGTTAACATGGAGAATGAATCTCATCATGTCGTGGAGACGGTAGTCTGTATGTACGCACGAGCGATAATATCATTCACATGATCATGTAATTGTATTGAAGTGTATTTATAATATTTTAGAATCAATATCACTTTACAATAATCATATATAGTTATTTATTTACACCATTATAACCATCCAAGTATGGTGGTGGTTGAAAACAGATTACACCACGGCGTGGAGATGGTATTCTGTACATATGCACGCGCTGTGATTCCGTTTTCCGTAGGATGGATAGAAGGTGAAATAAGTTTTTTTAATATATATAATAACATATAAGTATATAATTAATACTGATTATATTACTTTATAATGATACAACTAAAGAATAAGAAGTAGAAGAAGAAAGAAACTTGAGAGAATCAGAAGAAGAGATTGCCTCTTCTTCGACGCACCTCTTTAACGCCATCTCTTAAGGAAGTAGAGTTGGTCTTTGGAGAAGACCAGAACCTCTAAAATGTTTCTAGGGAAGTTGATAAGAGAAATGGGCAGGATTTGGCCTAGCTTGAAGTCTCAAAAGGGTGTGAAGAAAAGAGGGAAGGGATTCCCTTTTTATAAGGGAGGAGAGGGGAACCTTTGGAAAAACTTAAAATATTATTTTATGATAAAGTCATATTCGGTTTTTAATAGTTCCAAATTCATATATTTTGACGATAATGTAGGTCTGGGTCTAAATCCTCTGAAAAACATGGTTTTAGACAAGCTTAGGATCCTATTTTGTCCTTACCATTTTGATTTAACTCTAAGTTAAATAATTTATCTTTTACCTTGTCTTTTTTTCTTACACTATATGGTTAATAAACATACTATAACAAGCCAAAAGAACCCTAATTGGTTAATTATAAATATATATATCCTTATATAAGTCATTTTTCCAAATGTTATATTTTTAAGAATAAAATAACAATTAATAATATAATATCTGTTTTAAATACTATTTTATGTCAATTTTGAGACTATTTGGTATTTGATTTTTGTGAAAATAATAACAACATGGTTAGTTATAAAAAAGTTAATTAAATTAATAATAACATGTCATATTAATCTATAAAATTAGTTTAATTCATAAAAAGTCTAAAATTACATTTATTTGGGTATTTATAACATCAATTATGTTAATAATTCATTAATTAGGTAATTAATGCATCATCATTATGTCATAAATAAATTAAATTATTTAATGTCTAAAAATTATAATTAAAAAAACTTTATGTGGGAAATATTTTTATATTTCTAATTGATATTTATAGTTGAATTTATCTTATTTATAACCCTATACTAAAAATGTTTTAGTTATTAAACTTTGATTTTTTCTATTTTAACTCTTCTTTAAATAAAATAACATTAAATGTTCTAATCCAATCAAAGTGGACCTAGATGGTCATAATTTATTCATAAGGTTGTTTTTGGTCGAATTAAACTTATCCAATAGAATTAGGACATGTGTTAGGGTAATAATAATACCATTTTTACCCTTAATTACCCTATTTACTTTTAACCGTGGTAAATAAAAGTAAAAAGTTACAATTCATCAAAATTTATTTCTATCTTATTGAACCACATTTAACTCCTTCATATTAACCGTGTCTCTCAGATTTTTGAAATTCCACTTACAGAATCGGTAAAATTATGTTTTATGTAAATTTTTAAATTCTCCTAGGAGGAGGGTAAAAGACGATGAAAAGTTCAATAAAATTTTTATATATCTAAAATTATTATAAAATGACTCCAATTAATTGCATTGAACTTATATAGGTATTATGTATCAATTTTCACCTAAAATAAATATTAATAAAAAAATAATTATTTCAATAAAAAGTCGGTTTTTAAATAGAAACCCAGTGTTTTCACTATTCATCAAAAATTGAATGTTTTAAAAAAAATACCAAAAATTCACCCTAGGCTAATTTCGACATTAAGAATTCAAAAATGAAGTCCATTTAGAATGATAAAATTTATAAAGTTTCAAAAAGTGGGTATTACTATTCATAACGGCTAGTTCATAATAATATTATAATAATATCTAGTTTAGTGAAACTCAGTATTGCGCACTACACATGCTATCGAGGAAGGTCTTGATTTCATGTAATGTAATCCAAGTCAGGGATGCGTGTAGTGAAAGAGCTGTTTGGTGTTGTGTATAAAATTATCAAAACTTATTTCATTTATACATTAAAAAAATTCAATACTTATGTTGCGTAGAATAATTTCCACAAAACAAACTTGAATTTGTTTGTATCACAATACAAGAATAGTGTTGTGTATTCTACAAGCTGATACAGTGTTGCGTATAGTACAAGATAATCTTGGTGTAGTGTATAATAGAATACAACAAAAAAATTAAAAATAAAATATCTCATAAAATCCTGGGGTGTTACATTCTACCCCCCTCAAAATGAATTTCACCCTCGAAATTCGTCGGGGTTATAAATGGCTTACTGCTTAAAATTTTCTTTTATAGAAACCCTCATCGTAAAAAGGAATACTAAAACATCATTTTAAAAACGAAAGTTAGAAATGTAACGGTTACCCAGATTAACTCATCACTGGGTTTCCACATAGGAGAACATATTTGGAAATATGGATATGGAAGAAAAATATAACCATCAAGTTCTGATGGAGAGTGGTAGATGACATGGCTATGAAAAAGAAAACAATCACAAAGCCATAAATTTGTGATGATCTAAGGTACCATCTGATTCATCGGATATAAGGGCAGTATGAAAACATTTTTGGTTTTCAAGATCATTTCCCTAAAGTTGAAGAATTTGAATTAGAAGAAATAAATACTTTATTTCGGTATAATATCACCGTTGTTCGTGCCTTGAACAATTTCCGCTTCATCTCTTAATGAAATGAAGTTGAATTTTTCATTCGTGAAGTGTTAGCAGATCATGTGATAGAATGATGGGTCATTCTATATGCCTCAAACAAAAGGTTAGAAAAAATTATCAAATATACATAAGTCCATATATGGTGAGGTTAATCATATATGATTCAAAAAATGAACTCATACATCATCTATCATACCTCTTAATAAAACTAGTTTATACTAACCAGGGACTTCCTATAGGCCATTGGTAGGCGATAAAGGCCTGCCGCACTTCAGTTGTGGGTTCGATTCCCGCAACCTTGTCCGACATGATGGGTTGTCACCCATCCTACAAGTTGTCCTTTTTCTAAAACTATACTATTATATCATAACAAAAGTTAAAGCCTTAAAAAATACTATATGATATCTAACTTAATCTATTTCAAACATTAGGTTTATCCAAAATACTTCTATCCAATCTCATAGTATAAATATAATGATTACTTGAAATGTCATCTACTGAGCATGTGAATCCCATCATTTATCATACGATATATCTTGTTGGTCACATTCCAAACATGTGAATACCCTAATCATGTATTCTCGTGAAACATGAATTACCATTGAACCTTAGTGAAAACATGAGTGCTATCAAAAGTTAACTCTTTCCACATACCAAAATCCCAAAAATTCTATATACTCAAACCATGATATCACTTAGTCCTTATATCAATCATGAGTTCATTAATACTATCAAACATCTCATTATCTCCTTATCCATTCATTATGCGCATATCATCTACTTTCCAAAAATATCTGAATAACCTTCATGGATACCGGTACCATTCAACATATACTTTCAAATACTCTAGGAAAAACAATAGTGTAATAATCCTTAGATGTGTCTTTATTCCATAGTACCATTACATTTACAGCATAACTCTTGATAAACATAAATCATTCCACTACCTTATTAAACCATTGACTGATATTCAACAATTCTTTCATCTCACATATCATTTGTAGTATCTTCATTATCATCAACATAAATACTACCCATACGACCATGTTGATTCTCTTCATGATACTTTCCCTTTGGGCATTGTTTTGCATAATGCCCATACATCTCACATTGAAGACATTTAGTCATTGTTGATGTCATAGCAATATCATTATCCTTGTCCATGGTGTTAACTGAACCTTTTCCATTGCACTTACTGGACTTGTGTTCTTCTTTTCCACACCCAAAGCATCTTCCAGTTCCTTTGAAACAATCCCTCTAATTCCTCTTCCCAGATGATTTACATGAGAGAAATTGAACTTTCTTTCTTCTATGATCATAATGAAACTCCATCTTTCTCTTATTATCTGAGTTTGGAAACTTACCAAAGTTGAGATTATTGATCATATTATGAGATTACTGATTAGGAATAATACTGATATGTGGACTTCTAGATCCAATTTCATTTGGTTTCTCATGAAGAATATCATTCCATTTTCCATAATATCCTCCATTATCGTGAATCTTCATGTTTCCAGCCATTTTCTAAAACCCAAAAAGAATAGTGTGAGAGGCAAAAATCATGCTAGGAAAATAACAAAATAAATGGGGATTACCTTTAATATATAACATATTATCTTTAATTCTATGATCATTATCGCAATTCTAGGACTATAACTTATACATATACTTATCCTTAGAGACATCCCTAGACATACCTTATAAATATCTCTAGGTATTTCAGTAATGTTTTCGAATCCTAGTTTACAAAGGATAACTAAACCTTCAATCGGATACCAACTGTAGAGACCCAAAGCCTGACGTACATGGACATTACATTACTTTTGTGGAATACATAATACATTAAAAAAACAGATGCCCAAAGACCGTATTAGTTTAGTGTCTTTGGAAACTCAGAATGTAATCTTCTAATCATGGTGAAAGATCTTCAACATCTCCCACAATGATATTACCATTTTTGGTTTTCATACCTAAAAACTTTATTTATATCATGGGGAAAAGAAAACATAAAAAGGGTGAGCTCAAATGCTCAGTAAGGGTAATCATAGAGAACATAAAACAATCCATAAACATTTGAATACAAAAACTTGAACATAAAATCTAAACATCAAAATCTGGAGCAAAGACATAAATCATGGAAGTACGTAAGGCATATATCATAAAGTAACATAAATAATGATAAAATAGCATGAGAATAAATCATGTAATTGTGGAAAACCATTAAGAACATGATATTATTTTCATAGTAGCCAAGGCATTGCCGCAAGACCATCTTAGTGGACAAAGTCCCTTTCTGAATCGATTTTACTCCTCATTCCGGTCTTGTATCACTGAACCGGATTAAACTACCATTCCATCCATTTCTATATTATGAGATATAAATCTTTACCCAATACAATGGAGGGAGATATAGGTCCCATGCATCTCATAATGAAATCATTATTACTTGCGCCACAAAATAAACATAAATCATCACTCATAACCCAAACAATAAAATGGGTTTCATTAACATCCTCACATCATAACATAATCCATACAAAACAAATGGATATAATTCATCATAATAATAATCAAACCATTTAAATAATGGAGACATTATACTTGAAACATAATCATACTAAATAATGTCATCTTAGATGGAAAATAGTTTTGATAAAACAGTTGAAATGAATTCTTAAGGAAAATAACCTTTCTTTTTCAAAATCATTTTCTTTTAAAAAATTCCATGCAATTTTAAAATAAAAGGATTTTGTTGAAAATAATCACGAAATATTGTAGAGTAAACTTCTTGAAAATAAGGTGTTATGAAACCGTAAGAATCTGTTCATGCCGAATAAGTTAAAAAAACATTCTTCTTGTACTTTTCCCGGAAAAGTCACAAAGTACCTCATATGGTAAACAAAAAAAGATTCCTCACCTACCATGTAGTTAAAGTAAAAATTGGGTTAAAAGGACTTTAAAAATATATGAAAACATTTTTATAAAACTTTTACATGGATGATAAATATAACCCTAGTAAATAATTACGTATAAGCAATCTCATGTAGAAAACAATTGAGATTGCAACATTATCCCTTACCTTATGTCTGATATGCTTCGTATGTATCTGAACCTACTGTATAATTATTTAAATAGTGTCATTAACTTAATAATGAATCATATTCATTTTTATGATATCATATATGGCTTACTTATGACATTATATTACCCGTTTGTTTGTAAATTCGATGTAAAAGTAGCGATTTGGGTAAAATCGTTTCGTTTCATGTATGTGTTTTGACTTGTTGTTCTTGATATTATTACTTATATCATGATTTAAATAATTCCAGAATATAAAACATGATTTATATATAATAAATATTCAGCATATACATATATAAATGATAGATCGATAAATGGAATGAAATATACCATTCATGGAGACGGTAGGCTGTACGTACCCATGAACGCTGTTTTTGTTTCCTTATTGAATTGAATGGAATTAAGTAGATGAAATACATATATATAAATACATAAATCCAGTATCATAATTATTTCATATATTTCATTATTATTTATTATATATACTTTATAATCATTCATGAATGGTTAACATGGAGAATGAATCTCATCGCGTCGTGGAGACGGCAGTCCATACGTACGCACGAGCGATGATATCATTCCCATGATGGTGGAGTTGAATTTAAGTGTATGTATAATATTTCAGAATCAATATCACTTTACAATAATCATATATAGTAATTTATGTACACCATTATACCCATCCAAGTACGGTGGTGGTCGAAAACAGATTACACCACGGCGTGGAGATGGTATTCTGTACGTACGCACGCGCGATGATTTTGTTTTTTGTAGGATGGATTGAAGGTGAAATAAGGTTATTTAATATTTATAATAACATATCAGCATATAATTAATACTTATGTTATTACTTTATAATGAGACAACTAAAGAAGAATAGGTAGAAGAAGAAAGAAACTTGAGAGAATTGGAAGAAGAGATTACCTCTTCTTCGACGCACCTCTTTTAAGCCTTCTCTTAAGGAAGTAGAGTTGGTCTTTTAAGAATACCAGAATCTCCAAAATGTTTCTATGGAAGTGGTAATATAAATGGGTAGGGGTCGGCTGAACTTCAAGGCTCAAAAGGGTGTGAATTGAATAGGGAAGGGAGGCCCTTTTTATAAGGGAGGAGAGGGGCACCTTTGGAAAAACTTAAAATATTATTTTATAATAAAGTCATATTCGGTTTTCAATAGCTCCAAATTGATTTATTTCGAAGCTAAGGTGGGGATGGGTCGAAATAATCTCAACCAATAGTTTTTAGACAAGTTTAGGTTACTATTTTATCATTATCATTTAGTTTTAACTCTAAGTTAAATAATATAACTTTTACCGTTTCTTTTTGTTTTCTTACACTATATGGTTAGTAAACTTAATATAAAAAGCCAAAATAATCCCAATTGGTTAATTATTAATATATATATCCTTATCTATGTCATTTGGCTGAACCTTATAATTTTAGGAATAAAATAACAATTAATAATAAAATATTTTTTTTAAAAACTATTTTATGTCAATTTTGACATTATTCGGTATTTGATTTTTGTGAAACTCATAACAACATGGTTAGTTCGAAAAAAGTTAATTAAATCAATATTAACATGTAATATTAACCTATAAAATTATTTTAATTCATAAAAAGACTAAAATTACATTTATTTGGGTATTTATAACGTCAATTATGTTGATATTTCATTAATAAGATAATTACTCCATCATCATTGTGTCATAAATAAATTAAATTATTTAATCTCTAAAAATAATAAATAAAATACTGTTATGTAGGAAATAATTTTAACTTTATAATGAATACTTATAGTCGAATTTATCTTTTTTATAACCCTATTCTAAAAAAGTTTTAGCTATTAAACATTGATTTTAACTATTTTAACTCTTCTTTAAATAAAATAACATTAAACGTCCTAATCTAATCCAAGTGAACCTAAATGGTCATATTTTATTCCTAAGGTTGTTTTTGGTCTAATTAAACTTATCCAATAGAATTAGGACATGTGTTAGGGTAATAATAATACAATTTTTACCCTTAATTACCCCATTTACTTTTAACTGTGGTACATAAAAGTAAAAAGTTACCGTTCACCAAAAATTATTTTTATCTTATTGAACCACATTTTACTCCTTGATATTAACCGTGTCTCTCGGATTTTTGAAATTCCACTCACAGAAGCAGTAAAATTAAGTTTTATGTAAACTATCAAATTCCCCTAGGAGGTGGGTAAAAGGCGGTGAAAAGTTCAATAACATTTTTATATATCTAAAAGTCTTATAAAATGACTCCAATGAATTACATTGAACTTATATAGGTATTATGTATCAATTCTGAACTAAAATAAATTTAAATAAAAAAATTAATTATTAAAATAAAATGTCTGTTTCTAAATAGTAACATAGTGTTTTCACTATTTACCAAAAATTGAATGTTTTCGGAAAATACCAAAAAATCACCATAGGATAATTTTGATAATCCAAATCCAAAAATGAAGTCAATTCTGAGAGATAAAATTTATAACATTTCAAAAAGTGGGTATTACAATTCATAACGTCTAATTCATATTAATATTATAATAATATCTTGTTTAGTGAAACTCGGTATTGCGTACTACACACGCTATCGAGGAAGGTCTTGATTGCGTGTAATACAAGTCAAGTCAGGGCTACGTGTAGTGAAAGCTCCGTTTGGTGTTGCATATAACGTTATCAAAACATATTTCATTTATACATTAAACAAAATCTATACTTAATGTTGCATAGAATAATTTCCACAAAACGAACTTGAATTTGTGTGTAACACAAGATATGAATAGTGTTGTGTATACTGCAAGCTAATACGGTGTTGCATATAGTACAGGCTAATCTTGGTGTAGTGTATAATATACGACATCAAAGAAATTAAAAATAATATATCTCATTAAATCTTGGGGTGTTACAGTAGAAAGGCCCAAGGTATCCTATAAAATCAATACCCAATGGGAATAATCAACCCAATGTGTCCACTACCACATTCCAGATCCAAGGAGAGTCATCCAGGGAATTTATAAAAACATTCATATATTCATACAATTTTCATAAATTACACAAGAGTATACCCACCCATGATATATATTCACATTTCATTATATCATAGGCATATACCCATCTATTGATAACCATTCAAAAATAATCATATCACAAGGGTATACCCACCTATTCACCTCAATTTCAAACAAATCCATTCAACCAATTTGAAAATAACAAATTTGTATACCCACTGATTTAACTAGTTATATTAAATCTATTTAATCAGGCTATTCATGGAATATTTTGATAACATAATGAAAGGAGGTATGAAATATACAAAACAAGTAATTAAATTCCATCCAAACAATTATAGGATTCCACTAATTAGGAAATCATATGAATATACCCCATGGATTGTTCAACAAGGAATTAAGAATGTTTATTCTTATGGAACACCCCATTGGTTACCATGGTTAGGGAAAACCTCCAACACACCTTTTAGAAACCCAAGGACATCCCAAAAAGGTTGAAGTTAATTTATATCAAAATTTTCTTAAATTTCAGGACCATGCCTAAATGTCTAGTGGATGACGTAACATCTGATAACTCGATAAAGTTCCAAAAATAAATAAAAAATGTATATACCAGCTACCTTAGATATGTAGTGGAGTGATCACCCAACATCAAGTCCTGATTCAACTCATTTTAAGGGAAATCTGATGAACAAATGAAGAATTATAAATTAGGTCATATGGTCCTAAATGAAAATAGCACAACCGATATCCAAATGAAATAGGAATAAGTAAAAAGGAATCATGATCTTATTGGAATGGTTCCAACAAGACCGATGGTGAAATAGATAGAGTCTTTATCTGTATCCTAGAGAAAAAGAACACTTTATGATTTCCTGGGAGATACTATATGTGCATAGGGAGGGGTTGGATTCTTTTTCAAAATCAAAGACCCATACCACTATTTAATAAAATAATTTTGGAATTACATGACATGTAATTGTATTATATTTCATGTAATACCTGAGGACTTCCTCCCCATGAAACCCCTTATGCACCATGAAGGATCCTGGCTAGACCATTCCACATTGTGCAATTGGATTAAACATCATGTAATTGGAATTCATAAAAAAAAATATCCCACCATATTCTTCTTCCTATAATCAACTCAACCATCCCAGGGCTTGGCTTAGGGTTTAAGCCAAAACGGAAAATAAAAAAGATCATTAAGAGGAATTTAAAATAATTTGTACCCCAGGAAAAACCATGTATCTTATAATCTTCCCACCTTAAAAAAATTATTCCCCAAATTTCCCACCCAAGGGTGGTCAGGATTTCTCAAGAAACAACTCTTGCCACTGATCATGAACATCGACCTCCTGCTCCCAAGTCATATCCAATTAAAGACTATGCTTCCATAACACCCATACTAATGGAATTAACCAATGTTGGCGAACCTTCATTATCCTATGAAATATAAGGATATTATTCTCCTCAAAGGTCGCATCTTTCAATAACCCATCCTCTTCGTGTTAAAAATCTTGATATGGATCTGAGTGATAGCGGTGCATCTCAGGAATATGGAAGACTTCGTTCATGTCTCGGTACCTCTGAGGTAAATGAAATCGATTTTCTATCGACCCAAATCTCTCTATAATCTAATATGGCCCAACTTATCATTGTGAAATCTTACTATGTCTCTTAATTCATATATGTCTCCACCTCAATGAAACAAATAAAAAGACTAGATCCCTGACCACTAACTCTACAGGTTATCTACAGCAATTGGCATTTTATTTTTTATATACTATTTATTATCCATCTTCATCTAAATCAACAGGACCTGATCAGAAGCCTCCAACACAAAACAGGGTCCCAACAAAGGTACCTTACATACCTCTAACCAAAACATGGGTTATTTTCATGTCTGACCATACAAGGCCTCATAAGGTGACATATGAATAGTCACCAAATAACTTTTATTCTAGTAAAATTCAACTAGGGGTATATGATTCTCCCAATAGCCCTCAAAATCCAAGACTCATTCTCTCATAACTTCCTCTAGAAAATGTATCATTCTCTTTGACATTAAATCATTATAAGGGTGCTATGATGTGCATAGAAGAAACTATTTACCAAGGACCCTATAGAAACTCTTCCATAAACATGATTTAAAGTGGTTGTCCCTATATGAAATGATTGTCCAAGGAACCCCATTAGGTCATACTATCGCATGGACATAAAACCTCCCAATATCATCCAAACTGATGGTTTCCATGATCACCAAAAAATGAGAAACCTTCATAATCCTTTCAACAAAAACCCACACAACAACATTAACTCAAGGAGACCACAACAAACTGGCCACAAAATCCATTGTGAAATAATCCCATTTTCACTTAGGAATTGGTAACTTCTTTAAATGCTCGACCAGTCACTACTATTCATCCTTCACCTATTGATAGGCGGGACAACATGTAATGAAACCAGCTATCTCATGAATCATACATAGCCACCCGTACTGATAGCACATGTCATGAATCATCATGGTGACTACAGGGAGAAAATCCTATGTTATAGCATGAAACTCACCCATCAAGTCATCTTATAGGTCCACTAAAACCCACATGTCTCCATGGATATGAAGTATCTCATCATCACTTATGGTCTCACAAGGAGGTATGGGGGTCCTCACCTACCACTCTCACCTATAGAACTAGGCCGTTATAATATTCTAGATACCTTATCCTAACTCTATCCAACAAGGTAGTGGTCACAACTAAGGATGATAGGTAAGTTTACCCTGACTATCTTTAACCTCCAAATGAATCTTAGGGAACATAGCCATAAGTTTCCACTCACCACTAGAATATTGTAATACATTTATCTGATTTATCATGTTCAGTTCATTAGCCACTTCATTTCCTTTTACATGTGTATTAGAAAGCTTAATGTTAAAATAATTTAGGTACTTCACCCACCTTCACTGCCTCATATTCATATCACACTATGTAAAAATATTCATGCGGGTTTTGTGGTCTGTGTATACAACAATACTCTCTAATAGTAAGTAGTGTATCTAACAATGTAGATAACGAACCAATGTAGCTAACTCAAAATCATGCATTAGGTAGTTCTTCTCATGTGGCCTCAAATATCGAGTCCCATACAGCACGACTCTATTTCCCTATATTAATAGTGCTCTTAGTCCGATACTTGATCTGACAGAATACACAGTGTAACTCCTACCCTACTCTAGAAGTATCAAGACTATTGATTAAGTCAATTTCCAATTATTCTTTTGAAATTCATTCTCTTAAGAATATAACCACACAAACATCACACCAATCATAGTTAAGTCATTCAATGTTGATTCATAGCATGATAATCCCAGTATAAAATTCTTATAGTAAAGAGGTAGCACTAATAATCTACATATATTAAAATGTTATTGGGATTGTCCCATGAAATTACATCTCTCAAATGCTCTGGTTCTAATGAAACTCATGTCTCTAAGATAATGTGACCCAGGAATTGACTCTGATCTATCCAAAAGTGGCACTTTGTGAGCATAGAATATAACTGATTCCCTCATAGTCTATTAAACATGATCTCAAAATGGTTTTCCTGGTCATATTGATTGTGATAATTGTAAGAACCTGGTTCTTATTCTTGAGGTACGTGTTTCTTCTTTTCCTTTTCATTAAGTGTTTTTGAGAAAACATGGTAAATGTAGGGAAAATACCAAATTTATGTGAACACGCCTTTTACTTTTTGTACATGGGCCATGTACTTCGACTATGTGGGATGAGAATATAGGGAATGTAGGTTTGTCGATAAAAAAACTACACACTATGTACTTTCATATACACGCCATGTACTTTGGCCATGTGCGATGAGGATACATGGCATGTAAACTTGTTGGCAGTTAATGATGTAAAAACAAACTACACACCGCGTACTAAGTAATACACACCCTATAATCAGTCGGAAGGTGAATAGGGTGGCGGTGAAAAGTAGCCACCAGAGGAACAGTTAAAAAATAGTACATGTTGTATATTGAGAGTACACGCCATGTAGTTTTGTTTTTATAAACAGGCAGTAGCCTCCTCATTTGGAATAGGATTCATTAGTTTCATTTGGAGAACCTAAAGTGGAGGTCGAATATTAGAGGAGCTCCTAATCGCATATCAGAACTCACATTCTTCCGTCGTCAATCTCATTTGAACCGCACGGGTAAGGTCTTCCTTCTACATGAACATTTCCTTCCAATTCATTCCCTAAGGGAAATTATTTACATTTGAACATGTAATGTTTTATCCTAGATCCATGTTGTTCTTGGTCATTTCTGGGGGCTCCATTCATGTATATCATTCAGTGGAGATCAAGGTAGGTGGTCTTGTGTTTAATTCAAACTATCGAGTTGATTTTGTGTATCGTTATGCCACGTTCCCTTGATTGGGTGTTGTATAACTGAGGCATTGACTGTAGTGATACCTAAAACTGATTAGGTAATCTAATAAATAAATATAAACTTCTATTTGGGATGGTTTCTTTGATCCAGGGCCACCCTGAGGGTGTGGATCCCTTGTTTATCCATTTGTCCAGTATACCCATGGGTTTGCTGTGATTATAGCATGTTTTGAGTTTTCTTTAGAGGAAACATAAATGGATTTCTTGTTGTATGTTGGGCTTGGCCCATTTACATTTCATCCTATGGAATGCCTGGGGGAAGTGTTTTGTTTAGCCTGAGGGAGATGTTTCTTATGCCTGGGGGCAGTATCTTCTGTGCCTGAGGGAAATATCTTGTATGCATGATGGAAATATTCATTATGCCAGTGGCCAGTCACCTGAGGGTTTCGTTTCTGCTTTCCTGAGGGTAAGGATTTTCATGTCTGAGGACAATGGTTACTTTGAATATTCACTGTGGTGATTTCTTATGTTTTACTTTCCAAGCTAAAGCACAGTCTTGGAATTAAATTATAATTATTAAAATTTCAATATAACTAGTAGAGATAATTGCTTTTGGGTACTTCCTAGTTTAATGCATTTCATTATTGCACACTATTGTGGCACAATTTCACTAACAGTTGGGCATGGGCCTTTGGTGGTTGCCTATAGAGATTTATTCCTCACACCCTATTTGGGTCCTGTCTTAGGCCCAAATAGATTATATGGTTTCAGGTGTTGATAAGGGATAGAGTCCCTATATAGGTACATGATTATTGCAGAAGAGTGGCAGATCATGGGACCGAGCTTAGGCTTGTAATGCTGCTGATTTCCTTTTTCACAATTTGGATAAGATTACTGTACTTTTGTACCTCTTGTTGTATTTTTTTTGATTGCAGTGTATCATGTTTTGGCTACTATTCTTATAATTAGTGACATGTTGCAACATTATATAAATATATATGACTGGTAGTTATCTTTTGATTCTATTGTCCATTTTTTGTTTATATTGTATACTACTTCCATTTTTTCATGTTTATATATTTTATTCAGCTATGCTACACATTGAATAATGAGGTTATAATTTCCCCACTATCAGTCTATGGCCCTCACTGGTAGTCAGCTGTATCTAGCGTTTGGGGAAATGTGCTTGAGGTCATGTGACCAACCGGGTTCAGGGCACCTGTTATGTGGCACCCGGATCCAGGATGTTACAAAGTGGTATTAGAGGGGTTTCGTTCCTTTGACCTACTATTTGGAGCATATATTCAATGATAGTATGGAATTGAAATTTGTTAATAAGCCATGCCCAGGAGTAGCTAACTCGTGTAGAGGGAAAAGCTAATCTACCTTGTTTAATTGCAATTTATCTTGTGTTGCAATTTTATAGTTGATTTGATTTTCACCATTGGGTGACACACTTATGGTGTGATATTTATATTTTATATTTGGGTTCTATTTAGTTTCATCCTTATGATATGAGTATATGCCATCTCATGCATCATTTAGGAACATGTTATAATCACATTCCATGCATAGTTTCGTTTCCATGTAGGTTCATATGAAATTTCATGTTGTTGTTATAGATGATGTTCTAGTAAATACATGTTGTTTTGATATTATCATTGATAAAAATACTAGCTATTTGATAAGGTGTTTTTGTGTGAGGTTTGGTAGAATGAATTCCAAACATTGGTTCTTGAGGATTATGGGACCTCATTAACTGAAATTTGGTGGATCATTGACTTGTTTACCTTGTTTATAACTTGTATAAGATTCCATGAATTGATTAGAGGGGTGTATGGGCACTCACAGATCATAATTCGGCACTTGGGTGTTGGTTTTAGTGATTTTCTAGGCTCCGGAGTAGTTTCTAAGGCCTATTGTAAAGAAAAAACCCAGAATACAAGCCGTGTAGTTTTTACTACACACCATGTGTTCTTCTATTCAGGAAGAAATGAATTTTTTTTTCATACACACTATGTACATATATATAAACACCATGTAGTCTATAACCAAGTCATAGGCTATGTGGGCAGGCACACGGGGTAGGGATGTCCTGGTGGGAACACGCAGTGTACCAATCGTAGATGATGTGTAGTGTTGACCCTGTGTCTGGCTGTCTAACTAACATCACGAACTGATGAATCTTGAGATATGCATGTTGTGTGAGAAATTGAGCACACCGTGTAATGTTAGCCATGTATTCAGTTGTGTAACAAACAACATGGGTCGGTGTTACTTTTCTAGTACACGCTGTGTACCTGTTGGACATGTCGTGTAGTCTTGACCGGTGAGAGACCGTGTGGATTTGGTGGTGTGGCTGGGGAAACCGGGCGGTGTACACATTGTGTGAGGGTGTGACGCACCGTGTACCTAGGGTTGAGACACACCCAGGCCGGCATTAGGACATGACTATGTAAGGGCTTAAGGGTGCATGCCGTGTAGACTTTATACACACCGTGTCGTCTCGTTTTTCCAGTTCTTGTGTTTGTCTTTTCTATTTTGCATGGGCACACATAACCGGAAAAAAGAATCCTCGATATTAAATTAAACAAAGGTGTGTGTTTGACCATGTAGAGTCATTCCACTGAGACGACCACGAGTTGTTCTCCAAGAGAGTGGCGACGAATATACTCTAGAGATGGTAGGACATGGGCTACCGGTTGATCCTCCAGCAGTGCCATATGCAGCGCCAGCCGTTATATCGTACGCAGGCTCATATGTGCAGTTCCATGAAGGCTTCGTGAGGTTCATGAAGACCTTCCAGGGGACACCACAAGTTGCCACATCTATTGAAATGTTGACACATATATTCCAACAGAATCATCCACCATAGTTTTTAGGGGATGGC
Organism: Viscum album; assembly: GCA_963277665.1. Taxonomy (NCBI): domain Eukaryota; kingdom Viridiplantae; phylum Streptophyta; class Magnoliopsida; order Santalales; family Viscaceae; genus Viscum; species Viscum album. Next base: position 1,558,439,533 of record OY728160.1, read on the forward strand.
GGACCACAAGCTGTGGAGTCATGTCTAGGTTCTATGTAGACAATCTTCAAGCATATGGAGATGCCTCCTAGAAGGAGGGTCAAGATTTCTACTTACATAATTCTTGATTCTGCCAAGAGATGGTGGGATGTCACCACCCAGACTATGCATCAATGATACATAGCATGGGAAGATTTTCATGTAGTCTTCTATGACTTTTTCTTTCCAGAGATGCTAAGGGCAAGTTGAGCTCAAGAGTACATGAATCTGCAATAGGGCCCCATGTCAGTGATGGACTATTCTGCCCGCATCACGAAGCTACAACATTTTTCACCTGTTCTGGTGGGTGATGAGATGTTGAGGGCTAGATGCTATGAGGATGGTCTTATATATAACATATGAGCCCTGGTGAATGTTTTCAGGTTTCCTATAGTTCATGCTATTGTGAACCAGGCATTGATTACTGAATGGAATTTGTGGGAAGCTACTGGAGCTGACTAGGGCGGTTCGAGACCGATCGATGGAACTATTTCTACCAGCAAGAGGAAGTTGCAGATGGATATTTCTCACATTGGATGTACTAGCCAGAAGAATTCATCAGGTGTCCAGGTGATGTGCTACTAGTATGGAAAAGAGGGGTACAAGAGTCCTCAGTGTCCACGTGACTCAGTGGAGTGCAGATCTTGCAGAAAGATGGGTCATCTTCAACATTTTTTTAGGGTGTTTCCACCATTGACTAGTGATAGGGGTTCTGAATAGACTTTTCATGCTGGAGCAGGTCATGCTGCTTCTTACAAGTCAGGGAATTGGAATACGTTAGGACGTTTAGGCCAAGGTGGTGGTCATGGCCAGGGGAGCCAGACACCACGATCTCAGAGACAGTAGGGCAGGTCAGCTCAGGGTAGCTAGGCTGTGTTGCAGGGCCATGACACTGGGAAGACATATGCAGTGCAACAGACCCAACATGATCAGGATCCTAGACCTTCCACTATCATTGGCACTATTCTAGTTACTTCAGTTTTATTGTTTTTACTTTTTTATACTGGTGATACGCATAGCTTTATATATGTACCCGTTGTAAAGATCCTTCAGCTCTGTGTTTCTTCTACTTCAGATATCGTGACTCTAGACACTCCGATGGGAATTAGAACAACAAGTATGCATCAGTGCAAGGATTTCCCCATAGATGTTGGTGGGTGTCACATTCTATGGGTCCTCCATGTCTATGAGATGAAAGGTTATGATTTCATTTTCTGGATAGACAGGTTGGTAACCTTTTGAGATCTTGTAGATTGCAATCATCACAGGGTGAGTTTCACATCACCATAGGGTGGAGAGTTTCTATACAAGGGTGAATGGGATGTCCATGTGATCTGAGCTGGACCCGAGCATAATGGGTGAGGTGAAGTGACAGCCCATATTGTGAGTTTATATCTGGATGACCAGGGAACTTGTTAGAAGGATTTCACTACAATGGTTAATCGTTTCAGGGGTGTCTTATCGAAAGACATTTTAGGACCACCTCTAGAGCGAGAGATGGATTTCTCTATTTCTCTTGTGCTAGGAGCGGCACCGGTGTCCATTCCTCCATATAGGATGGCTACACCAAATTTACAGGAGATCAAGAGGCAGTTAGAGGAGTTACAAACCAAGAGGTTTTATCCAACCTAGTACTTCTCCATGGGGTTCGCCTGTCAACATCACTAAAAAGGTTGATGGTACTCTCAAACTCTAGGTTGATTATTGAAATCTATACCATTTCATGGTTAAGAACCGATATCCCTTACCGAGGATTGATGACCTTTTTTATCAACTTCTAGGAGCACAATTATTCTCAAAGATTGACTTGAGATCCAGATATCATCAGTTGCGCGTTATACCATCAGACATACCGCTTAAAGCCTTTCAGAGAATATATAGTCTATAAGAGTACATGGTTATTCCATTTAGACTCAAAAATGTGCTAGCAGTTTTCATGGCTCTGATGAATCATGTTTTCCACCCATATCTGGATTATTTTGTGGAAGTCATTTTGGATGATATCTTGGTGTACTCTAACACTCGACACGACCATGCCTCCCTTCTTGAGATCGTACTGAGTACACTGAGAGAGCATCAATTATCTGCTAATCTCTCAAAGTTCCACTTTTGGATGGACCATATTCACTTCCTAGGTCATCTTATCTCAGGGGTAGAAGTTTTGGTAAACCCAGTGAAGTTAAGGGCAGTAGTTTACTGGGAGAATCCTAAGAACATGCTTGAAATATAGAGTTTATTGGGGCTAGATGGTTACTACATATGCTTTATATAGGACTTCTCCCACTTAGTAGCACCACTGATGGGTTTGAATAAGAAGGGTTTAAGGTTAGTTTGGTCAAAATCTTGCAAGACAACCTTTCATGAGATGAAGGGAAAGTTGACAACATCACTAGTCCTGATACTTACAGAGCAAGGGAAGAGCTATACAGTTTACTGAGATGCATTAGTTATTATGTTGGGAGCAGTGTTGATGCAGTGTGATCGAGTAGATGCATATAGGTCTCGGCAGTTGAAGCCACATGAGAGGAATTACACAACGCATGATCTCGAGTTGGCCGCAGTTTTTCATGCGTTACACTATTTGAGATATTATCTCTTGGGAGAACACTTTCTGGTGTTTACAGACCAAAAATGTCTTAAATACATCTTTACTCAGCATGACTTGAATTTGAGACAACGAAGGTGGGTTGAATACATTAGGTCCTTCGACTTTGAGCTTTCCTATACACTTGGTAAAGATAACTCAGTAGCTAATACACTGATTATGAGGACTCAGATACAGACAGTGCAAGAGGCCAGTGGCGAGTGGCAACTTATGGCTTTGTTCTCTGAGATGTATTTGGAGGCGCACGATAGTTAGGGGAAAACCTATCTTTCATCCTTATTTGTGACTTCTACCCTCCTAAATAGTGTTAGGGTGAGAAAAATATCTAATTTAGAGGGCCTAGTTCTATAGGATTCGGTTGCAAGTGAGGACCCTCCTCCTGGATAGGTGATATTCCAGGAAGAGGTAATGTGTATCCGTGGACAAGTGTGGGTTTTAGGGGATGTATGTGAGGATATGATGCAGGAATTTCATGCTTTTTCTTGAGATGTGCATCATGGAGTTACCAAAATGTACCATGACATGGGACATCAGTGTTGTTGGTCGGGTGTGAAAATAGAGGTGGCTAGTTTTGTTGCGAGATGTTCCACCTGTCAGCAGGTGAAGGTGGAGCATCAGAGGCCAGCCGAACAGTTACAACAATTACCCATTCTGGAGAGGAAATGGGATGATGTCGCGATGGACTTTGTGACCGGGTTTCCGAGGTCACGTCGAGAAAATTATGTCATATGGGTTGTTGTGGAAAGACTGATGAAGGTGGATCACTTTTTTCTGATCAAGGACACATTCGGAGTTGACATGATTGGGAAGTTGTATGTCCGAGAGGTGGTACGTCTTCATGGGGTCCCTCATTCTATCGATTCAGATAGGTATTCCCATTTTATGCCTCGTTTCTGGTAGAGTTTTTAGAGGGCATTGGGTACACATGTGCTTCTGAGCACCGCTTACCACCCTCAGACCGATGGCCAGTCAGAGCGTACGATATAGGTGCATGAGGACAAGATTCATGCGTGAGTCCTAGAATTTGGGGGCTCTTGAGAGAAGCACATACACCTGGTAATGTTTTCCTAAAATAATAGTTTATAGGAAACTATTGATATGGAACCTTATGATGAATTATATGGTAGGTCATTCCAATCAACCTTGTACAGGTTAGAGGCGGTAGAGGTAGCTTTACTGGGACCACGTCTCCTACAGGAGATATAAAAGTAGGTCCAGTTGATTCAGAATCAGATGGCTACTACACAGTCTCATCAGAAATCTTATGCTGATTGCTGCAGATGACCCTTGGAGATTGTGGTTGGGGAACAGGTTTTCTTGTGTGTTTCATCAAGGTTGGGACATAAGAAGATCAAGAGATAGGGTAAACTTTCGCCGAGGTATATAGGGCTGTTTCATATTCTGGAGAGAGTCAGGTCTGTTTCCTAGTGGTTGCTATTACCAAAGAGGTATCGGGCCATGCACAACGTCTACCACATATCTCTGTTGTGTCGTTATCACTCAGACCCATCTTAAATTTTTCAGACTAAGGAGGTTGAGATTCCGATTGATGCATTAATTGAGGATTATTTGATTTGTATTGTTGATAGGAGAACAATGGTTCTTTGAGGCCAGTCAGTTCCTGTCGTACGGGTGCTATAACAGCATGGATGAGTGTAGGACAAAACCTAAGAGTGGGAGACTAACGTACATGCTCAGTGGCCATAGTGGTTCTGAGCATTATCTTCACCACCCTTGGAAGGGCAATTCGGGGATGAATTACTTTAAGGGGGAAGTTTGTAAGAATCAGATCTTATTCATGAGGTATGGTTTTATTGTTTTCAATTTCATTAAGTGTCTTTGAGAAAACACAGGAAATATGGGGAAAATTCTAAATTTATGGGCACACGCTAGGTGATTTTTATGTACACGCCATGTACTTCAGCTTTGTGAGATGAGAATATAGGGGGCATAGGTTTTTTGGTAAAAACAAACTACACACCGTGTACATTCATATAAACACCATGTACTTTGGCCGTTTGGGATGAGAACATAGGGCGTGCAGACTTTTCAGCGGTTCATGATTTAACAACAAACTACACTCTGTGTACATAGTAATACATTCTATGTAATCAGTAGGAAAATCAACATGGTAGTGGTGAAAAGTTGCCACCAGAGGAACAATTTAAAAAATAGTACAATCCATGTACTAGAGAGTACATGCCATGTAGTCATGTTTTTTTTTATAAATTAGAAGTAGCCTCTTCATTCAGAAAAGGAGGCAATGGGTTCAGTTGGAGCATCGGAAGTGGAGTACGAAGCTTGAAGGAGCTCTTGATCGCACACTGGAACTCAGATTCTTCCGCCGCCAATCTCATTTGAACTTCCTAGGTAAGGTCTCCCTCTTCTTGAATGTTTCCTTCCAATTATTTCTCTAAGGGAAGTTATTTACATTTGAATGGGTAATCTTTTATCCTATATCTATGTCGTTCTTGTTCATTTTGGGAGGTTCCATTCACGTATATCGATCAGAGGAGATCAAGATAGGTGTTTTTGTGTTTTATTCCAACTGTCAAGTTGATTTTGTGTACCGTTGTGCCATGTTCCCATGATAGAGTGTCGTATAGCTGAGGCTTTCACTGTAGTGATACCTAGATTTTATTAGGTAATATAATAAATAAATATAAATGGTTTTTTTGTATTGTTGATTTGATCCAGGTCCACCCCGAGGGTGTGGTTCCCTTTTTAGCCGTTTGTCCACGATACTCGTGGGTATGTCATGATTATACCATGTTTTGAGTTTTTGTGGAAGGAAACATATATGGATTTCTTGTTGTATGTTTAGCTCGGCCCAATTACTTGTTTTCCTTTAGAATGCCTAAGGGTAGTGTTTTTTTTAGCCTGAGGGCAATGTATCTTATGCCTGGGGGCAGTATCTTCCATGCCTGAGGGAAATATCTCGTATGACTAGGGAAAATATTTGTTTTGCCTATGGGAAGTCACCTTAGGGATTTTTTTCTTCTTGCCCGAGGGTAAGTATTTTCATGTCAGAGGACATTGGTTACTTGGAATATTCACTATGGAGATTTATTATGTTGTACCTTCCAAGCTAAACCAGAATCCTAGAAATAATAAATAATTATTTATATGTAAATATAACCGGAAGAGATAGTATCTTGTTGGTACTTCCTTGTTTACTGTATTTCATTATTGCACAGTGTTGTTGCACATTTTTATTGAAAGTTGGGCACATGCCTTTGGTGTTTGTCTACTGGGATTTATTTCTCACACCCTGTTTGGGTCATGTATTGGGCCAAAAGAGATTATATTTTTCTCGGTGTTTATAAGGGAAATTTTCATTATACAAGTACATGATTGTTGCAGAGGAGTGTGAGAGAATGGGAACGAGCTTAGGCTTGCAATACTGCTGATTTCCTTTTGTTCTCCTTGGATATGTTTGCTATACTTTGGTACCTCATGTTGTATTATTTTAGATTGCAGTGTATCATGTTTTGGTTTCTTTTATTATAATTAGTTACATGTTGCATCATTATATATATATATATGAATACTAGTTATATTTTACTTAGGTTGTCCATTTTTTGTTTATATTTTCTACTTCTTCTACTTTTGCATGTTGGTATATTTTATTCTGTCGCGCTACACTTTGAAAAATGATGGAATTGTTTCCCCACTATCAGTCCTTGGCCCTCACTGCTAGTCGACAGCCTCTGGCATTTGGGGAAATGCGCTTGAGGTCAAGTGACCAATTGGGTTTGGGGAACCCATTGTGTGGAACCCAGATCCGGGATGATACAATAATTCACCAACATATCTCACAAAAAAACCACCACAAATGAATCTATGTAAGGATTGAAAACTAATTTCATCAATTCCATGAAAACCGCTAGCACATTCATGAGACCTAGTTTCATAACCAGATAACTATATTGACCCTTCCTACTACAAAAGGTTGTGTGAGTTTGGAACATATATCGAACATGTAACTAGTCATATCCAAAACTCAAATACATTTTTTAGAATACTAATTCTCCTCTAAAATGATCAAATATGTCATCTATATATGGCATGGGATACCAATTTTTAATAGTTATCTATTTCAACTTCCAATAATCCATGCATATCCTAAGGGTACCATCCACCATTTTCACCAAAAGGACCAAAAAAACCCATGGAAAAGTATTGTGTTTGATAAAAACCTTTTCCTTTAAATCCACCAGCTACCTCTTCTGCTCCTATAAATCCATCACATCTATTCTATTTGGAGGAATAGATATCAATGAAGCGGCTAGAACTAGCTCGATGGAGAACTCCAACTCCTTCTCAGTAATTAAAACAGAAATTTCATCCATTAACACATCCCTAAAATGATCCATTACTAGATGAAAGTCCAAGTGACTCACTCCCTGGTCATCTGGTTACAAACATTAAATCTGGATAGCAATCCCACCCATCCCACAATGGTCTTGTCTAGATCATCATTCCTAGACTTCAAAACCACCCTTGTGAGTAAACACTACACCCTTTGTTGATGTTAAAGTCACCCTCTAGAGATAGGATTCAATGTATGCTTGGTAATCTGACAGATAGTCCATTACAGGTATGATGTCAATCCCTACCATCTTCAAGAAATAATGATCTCATTTTAAGTGACACCAACCAACCATATTGAGTAACTCCCCGCATTGGCGTACACCATTATTTTTAATCCCAAACGGTGTTTAGTGTCAAAGAGCTCTTATACAAAAAAATCCCAAGTATTATCACCATAGGTGATTATATGAAACTATAAAGTCCACATGTGTCAAAAAAAGAATATGAAATAGTAGGGACTACTAATATCATACCTCTCACTGTAGATGGAATGGAACCCTACTCCTCAGGGGTAGGCTATAAAGAATAGATCTTCCATATACCATGACACTATGACAAAACCTCACTACCCGAAGTACATCCAATTTGATGTATCAATTTAACTGGTTTCTGTAAGCCTCTTCCACAACCACCACTACCTCAGCCTGACTAGACAACACTACTCTTGTTCCCTATTGGAAGTGTAGCTAAGAAAACTACTCCAAAACAAATTTTCAGTGATGAACCCTACGAACTATAACTGGTGGTAAGGTCCTGTAGAAACAATTCATGTGGACCATCTTTCAACAATCCTAGCACTCAATTAGGTCATCATTTCATTGATTCTTTTAGTTTCATTGCCTTCCACATTAATAATAGAACACAGATCTCCTAATAATCACATCATGAATGTTGATCATCTCACACGAAGTCTCCAAAAAAATGCTTCCTTCATGAAGATGTCGAACCAGTAGGTCAAGGAAAAAAACTAACTTTCCCTTTGACACAAGCTTACCTTAGCTTCTTCAATGAAATCAGTGCCTATTTTTGAATTTCAGTGATAGGGGTCAACCTAAAACATTGACATGGGATTTGATAGTAGGTCATAGACCATCCATGAAGCATCCCGCTCTCTATAGCTCATCAGTAAGGTACATCATAGAAAAAAGATGAAACTATTTAAAGCATGTTGAGTATTGTATAATCAAAATCGATCCCTAATATAGATGCATGAACTCACAATCCCACTATACCCATAGAGTCTATGGATAAAAGTATTCAAAGAACAATGTTTTGAAATCAACCCAACCCATGTCTCACAATATGTCGTCCTAGTTCAATACATCAAACAAGATATTTGCTTCTCCACAAATCATACATGTTGCAAACTTTACCATCATCTTAGTATGATTATCTAGGGGATTGAATGTGTCTATCATATCCTCAAACCATATCTCACCAACCTATGGACTACCATCCCCTAAAAATGTGGGAGGATTATACTGCTGGAAGACCCGTGTTAGCTCAGCTATAGATAGGGAAGGTTTATTGCTCCCTGAGTAGTCTATATAATATTAAGGAACCCCTCGTGGAACTTTGATGACCTGTCCTAGTGGGGATCATGCCTTGACTCCCCAATCCCTCATCTGAACGGCCAGGGGATGGTGACTAGCACCATGTAGGAATATCAATGACATGTGAGGAAATGCTTATATACATGTACACATGCACACTTTTCCAAGATAAAAAAAGATAAAATTTAAAAACAAATAAGAACCAAATGCATGCATACCTCTATAACACAACTAATGTAGGATAGGAAAGAAAATTTTAGTAATGGAAACATTTCTAGATTACAAGAAAACCAATGACTCTATTAATAAGTAAAAAAACATGGTGATGTGTATTCAATGAGAACCCATCCTTTAAATGTGAATTTTCTAGTCCTTGAAACTCATACCAAGAGAGACCTACCTAATCCAACTTGAATTCAACATTACTAGAACCACTTTCTAAATCCAAAGAAAAACACATAATCTATATAACCCCACTAAGAACCATCTGGTCTTGGTCCTGGTCCGAGTCCACCTATGACTCTATCAAAAGGTTTCTTATCTTCACATGACTTGACACATGTGGGAAAAGCCCGTGCAGGGTTGAGTAAAAAAATACTCAGCAAGACACCCTAAAACTATAAAGGAATACCAAATAGAAGATACCATATGGAATACAACAAAGGAGAAATAAAATGAAGAAGATACTACACAGAAATACCACAAAATAAATTACACGAAGGAATTCCACTAAGGAGAATTACCGTAAAGAAGATACCACATAGAATTCCACAAAGAAGAAACCACAGAAAATTACACAATAGAATATGTAGTTATATTACATGGGTATAAGTCATTACTACACATAATAGTATTATCATATGTATTTCATAAGACACACAGTCTGGATAAGAAACACAATCTCTATAATACAGATAGTCTTGATAAGACACACAGTATCTGTAGGACACACAGTCTCTATAAGTCACATAGCATCTAGGTCCCATATAGACACATGATTTCACTCACAACATGACTGTTCTGGGAGAATAAATTCCTTAATCCAATAGTTCATATGCACACTTCCACAAAAACCCACTAAGGATAGTCGAAAGTATTGTCTCAATAAAAGGGTCCCAACGCCATAGACGACTCATCAGACATACATACAATTTTAATGTAATGACCATTTGAATAAAATAGTACATGAAATCAGGCATGGAGCTGTCAGTCAGCCAACCCATCCCACTGGTCATCTTGACATGGTCCAGTTGACCCAACCTATCCCTGCATGGATCAGCCCTATATGTTGGCCCCCTTAGACTTGCCCATAGGACCATGGCCTGTTTGGTCCCAATCGGTTCACGTAGCCCACATGGCCATCACACTGTGTCTGCATCCCGCATCCAGCACATGCAGGCATGTACTGCTTACCATAGCCATCTTTCATTATCTTGCATGCTGTCAGCTATCGTGGGCTCCCATGTGGTTGGGCCTCAGTGTCCTAGCGGCTATACCGCATCACATGCTGCCGGCATCAGTGGCCCCTTCCATGGGAAACCGTACCTCCTCCAATGCTCTAAAATCTCTAATTATATTAGATCTAGGTTTCTTGAGTCCCAATCTAAATTTATGCTGGATTATATGATTCATTGCCTCCAATATGGGGGTCTGACATGTTTGTAGCCTACTGGAAAGTCAAGATGTATCCATAGGCGCCCAACAATGAAGAAAGACAAGAATAAGGTAGATAAAAGAATAAGAAATCATGAAGAAAAACCCATGGTTATTGTGTTTTGGCATCAATTTATTCTCTTTAGAGTAATAAATGAAGATTAAATACATCAATATCCTAATATAAACCACTCATTAATTATCCATACAACAAATGATCGAACATCAAATCAACATGTTCATGTGTTGGTATGTGTTCATCATTATATTTAATTATGATGAAACGAGGAATAAAACCAACCACCGACCTGGGAATGGGATCATTGATTGTTGAGGGTTGATTTTCAATGGAGATCTATCGAGAACAATCTTTGATCCTGATATTTAATGTCCCCACTTGTCATCAGGTTTCCTCAGTTCATCTCATAGGAATTCTGGGTTTATGGCGATAACTTTGAATTTCTTGATGATGTATTATTAAAAGGAAAACATAACTACTTCGAATATGTTTTTATTAAAATATTTTTATTCCCATTATGTCTTACAAAAACATTTTCACATTTGACCCACGCCGACTAATGTTGAGTCACACCTAGGTTAACACATCTATTTTGTGTTCAATTGTTCCATAATATTTTTATTTAGGAAACCGTCTTAAATTTCTTCTACATCTATAGGATAAATATTCATTCATGCTATTAAAAGTTTAATAATTTTTAAACAATTTTTCTGGGAACACCGTGCCTAACAATTGCACATTTCCTCATCACCTGGTCTCAAAATCAACCCATATAGTATCTAAAAATATTACACGGAAAATATTTATTCTTACATTATCACATCCTTGGGAATTTACATCCCCAAAATCCAAAAAAAAACTCAAAAAATGAGGGTACTGACCATGAATCTATTCCTCCTGCTCCCATGTTCTCTCCAGGACATTCTTGTGCTAACACCAAATGAGCACAAGAGGAATTGAAATCCCATGAACAATCATTTCCTGTAGATCCTCTATCCCCACTAGGTCCTCAAAAAAAGTAACCTCGTCATCCATGTCTTCCTATCCTGAGACAATGACATGAAATGGGTCATCCACATACCTCCTCAGTTGTGACACGTGGAAGACATCATGCACACACTCTAACTATGGAGGTTGATCCAAGTGGTATTCCACCATGCTGAATCTATATAGAATTAGGAGAGGGATGATGAAACTCAACTATAGCTTGATGCACTAACCAAATCTCTGTAATCTACATCATGGTGAGACTAGAAGTAACATGTGGTCTCTTTCCTTGAACACTAAAGGCCTCGGTATCTAGTTAGAATAATTCTTCTAATGAATATGTACAGACTTCATCTACTCCTAGGTGATATAAACCTTCTCTGTAGTCACCTGCACCAACTCCGGTACCATGATTTCTAACTATCCGGTGTCCTTCTAGCAATGTGATGACCTATAGGGTCTCCTATACAAGGCCTCAAATTTTTACATACCCTTGGAGGAATGATATCTTTTTTTTACAGAAACTCCACAAGGGGTAGGTGGTCTTCCTAAATATGTGGAAAATCTATCTTTTAAGACTGTAGCATGTCCTCTAGAACATTAATGTATCGCTCAGTCTGGTCGTACATTTGCGGGATAAACATTTTTCTCAAGCATAACTATGTCCCAAATTCCCCTTTAAATCCCCTCCACAATCAGGATGTAAAGTGATAATCATGATCTAAGACTATCTTCGATGAGCCCCTGTAGTAGAAAAATCGCTTTCACATAGAGACGTCCCAATATCTCAATGGAACTCTACTCTCAGATAGTATTGATGTGGGTTAAATTAGTGAGTCGGCCTATGATTACCCAGATGCTATCATGTCCCTAGGGATTATTTGGTAAACTTTTCAAGAAGTCCATTGATATCCCTTCCCACATCCATTATAATACCTTAAGGGGCTTCATCAAACCATCTATAAACCAGTGCTCATCCTTCACATCTTCACAATGGAGGCATCGATAAACAATATTTGGAACTCCCTTCTTCTTAATAGGCCACCAGAACTGACATTGATGGTCCTAGTAAATCTTCAACACACCTGGATGTATCATCAATGGGGATGTAAGTGACTCCCTCAAAACCTTCTCCCATAATGCCACTGGTACTACTATGTATCCACTAAAAAAACAACGTGCTCCCCACCATTCGAATATCCATCAGTCGAATTCAATGTGGATATCTGAGAATATAGTGTCTCTCAGTTGTTTTCTCCATGTTTTGCCTCCCTAAATCATTGTAAGATTGAATGGGTGACAACCGTTGACTGGAGGTAAGTTACTATATCACCATCCACAAAGAATATCAATAATGAGGAAAAATTGTCTAATTCCTCATTTAGAAAATGAAAAATGGACCTCTTGCTGAGAGAATATGCCACCACATTCCCCTTCCAAAGAGTATAGACATTCTAAAAGTCATAGTCTGGGAGAAAATATAGACAATTCCTATGTCTCATATTTAGATCACTCAAAGAAGATATACATCAGACTCTTGTGATCGGAGTAGGTGATAAACTGCTTGTCTGTCAGGTATTGTCACCACATCTTCAATCAGAATACTACAACTACCAACTCAATAACATGGGTCACTTATTTATGTTCACTTGGTATCAATTGGCATGAAAAATAATAAATCATCACTTTTCCCCACATTAGGACACAACAAATCCTGGTTCTTAAGGCATCATAGAAAACTCCATACTCGACACCCTCCTTGGGAAATCTCATGAAGGGAGAAATCGTCAATGTCTTCCTCAACTACTAAAAACTCTCATGGAACTTCTCTGTCAACAAAAAATGCTTCCCCTTTTTAGTAAAACCCCTCAAGGATTCTTCCTCCATGGAAAAGTCAAGTAAAAACGTCATATAGTACCCAACTGAAAAAAGGAAACACTTAGCCTCAAAAACACTCTTGGGTGGAACGCAAGAAAGAACCACCTCAATCATTCCTATATCCACTATAACTCTTGGATTTGAAATAATTTTTCCAAGGAAATTGACCTCTCAAATCAAGAAATAGCACTTTGAGAGTTTCCAGTAATGATGGTTCTCTCAGTGTTCTCTAAGAAAATTCTCAATTGTCTCTCCTACTTCACCTCAAACACTGAGTACCCTAGGATGTCATCAATGATGACCACCTGGAACCTATTTAAGTACAGATGAAATATCATATTCATGAGTCACCTGGACACCGTTGGTGTGTTCATTATTCAAAACTACATCACCATGTTCTCGTAGTGGTCATGTAAACATATGGAGACCATATTCAGTATAGCATCATCTTATACAGAATGCTGGTGATAGCTAGATCTAAGTTCAATATTAGGGAACCACCACAACCCATTAAACTAATCTAAGTGGTCATCAATCCCTGATAGTGGATTCATATTCTTCACGGTCACATGGTTCAAGAACCAAATTTATATAAATAACATAAAGCTCCCTTCTTCCTTCTTGAAATGAAAAACTGGGGTTGCCCATGGTGAAACACTAGGTCTCATGAAACCCTTACTCTATAATTCTTATTATTGTACCCTATAATATTTATCCTCTACAATATTAATCCGATATATAGGTTTAGATATTAGTTTCAACTTTTGGTATTGATCAGTACATATTTCTACCTCCCTATAGGGAGTTAATCCTAGTACATCCTCGGGATAGATGTCCTCATACTCTTCCCCTACTTCATGAATCTAAGGACTCATAGAATCCACTACACAGAGTTTCATATTTTCCAATTGGTGACTGATCAGTTGCACCCTTATATGTGTGTTTCCATTCTATTCTTCCTATATTTCCTTTTCACCAAAAATGGGGAACGTGCCCCCATCACTACGGACAAGCCACACTTTGCATCTAAAAAAGTCAATCTAAACATGAATTCGGGAAAATTAGTATATACCAGTAATGACATCGTAACTCCTTGACCCCATTACCTAGAGACCTCAACCAAAACTCTCACCTCCTAGAGTATGTTCACATAGTTGGCACTAGTGTGTGATCATCGAATCTTCTCTTGTAAGAGTATCTAAGCATAAGGGTTAATTCAATGGTTTATATTGAATCTACTTGTTTCTAACTAGTTTCATGGAAAGATAAGAATAACTAGAACACATTTTTATCAAAATTTCATCTATGGTGTAATAGAAACATATTTTATATCTAATCAACCCTGTAGCCTTAGGTTTCTATGCCTCCTTCACTTGAAGCTATCCTCATCCATTTCCACAAGCTCCCTAAGCATAGTGTGGACCACCTGGTGGTTGTAGTCATAACACATCTAACCTCCACCCACCTCTTGCTACCCTTCCTAATTTTCTTCCATATCCACCACCCTTTCTACCACCTTTCTCTTGCCTCTACCTCTTCCTTGGTGGTCCCTCATCCAATTCCGTATTGACCGTACATCAGGTTGGGTAATCTAGTGCCAGATATCCACAAAGATTTCACGAGTAACACAACATGTCCCTTATCTAACCCGAGATTCCTTTGGGGCCCCACACCACTAATTCTATGTCCTAGAAAAATTCCTTGAAGTTCCTCAAATGATTGGGTCTCAATGACTATCATCGGTTACCTGCTTCTGAGGTCTCAGTCACCTGATTCCTACTGGTATCTCCCACTATCAGTATGTGCACCTTTGGAAATATTTCCCTTACCAGATATCTCTTAAATAAGCCAAAATAAATTGGAATGAAAAGGGATATCATTGATGCCCATACCTCCTATAATAAGCCCTGGTCAATATTCTGATCCCTGGAGAATGATCCTCATACCATATCCATGGATTAGCATGAATGATCATTGAACATCACTAAATACTTACCACAATTAAAATACCCTATTACATATGCATATGCTCATGTATGCTTGTTGATTTCCATGTATCCAGAAATAACTCTTCTATGAAGAGACAATATAATTATGCTCAAGAGATATTTGTCTCATCATGTGTCTGGGTATCTATGCCCCACCATCTTTCTATAGATCCATAAAGAAGTCATGGGGCAAGGACTTCCATCTAGTTTGGAGGCATCCTTACCAGGCCAAAGACACATGAAACTACCTCCAGCAAATCCTCAGCTAACTGGGGGTCTATCTATCCCCTAATACTGGGATTTCATTTAATTTGTAACTCATGAAATGTGCTCAGAATACGTGCATCCTAAGATGGTAGTGTTGGTAGCTAATGTAGCTCGATGGCAGGTTGTATAGCTGGTAAACTACTCATAGGTTCTATCTCTGATATATGCCACTATACTGATGCGTCATCTCTAGGTGTATCATCATCGTGATAAAGAAATTGAATCTTGTCTAGATAACTATATGTATGCATCCTGAAATAAAACAAGGAGTACCACTTTCAATAGAGCACACATGGTGAGTTGTGTCAACAAGTACATGAGAACACACCCAAATCCTATATGATTCATGTACCATTTTTTCACTAAAAATAGTGTTTTCATTTACCGAGTTGAAAAGAATGTGTACAGAGTCCTGGATTATGGATACATCAGCATCTGTACCAACACTAGATTTCAAGGCGTGAATTTTAAACTTTAAAAACATAAAACTATTTCCCTAGACCGAACTCATAGACTCCCAATCATAAAGTAGAACCTACCCCCAATAATACCACTCTAGCATGACCAGTCCAATGGGGGGGGGTGTCGTAACTCCCCAAGCCTGGATCTGATAGTGCAGGGGCTAGTTACTAGCACTGAGTGGGCATATCATTGACATATGTGGCATTTATTATGTACCTTCACACCTTCACACATCTCAAAGATCATAAAAAATCTAAAAAGTGAAAAACACAAAGTACCAAATGTGTGTACACAACTATAACCCAACCAGTGTACAATAGGAAAGTAATGTTTAGTAAATTAAACAATTCCAGAATAAAATCCCACTAAAATATTCTATAAACATGTTAACCAAAACATAGTAAAGTGTCACCCACGACGTCCCATCCTAGAAAAGTGAAAACGCGTGTTCTTGAAACTCATATACAGAAAATCATATATAATCCAACCGAATGTAAACCATACTAGAATGGCTATATGAATACACATGAGCACACCTCATCTCTTTGAACTCACAAGGTATCGTTTGTTCCTAGTCCTAGTCCTGGTCCTCCTTGGACTCTTTCAAAAGGATTCTCTTCTACACAAGATCCAACATTTTCCAGAAAAACTCATATATGTATGAGTAAAACAATACTCATTAGGACACCTGAAAACCACAATGGAATACCACAAAAAAGATACCACACAAAATACCACAAATGAGTAATACCATGGAGAAGATATCACATAGAAATACCACAAAGGAAATACCGTGAAGGAATACCATAGAGGAAATACAATGAATTAATTACACCAAGGATAAATACATCGAAGAATATTACACACATAATTACACAAATAATATATTACACAGAATACCACAAAAGCGATATACCATGATGATGAAACCATACATAATGCCACAAAGGAATAAATACTCACCTCAAAAATATATAAGACATTAGTACACATAATAGGTCAGACATATTTCATAATACACATGATCTCAATAACACACATATTCTATAGATGAAATAGTGTTTTGATAATACACACAGTCTCTCTATGACACACAGTCTCTATAAGTCACATAGTATCAAGGTCATATCCAGCCACATGATTCCACTCACATCACACTCGTTCTGTGAGAAGACACTCCTTAAGCCAATAGGTTGTGTTCACACATTCAAAAAAACCCACTTATGAAATCTCTCAAAGTCCGTCTAATCTAAAGGGTCTCAACTCCATAGATGGATCGTCAAACAAACATATGGTTTGAATGTTATGGGCATTTGAATAAAACATTCCACAGACCTGGGTCAGACCTAGCCCACTGTCCGACCCGGCCTGGTCTGATTGACCTAACCCAGCCTCGCCCCACCCAGTTTGGCCTAGCCCAGTTAGCGGGGCCTATAGGGCCATGCCCCACTGGTCTGCTTGGCCCGGCACCTGTGCCTCTTGGACCGGACCATAGGAGTGTGGCCTGGTTTGACCCACTCGATTCATGTGGCTTGCATGGCCCTCCTAGCCCACTTGGCTAAATCACTGCATCCTTACCCCAGGGATTTACCCTATAGTGACTGATCCATCATGCGACCACCGCATGTGGCTAGATTCCATGGGCTCACATGCAGTCCAGTTGCTGCATCCAAGAACCTCTTCCATATTGCAAGCCTCTGGGGTTCACACCACCATGTGTCGCTATCGGCACCAGTCACCTATGCCGGCGCCCCCTTTTGTGGGCCACCGTGCCTCCTCTAATGCTCAAATTTTTTTAATGATCATAGATCTGGGTTTCTCGAGTCCCTATCTATATAGATTCAACCTCCATTGACGCATTGCCTCCAATATGGGGGTCTGATCACATTCATAGGATCCCAAAAAGGTGATCTGTTGTAACTCGGTCCCAATGATGAAGAATTCCATGAAAGGGGGATATAAAATCACAATAACACCTTAAGAATGAACCTTGTCCATGTTCCTTTCATCCACGATTGATTCTCTTTATAAGAATAAACGAAGAAGAAATAAATCTACCTCCAAATAAAAACCCCTCTAAAATTATTCACTCCGAAAAAGATCGAATTGTGGGTCAACCTATAAGTGGGTTGATCTTTATTCATCATTGAATTTATGAATGGGAAAATGGAAAATAAAAACAACTGCTCTACCTAGGAATTTGACCCTTCACTGTCGAGGGTTGATTTTTTTGGAGATCCACATAGAACGATATCTGATCTTGTTCATTGTCATCGCCGTTTGTTGAGAAAGTTCATCGACTAATCTCAGATGAATTATAGTGATATGGTGATAACCCTAAATTTCCTAAATAATACATATTATAAGGAACATGTTTCTGCAATGAATATAATATTATTGTTAAAATATGTTTTCCCCATTACGTCCTGTGACACCATATTTATTGAGGACACATGCCAACTACTGTTACATCACACGTAGGGTAAAACTGGTGTTTTGAGTTCAATAGTGTCCTCATATTTCTGATTTATGAACACATTTAGGTGTTATTCAATTTTTGGAGGAATACTATGGAAGTTCACTTTTAAATGATTAATATTTTTCATACAGTTGTTTTGGGAACATCAGGCCTTAAAATAGCATGTCTTCTCTGCACCTAATCTCAAAATTAATTCATATAATATATAAAAATGATACCTAGAAATATATTAGATGTTATAATAACTATGACTCAACACATATGTCTAGAAAAACATCTAGATCCATAACTTCCACTAAAGGATGATCTGCTAGTAGCCCATGGCCTACCTTCTTTAGAGCATGGTAATCACCACACTCTTGGTGCCCCACTGGAGGTCGTCATGTTGTCATTCACTATTAAATGCCCAAAACACACCTCTAAAAAGAATGAGATCAAATATCATAGCTTAAAAGTGTTGGAAATGTAAAATACATCCTTAAAAAAAGTCAACTCACATCTTACTCCTAATGTTAAGACAGTATGAAGAACATCCACCAAACCAACTAGAAACTCTACCTATTTCCCACTCAAAAGGTGGATCTTGGTCAAGTCTCTAAATAAAAAATCTAGTTGTAGTTTTCATTTAACATTAATTTATTCAAATTATTTAACTGATGTTTTACCTTATTCCAATCCATGAGGTACAATAACACTTCTTGAACCAAAATTTAATGCCCATATAATTCATACTGTATCTCTTTATTTCACTTCCAACAAATGAGTAAAATGGTGCATCATTTCCCCATACCTAAGGGCTCATACACCTTATGAATTTAATGGTGACATCACTTTCTCTATCCACTACACAACATATACCACAATAGTAGGCACAAATATCACAACACCTATCAAAATTTCATGTGTCATGTAATACATCCCAAATGTAAAGACATAATGCATGGCATGTGTTTTCTTGAAAGGTTCATATATGATGCATGATATGTAATACCATCTTCTCATTGGGATGAAAAATATATAAATTCAATCATATAAATTGTAACGCCCCAACCCCAGTTACCAAGAGTTAGTGCATTATTTTAATACATTTCCTTGATTACAATGAGTCAAGTCCCGAAGGACCGATCATTTAAAGGCGTTTTTGAATAAAAGTGTCCCATAACACTTTGACACTTTTGAAAGGAATTATCATTTTAAAAACATTCAATTCAATGTAAATAAATCCTTAAAAACCATTTTGAATACATGGGAATTAATGAGGAAGACTTAGAAGAATAAATATTTAAAACATTTGAAATGATGTTTTAGTAACAAAAAGTGCCTTAAAATAATCACTTTGAAAAATCTTTTATAAAACATGGACATGGATAATAAATATGTCCCAGAAGATACTTACATAAAAACAACCTCGGATAATAAAGAGATTGTGAAATTAACCCATACCAATTTGGTAACTTACGAAACATACAACCCATGAAAGAGGTATCATAAAATGAATATGTAAATACACATAAATTAAATTTTATTACACAAATAATACAATTATGGGCAGTACATACACCATACAAAAGGTAATAGTGGAAATATGGCAAGAATCTCATGGGAATAAAGAGTGAGATGAAAACCACTTACCTTGTGTCCGACTTGACCTTTTCATTCTTTAACATCCTGAATAATAAACTAAAGTAAATTTCTACATGCTTAAGAACCTTTTTCAAGATTATTATTCCTTTTATATCACTTATTACCATGTTATAAACATTATGTAATCATTTAAGTTAATAACATTCGTTTTGTCAATAATTGGCATTTGAGTAAAAAAATGAACAAATTATAGTTACATGTTGTTCACATGGTCAAAAGATCATTATACCCAGAATTATATTCATGATATAGATATCACATATATCATATATATACATGAATTTATAATAGTACATATCATTTTGGGGTAAGAATGAAATGTACCGTTCATGGAGATGGTAAGTCGTACGTACACAGGAATGATACATTCATCTCTATTTATTATTTTAATGGACTTAAAACATAATGATACATAGTTATATTATAATTACAGAATAATATCATATATAATATCATTAAATCCGTCTTTTTTGTGTTCCACATATGTTATTAATGAGACATATCACTTTGAGGGGGAGGTAGTCCGCACTTCCTCAAATGAAATTATCGCATTTACTCATAATGTAAACCATTAAGGTATGCTATAAAATAAAAATACATAAGAATGAAGAAACAAGAAAAATAATATATATCATATATAAATATAGTGCCATCATAATGTCAACCATGAGATGTGGTTGGAGATAATTGAACAATCATTGTTTCGTGAGGCGTTAGTTTCCCATCCATATAATCATTATGTTCTTCACCCATTAGATGGAGGTGTGTGTAAGTGTAATTAAAATATATCTCATAAAAAAATCCTAGTATATTGAGTATACTGGTGTTTTAATAAAATAAAGTAATTAAAAGAGTTTAGGGGTTGGAGAAGTAAAATAAAAGAAAAGAAATTAAGAGAAATTGTTACCTTTATTTTTTGTAACTTCCTTTGGTTTGAACCAAAAGGACTCATTGATGTGCCTTATGCCTAAGGTAAGGCTTCTAGGAGGAGGATAGGGATGTCTGGAGATTATGTTTTTATAGTTTTGACGAGCCTAAAGGCTTGAGATGTGTGAGAAATTGGTTAGAAGTGGTCTCCTTTTATAAGGGGGGAGGGGCTCTTTTAGAAAGTGTGAAAATATTATTTTATTATATAACGATATTTGGTTTCTAAAGGTCAAAAAATCATTAGAGTAGACAATATAATGACTCATGGTAGAAATAAAATCAGCCAATAAAAATTGGACAAGTTTTATATATTATTTTAATATTTATAATCTAATTTATTTAAATTATTTATTAATGAGTAAATACTACATCATTATATTGTCCTTAATAATTTAATTTAGTTGATGTCTAAAAATTATAAAAAAATACCATGATATAGGAAATTATTTTAGCTTTCCAATTAACATTTATATTTCAAAATATTACTTATATAACACCATATAAAAATTAATTAATAAAAGGGTTTTGTTTTTGTCAATTTTGCCTTTACATTAAATTAATTAATCTAAAGTGTCATTATCATTCATAAGAGGCTCTATGGGGTCCCAAAATCGACCCAAAGATGCCCATGGTCGGTAATTACTCATCCAATAATGTTAGGACATGTGTTAAGGTAATTATGAATTATTACAATATTATTTTTACCTTGAATTACCCTATTTACCTTTAACTACGGTAAAAAAAAGTAAAAAGCTACTATTCACCAAAAATTATTTTTATCTTATTAAACCACGTTTTACTCCTTGTTATTTAATGTGTCTCTATGATTTTAAAAATTCAAATCACAGAAGCGGTAAAATTAAATTTTATGTGAATTTTCAAATTCTCCTAGGAGGTGGGTAAAAGATAGTGAAAAGTTCAATAAAATTTTTATATATCTAAAATTAATATAAACTAACTCCAATTAATTACAATGAACATATATAAGTATTATGTATCTATTTTGACATAAATTTATTTTAATAAAATAAATAATTATTTAAATAAAAAAATCGGGTTTAACCAATAACTTAGTGTTTTTCACTATTCATGAAAATTGATTGTTCTCAAAAAAATACCAAAAAATTGGCCCAAGATATATTTGATATTATTAATTCAAAAATAATTTTTATTCTACCAAATTCAAAACATATAAGTTGGACTAATTCATTTAAAAAATAATTCCCATTGTCAAAAAAATTGCGTGTTTTTAAGAAATAATAACTATCAAAAGATTGACACTTGTTTATGTCTAGTTTAAATGTGAAATTACGTCCAATGAACAACATTGTATTAAATGGTAAAAATATATTCTAAATATACCTTCAAACCACTCAAATTCATAATTTATCACTATTAATGTTTTCGATTAAAAAAGTTTTTTTAATTAAAATTTAGTAACTTTCACTATTCATCAAAATATTAAAGTTATCTGAAAATCACCAAAATTTCACCCTAAGCTAATTTAAATATTCCTAATCCAAAAAGGAAGTCCATTTTGAAAGATAATATTTATAAAATTTCAAAATATGGGTATTACTATTCATAACGGCTAGTTTGATTGGTTGTGGTGTGTTATAACTCGAAGTTGCGTATAACACACGCTACTGTGTTATTCAAAGTGAATTGTACCGTGGAAGCATGGGGTATTACATAAATAGTAACAACACATCACAATTGAATAATAAAATAGTGTAATTAAATCAACTGTAATTTTCAAAATCCCAAAAAAACAACAATATGTTCGGGGAAATTTGGATTTTACCTATATATGGGTTAACTACGCCTAAGAAAAACTCATTACCAAACACCATTTACTTCCTATACATGTATATGTTCAACATACAGTAATGAAGACCAAAAAAATACCTTTGATACAACATGGTAATGTCCTGGACTCGGTTTCCACTCATTAGTGCCCCCGGCCTAGTTGGATATATGGCTTCAAGAAAATCTCCATAAACACAAGAGGCTGCCAACTAACAGTGAGGACAAAGGTGTGTCAGTGGGGAGACTATGATGTCATTATTGGAGTGTAACACAACATAATAACAATAATAGTAAGTCTTGGAAGCAGATATAACAAGTATACAACTGATAATACATAAGACAAGAATTCTTAACCGAACAAGAAATGTCACTTATATAAATATGATAATACATGTATCTACAAAAAAGCTCAAATAGGTACACAATAGTATACTAAAATTTATTAATCCATACTACAATAAATAAAATACACAAAATATATGGATATCATTGTGAGCCTTTGATCATTCATATGTTCCCCTGCTCTTAGAATGGCATAAAAATCAACTCTATAACTGTGGGTGCTTGTCCCTATCGTTAGTTATATCCAAGAAGTATGTTTGCATCCCTAAGTGATTCCCAAAGAGGGTGTGAGGTAAAATCACAGCAAGCATTCACCCAAAGGTCTATGCATTCCTTTGTGGGAAATATAAAAATCTATATAGGTAAATAATAATGCAATGTGTAGTGACCATGGCACATCCAATACTAATCTAGTGATTCTAACCAACATCTCAAGGTTCCCTCCAAAACAAGTGTATGTTCATATATCTAGGAAACTATAACAACCAGTAGTAATCCACACGACCTGACTGTGTATGCATACATATTAACCACCACATACTAACTGCATATCTCTAGTGAATCAATAACCCATGACCACACCATAACAATCATAGTATTAGACAAAGGAGTGTTGGAACCATGTTTTCATGACCAAGGAATCCTCATCGAGTCCAACGAGCGTCACGAAGGAAAAATTTTATAGGCACTGGTTGGATTCCAAGGAGCATGTATACTAGAATGTCCCACATGAGTCCATGAAATTCATATCCTAGGGGTAGAAAGGCCTGAGGAATCAAACAGAATCAAGATCCAAGGGGCATAATCACCCCAAGGCATCCACTACAACATTCCAGATCCATAGAGAGATATCCAAGGAATATGTAAAAACATTCCTTCATTAATACCATTTTAATACATTACACATGAGTATACCAACTCTTGTCATCCATTCACATTTCATCTTATCACATGGTTATACACACCCATCCATCAACATTCATAAATAACCATATCACATGAGTATACCGAGCCATTCATCACAATTTCAAAAAAAAACATTCCAGTAATTTAAAATTACCGAAAAAGTATACCCCATATTTCTAAATTCCCATTAATAACTATTAATCATGTTAGGCATGGAATATTATGATAATACATGGAAAGGGGTAGGATAAATTCTAATGAATCCATTAAATTCCATTCAAAAAATTATTGGCTTCCACTAACTAGGTAATTATAAGGACACACCCAAATAATGGTTCAACAAGGATTTAACAAAGTTTATTCTTATGGAATACCCCATGCGTGACCATGGTTGGGGAAAAAACCTCCAACACACCTCAAAGGAAACTAAGGGTATCCCCTAAAGGTCCATGTTCATTTATTCCAAAGCTAGTTAAATTTAAGGGTTTCACCATAAATTATTTTAGGTGGTGCAATGGACGATAACTTGATAAAGTGCTGAAACTCAAAAGAAATGTATATACCACCTACCTTAGTTCCTTAGTGTAGTGCTCATCCATTATAAAGTCTCTATTCGACCAGATTTTGGATAAATATGAATAAAGGAAAATTAATGAGAAATCCTGGAAAATAATCATAAATCCAAATAGCATAACTGAAATCTAGAAGAATGAGTAATGACTAAAATCGTATCAAGATATTACTAGCGTGGTTCCAATGAGACCGGAAGCAAAAGAAACAGAGTTTAAATCTGCAAACGGGATAAAATACTACCTCTATGATTTTCTGGTTTCTCCTATGCATGTCAAGGGAGGGGTATGTCTTATGTTTCAAAAATAGAGTCCCCTATCTCTATTTTAAAAAAACTTATTTGGAAAATTACCTAACATGTGATTTCCTTACATGACATGTAATGCTAGAGGTATTCCTCCCTAGAAAAAACACTTATACACCATGAAAGGACCTAGAAAAACTATTACACATCAGGTAATTCGATTACACATCTTGTATCCCAATTACACGATGATTAATTTGATTGAATCCAAAAATACAAACCACCATCATCTTCTTCCTATAAAAAACCCAATCAGACAAGGGCTTCACTTTTGATATAATCCAAAAAGGAGAGTATACTAAAGTTATAAGTAGAATTTAAAATAATACAAAACTCAATAAAAACATGGGATCATACAATTTGTTATCATTATTTGTGATTTCATAGTCATCCATGATATTATTTTATATCATTTTTCAAGTTGGTCGTTTTACTATCCTAAACATGAACATACCATCATTAATTGATATATATTGTTTTTAAAGTGGTAAATATTGGAATAGTATCATCTTTATATAATAATAATTTTTATTTATCTATTATTATGTGGATAAATGAAATTTATGCTATTTTAATAAATTAGAAAAAAAAACCAGATGAAACATGTTGTATGTTACTCTATGAAGGTGGTAGTTCGAAAAAATGGAGAAATTCAATTTATTTTTTTCCTCATGTATCATAGAGAGTTATGTTGTAATATAATTTTTCTCTTAAATTTTAAAATAATATTATTATGTTACACTTACTCTTCATATCCTTCATTATAATGATATTTTAGAGTAATTGGTAAAAAACTGAATACACCGCTTCGTGGAGGAGGTATTCAGTAAAAATATATGTAATATGTTTTAGTTATTAATAATGGAAAAGTTTATAGGTGGCTAAATATTATTATAATAAAATAATTAAATTTAGAAAAAAAAACAATACATGTTTAATTATATAAGAAATATAGAATTATATATGGAAAATTAAGATAAAATAAAAAAGACAATTTAGAAAGATTAGAACTCCCATTGAGATATTTTTTTCCATTATAGGAATACTATGAAAAAGAGGCATGAGGATAAATAATTATTACCATAAAATTATTAAATTTGGATATCATTATAGTATGAGAAAAAAATCCTAATTTGAGGATGAAATTAAAATGTCTTGGGGTAGCATAATCTGGTTTCAGTGATCCCCTTTCATAATTTAATAGAAGGTAAATTTTTGAGGTACCCATTATATTTAAATAACGGTATGTCACTATTCAAGGTTCAATGCCTCTAAAATTTTAATGTTTTTTTGTAAAGGAGGATTAGATGTTCCAACTCTAAATAAAACTCTATTTCAAGTATTTTATAAAATGTTCTCTAACACTTACACTAGTTAAAAATCCAATTATATATTTTTTTACATTTATCACGGTAACTAATATTTTCTTAGATGTTAGATAAAAAAAAATTAATATTTAAAATTTTAATTGATTTGAACATGAGGATATTTAATTTTAAATTCATTATTTCTAATAAAAATTGTATAGTTCAAATAAATTAATATTATAATTAATGTGTATGATTGATAAAAATTGTTTTTATAAATTGTTTTTAATGAGTAAAATTTACGTGATGTTAAAAATATTCAATATCATTAATTTCCCTGAATTGAATTCATAAATTACTGAAAATAATATTTTTTATTCTGATTTCATATCAATAAAAAATGTATAAGCACCTTAAAATGTTTATTAAAAAATATGAAAAATAGTTATTAAATTGAAATATAATGTCACCAAAGTTTTAAAAATATAATATAGGTTTTGTATGTTTAATATAATATCTAAACTAAAGAAATTTAACCCCGAAACTGAATTTATTTAATTAAAATGTTTTATGACTACAACATGTTTCTGAACCCCTTTTCATTTCCATGGGTTATTCTTTGTTGAAATGTTTATGAGAACTATTTATATTCCATTGTTTATTATATTATAAGAATTTTATGAAAGCCATTTCATATCATTATTCTAATATGATAAATATTTCAAGATCCTATGGATATGATATGTATGATTTTAATTATGTGATGGGTGGTACCTATATATCTCTCATATACACTTTAATAATATTGATATCATATAAAATACACAGGTATGGAATGTAATGTGAACCCAGTTCAGTAAAAGATTTTATCTATTATGAAAGTCATGGAGTCAACCATGACTACTATGATTGTTTGATGAGTAAACCCAATCCACTATGATAGATATAGATGTCCTCCTTAAGTACTAATGAAATGATTTTCAATACATATTTGTCTGCCAAAATTCAATGTATTTTGAAAATGTTATAATCATAATGATCATGTTCATTGATTCATTTATGATTCATATCCTATAATCATATAAACATTATTCCAACACTCATGATTATTATCTACGGTATGAATGGTTTGGTTTTAAAATGTTATGATCATGTTCCCATATCATTTTCTCTTGTTATTATCATATTTTCATTGATAAAAACCGTGTTTACCATTACTATTTATCATATTATACCCTTTATTAGGATTCATATTCCATGTTATGAAGTAATTTTTTATGTATGATATGTTTAATAATGTGGATATTTATGATGATCCAAGTGATAGAATAGGTAGAACTATTATAAAACAATTGTTTATGTCTCCAGGTTTCTAAGGATACTAGAACTATTGAAATCTTCTGTGGATAATTTTTATCTAATGAATGTTCATCTATTTTTATTTAATATATATGTATGAAATTTATACTTCTCTATAGTCATATTATTTACCTAGTAGTTGGGGATTGGATTAGTGGTAAGCACCCCTTAATTCTATATGAAAAATGGGGGTTCAAAACCCATTGGGCATAGGTACTGTTGCAGTACTGTAGCGTACTATAGCAGCGGTGCAACTGTAGCAACGACATGCACCATAGCGGCGACATGGCACTGTAGTGGCGGTAGGGAACTGTAGCGGTGGCGGGTACTATGCAATACTATAGCAGTGTGGGTACTGTAGCAGTACTATTCACAGAATGGGCTTTGGGCCAAAAAAGGGCCTACGTGCCTTGTAATGGGCTAAATGTCCACTGGGCCTTCGGGTTATGTAATGGGTCTCCCTCTTCCCATATAAAGAGGTCTTTTCTTTGCTTTAATAATAAATGAGGATTCAGCCCTAACCTTTAAAAAAATATTATTTACCCATTTCCTTTCCATTTGGTGGAAAATGAATGTATTTCTGGTGCATACAGGCAGACTACCACCTCTACGAAGAAATATGATTTATTCATAATCATAATTATTCATCATTTTTTATTTATATGTATTAAATATTTATATATAGTGTTTTTTAAGTAATTATTATTATTGAATTATAAGATTTTATCAGAATTTTTAGCTTTTGATCCATTAGAAAAAATGTTAACGTCACTAGTGTGTTTGTGTGCACTACAACCTTTTCAAAGTGATGTGATTTGTTTTTCATTCACCTATTAATTTTTTTTGGAAAAAATATACTATTTAATAAAAAAAATATTATTTAGGGTGTAATAATTATTTTGTAAAGGATAATTATTATTTCAATTTGTTCTTGTTTTATCCATTGAAAAGTTACAATATCACCTATGCATATATACGAGCTACCGTCTCCCCGATGTGATGTGATTCATTTTTCATCATTACATGAAATGATTAATTTTAAAGTATAAATAATTAATAAATTTGAATCATATGCATGATATTAATTTTCGATACGATGAACCAATGAACAAGGGGAAAAGACCAAAACCAAGAAACCTTGTCATGCATGGAAAGTAGGAAATTTTACACACTAATGACCATTTGAAGGTATAACTTTTTATAATAGGATGAGTAGAAATTATAAAGGAATGATAAATAGCATGTTCTGTGTGATTATAGTTCTCTAATATATGTATAATCCATATATATTTATTATTTATGATATTTAATTTTGTATAATTAATGTACTGACTTGATTTAATGGGTTCTCATCTTCCTATGCTTTCTGTGAGACATATGATATATTCCCCACTGGTTTCACTCATTTGAGTTATGTATTTCCACATTGATATGATATATAATTAATAACTTCATATTCATGGTATTTAATATTCCATTTTATGTTATTTATTTAATGGGGTTATTAATTAAATGTTACCAAAGTGGTAATGGATTTATATTACAATCTCATTACATTTTAAGAATACTTTTTCTAAAATTACATCGAGGGAAATTATGTAGATCCTATCTTCTAAACCTAATAATTTTAATTATCTAATGGTCATTCATGGAATTTTAATATAATAGTTTATTAGTTATCTATTTGGTACTTAAATTTATTTAGTTGCTATCTTTATTAAAAGAATAATTTGTTTCCTATTTGTCCAGATTATGTTTCTCCCATGTCCATATTCTAATAAAAAATGTTTTAGTAGATGTTTTTACTATTCTAAAATTATTTTTTACCCATGTGAAAATTTATATTAAAAAAATTGAAAATAATTCTTCTTGTAATTTTTTGACATGGTCATTTTACAAAAGGTTTGAACAGAATCATCATTTTAATGTATAATGAATGAAAGGCTTATCAAGATATCATGGCCAATTAATTCATTAATGATTATATAAAAACATTTCATGGTTATTCACAAATATTTTAGCCATAATATTCTTTAAATATTTATATTTTAGATATTTTATTTCAAAATAGATTGGGTTTTTTCATCAATAATTGTTTTAGTGATATTTTTATATTTTTTCATCTGAAAAAATAGCATATGTTTCTACTTATTATCCTCTAGGGATAAGATCCCATGATTTTTTCCATAATTTATTATTTTTCATAATTTATTATGATTATGTTGTCAGGATAAAAACCCTTTTAATTTCCATGGGTTATCCAGTGATGAAATTTTCAATGTTCTCATGATCTGGTGATGAATATATGAATGAATTATGAATATTTGATGGTTAGGTCCATTATAGTCTTCTAATGAAATGGGTAATTTTATATTTATATCACCTTATATGTTGATGATAAGGGTGAAAAAAAATTTCAACATCATTATTGATATCATGATGCACGAGTACGATCACTTCTTGTTATGCTCATAAAATTATTCATGAACATGATTGTGATTTTTTTGTTCATTTTTTAATGTGTGACTATCAATTATTTTTTCTATGATCATAATATTATTCATGAAAATTATTTAAAATAGACATGTTCAAAATATTATGAGTTATAATAATTATGATTCTGTATTCCTATGTTACGACTTTTGAATTATTCTTACTACATCCCCCTTGTTGACGATGCTTCGGGATATGAAATGATTTTGTTGATTATATTCTATGATTTTATGGGTATGAAGGTTTTTTGTTGATAACATGAACATGATTATGTTTTCATACCATTATGATAATATTATTCCATCTAATGATTGTTATGCCCCTTTTTTACCCTATTTATGAATATAAACTCAGACTTTCAAATGTTTCTTTCACCATTTTTTGATGAAAGGATTGATGTATCATGAGTTTATGAGGGTTCCTTATATAAAGAATGATGTTTTAGAATATTATGGTTGTACTATAATAATATTTTCATGTATCTAGACTCCAATTTCACAGAGAATTTATTATTCCTAGTTATTTTAATTTGGGATATGTATTTAATATTAATAAAAAATAGGTTGTATCTATGTATGTTATTACTGAGGAGTTATAGTCTATATCAGAGTAGGGATTTGTTATTTTTTGGAGATTATGATTTGAAATTGTTCGTGAAAATGCTGGGGAAATGTATATGTCTAGGCTAACATCCTAATGTTTTGGTGTTGTAGAGATTGTGTGTTTTTCCTGGAAAATAGATCCCTGTCAGTATAATTGAAATTTGACTTAGTTTTGGGACACTTGAACATAGGGGTATCAACTCTGAAAGGGGAATATTGGGTATTAGCTTCACTACCATAAACCAAGCTGGGTTTCCATCTCACCTGATGCCCGACCTAGTCCATGACAAGTCCCAAAGGGTATTCCAGATCCCAACGGGCTGGAAAATGTGCCTACGTATCAATAAAAAAAGTGGGAATGATTTACCCATATATAAAAATATGAAATAATAAAAAATATAATGAAAACCGAAGCTGGGAAACCAAATCATACAATCCTTCCCATTGTTTCAGATTTAATTCAATGAGTTTATAAGAAACCAATAGAGAGCTACCAAAAAAGGAAACCAAAACCATCCCCAAAAACCACTATAATCGAAGGGTAACATCTCCCTCAACCCATCGCAGCAACACCATCCAAGAGGATCATTATAATCTCAAACATACATCACCAAAATATTTACTCTTACCTATATTCCCACCCAAAAGGATTCCATACTCTAATTGTTATGTTTACAAATGAAATTGCATGTTTATTCAATCAAATGATGTTCTAGAACAGTTAAAATAAAAAAAGGATTAATGAAAATCAACATTTAAAGGAACATAGTTTTAAATGAAAACACCTTGACCCTTGGAAGAACCTTAATCCACATCATATGATGATGGTGAGCATATCGTAGTCAATGAGAGCCAACATGGGAGAGGCCCAAAAGAGAGTAGCTAGTAAATGGGACCCTCTATCCTCATGTATTAGTGTCAAACGGTATATGAATCACAACCATCAATGTAATCGTGCATTACCACTAGAGATGAGAAGCATCCAATATTCAGGTGGTCTCTGATTTCCATAAATATGTTTAGTTACTGTTATCATTTCCAATCCCTCTAAGTTATACATGGTCATAGCCACTATCAAATAACTATCACCCTAGTCCTACTCTTCCCTCTATGTTACCCAGGATTCTCATTGAGTAATCATACAAGTTTTATTTCCCAAAAAATCCACCACATTCATAGACACAACAAAACAAGGCATTACACACCAAAAACCACCCTTTACACCCAATAAATACACATTCACAATTCAACATGCACCAAAACCTTTCCATAACATAGTTAACACCCCATAGACAATTTAATAATACATTTTTACCAATTTATAAAACATTTCAAAGGCACACATAAAGGTGTCACTTCATGAATACACTAATTCTACATTAAAATTCCAATGTAAAATTAATCGCATAACCAACACATCAAAAACTAAATTCTCACCCCATTCACAATTCATAAAACATTGTTAAATAACCCAATAAAGATAATTAAATTCATTATGAAACGTTTAAGCACTGAACCGCCTACCTCTGATATGGGAAACCCCAAAATCCAGTGTGAAATTTCCACCGTGCCCCGACCGCAGTATGAGGAAGCAATACTGAGGCCCAAATCATGATATTGAACCCCAAAGACCATGAATCAATCCTAAAATCTTAACCCTAGGGCTATAAAAATGAAAACCCCCAAAAAAAGTGATGAAACCCTAGAATAGTGGAGGAATCAAGGGGATGAGACACACACTTGAAGAACATAGGAGGAATTACACAAATTCTGGTACATAATGGATGATCAAACATAGGTGGAATGGGAGTGAGGTGTACCTAAAAGAGGGGAACCTTACAGAGGAGAAAATTTGGGGGATTTAGGGGGTTAAACCCGAGAGGAGAGAGAAGAAAAACATAAAATTTAATGACATGGTAGATCCGCATGGTTAGACCCCACGGTTTGGGAAAATATGTGGTAACTGAGTAAGACATTATGTCAGGATATAGAACCGTGCACTGTTACATGGGAAAAAGCACATGACCATGTTGAAGATGTGTATTAGGTTCTGTCTCCAACCACACAGTTTCTTGGGTGGGCACATGGTTACTACTAACCATGCGCCAACACTACACATGGCTATTCCCACCCAAAAACATCTGTTTTATTCAAAATTTGAAAAAGAAAACACTAGGAATAGGATATACCAAATTAAGATAGAAAAATTGACTGAAAATAAAATCATGAACTTGACAATTCTCCCTACCTTGAAAACACTCCACCACAAAAAATTCAACATGAATCTTTATCGGAAAACAAAACTAGGTACTCTTGCTGGATCCTAGACATATGCTCGCATGTCTCATGTGTATTATTACCATGCTACCAAAGGACATAGACTAATGAGATAGACTACCCATGACGAACCTTCTCTTGGGAGTCTACTATCTAAACCAGTCGTTCAAACAATGATAAATCATGATCTATCGTCAAATATTCCAAATTCAGAAAAGGTGAGAGGTCAATATTATACTTCTTTAGTTTGGAATCATGAAACACATTTTGAATTGATTTCGACTGAGAAGGAAAAGCTAAATGGTATGCCACCTTTCCAATTTTATTTGGTATTTCGAAGGTCCCGACACACCACAGTGTTAGCTACTATTGCTTCCCCAAGCGGTGGTGTCCCAACTGGGGTGTTACATTCAAGAATACATGGTCAGCCATGGAGAATATCAGTTATCAGTTCCTCCGATCAACAAAATATTTTTAGAGACTCTATACTATTAACTACCCCTTCTTGATTAGCTAGACTTTATCAAATGTTTCCTACACAGGGCTCAGTACCAAAAGGGAGTTATCACCTACCTCATCCCAACATAATGGAGTCTGAAAGGGACAACCATAAAGTGTATAAAAAATATCCATTAAAAGAGAGAATTGGTAGATTTTATTAAATTAAAAGACAACCAATCCCAAATGGATATCCCATGAACCTTTGAAGTCTGTAACACATTCATTGCACATGTCTTCCAAAATTTGATTTTCCTTCTCTGTCTGACCATTTATTTGGGGATGATAAGCCGTACTAATTTTGACCTATGACCCCAATGTCTTTTAAGGCCTTCCAAAAATCTAGAGTTAAACCAGGGGCTTCATCATAAACTATCACTGAGGGATCACTATAAAGCCTAAACACTTCCTGATTATATAGTCGTCTGAACTCATCTACCATCACTGAATCCCTAATTAGAATGATGTGGGTGGATTTTGTTAGGCGATCAATCACTACCCAAATAGAATTCTTACCCAGATATGTAAAAGGTAATACATTAATGAATTACATGGCGACCTCAACACTCTTTCAGGTAGGTATGGGTAACAGTTGAAGAAAACCAAGGGGCCTTTGATGCTATAATTTTACCTGTTGACATGTATAACATCTCAACAAGAATCCATCATTGTTTTTCCACATACCTGGACACCAGAACTACAGACCAACATCATAATACATTTTTATATGTACATGATGAATGACCCATTGAGATTGGTGGCTATCCATCATCACCACCTTCCATAGAGATAACATAACTACTGAACAACCCTTGAAGCACAGGATCCCCTCGATAGATGAAGACCAATCCGAATATGCCTCCCTACCATAAAGAAACCATATATATCACTAAAATTTCTCATCACTAGGATGCTCCCCTTGAATCAACTCGAAAATATTAGGATTCAACTGGACACCTTCCAATAACGCACCTCTAATATGCTTCTTGGTCTCTACGTTCATTTGATCAAAGATCTCCATTAGAGTCCATACATCAGCGGACATCCATAAAGCCTAAATTGGCACATTTCTGCTCAAGGAATTATCTACCACATTACCCTTTCTCAGTGTATAGATGATATCAAAGTGGAACCCCTATAAACACTTGATACATCATGGTATTCTCTGATTATGATCCTTCTATGATAAGATTTAGGCTAACATCCAATGATCTGAGTAGACAACAAAATTATTCACAATGAGGTGGTGATGCTAAGTATTCAAATCATGCATCACCATATCAATCTATAATTCCTACGTCAGGTTATTCTTTCCATGTGGACAGAGTTAGTGAGGGCCATATTCCACCATATGATCACCTTGATAAGCACACACTAGAGACCCATACCTGAAGCCTCACATTACACCACATAGCCATATCTGGATTCCGAAAATATCAACATTGTGGTGGTAGTCAACTTCTTACTCAACTCCACAATGGATGCTTGACATTATAAGAACCATTGAATTCCCCCCCCCCCTCCGGGTGAGCATGGTCATGGGAAAATAAAGCTGAGAGAAATCCCAAACAAACACCATGTAGTAACCTTCCAGGGCAAGGAAACACATAATCTAGAACACATTCCTTGTTTTCCCCATTACATAACAGAACTGATCTCCACAAGGTCCACTAAAACATCCTATTATGAAATTATAGGACCCAAAAACATCACTTACCTAATCCAAAATGTGGACTTGGACAATATATCAGAAGGGAGAGGATCCCATAGAGTGACCAACAAGATCCGCAAATGTTTCTCAAGCTTCTCCTCAGATCCAGTGTAAACAAGGATTTCATATATGAATACCACAATGAAAGAGTCGATATATTTGTGGAACACCATATTCATGATAAGCATAAAATGTATCAGAGCATTGGTAATTCTGAAAGGCATAAACAACTACTCAAATTTGACGTACCTTCTATGAAAATACTTTTTCGGGATATCTGCCTCTATCACCATGACTTGTCTGTAACATGAAAACAAGTATATCATGGAACACCACCTTTATCATTCATCTGATCAAAAATGTAATCTATTCAGGGAAAAAGTATAATTGTTCTTGATTTTTAGCTTATTTACCTTCTGATAGTTAATTCACAACTAGAGGGATCCATAAGACTTATTTTAAAAAAAGAACAAGAGGGGCCCACAAATTGATGATCAAGAGAATTAATACTTTGGATTATATATATTCCATATATATATTTGATTACCTAAACATGAATGGGTAAATATGATATATCTGAATAGATATCTGTTGTGTTCTCAACACCAAATCAATCGATAACTCCAAATCCTGCTCCAAGGGAATGCCTAAAAAATCATCTATAAATACCTCCGGGAACTCATCCACTACATGAGGTAACACATTCTCAAGAGAACTGCAATCATCCTATATAATGAGAAATGATAAAATAAATGAAAGGTTCTCCAACATTGGGGGTGTAGGTCTAGAACGTCCTGGACGAGGATCCCAGTCTCCGAGAAAAACTTGAGCACTTTCATCAGGTGCCCGAAATCTATTCTTCCACTGATAACAATCAATGTTCCCTTGGAAACACACCATACAATACATTCCAATGAGCACAAAAAAAATGTATGTATCCAAGACCAATAAATCCAATTCCATATCAATCTATGACACAGACATCACACATGATGGGAACCTGAGTCCCTTATCTTTCTTATTTCCTAACAAAGTCACCAACTCCACTGCATACGATAATATATCAGTAGGAAACTTCATAATTTTCACAAGATGAGAATATATAAAAGACACAAACACACCCGTTTCAAAAAGAACGCTAGCCAAAGAAGCTACAATAAAAATGGTTCCTTGAACGGTGGAGGGCTCGACATTCTATCACACGAGTTCCTTCTCCATAGTATGATGGTTCCTGGTATCATCCTGGTTCTGATAACAACCAATAGCTTATAGTTATGTTCTTAGTTGACTCTATCGAGAAAAAGACTTTTCCCTACTACCTCAACCACTGAACCGTGGTCCCACCATCCTAAATGGTTCATACTGAGCTATCTTTCCCCTATAAAGCACTTATCATGCACCTCCCTGATAAGAACATGATAGTAACTTGTAGCTCTATAGAAATGTTGTAGTTTCCCCAATGCTCCACACTAATGAAAATATTTTTGAGGATACATAAAAATAGGTCTAGTTTCTCCCACCTTCCTACATTTGTTGAACACAAAATACTTGGTATCAGAATCCATAGGGGAAGGATTCCTGGAAGTATTTCATCAACTACCACCACCCTTCATCCCTTTCTAATCATGATCCCTTTCCTAAAGACTAAAAAATATGAACCATATCATCTAATAACCCATGATAAAGGGGAGAAGGATAATTATCTATGGATTCTTCCGAATGTTATAGGGGATCATTCTATGAGGCATGTTGCTACAAATTGAAACAGTCAAATAAAAAATCATTAACACAATGAGTCTGAAAAAATTCACTAATAACAATAAACATAAATAAACAAAACACTCTGAAGCAATAAAATGACCAAACCCCTTCACCCACACCTAGTGTCCCATTTCATTCTACAGCCTATATGTCCCACATGGAGGAGAAGAAAAGAAATAATCCTGACATCCCATAGTGACCTAGGGTCTATCATGAGGTGTTCTAGATAGGATCCCTACTTCCATCCAAAACTATGAGCACTGATACACCTAGGTCTCATATAACCAGACTCATCACAATCAATTTAAACCAAAGAGATTAACTATAAGAACCTGGCCTTAAACATTACATAATATTGAATTAAATGAATAATTCACATTGATGATCTTTTCAGGTTTAGAGTTTTAGAGAATTAGGACATAACTATTACATCTCAAAAGATTACCAAGTAGACATATCAACATAATTTCTATTTTTTCATAAAATAAAAAATCTTTATAAAATGAGTCATGTATAGTTCCATGTTTTAGACAACATGTCTTTTCCTTGATCCCATCCTTGACCCTATTCATCTTCATGTCTTGTGAAAACATTTAAAAACATGGGATGAGCATAAAAATCTCAGTAAGGGTTATAAATAAAAGAATGAAGACATTTGTTCATAAATACATAGAAAACATGAAATAATTTACAAACCTCCTGAAATCATAAGATTTATGAATGACACATAGAAATCATTAATCATAAAGGAAACTTGTGGCATCCATATCATACTTACATTGTAGCTATCACAGCCACATAGGGAGTTACATTGGAATACCCATCATAGTATATTACCTAAATATCTTAGGAGAAACATTCATTTTTATCTTCGTCATGTTACCCAACACATTGGAGAGCTATCTCAGGCTCACCCACCCTAGGTTTATCATGGAACCACCCGTATATGTAAATAATTCCCAAGAACCATAACATGATCATAACAAATAACATAAGCATAAAGGAAAGATACCATTTACACTTTGAAATAAAAAAATATCATTTCAAGATATTGAAATAATAAATCCATTCTCAAAATCATTTTCAATGCCAAAATATGTAAAAAGAGTATATGGTATTTATTTTTCCTTTAAAAAACATTACGGCTTGTTAAGGAATCCAAAGATCAAATAATACTCGCGGCGGCGGAATGGTCACTGTCACCGCTTACATAAAAAAAATTACTTTTTTTTGTTTACGAAAATTCTTCATATAAAAGGATTCCCTTTTATTAAAATGAAAAGAAAAAGGGTTTTATACACCGGATAAAATAATGTCGTGTATAAAACTAAAAATGCCTCAATGAAAGGAGATTGAGATGAAGTCCCTTACCTCATGTTCGACTTGACTTGTTCATTATTTATTCTCCAGAATAATAAACTAAAGTTTTTTCTAATTGATTAAGAACCTTTTTCAAGTTTATTATTCCTTTTATATCAATTATTACCATGTTATAAACATTATTTAATCATTTATGTTAATAACATCCATTTTGTCGATATTTGGTACTTGAGTCAAAAATGAACACCTTATATTTATAAGTTGTCCATGTGGTCAATATTAAATTATATCCAGAATGATATTCATGATTTAGATATCATATATATCATATATATCCAGTATATACATGTATTTATAATAGTACATAACATTTAGAGGTAAAAAATGTAATGCACCGTTTATAGAGACGGTAAGCCCTACGTACGCATGAACACTACTTTCATTAATATTTCTTATTTTAATGGAAATAAAACATAATGATACATAGGTATATTATAATTCCAGTATACTATCATATATAATATCGTTAACTCCATCCTTTATACATCCCACATAAGGCATTAACGAATAAAATCACATGGAGGGGGCGGTAGTCCGCACTTCCCCAAATGAGATTATAATATTTACCCACTATGGAAACAATAAATGCATGATATAAATGGGAAGTACAGAAGAATAAGGAAATAATAAACATAATATATATCATATATCAATACACTTCCCTCATAATGGCCACCATGAGGGGCAGTAAGATGTAATTGATCAATCATCGTTTCACGAGGCCTTAGTTTTCCAGCCACAGAAACAATATGTTCTTCATACATTAGATGGAGGTGTGTGTAAGTGTAGTTAGAATCCTTCTCATAAAAAAACTAGTATATTTAGGATACTGGTATTGTTACAAATTAAAGGAATAAAAATAGTTTAGGGGTTGTAGAAGTAAAATAAAAGAAAACAATTTAAGAGAAACGGTTATGTTTAATTTGGGTAACTCCATTTGGATTGAACCCAAGAACATATTGAAGTGCCTTCTGCCTAAAGTAAGGCTTCAATGAGGAGGAGAGGGATGTAGGGAGCCTAATTGGGTAGATTTTGGACGATCCAAATGTAACGCCCCGACCCCAGCTACCCAGAGTCGGTGCATTACTTCGTAACATTGGCATGATCACAAGAAAGATCAAATCCCGAAAGACCGATTGGTTTAGTAGCTTTGGAAACACTAGATATAGTCATAAAGTTTTACATTACATTTCAAAGTGAAAAAATACTACAACAACAAAGTCTTCATATCCACACTATTAACCCCTCATAATATCCCTGCAAGTCATTCATAATTTACTTCTTCACTACCTGGGAAAAATAAAACATAGAAAAGGGGTGAGCTCAAATGCCCAGTAAGGATAACAATATAGCGAAAACTTTCATAAATAAGAATAAACATTTAAGGCAATGTATAACTAAAACAAAAGCCTTTTAAACTTGAACTTTCAACATGGTATGGCAAAAATAAAAATGAAATAATGCCATTTACTTATTCACATGGATATTCTACTAATCGAATAATCACATGCAATATCAATAACCACTTTCATAATGTTGGAATGCATAATGCCAGACTATCATAACCACATAGCCAAGGCCTCGTGCCAAGACTACAAATAAGATTTTGTCAAGGCCTTGTGCCAAGACACTAGTTTGTCTCATGAGACCTACCGATGCATTGAGGAGCTATAGCGGGCTCCACCCGTCACTTACTAAGTCCAATGCATTCCCATATGAAAAGGTTTAAACATAACAGAAACATTCGTATTAAAACTAGCATACGAAATGTCAATAATTTCACCATAAACTATGAATGGTATAAAAATAGCACATCCACAGTCAAACATATCACAAAACCTTCAATACAATATAGAAGCTTTGTATTAAAATAAATCAACTTCAAATAAGCGTTAAATCCATCAAAGGATGTTGACATAGATGAAATCAAAACTATTTGAGAGAAATATCTCCTTTTTTGAAATCATTTAAAAGTCACACATTTATAAAGGAAGTAATTAAAAAGAGATTTTTGAATCAAAGTGTCCCATACCACTTTGAAACTTTTGAAAGGAATTAACATTTTTAAAAACATTCATGTTCATATAAATAAATCCTTAAAAACCATTTTGAAGACATTAATTAAAAAGATTTATAAAGATAAATCTTTAAAACATTTAAAATTCTGATTTTGATAAAGAGTACCTTTCTGAAATTCTTAAATTATTCATTTGAAATCATTTAAAAGTCACATAATTATAAAATAAAACATTTAATTTGAAAATATCCTTATAAGCTTGTAAGGAAAGCTTCGACGATTTTATAACGGCGGAAAATAACCGCACCCGCCGTATAAGTTAAAAAAACATTCTTACCTCAATTCTGTCGAAAATGTTAAAAAGGACATTGTTTTGAAAATGACGGAAAGATTCCTTTATAAACCTCTTATAAAAAGTCAAACAAGGGTATAAATGACTTTAACCCATATTCTTGTAAATAGTAAAAATGTTTTGAAATACATTTTTAAGAAAACATGGATGTGGATGATAAAGAGATCCCAGTAGATTATTACGTATATACAACCTCGGATAATGAAGAGATTGTGAAATAACCCTTACCTTGTACTTTTCCTTGGTTGGAGTAGGTTAACCTCCTGTATAATGGTGAAATAGTTGTTATTAAATTATACAAGAATCATATATAATAATATGATATCATATATGATCTTTTAACATTGATTTGTTAATAATATCTTAGTATTATCATTATATCGGGTGTTAACTTACTTGTTTTCTTTTATATGTTTTGTTACGTAAGACATGTTTGTAAAGGATAGGTTGTATATTATTCATATCCAGAATGATATCAAGTCCTTAAACATCATTTTTAAATCATCAAATGATAATTATACTTGAATGGATACGATGGAGAATGAATCTCATCGCGTTCGTGGAGACGGTAGTCCGTACGTACGCACGAGCGACAATATCATTCTTTTGATATTAAAATAATATATAAATGGATGGTATATCATATATACAGAATCATTAATATGTTATATTTATTATTTACATGATTTACACATCATTATTATACCCATCCAAATAATAATATATTGAATAACAATTACACCACGACGTGGAGACGGTAAGCCGTACGTACGCACGTATGGTGACATGTTATTCAAAGGGTGGATAGAATACTGAATATGGTTGTACCATATTTATAATAACATCACAGTATATAAATGATACTGGAGTCATTATTTTAGAATGGTAACAACAAAGGAAGAAGAAGTGGAAGAAGAAATGAACTTGGAAAAGGGGTGGTGAAAACATTACCTCTTCTTCGGGTTCTTCCTTTTGATTTGATCAAAAGGGCTCCTTAGGTTGGCTTTATGATCAAATTAAGGCCCCTAGGTTGTAGTGAGGGATGTTGGGAGAGTATGTGGGCAGAGTTTGGCCGAACCAAAAGGCTTTAGAGGTGTGAAGAAATGAGAAGGAGGAGTGCCCTTTTATAAGAGGGGTGAGGGGCACCTTTGGAAAAGCTAGAAATATTAATTTATAATAAATTCATATTCGGTTTATAATGGCTCCAAAGTTGACTATTCAAAGGTTAAGGTGGGGATAGGTCGAAAACCACTCAACCAATAGAATTTAGACAGGTTTGGGTACTTATATTAACCTTATCTTTAAGTATTAACTCTAAGTTAATTAGTTTCACTTTTACAATGTCTCTTTGTATTTTTATATAATATGGTTAATAAACTTACTATATACATCCAAGCGACCCCCAAGTGGTCCATTAATGAGGAACCTATCATAATATAACTCTCTTGGACGAACCTTAGATTTTTAGGAATTTAATATCAATTAATAATATAATATTTGTTTTAAGAACTCTTTTATGTCAATTTTGACACTATTCAATAGTTGATTTTTTTGAAACTCCTAACAGATTGATTACTTCGAACAAAGTCAATTAAATCAATCCTAATATATCATATTATCATATAAAATTAGTTTAATTCATTAAAAGTTTCATATTATAATTATTTGGGTATTTATAATATCAATTATTTTAATTTTTCACT
Organism: Viscum album; assembly: GCA_963277665.1. NCBI lineage: Eukaryota > Viridiplantae > Streptophyta > Magnoliopsida > Santalales > Viscaceae > Viscum > Viscum album. The sequence continues at coordinate 1,558,481,778 of OY728160.1, forward strand.
ATTATAGTAATTACTGCATCATCATTGTGTCATAAATAAAATAAATTATTGAATGTATAAAAATTATAAATAAAATATAATTATGTAGGAAATCTTTTTAGCTTTCTAAGGAATATTTATAATCTAAAATTCAACATATATAACCCTATGTAAAAATTGTTGTTCTAAAAGATATATGCTTGTGTGATTTTTGTATTCATTTTGACTTAATTAAAATAAAGTGTCATTATCACTTACAAGTGGATCCATGGGGTCCCAAAATTGACACAAAGATGCCCATGGTCGACCATTTATCAACCAATAGGGTTAAGACACGTTTTAGGGTAATTTAGTATTATTATAATATTATTTTTTTAACCCTTATTTACCGGATTTACCCTTAACCATGGTAAATAAAATATTTACCGCAGTAATTATTCAAAATGTCTAAAAATAAAAGTTACCTATTTACACAATTTTAACATCCTGATTCCAAATATGGAATCCATTTTCCTAAATTCTAAACACAGAAGTGGCAGAAATTAATTTAAAATTAATTCCCGCTGTCAAAATAAAAAGCGTGTTTTTAAGAGATAATAACTATCAAAAGATTGACACTTGTTTATGTTCGGTTTAATTGTAAAATTATGTCCAATGACCAACATTATATTAAATAGTAAAAATATATTCTAAATATACTTTAAACCCACTCAAATTCATAATTTATCACTATTAATTATTTTGATTAAAAAAGTTGTTTTTAATTAAAATTTAGTAATTTTCACTATTCATCAAAATATGAAAGTTATCCGAAAAGTACCAAAATTTCACCTTAGGCTAAATTTGATATTCCGAATCCAAAAATGAAGTCCATTTTAAAATATAAAATATATATAACTTCAAAAATTAGGTATTACTATTCATAACAACTAGTTTGATTGGTTACGGTGTGTTGGAACTCGAAGTTGCGTACAACACACGCTACTGTTTTATCCAAAGGAAAGCGTACCGTGGACGCTTGGGATGTTTCATTTTAAATTTTTTGATGTCTCCATTTAGTCAAAAAGTTTAAAATATTGTATTTAAAAAGGTTCCACTATTAGAAGTTGATAAAAGTGAAATACTGAAAATGAATTTGTTCTTGCATTATGACTAAGAAACTCATAATAGGGATTCTAAAATTATAAGGATTATATAAAGTTCAAAATGTAGTTAATACTATTCATGACCTCTTTTAATGGTGTGATTGAACTCGGTGTTGCGTGTAGTGCAAGTTATTGAATTATTTTTAAGAAATAACACACTCTGAAATCCTGGGGTGTTACATTCTCCCCTCCTTCAATAAATTGCGTCCTCACAATTTGAAATTGTTCTTCGAAGATAAAAGGTTGAAAGTAGAAAATATATTTGTGGGAAAACCCACATTGGAAATTGGGTTACTAAAATTTAGTCTTAATATGAGGAAAAGAGAAATTAAAGGGTCACCACCAAATTATGATCTCGATTAGGAGAACATTGGTGGCAATTAGAGACATATAATCGGAGAAAAAACGTAAATATTTATAGGTAGTGATTGAGGTCATCAATCACAAACAAGTGTATAATTGAGGTCCTTAAACTCATCAATCTATGATGATTTGATGTACCATCGGTTCAACAAAATATAGGGTATTGGGATAACACATTTTTGACGTTTCAAAATATCTTAGTTGAAATCCCACATCGAAAAATGAATTAACGAGGCCTCTATTTAAAATAAAGAGTCGAAAGTATGAAGATTACCGAAAATAACACATACTAGGGTTACATGTAAGAAAATATGGATATGGAAGAAAAATCTAGCCATCAATTATCTGATGGAGAGTGGTAGAGAACATGGCTATGAAAAGGCCAACAATCCCAAAGCCATAAATTTGTGATGATTTAAGGTACCATCTAGGACAACATTTTTGTTCTAAGTTTCTATTATTAATGTTGAGGAATTTATTTATGAGATTGGATAAGATAATAAGGAGATATACTTAGTTTATAATTAGAGTTTTATCCATTAATAAATTTCTACCAAAACTCATCATTCACTCGTAAAAAAAATTCTATTTATACTATTCATAGAGGGTTCCAAAATAAACGAATTTATAATTCATCTACCAGATCTTTTAAAAAACTACTTTATTTAATCCAGGACATCTCGTGGGATAGTGGTAGGTGATACACCCTTGTCGCCCTTTGGTTGCGGGTTCAAGTCTCGCAGCCTTGCCGGACGCGACGGGTTGCCGCCCGACCTCCGGGTTGTCCTTTTATGGCAATCCAAAATAATCTAAACTAGAACTATCCAAAATACTTCTGTCCAAACTCACAGTCTAACATTTATAAGGAAGGTAAACATAATGTAGATCCTTTTTACCCCGTAATAGCATATGAATACCTTCATCATGTATTCTTTTAATACACTGAAACATCCTGATTTACCATAATCTTTATTGATTACATTCATGCTCCCTTATTCCATATAGAATGCTGGATATACTTCATCAATCCAAAAATGTTTTAAAACCCAACAATGATGGAATATACAAATCATTAATCAGTTCCAGGGTAGTCAAGAATATCCAATATAATTTATCCAAAACAATCACATATTATTCCAAAATCACTTCCTCAGTATCAGAACTATATTCTCTCAACCATATATTTTCCAAAAATTTATCCTGCTATTGAGTCACTTTTCTTTGTTCCACACAATCTCAAGTCCTTAATGAAATAGTACTGAAGTACAATCCTTATATACTCCATGATTATTGTAACAAGTACATTGTTGATACAACACTCAATTGACATAATCAACATAAGAACTCTAATCATTCCTCTTCATCTGTGGTAGTATCATAACTTGATTATTATCCAATAGCATCATTTGCGTCATAGTCTGATGACTGGGACATATGTTCACGTAGTGTCCAAACTCCTTGCAAATGAAGCATTGTACATTTGAAACCATTTTCTTACCCTTGCAGTCACATACTTTGTGCCCTTTTCCTCCACACTTATAACAAACTCCCATTCCTTTCAGGCAAGTTCCAGGGTGTTTCTTTCCACAGTTACCACATATGGGAAAATTCTTCTTTTCCCTCTTCCCTTTATCCATATTTCTCTCTTCCATCCTTTTCTTCTCTTGCTTCCCTTCAAAGCCATAGGACTCAGTAAACTCTTTACTTATCTTATCAATACATGATATTATTTCTTCATATGATGATAATACATGGAAGACTATTTCTCTTATAAATTCTAGCTTAAGACCATGAAAGATATGATCCTTCCTTCTCTTTGGATCATGTTCATTTCTGGAGTTCTCATTCCTTCTACTGGGCGCCATTTCTAAACAATGGCATAAACTAGATCAGTTTATGAATCAAAATACATAATCCCATACTTATAAAACACTTAACATAAATTGAACTATTTATGGATATAATCCATAATCATAAGAATGTTTTCTTTGAGGAAGTATATACTCATAATCCCTTCAAAATGATTTGTAAAGAAAATGAGAGTTATCCTAAGCATATCCCCCGGGAGTGTCGTAACCAAGAGTGCAGCAAGGCCCGTTGTCGTGCACCAGTTCCCGTTCGAGTCTAGCTCAAAGCGGTGTTTTCGGGTTTTACCCCTAGGTACATCTGTGCCAGAGCCGCCTCTACCTGCTCGTATCCAGACAGGGATGTATTGCTCGGAAAACTCACAAAATCTCTACAATACCAAAATTCTAGGAAGTTCTTCTATACTAATCCTCAAAGTTAATCTTAGGTCTACGTGCTCTAATCAGAGTTTATCTAAATCTAGCTTCCAAGGTTTTTACTAAACTTCCTCTGATACCAACTGTAACGCCCCGACCCCAGCTACCCAGAGTCGGTGCATTACTTCGTAACATTGGCATGATCACAAGAAAGATCAAATCCCGAAAGACCGATTGGTTTAGTAGCCTTGGAAACACTAGATATAGTCATAAAGTTTTACATTGCATTTCAAAGTGAAAAACTACTACAACAACAAAGTCTTCATATCCACACTATTAACCCCTCATAATATCCCTGCAAGTCATTCATAATTTACTTCTTCACTACCTGGGAAAAATAAAACATAGAAAAGGGGTGAGCTCAAATGCCCAGTAAGGATAACAATATAGCGGAAACTTTCATAAATAAGAATAAACATTTAAGGCAATGTATAACTAAAACAAAAGCCTTTTAAACTTGAACTTTCAACATGGTATGGCAAAAATAAAAATGAAATAATGCCATTTACTTATTCACATGGATATTCTACTAATCGAATAATCACATGCAATATCAATAACCACTTTCATAATGTTGGAATGCATAATGCCAGACTATCATAACCACATAGCCAAGGCCTCGTGCCAAGACTACAAATAAGATTTTGTCAAGGCCTTGTGCCAAGACACTAGTTTGTCTCATGAGACCTACCGATGCATCGAGGAGCTATAGCAGGCTCCACCCGTCACTTACTAAGTCCAATGCATTCCCATATGAAAAGGTTTAAACATAACATAAACATTCGTATTAAAACTAGCATACGAAATGTCAATAATTTCACCATAAACTATGAATGGTATAAAAATAGCACATCCACAGTCAAACATATCACAAAACCTTCAATACAATATAGAAGCTTTGTATTACAATAAATAAACTTCAAATAAGCGTTAAATCCATCAAAGGATGTTGACATAGATGAAATCAAAACTATTTGAGAGAAATATCTCCTTTTTTGAAATCATTTAAAAGTCACACATTTATAAAGGAAGTAATTAAAAAGAGATTTTTGAATCAAAGTGTCCCATACCACTTTGAAACTTTTGAAAGGAATTAACATTTTTAAAAACATTCATGTTCATATAAATAAATCCTTAAAAACCATTTTGAAGACATTAATTAAAATGATTTATAAAGATAAATCTTTAAAACATTTAAAATTCTGATTTTGATAAAGAGTACCTTTCTGAAATTCTTAAATTATTCATTTGAAATCATTTAAAAGTCACATAATTATAAAATAAAACATTTACTTTGAAAATATCCTTATAAGCTTGTAAGGAAAGCTTCGACGATTTTATAACGGAGGAAAATAACCGCACCCGCCGTATAAGTTAAAAAAACATTCTTACCTCAATTCTGTCGAAAAGGTTAAAAAGGACATTGTTTTGAAAATGACGGAAAGATTCCTTTATAAACCTCTTATAAAAAGTCAAACAAGGGTATAAATGACTTTAACCCATATTCTTGTAAATAGTAAAAATGTTTTGAAATACATTTTTAAGAAAACATGGATGTGGATGATAAAGAGATCCCAGTAGATTTTACGTATATACAACCTCGGATAATGAAGAGATTGTGAAATAACCCTTACCTTGTACTTTTCCTTGGTTAGAGTAGGTTAACCTCCTGTATAATGGTGAAATAGTTGTTATTAAATTATACAAGAATCATATATAATAATATGATATCATATATGATCTTTTAACATTGATTTGTTAATAATATCTTAGTATTATCATTATATCGGGTGTTAACTTACTTGTTTTCTTTTATATGTTTTGTTACGTAAGACATGTTTGTAAAGGATAGGTTGTATATTATTCATATCCAGAATGATATCAAGTCCTTAAACATCATTTTTAAATCATCAAATGATAATTATACTTGAATGGATACGATGGAGAATGAATCTCATCACGTTCGTGGAGACGGTAGTCCGTACGTACGCACGAGCGACAATATAATTCTTTTGATATTAAAATAATATATAAATGGATGGTATATCATATATACAGAATCATTAATATGTTATATTTATTATTTACATGATTTACACATCATTATTATACCCATCCAAATAATAATATATTGAATAACAATTACACCACGACGTGGAGACGGTAAGCCGTACGTACGCACGTATGGTGACATGTTATTCAAAGGGTGGATAGAATACTGAATATGGTTGTACCATATTTATAATAACATCACAGTATATAAATGATACTGGAGTCATTATTTTAGAATGGTAACAACAAAGGAAGAATAAGTGGAAGAAGAAATGAACTTGGAAAAGGGGTGGTGAAAACATTACCTCTTCTTCGGGTTCTTCCTTTTGATTTGATCAAAAGGGCTCCTTAGGTTGGCTTTATGATCAAATTAAGGCCCCTAGGTTGTAGTGAGGGATGTTGGGAGAGTATGTGGGCAGAGTTTGGCCGAACCAAAAGGCTTTAGAGGTGTGAAGAAATGAGAAGGAGGAGTGCCCTTTTATAAGAGGGGTGAGGGGCACCTTTGGAAAAGCTAGAAATATTAATTTATAATAAATTAATATTCGGTTTCTAATGGCTCCAAAGTTGACTATTCAAAGGTTAAGGTGGGGATAGGTCTAAAACCACTCAACCAATAGAATTTAGACAGGTTTGGGTACTTATATTAACATTATCTTTAAGTATTAACTCTAAGTTAATTAGTTTCACTTTTACAATGTCTCTTTGTATTTTTATATAATATGGTTAATAAACTTACTATATACATCCAAGCGACCCCCAAGTGGTCCATTAATGAGGAACCTATCATAATATAACTCTCTTGGCCGAACCTTAGTTTTTTAGGAATTTAATATCAATTAATAATATAATATTTGTTTTAAGAACTCTTTTATGTCAATTTTGACACTATTCAATAGTTGATTTTTTTGAAACTCCTAACAGATTGATTACTTCGAACAAAGTCAATTAAATCAATCCTAATATATCATATTATCATATAAAATTAGTTTAATTCATTAAAAGTTTCATATTATAATTATTTGGGTATTTATAATATCAATTATTTTAATTTTTCACTATTATAGTAATTACTGCATCATCATTGTGTCATAAATAAAATAAATTATTGAATGTCTAAAAATTATAAATAAAATATCATTATGTAGGAAATCTTTTTAGATTTCTAATGAATATTTATAATCTAAAATTCAACATATATAACCCTATGTAAAAATTGTTGTTATAAAAGATATATGCTTGTGTGATTTTTGTATTCATTTTGACTTAATTAAAATAAAGTGTCATTATCACTTACAAGTGGATCCATGGGGTCCCAAAATTGACAAAAAGATGCCCATGGTCGACCATTTATCAACCAATAGGGTTAAGACACGTTTTAGTGTAATTTAGTATTATTATAATATTATTTTTTTAACCCTTATTTACCGGATTTACCCTTAACCATGGTAAATAAAATATTTACCGCAGTAATTATTCAAAATGTCTAAAAATAAAAGTTACCTATTTACACAATTTTAACATCCTGATTCCAAATATGGAATCCATTTTCCTAAATTCTAAACACAGAAGTGGCAGAAATTAATTTAAAATTAATTCCCGCTGTCAAAATAAAAAGCGTGTTTTTAAGAGATAATAACTATCAAAAGATTGACACTTGTTTATGTTCGGTTTAATTGTAAAATTATGTCCAATGACCAACATTATATTAAATAGTAAAAATATATTCTAAATATACTTTAAAACCACTCAAATTCATAATTTATCACTATTAATTATTTTGATTAAAAAAGTTGTTTTTAATTAAAATTTAGTAATTTTCACTATTCATCAAAATATGAAAGTTATCCGAAAAGTACCAAAATTTCACCTTAGGCTAAATTTGATATTCCGAATCCAAAAATGAAGTCCATTTTAAAATATAAAATATATATAACTTCAAAAAGTAGGTATTACTATTCATAACAACTAGTTTGATTGGTTACGGTGTGTTGGAACTCGAAGTTGCGTACAACACACGCTACTGTTTTATCCAAAGGAAAGCGTACCGTGGACGCTTGGGATGTTTCATTTTAAATTTTTTGATGTCTCCATTTAGTCAAAAAGTTTAAAATATTGTATTTAAAAAGGTTTCACTATTAGAAGTTTATAAAAGTGAAATACTGAAAATGAATTTGTTCTTGCATTATGACTAAGAAACTCATAATAGGGATTCTAAAATTATAAGGATTATATAAAGTTCAAAATGTAGTTAATAATATTCATGACCTCTTTTAATGGTGTGATTGAACTCGGTGTTGCGTGTAGTGCAAGTTATTGAATTATTTTTAAGAAATAACACACTCTGAAATCCTGGGGTGTTACACCAAATGGCTTGTGAGGTGTGATTAATTGGTTAGAAATGGTCTCCTTTTATAAGGGAGAGGAGGGGCTCTTTAGGAAAGTGTGAAAATATTATTTTATAATATAATGATAATTGGTTTCTAATGGTCCAAAAATCATTATAGTCAATGATAAGATGATTCTTGGTAGAAATAAAATCCTCCAATAAGAATTGGACATGTTTTGGATAATATTTTAATCATTATAATCTTATTTATTTAAATCATTTATTAATGAGGTAAATACTCCATCATTATTCTGTCATAAATAATTTAATTTATTTGACGTCTAAAAATTATAAAAAAATACCATGATATAGGAAATGTCTTTGTATTTCAAAAAAATATTTATATTCGAAAATAGGACTTATATAACACAATATAAAAATTATATACTAAAAGCTTTTTGTTAATGTCAATTTTTTTCACATTAAATTAATTAATCTAAATTGTCATTATCACTCCCAAGTCACTCAATGGGGTCCCAAAATCGACCCAACGATACCGATGGTGTTAAATGACTCAACCAATAAGGTTTGGACAAGTGTTAATGCAATTTTGAATTATTATAATATTCTTTTAACCTTAAATTACCCTATTCACCTTTAACCGCGATAAATAAAACTCAAAAGTTTCTATTCCCCAAAAAAAATTTCATCTTATTAAACCAAATTTTACTTCTTGATGACAACCATGTATGTCAGATTTTTTATATTCAATTTCACAGAAGTGGTAAAATTTCATTTAAATGAAAAAGTCAGTTTTTTTAACTACCACTAAGTGGTTTCACTATTCATCAAAAATTGAAGTTTTTCAGAAAAATACCAAAAAATCAGCCTAAGATATATTTGATATTCCAAATTCAAAAATGATTTCTATTTTTCCAAATTCAAAACATATATGTGGAATTAATTAATTTTAAAATTATTTCCTGTTATCAAAACGAAAAGCGGGTTTTTAAGAAACAATAACTATCAAAGATTGATACTTGTTTATGTCGAATTTAAATGTGAAATTAAATCCAATTACCAACATTGGATGAAATGGTAAAAATATTTTTTAGTTTCAATTTAAAACCAACTAAAAAGATAATCTATCCATGTAAATAAATTATATTAAAAGGGACTTTTGAATTAAAATGCAATATATTTCACTATTCATTGAAAAATGAACTCTATCAGAAAAATACCAAAAAAATTACCCAAAGTAAAATTTTATGTCCCCATTATAACGAATGATTTTATTTGTTCAATTATAATGCATTAAAATGAAAAAACTATATTTGAAGTGGGTTCTCCATTAAAAGGCGGTAAATCGACCTTCTAATGTAAATTATGCTTAAAATTAGATTTATTCACATTTTAAGCCTCTAACATTTTATGGGATTAATGTAAATGCATTTAACAATCATGTATAATCATATTTTAGTTTGTTTTGTTCATTCTCTCCAATACAATGACATGGAGTTAACTACCGTTTAAAATACTAATATTATATTATTATTGTGCAACTTAAGATTCCAAAGAAACCCGTTGTTGTGTATCGGGTACGCTATCGAACATAGAAACCCCATTAAAGTAAAATTAATATTTAATTCACAAATATTAATAAATATTAAATATGTATTATTCTTCATTTACTAGGGATGTTAAATCCTTCCCCCCTTTTGGGAATTGCGTCCTCACAATTTTTATTCACTTATCAAAATAAGTGGGGGTATTTATCCCTCATAGCATTTTCAGATTCCCACATTGCCTCTTAAACCATATGGTTTTTACACAAAACCTTTACCTGATGAATCACCTTATTCCACAACACTTGATCTCTACGGTCAAGAATCTAAACTGGTTGTTCTTCATAAGAGATATTTTCTTCCAACTGAACTACCTCTGGGCTCAAAACATAAGATGGATTTGGCATATACATTCTCAACATCGAAACATGAAAAACATTGTGTACCTAGGATAAACATGTAGGTAAATCCACTCTATACGCAACTGATCCAACTTTCTCTATAATTTCATAAGATCCAATGAACCTCAGACTCCAACATTCCCTTCTTAAAAAAACGCATCATAGTTTTCCATGGAGAAACTTTGAGATAGACATTATCACCGACCTCAAAGGAAAGATCCTTCCTATGGTTATCTACATAACTTTTATGTATTCTCTGAGATATTCTCATGTGCTTATGAATGAACTGATCTTTCTATACCATCTCATCTACCAATTCTAGTCCCATCATCTTCCTTTAACCTACTTCATCCCAGAATGCTGGAGTTCAACAATGATTTCCATATAATGTCTCAAATGGATCCATCTGTATACTCGAATGAAAGCTGTTATTATATGAAAACTCAACCAAAGAAAGATGTTGGTCCCAACTTCCCTGGTAATCCATTGAGAAAGCACGAAACATATCCTCCAAGGTCTAAATTGTTCATTCTGACTACCCATCTGATTTACGATGAAAAGCTGTACTAAAATTTAATTCAGTACCAAATGACTTCTAAAGGCCTTTCCAAAAGTTCAAAGTAAACATGGGATCACGATCAGACACAATGGAGAGAGAAAATCCATGCAACCAGACTATCTCTTTAACATACAACCGAGAAAGTTGATTTAAAGACAAAGTATCTCAAATAGGAAGGAAATGAGAATATTTAGTCAATCATTCAACTATAACCCAGATTACATTATTACCTCGAGATGTATTTGGGAATCCCACAACAAAGTCCACAGATATATTTTCCCATTTCCACTCTGGCACCGGTAATGGATGAAGTATTCCTTTCAGTAAGTATCGCCCTACATTAACCTACTGACAAGTCAAACACTTCACAGTAAAATCAGCAATATCGTTTTTAATTCCATCCCACCAGTAATACTCCTAATGATCTCTATACATTATTGTACTTCCAGGATGAACTGAAAATAGAGAACAATGAGCTTCACATAACAAATCATTCTACAACTGTGAATCAAAAGGAACACATAATCTCTTTCCAAATATCAAAACACAATCATTATCAACGTTAAAATCAGGCAACTGACCCTTCTGAACCAACACAACCTTTTTCTGCAACTCACTATCTTCCTTCTGCGCTTGCTTTATTTTGTCTGATAGAGATGATCTCACTGACACCTAAAACAAAAAAGAATAATTTCCTGCACCAAAAACTTCTTTGCCAAAGTTCATCAAATCAAAAACCAAAGGATCTCATTCCAAATGTAGCATGGTTAATGAAGCATTACTTTTTCGACTCAAAGCCTCAGCCACTTTATTTTCTTTTCCCGGATGGTAATGGATCATGCAATCATAATCCTTGATTAATTTCAACCATCTCCTCTGTCTCATGTTCAATTCTTTCTGAGTAAATATATACTTCAAACATTTTTTATCAGTATATATTTCACCCTTCACTCAATACAAATGATGGATCCAAAATTTTAAAGCAAAAACTGAATTAGCTAATTCAAAATCATGTGTAGGTTAATTTAACCCATGTGGTTTCAAATGACATGAAGCATAAACAATTACCTGATCATTTTGCATTATGACACAACCCAATCCTTTCAATGAAGCATCACTATAGATAACAAACTCACCATTTCTGGAAGGCAGTGCAAAAAATGGAGCATTCACCAATCTTCTTTTCAATTCCTAAAAACAATCATCACATTCTTCTTTCCAGATTTACTTAACCCCTTTTCGAGTTAACTTACTCATTGGACTAGATAACCATGAAAACGTTTCAAAAAAACTCTGGTAATAACCATCCAAACCAAGAAAACTATGAATCTCGGTTATATTTGTGGTTCTTGTCCATTATTCAATAAATTTTGTTTTATCAGGATCAACAATTATGTCATTTTTTTGAAACAATGTGACCAAGGAAAGAAATTTGTTGTATCCAAACTCACACATGCTTAATTTCCCAAAAAATTTATATTCTTTTAAGGTTTTCAAGACAACCCTAAAATTAATTTCATGTTCCTCTTTAGTTTTGGAATAAACCCAAATATCATCAATGAACACAACTGCAAAATTATCCAAGAACTCATGGAAAATTCTATTCATAAGATCCATGAATACAGCAGGTGCATTAGTTAACCAAAAATGCATAACTAAAAATTCATAATGGCCATATCTTGTATGAAAATAAGTCTTTGGAACATCTTCGTCCTTTATTTCAACTGATGGTAGCCCGACCTCAAGTCAATCTTCGAAAAATATTGAGCTGCCTAGAGCTGATCAAACAAATCATCGATATGAGGAAAATGATACTTATTCTAAACAGTGATGTTATTCAATGTTCTATAATCAATGCAAAGTCTCATTGAACCATATTTCTTTTTAACAAAAAATACAAGAGCACCCCATGGTGATGTGATAGGTCGAATGAAACCTTTATCTAATAAGTCCTACAAATTATTATTTAACTCGAAAAGTTCAATTTGAGCCATTTGATAAGGGGGTTTTGAAATTTTCTTAGCATCAAGAACTAAGTCAACAGTAAATTCAACTTCTCAATCAGATATAATACCAGGAAACTCATCAGGAAAAATATCAAGGTACTCATTTACCACTGGCACATCATTAATTTGAACAGTTCTTTATTTTCATCAATATGTGCAAGGTAAAATTCAATTCCATATTTTACTAGTTTCTTAGTTTCTTGATATGTAATCAACAGAAAGGGTTCATTTTTTTATAAAACCTAAAAATATTTCTAAAAAGAAACCTCTTTAGCTCTGCAGTAAATCTTAGAATGATAAACAGAAATCAAATCCATGCCCAAAAAACATCAAACTCTACTAGAGGAAAAACAATAAGCTTTTTAGGTAGATTCATTCCGCACACAAGGACATGAAGGTTCTTATGTTTTCTTTTTAGTCTCAACATTTCCTCCAGGTGTTTTTACCATATTTTCAGTATTCATATCATGAGATGGAATTCCCAATTTACTAGAAAATGTCTCATAAATGAAAGTGTGTGTAGACCCTGCATCAAACAACACATTGGCATAATCTGAACAAACAAACAGTGTACCTGACACAACTCCATTTGATGGTCTAACATCTACTGAAGTAGTTGCAAATATTTCACCACCCCATTTTTCTTGTAGTCTAGAATCTTTCCTTCGGTTGAGTTTTTTTTTGGACACTGATTTTCATAATGACCCATTTCATTGCACTTAAAACATTTTACAAACTGTAAATAATATTTTGTATTACCATTACCCTTATCTTTTTCAGTGCAATTATGAGCCTTATGTCATATTTTACCACATCAATAGCACTTACCAGAATTCAAAAGTCATTCCCCATCACGATTTTTACCATAATTTTCACTAACTGAAAACTTAAGATTCTTACCATAAATTCTTTTTGAGGAGTTTTTCCCTTTTGCTTGCCACCTCGACCTCTTATTCTGTTGTTTGTCAAAAAATATCTGATTGTCGGAAAACTCCATTTACACCTTCTCCACACAACGAACAATTTTTTCATAACTTTTGAACTCACAAGAAGCAAAAGACCTTCGATACTTTGGCTTTAATACTGAGTAAAAATAGTTGAGTTTACTATCAAGATCTCGAATGAAATTTGGAGCATCCTTGCCAGTCGAGTCAATTTTTCTTCATAAACAACCACCGATTCATCCTCCTTCCTCAATTCCATGAATTTTTTTCCATCCTATGATGAACCACCTTAGGAAAATATTTCTCCAGAAACATACCTTTGTATTCTTCCCAATCAAGAGCATCAATCTCATCACTATCCCGGATATTTTTCACCATAAACCGCCACTAATCAGCTTCACCTTCAAAATTGTAAACAATGAGTCTAACCTTTTCATGTTCTGAACAACACATGACCTTAAAAATCTTTTCCAGTTATTTAATCCACCCTTCTGCTAGCACCGGATCAGATGATGCTCTGAATGATGGGGGATGTTGCCTTATGAAATGCTCTACTACTGGCATGTTCCTATGAACTTGATCTGGCTGATCTCATCCATGAATACCACCACCATTTATAGCCTGATTCAACTATTCCATCACTACAACAATGTAACGCCCCGACCCTAGTTACCCAGAGTCGGTGCATTATTACATAACATTGGCATGATCACAAGAAAGATCAAATCTCGAAAGACCGATTGGTTTAGTAGCCTTGGAAACACTAGATATATTCATAAGTTTTACATTACATCATAAAGTGAAAAACTACTACGACAACATAATGTCTCCATAGTCCACACTATTACCCCCTCATAATATCCCTGCAGGTCATTCATAACTTACTTCTTCACATCCTGGGAAAAATAAAACATAGAAAAGGGGTGAGCTCAAATGTCCAGTAAGGATAACAATATAGCGGAACATTCAAAAATAAGCATAAACATTTAAGCCAATGCATTACTAAAACAAAAGCCTTTTAAACTTGAACTTCAACATGGTATGGAAAAAAGTAAAATGAAAAAAATGCCATTTACTTATTCACATAGATATTCTACTAATCGAATAATCACATGCAATATCAATAACCACTTTCATAATGTTGGAATACATAATTCAGAACTTTAATTTCTTTTTCAAGGCCTCGTCCCAAGACCTAGGGGCTAACTGTAACCGGAACCCAACCCGAAGTGCCTCTAATAACTGGACACCAACCCGGAGTGCCTCTAATAACCGGACACCAACCCGGAGTTCCTCTAATAACCGGAGACCAAACCGGAGTTCCTCTAATAACCAGAGACTAAACCGGAGGGCTTACTTTTACCGGTCCCCAACCCGGAACATACTTGTCTAACACATTCATCTGAATGAAAGGTTTAAATATAACATAAACATTCAGATTACAAATAACTTATGAAATGTCAATACTCTAAAAAAAACCATGAGTGGCATAAGAATAACTTATCCATAGTCAAAAATATCACAAAACCATCAATAAAATATGGATGTTTTGTATCATAATAAATCAACTTCAAATAATCTTAAAATCCATCAAAGGATGTTGACATAGATTAAATAAAGACTATTTTGAAAAATATCTCTTTATATTTTGAAATCATTTAAGAGTCTTATATTTATGAAATAAAACATTTTTTTTGAAAATATTCTTATTATCTTGTAAGGGAAGCTTCGACGATTTTATAACGGCGGAAAATAGCCACAGCCGCCGTATAAGTTAAAAAAAACATTCTTACCTTAATTTTGTCGAAAAGGTTAAAAAGAACCTTGTCTGGAAAACGACAGAAAGATTCCTTTATAAACCTCTTATAAAAAGTCAAACAAGGATATAAATGACTTTAACCCATATTCTAGTAAATAGTAAAAATGTTTTGAAATTCATTTTTAAGAATCATGGATGTGGATGATAAAGAGATCCCAGTAGATTATTACGTATAAACAACCTCGGATAATGAAGAGATTGCGAAATAACCCTTACCAATTTGGTAACTTATGAAACATACAACCCATGAAAGAGGTATAATACAATTAATATGTAAATACACATAAATTAGAGTGTATTACACAATGAATATAATTATGGGTAGTACATACACCACACAAAAGGTGATGGTGGCAATATGGCATGAATCTCACGGGAATAAGGAGTGAGATGAAAACCCCTTACCTTGTACTTTTCCTTGGTTTGGGTAGGTTAACCGCCTGTATAATGGTGAAATAATTGTTATTAAATTATTCAAGAATCATATATATTAATATGATATCATATATGATCTTTTAACATTGATTTGTTAATAATATCTTTTCATTATCGTCGTTTCGGGTGTTAACTTACTCATTTTTTTATATGTTTTGTTACATAAGCCGTGTTTCTTATCGATAGGTTGTATCTTATTTATATCCAGAATTATATCAAGTCCTTAAACATCATTTTTAAATAATCAAATGATAATTATACTTTAATGGATACGATGGAGAATGAATCTCATCGCGTTCGTGGAGACGGTAGTCCGTACGTACGCACGAGCGACAATATCATTCTTTTGATATTAAAATAATATATAAATGTATGGTATATCATATATACAGAATCATTAACATGTTATATTTATTATTTACATGAGTTACACATCATTATTATACCAATCCAAATAATAATATATTGAATAACAATTACACCACTATTTGGAGACGGTAAGCCGTACGTACGCACGTATGGTGACATGTTATTCAAAGGGTGGATAGAATACAGAATATGGTTGTACCATATTTATAATAACTTCACAGTATATATAAGATACTGGAGTTATTATTTTAGAATGGTAATAACAAAGAAATAAGAAGTGGAAGAAGAAAGGAACTTGAAAAGGGGTGGTGAGAACATTACCTCTTCTTCAGGTTCTTCCTTTTGATTTGATCAAAATGGCTCCATAGGTTGGCTTTCTGATCAAAATAAGGCCTCTAGGTTGTAGTGAGGGATGTCGGGATAGTATTTGGGCAGAGTTGTCCCTAACCAAAAGGTTTTGAAAGTGTGAAGAAATGAGAAGGAGGAGTGCACTTTTATAAGAGGGGTGAGGGGAACCTTTGGAAAATCTAGAAATATTAGTTTATAATAAATTCATATTCGGTTTCTAATGGCTCCAAAGTTGATTATTTAAATTTTGAGGTGGGGATGGGTCAATAAAAACTCAACCAATATAATTTAGACATGTTTGGGTACTTATATTAACCTTATCTTTAAGTATTAACTCTAAGTTAATTAGTTTCACTTTTACAATGTCTCTTTGTATTTTTATATAATATGGTTAATAAACTTACTATATACATCCAAGAGACCCACAAGTGGTCCATTAATGATGAACCTATCATGATATAAGTCTCTTGGCTGAACCTTATTTTTTTAAGAATTTAATATCAATTAATAATATAATATTTGTTTTAAGAACTCTTTTATGTCAATTTTGACACTATTCAATAGTTGATTTTTGTGAAACTCATAACAGATTTATTACTTCGAAAAAAGTCAATTAAATCAATCCTAATATATAATATTATCCTAGAAAATTAGTTTAATTAATTAAAAGATTCATATTATATTTATTTGGGTATTTATAATATCAATTATTTTGATTTTTCACTATTATAGTAATTACTGCATCATCTTTGTGTCATAAATAAATTAAATTATGTAATGTCTAAAAATTATAAATAAAATATAATTATGTAGGAAATATTTTTATATTTATAATTAATATTTATAATCTAAAATCCAACATATATAACCCTATGTAAAAAATGTTTTTCTAAAAGATATATGCTTGTGTCATTTTAGTATTCATTTTAAATTAATTAAAATAAAGTGTCCCTATCACCTACAAGTGGCACCATGGGGTCCCTAAATCGACCCAAATATGCCTATGTCCGAACATGTATCAAAAAATAAGGATAGGACACGTTTTAGGGTAATTTAGAATTATTATAATATTATTTTTTTAACCCTTATTTACCAGATTTAACCTTAACCATGGTAAATAAAATATTTACTGCAGTAATTATTCAAAATGTCTAAAAATAAAAGTTACCTATTTACACAATTTGAACATCCTGATTCCAAATATGGAATCCATTTTTCTAAATTCAAAACACAGAAGTGGAAGAAATTAATTTAAAATTAATTCCCACTGTCAAAACAAAAAGCGTGTTTTTAAGAGATAATAACTATCAAAAGATTGACACTTGTTTATGTTCGGTTTAATTGTAAAATTATGTCCAATGACCAACATTATATTAAATGGTAAAAATATATTCTAAATATACTTTAAAAACACTCAAAATCATAATTTATCACTATTAATTATTTTGATTAAAAAAGTTGTTTTTAATTAAAATTTCGTAATTTTCACTATTCATCAAAATATTAAAGTTATCCGAAAAGTACCAAAATTTCACCTTAGGCTAAATTCGATACTCCGAATCCAAAAATGAATTCCATTTTGAGAGATAAAATTTCTAAAATTTTAAAAGGTTGGTATTAATATTCATAACGGCTAGTTTGATTGGTTGTGGTGTGTTAGAACTCGAAGTTGCGTACAACACACGCTACTGTATTATTCAAAGGAAAGCGTACCGTGGAAGCTTGGGATGTTTCATTTTAAATTTTTTTTGATGTCCCCATTTAGTCAAAAAGTTTAAAATATTGTATTTAAAAAGGTTTCACTATTAAAAGTTGATAAAAGTGCAATACTGAAATGAATCTGTTCTTGTATTATGTCTAAGAAACTCATAATATGGATTCTAAAATTATAAGGATTATATAAAGTTTAAAATTTAGTTAATACTATTCATAACCTCTTTTAAATGGCTTTTCTTTGGTAAGTCATGGTGCAATTGAACTCGGTGTTGCGTGTAGTGCAAGTTATTGAATTATTTTGAAAAAACAACACACTATGAAATCTTGGGGTGTTACATTCTCCCCTCATTCAATAAATTGCGTCCTCGCAATTTGAAATTGTTCTTCGAAAATAAAAGGTTGAAAATAGAAAATATATTTGTGGGAAAACCCACATCGGAAATTGGGTTACTAAAATTTAGTCTTATTATGAGGAAAAGAGAAATAAAAAAGTCACCACCAAATTAGGATCTCGATTAGGAGAACATTGGTTGCAATTAGAGACATATAATTGGAGGAAAAACGTAAATATTTATAGGTAGTGATTGAGGTCATCAATCACAAACAAGTATAAAATTGAGGTCCTTAAACTCATCAATCTATGATGATTTGAAATACCATCGGTTCAACAAAACATAGGGTATTGGGATAACACATTTTTGACGTTTCAAAATATCTTAGTTGAAATCCCACATCAAAAAATGAATTAATGAGGCCTCTATTTAAAATAAAGAGTGGAAAGTATGAAGATTACCGAAAATAACACATACTAGGGTTCCATGTAGGAAAATATGGATATGGAAGAGAAATCTAACCATCAATTATCTGATGGAGAGTGGTAGAGAACATGGCTATGAAAAGGCCAACAATCCCAAAGCCATAAATTAGTGATTATTTAAGGTACTATCTAGGACAAAATTTTTGTTCTAAGTTCCTTTTATTAATGTTGAGGAATTTATTTATGAGATTGGCTAAGATCATAAGGAGATATACTTACTTTATAATTAGAGTTTTATCCATTAATAAATTTCTACCAAAAACTCATCTTTCAATCTAAAAGATAATAGAACGTAATTTTTTTTTCTATTTATACTATTTGTACAGGGTTCCAAAATAAATGAATTTATAATTCATCTACCAGATCTTTTTAAAAAAGTACATTATTTAATCCAGGACATCTCGTGGGCTAGTGGTAGGTGATACACCCTTGTCGCTCTTCGGTTGCAGGTTCAAGTCTTGCAGCCTTGCCGGACGCGACGGGTTGCCGCCCGACCTCCGGGTTGTCCTTTTATGGCAATCCAAAATAATCCAAACTAGAACTATCCAAAATACTTCTGTCCAAACTCACAGTCCAACATTTATAAGGAAGTTAAACATAATGTAGAACCTTTTTACCCCGTAATATCATATGAATACCTTCATCATGTATTCTTTTAATACACTGAAACATCCTGAATTACCATATTCCTTATTGATTATATTCATGCTCCTTTATTCCATATAGAATGCTGGATATACTTCATCAATCCAAAAATGTTTTAAACCCCAACAATGATGGAATATACAAATCATTAATCAGTTCCAAGGTAGTCAAGAATATCCAATATAATTTATCCAAAACAATTATGTAATATTCCAAAATCACTACCTCGGTATCAGAACTATATTATGGTTTATCATTCTCTCAACCATATATTTTCCAAATATTTATCCTGCTATTTAGTCACTTTTCTTTGTTTCACACAATCTTAAGTCCTTAATGAAATAGTACTGCAGTACAATCCTTATATACTCTATAATTATTATAACAAGTACATTGTTGATACAACAGTCAATTGACATTATCAACATAATAACTCTAATCATTCCTCTTCATCTGTGGTAGTATCATAACTTGATTATTATCAAATAGCATCATTTGCGGCATAGTCCGATGACTGGGACATAGGTTCGCGTAGTGTCCAAACTCCTTGAAAATGAATCATTGTACATTTGAAACCATTTTCTTACCCTTGTAGTCACATACTTTGTGACCTTTTCCTCCACACTTATAACAAACTCCCATTCCTTTCAGGAATGTTCTAGGGTGTTTCTTTCCACAGTTATCACTTATGGGAAAATTCTTCTTTTCCCTCTTCCCTTTATCCATCATTCTCTCTTCCATCCTTTTCTTCTCTTGCTTCCCTTCAAAGCCATAGGACTCAGTAAACTCTTTACTTATCTTATCAACACATGATATTATTTCTTCATATGATGATAATACATGCGAGACTATTTCTCTTGTAAATTCTGGCTTAAGACCATAAAATATATGATCCTTCTTTCTCATTGTATCATGTGCATTGCTAGAGTTCTCATTCCTTCTACTAGGCGCCATTTCTAAACAATGGCATACATTATATTAGTTTATGAATAACAATACCTAATCCCAAACTTGTAAAACACATAACATAAATTAAATATTTTATGGATATAATCCATAATCATAAAAATGTCTCCTTTGAGGAAGTATATACTCATAAACCCTTCATAATGATTTGTAATGAAAATGAGAGTTATCCTAAGAATATCCCCCGAGAGTGTCGTAACCAAGAGTGCAGCAAGGCCCATTGTCGTGCACCAGTTCCCGTTCGAGTCTAGCTCAAAGCGGTGTTTTCTGGTTTTACCCCTAGGTACATCTGTGCCAGAGCCGCCTCTACCTGCTCGTATCCAGACAGGGATGTATTGCTCGGAAAACTCACAAAATCTCTACAATACCAAAATTCTAGGAAGTTCTTCTATACTAATCCTCAAAATTCATCTTATATCTATGTGCTCTAATCAGAGTTTATCTAAATCTAGCTTCAAGGTTTGTACTAAACTTCCTCTGATACCAACTGTAACGCCCCGACCCTAGTTACCCAGAGTCGGTGCATTATTACATAACATTGGAATGATCACAAGAAAGATCAAATCTCGAAAGACCGATTGGTTTAGTAGCCTTGGAAACACTAGATATATTCATAAGTTTTACATTCAATCATAAAGTGAAAAACTACTACGACAACATAATGTCTCCATAGTCCACACTATTATCCCCTCATAATATCCCTGCAAGTCATTCATAACATACTTCTTAAAATCCTGGGAAAAATAAAACATAGAAAAGGGGTGAGCTCAAATGCCCAGTAAGGATAACAATATAGCGGAACATTCAAAAATAAGCATAAACATTTAAGGCAATGCATTAATAAAACAAAATCCTTTTGAACTTGAACTTCAACATGGTATGGAAAAAGTAAAATGAAAAAAATGCCATTTACTTATTCACATGGATATTCTACTAATCGAATAATCACATGCAATATCAATAACCACTTTCATAATGTTGGAATACATAATTCTGAACTTTAATTTCTTTGTCAAGGCCTCATCCCAAGACCTAGGGGCTAACTATAACCGGAACCCAACCCAGAGTGCCTCTAATAACCAGACACCAACCCGGAGTGCCTCTAATAACCGGACACCAACCCGGAGTTCCCCTAATAACCGGAGACCAAACCCGAGTTCCTCTAATAACCGGAGACCAAACCGGAGGGCTTACTTTTACCGGTCCCCAACCCGGAACATACTTGTCTAACACATTCATCTGAATGAAAGGTTGAAATATAACATAAACATTCGGATTACAAATAACTTATGAAATGTCAATACTCTAAACAAAAACCATGAGTGACATAATAATAACTTATCCATAGTCAAAAATATCACAAAACCTTCAATAAAATATGGTTGTTTGGTATCATAATAAATCAACTTCAAATAAGCTTAAAATCCATCAAAGGATGTTGACATAGATGAAATAAAGACTATTTTAGAAAAATATCTCTTTCTATTTTGAAATCATTTAAGAGTCTTATATTTATGAAATAATTTTTTTTTTGAAAATATTCTTATTATCTTGTAAGGGAAGGTTCGACGATTTTATAACGGCGGAAAATAGCCATACCCGCCGTATAAGTTAAAAAAAACATTCTTACCTTAATTTTGTTGAAAAGGTTAAAAAGAACCTTGTCTGGAAAACGACGGAAAGATTCCTTTATAAACCTCTTATAAAAAGTCAAACAAGGGTATAAATGACTTTAACCCATATTCTAGTAAATAGTAAAAATGTTTTGAAATTCATTTTTAAGAAACATGGATGTGTATGATAAATAGATCCAATAGATTATTACGTATAAAAAACCTCGGATAATGAAGAGATTGAGAAATAACCCATACCAATTTGGTAACTTATGAAACATACAACCCATGAAAGAGGTATCAAACAATGAATATGTAAATACACATAAATTAGAGTGTATTACACAAAGAATATAATTATGGGCAGTACATACACCACACAAAAAGAGTGAGATGAAAACCCCTTACCTTGTACATTTCCTTGGTTGGGGTAGGTTAACCGCCTGTATAATGGTGAAATAATTGTAATTAAATTATTCAAGAATCATATATATTAATATGATATCATATATGATCTTTTAACATTGATTTGTTAATAATATCTTTTCATTATCGTCGTTTCGGGTGTTAACTTACTCATTTTTTTATATGTTTTGTTACATAAGACGTGTTTGTTGTCTATAGGTTGTATATTATTCATATCCATAATGATATCAAGTCCTTAAACATCATTTTTAAATCATCAAATGATAATTATAATTTAATGGATACGATGGAGAATGAATCTCATCGCGTTCGTGGAGACGATAGTCCGTACGTACGCACGAGCGACAATATCATTCTTTTGATATTAAAATAATATATAAATGGATGGTATATAATATATACAGAATAATTAACATGTTATATTTATTATTTACATGAGTTACACATCATTATTATACCCCTCCAAATAATAATATATTGAATAACAATTACACCACGACGTGGAGGTGGTAAGCCGTACGTACACACGTATGGTGACATGTTATTCAAAGGGTGGATAGAATACTGAATATGGTTGTACCATATTTATAATAACATCACACTATATATAATATACTGGAGTTATTATTTTATAATGGTAATAACAAAGAAAGAATAAGTGGAAGAAGAAAGGAACTTGAAATGGGGTGGTGAAAACATTACCTCTTCTTCAGGTTCTTCCTTTTGATTTGATCAAAAGGGCTCCATAGGTTGGATTTCTGATCAAACTAAGGCCTCTAGGATGTAGTTAGGGATGTTGGGATAGTATTTGGGAAGAGTTTGGACGAACCAAAAGGTTTTTAAAGTGTTAAGAAATGAGAATGAGGAGTGCCCTTTTATAAGAGGGGTGAGGGGCACCTTTGGCAAATCTAGAAATATTAGTTTATAATAAAATCATATTCCGTTTCTAATGGCTCCAAAGTTGATTATTTAAATGTAGAGGTGGGTATTGGTCGAAAACAACTCAAACAATAGAATTTAGACAGGTTTGGGTACTTATATTAACCTTATATTTAAGTATTAACTCTAAGTTAATTAATTTCACTTTTACAATGTCTCTTTTTATTTTTATATAGTATGGTTAATAATATTACTATATACATCCAAGCGACCCCCAAGTGGTCCATTAATGATGAACCTATCATGATACAAGTCTCTTGGACGAACCATGGATTTTTAGGAATTTAATGTCAATTAATAATATAATATTTGTTTTAAGAACTCTTTTATGTCAATTTTGACACTATTCAATAGTTGATTTTTTTGAAACTAATAACAGATTTATTACTTCGAAAAAAGTCAATTAAATCAATCCTAATATATTATAGTATCCTATAAAATTAGTTTAATTCATTAAAAGTTTCATATTATATTTATTTGGGTATTTATAATATCAGTTATTTTGATTTTTCACTATTATAGTAATTACTGCATCATCTTTGTGTCATTTATAAATTAAATTATTAAATGTCTAAAAATTATAAATAAAATATAATGTTGTAGTAAATATTTTTATCTTTCTAATGAATATTTATAATCTAAAATCCAACATATCTAACCCTATGTAAAAATTGTTTTTCTAAACGATATATGCTTGTGTCATTTTAGTATTCATTTTAACTTAATTAAAATAAAGTGTCCCTATCACCTACAAGTGGCACCATGGGGTCCCAAAATCGACCCAAATATGCCTATGTCCGAACATGTATCAACCAATAAGGCTAGGACACGTTTTAGGGTAATTTATTATTATTATAATATTATTTGTTTAACCCTTATTTACCGGATTTACCCTTAACCATGGTAAATAAAATATTTACCGCAGTAATTATTCAAAATGTCTAAAAATAAAAGTTACCTATTTACACAATTTGAACATCCTGATTCCAAATATAGATTCCATTTTTATAAATTCAAAACAAAGAAGTGGTAGAAATTAATTTAAAATTAATTCCCGATATCAAAACAAAAAGCGTGTTTTTAAGAGATAATAACTATCAAAAGATTGACACTTGTTTTTGTGCAGTTTAATTGTAAAATTATGTCCCATGACCAACATTATATTTAATGGTAAAAATATATTATAAATATACTTTAAAACCACTCAAATTCATAATTTATCACTATTAATTATTTTTATTAAAAAAGTTGTTTTTAATTAAAATTTAGTAATTTTCACTATTCATCAAAATATTAAAGTTATCCGAAAAGTACCAAAATTTCACCTCAGGCTAAATTCGATACTCCGAATCCAAAAATGAAGTCCATTTTGAGAGATAAAATTTCTAAAATTTTAAAAGGTAGGTATTACTATTTATAACAGCTAGTTTGATTGGTTGTGGTGTGTTAGAACTCGAAGCTACGTACAACACACACTACTGTATTATTCAAAGGAAAGCGAACTGTGGAAGCTTGAGATGTTTCACTTTAAATTTTTTTGATGTCCCCATTTAGTCAAAACATTTAAAATATTGTATTTAAAAAGGTTTCACTATTAAAAGTTGATAAAAGTGCAATACTGAAAATGAATCTGTTCTTGCATTATGTCTAAGAAACTCATAATATGGATTCTAAAATTATAAGGATTATATAAAGTTTAAAATTTAGTTTGTAATATTCATAACCTCTTTTGAATGGATTTTTTTGGTAAGTCATGGTGTGACTGGACTCGGTGTTGCGTGTAGTGGAATTTATTGAATTATTTTGAAGAAATAACTCAATATGCAATCTTGGGGTGTTACAACAAACTGTTAGGTTCTGATTCTGTCTATCTTAGGTTGCTGATTTGGAAGGTTGTCTTCCTCTTTAAGTAGTCCCATCATATCTGCCCTGTTTCCTCTGCGGAAAACCATTCTGAACACAAAAATATCTCAGGAGAAGCAACATGGTAATCTGGAAATGCTTTATGATGTGAATATTACTTTATGGATATTAATTTTACAATACCCTAACTCCAAAAGTTATCTAAACTGAATTATGATACCAACTATAAGGACCTAGCCTTAAACACTACATAATATTGAATTAAATGAATAATTCACATTGAAGATCTTTTCAGGTTTAGAGTTTTAGAGAATTAGGTAATTTCTATTACATCTCAAATGATTACAAAGTAAACATATCTAAACAGTTTCCATTATTTTCATAAAATAAAAACTCTTGAAAAAAAGTTTCATTTCTAGTTCCATGTTTTAGACAACATGACTTTTCCTTGATCCCATCCTTGACCCTATTCGTCTTTAATTCATGTGAAAACATTTCAGAAACATGGGATGAGAAAAAAAAGCTCAGTAATGGTTATAAATCAAATAATGGAAACATTTTTTTATAAATACATACAAAACATGAAATAATTTTCTAACCTCATGAAATAATAATATTTATGAAAGTCACGTAGAAATCATTAATCATAAAGGTAACATGTGGAATCCATATCATACTTACATTATAGCTATCACAACTATATAGAGAGTTACTTTGGAATACCCATCACAGTATATTCCCTAAATATATTAGGAGAAACATTCATGTTTACCTCCATCATGTTACCCAATACATTGGAGAGCTATCTCGGGCTCACCCGCCCAAGGTTTATCACGTAACCACCCGTATATGTAAATAATTCCTAAGAACCATAACATCATCATAACACATAACATAAGCATAAAGGAAGGATAACATTTACACATTGCAATAAAAAAATATCATTTCGAGATGTTGAAATAATAAATCCATTCTCAAAATCATTTTCAATACCAAAATACAAAAAAGGAGTATATGTTATTTATTTTTTCCTTTTAAAAAAATTCTGACTTGTTAAGGAATCCAAAGATCAAAAAATAGTCATAGTGGTGGAAAGGTTGTTGTCACCGGTTACATAAAAAAACATTCCTTTTTGTCCTTTAGTAAAATTATTCATATAAAATGATTCCCTTTGAATAAAATGAAAAATCAAAGTGGTTTATAAACAATATAAAAAAGTCATGTATAAAACTAAAAATTCCTCAGTGAAAGGAGATTGAGACGAAGTTCTTACATCATGTCTGACTTGACTCGTTCGTTCTTTAATCTCCTAAATAATAAACTAAAGTTAATTTCTACTTGCTTAATAACCTTTTTCAATTTTATTATTCCTTTTATATCAATTATTACCATGTTATAAACATTGTTTAATCATTTAAGTTAATAACATCCATTTTGTCGATATTTGGTACTTGATTCAAAAATGAACACCTTATATTTAAAAGTTGTCAATGTGGTCAATATTACATTATATCCAGAATGATATTCATTATTTAGATATAATATATATCATATATATCCAGTATATACATGCATTAATAATAGTACATTACATTTGGAGGTAACAAATGAAATGCACCGTTCATGGAGATGGTAAGCCGTATGTACGCATGAACGCTACTTTCATTTATATTTCTTATTTTAATGGAAATAAAACATAATTATAGATAGGTATATTGTAATTCCAGTATAATATCATATATAATATCGTTAACTCCATTCATTATACATCCCACATAAGGTATTAACGAATCAAATCACTTCGAGGGGGCGGTAGTCCGCACTTCCTCAAATGAGATTATCGTATTTACCCACTATGAAAACCATAAAGGCATGCTATAAATGGGAAGTATAGAATAATAAGGATATCATAAACTTAATATATATCGTATATAAATATAGTACCATCATAATGGCCACCATGAGAGGCGGTAAGATGTAATTGAACAATCATCGTTTCATGAGGCCTGAGTTTTCCATCCATAGAAACATTATGTTCTTCATCCATTTGTTGGAGGTGTGTGTAAGTGTGGTTAGAATCCTTCTGATAAAAACATACTAGTATATTTACGATACTGGCGTTGTTACAAAAGAAAGGAATAAAAAGATTTTAGGGCTTGGAGAAGTAAAATAAAAGAAAACAATTTAAGAGAAACTGTTACCTTTAATTTGGGTAACTCTCTTTCGGTTGAACCCAATGAATTCATTAAGTTACTTCTAACTAAAGTAAGGTTTCTAAGAGGATTATAGGTATGTAGGGAGATTAATTGGGTAGAGGATGGATGAACCAAATGGCTTTAATGGTGTGAGGAATTGGTTTGAAATGGTCCTGTTTTATAATGGAGAGGAGGTGCTCTTTAGGAAAGCCTGAAAATATTATTTTATAATTTAATTATATTTGGTTTATAATGGTCCAAAAATAATTATAGTAGAATATAAGATGATTCTTGGTAGAAATAGAAACATAAAATCAGAATTGGACATGCTTTGTATAATATTTTAACCATTATAATCTTATTTATTTAAATAATTTATTAATGAGGTAAATATTACATCATTATTGTGTCATAAATAATTTAATTTATTTGATGTATAAAAATTATGAATGAAACCATGATATAAGAAATCATTTTATCTTTCCAAATAAAATTTATATTTGAAAATAGGACTTATTTAACACCATATAAACATTAATTACTAAAAGTTTGTTGTTAATGTCAATTTTGTCTTCACATTAAATTAATTAATCTAAATTGCCATTATCACATCCAAGTGCCTCAATGGGGTCCCAAAATTTACCAAAAGATGGCCATGGTCGTCAATGACTCATCCAATAAGTTTTGGACAAGTGTTAATGTAATTTAAAATTATTATAATATTCTTTTAAACTTGAATTACCCTATTTACCTTTAACCGTAGTAAATTAAAGTCAAAGGTTACGATTCACCAAAAATTATTTTCATCTTATTGAAACAAATTTTACTACTTGATAACAACCATGTATGTCAGATTTTCAAAATTCAATTCACAGATGTGGTTAAATTTCATTTAAATGAAAACGTCAGTTTTTTATCTACCACTAGGTGGTTTCAGTATTCATCAAAAATTGATGTTTTTCAGAAAAATACAAAAAAATTTAGCCTAATATATATTTGATATTCTGAATTCAAACATGATTTCTATTTTTAAAAAATTAAAAACTTAGAATTGGAATTAATTAATTTTAAAAATAATTCCCATAATCAAAACAAATAGCGTGTTTTCAAGAAACAATAATTATCAAATGATTGATACTTGTTTATGTCGAATTTCAATGTGAAATTAATTAAAATGACCAAAATTTGATTAAATGGTAAAAATATATTTTAATTTCACTTTAAAACCAACTCAAAAGATAATATAAACATTTAAATAAATTAGATTAAAAGGCACTTTTGAATTAAAATGGAATATGTTTAACTATTCATTAAAAATGAACTCTATCAGAAAAATACCAAAAAAATTACCCAAAGTTGAATTTGATGTCCCATTTGTAATGAAGGATTTTATTTGTTCAATTGGAATGTATTAAAGTGACCAAAACTATATTTAATGATGGTTCGCCAATAAAAGGTGGTAAATAAGCATTTTCATGTAAATTATGCTTAAACTTAGATTTATTCACATTTTAAGCCACTACCTTTTTATTGGATTAATGTAAATACATTTAACAATCATGTATAATCATATTGTAGTTTGTTTTGTTAATTCCCTCCAATAAAATGGCTAGGAGTTAACTACCATTTAAAATAATAATATTATATTTTTAGTGTCCAATGTAAGATTCCAAAGAAACCCGTTGTTGAGTATCAGGTACGCTATCGAACTTAGAAACCGCTTTAAAATAAAATTAATATTTAATTCAAAAATATTAATAAATATTAATAAATATTAAATATGTCTTATTCTTCATTTACCTGGGATGTTACATTAACCATTACCTAATACCATTTTGTCTTGAACCAATCTGGGCCACCATCTGACCTGGTGCCCGACCCAGTCCACACTAAGGCCCGGAAGGCATTCCTAGTCTCCATGGGCTAGAACAGGTGCTTGGGTATAAATTCAAGAAACTGGGAATGATTTACAAATTTATAAAAATATGAAACAATCAAAAATATAAAGAAAACCAATGTTGGGAAACCAAAGAAACTAGCCTTTACAAGGTTTTAGATTTAATTATACATGTTTATACAAACCGAAATATTTCTACCAAAAAAAAGGAAACCAAAACCATCTCCAAAAACCACCACAAGGAAAAGCGAACATCTCCCTAAATCTATATCTACAACACCACACAAGAGGATCACAAGAATCTGGAACCCCCATCACCAAAAGGTTTACTCATACATGTATCTAACATTACCAATTCTACAAACACCCATATGTTTGAATAGGGTGTACGATTTTTTCGAGAAGAATGCAACCCAATAGTATTTCATATTCTATACGTTAAATTGAAAAAAATTCATGTTTAGTAAATTAAAGGTATTTCTAGAACTATACAAAAGAAATCAGTTTTAATGAAAAATAAATGTTAATGGAACATTGTTTTAAATGAAAACACCATCAGCCTTGGAATAACCACATGCCACACTATATGTCGACATCAAGTGCATTGTAGTCAAAGAGAAACAAAATTGAAAAGGCCCTATTGTAACTACTGTAAATGAGACCCTAGAACCTCATGTATCGGTGTAATATGGTATAACAACCACATCCAACCATGTTCTCATGCATGAGACACTAGAGAGGATAAGCATCCAATATTCTAGTGGTCTCTGATCATCACCAATATGTTTAGTTAGTGTTTTCATAATAAATCCCTCTAAGTGAAACCAGTCCAGAGCCACTTATGAATCACTAGAAGTGTAGTCCTATTTTGACCTCATATATTTCTAGGCTTTCTGTTGAAAGGTCATTCATGTCTCATTTTCTATAAAATCCACCACATCCATACACACAACCAAACAAGCCAATAAGCATAAAAAATAACCCCTTAAACATCAAAAATATTCTTTCACAATTCAACACACACAAAAAAAATGTCCAAAACATTGATTTAACACCACACAAAATTTAATTATACATTTTCCCAATTTATATAACATTTCAAATTCATAAAACAAGGTCTCAATTCAATAATACACTAATTCTACATGTGAATTCATTTTTAAAATTATTCTGATAAAAACGCATCCAAAAATACATTTCACCACATTCATAATTCCTAAAACATGTTAAGGAACACAATAAATCCAATTAAATTCATCAAGAAATGTTTATGCACAAAACCACCTACCATTTTTAAGGAAATCCCCAAAATATGATGAAACATTTCCACTATGCCACATCCACTCCACGAGGAAGAAAGATCGAGCCCTAAATCAATAGATTGACCCACAAAGGTCAAAACTCAAACCCGAAATACGATCCCTAGGGCTAGAGAAAATAAAAAACCAAAAAATAAAGGGAAATAACCTAGAATATAGTGGGAATTAAGGGGAAGAGACACAAAATTGATGAACTGGGGAAGAATCCCAACAAATCCAGCACAAAATAGAATCTCCAAGGGAGATATAAGGATAGTGAGTTTTGGTTAGGAGAGGAACCCTGAGGGAGGATAAAAATTGGGGTATTTCGGGGTTAAAACCTAGAGGATGGAGAAGAAAGACAAAAAAAATTAATAATGTGGAAGATCAGCATGGTTAGTATGCATGGTTTGAGAAACTATGTGGTAACCATGAAGGCCATACTGTCTGGACATAGAACCTTGCATGGTCAACTAGACCATGGCACACCACATTGTAGAGGGTGTGAAATAGGTTCTACCTCCTACCACATAGTTTCTAGGGAGGTCTCACAGTTACTACTAATAGTTTGTGAACCTTTTATAGGGATCTCCCCCCTCAAAACATTCATTTTATTCCAAAATTTTAAAATTAAATCCCATGAATATGATAAAAAATCAAAAATATAAAAATTACCTAAAAAAGAGATCACATGTGTGACATTGACTATCACAGGTTTTGGTTGAGTGGGCCTAACACTTCACACATGAACTGACACTCTCATGGGATATTCATTGGAAAATTACCATATTATTTATGAACAATTATAAAGAACTAGAATATATTTTATCTAAGGATGTCCAAGAATTAACCTATGGTTTCAGAGATTATTAATACACTAAAAATATGTAAACATAATATGGATGATTTTTCAAGATTATAAGATTAATAATTGTTATTATTGTTTCTCACACAATGATTTTTGGTTTTATTCAACGACTAGAACTAAAATAATTCTATTAACATTGAATATGATAGACAATTGAATGATTTTCCCTAATAGGGAAAAAATGAAATAGAAGATGTAATCTAAAACATTTTGATTAATCATAACTATTTATATAATTATGTGATTAATAATAATAACATGAATGAGTTCCCAATAACATATTTCAATAGAAAAATGGTGTTTCATTTGTTTTCAGACAATAAAACCCATTGAGGAAATATGATTTTTCATTCTATGTTCTATTTATGATAAAATATGAATATGGGTAAATGTATTAATGGAATGATAAAACATATTATGTGTGGAAATTAATTTCATAGAGATTGTAATTTTTTAGTGAAATTGAGGAGTTTGATTATAAAGTCCTTTCTCATCCTATTGGTTTATTCTAGGTTTGTGGTTCCACTAACAATTAGTGAAATCATCAAGACACCAAAGGCCAACAATAAATTCCATGGTTTTAGTAAATCATTGGGGGTGATTTTCTGAAAATAATAACCAAAATATGAATATTTAAGACACAAAAATCCAATCCAAAAATAAAATACAAGAGTAATTATAATAGAAATAAATGGAAAGATAAAATAATTAATAACATCTTAGTTATGGTGAAAATGTAAAAAAAAGATGACATAAAGAAAAAAACATAAATCGAATTATAGTAACTCTATTTTTGAATCCATCAAAATACTAATACAGTTAACAATATAATTAAAATACCAACATGAATAATATTCATTATTATATGCCTCTGGATAAATATGAAGCCTTCAATTTTCTATAACTTTATAAACAACATATGTTAATGCACACAATTTTCAAAGTAGGGGGAGAATATAAAACTAAGTATTCTATCACTAATAGTGTTTCCAACTCACACCACTAGGTTTTGAACACATTATCTTGAATGATAAAACATAGATGATATCGAAATGAGGAACAAAAAATAGTAATTTAATTTTTAACAGTTTAAATAGAAAGTTGAAAATTTATCCAAAAGAAAATAGTTTAATATTTTTTTTACTAAATCAACATTATCTTATATTCATTCGATATCTAATATTAAATCAATTATTCTCATGAACACATAGAAAATTCCTTGTATTCCATGTGAAAATTCCATACTCATGAGCATTTTTTCATCAATCTACTATTTCCTCACAAGGTGACCAATCACTAAGAACCCAAATAACACATACCCTTAGTCAGGGCCACGTCCAGTGAAAATGAACTCACACAAACTATTTATTCCAACGATTATATCAAATAATTCCATTTATACTATTTAATCCTTTAAAAATATTTAGATAATGATTTTTTTAATTTGATCTAATGCCGTAATCATAAAACCATAACATAAAATTATGAAATAAAGAGAATTTCCCAATTTCATTAAAATCACTATATTCCAAAAATAATATTTTAAAAATATATTAATTTAAAATTATAAATAAAATGGGTTCCTATTAAGAATTAAGTTAGTATTTTTTATTTTATATATATATAAATAGTCAATAAAAACTAATCCTTAATGTTCTAAAAAGATTATAGATGGAAGATAATACACAAACCTCTCAATGGTTGATGAAAAAAATAATTGAATAAGGGAAAGTATATATCTTGAATAATAAACATATTATATCAATATATTTTATCATTATCACATCAACACACATCATATATTATATATATATCCACAAGGTATTTGATATAATAATCCAGGTGAGAGAAGATGTGAATATTGGTGATGAAATAGAGAAATCTAATAATTAATATTGTTTATGGATATTCAATACACTATAATTCCTAAAATTTACCTTTTGGATCAAAGTTAATCACAATCTATTTTTAGGATAGGAGAGGTGTTAGAGATCCAATTATAATATGAGAATAATAAGAGACTTTAGGGAAAAATATGAGTTAAAGCCTAATTTGGGTAGTGTTGAACCAATATTGAAATGCCAGGCTGCACAGTTTACCAATAATAGAACCTACCGTGTTCATGTTTCTTGAAATCACCATAATGTGACATGGTTATGGCCCATGGTTTAGAAAATATTTTAATAACCATGGGCCTCTACTCTCCATGTACACCTATATCGAATAGTATGTTTTCACTTTTTGAAAAACAGTGCCCTAACTATGTTACTCCCACTATTCCCAATCACGTGTTATCTATTTGGATGGACATGGCTTCGGAAAACCTTGTGGCCATTTTTTCCCACCTCAAACCTCATTCTTAGTTTCCTTGAGATGTATTATGGTTTACATTAACTATGAAAAAACTGTTCACATTCGTGAATTCTTATATAACACACCAAAACCATACTAATACACCTAAAACATATCCCACATATTATATAGCCTCAAAATAAATAATAAAAAATGTAGCTAAATCTATATGTGTTACATCAAATTATGGAAATTAAGATTATCCTATGTTACCATTCATTATTCAATTTTTTCTATGTAGAGAATGGGGGGAATAATCCTTTATATTTCCCAAACCCATTGGCTATATTCTATACTATGGAAGATCTTGTTTTATTCAAATTATTTAAATGTAATTATTGAAGGTTTTACTCTTTAAAATTTGATAATTATTCTTTAGAAGTGTTTTATCATGTGTATTTTAGTTTTAACAATCATGGAACATCCTATGATTGTTCTCCAATGGTTTTCATCATGGATTTTCCAGAATATAAATAATGGTATTGTTAACATAGAAAAGGTATTTAGTGGTATAGTGATATATGTAAATATTAAATAATTTGGGGATAGATAACCCTTAATATGTATCTGATGTTGAGAGGAAAATTTTTAGTGGGTATTAGTGTATGATCAATATCAATAATGTAAATTAAATAGTTTGTATAGAGATAATTTATGGAAACATATATTATTATGTTGTGGTATTATGGTGATTTATGATATTCATGGAGAGGAAAATTCTAATTTTAGTAGGATATTAATAAGAGATATACATTATTTTTCTATAACAAATATTTTAGATTGAAATTATTTAGAGATAATTATTCTTTTAGTTGTGGAATTATTGTTCATAATATCATTTGAATATTTGGGATTCAATTTTTGTCTCCCATTTTTAAGAGTATTGAGATTTTTTATTTATTAAATGTCTTGTGTTGAACATTTGATGTTATTATATAAATTTTATGGATTTATTTATCAATATTAAATCATATAGGATATCTTCTTTTAAATATTTATCACTCAATAAATATCTAGTGATATGCTGATTGAATTTTCAATCATCAATTGATTATATGACACATTAAAAGTTAATTTTAGAGCATCAGTAATGAGAAAAAATAAACCTTGTTATTAATCATATGAAATATGATATGAAGAAAGGATTTAAAATTTATTAAAGAAAATCAATGAAAGATATTATTCATATTGTGTGGAATAAAATCAAGTAATTATATTATATTCTACCCTCTGACATGTCGAAATATTATATACTCAATATAAGTAATTACATGATAAATATATCGAATCATATGTGGAACTCATCCCTCAGATATAAAGTTATGTTTTAAGAAACATAGTATTCTAATAAATGATATAAAATTTGTTTTTGACATAAATTGTTAGTAAATAATGAATTTCTTATAAGGGTCATAGAAATTCATATCATGATAGAAACTAAATCATATATTTATATAATGTAATGATTAAAAAATTATGGAAATATATTTTTAAAATTTTAAGGGATTAATTTGTTTAATTGGTTAGAATGTGACACCCATATATTTTATAACATACAAACAATAATTATATATTTTTTATTGATATCATGAAACACAACAAAAAAATTATAATGATCAGTGATATTTTATAATATATTAATTAAATTTGTGGTATGAATATTAAAAACAATATTAAAGAAAGTATCTATAATTAAAATTTATTTATTAACACAATAAATTTCTTCTCAATGTTCAGTAATTCCATGATACGATTCAAAAATATGTTTTCTTCAAAAATGGAATTTATTATATTTTGTGAACACAATTTATAATTAATTTATTAAAAAATTATATTATTTATTTTAGTAAGATAATATACTTATTTGAAATAATCATTTGAATATTATGTTAATGATGATTTTTGTTATTTTTATGAAAAATTTATTTTTTAATATGTTTTTAAAAAATACAAATCTTTATAAAACAAACTTTTCATTTCATTAAATAAAATAATTTAAAAGAAAAAATATGATTTAAATTTTATTTTAAAATAAATTATTTATCCATTAATTAATAAAAACTTTATTCAAATAAGAATCATCATTATACATGATTTCTATATAACAACAATTTTGATATAAAACACAATTTTCTACAAATATATTTTCATTGAATTTTA
Organism: Viscum album; assembly: GCA_963277665.1. NCBI lineage: Eukaryota > Viridiplantae > Streptophyta > Magnoliopsida > Santalales > Viscaceae > Viscum > Viscum album. Next base: position 1,558,518,126 of record OY728160.1, read on the forward strand.
TGAATTTATATAAAAATTGAATTAGAACGTATTTAGAATTTTCAAATATTAAAATACTTTCCATATTTCTAATTATGATAATTAAATTTTTTAAATACTTCCCTTTTATTTTTGATCATTATGAAAAGAAAATGTGGTAAATATTTATCCTCTAAAGAGGGGTATATTAGAAATTTAATATTAAAAATAATATGAGAAGGCTTTAAAAAACTAGATAAACCCTGGATTAATTCTATTTGATGACTGTAGTTCAAAAATAATCATAATCTGTTCCAAAATATAGAATCATTATTCCATTTTACATTAATAATGTCCTTTATATTATTTTATGTAAAGGAAAAATAAAAAATGTAACTCTCTTACGTTTAATTTCACTTCTATGTTCACATAATTAGAAGAATTTGTATGATATAATATAAAAGAATATTTTTAATATAAATATATCTTATTATGTTTTCATTTTATACTTATTTAATATTAATGCTATAATCACCTTAAATTTTTACAAAACACATACATTGTGTTGTGTTAGTAGACAAAAAATCAAATAAATTGATTATCAAAACTTATAAAGTAATTTTTTTTGTATTAATTATTGAATAACATAAATGTTATATTAATTATTAATATATTAATTATGGTCAATGTGTTTATATTTTAATTACATATAAATATTTATGCCCATAAATTCAAAATATGTGAATAATTCATAAAAGGACTATAATGATATTTTATGTCAAATGATATATTACTAAATGAATTCAAATTAATAAGAACATATAAATATGAAAAGGGGAGGTATATGGTCTAATTTTTTTCCCTTGATCGTTTTTAGTCAATTTTTACCATATAAGTCAATTTAGAATCCTTTAGTGGTGAAAACATTATTACCCAGATTAAGGTTAAAACGTGATAACAAAGATGTTAAACCAAATTATAATGTCTAATATTCTCATAAACCAATAAAATATTATTGTTGGATGGTATTAAAGACATAAATTATCTTGTAGTAAAAAAATACACATGGTATCACTTTTCCATGAAAAAAAATATTATATATAAATATTTTAAGTAATTACAGTTGTGTCCTTTTCATCACCATATTACAAAACCACCTCTCCAAAATTATTCAAACCATACAAGAAACCTGAAATAAAAGCATATAAACATGCTTTTATTTGATATTTATGTTTTTTTCCTTGAAATAAAATCCTTAGTTTACTTGATAATAGATGTGATAGAGGTTTGTCAATGAGTTGGTGATCATTTTTACCAGTCTCTTACATTATAGTTGTTATTTTAATAACATAGTGAATATCCCAACCATTGAAATATAATAAATTTTATATATAATATATGAATATATGTTATTATATTTATTTCACAACATTTAACCATCTTTGTTCCATCATGTTCCAAATGAAAGTATCAATCATGTGTTCACAAGAATTATCACCTCCACATAGCGATATAATTTATTTTCCATAACCATGTTTCATCGATGGGTATTTTGAGTTTTTTAGATTTATATATGGTATATAATAGTGTTTCAAAAAATATAATATATTATAATCCTTTTTAACTTTCCATCTATTGGAAAATGATAATGTCCCTCATGTATATGTGTGGACTACCACCTCCATGAAGTAATGTGATTAATATTTGGATTACTCCTTAAATATATATAAATATAGTTAAATTTAATTAATATAAATTATATTTATTAGGTTGTTATTTATTTTAAGGTGGTTTATTATTTACATTTATTTTTTTCATCTGTTTAAAATTGAATACATAACTTGATTGTAGGTACAAACTACCGTCTCCACAAGGGGTTGTAATTTATTTCTCATAACTATATTATATGAATTTGTATAAATTATTATATAATTAAAAAAAATGATATAAATATATATTTATCACATGATTTCTATATTTGATATGATGTAACTCGTATTATTGTGCAAGGACAGTAGCCATCAAACCAAAAACATACATTGAAGATAGACCAATTCTTACTGAAATGTGAATTCTGAGGAAGAATTTTTAATAAAATGATAATTAGAAATAAAAAATGAATGGTTCATAGAATTTATTTTTTAATATTTTTATTGAATAAATTTATAATAAATTTATAGTTATGATACATGATATTTGAATCTGTACAATGCAATATGGGACATCGTGTTTGTATTTCTCATCAGACATTGATTTCTATGAGAAATATTGCATATTCATCAAGATATTAATTAATTTAATGTATTTGATAAAGCCTTGATATGATATATCATTAATTAAATATAATATTTAATTTTTAATTTTTATTGAATTAATTAATAGGGGAAATGATTAAATACATACGAATGGTGTAAAAGATTTTTGTAACAAAGTCATTTATTTTTTAGAATGTATATAATACATTATTGTTTATGGAAATTATATGGATATTATCAATTTAATTTCATATATTATATCCTACTTGGATTATTCAATAAATTTTTATATAAATTCACCAATCTCCACAATTTGGTACTAGAAATGATATATTAGTTGTTTTTTTAGAAAAATAGAATTTAGTTACACATTGGTGGATAATATTATTATTCCATGTCCATATTCTCTATAATATTTTATCAAGAATTTATTTACCCTTATAATATTATTTATTATTTCATTTTTATAGATATATGAATTTATATAAAAATATTAATTTAAACCAGCTTGTGGTTCTCAAAATGGTATTTTTATGAAAAGATTGGATATAATAATTGTTTTATCATATACCACATGAAAACTTTCTAGATTTCATGAACACGGATGGATATGAATATGAAATTATAATATTTTAATTTTAATTTTAGTGAAATTATTATTCATAATATTAATGATATTTTTTTATTTTAAATATGTAACTTCAAATTGAAAAGTTAATTTTCCTCATGAAATGATATAGTGTTCTTTTAAATATAATTTCATATATGAAAACATCATTTGATGTTACTTATGATTAATTGGAGATATTACCTAATGATACATTCATTATTCCTGTGATGATGGTTTCTTATTTTTGATGAGGAAAATTTGAGGAACCCCATTTTATTTTATATGGGTTATGCTATGATGAAGCAATGAACGTTTCATGCCCAATTAGTATACATAATCATTTATAATTATAATGTGATTTTTGGTGCAATTATATCCCTCTAATTCATTGAGTAATGTGATATTTATATATCTCTTGATATGATTATCAAATGTGTGGAAATGATTGTTAAAAGTTATGTTCACATCAGAATGTGTGAGTATCATTTCATATAACTATTTTCATAGAATTATGTATGATCATTATTATGAATATCACTTTTCACATTTTGACATGTTAGTATTATTTACTTTCATTACTCTCATAAGATTATTCATGGACATGATTAAAAATATATATGTTCACAATATTATGATTTATTATTCTTATGGTGCCACATGCATATGTGATGTCCTTGGAATATTTATTACTGTATATGAATCCTTATTCATCATTCTTCTAGACATGACATGATTTTTGAGATTATGATCAATGATATTCTGGGTAAAAATATTTTTTTTGATAACATGTACTTTATTATGTTAACATACCCTTCGTTCATCAATTTCTTTCTTCTGATTTATATCTCCCATTTTTTAGCCTTATAGAGAATCTAAGATCACCCTTTCTTATGTTCAGTTCTTGTTGTATTGATGAACCTCCTGTTAATAAATAAGTTTTAGATGATGAATGTTGTACTTATGTATGATGTTTCTGTATATAGTCTCTATGTACACAAATCTGTTAAGATTGTTGTGCATGATTGTATAGATATATATTGAATATTCATAATAAAGATGTAATATCATTGTATCTCATTCTTGGGTCTCCAAGTTTCCATACATATTCATGGATATAAAGGTGTAACTATGGTTTTTTTACTCAAAAATATTTGACATGTATTTCCTTTTAAATGAAGTCGATTTTCTCGAGAGCCAACATTACAGGAAACAATATGATTTGAAAAATTCATTATAAAATTGATTTATTATATTTTAATGTGTTATTTACCACTAATTATTTTTATTATATTTTATAAATAGGACTAAATAAAATAAATAAATTATATTTTACAAAAGTATATAACATATTCCTTGGTTGTCAATTGAAAAAATCATTTGAAAGTAAAAACAGAATGTTTTTTATAAAACAATATATTCAAGTGATATATTTTTTTATCTGGATAAATTTGAATAATAATTATTTTTAATTTATTATAATAAAATTTATAGATTATATATTAAGTCAAATATTTTATCATTTAGCTAATTAGTTTTAATAGGCATCCGATAATAATAAATCCAGTTTTGTTATTAATTAAAATTTCTAAATACTTTTTATTTGTGTATTTCACACATATTTAAAAAGTATGTCATCACATTGAAGAGTAACGATATTAAAAATGAACTAAATTTTGGTAATCATTGTATCAAAATTCAGTAAATAGGTAAACTTCATCTTTTGGTCACATTCAATAGTAATCGTGGATAATAGTTTTCAACTCAATAAGTATCGATCAAGTAATTAGTGTCCAAAATAACATGATAAGGATTCTATAGATATCATCGTACTTACATTATTTCAATTTTATTAGTTTAGTTCATCCATTGATAAAACATATTATTTCATATAAATACTATATGAAATTTTTCACTTATATAAACCTTAATACTATATTATCTAAAGAATGAATCCATAATGTCACTGTATTTGTTATAATAACTCTAATATTGTTTTAATATGTATTTGATAATTTTATATTTGTTTATAAAATGTTATTTCAAATTTTAATGAATCATATTGATTATTATAATTTAATTACAATTTTAACTGTTTGAAAAATAACGTTAAAATCTTGTGAATCCCTAATATAGTACTTGTTCAAGTGGTAGAAAAAATGAAATAAATAATTTTTAAAATATTAAAAGTTATAAAATATATAATATTTCATGTTTCCCATGAACTGTTTAGATAAAAACACTTATTAGTTATGAGTGAAATTAATTTCTTTTAATTCCATTTTTATCATGTTGTCTTCAAATTCACACTATTTTAATATCCTCAAAAATGACTTTAATGGTTTCTTATATTGAGTTATATTTTATGACTTGCTCTAAAATTCATAAAAATATTATCATTGGAAAAAAATAATTTTATATAGTTTATAATTTCAACAACTTCCACATATGTGACACTTTTCTTTTAATAGTAACATTCTTAACATGAAAATATTAAAAAACATCGATATCATGGTAATCAAAAAAGGGATTAGCATGAGGTATGAACTAAGATATAGTTGTAAAGAAACTCCTAAAATGGTAAAAATTATATTTTATGAGAGGTTTTAGACACATAATTTTAACTTATTAATATTTTATCTATCTTGGGATACATATACATGTTAATTAATTTATTGTAATTTAATAACCAGTTAAGTCCAAGGCTATTGATCCCCTCACATATAAATGGGAACATCCTATTATTACTTATTAAAATTGTTTTACCTTATATATTATCCAATACCCTACATAATTCCATAATAATATATCCTCCAACGTCATATAAGATATTTTTTTAATATAATACCATCCTTTCATAGATTAAGTTGTAATCCCAAGGATGTTTCTCAACATGGAGGTATAAATCATAACAAAGTACGCTAAATTTTATTTATTAATAAACAATCTAAAACCAATTGTATAAATCAGAAAATGAAATATAATGTTTCTTAAATATAAATTGATTTTATTTTCATAATTTAACTACAATTTTCCAACTCATTTATATCAAATGGGGAATGAAAGTGTAGCTTGTGCATATGTGAGGAATATTTCCTCCACACAGTGATATGATTCATTTTACATAAACCGCCTTCATGGTTAAAAATATTTATTTTTTAATATATTATTAGTTTATTTATTATTGAATAATTATTCTATAATTATAATATATTATATATTTTTCTTCACTTTATTTCGATCGATATGAAAACTATGTTGATACGTACGTCCAGACGACCATCTCAATGGTGAAATTCATTTTTCTATCTCTAACTAAAAAGATGTTTATAACTATGTATAAAATGTATATATATATATATATATGCTATTTATAAAAGTATTAACATTTTATAATTACTGGAATCATGATAAATATATATGTCCCGAAACGTTCGAACCAAAACAATATTGAAAAATTAAACAATTAACACCAGGAAACAATCATTTTAATTAGAATTATTAATTAATGGGTGTTGAAATGTTATAATTGAAACATCTATGATATTATTTGTTTTAACATGGTAGTAGTGTATAATTATAAAATATTTTATTTTATTCTATAAGATTTTAGAGTGCTTACAAAAAAATCTAACTTGAGGGTCAAATTTTTTATTACAATTCCATTTCTTAACAAGATTATAAATATCTAATTTATATTGACGAAAAAAATTATTAATGGTATACATTAAATCCCATATACTTTCTTAAACTATTATTATTCAAGGATATATCATGTAATAGTACCATTTATATCTCTTTGGTACTTATAATTATGGAAAAAATATTTTTACAGAAATACTGACAATATTTTCAATTTTATTAATGAAATTTATCATTCATGTAAAAAATTTATTTAAAATTTGTTAAAGAGGGTTTTTAATATTCCTTTATAATTTATTAGAGTCATTTTTACCCCTATGCATTGTTTATGATTTTTTTATGGAATTTTATTTTGTTTAATATAGTAATTTTTTGTTTTTATAAAAAATCTTTCATGAATCCTTATTTTAACAAAAAAAATCAATAGAATTTCATGTTATGTAGACCAGAAAAAGATTGAATTCTTCTTATGCTTGTTTACATTGTTAAAATAAAAGGAAAGTATTTTCATAATATTTTAGAAATATAATGATTCTAAATATGGATTTTAAAATGAATGAAACATTTTGATTAAGAAAATATTTAATGATTTTAAAATTAAAATTTTTTCATCGATGATAATATACATTGATGTTACCTATTATCCAGTGGAGATATGAATCTATGATTCTATCCTTATTCATTATCTATAATGGTTTTGTTTAGGATGATGAAATATTTATGAAACCTCTTTTCTATTACATGAGTTAGTTTATGATGAATGAAAAAAATTATGAGGATATTGTGGAGTACATAATAAGGGATTGATATTATTTGATGGTTTTGTCTGTTACATCCCTCTAATTAAATAGTTAATGATTAATTGTTTATTCTCTTAATGGGTACATGATAGGTCATCCTAATCAAAAAATATGGTACACAAGAGGTTTTCTAAATCCCAAAAGGGGTTACATTGGAGGTTATGATAATCCCAATATATGGTACACTATAGTTTATGCCAATACAAAAAGAGGTTAAATGGAAATTCATCCTAAGAACATAAGTTGGAACATATGGATTATCCCTGACCTAAAATAGATAATACTTGTGGTTATTGCAACCCTAAAATATGGTATATAGGTGGTTATCCTATGCTAAGAAGTTCATACAAAATAGTTTATCCCTATCCAGAATTATGTACAAAATTTCCTAGATCGATCCAAACATGCGATGAATGAATTTTTGTGTATACTCTTCATAAAATTTTTTGATAAAAATTATACCAATTTTTTCGCATGATATTAATCTAATTCTATTCATTCATTCATTATGTTCTTTTTTTCCTCTAATCCAAAGATTTATTCTACGGACCATGATTATAGTATATGAATTCTTGGGTATAACTTTCAAATAATAGGCTAATGTTCTCCAACCCTTATGCACATTTTTTTCTTAAATGTTCTTTGATAACTACCTTACATACCCTTATATAGATTTTGAGGTTAGCCATTATAACATTTTTTATCCAATGATATGATGAAATGTTTTAAGTATGATCTGTTTAAGAATAATCATATTTGTGAATAACTATATGATTGAAGATTTAGATAATTTATGGACTAGTTGTTTATGTGTCCAATTTTTACAATACACAAAACCATTATAATTATAGTGTGGATTATAATTATTTAAAAATAATATTCATTTAATAAGATATAATATTTATTTATGAAATGTTTTTTTGACCTAAATTGGTATTTCATACTACTTTAGTTATTTTTAAAATTTATAATGACAAAAAAATCAGTGAGAACCCACATGATATTGCTATGTTTAGGTGAAAATCCCAAGATGTAAATCTCTGATTGACACTCCAATGAGAAATTTGTGGGATAATTTAAATTTACTATAATAAATATTATGATTGATTCAAATATATGATAATCATCGGTGAACTATGTTCAAAAAAACATATTATAGATTTAAAAGAAGTTGTCATTATTTAGACATCTTTTATATGATTTATTTGGTATTATATGGTTCTTCTGTATAATTATAATTGTTCTCAAATTACTTTAAATTTATAGAAAATTTATAAAACCCATAATAATTATGTTTATGTTTAATGTGATGGAAAATGCAATGATATTCTTTAAGAGTATCCAAATGATAAGGGAGATGAAATATAAAATTTCATTTTAATGCTTAAGCAACATTCTTAATAAATAAATCACACTGAGATTTCTATAAATAATAGGGGAGAATGTTATTATATTTAATACTTCATGAAATGTCTTCTACAGTCTTTATCTCATTACCCATCCAAATAGGGTTCACATCGTTACTCTCTAAGACCACCTCCAATAGGCTAGGGTCTAGGGAAAAGTGTCAAGGAGGCATATCGAAAACATTGGAGGCATTTGTCTAAGTTCTTGTACACACAAACATATCCAAGCCCGTAAAATGCGGAAATATATAAACTGCCTAACAACCGTGAATTTATACATATAAATCACACAATAAGATTATGAAGGGAGGTAGATGAATGTAAACATGGCCAAATACAAGACCGCCACAAAGAGTATAAAAATAATTCCAACATAAAAGTATGATAGAGACTACTATAAAGATACCACATGAAAGAAACTGTGTCTCTCTTGTCATGATAAAAACTGCATCATCCTGGCCTCTCAATGACTCTATCAGAGGGACAATGGTCTTCACAAGACATGACACGTGTGGACAAATCCCATGGATGTGTGACCATAACAATACTCAATAGTACACAAAAAAAATAATAAAATAAATGAATAAATTTCATTTATACACAAGTATATGTATATGATTCATATAGAAAATAATATCTATATATACTCAACAAAGAGGCATAGTGTAATGGAAAATTCGTAATTGTAATTCCTGATTAGGATTCTAGATCGAAAGTTCCACAAATCATTCATATTAGAAAACACACACAATCAGGAAGATAGAACTGATGACATCCTTTTAAGAGGTAGAGGTATTCGGGTCTATCCATGTGACATATAATCAGGAAGTCTGATGTTATATGATAAAAATATGGGGATCACGTCCAAAGACATGTGGCATACAAAAAACTATGTCTGTATTAACTTTTCTTTGCTGAGGATCAGATCTCACTTAGTGTTGGTCATGTCGATACCAGGAACTCCACCTAGGGAAATTAAATAATAGGGGATATCACACTCAGAGAAAAATTAGGATTCCAAAAACTATATACAAGAATCCCTATTGAAAGGATCACTATCAAATTTTTTGGAGGAAATTCCATACTAACCATTTGGGAAAAGATATAGGGAATCTTCCCTAGTGAAAAATATATAACATATAGAGGAAAAAGGGTCCAATAATATATTGTATAATAAAACAATGTGTATTAGGGTTACACTCCATGTCCCTTCAACATTGGGTCCTACCGTGTAAATGGACCGGGTCCATGTCTATGTATATGTATTTATATAAGTACATCTCCTACTTCTGTCAAGATACCAGCACATGTTTTAGCTCATGCATTCTCATCCTAACCATTTCTATGTATTAGTAAATGATGTTACCCTGACCATGTACTCTATCCTATGAATATGTACCCTTTAAGGTACATGTTTAGCCTTTGAGAAGGGTTCACACTCCATGTGACCCTGTCACACATTGTGTGATTCTTATCTTCCTCCCAAAACCCTAGCCACCATCAAGAGGGTTACCATGCTGTGTAATCACAGATTACACATTGTATGTTATAAAATTTTACATAATCACCAATCCATTTCACACATCATTGACCATTCCTCCAACCCATGATCCAGTATCATGCTTTATTATAAAATCATTAATCAATCACTAAGAGATATTCCATTATCGATCAACATCATATATCCAATAGATTCATTCAGAAAATTCCTTCAAACAATAATCTTCATTATATTGTGAATAATAAAAAGGCTAGGTATCTACATCGTCCAATCAATTTTGGAATCTATTTTCTCACAACTATTATTCCATGATGATATTATATCTACACTATCGAATCTTTGTGTCATGAAACTGGATCCCAATGATTGATTTCCTCATGTATTTTTTGACCCATGGGAATCGTTGAGAATTACAATGATGAAAAATAAATGTGGAGAAAGAGTATCAAAAAGAGAAAACATGAGGAATGAGCCTCTGTTGATATTAGTTTTTAACTCAATCAGTTTTTCCAAAATTATTATTGAAGATATATTCATATAATCACAATGAAATTCTCCATATAAATCCCAAAAATAAATCCCTACCAGCAAAATGACTCATCTTTGAATCAATATATTGTCAGATTGAATCATATTTCCCATATAATTAAAAATGGTAAATGAAATCCGAATCAAAAAACATCCTACTGCAATATGGATTGATCCCTGAGGAATAATTTTCATGCATAATTGTTGTTTGTGAGATCCCTAAACCTTGTTGCACACTGATCACTGATATTTAATTCAATTGATGTTCTCCTAAGTTATATCCTCTAAATCTCTCTCCAACGGTGATCTAATATCTCTAGGATTATTCTACTAGCATTAGAATTTAATCATAGACATATTCTTGAAGGAGGATTTAGTCCACACTTTCAATGGATAAATAATATAACATTATTTAATTATTTTATTAATTTTATGCCTATGATTAAATTTCAAGAAATTCCTTTCCATAAAAACAATTATTTCTTTCCTACAGTAAAAACATCATTCCCATCTCGAAGGTGTCCTTTAATTTTCAACATGGCCACAAGTTTATATGTTATTTCAGTTTTTAGGAAAATTGTGTGTGTTTGTTTGCTATTTTATATAGTTAATATATTTGAAAGATTAATTTTGAGCACATGGGTCTCAGAATCACACTCCATCATAGCACTCTGTCTTTAAAATATTCCATACATTATCAAAAAATAAAACATGTAATTTTTTGAGTCATTAAATTATCCCAATGATGGAAATTTATTCCCCAAAAAAATAAAAAATAAGGATACCCAAATATTTCTCAGTAATATACATAAATCTGAGCATCCCACTCCCTTGTTCACTCCTATATATTCCCATTATTCCACGAGACATGCACTAACAGTATCACTTACCCATGATGGATCCCCTCATGTAAATACTAAATATAATTCTGGTAATCTACAAAGGTATATCCATCTTCAATATCTAGCTCAACCAAGTCAATCACATGAAATGGGTCATGCACGTACCTCATCATCTACGACATGTGTAATATGTCACATACCCAAAATAATTATAGTGGTAGATCTAATTGGTATTCCACCGCACCATCTCTACGCAGTATCTGGAAAGGGATAATGAATCTCAAATATATCTTGTGTCCTTAATAAAAATTTATAGTTCATGTCATGGTAAAACCAATTGGAACATGTGGTATCTCCCCATAAACACTATTGGATTCATTTTTTTTCTAGATAAGACATTGGGTGACTTTTTGCTGTCACAATCTGATCTTGGATGATCAAAACCTTTTTGGTAGTAGTTCGTAATAACTTTGGACATATAAGAGCTAACTCTCCTGGTACATTCCAGTAAAGTGGTGACCTATTTGGTTGCTCGTACAATGCATCTAATTGTTCCATACCAATGGTAGAGTATTAACTGTTGTTTTATGAAAATTATGCAAAGAGTAGATAATCTCATAGACTACGAAAAATGTACAACATGTAATCTTGTACAATGACCTCTAAGACCTAAATGTTCTTCTTTGTCTTTCCATTACTCTAGAGGTGATATGTCATGCTCAAGCACAGTTATGTCCTAAAATACTCTGATAATCCTTTCCATAACTAAGATGTGAAATAATGTTCATGGTCCAAAATGATGATTGATGGAACTCTATGGAGTTATATTATCTCTTGCACATAGATTCATCCCAATATATCTCCTAATATTTTCTCTTAAATAGATATGACGTGGGATGAAATGGGGTTTTAGTCAATGATCACTGAGATGGAATCATTTTCCCATGAAATAGATGGTAATAACATCATTATATCTATTGATATTCCATCCCACATCCCTTATTTCACTTCAAGGGGTTGGGATAATCCTATTGAATATTGGTTCTTAGCATTCACTTACTGTCATGTAAGGCATCAAGACCTAAAATATTCAACTACATTCTTCATCCATGGTCTAAAAATCTAAATTTAGTGGTCCATGAACATCATTATAATTCATGTATTAACCAAAAAAGTATATATATGAATATATATTAATATATCCTCCCACAAAATCACAAGTACCATTTTTCATCCTCAAAATATAATGGCATGATTCCCACATTCATAAAATATTTCAGGAGAATATATAGTGTATATCCGAGTATGTAGGGTCTCGTAGTTGATTTCCCAAAGTTGGTCCTCCCAAAATTAGTATATAAGTTGATGGGTAACAGCCATAGACTAAAATTATGCTACACAATCTCTATCCACAAAGGAAAACTATGATGATACCAACTTCTCTAACACCTCACTCAAAAATTGTGAACAACATATCGTGTTGAGAGAATCGACTACCACGTTCCACTGCCTAGGAGTATAGTGAATCTAAAATTCATAATTCTAGAGGAACTCTACAGATTGACTCTATCTTAAGTTATGACCCTTTTTAGATAAGACATTCTAGATAATTTTGTGATATGAATAGATGATAAACCACTATCCCATCAGGTAATGCTACCACATTATTAATGGTAAGACAACCATTGTTAAATCAAGATCATGGGTCATAAAGTTCTTCTTATGTGGTCTCAACTAATGGGAATCATAGGAAATCACCACCGAGATCTTCATCAGAACCAAAACAATTGTACATCTTAATAAATCATAGAACACTACATATTGGAAAATGTCATCTCGCAATCAAAAGATGGGAGTTCTCATAAATCTCTACTTGAAGAGTTAAAAATCATACTACAACTACTCTGTCAAAAAAAATTCTTCCCCTTTTAGGTGAAAACTGTCATGGTTTTCAATACCCAGGGGAAATTGGTTATGAATCTCTGGTAATAGCCAACAGATCCGTGTAATCACTACATATTCATCCTACTCTTTGGTGGTTCAAATCTAAACACTACTTCATCCTTGGAAAGATCAACTGCCAAACCATCTTCAAAGATAAAGTGTCCTAGATAGTGTAACTTCAGAATCCATAACTAGCATTTCAAGAGCTTCTCATAAATTTTTTTCTCTATAAGTGCATCTAGGACCATCCTTACATATCTCGCCCACTCATCCTTAGACGCCAAGTACACTTGAATTTCGTTGATGAAGATGACCACGAACAGGTCAAAGAATGTCAAAAAGAGCTAGTTCATGACTCCAGTGAATACTACTGGGTTGTTTTTCATGCCAATGGGAATCACTAAGTACTCACACTAACCCAAGAGTCATATAAAATTCATCATCATTATATCCACATTTTATACTCACAACTGGTGATTGCATGGAATTTGGTCAACCTTCAAAATCCATTGTGCACCTCTCAACTAAACAAAGAGGTCATTGATTATCGGTAGTGGATACATGTTGATCATGGTCTCCTAGTTCAGGCACTGGTAGTCCAAACACAACCACAATCTCTCATTCACCTTCATGGAGAACAAAACTAGGTCTAATTGCAGTAAAACATTGGGTATAATAATCCATTTTTCTGAACATCCTCCAGTTGTACCCTCATCTCAAGAAACTTTATGGGAGTCATTTGACATACTGACATAGATATTAGTGTTGTACAAGGGTGTTAATAAATGAATAATTTCAACTCTATGTGGTAAGGTAAACATGGAGAATCCCCAAGTAATAAATCATAATACTCCACCACAACTTATGGAATCATTTAAATCGTAACGTCCCATTCACCAAGGGTTATGATACTGAACATTAGAGTAATTTGTTGCAACCTCTTATTTTTGAGTCCATCCTACGTGGTTTGGGTTTCCTTTTCACCCAAAAAAGAAATCATAGTCCCATAATTATGAACACACCACATCGTCCTCCTGAAACCACCAATATGGGAAATAAAAATAGATAAAATATCTATTACCAATTTGAAGTTGTATGGCCTCATCACTGCAAAAAATAGATCCCAATAGAAGCTATATCCCCCAATATACAAGTCACATAGTTAGCATAAGTGTGGTACTAATTATTTATCACCAGTATGAGTCTATAAGAGAAATGGAGAAGCCATGTGGTCAACCAAAATCTCTGTCTCAAACCATATATGTAGAAATAATGTAATTATTATCAGTATGTCTATCGATAATAAAACTAATGTTGAAAGGATACATATCATACCTCGTATCCTCCAATATCCCCCGGGTTATAAGATTCAATCACTTGAAGCTTCCCTGAACCTATCTCCCATATCCATGGGGCTTGTGTGGACTGTCATGGGGTGGTGGTGGTAACCGCTCAAATGGACTACCACCTACAACTTCTCTCTCAGCTCCACTTCCACTTCTGCTTCACTGTAGACATTTCTACTCCTTTCACTTCATAATTTTCAGTGAACTATCTATGGTATCCCTATTTTTCATACAATTGGTCATATAATATCATGCAAGATATCCCAATTTATGACATGAGTAGAATCGTCTCGCACTAGGATAACTGTACCCAACCTATGAGCCTTGAACAACATAATCTCTTTTTAGGGACCTCCTTCTAAAACATCTTGCATGTCTAGGTCCATGAGACTGATGTCATCTTCATGCTGCCAAGGTCTCTTCTCTTGTTTTCCCACTGTAGGAATCCACTAGCTGTTTCTTCTCTTCAAAGAAACTCTCATCCACCAAATTTCTTTATAAACCCCCATCAATGGTAGGAACTCATAGAGAGATAACAATAGATCATATGTCTCTATAAAGCCATTGATCTATGATATGATCCTAGAAGAACATATCTTGATGTAAATCCATTGATTTCATAGAATTTTTTGTAAACCAAGAAGAATACTCAGCAAATGCAATGCTTCCCTATCATTGTGGTAAAATATGACAACCCTACTCTATAATTCACATTAATACATGATTTATTACATAATATTACAATTAATACAACCTAGAATATGGATATGTCTAGATTCATTGGGAATTAGGCCCATTACATTGTACTCTAAAATATGGAATATGCCATCTTTGTGGAAAACCTCTTTAACAAGATCATAATATTCCATAGTACATAACATTGCATGAGATAACCTAGGGAAATGCATAATAAACGGGTTAGCTATATATCCCACTAATAGAATAAAAGTGTCATGACATGAATAAATTAATACATGTCAGATAGTAGGTTTATCAATGTGTCATAAAAGGAATGATAATCAGAAACAAGAACAATGATACATGATATTACATGATAATATAATGGAAACATTGTAAATATGGAAACAACCTAAAACATTTAATCATAAACATATGTCATGTATAACTTCCAATACATCATGATTGAGAAATTCCTATATTGAAATCATTTTTAATCTCTATCCCAACAAGAAATCTCATAATACTAGACATTACCCAATGCATTAGAGAAATCTATAATTTTGGTCACACCCGTCACATTCATTTCATTCTCATGAATAAGTGTTCCACATAGATCATAATACAAGGAATCATTTTTCATAACTTCTTATTACATGATGAAGGAGTGTGGAATAAATAAAATTTATTCCCAAATAAAATATGTATCAGTGAATACTGGTGAACACCATTGATAATAAAATAGCAATGATATTAAATACACAATGTTTTTGCATGGAATATCACGGTGAAATTTCGGCAACATAACAGTGTCATGTAGAGATTCATAAAATGGTTTGTTGGGAGAGAAATGGGAATCTTGTCATTTATACACCAAGTGTAATTTAATAGGGATAAGGGAAAACATATCCTAGCATAAGGAATTTGGAATAAAAGGAATAATATAACAAACAATATGAATAAAGAGTAGGAGGAGTGGATCAATTACCATGAAAATGTGATTCCAAAAGATTTGGAGGAGATTATTGAGGGCATGAGGGATAATTAGGGGGACTATATAGAGGGGAAGAAATAGTAAAGATGTGATCCTAAGATTTTTAATGAAGTGAAATGGTATGATGTTGTGTTTATATAGGGAAAGAGAGGTAAATTCATTAAAATTTATGGAACATATGTTTGGGACACAATAAGAAATAATAACAAATACCACAAACCTTCCCATGGGTTTTCCCGTGTTTTCAAACCTAGGGGAGGGTTTTTTGTTATATAAGGCTTACAGATGACTTATTAAAAAAATTATCCTTGTTAATTTTATGCGTGTCACACTCTTATAGAAATTAATTTAAAACATTTAAATATATTATAGGTGTCGTAGGATTTATAAAGGATTTAAAAAATTAATAAAATAAATAGAAAATCACATTATTTTTAAGGTAAAACATATATTTGGTCATTGATAACCATTATATTATTTACTAAATTAAATTTGGGTTATTATTGTGTCACAATACGCATCCTGTATTTATAAAGTATTGAATATTTTCTTGAAAATTCAAATGTGTCAGAAAATATGAAAAATTTACCATTGGGTGATTTCAACATTATGATTAAAAAAATAATATCTATTTTATCAAACTAATTTTTTAAATTTATTTATTATCACTTTTAAAATAAATATCCACAAATATAGATAAATGTGGGGATATATTTTCAACCACCAAATGAGTAGAAGGATTCATTGGTAGAACAAGATAAGTGTGTGTTAAGGATAAACATGACTGATGATTTTAGGAGGTAGAATCACCCCTTGGTTTAGGGTGAGAAAGACCCCTAGGATACTGAGGGAAGCCTATTGGTAGGTACCTGAGTTTTGTTCCTTGTGAGGAGACCTCCAAATCAAATAGTTCTCCTAGGGGATGGAATTCATCATGTGTTCATTGTGAGAAAGTGGAGTCCAATGACTCAGACAAATGATGCAGAAACCATCCATTAGAGAGTGTTCGAAAACATTTACAGGGAGTTTTTTTATCTATCTACATTGTTATCATTGCACATAGAAGATCTTATATAGATTTTTAAGGCCAACATGATTGTGGTTGAGTATTCATCAAGTTCAAAAATAAATCTAAAAACACTATATATATATAATTATAGATAATTTATTGAAAGAAAAAAACCTTAATGTAGGGACTAAATAAAAATTTCATGGGTGTGCTGATATCTCTTTCCACTACCGCCTATTCCAAAAGTATGGGATAAGGTTTTGGAAGTGGAGATATTTTTGGCCAAGAAGATGTTGATGGTTGGAGCTGATAGTGGGAACATAGGAGCTTTGACATCGACATTTAGTATCTGAGGTTAGAAATAGTGAGCTGATAGTGAATTTTTCTTCAATAGATGATCCCAGGATATCAAGATTTTAATTTATTACTCTTAGTATGATTCTGTATATCCTCTATATAGTGGGTGTTTCACATATGATGGCCAGGTCACCTCACATGGGGGTGTATGACCTATTATGAAACTGACATATAGGCTGTTTATGGTCCACATATATAAAGACAATTACATGATCATATAGTTTTATAGGGAGGAGGATGTAGAGAGATTGTTGGTGAGAAGATGGAGGATGTCTAAATTCTTCCCTATTTCTACCAACTCCTCCAGATAGTGCATGTCGTGATCTAGTAGAGTTTAGATATTGATGAGGATAGGTATAGAAAATTGAGGACTATGAACCCACATCTCTCGGAATTATTAGATTTAAAATATAGTTCTTATACAGTTCATATTCAATAATAATAGACATGTGTGTGTTCCCATGTTTTCATTCCACATCACTTGTTCAAGAAATTTACATTTATATTGAGACCTTGGCCCAACCCTCATGCTTGGAGACCCATAAAAGAGGGTATTTAGTGATCACACACTTCTAATGATAGTGTGTATTGAATCTTGTATGAGAGAGATTATTATGTTATCTCTTGGTAGCAATAACAAGGAAATAAGATTTTATCTTATATATGGAGTGGTTATCTGCATTTGATGCCTATATTGACTTCTTTTAGGAGGAGGATATGATGTTCCTATTATACCGGGATGAGATTTTTCATCATGGGTAATTAGAAAAACATAGAAGTGTAGTAAATAATAATATATAGGATGATACACCCAATTACTGATAAGTTAGATAGTACTAAAATTGTATTAGTAGATGCTATTGGATTTCATCTACCTACAGTGGTGGTGTATCATGATGAAACCTTTCTTGAGGATGTTTCTAGATTACCTCCCCTTCATGAGATATTATTTTCTATATAATTTAACTAAAGTGATTCCCCAATATCTATTACAATATATAGGATGGATCTTGTGGATCATTACTCTTTGAATATATAATTTGGGGGAAAATAGAGTACAGGATTTGTATTACCTAGTGTGTCACATAGTGAACCCCCAGTGGTGTAGTGTGAGATGGTTATAATAGATATTCAAAAAACCCCCATTGTGGTATATCCACATTTAGTGAAGATATACCTTGAATTTCAGCATCATTTATTGGCTCAGGGATGGGGATGTGTGTTTTAGTGTTTTTCTCTTAAAACCTAACTTTTATAAAGGTGAACAATAAAAACCTAGTTCAAATGGGTTTATCTGAACCCCTTGATATTATAGATTGTAAGTGGGATGTCATAAACATAAAAACATTATACTGAATTCATGATCATATATATTAAATGATTCTATTTGGGTGATCATAGACCAACTCATCATGTAAATCAACTACCTATCTATCTGAGAGTAGAGTCTTTAGACGGATTGGGACATCTATACATACAAAATATAGTCCATATTGATGGAGTTACCATGATGATCATTTTTTAACGTGATTATTGTTTTACATCATGATTGTGGAGAGGTATGCATGAGGCCTTTAGGAATCAATTATGTTTGATCATGGTGTTTCACCCTAGAAAAACATCCAGATATGTATGCTTTAGGCCTTTAGGAATCAATTGTTTTTTATCATGCAATTTCACCACAGATGAAAAAACATACTTATCAAACCATAAAAGATATTGATGAAATGTTTTAGGCTTTTATGATGGTCTTTGGCTATAGTTGGGAGGATCTTCTACCCTTAGTGGATTTTTATACAGCATAATGTACAATTCCACCATCGGTATGGAACTATTTGAGAACATTAATGGGATAATGCAAGATACTACATTATTGGACTAATTGAGGATATTTAGTAGTAATTTGGTATAATTTTGTGTATTAGATGAACAAGAAGTTTCAAGCCATCTTAGGGTGGATGAAGACTATCTAGATTCATCAGAATTCCAATGTAGACAAACAGAAGAGACCTTTGGAGTTCAAGGAGGAATAACATGCCTTAATCAATCATTCACTTCAATGTGGATTGATGATAATTTTTTGCACTTTAATGATATATCGGATGTTAATTATCCTTTTTTATATATATATTATGGCTGATGAGTTGGAATTTTGTATGGTCCTATTGTACTAGTTTGAATAGGAACATGAAATCTTCCATATGATGTAGATGATGAGGTACATGCGGGACCCATCAAATGTTATTGACTAGGGAGAGTTGGAAATCTAGGATAGATAAGGCTATTATATGTTCCTAGTGGTTATCGGGATCAATAAGAGAAGATCCTCAATGGGAGTGAAATTAACTTGATGTATGTATGGTGACCACATAGTAATATTTAATAGATAACATCTGAGTGGGTGACCCTGATGTGAGCATTGTAACCCTATCTCATTTACTAAATGTTTTTCTTTTCACGATGAAAATATCTAATTAATATAATTTCACTACATTTTACTATAATTTTTTTGGAATATGTTGTGGATTATTTTATAATCCTAGTGCTGAGATGGTGTGAGATTAAGAGTTTTAGTGAGACTTTTATTTAATATGATAAACATATTATATATATTATATCACACCAAATACAATTTTTTAGACTAATTGATGGAATACTGAACATAGTATCATATATGAAACAAGAGTCTACTATTAAATCTAGAGTGAAATTTTTTCTATAGTTGTAGAATAAATTTGGTATGTGCTAGGATTTCGGTGGAGTTAAATCATTGTCCAGTGTTTTAATTAAATAAATATTTTTTATGTTATTTATTATAGAGGGATAAAATATCTCTTTACATCCCCTTTATTCCTTCACATGGTTGTAAAAGGGAGATTCTCCCATATTTATCATATGAGACAGTGGAGAGAGGATTTGTTTCCAGATGTAATCTTAGATGGCGATCGATATGGGATCATGGTGCTATAACTTCAAGATACAAATATGGACCTAGAGATTCTATGTTTCAACATGAATATATCAAATTAATGTGTTTTTTCCCTATATATATATATCTGTGTGTGTGTGTGTGTTTTATGTGTTTTATATTTCATTTTAATATTTAAGATCCCCTTGGTTTGATCTATTGGTGATTGGGATGAAACAAGGTTTTCAATAACTCCATCGGTATTTCATGTTCTGAAATCCCAATCCAATGGTGTGTTGTACGTGGGAAAAAATAATTTTTTTCTTATATTTTTTGGAAGAGAGTGTTTTGGGAACCTCATTCTGTTTATTGGGAGTACATGAAATTTATTGGTAATTATATATGAGGTCGAGTATATGGGGCTAAAATCCGTGTGAATATAAAACAAATATCAAGATATAGATAGGCAATTACTTAGACATGGTTTGATGTACATGGGCCTTGATGAATTTAATTGAGCACAAAATGGAGGACATGTCCATATACAAAGGATTCTAGGATATTATGTCTACTAGATATACATTCCATGGTTGAAAATCCACGTACTTTCGAGGAACATATCAGGTGACAATGAAAGCTTACACACTATGTAACAACATGTACCCATTATGTGATTTTATTATACAATTAATGTACATCATGGGAACATGAATGTGGATCAATGATATGAGACACTTATTGTCACATAGGAGGAAACACCATGTACATCCCTCAAAATCTTCTTCTCAAATATATCCTTCATTGGAACTCATATTAGGGATATGTGTATCATATCCTAAGATATTTTCCAAATATAATGCATTGGTTATCTTCATTTTGTATTTAGTTGAATTGTGTGAGGTAGTGATAGAGGGAATATTCTTTCAGAGACACATTTTCAAGTATTAGTTGGGTGTGATCCATTGTTTCATCCCTACGAGGGTATAATATAACATTATGCCTTGGGTATATGATCTCCCCCCCCCCTCTAGTGGATTGGATTTTATAGATTTCTTACAAATCACTCAAGGAGGCCCAATGTGGGGTCCTCGGTCATATCATCTTCCAGAGGTGGTGTTTGATGAATCATTCTAAAAAAATAACATGGACACATGACCCACTACTAAGTGAGTTGTTCCAGATTAGTTTTTCGGTGTCCCCATTTCTTCTTAGAGTGATACCAAATATATATGTATTGATTTATTCATAGATTCATATTGGTTTGGTGGTTTCTCCTATCAATATTGTGTGTGATGTTGTATATCTGTTTTGAGATATTTAGGGTTATAGATAGTATATCCTCATGGAATACATCATGATAATTACTCCTTGAATGAGTTATATCAGATATTGTATGGCTTGTTGAGTGAGATCTCTGGAACATGTGTTTCCATTGAGCCTAGAGAATAATCTTATGGTCGAGATTATGGTTGAGTCCTCTTTGAGACCCAGTATCTATCATGATTATATATTGGAATTATAGTTTTCATAGATTATATTCAAATTTAAATACATTTTTCATGGGTAGGTCACTAATCATTCATAGTTGAGCAGTGGAAATAGATATTTCCATTCAATCTTTATTGGGGTTTTATATAACCCTCTTACTTATGTATTGAACATACTACTTTTTTTATCCATTAATAGATTTTTTTTGTGACTAATACATGTTTATATACTCACCCACATGGGTTATCTACCCTCACATGTCTTTTATTATGCTAAAATAGGTGGACCTATAGTAGTAAAACCACTGTTGAGCTAAATAAGTTATGGTTTATACTAGGTGTCACATATGATCGTAGCTCATTCAATTTAAAAGGATGTATTTTTTTATCAGTTTTTTAAATTGTATTTATCCCATTACAATTTCATTTAATTTTGAAATATTATTATGTGGAAAATATATTATTCATGCATTTTTTGAGTAATCTTAATTTACAATTTTATATTGTATGGGTATTTGGAGATGTGTGTGGGGATAAAAACCTCATGATATGTCTTAAGATGTGTATTATATTCAAAATAAATACATTCTCTATCCCTTGGTCTACTAGAGGTAATATTGGGGTGGAAAACTTGGCTCATCGCTA
Source organism: Viscum album (assembly GCA_963277665.1). NCBI lineage: Eukaryota > Viridiplantae > Streptophyta > Magnoliopsida > Santalales > Viscaceae > Viscum > Viscum album. The sequence continues at coordinate 1,558,541,033 of OY728160.1, forward strand.
GCCATGTGGGAACAAACAGGTCTGGTCATGACATTCCAACCACTGAAAACCCATGAATGAGTTAGCAAATTTAGAAATAAAAAATAGAATTTACCTTAAATATTCTACTATCCATAGACAAGGAATTTACATTTCTATATAAAATATTACTTATTATTTGGCTAATTAATCTATCAATGTTTGTAATAATTGTTTTACAATATAAAATGGTAGCCCCATGATTGGTGAAATGAATGGCACCTTCATGAATATCAATTTCATTAAGAATATTAATTTTACTAGCCGGAGGATTGATTCATCCAAAATAGATGAATGCCTTTCTCTAACTGATTTCCCACCTAGACTCATCTTTATTTAGAATGAAGAATTTTTTCTATTCCATGATTTATTTTTCCCTTCATTGATGAGGATTATATCATCGTCATATAAAATGTGCTAGGGGTTGAATTTTCTTTCTAAGCCCAGATGGTATTCTTTTTTATTCACCAACCATGTTTGATATGATCCTATAAATATAATAATTATAAATGGGTAAGATGATAGAAATAAGAGAGATAAACTAAATAAAACATCTATATCATGTATTTTACCTTTAAATATATCCATTAATCATCGTATGATTCTGGTTGATCTAATGAAATTTTAAACCCAATCTGAAAAACAACACATAAAAAACAAAAGCATTTAGCACTTTTCCATATATAATTGTTACCCATCATGTCAAAACATACATAATTAGATTAATTTTGGTGATTTATAATAAATTATTATTAAAATTTTTATCTTCATTTAATTTAATCACAAAAATTATTAACAATAGTGACCAATATGTGTATCACTAAAGGTTAATTTTCTTTTAATATATATTGATGAACATATATATCATACATCATTCATGAATTTATAAAATAAATTACATTTAATTTTTACAAACATACAAGGATGAAATATTCATCATATTAATAAAAGGTTATTATATCATATTAATTATAATGTATACCTGTGAATTCTATAACTATTTTTTGTTGAACTATTAAACTATAAGTTATAAAAGGATTTTAGGTATACTAATAATTTTTATTTCTTATTTAAGATGAAATGTAATCATCTTTCATCATAAAATCCATGTAATATTTTTTTATACATTACTATAATGCTATAAAAATACCATTTTGTTATAAACGTATATAGTATTGTAAAAATTAATTTTTTAGATGTCCAAAAATAGTTTTTTTATAAATATAAATCTTCAGTGTCGCTATTATAAAATTTAATATTGGTTCATGTAAGTGTTTGATTCATCACATAAAAATGGTTACCCTATTATAATATAATTTATAATTTTTATACATGATAATATATCTCTAAGCCAATGTAATTCTTTGAATATAACAAGAAAAATAATTACCTAAAAATATATTATTTAATATGTCACAATTTTCTTCTTATTGTACTCTAAAAGATAGTAACAGTAAAAAATGTAAATATCCAACTGCAAGTTTATCTAATGGTATATGAAATTAGAACCCAATTATGATCTAAAATAATCTTCTATGGATGTTAAAAAATTATTTTTTATGAAATATTAATTCATAGTCCATTTTACAAACATTATATCTCTTTATAGGATAATAAAATATGTTTTACCTAGATTATCTGTAATCCTACAGAATAATCCAAGAAAAAAAAATATGATATATAGTAAACAATGTAGAATCTATGACACTCTCAATAACAAAATCATGTTATATCTGATTCAATGTACCACCCCATTTTCCATAATTTTGATAGTCTAGTAATATGGTCTTGGAGTTTGCATATATTTATATGGATTAAACATTATTTAAAAAAATGGTAAAAGGATATTGTGTTATAAATATTTAGCCACATTTTTTGGGATACGAACACATAAAATTATGGTTTCTACTCCAATAAAATCTTTATTAATTTAAATAGAAAATGATCCCTCATTTATTTAATTATTTCTTAATTAGTGAATAATATCAACGTGCACATAAAATGTTGAATTATAATTGAAGAATATTTATTAATATAAAACATAGAATTAGTATATATTTCTACTTAATTTATTTTGATCCATTTGATATGAAAAAATTATCCTAACATATAGATATTTCACTATGTAATTTTTTAGTTATTATATGGGTTATATATGTTTGAAAACATTATTTATTCCCTTAAAATTGATTTTTTTATTATATATAAACATATTACTCTGGTTAGTCATTCATAAAATATTGTTTCAACATATATATATTGCTTTAAGAAATTAGTAATATGTTTTTATGAAATAATATATCCATTGAAAATAATTCCAAAAAAGACACACACACACACACACACATATATATATATTAAAAAAACTATATCTATATATTATTTTAAACCCCTTTACACAAGCCCAGTTTTTATGATTTTTAGTGACTATAATAATCTCTTTTTCTCATAAATAATGAACTCCAAACAAATTTAATCCCATAAATAAATCATGTAAAATAAATGTTTTTGATTTCATAACTAAATTAATTTTTTCATAAATAGTTTCTTCTATAAAAGTTTAATATCTTGAGTAGGTAAACCCATTAAATGATAATGTTTCATTAACAATGATATTTATAATAATAAAAGTATAATAGATGAAATATATTTTTCATTAATATGCACTAAAACATATGAAAAACAATAATTATTGTATTTTCTTTTATCATTAATTTACTTCTTCTGAGATCTAATTATTATTCTATTTTACTTTTTAATGAAACTGTCTAGTAGTTCCTTTATTGTAATTATCATAATTATGGTCATAATTCATAAATTTTTATACTTATATATTCTAAGAATTAGTTTTAAAACATTATTATCATTATTTTTTTATAATGGAAATATGAGACTTTCAATTCATATATTGAATTGTAAATTTCATATATGTATTTCTATTTTCCGTATATCTTATAAAATGAAACAAAGTATTTTTTTTAAATTTTCTAATTTGGAATGTTTAAATTGATGAATCATTATATATATGCAATATATTTTTGAAAATAATAAAAATTTTAACTATTTGGATTATTTTATTCATATAAAGAAATATTTCTCTTCATATACTATATCCAATTAATATCCTGACATGTTGTGAAAAAATATTTTCGCAACAATTCTTATAATTACTATTTAGTATATAGAAAAACATTTATCATTTCAAATTAGTTATATTTTTTTCATTTCACCAAAAAAACTTTTATAAGATTATTGGGATAAATGGTTTTTGGATAATGATATTGATTTTCAAAAATTCCACACATGAAATATATTCAAAAACACTACCATGTAAAACATTATAATCCAATATTATAAAATATTTTATTACATTTGACTTGTATGTATGGAATATTTATAAATTAATTTCAATAGTCCTTAATAAATATACATTAATACATTTTCAACGATTATCATTAAAAGATAAAAATATTCATTTTCCTACTCTAGTGTGATTGCCCTATGATTTACGATTTTTAAATGATATATATATATATAGTTAACTATTTTTAATTTTTCGATAAAAATTTAAATGGGATAAAAAATATATATTTCAAAAAATATTATTTTTTAACCATGATAAAATAGTGAATTTAATCATTTTGTTCATATTTTTTTATAAATATGTTTAATCTGGAATTCAATTAATCACAAATTATAACATAAGAATATAAAAAATATAATTATAACTAAACTCCTAAATCATTCCTATTTTAACACTTTTACTTCATAATATCACACAATTGAATTAAATAAAAATTAAAAAATAATTTACTTTTATTTGAAAAAAAAATCAAATGACTTTTTTAATTCTAATAAAATTAATCTCCTGTATCATGTAAGGGTCTTATTATATATAATTTTAGTCACCTCTCTTATATCAATTTTTTTTTGTATTTTACTTTCTTATACGAACAATCATATCACCAATGATTTGAATATATATTTTGGAAAATAAATTATGTTTATATCTAAATTTATAGTATTTATAATTTAAATACATTAATCCTTATCATCACCCCTTAGGTTACACCTATAATGAGAAATAAAAATTTTATACATTATTTTTTCTTACAAATATAAATACAAAAAATAATATGTATACATGAAAGAGCCTTGTTTGTTATTATATAGTCTAAAAATGGACCATATAAATTTTTCTCCAATTATATAGGTCACTGTAATCCTTTGGTATCATTCCTAATTTTCGAAATATCTTAATTTCTCATAAACATGGGAATACTTTATAAATTCATTGATATGTATATCACTCCATTATTTTTTTTGAACATTGTGGTAATATTTCAGAGTAGGTGATAGTTTTGAAATATTTTTTTAAAATTTGAATGATCCGTGTAATATGTGCCAATAAATAAGTTCACTGCTATCCCTGGATTAAATTACTTGCACATATATCAAGATATGTATGGAGATTAATATTTTATAGTGTAAAATTCGAATTACAATAAACATCTTTAAAAAACAATTGGTATTCTTAGAGTATATATATTACTATAGTCTATTCTAAATACTCATTTTTAGTTGACTGTAAATGAATCAAATAAAATAATCTTTCATGAAGTATTTATAGGTCATTTTTGATTAACTAATCGCATACATGTTTAATGTGAAAATTCCTTTTTAATTTTTATCAATAGTCATTTAAAAAAATAGAATATTGTGGAAGAAATTTTTTTGATATAGTGTTCATCAATGATTATAACATAATTAAGTTTTATGTATTTATATTATATTATATATATATAATATAAAATAATATTAATAATCACTTAATTGGGATTAATTTCCAAGTTGAATAAATTTTTTTAATTTATAGTGTAACAATACATTTAATTAATAAATATAATAAATATTATGTCTCAAATTAAATGAGAGGTGATGATGTCAGTACCTTAAAATTTACATGGAAATTAATAATTTGATAATTATTTATAAATATATTCCTATATGGTTGCACAAAAATATAAATAAATAATTATTTATTTTCCTTTATGTTTGGTAAAAATTTATTAATTATTAAAGACATTTATAAAATAAATTATTATTTTGAGACTTTTGTTGAAGGCTTTTTTGAATACAATTATATTCAAACACAATATTGGAAATATTTTGATTCAATATAAAATATCTATGTGATACTAGGAAAAAACATTGTAAATTTATATACAATCAAATAAAACATTTTACACCACTAGATTATCAACTTTAACACATTAATTGCATAATAAGATTTCTTTTGTGTCATTCAAAAAAAATTATGATGAAATTATATTATATATATATATATACAATGGTTGATAAAATTATACTTATATATTACTATATATTACATTCAAATTTTCCAATGAAAAATTAATAATAAGACCAAAACCATCAATGAAAATTTTCAATCCCATTAATTATTGAAAAGAATTATTTGTGTTATCTGGGATCCAATATCTAAACCATGAATATTGTTATTTTTATTTATTGTTTTGACTAATATATATAGAATATGTCCTCATGTTTACTCAATATAAGCTCAAATGTTGGTATGTATGAGACTACTTCTCCAAATAATTCGACTACAAGTAAATTATCAGATCACAAAAAAAGGAATGATTTTTATAATAATAATTATGAATATATATTTCATGCTCTTAATAATTATGAAAAGTAAATTGTAATATGAGTTAAATATATTATTTCAAAAGTTTAGGATTTAAATAATTTAGTAATATTATATTAAATATCATATCGCTCATCTCTAGACCAATTCTTATAGGATCCTTAATTCTCAAAATTCTACCAGTAAATGAATTTTATCAAACATTGAAAGTGTGTCAAATAATTAATTCATGTAATCATAAAGAATCTCCATTGATAATATATTTTTAATATAAAAATTATATCACATTTTAAAACTATTTTTTTTATTATTTTAGGGGTGCTTGTAACACCATAGTAATGAAATAATTCGGATCATGATAATGGTTTTGGATATATATTTGATTTTAATCTCCCATGTATATAAATATCTATGATACTATTAGAGAATGTGTATTTAGAATTAGGATATTTATTCAAAAAATTACGAATATGTTTTCACAATATTAGTTGGATGAAATAAATAAATAAATATATAAAGTATATTTGATTATGAAATCTTCATTTCTTCATGATAGATACACAAATAAGGGTGAAATAGATGTTCAAAATATCATCTCTTTATTGGATTTATAATATCAATTTTCAAATATAATCATTTATGAAGAATGGGTTAATAAAATCATATATAGAGTTTTAAACTCACATAATAGAATAAATATATGAAGGCCCCTCTTCATAAAATTTAATGAGAGAATAAATGAGGGGGATCCCTCAATGGGACTTAGTCAAAATTATAATTATCATTATACCATTATTTAAAATATTATAGTAACTATTAATCTATCATGTAATATGTCCATTAAATTACTATAACATTATGTGTGTATTATGACATGGTTTCAGAAATTATTTATTTATGTTCATTGAATGTGATCACTTGTTGTATATATTGACAAAAATATCTTAAATTATGTTGAGATTTATTTGAATTTTTACACCAAAAATAATGCATAAATTCTAATACATAGAAAAACAACTTTTTGGGGTTCGTTCTCTAGAACCAACTATGTCTTATATTAGATTGCATGTATATTCATTGAATTGAATATTATTTCAATTATAAAATTACATATTATATGTAATTATACAAGAATTTAATATTTTAATTTCATATAATATATTTCACATTGAAAATGGAATAGAGGTTCCCTTCTATGATGTTAACAATTACATTTCATTATGAAAATTTCAATTCTTTTTCTATGATAAGATAAAATTTTCTGATAAATAAAATAGTATATTGACAGATAATTGTGAGTACTCATAAGAATATTAGACTTATTTCTATGAACATACAACTTATTAATCCCCAAAATTAGAGACAATTAGAATATACCAACCTATATAAAATACAAATGTTTATATTTCCTTATAAATTATTATCTATGGGAGTGTGTAATGAGAAATGGACTATAATTTTATTATTTATTCATGTCATGAATCAAAAAATTTGATTTGATGTTGTAAATCATGATGAAATATAATGGTGAATTTTTTCGGAACATTTGATGTGTCATTACTAATATGTCTTCAATAAATATGTTGAGGAAATTTTTTTTGATTATATAATTATTGGTGAATGTATCTCTAAAATTTTAGTTAAATTTAATCATTAAATTAAATTCAATGGACATTGTGTATAAGTGAGTCTACTTTAGATAGTGAGAGTGATATATATAAACAATTTAGGTAAATGACACCAATGTGAAACTTTCTAGATGAGATATCATGAGAAGGGATTATATTATGTTTTGATCATTAATATGTGGTTTTTTGTCTTGACATATTCATTTTCATTTTTTTATGCAACCATTTCTAGAGGGAAATATTTTAATTGAGAAAATCTTACCAAATTTTATTATAGAGGTGCCAAAGAGGGTCAAACAGAAAGTGTGTTATCCATATCGAAAAAATATTATTTATATTTCATAGTTAGTATAAATATATTTTTTATATAATGAAAATTAATATATTTTAATAATTTAATAAATAATCAAGAAAATTAAAATACATTTTGACTCAAAAGGTATGTTTTTAATTACTTGAACATATAATATTAGTTTATATCTTATTATTTAAACTCTAATAAATATTAATGTATATATTTATTAAATGATTTATTTTCTAATAATAATTTTAAATAAATATATATTTTCCATATGATGAATAAAATATTTACATATTTATTTAATGCATAATATATATTTCAGTATTTATTAGAATAATTCCATAAATATTGAAGAGGACGAGGAGACCTATTTTTTATACTAGTTTGTGATATATTAATAGATTTCATAATAAATATTTATCATTGTGAACATTACAAAATTCAATAAAATAAAATAAAATTATTATTTTATTATGTGGTAATGGGTTTATTTTGAATAAAAAAATTGTTAAGGGCACTTATGAAATTATATAAATAAGAAACCCTAACCCTATGTCAAGGGGGACAAATTATGATAATTAATCAGTTATACCATCACCAAATGGATCATTATTGATTGATCAGATATTGGTAGAGCATGCATTGATCATAGCTATAGGGGATCTACTTTGGGACTTCACTGTGAAACAATTATAAAATAACTGGTTTAGAATGATCAATATTATCTATAATGATGGATCTTACAGATGAGTTAACCATTTTTCTTTTGTTTCAAATTAATTATAAATTAATGTCAATTAATCATCTCTCATAATTATTGTAAAAATATATTCAATATCATTATTTAAATAAATTTAATGTTGTTCACATCATTTACCTTGTCAATGGTCCATTGAATGTGATAAATGTTTTGTTGGACATTGGATCAATAGGTTCTTCCACTACGATCAAAACCATCATGTTGTATATGATATAGGTTATGTTAAAATTAAAATTATTACATTATTATTTTTCAATATATGCATTTAATTATATTGGTTCATTTGTTAGAATTAATTTATTAATATAAACGTTGATATATTTTCTTCCTCCATTAATATTTGGCTCAATTAAACTACATCTGATTAAATTTTAACAAATATAATCTCAAAAAAACTGTATAATGTTTTCGGGATGTCTTCACTGCTTTATCCTTAGGCCTCTTCTCTTATAAATATTTTCTTCGCATCGGTAACAAAGAGGTCCAGTATGGAGGTAGGGATGAGCTTATTTGGTTGAAAAACATTCCAACCGAGATCAAATTTCTTACCTGGAGGATTCGGAATAGAGCCCTACCAACCAATGACAATATCCAAAGATGTGGTACCCAACTTGCGTCTATGTGATTCTATTGTAGAGTTCATTGTGATTAGAGAAATACTCATATGTTCTTCGGTAGTGACTGGGCATGTGAGGTGTGGAAATTCCTTGGGGAGTTCTCTAAGGCCCTCTCCATGGATGAGCCTACTCTCACCTATCATGATAAATTTATTCATGGATCTGAGCATTGCGGTCCAAAGAGGATGACCCGATCTGTTGTGCTGCATGTGGGGTGCTGGTGCATTTTTTAGGCACAGAACAAGTCAAAGCCCGAGGGGATGAAGGTAACGGCTTGGTTAATTATCATTTGGGAAAAAATATGTTACATGACTAGAATAGGGCAGTGAGGGCTTGAAAAGAGGATCCTTCTTTGCATTTTTTTCAGGCAGGACCTAGTGTGATTATTCTATCTATATGCGGGTATTGAAACTGTGCATGTTGGGATCCTCCTTAGGATGGATTGAAACTCAATACTGACAGGCCTTGTGTCTAGGGGAATATGCGTGGAGGAGGAGTGGTTCATGATAACAATGGTTTATTTATTTAGCATTCTTTGTAGGGTTGTACTAGGGATCATCCCTTCGGGCGGAGGCAATGGAAATGCTCACTGAGCATAGACTTTTCATGTAAAAGGGGATTTATCTCTATAAAAATGAAATAGACTCCTTAGTTGTTCAGAATCCTATATAAGGGTATGTAGATTCTCCTTGGTCAATATTCTATGTCACTGGGAAATGTCCAAGTATAATAAATAGCAACACTCGAGTACTTCATACCTCGAGATAGGGGAACATGTATTTAGACTAGTTGGCCTCTGTGGACATCACTAGTAGGGTGGAGGTTTTCCTGCACATTGTAGGGAGTATCCAACCCAACGAGATAGACTTTATTAATGGGGATGCACTAGGGCTACACCATTTTAGGCCCCCTTAGTCTCTTTCTTAGGTTGTGGGGTCTCCCGCTGTGTCCCTCATTTGTAATTTTCTATTAATAAAATTATATAATGATGGTGCGGATGAATGTGGAAAAAATGTAGTCAATTATATATTTTTTAATACTTACACAATGTGTAAGGATAAATATCCATGTAACAAAGATGTTTTAAAACATGTAACACCTTTAGATGTCATGTAAAAGACATGTCTATGTAGTAATAAACACTAAATCATTAGGCATGTATCATTGGCCTAGAATGAGAAAAATAGACATCATTTAGTTGGATGTACATTTCATATATCAAATCTATATACATAGAAAATTAAATTTTAAATTATTATAGCATTAAAACTCATCATCATGTGTTCCCTGTGTTGTTAATTGACACACTAAAACTATGATATATGTATTATAGATTTATAAATTGGTATTAAATGATTGATAAATTTATGAGTCAATTTTAAAATATAAGCTACCTATTTTTATAATATGTTGAAAACTCTTTATGTACAAAATTCATTATATTCAAAGTTAAATAACTTTTCTCGTCTCACTTAATTGAACCATATAAACCATAAAATTATATTATAAAATGTGTATAATGAATTCCACATGAGTATACTAAATCAAATTTATATATAATTTTAATTTTTTGAAATGGGACTCATCATGTTACTTCCATGTACATGCATTGTAATTATTTTATTATATATTTTATTTTATTTTATTTTTTTAATTTGTTTAGAATAAAAAATAATTTTCATGACCTTATAAGATTAGATAAAGAATAATTTAAAATTCAATAATTTATTACTATGATAATTAATTTTAATAATTCATGTTTTTTTACGATAATAAAACCACATAAATATGAATTATAACTAGTTAGTTGAAAAGTATATTCATTACAATAGTGGATGACTGTGAGAATAGAATGACTTCTATATGTGTATGGATTATTATGATGTAATTATCTCTTTGTTTTATCAATTATTTTATCATATTAAAATAATGGAATGTAATTCATCTCTCACTTCATATTATGTGCAGGATTATGTATCCATGGATTATATTATATAAACCCTATTTATTTTCCATTTCACCCATAAGCATAGTTAAATTAATTCTAAAGATGGAGCTCCCATTCATATGAATTTGGTTTATCTTATATCTGTGTTGTATAAAACCAAAGAGAAACCTTGGGAAAATGTGCATTATTTTATAAACAATCCCATTCTAACACAAAGTATATTTTCCCCTATGGGAAATCATTTATATATTTTCAATCATAAAAAAATTCTAGTTAAATATCATTACCATGATGTTCGAACCATGCATGTTATTTACTAGAAACAGAATCTTGTTTGTGTTTGTTGAAAATCTACACATGGCTGATCAGGGAGTTTTCTTGAGAGATTGAAAGACATGTGAGCTTACAGTACAATCTGACTGAAGTATTCATGATGATGTAACATCCCATTGATTTCCAAATATTTTTCCTCAAAACTAGGAGGAAGAATTGAGAATCATGAAACCTGTTAATATAGTATTGAATATTCATAAATATAGTAAATTCATGGATTTTACAAAGACAAGGTTTTGTGATGGTTGAGTTGTTGAAAGTGTGGAGCTTCTTGAGTGTGTGATTAGTTGATGGTGTTCTTCGTAATTATAATAACATTCACTAGAGCTCTATGAGGGATGGTGCATCGCAATGATTATTTTCAAACATCATGAAAAAGACACTGGAAGCATGCGAGAATCCTGAAATGTCAACCCTATAAATAGGCAGCTGACCCCACTTCATAAGAGATACTTTTTTTAGCCATGGATGACAAGGTTTTATTTGGATAATCCATAGAAAATTGTGAAACTAGTGTTCATTTCATCCTTGAGAATCATGAAATGGCCATCCTAGTCTTGGAAAATTCATAGGTATCTTCGAAAAAGTTCTTTTTCAATGATGAGGTACTAAACGATTACCAAATGATCTTATCAAATGAAGTTGGTTCCCATGATGGTAATTAAATTCATGTAGTTAGTGTGATTTGTGAAGGAGATTTGAGAATTGTAGTTTTAACATCATGTTTTAGTGAAGAAGTTCATTCAAAGTGCATCAAGTCAAGTCTATGGTGAATGAAAAATTTCATGCTATTCAGGGGAAAATTATTTAATTGTAATCTGCTAAAGAGACTATAAATTTGTTAAACTGAGTAAGGATTCCTCCATAGTAGTCATCTAGATGGAGTCGGTAGAAGTTTTCCAAGGGATTCAGTGTTCTATCCCAAAAAATCATGTAATGGAATTGTGCATGGAATAGAGTCACTATGTCTAAACTCTTGTATCTCACAAATAATGATTATTAGTGGATATGTACAACTAACACACTATCAGTTTATCCTCCTTAAACTATCCCTTAGTGGTGAACCATGAAAAAATGTTTTGTTATATCTCTACATGTGGTTGTTTAAATTACTGCACATTATTTTCTGATAGTTTTAATAGTTTCTTACCAATGTGGAACAAATATCCAAAACAATTGATGACAAAGTTGACACCATGAATCAAACCTCCCCCCTCAGGGAGTTTTGGGGTGCTACACATGGCACATTTTATTAATTTTATTTTAATCTACATGAATTTATATTTCACGGATGTACAATAATGATCACATAAATAAATGGATTAATTTTCCATATGGATATAAAGTAATAGTAATGAACAAGAATGTTTAATTTTTACATTATTAATCCCTTAATTGAAATAAACTTTATACAAAGTATAAATATAAAGGATAAAATAAGAAAGCTAATGTATAACAAGTAAAATCCCTAAGGATATTATAAAATAATTATTCCATCCCTTATCTGAATAATGATTTTCCAATAGTTAAAGATTCATTTCAGGTATCTTTTGTGGTAACTTTTAATTACTGTGAAATACACACAAAAAAATATGTTCTAGAAAATTAACAAAACATGTATAGTATTTAACAACCTTGAAATGGTCAATACAAAATGTTGAGGTAAGTGATGAGGAAATATGAGTCAGGATAATATGAATATGTCACCCACTCAATTTACCATGGAGTAGAATGTATTTTGTTGGAAATAATTTATACCTAATAACTATCAAATACTAGTCATATATATTGTATGGATTTTCAAAATTGAATTATTGATAATTTCCACTCGAATATTTTATGTGATTAAACAATATTAATTCTGTGGTGAGGGATGTTGAGACATGATAAAGTGGTAGTAGTATTACCTTTATAAAATTTATTATATCTCAACCAATATATAATCATGTGAAGTAATAATAATTTTTTCCATATTATTATATAAGAATACATGTTCATTATCCACATTTACTCGGTGATAAATTCCGGAGAACAAACATCTTCCAATTGGATGCAACATCTATGAATTTTTAGACACCAATAGGTATTGAATCTATATGAATATAAATATAACCTGAAATATCTATAATACATGATATTACTACTAAATGTTTACATAATGAGGCTTTAAATGTCTCTAAAAAATACTTGAATATAACATTTTATATTCTCTGTTTTATGCTTTCATCTACGTATAGTGAACCCATGAAGTAACATGATAATGTGGATACCTATAAAAATCTGGAAAATCATTTTGATATTTTTCCTGGTAGATAAATATTTGATTCATTTGAGATATCAAATTCAGTCTTTAATAGAATCATGGAAATGATGTTTCATTAGGTCCTCACATTATCGAACTCCTTGTCTATATTGAGTGTATAGAGTTTCTAGAGTGTAATCTTCCTGAAAAATGTCGCACCATCTCATTCATTCATCACTACTTTAGAGATTCTCATTTTTTTAGTTTAAATATCAATATGAACAACTTTGTGACATCGCTCTTTGATCATCTCAATCTACTATTCCATGTTTACTAGGATATGAATCATAAAAAACCTTATCTCCTTATCATGGATAAAAGGAATGTTTTCAAGAATAGACTTTTGATTAAATAAAATTCAAAAACATATTTTCAATGACCTTACATGAAGAGGAGAATTAAGGTGTAATAATGTCTACAATGATGGTTCTATTAATTATGTGTATTCAATTCCAATTATAATAAAAACTACAACTATAAAAAGTAGAAAGGGGAAGAATTAGGTGAATTTGTTATGGATTTTAATCTATATGTTACTATAAATTGTGTATTTGATATATGATATGGTCATTACATATTTATAAAAATATCTGATCGATGTATATAGTATAGGATTTATTTTTAGGATTTAAATCGATGAGTATCCAATGGATCTAGACTTGTCAGAATTTCTATTAGGGACTACCACCGCATTTATTCGACTAGGATGACCTCATGTCTAAATAATTGTAATTATTTGTCATCAGTTACCAAAAAATATATTTTTTCCAAACCTAAAATAGATGGATTTATTTCTTAATTTTGGAATAAATGTCACTACTTTTTCAAATATAGATTTTTTTTTGGTAAAGAATGATGAATCTATAATATTTATGTGGTTGATTGCACGAACCATGTAATGGAAATAAATAACAAAAGTATTTCACATCATTCATACCACACCCAAAAATTGAATGACATGTTTGTTCAGGTAAATGGATATTTTTTACTATACTACACTATGATGTAATTTTTGACTCATTTTATCAAAAATAACTTAGTATAGGTCACAAATATTTGAATGTAAAAATCATATTTTACTACAAATGGTTAAAGGGGAAGAAAGCATATTGACTAGGACCATACTAATGTGTTTGGCCATTTTCTATATGATTCCATGGGAGGTTAATTATAATTTATGAATTTTTTGATGATCTTAATATACATGGATATGTTTACCATTGACACCCACTAGTTCTAAAAGAATAAAATTATATTCGACAACGCGTACAAAACACAACACCAAGTCTAGAATACAATATAACAAATCGAGACATTACCATATATTTATTTTTAAATAGATTAAATATCATTAGTAGATTGAATTATAGATAAAATCGGTCTGAGATTTCGTTACACACAATAATTAATTTCTATGATGGCTATCATTACATGAAACACCGAGGTTTACAAAATAATAATATAATGTTAAAATATTATTATTCAATATAGTAGTTATAATCTAGCAGTTAAATTGATGGGTATGAATAATATTAACTATCTTACAAAAATTCATATTCTACATATGTTTATTAGTTTTCTATTGATTAGAAGTAGGATAATAATCATTTAAGAGGACAATATTTTCTAAAAACCCCATATTTTCCTAAAATGATTGTTTAATAATTCTTTTTTATCATAATTGAAAATAATTTTTTAAAAATTTTAGAATATTTTTTCGAAAAAATAAATTTTTTTTCTAAATTAAAATATCAAAATTTGGTTATGATAAATTTTTGGTACAACGGACTACCGTCTCATGAGGTGATGTCATGCATTTCTATATTACCACCTCTCACTGTTCGGTATGATGATGGATACAAAGAATATATATGATATTTATGACATAATTATACCTCTAGATTCATTATTACATAAATAAATTTTTAATTTTCATTCCATAAGAGATATGATATGTTCACCCATATGTACGACAGACTATGGCATCACAAAGTGACTCGATTCATCTTTCACTAACAATTTACATTGAAGGTTATAATGGTATGGCTCATTATTAAATTTGATATAAATCCAATAATTCATATATTAATTATATAATTATAATTCTATAATGTTAATATATATCATTCTATTTCTTACATTTTCATTAAATGAAATAAGAAAACCTCATTCTTGTAAGTGCAGACTATCACCTTCACAACTGATGTGACTCTCTTTTAATCTCCACACCACATTGATGATATATATATGTTAATTTAAAAAAATAATATAGATATAAAAATTATTATGATAATTCATGAAGGGTAAAATATTACTTTCCTTTATTGCATAATGATTAATGAAATTTGGAAATGTAACTCATGTGTACAAACAACCTACCCTCTCAATGATCACAATCAATTAAATTTCCAAAAAAATCATTCATGATGGTTTGTAAAAGTAAAATAGATGTATAAATATGATAATTGTTTAAATATTATTATATTAGGGATGATATAACTCCATAATAATTACGTGAATTAGATCATTCATGGTGAATCACGTATGGGAAAACTAGGAAGTTAACACCTGAAACAATGATAATAATGAAGTATTATTAAATAATAGATAATAAGTTGTTTTAAACTGCTAATATATGATATAATAATAATAATTATTCAGTATTCCAAAATAGGCATTTAGTAGCAGATTAAACTGCTGCTAAATCATTCGGTGATGGTTTTAAAAACCCTCCACTAAATCGTTGGTTGAAAATTATTTAACATTGATTTTTCAAAACCATCACAAAATAATTTAGCTACAGTTTTTTAAAATTAGTATATTAATTTAACAACAGTTTAAACCACCACTAAATGATTTTGTGGCATTTTTATGAAAAAAAAATTCATTATGTATATTCATGTTAATTTTTTTCTATATTTATTTTATATCTATTAGATATTTATTAGATATTTATTATATATTTTTAATTATTTTATTATTATTCTTGTGGTTATTTTATTATTATTTTAGTATTATTCTTGTAATTATTGTGTTATTATTATCTAATTATTATTCATTTAGTTGTTATTATTTATATATTCGTTATTTATTTAATTATTATTTATTATGTATTTATTATTTATTATTTATTTATTTATTTTCATATTTATTTATTTTCATATTTTATTTTAATAATTATATTATTATTAATATTTTTTTACTAATTATTATTATTTTTAATATTTTATTTCTAATTATTATTCTTATTAATATTAAAATGTTATTCTCATTGTTATTTTATTATTCTTTTATTATTATTTTCATATTATTATTTTATTATTAGATTTTATTTTTTTTCTTTTTGAATTTTTTGAATGAACATACTTATTACTTATTACTATTCACATACACATGCATATAGACATGCACAAGCACATGGTCATGCACATGAACATATGTAATCCATATATATAAATTCTTTGTTGGGTAAGATTTGAACCCCTTACCTATTGCTGATTCTCGAAAGACATTACCACTCTTCATATAGTGAATAAATTGAATTTAATCTACTTATATATATTGATGTACAATGAATTAGAAAATAAATAAAAAATACTCATTAATAAATAATAAACAATAACTCATAATTAATAATTGAAAATTAATAATTAATAATTAATTAATAATTAATAAATAAATAAATTATAAATTATTAACAAACGCATAATAAGTAAAAAAGTAATAAATTAATAATTAATTTCTACAAAATAACTAAATAATAAATAATGTAATGAAATTTAAATAAATACTAAATACTAAATACTAAATACCAAATACTAAATTATAAATAATAATTAATAAATAACAAGCAATAAGAAAAAAAAATCAAAATAAATATTAAAAAAAATTGATATTAAATAAATAAATAATAAATAAATAATTTAATAAATATGTAATAAATAATAAATAATAAATAATAAATAATAAATAAACAATTGATTAATTAATTAATTAATAATAAATAAATAATAAATAAATAGATAAATAGATAAGTAAATAAACAAACCATAAAACGCCAAGAAACTCTAAAACCCCTGAAAACACCAAAATAAACATAAATTATAATATAGGAGTCCTTTTACTTCTCTAGAACAAGTCAAATCAAAGTTCATTAAATGAGATTCAATATTATATGTGGTAAAGTCCAAATAGACACCTCGATCAGATGTTATAGTCGTTTCAATTATACGAAATTGGGGTTTGTGACTAAAAACACTATTTTGGTGGCCTTCTAGCCCTTTCATTTGGGATAAGGGGAACTATGCTCAAATAGCTAGTTTTAAACCTACACGGCGAATACTTTATCATAGGCTTCAATTTGATATGTGGTAGAGCCCAAACGAACACCCAGATCAAATATAATTACCATTTGGAATTTGAGTTCGATTTTTGACCTTTTTTAAATACTAAAATATTTTTTTGCTTTTCATTATCTTTCAATTTAAATATGATGTGGTTTTATCAAATTTGACATGCTTCAATTTTACTAGTTTTGTAGTTGATGAGGACTCGTGGATCAGATGTTTTGGTAATTCTATGCCAATGGCTTCTTTTCTGTTTTTTTGTAGATTTATTTTATGTTTCAAGTTCTTATTAAATAATAAATATAAATATTTATTGATTAACATATTCTAATTAATTAACATTTTATATAATAAACTATATATGAATGTAAATAATAAATCACAAATCATAAATAATTTTTTTAAAACATCCTTTAATTTAGAAGTGATTAATAAAAAACCCACTAATGAAATTTATATTTTTTCCTTTAAAAATATTAAATCAATTAAAAATTATGAAAAACATTAGCTATGATTTTTAAAACTACAGCTAAAAACCAATTTTTTGTATTGATTGATCTATTATATGTTAATAACTTGTTTAAAACCACTATAAATGAGGTGAATGCACGTACAACCAAAAGGAACCATAAGGAATCAGATTTTTTCCCTATTTCATTTAAAGGATGTATATTGTAATGTATGAAACTAATTCATTTTATATGGTGTATATACTAATAAACTCACATTTAATATCAAGAAAAATTAATTCTTCATGGTATATTAATTATTTATTCGAATTATTATATAAAATGGAATTTGAAATAAATCTTATCATGGGGTAATGTATTTTAGAACACAATTTATTTTCAGTGAAATATATTACTTCTTCATTATCATTTTTATTCCAATATTCTTTTTGTAATTAATTTTCATCATAATAAGTCATATTTAATATTTTTTATGTGGATTTAAATTTTATTTAGATAATTTAATCAATCATTATTTCTCACATCAATATTTTGGTCAATAAAATGTTTTAATGCACAATCTCATTCAAATAGATATTGTTTACTATTGAATATCCATTAAAGGAAATCATATGATCATTTATTATAAACCCTTTAATTTTAATCCTCTATGGTTACTCATGATATTTTTCAAGTGATATTACCATTTATCAACTCATTCATACTTAAAATTATTGAAAAAATGTTTTAATAAAATCTGACATCATTTTGTCTCTTTGGTCAGAAGTATATTCTCCTCTAAAACAAGCATTTATAATTTTTTTTTAAAATATCATTGGCCTTTTCAATATGACTTATAAAATATATTTTCAACTATTCTTAACTCATTATAATTTTTTAATTGAATATTACTTATTTTTCAAGACAATTACTGTTTAGCATTTATCAAAAATGTGAAAGCAATGTTCTTGTCATTTTAGGAACAATGAACTTTTTTATCCTTTAAAATTCAAAAAAGAAAGTTATTTTTATCTTTTTTATAATGAAAATAATTCCCTTCCAACATGAATTTAATTTATTTAACAATTTCATTGCATGTTTATGATGATATTTATAAATAAATGTTTTAAATGTTGTATTCAAATAAAAGGGGTTTCAAAATGTTTTTTAAAAAATAAAATTATATTTTCCCCAGGAATTTTTATAAACATATTTTTATGGTATTTCTATTCATCAATGAAAAAAAAACTTTTTTACTTACTCCAATGGTTATATATGTACACCATCCATATTATTCCTCTAGATGGTTTATTATTTTTTTGATAAAGGACAATATCAACAATCACATCCGTGTTTCATTTTATAGTATTTAAATCCCCCGTGAAATAGTAATATTCCTCTGATCATTAGACCATAATTTTAATGGAAATGTCCATAACATTTAGCATGGATATATTTATTTTTTAAACCAGGGATCATTTCTAAAAATAGTTATTTACATTCAATGTTATTTTTTTATCTGGAGAAATATAGTTAAATGCACATTCTTTACACAATAAGGATAATTGATGATAATGCCCATTTTTTTTGAAATAAGTCAATGATTCAATATATGAGTAGTTAATTTAATAGAAATTAAATGTGTGGTACCAATTTATCAATAACCCCTTGATGAATTAGTTGTCTCATGAGATGAATCATTTGGCCAATCAGACAGTTTTTACCCATAATGTTTTAAACTGTCCTGAAATGGTTTTGATAGTAAAGGTATCACGTAGCTAGGAAACATGTTGTCCAATAATGATGAATTTATTTAATTCATAATTAAATTTTTACTATCCATCATATATTCTCAATGATAATATATTTGGATATATTTTATTTTCAGTTATTGATTAAATGATTTTTTTTAGTTATTTACCTTTACATTTTGATAAGGCCTTATCTAGTTATGATAGTCATATTACTAGTTAAATAACATATTTTTTTGTCATTTACAATATCATGTAAATTATGTGCATTGATTCATTAATTCAATCCATTATAATCAATGCTTGCTATTATTTTATCCCACCGTTATTTTCTTTCCTTTCCCAATATTCTTTTTTGTTTACTATATTCGATATGTAAATATATGCTAGATATAATAATGTTTTCCCAAAAAAATTAAGTTGTTATTTTTATATTCAAATTTATTATGAGATTCGTGTATGTATCTTTTTCACCAATACTACTATAACATTCGGCCCTTTCAGATGCGAGTCCATAAATCTTTACGAATCTAATAAAGTATGACACCAGCTCCGGGATACTGGGGTCAGGGTCTCTACATGAGGATGTTTAGTAGAGACCATGGATACTATATTTAAGAGACAACATATTAGGGAAAATAAAACTTATATAATATTGGAGAATAATTATATAATAACATCATAAAAATTTTATAACATAGAAAATATATGGTTGTTTTCATAATGCAACCCTCTCTAGATTTTATAGTTGGATGTGGCTCTGGAACAGATGCACCTAGGGACAAAAAATGAAAATATCATATTGATATTTACTAGATAATTACCTTCTACATGACAATATTCCTTATTAAGCACCTATTTTTACACCCATGGGGGTTATGCTTATGAGAATTCACTTCTTCATTATAAACATTATAAAGGTTTTGAATTGATTATGATAATGAATTACCAAGGTTAATCATAAGTTCTCTTAGATTTTTGATAATGTGTCATGATTTAGACAACATATAAATTATTACATGGTTTTCCAACCATGATTGTTGTTCCTCACACTATGTTTTTTTATTTTATCTAATGCCTATAACCCAAATAAATCATGATAACATTGAATATGAAGGAAAATGTGTTGACCATGAGAAACTGAATTGGATTTTGACATGAGTAAAATATTTCATTATTATTCCAAATTAAATTTCACAAAATATTATTAACAAAATATACCTTAACCAACTCTCGATCTCACCATTTAAGATAAGGATGGAGTTTTCTTAGAGCTCAAGTGGTGGAGACTACATAGAAAATAAGGCTATGTTTCCATTATGTCAAATATATTGAAGGATATAATGAATATATTTTCTCAAGGGAATGGGAAATTTATTTATGTATGGAAAGGAAAGTAATAATGAATATAATTGTTGAGGAATCATTAATTTTATGATTAAAGAAAAAAAATCCAATCCTATGAATCCATTTATAGTTTATTATCTTAAATATGGGGTCTCTAAAATAATTCGAATAAATTCCTTATTCTAAATGTATCCATGGACTATGAAAGAAATATCTTAAAATAAAATAGATTTTGTACTAATGTAATTATATTAGTGGATTAAATTATATATTTTTTTTACTAATGATATTTTTCTTAAAAGCATTAAAAACATCTAAGGATTGTGTTAAATTTTATAATCCTATATTCCATCATTGTATTAAGAGTTATGGATACCGTCAAGTGTTAATGATTTTAATAATTATCATAAGTTAATACTCATAAACATTTACTTTTTCGGTTTTATGTGATGTGATTCTACCAACATTAGTGATATTTTAGGATAAATTTATTGAATTACAACCCATTGGTTTAGTATATATTTTATAAAAAATGTTTATTGGATGAATAATTGAATCACGTTGTTTTGAAAAACATTTAATTGTATTGTTATCCTTTAAGGTCAATATTACCATTAATTATGTTAAAATAATAGTAATATAATCATATTTTTATTTTAAAAAAATTCATTTAAACCCACTCCTAAATATCTATTTAATGATTCACATTATTTTTTGGATTTCTTTCATATTTATTTTTTTAATGATAGAGTTTTATAAAAAACATAACCTTGTTTCTAGGTGGAAACCTAATGCATCCAATAAGGAATAGGGGCTACAACACATCAGTAAAGATTGATAAGGTCTTAGATCCTACCATGGGCCTTTGAAAATTACCTTTTAAATATGTATTTTATTAGTTAAAGGATTTTATAAATAAATTATAATTATAAAATGGTGTTCTTACATTTGAGGATTAGAGATTACATTATTATACGGGATAACCTATCGAACCATTATGTTATAATGGTAAATAGAGAGTGAAGTAATGAGTTACTATTATTTTATTTATTTTATGATATATTAAAAGTAAATTATAGTGATTCATGAATAAGAAATTCATTTTTCTAGGTTTATTTTTAAGAGTTAGAGATGAATTTGAATTTTATTGATGCAAAAACAAAGGATAAAATTTTAATTATGAAATTTAAATAAATAAAGTACATATATATCCTTATATTCATAGACAATAAAATAATCCCTTAACACAAAAAAGGACAATGAAAAAAAATTCCTATTTTTTACATATTAAATGAATGAAATGGTCCTTTTAGATATCACAAATTTATGATTTATATGACATTAACATTACACTGGTCACTAAATTATTATGACAAATGAGAAAAATTACTTTATGAAATTAATAAATCATTTCCCCCATGTCCATTTCTTCACATTCTAGAAATTATTTCCAACTCAAAATCCATGTTATGTGTTATTCCATATGACCCACGAACTTCCATTCTATTTCATCAAGGGGATTTTTTATTAAACCTTATTTGACATGGGTTTTTAAACAAAATATATTTTAAATATAAAAATCTTAATTACTAATATCATGATTAAATTTTAAGGAATAAATTTATTTAAGGGGGGTAGAATGTAACACCAAAATATTATAAAAGAATAACTTTATATTTGATAACGTGTATTTCCCACAACCCCAATTATATAATAGAATATAACATCCCTAGATATTAGGATATATTTGTTATTAAATAAATTAAATTTATTTAATGGATTTAATTACACAAAACATTGAGTATACATTGAATTAAAACTAATAATGAGTATCTTTTATGGATTTAATTACACATACGGATGAGTTTTAATAAATTATAATATATTATTCAAATATGATTATTCAATATAATAATTATAAACCACCCATTAAATTGGTGATTATGAATATGAATATCTAAATTATGATAATATATTGTTGACATATTATTATTACTTATCTGTTTATTTGTAATAAAATAATAATCATTGAAAAGAAAGAACAACTGGTTTTTGAAAAACTGTATTCTACTAAAAGATCTTTTGATCTCACTTTTCAAACATAATTTAAAATTAATTTTTTTTGACATGTGAAAAAAATTATATAAAAACTAAATGTAATTTCTTAAATTATAATGTCAATTATTTTTTATTTTCTAATATTTCATTAAAAGTTTCATTTTTTATTGAAAATTGAAAATTAATAAAATTTAATTCAAAACTGCATTTCTGTTTAAATAATTTATAATTTAAAATTATATTTTTAATTGGTTTTAAAAAATATATTTAATTTTAATAAAAAATTATTCATTTTAGGTCATTGGTAAATTTTTTATAATGAATTTAGCTATCAAGAATTTTTCAACATTTAAACATTTTAATAATAAAAACACTCTTTCTCATATCGTCTACATATTTGATTTTAAATTAAAAATTTCCACCTGTGGGAATTGAATTCATAAAAATGAATTTAATTTTTTGGGAACATAATTATTTATAATTTATAATAACATCAACACAATTTTCAACCAAATTGATATGTGGAAACAAAAAAATCATTTATATTGGTTATGGTAAAATTGAGTTATTGGGGGTTACAATAAAAATATAAGGGATGAAATTGAATAAAAACCCTCACTAAAATAGTTTTTGTTCATATTTAGTCAAATAAAACCAATAAGGTTCTAAAATGGTCTATTTTATACTATCCTTGAATATGAAAAACATCAGACCACCCATTTTCTTTCAAAAATACCATGTGTGTCCTCTCCCCACTTATAAAAGCCCACCCACTGTCCTATCCACACCAGACCATGACGACATTTTTTTTATCCCAATAACTTATCAATAAATTTTAAAACTCCAACTTATAATATTATAATAGTTATACTTGATTTAAATCCATCCTAGTAAGGCTTTAGTGCAATCATAAGGAGGTTATATGAACAAGAGGTAACATTCTTCAACAAACATATTTATTTTATTTCTATATCCAACTCTTTCAATTATTATTAAAAAATGATGATATAATAAAAAATGTATATTAAATATAATGGAATGTTTTTTACTAATTTATGGACCCATATAAATCCCCTCTTCCATAAAATGTGTTATAAAGTCATTCAAATGTATGTGGACTACCAACTCGCGAACCGATGTTAGTCATTTTTCCATTACCACCTCTCATGGTTATGGATGATTTTGAATCCATATAATATATATGATATTTATAAAAAACCAATAACACTTGGGTATTTAAAAAATATATAACTTTTTAATTTCCATTTCGGATAATATATGATAATGTTGCTCGTGTTTATAGTGGACTACCTCCTCACGAATTGAAGTGATTCATATTTCCCTAATAATTTACATGGAAGTTGATAAGGGTAAGGTTTATGATTATATATGATATAATTGAAATAATTATTATATTAATTTAATATTAGTAATTAATTAAAGTTAATATATATCATTTAATTTCATACCTTTTCACTAAATGGTAGAAGATACCGTTGTTCACGTATATGTGGACTGTCGCCTTCACAGAATGACATGACTCTATTTTCATCAAAACAACAAATGGATTATATATAATTATATATAAAGAAGTATTATGATATATACTTAATTGTTATCATTCGGGAAATATAATATATTACATACTTCATTTCCATAATGATCAATGAAAAATGGAAATGATACTCATTCGTATAGACCACATATCATCTACATGATCATAAGATACTTTATTTCAAAAAACCATCATTCATGATGGGTAAAAAATGTTTAATTTTTGTATTGATATATTAATTATAACAAGATTATTATTATATATATGATGTCACTATATAATATGTCCACAAACTGGTTCTTTTGTGACGAAACACGCATGAGAAAACAAGGCAATTAACACTCGAAAAAATGAAAATAGTGAATGATTATTAATGAAAGGATAATAAGATTATAAAATAATTTCATATATGATATTATAAATATCAATATGGTTATTTTATAAGTTAATAACATGTTTATAACCACTATATAAGAGGATAAAGAACATAAAAATATAAGGATGCCTAAGGTGAGTGATATCGTCTAAATTTAACTTCCTAGAGGTATATTATAATTTAGAGTCGTATATTATTTTATATGGTTCATAAAATTTCTATTTGACATGTAATATACAGAATGATATTCTATTCATGGAATTATAATTTTCAATTTAAATTATTTCATCTATGGGGATTTGAATTAAATGTTACCAATTTGTAAATAATTTCATAACTAAAATTCTTTTCATTACATTATATTAATTCTTCATTGTATTTGATATTATAATATTATGTGTTTAATTAATTTTGACCATATTATGTCACATTTAAACTTCTTTTATGTGTAATTACATTCAAAACACATATTCTTTTCAGATTAAAAGTATGTGTTCAATTTAATGATAAGTGAATGGGTTTATTTCACAATCTCATTTTAATCAATATTTTTTTTCAACCATTTCTATAAAAGAATTTTATTCAATAGCTTTTTAATAAACCCTATTATATTCTTACAATCTAGTTACTAATGATATTTTTTATGATCTAGATAATATTTTTACTCTTCGGAAATTTAAATATTTATAAAATGTTTTAATTACAACCTTTTATTATTACTCTCTTTAGATGGAAATATATTTTCATAAAATCCTTGTTTTATAAAAATGTTTTTTAAAATTTTCAAAATGATTTATCAAAGTAATTTTGGAACATTTTTACAATTTAGATTTTTTTTTCAAAATAATATTATTTCTCTTTTAAAACAATGCATGTTTTTATTTTACCAAAATTGTGAAAGTAATAATCTTATCATTTTCTAAATAAGGATGATTCCTAAAAAAATTTGTGAATTATTAATTATCCATTAAACATTCACATCATGTATAAAATTACATTCTATAAATATGATCATTTATTTGAAGACTCATTTTCACATTTATGATGATTTTTTTAAATAATATGATTTTAATAGTGATTTTCCATGAAAAGGATTATACAACAGTTTTTCATAATGAAAATTATATTTTCTAAAATAAAATTTGAAAGATATTTTTATTGGTTTTATATTCATAAATGAAAATAGTCCTTTATTATTACTCCAATGGATATTTGATAATACAATCCTTATTCTTCCTCTTAATAGTTTATGATTAATTTGAAAAAGGACACTATTTAGATTAAATTGATTATTTAAAATCGAAGTCATTGTCTTTATCTTGAAATATTCGGTTTCATATGATCATTGGATATTAAGTTTCCCCTAATTTTCTATATCATTTATCATGGATGTGATTATTTCTTAAAGGGTATACAATTTCTGTGTGCGATGTTTTACACGAAAATTTAATTTTTTTTCTAGGGAAATATTGTAAAAATACTAATTCATTAAGATAAATGGATACATAGTGATAAAGAACATTATTTATGAATTAAATCTATTATTTGATATATGGGTAATGCTTTGTAAAGGTATGACATGGATGGGACACAGTTATTGATATCCTCTTAATGTATCTGTAGTCTCATGGGATGAAAATTTTTCCAAAACATATGGGGTTTTACCTAGTAAGATTTAAAATGTACTCAGAATGTTCTTGATGAAACATTTATCATGTAGCAAGAAATATAGAATCCAACAATTAATAATTACCTTCATTTTAAATTCTGCTATGATCATCCATGATATTTTAACAATGAAACTATTATTGGATGCATTTCATTCTGAGTTATTTATTAAATAACATGTATTATTAGTTATTTACATTGATATATTGATTATTCCATATCCATATATGATTGTAATATTACTAATTAAATGGGAAATGGTTTCATTTATTTACTCATCTATGTCAATTATTCTCATTGACTCTGGAATTTCATCCATTGTACATAACCCTTACTTATAATTTAAGATCAACATTATTTTGATTCCTTTTATTGTAATCCATGAACTGTAATATATTTTTATATTATAGGTTGTTCTAAATGGAATAATGGTGTTCCATGAAATAAGATCTATTTTTTTCAAATATATTATGAAACTCATGTATGTATCTACTTTACAAAGGCTGTTAAACTAATCAATCCTTCAGTATATGATTCTTGGAATTTATGCTAGTGTAATGATGTATTACACCATATATTAGATACTGGGTCAGGTTTACTATACGAATGTTTAGGTAATAAGTCATATTCCTTTGATAAATTCATGGAATATAAGAATTAATATCATAACAATTTTTTGATGATTTAGAAACTATGCTATGGCCATGGTGGGTAATATCATAATCAGAACATCATTGATTATTTATGGGTGTTTGGTGTAAGAACGTGAATCTATTTTTCTTGTATGAATCTTGTTTTGGGGTGTTTTTGAGAAAAAGTGGTGATTTTGTAAATTTTATATGTACATTCTGTGTACTTAGTAGTACAATCCATGTACCTAGATTCCAAGGGTAGCCATGTACTAGCGGTGTAACGGCTGAGACATGGTTAGTGGGGTGACTAGAGACGACCTAAAGTGGGGGAACTTTTAGGAATGTACATGGTGTGTACATTAAAGGAACACACCATTAAATTTTTATTTTATTTGATAAATCCGACCGGGGTCGCATCTAATCTCCAGAAACATCTTCTTATTCCCGTGTCTCGAACATAAGAGCAATGCACATCCTATTTTCTTTGTGAACATCCCCTTCCTACATAAGATCTTTGATTGAGTTGCCACTGGGTGTGTTGGAATCACACCGGTGTGTCCTTCCTTCTTCTAGAGCCTCTCCTCATGATTTATTCTCTCTATCGAGTTATTCAAGGTGGAACTTTATAGACATTTTAATAGATCTACATTTTTCTAGGCCAATTCAAGGGTCGATGTTCAATAATGATCATCGTAAAATGTCGAGATATGTGCTTTGTTTCCTTTCATTGGTTTTTTTTGAGTTTTATATGCCAAAGTTCTGATTACCCTTATTTCGGGTATTTTGAGTTAAGGAAATTGAACCATATTTTACATGACGGAGATTGATTGTTTGATTAAGGGTTACCGATGTGATAATATGAGGAATTTCATGTTTTGGGAAGACCCCATGGGTTCTTTTCTCTATTTTAATATATAGGGACATTTGGTCTAGGTTCGTATGAAGCATACCTTGTTTCCTTTCCCTGCTTGATAGGATGGAACTATTTGACTTTTACGGCTTGTTAAATGCCTGTGATATGAATTGGAATTGTTTATTTATGTAGTAGTTGAGATTAATTTTTTATACTAGTTATCGTTTATGCATGATTGAATTATATAGGTATGTGATAACGTGATGTAGTTAGACCACATTGGGAATTGATATTGAGTACTTCCTCATAGTGTCTGTAATATGTCAGGCTATGAGACCACATAGGGGATTTACGGTGACTGCTCCCTCATAGTTTCTATAGTTTATGTTGTGAGACCACAGTGGGAATTGACATTGGGTTCTTCCACAGAGATTCTATAGTTATTTTTAAAAGGCCATTGGGTGAATTGATGGTTACTACTCCGTTATAGTGTCTTTTCCTTTTTATTGCATCACTTATCCAGAGGGGTTAGACTGTTTGAGCTACCCATAGGGTTAATGTAAAAATTGAATGTTTATGACGCGTCTACCAAGCCAACGCACAATAATGGACTCTGTCCTATTTAGGTAGACTTATGAGATACATTTTTGTGATACATACTTGATTAAATAATGAATTATAATTTTTACTGAATGTAAATGGAAACTGTAGGATTTGGTTACTTTTTCCCTCCTAGTTTCTTTGCTGCATTTCCATTATTACTTTCTATACATACTCACTAACCCTTTGGGACAGATCTTGTGGTCTTTTCCTATTGGGACTCATCTCACACCCTCTTTTGGTAATTCTTTTAGACCCATAAAAATTATATCATTGTTGGTATAGATAAGGGACATCACCCTTCATTATGAGGTACTTGATTTCTGTGGAGCTGGAGAGCATGGCTCCCAGAGGAGGCTTATAATGCTATTGGAGTTTTTTTTCCTTTTTTTACATTGGATTAATACTGTATTCCCAGCATTGTGACTTTTTGGCTGTTTTCCTAGACATATGTGACATGGATCATTTATATGTGTTCTCCAGTTGTTTATTTACATTCAGTCCTCCGCTGTTTACTTGTTTTATGGTATTATTTCTCCCACTACTATTTTATTATTTGTCATTTTATTGTTCATACTCTACTAATGGGGGAATAGTTTCCCCACTATCATACCCAAGGACCTCACTACTAGTTGAAAACCTCTAGTGTTCAGGGAAATGTGCTTAAAGCCATGTGACCAACCGTGTACGGGGAATCTTTGGGCGGAACCTTGAACCACGATGTTAAAAAGTGGATTCATAAGAGGTTATTTTCTAGTTTGTATTAATATTTTGATCCTATAGATAGTGATAAGAAGTAATATGTAGTTGGTGATAAGTTTTTTCTAGTTGTAGCTAACCCATGTATAGTGAAAAGACAATTTACATGGATTATGATAATTTTTCTTATTCTAAAATGGTAAGAGTTGATTTGATTTCATTGTTGGGTGATTGACATGATTTGTGCTGTTATGATTTATATCATTAAGGTTTTTTTTCTATTGCAACTCAATGTGATGATGGTATTCCATCTTGTGCATCATATAGTCTCTTGTTATAGATTACAAGTCATGTATTTTGTCATGACATTTAGGATACATTACTGATTGCATATTTTTGGGGTAGATTTTGTGCTAGATATAGATGCTCTTGTGATATATGCTGTGATAGAATGCTTTCTATTTTTATAGGGTATTAGAAAATTTAAATTTTCCTTTGAATGGGCAACAAACATTTATCCATGGGGTGTTTTGGGCCCCCATGGATCATAATTTGGTGGATAATGTGATTGATTTCACTGTTATACTTTGTGACATACATTAATATGATGTCAATCATTGATTTGTGGGGAGTATGGCCCCCCAAGGATCGGAATTTGGAACTTTAATGATTATATCAGTGTTTTATGGGGTTCCATAGCAGTTTTTTAGGATAACTCTCTAGAAAAACCCGGAATACAAGGAGTGTGTTCATTAATACTCGCCATGAATCCTTTTGTTTGGGAAGAAATTTTTTCTTAAGTAAATGCCATTTACATTCTCTAAACACCGTGTAGTCTTTAATCGTGCGAATGACTATGTGGGAAGGGACATGGGAATGGGAAATGTCTGGTGGAACCCACCGTGAACAGGGAATACATGCAGTTTGGTAGGGACCATGTATCCGACCACGTGAATAACCACAGGGGTTGATAAAAACATAGGATGTACACATTGTGTCGAGTTCTAACACAATGTGTATAGTCTATTGTGTCTCTGAACATGTGACAAAAGATATGGGTGGTTAGAAAAAGAGAGGTACATGACATGTCTAGGGTTAACACGCCATGTCATTTTACCTAGGGGAGAACCTTGTGTTTAGAAATGTTGAGGTAATGGAGAAGGGTAAGATGATTCTTGTAAATTCAATTTCACTGGAGGAACACGTCGTGTGTATGGGAGATACAGAACTAGGGTTAGCCAAAATACACACCCATGTTGAAACCGAAGGGAACAAATCAAGTGGAGGGTATACATACTATGTAACCCTATTTTTAAAAACTTGAATGTTTATTCTTCTATTAATTTCTTCCACTCCCATGTTTTAGTACTTGATAATGTTGAACCAAGGTGTGAGATTGAGCATACAAATTCATGCCAACAAGATGTCATCCGGTTCTACACCAGATAATGGGAAATAATCAGACACTGGAAATGGTAGATTTGGGACTGCCAGTTGACCCTCCCGTCATACCTTTCATGTCATCAGCAGTTATATCGGACATAGGTGTTGATGAACAGTTCCAAGAAGGCTTTATGAGGATGATGTGGAATTTCCCTGGAGTAGCGCATCCTTCCTCATCTATGGACGAATTGACACTGGTTTTTCAGAAGCCTCATCCTACCACCTTCTTAGGGGATGGAGGACCACAGGCTTCATAGTATGTTAGAAATCCATTCTACCTATCATCAATCTTCTTGAGATGCCTCCAGATAGAAAGGTGAATATATCTACGTACATGCTATGTGATTCCACCATGAGATGGTGGGATGCGATATCAAAGGTGGAATGCCAGTAAGTTATGTCTGGGGATGAGTTTCAACATACCTACTGTTACAGCTTCTACACAGAGATATTGAGGGTTGACCGAGTTCGAGAGTTCATGAGTTTGGAGCAGGGTAATCTCTCAGTGATGGTGTATTCTTCTCGATTCCTATATCTGAAGGGATTTACGCCCATTCTGGTGAGTTATGTGTTATTTCAGGACAAGAAGTATGAGGTTGGTTTCTAGAATCACATTTGATCACAGGTGAACATCATCTGTTTTAATTCAATATCTTTTATCGTCAACTAGGTGGTGATCACCAAGCATAACCTGAGGGATTCAAGAGTTGCGGTCCAGGTCAGTTTAGCATCCCGATTTGGTACTCTTCTAACTAATAGTAGGAAGAAATGCATGGAGTCTACATGTGGGGATCTGGGTAGTCGAGATTTTCCTTCAGGAAGGATGGTGGTATGCTACTAGTGCGGGAAGGGTGGACATAAGAAACCATAGTGCCCGAGAGACCTAGTTGAGTGCTGATATTGCCTCAAGATCAGACACATTCTATATTTCTACAATGCCCTCCTTCCATAAGATAGTGAGGGAGGATCTATTTTGACTCCTCATACTAGAGTTGGACCATTGGTTCCACATCAAACTGGGGGCTGGTGTTCTTCAGGCCGTTCAGGCCAAGGTGGTGGTCATAGCTGTAGTGGTTAGACAAAGGTTTTTGGACATCTGAAGGGTGGATCAACTATGGGATCTTAGATAGCTTCCCTAGGTCATGTCATAGTTAAGGCTT
The DNA here is from genome assembly GCA_963277665.1 of Viscum album. Lineage (NCBI taxonomy): Eukaryota > Viridiplantae > Streptophyta > Magnoliopsida > Santalales > Viscaceae > Viscum > Viscum album. The sequence goes on from OY728160.1 coordinate 1,558,573,545, forward strand.
TTGCACTAGAGAATATCTAGGAGGAGGAGGATCCAAACCCCTCTATGGTTAGAGGTATGATTTTGGATTCCTCGGTTTCAGCTTCTTCCCTTTTCGATATAATGGATTCCCATCGCTTTATATATTTTCCTATTGTAGAGATCATTGGGATCTGTATCTTTACATCTACTGATATAATGACGATGGACACTCTATGGGGGATTATAACGGCTAGTGTATGTTAGTGCAAGGAGTTCCCTCTTGAGGTTGGTGGGTGTCACATCTTATAGGACCTTTATGTCTTAGAGATGAAGAAGTATGTCATCATTCTTGGAATGAATGGGTTCGTTTTCTTCCAAGAAGTTGTATATTTCTATCACCTTATGGTGCATTTCACTTCAAGAGAGGGTCGATTATTTATGCATCAGTGTGAATCGGATGTCCAGGAGAGCAGAGTTGGACCTGAGGCTCATGGGTTGAGAGGTGTTACAACACAGATTTCTAGTCTATTTCTTGAGGACCATGGGAATTCACAAGAGGGTTTTCCTCTAGTGGTCGATCTTTTTCCGGATGATTTTCTAGATAAGTTTTCAGGTTTACCTTGAGAGAGAGGGGTAGAATTTTTTATTTATCTCATTCCAGGGGAAGCAAAGGTTTCCATTCCTCTTTATAGCATTGATACACTAGAGTTGCAGGAGCTCAATATGTAGTTATAGGAGTTACATGAAAAGGGTTTCATCCAAACAAGTACTTATCCTTGCAGTTAAAATTTTATATTTTCAAATATGTATGATGGTTCCCATAGTCTTTATGTGGATTATTAGAAGCCGACCCAGTTTATGGTTAAGAACCGATATCCCTTATTAAGGATTGATGATCTCTTTGAAAATCATCATGGAGCCCAGGTGTTCTCAAATATTGAATCGAGATCCGTTTGTCATCAGTTCTATGTTATACCATCATATATACCTCTTACAACTTTTATTAGAAGGAATGGTTTCTACGAGTATGTGATTATGTCGGTTGGTATCAGGAACATTCCTGTAGTTTTTATGGAACTGATGAACTGATTGTTCAATCCTTACATGGATTCTATCACGGACGATATATTGGTGTACTCCCACAATATAAAAGACCATAACACTCATTAGAATATTGTTTTGAGTACAGTTAGGGAGAATTAGTTTTATACTATGATCTGGAAATTCCACTTTTGATGGACCAGATTCAGTTAATAGGTCCTGTTATCTCAGAGACAGGAGTGTCAATAGACCTGGAGAATGTGAGAGCAGTAGTTTCCTAGGAGTATCCTATGAACATCATTGAGGTATGAAGTTTTCTGTAGCTGGATGGTATATACATGAGATTTATACATGACTTTTCATGCTTTTCAGTTCCACTAATGGGCCTGACTATGTTGGGTGTGAAGTACTCGTGGATAGATTCTTGTTTTCCAGCCTTTCAGGAGCTAAACGTGGGGTTGAAATTAGCACTAATACTATTTCTACCGTATCCAGGATATATTTACACTATTTCTTATGATGCATTAGGTTTCTAGCTATGAGAAGTTTTTATTGAGGGGGAAGGAGACTGTGCATACAGGTCTCGGTAGATAAGGCTGCATGAGAGGAATTACCTGACGCACAATCTCATGTTGGATGTAATTTTTCATGCTTTACTCTATTAAAGAAAATACCTTTTGTGAGATAATTTTTTGGTGTACACTAACCACAAAATAATCAAGTATATATTTAGTCAACATGATCTGAATTTCAGACAATGAAGGTGGGTTGAGTACCTTCAGTCTTTTGAATTTGAGCTTACATTTATGCCTGGGAAAGGAAATGCATTAGAAGATGTATTGAGAAGGAGGAATTAGGTACATGTAGTTTAGAAGGCCAGTAGTGTGTAGAATCTTATGGATCGGTTCTCTGATATGCATTTTTGATGTTCATGAAAGGCCAGAGAAAACATTTCTTTCTTCTATAGTTTTTACCTTTACTCATTTGGATTAGGTGCAAATGAGGCAGTTATCAAATTCTGAGGGCCTAGTCCTATGGGAAAGTGTCTCAAGAGTGGACCCTACTCCTGGGTGGACCATATTCAAGGATGAGGTCATGTGATTTCATGGTCATGTTTCGGTGTCAGAAGATATATGTGAGGAGTTGATGTAAGATTTTCATTCCTTAGTTTGGGTAGTTCATCCTGGTGTTACCAAGATGTATCAATATTTTCACCATCAGTATTGGTGGAAAAGAATGAAGAAGGGTGATGCAAGTTTTATTAGGAGATGTTCCACCTATCAGTAGGTGAAGGATGAACATGAGTGGCCAGAATTGATTTTTCAGTAGCTACCCATTCTTGATTGGAAGTGGAATGATGTCTCAATGGATTTCATGATAGGGTTACCGAGATTACCTCAATGGAATGATGTGGTTTGTGTTTCTATCTATAGGATTGAGGAGGTTGCACACTTCTTACTGATAAATGAAACCTTCAGTGTTGACGATATTGGATGGCTTTACATTAAATAGATTTTACGGTTTCATGGGGTTCTATGCTCTATAGTTTCAGAGAGAGACATCTATTTTACTTCTCATGTACGGCTGAGATTGCAAAGGGCTTAGAGTACATAGTTAATTTTGTGTAATGCATTCCATACCCAGACATACAGCCGGTCTGAGCACATAATTTTGGTGTTAGAGGATATGAATCGATCATGTGTTCTTGATTTTGGAGGTTCTTTGGAGAAGCACAAACCACTAGTAGAGTTCTCCTACAATTATCGATTTTAGGAAATGATTCAGATGGAACCATATGAGGATTTGTACGAAAGGCCATGCTAGTCATCCCTATATTGGCTAGAGGCCAGAGAGGAATCTATGTTGGGACATTTTCTTGTATAGGAGACCACTAAGCAACTGGAGTTGATTCAGAAGATGATGGCTACAGCACAGTCTCAGAAAATTTTTTGTGTTGATCGACGTAGATGACCTTTGTAGTTCAAGGTTGGAGATCCGGGTTTGTTATGTGTCACACCAAGGTTGGGACACTAGAGGATTAGAAGACTAGGAAATCATTCACTGAGATATGTCATTTCATTCAAGGATTTGGAGAGAGTCTGGTCGATTTCCTATCGGTTGTACTGACCACATTTGTATCAGGCTATGCACGAAGTCTTCCACATTTCTAAGATACAAGGTTACTTATCAGACCTATCTCACATTTTTTAACCCATGGAAGTTGAGTTGGATGTGGATGAGTCCTTTGAAGAGAACCATATACGGATTTTGGATTGTAGAACGAAGGTTCACTGTGGTTGGTATGTTCGTCTGGTATAGGTGTTGTGGCAGTATAGGCGGGTACATGACGAGACTTGGGAGAGGAAGACAGATGTGTGATCATAGTGGACTGAACTGTTTGAGGATTCTTCTTCACCAGCTTTTTTGGGAAATTTGGTGATGAATTTCATTAAGGGGGGAATTTTTTGAGATAATAGATCTTTTTTAGGTATGGATCTTCTTTTCGGGTGTTTTTGTGAAAAAGGGGAGATTTTGGATATTTTATTAGTACATTCCAAGTACATAGGATTACACGTTGTATACTAGATTTCTATGGGTAGCTGTGTACTGGTCATGTAACAGCCAAGACATGGCCGTGTGGGGTGACCTGGAGTCTTCCTAAATTGGGGTCCAGTTAAGGTATGTACACAACATGTACATTAAATGAACAGTTCAAGTACTTTTTCTTTCATTTGATAAATTGAACCAGGGTCACGTCTAATCCCCAGAAACGTCTTATTCTTCCCAGTTCTCGAATAGGAGAGTGACCTATGACCGATTTTCATCAAGCGCCTCATGTTCCTCCATCTAATCTCCGATCGAGGTGCCGTCAGGTGCATTGGAATCCCACTGGTGAGTCCTTCCTTCTTTTAGAGCCTCTCTTCCCCATTTCTTCTCTGTCGAGTTATTTAAGGTTGATATTTTTTGACATTTTTGTATATCTGTGTCATTCTAGTTTGATTCAAGGTCCATAATTCGAGATTTTTCATCGTAGAATGTCGAGGTAGGTGTTTTGTTTCCTTTTTTTTGGTTGTCTATGTGTTCTTATGCCATAGTTCTGATTACCAGTGTTTCTGGTAATTCAGATTAAAAAAATTGAACCCTGTTTTATCTTTCGTAGATTTATTGTTGGATTGGGGGTTGTTTGTGTGATATTATATGGAATTTAATGTTTTAGGAATACCCCATTGGTTCTCTTTCTTTTTTGAATGCTTATGGTTGTTTGGTCGAGTTTTCTTATGAGGAAAACCTTGTTTCCTTACCTTTCATGATAGGATGGAACTGTATTACTATTTCTGCTGGTTAACTGTTGTTGATATGCATTGGAATTATTTATCTATTTAGTAGTATAGATTACATTGGTATTCTTGATATCATTTACACACGATTCAATTACAAATGGTTGTGAGAACCTTGTGTAGTTAGACCATAGGTGGAATTGACAATAAGTGCTTCCACAAAGTGTCTGTTATATTTCATGCTAAAAGATCATAGGGGGTATTGACGGTGACTGCTCCCTCCGAGTGTCTATATTTTACATTACGATACCTTTGGGTGAGTTTATGTTGAGTGATTACCTAGATAATTAGTAGTTATTGTGTAAATACTATAGGGGGAATTAACGGTGAGTTCTTCCTCAGAGTGTCATTTCATTTTTATTGCATCACTTGGACAAAGGGGTTAAACTAAGTGATCTACCCTAAGGGTTAATCTAAATATTGAATGATTATGATGTCTCTCCCAAGAAAATGCAAAATAGGGGATCTGGTCTTATTTAGGTAGTCTTCTAAGAAACCTGTTTGTGATACATACTAGATTAACTTAGGATCATTAAATGCTAATGAATATAAATTACTAATGTTGGATTTGGTTACTTTTTGTACTCATAGTATCTTTGTTTCATTTAAATTATTACTTTCTATATATATTCACTTACAGTTAGGCACAAGACATGTTGTGGTTGCCTATTGGGATTCATCTCACAGACTTTTAGGGTCATGATTTTGGAACAAAAAATATTTTATGGTTGTATGTATAGATACAGGAAATATCCCTTCGTCAACAGGTACTTGATTGTTGTTGAGCTAAAGATCATGGGACCAAGTGGAGGCTTGTGAGGATGTTGGTGTTTATTTGTTTTCTTTTTTACATTGAATTAGTACTGTATTTACAACATTGTCACTTGTTTGGATATTTTCATAGACTTATGTTACATGCATCATTTATATATGAGATCCAGTTGTTTATTTAATTTCATTCTTCTGTTATTTACTTACTGTATAGTATTATTTCTTCCGCTGCTATTTATTATTTTTTATTCTGATGTACATACTCTAACAATGAGGGAATTGTTTCCCACTATCACACCCAAGGTTCTCACTGCTAGTCAGCACCCTTCGGTGTTCAATGAAATGCTCTTGAGGCCATATGACCAACTAGGTATGGGGGACCACTGGCCAACACCCAAAAATGGGACGTTACATTTGATATTTTATCCATATAAAGACCCCTAAATTTCCTACATTGTATTAAATATTATTTGATGAATATTCATTCCATACCATTTTGATTTGTGCTTTTCCCATAAAGTTTTAATATCTTTAGATACATGAATACATTAATAACTAGGTTATAAATTATCCTTATCCTCTCCCACATTGTATTTAAACAAGATCATCCTTCATTGATACATCATACATTATACCATTATTTATATATTGGGGAAAAAGAAAATCTAATATATGGTGAACTCAAAAGCATGGAATGTGTGAAATAAAAGATATCAATTCATATATTAACCTAAAATGATTATAAGGGTATGAGAACATGAGATTAACCATGGATAACAATATCCAACATTTATCTATTAAAAAAATTTCATGGAATAATTCGATTTAGTTCATAAAATGTGTATCAAAAAGTAAAAAAAATAAAATTATTATTGATATCATAACATTAGAATAATATTATGTCAGAAAATGATGGAATACATAGGTGAATTATCATAATTAATTAAATATTATTTCAAGAACACCCACAAAGAAATTCATTGTAAGTTAGGCATGGATTAACCACCTATATTCCAGAATTAGGATTAGAAACACTTCCCTTGTGTCCTCATTTGGGCTTGGGAAAGGATATGTGTACCACATTTTGGGCTTGGGATAACCTCATATCTACTATATGACTTCCTATAAAATTTATATTTACCTAATATGTAGGATGTATATATAATTTAAAGACCTACATTCAAATAACAAAAAGACCCACCCATATATAAGGCACAATATTATAAATAATTAACTATACCATCATAACATAACTCATTAAAAATAAAATATTTTTATAGACATTTCATCATCATATTCATAAACCATCTAGAAAAATAATAAGTTTGATATTAACGGATCATGTCTATAATAATGTATAAGTGTCATTAAGTGATGCAATCATATTTCAAAAATTTCATTTAATGGTCACAAAAGTATTTCTTGAGGAAAATACCTCTGTCATATTCAAATCACATATTCGAATATAATAATTTCAAAAAATTTAAGTAAATTTTTTTTATTGAATTGAAACTTGGAAGACTATATTTTATTCTATAAATAGTTGATAAATGATGATTTTGGTAAATTTTCTTCAGGTCATGTATGTTAATAATTTTATCACATTTATATTTTCAGTAAAATGTAAAAAGTACCTCCTTTGGAAAAATATATTTGATTCATTGAAAAAATGATTATTGAATGTCCAAATGGGTAAAAAAGAAATTCAAAAAAATTATGAGAATAAAAAAAGATTTCGTTACAACAATTTTGTTACTTCTTGTTATTGATTTTAAAGTACTCATAAAACATCTTTTTTATCAATATTTGGATGGGGGTTGTCTCAAGATGTTTTTAATGTAAATTCAAGATATTTGAAATATTCTAGGATTTTCACTGTAGGAATATGATTTCCCTAAATTGTGACGCCCTAGGATTTATGAACTTGTCTGAGTGAACAATTCTATGTTTTATAATGATGTTTCTTATTTTTAAAGGGATTGAAACTAAATAGTTGAAAAAAGGGGAATAAAGAGAAGTAGTATACATTAAAATGTTTCATTCCTACAATGACCCAAATTAACCAAGAACACCATGTGCAAGAAATAACATGGCCACCACAAGGATACTAAGAACCACAACATGTGTAATTGGATAGTATTCATATTCTAGGTTTATCAGTGTGAAAAATATAATATCCAGAACTACAGAAAACATACTCAGCACCAATGGAATGAGGAGAGCCATCCACCTAGGGTCAAGTGTTTTGAATTTGTGAAACACCCTATACCCCTGTTTTTATAATGGTCCTTTAAGAAATTATGACCATTATATATATAACCGTTGGGGTTTTCCAAATAACCATTGGGTTTCTATTCATAATGATTATCTTTATATAAAAGTTTGTTTTTTGTAATGCTCTTATAATCTTATGATATTTCATATATTATATTATGTCTATGATATTTATCAAAAAAATCATAGTTTTAGAATAAAATAAATATTCTTGAAAATAAATCTATTTGTTTTTACAAAATCCTGATGGATACCTATTTGGTTGAAAACTTAGTATTTTAAAATTTTATGAAAGTTATGTTTAAAGGGTATCTGTGATTATATATCTTATTGAATCTCTAAAACTATGTATTTTTAGATTGGGGAAAACTATTGGTCTTTTTAAAAAAATTATCGAATAATAGAGTATATTATAAATTGGATTTTTTGGGTTATTTAAAAAGGGTTTGAATGTTAATTAAGAAATATATATATATCCTTTAAAATGGTTATATGAAAATGTAATGTATTCTACATTATGGGATTTTAGATTTGAAAATTGTAAATCTATTTATTTCATTGTATAAAAATTCAGTTTTTACCAATATTCAAATTTCACACTATATTGAAGCTGTGTATAATTATACAATTTATTTTGTATATCTAAATATATTTTTTTAATAAAAATTTTAGGTTTGGACCCGGCCATGCCGAGGGAATAACTTAGGGACAAGCCCTCAAGGCCGAAACTGAGCCCCAGGGACACAAGGTACCGACCATCAGGATCCCGAGTATTGTAGAGGTGTCAACCAGGTCTGATCCGATCATTGATTCGTCCAGTAGCACGCAGGCCCATGTATAAGGCCCACGTTGCGCATTGGTAGGGTTGGGACAAGGCCCGCATGTGGCCCGTGTATAAGGCCCTGGTGTGTGTGTGTGTGTGTTTTTTTGTTTGTGTTATTGCTCAGAAGGATGCGCTTTCTGAGTTATAAACCATGCCTCCCCTTCTGTTCGTTTCGATGTGGGATGCGTTCCGTGCGTTCAGAGTCATTCGATCGACTTCTGCTTCAATTGTGTCTATCCATTTTTTATGACCGTCTAATCTCTCTTGAGATCTAATCGTGTCCCTAGATTCCTTTTATACTGATCGAACTAATTCCCACGCTTCATCCGACCATCTGATCTCTCCAATTTTAATCTGGGTCGTCCATTCCTTTCCACGTCGTCCTTTCCGCGTCACCTTCTTCCTCATGTCGGGGTCCCGCACCAGTAGGCATGCACCCAAGGACGCCTCATCGTCTCCTTTTGCACTGCTCCTCTTGACCCCCACACACACCCCTCCTAGGCCACTATTTCTTCGTCTTCCCCACACCGACCTACCCTTTGGCCGAGTCACCTAGTTTCAGAGAATCCCTACATAAACCCCTCCTACCTCATGAAACCGGTCGGCTTCTCCACCTCCTTCCCTCCCTCGAACTCCAAGCAATCCAGTGACGTACCTCCGATCCGAGCTTCCTCCTCAGGAAAAGTAAGGGTGTTTGCATTTGATTTTCGTTTATAGAAGCATGCATGTTATACTCCAGGTATATATATATATATATATATAAATTATATATATGCATATATATTTTATACCACCCTCGCAGGTTGTAACATTTTCAAGGGGCTTGATAGTGTATTTTTAGAAGAGATACATATGTAATAACCCCTTTTTGTTATTTTTTAAGGATTCAGTTTATCAAAAAAACCTAAAACATATATTTATATTTTTTATATACAGTTTTGCATATATATAAATAAAAATGTTTATAACTCACACCCAATTGGTTTAGGGTATCCAAGATTTTTTTTTCAGTAGGTTATACTATGTCATATATGTTTATAGAGGTTACATTATAACCGACTCTTAACATATATTATTTATGTCAACCCTATATATATAACTAAATATTTATACATGGTTATATATATTGTTTTCAAAAAACAAGACAGTTATGATTTTAGGGGATGAATATCTATCCTTGAATGATATTTTGGATGCAAACAAGGCCATCGGATTAAGTGCAATTATGTTTTAGTTTAAAATAGAAGTTGTTAAATTTTTAGGTATTTATATTTTGATGGACATTAAACCCTCTTAATGTTTTTATTTTTAACTAAATATAATATAAGTCATTAGAGTTTTTTTTTCAGACCTCAAGAAATTTTAATGGCCCTGTTTATTTAGTGTAAAAACCCATATATACATTCTTGGTGTATATATAGATATGTGTATATATATTTATAAGTATAATTTCGAAAAACTTATAGTTTAGTAATGATTTCCAAGACTGACTTTATGCTTTGATACATGTGTGATTTTAATAAAAGATAATTTTTGGTGTTTACTAAACCAACATGTATTTTGTATATAAGTACACACAATTGAGAATGTTTTATTAAAAAGAGTTTATTTGTCATTACCTAGGATGTGTTTTATGATAATGTGTGTATTTTTGGCTTGATTAAAATGTACTAGAGGATTTAGGATATATGGGATCATGTTTTTATGTAATGTTCATTTATTGAACTATTATAAAAATGATTCTACTTTGGTGAATGTTACTAGTTAATCAATTTATGCTTTAATTTATTTACATGTTCACCGACCTGTTTATCACCATGACTGATGGTAAGTGTTTTCTTTATGTATTTCATTTCCATGAAATAGATAATTCTAAATAAATCATCATTTATTCTCTCATGTGGAAAACTCTATTCACCTATCATATTATGTGCTTTAGTAGTTCTCTTGTGTGCAATGAATTTTTACTAAACTATTTATGCCTTTGATTAGTGGTTGACATATTTTGCAATGTTAACTATCATCATGTATTAGAAACATGTGTAATGATTAATTATTTTTTTTTATTATTGTACATAATTCATTCCTTTGATATGTCATGATAATGAAATAAGAAATTAGATTACCCAAAGTGGTATGGGACACCTTGGTTAATATGAAAATGAAGTAGTTATTCAAGGTGGAATGGGACATCGTGAATATAAAAACAGTTTAAGTAAAGTATGAACAATGTTGCTCACATGATAATAAAAGAAAATTTAAGGGTGCACCCTGATAGCGCTCCTATGCATTGGGTAAAGACTTAATCTCTAGAGATGACCAGTTTAATGACACCTTGGGGATGGACCTTGGTAATGTTTTTAAAATCACACCTTGGGGATGCATCTTGGTGATACCGAAATGATTTTCAAAGTTAAATGTTGATGTGACATAATTCAAGTTATGTTACAAGTTCTTTTCAAGATAATATGCCCATTATTATAAAACCATTTCCTTTATGTTTTCATAAATTTCTTAGTTCACTAGCATATGTTTATAGCCTGATTTGTGTTTATCACTTAGTAAAATAGTATCCAATATATGAAAGTTTAAGTTGTTTCCTTTATGAGAAACTCTGATTATGAATTACTCTTAACTGTTTAATTTTATGATTAAGTAATCACATTTTTTACTTGTTTATTATGACCATTACCACACCTTTGAAAAATGTCATAATTGTTTCATATATTTCTTAAAAATCGTGATTGAGAATTTTGATGATATGTGTTACTGTTTTCTTTAAGAGAATGTTTTATGGATAATTTTAAATTAATTTTTTCAAAATTTACACATTTTTATTTATTTTAATAACCCCTTACTGAGTATCTCACTTCTCACCCTACGTTTTGATTTAAAATTTTCAAGTAATAGGTTTTTAAAAGATGTTTTTTTTCAGAAGTAGATGGTTTCCTAGAACCCGAACCGCACACGATCCTCTATATGGGACATGATGTGTGTTTTTATTGAATGTTTTTATTTCAAGACACACATCATGTTCAAATGGAACCGGCACCAGGGTTTCCGGAGTCGGGTCCTCACTGTTGGTATTAGAGGATCGGTTTGGATAAGTTTGGAAAAACAGAACTGGAACAAAAAAACTGATAATAACATATATATATATATATATATATATATATATACTTCAGTTTTACTAAAAAATGAGTTTTTTAATTTTTAGAGGGAAAATGAAGGTACTAATATTTTGTCTCTCCCCATTGAGGCCCTAGAGACCATTGTGTCTTTAGCTTGCCATGAAGATTTTCTAAACAATGCCCATATCCACATGACATGCAAACACCTTTATGATGTGTCCAACTCACCATGGGTGCTTCAATTACACCGGGGGTTAAGAGTGGATTACCTCCTTAGGATGATGACCCGGTTTCCCTCCTTTGTACGTCAGGGAAGGTAACTTGAGGGACATTTTCGGGTGTTCACGGAAGGTGAGGACTTTGGTTTTATGACCCTCAACACTTTTCATGAGGTTTCCACTACCGGTGACCTTCATGAAGCCTACCTCTGTCAAATCCTGAACTTTGGCTTCTGGGGTGAGTTGTTCAACTTTAGAATGCAAGAAGATGGATCCACTCGACTGTATTTTAGACAAAAAGAGTATACAAACGTCTCCCAACATCATACCCCTCATGCTATACTTAGGAGACGTCACAGGTGCCCCCATGAGTTTGACCCTGAATTCTCAGCATGTGTTTGGTTTTGAGGAAATAGAGAGTTTTTCCTCTTTGTGCGGAGTTCATGTAGTAAGTTATTAGGGGAAAATCAAGCACTGACGTGTAATAATAATCTTATGTTTATTGATATGTTTCCTTTCCATTTCCGTTTTTTAGCTTTTTTTATACCTTTGAATGGTTTTCAAGTGATTGAACTCCCATATTAAACATTCAAATGGAAGGAAAAACTCACACGCTATCTCTTCATACTGAGATATTGGAGATCATTGCGATCAAAACATGTGAAGACAAGTATCGTCCCTTCGCAAGCATGCGAGGAATGTGAAAACAGTTGTTTGAGGTGACAAACGGTCTGGAGATTCTTTGCACCTGTCAAGGGAACGCTTCCATATTCAACCGCATAGGCTCAACACAATTGGTCGAGCATTAGAAAAGGGGGAAATTCCACGAAAGACTCTTCCTTTGTTTCACCCTAGGCCGGAACTACACGACCATAGTAAAATTTCAAGAGGGTGCCTTAGAGGGAAATTTTTGTCCAACCTATATGTACCAACTCATTAGAGTCAGCCTGTACAACAATGTATATCATTTAGATATTCTCAAATGGGACGTAATTTGGTGAGTTCTCCGTACGTTGGTTCATAGGGACATTTCCTAACTCTGTACTGTTCGAACCTCCCTCTGGAAGCCGAAGTGTTCGGTGCACAAGTTCAACCCCTTCTACCCCAATTGTATCTGGATCATAGAACTTGAGGAGATAAGCATCAATGTGTGTATTCCACTGAGAACACCTGATCATTTTCCGCGATGTGGAATATGGTAGAATCAACTATAAACTTTTTATTAGTGAGTTGTATGAAAGGAATTGCGAGGAATCAATTATTTTAAGGTGGGATAATGTGACGCCCCAGGATTTATGAACTTTTCTGAGTGAACAATGCTATGTTTTATAATGATGTTTCTTTTTTTAAAGGGATTGAAACCAAATAGATGAAAATCAAGGGGAATAAAGAGAACTAGTATACATTAAAATTTTACATTCCTAAAAAGACCCAAATTAACCAAGAATACCATGTGGAAGACTTATCATGGCCCCGATAAGGCTAATAAGAACCACAACTTCTGTAATTGGATATTATTTGCCATCTGGGCCCATCATTTTGAAAAATATAATAGCCAGAACTACAACACACGTACTCAGCACCAATGGAATGAGGAGAGACATCCACCTAGGGTCAAGTGTTTTGAATTTGTCAAACACCCTACACCCCTATTTTTATAATGGTCCTTTAAGAAATTAAGACTGTTATATATATAACCATTGGGGTTTTAAAAATAACTTTTGGGTTTCCATTGAAAAAGATTATCTTTATTTAAAATCTTGGTTTTTGTAATGCACTTATAATATTATGATATTTCAAATATTATAATATGTCTAATATGTTTTTCGAAAACAAAATCTTAGTTTTAGAATAAAAACAATATTCTTGAAAATAAATCTATTTTTTTACAAAATCCCAATGGATACTTATATGGTTGAAAACATAGTATTTTAAAATGTTATGAAAGTTTTTTTTCAAGGGTAACCATGATAATATATCTTATTGAATCTCTAAAACTATATATTTTTAAATTGGGGAACACTATTGGTCTTTTAAAAAGAATTTTATAGAATAGTAGAGTATATTATAATTTCGATTTTTTAGGGTTATTTACAAAGGTTTGGCATGTTAATTAAGAAATATATATATATCCTTTAAAAGTTTTATTTGAAAATGTAAAGTATTCTACATAATATGATTTAAGATTTGAAAATTGTACAATTGTTTATTTCATTGTATAAAAATTCAATTTTTACCAATATTCATATTTCACACTATATTGAAACTATGTATACTTTTACTATTTATTTTGTATAACTAACTATTTTTTTAATAAAAAAATTAGGTTGGGACTCGGCCAAGCCAAGGGAATCCGTTAGGGACAAGCCCTCAAGGCCGAGACTGAGCCCCAGGGACTCGAGGTACCGACCATCAGGATCCCGAGTGGTGTATAGGTTTCAACCCAGTCCGAGCCGAGCATAGATCTGTCCAATCGCACGCGGGCCCGTGAATAAGGCTCGTGGCTCGCATTGCATAGGGTTGGGCCAAGGCCCGCATGGGGCCCGTGTATAAGGCCCCAGTGTGTGTGAGTTTGTGTTATTTCTCTGAAGGCTGTGCGTTCTGAGTTATAAACCATGCCTCCCCTTCGGTTCGTTTCGATGTGGGACGGGTTCTGTGCATTATGAGTCATTCGATCGACTTCTGCTTCAATTGCGTCCATCCATTTTACCTGACCATCCGATCTCTCCAGATATATAATCGCAGCTCTCGATTCCTTTTAAACAGATCAACCAATTTCCCGCGCATCCTCCAACCGTCTAATCTCTCTGATTTTAATCCGGGGCGCCCGTTCCTTTCAACGTAGTCCTTTTCGCGTCACCTTTTTCCTCGTCTCGGGGTCCCGCACCAGTAGGCCTGCACCCGAGGACGCCTTGGCTTCTCCTTTTTCACTGCTCCTCTTGACCACCGTACACCCCCCCTCTTAGGCCACTGTTTCATCATCTTCCCCACACCGGCCTACCCTTTGGCCGAGTCACCTAGTTTCACTGAATCCCTAATTACACCCCTCCTGCCTCATGAAACCTGGCGGCTTTTCCTCCTCCTTCCCTCCTTCAATCTCCGAGGAAGCCAGCGACGTACCTCCGGTCCGAGCTTCCTCCTCAAGCAATGTAAGGGCGCTTGCATGCTTACTTTTCATTTGGAGAAACCTACATGTTATACTCCAAGTATATATATAAAAATTATATATATGCATATATATATATTATACCACCCTCTCAGGTTGTAACGTTTACAAGGGGCTTGCCAGTGTATTATCAGGATAGATACATAAGTAATAACCCCTTTTTGTGATTTTTTAAAATTAATTTTTGCAAAAATACCTGAAACCTATATTTATATTGTGTATATACAGTTTTTCCTATATATAAATATAAATGTTCTTAACTCAAAACCAATCGATTTAGGGTATCCAAGATTTTTTTTGGTAGGTTATAGTAGGTCAAATATGTTTATAGAGGTTACATTTTAACCAACTCTTAACATATATTATTTATGTAAACCATATATATATATAACTATATATTTATACATATTTATATTTTTTTTAAAACCAGACAATTATGATTTTAGGGGTTGAATATCAATCCTTGAATGATATATTGGATTCAAACTAGGCTATCGGATTAAGTGCAATTATGTTGTAGTTTAAAACGAAAGTTGTTATATATTTATGTATTTATAGTTTCATAGACATTAAACCCTCTTAATGTTTTGATTTTTATGTAAATATAATATAAGTAATTAGAGTTTTTTTTCAGGACTCAATGAAATTTTAATGGCCTTAGTTTATTTAGTGTAAAAACCCATATATACATTCTTGGTGTATATATGGAGATGTTTATATATATTTATAAGTATAATTTCCCAAAACCTATTTTTTAGTAATGATTACCATGACTGACTTTATGCTTTGATATATGTTTGATTTTAATAAAAGATAATTTTTGGTGTTTACTAAACCAACATGTATTTTGTATATAAGTACACACAAATGAGCATGTTTTATTAAAGGAGTTTATTTTTCATTAACTAGGATGTGTTTTATGATAATGTGTGTATTTTTTGCTTGATGAAAATTTACTAGAGGATTTCGGATATATGGGATCATGTTATGTTCATTTATTGACCTATAATACAAATTATTATACTTTGGTGAATGTTACTAGTTAATCAAGTTATGGTTTAATTTATTTACAAGTTCACCAACCTGTTTATCACCATGACTGATGGAAAGAGTTTTCTTTATGTATTTAACTTCCATGAAATAGATAATTCTAAAGAAATAATCATTTATTCTATCATGCGAAAAACTCAATTCACCAATCATATTATGTGCTTTAGTGGGTAGATTGTGTGCAAAGAATGATTACTAAACTATGTATGCCTTTGATTAGTTGTTGAAATATTTTTCAATGTTAACCATCGTCATGTATTAGCAACATATGTAATGATTCAATATAATTTTTTTATTATTGTACATAATGCATTCCTTTGATATGTCACGATAATGAACTAAGAAATTATATTTCCCAAAGTGGTATGGGACAACATGGGTAATATGAAAATGAAGGAGTTATTATAGGTGGTATGTGACATCTTTAATATACAAACCATTTAATTATAGAATGAATGATGTGGATCACATGATAATAAAGGAAAATTTAAGGGTGCACCATGATACCTCTCCAATGGATTGGGTAAAGACTTAATCTCTAGTGATGACAGTTTAATGACGCCTTGGGGATGGACCTTGGTAATGTTTTTTAAATGACATATTGGGGATGGACCTTGGTGATACGGAAATGATTTTATATGTTAAATGTTGATGCCACATAATTCCAGTTATGTTACAAGTTCTTTTCAAGATAATATGCCAATTCTTTCAGGACCATTTCCTTTCTGTTTTCATAAAGTTCTTAGTTCACTAGCATAAGTTCGGAGCATGATTTGTGTTTATCGCTTAGTAAAATAGTAACAAATATATAAATGTATAAGTTGTTTCTTTTATGCGTAACTCTGATTAGGCATTAATCTTAACTATTTAATTTTATTCTTATGTAATCACATGTCGTACTTGTTTATGATGACCATTACTACTCCTTTGAGAAATGTCATAATTGTTTCATATATTTCCTAAAAATCTTGATTGGGCATTTTAATGACATGTGTAATAGTTTTCCTTAATAGAATGTTATACAGAAAATTTTAAACGAATGTTTTCAAAAGTTACATTTTTTTATTTATGTAAAAAACCCCTTACTGAGTATCTCAATGCTCACCCTCCGTTTTGAATTAAAAATTTTCGGTAACAACTTTTTTAAAGATGAATCGTTTCTAAAGTAGCTGGTTTCCCAGAACCCGAACCACACACGATCCTCTATATGGGACATGATGTGTGTTTTTTAATGAATGTTTTTATTTCAAGACACACATCATGATTAGAAGGCCCTGGCTCCTGGGATTCTGGAGTCGGGTCCTCACACAAACTGTGCACCCACCTGGTGAAACCTGTGAAACCCAATATAGTGGGGTTTTTCATGGTTATTTCATATTTTTACAAACCAGGAACTCACTTAGTAAAAACTATGAACCCCAGTAGAATGGTTCATGGTAAGGGAACATAGTTTCTTTATTGTGTATCCCTTCACATCAATCCATGGACACAGTAATTTTAATTCATAAAATTTATTTTTAAATTACATAGACCACCATTTTACTCCATATTAACCCTAAATAAATTTATAATGATTTATTTTGTCTTTGTTACCCTCTATAATTAATTTTGGGTCCTTTAAATCCCATATTTGATGAATAAATTCACAGGTGGATGATATAATCACTCTATAGTAATTGGTTCTTCTCCTGTTTCTTCTCTCTCTCTATCATTTTGTTTCCACAATAGGTTTTTTAAATAATAATGTGTCTTATATATCTATCCTCCATTGATTTGGATATTGAATATCATTTTCATTTCAGGATCTATGTTTCTATCTTTCACCGTTAGATAATTCCATTGTGGGTGTTGAGTATTGATACCATGAATAATGTTTTATCATTTCATTTTATATTGCCTAGTTTATTATAAATTGGATTCAATTTTGTTTTAAATTGGCTTAAATTGAGTTAAGGAAAATATATTTTATGTGAATTGGAATGGAAATTAATATAGCAAGGAATTTTGGAAAAAAACCCTAAACTTGAATTGAAATAGGAATTTGGGGATATATCATGGAAATTGATAGAATTTTTAAATTGATTTGATAATTGATATTAGAAAAATGATTAAATGGAATTAAAAATATAACCTATGATTGTTTTTTATAAGGCATGAATTTTTTAAAAACACATGTTTTGGTTTTGGAAGTGAATTTCAATTTTAAAATGAGTAATTTCCTATTGAATTATAAATTATTACTATTAAATTGAAATGAAATTATTTTCCATTTTTTTAATGGATTGATTGAGAATATATAAGCATTTGTAGTTAGTGGGTTATTTAGGAAAATCATGTTGTGGTTTTAATTCCCTAGATGAAAATTTATGATGGAATCTCTAGAAAATATAGTTTGCATGATCATATTCATAATGGAGCATTGATGAGTCATAGTTTTCCTAAGCCAGATGGAAATGGGTGCACATATTACATGATCCCTGATATCAAAGTGTGAGGATCCTATAACTAGAAATTTTCATACATCCGAGTTGATAACCATACTACTTTTTATAATTATTTTGATATATATTCCATTGATTATGAAACTGCCTTACTCTTTCCAAGAGATTTATTCGTACATTTTTATATAATGTGTTAATTTAATCCATGGTTGAAATCTTTTCAATCACATTGAATTATAGAATTTTCTTTTAAAATTAAAATTTAATTCCATAATTAAATTATTTAAAATTAAAAGAATTATTTTATTTATTATGGGGTTATATTTTATGAAACAATTAGTGGTAAAATTTTGGGATTTTATCTCACACCCTACCTCTTCCTCTAAAAATTTGTAGTTTTTTTTCTATTAGGTTGGGTAAATTAAAAACACCTCTTTGAGAAAGAGGAAATTCCTAATCCTTTGAGATTGGAGTGTTAATAGCATCATAATGTTTGAGTTTCGTCTTTTCAATTGTTAGAGTACATTGATGATGTGATGCATTGGTTTATGATATAACTTCATGGATTTGTGTACCTTCTACCAATGTGATTGTGAACATATTAACATTTATATATTTGTTAGGATATTTTAATATCAAATTCATTCCTGTATTTATATTATATTATATATTGTGTTGTTTTCCAACCCATGGGGATCATTAATGCCCTTCATTCCATGTACGTGCTGGTTCAGGTATTAGTGTACTTGGGTATCCAGGATGGATTCTGACAAAGTTGTATCTAAGGTGTAGGTTGAGCATTATTTATTGATTCCATTATGTAGTTGATAGATCTTTTTGGGATATAAGTCATACTTACAAGTGATTTCATGTCTATATCTTGTCGTAATGATCCTTAATCCACCATGTTCGTTTTATGAAAGGTTTATTAGAGAAAAATACTAGTTTTATCCGTAATTGTTTTTTGGATAGATGAAATAAAAATATAAATTCTTATATGATGAGATTATGTTCCTGATTAAACATGTTTTAGTGTTGATCTAGGTAACCTTCTGAATGATTCAATGTTGTTTTTTGATATTTTTTGGCTTCATTCATCATAGAATAAGTGTGAATAGAATACATGTGTAATATGTCAATGAACCACTATGGAAAAACACTCATGTGGCCCATGATCTTGTTCGGATTATTGTATGTGATTTATAATCTCTTGGACAGGCACCTACACTTGTTCCCTTATAGGCTCTCGTGGTGGAACCTTATTAGGATATATTATAGAATCATTCTCAGTAGTTCCTTAATTAGAAACCACATGATTTCCAATTATGTAAATATACTTAAGAGTATGAGAACTTGTTGAAGAATATAGAGATTTTTTAATGGAAACTATGTATTATATTAATTTAATTTGTGATACATTTATGTGGGAGGGACCAATAAAAATATTGTTGGATTACATGGATATAGTGTAGAATCATGAGGGTTTTGAGTGGAATAAATTTTATTTTCTTATCAATGATTAGATATATCTAGAGTCTATAGTATTGGATAAATCTATTGAGTTTCTCAAACTTGGTTTGGATGATAGGGCCATCAAATAGTATTAGAATAAATTTTCCAAGAATTTGATGTTTTCACGTGATATTATATCAAAGGAGAAGACGAATACTTTACAGATCAAGATGGGACTTTAATATGTTATACATTTTGATGTTTTCTATTCTAAGATCACTTCTTATTCTAGAATGTTTTATTTTGAATTCATGGTCAAACATGATCGAGCTAGTATGTAAGGTTTGACAAGAGTTCTTTTTTCTCCCAGTGATAGTTCTATTTGTTCCATTAAAGGAAATGAAAATAATTATGAGTCACATTTATTTTCATAGTAGTAGGGTTATTCTATAAGTCCTTTCATGCATTCCAAAGGACCTTTTACTTACTTATAGTTTTTTAGGCCTATGCATTTGAAATTCTTTTTCACTGAGGCACCCATGATCTACATTTCATGTGGATGTTCAGGACACACGCAGAAGTACTATTATATCTTCTGTATTCTATGTAGTGGCATGGGAACATCTTCCCCAATTATCACTATGTTGAAATTGTATAATTTAATATCTAAAGGTTTTCGACCATATTAATCCAGAATAAAGATTCTTCATGTAGTTGTTGAGTCTCTATATGTAGCTGATATAGGTATAGTGACTGTGGTAGGTACCATCACTATAGATTCATCTTTAGTGACTTTTTTTCGATACTAATGCATATCAATCATATATATGAACTCATATTTTAATCCTACTAAATATTCCTGTAGATATTTAATCATATGAGATTGATATTACTATACCCTTTAAAATTATTCTAGATCAAGATCATTAATGTCATGCTTGTGTTTTCTCTTTATCAATGATTGATGTTACATGGTATTTTATGTTTCTAAAAATGAAACTTCTTGATGGATTTTTTTGGATGGATTGGTTAATTTCTAATAAATCATAAATTGACTATTATCATTGATAAGTCTCCATTACTATGAATGTTGGGGTGTTTCGTATATTTCAAGGTGAGTAGGACCCAAGGTCGAGTAGAGTCAGACCATCTTATCCAGAGTTGGGGAAAGTTGTATCAGTATTTTCTTTTAATCTAGAGTAGTAATATTTGATCTATGATCTCCCTCTATATGACATTATGAATCCTAAATTTTTCTTTTTTGAATTTTATGGGTTTTTGAGATTAAACCATGTAGAATGTTATATGTGTTTAGTGACTGGTACTCAAATAGTATATGAACCTTCTTACCATAAGTATCTAGATGAAATAAATGAGTTTAAGAATTAGTTGGATAATCCTATAGAGTAAGGATTAATATTCTTGATCATATCTCCTTGGGAGGAACCTTTTCTCATTGCTAAGAATGATGATGGGATAATTCACATATGTGTTGAATAAAAGAAAATCAATTGAGTTATGATAAAGAGGAAGACTATTTTTCCACAGACTGTTGATGTAATTGACAAGATAAAATTGGAGAAGTGGTTCTCAAAGATTCATCTTTGTTCTGGTTACCATTAGTTGTGAATAAATCAATATTACAATCATAAAACCCCGATCCAGAGTTGGTATGTACATTATGTGTATCCTTTCATTCCATTTGGTCAAAAAAATGCTCCTGAAGTCATTTTGGATTGGATTAATAGGTTCATTGATAAGTATATTAATATGTTCATGGTGGTGTTTGTGGATGGAATCCATGTTTATTCTTAGTTATAGGATAATTATTTGCATCATATGAGATTATTTTTATAATTACTGTAAAATCACTCACAAAATTTCAAGCTATAGAAATGTGATTTATAGAGTTGGGAAGTGAATATCATGGGAAGCAAGATCTTAGAACATGTTTTAACATTTTATACTCATAAGGTTAATGTTGTAATGACACCAGATAAAATATTTAATTATTTTTATATTTAGATCTTATTAGGTTTATCTGGGCATTATCATTTGTTCATAAGATATTTCTCAAAGAAGGATTCTCTAATGACTGTACTCACTTTGAAGGGGGAAAATTTTGTTTTTTATGATAAATTTTAGTGTGGATATGTTGATCTGAAATTTATTTTTGATTCTACACAGGAATTGACTCTTCTAGTGGTCACATAGTCGTATGTGGTATTCTATGTTGCATGAGGTTAAGATTTGGTATTTATTTCGTTTGTGGGGTGATCATGATGTTTTATATGGCTCTGAAAATGTTTGAAAAAATGAGAATAACTATCAGATATATTCCCATGAATGCGTAGTTATGATTCATGTGCTTATGATTTGGCATGATTACCTTTTCAAAGAATGGTTTACAATATATTCTGACCACAATATATTGAGTTACATATTCACCAAAAAATATTTGAACCTTCCTTAGGGAAATTGGGTGGAGTATATAAAATCTTTTGATGTTGATATTTCCTATAACCTAGGGGAAGTTTAATGTCATTACTAATTCTTTGAGAATGAAACCTCCTATCTAGGCCATGGAAGAATCAACATAATAGTAAAACCTGATTTATCCCTTTGTACATTTGCATATAAAAGATTGAGAAATAGGGTTAAAGTATTTCTTGTCCAATATTTCATTAACCTATTATATTATCAAGTTTATTATTAAGGAAAAACATCTTGATGATGAGTTTTGTGGAATTAGATACTCTATTTATGGTGGGGATACCATTAATGACAGGTAATTTTCCCTAGAGGGTATTCCATTCTTTTAGAATTAGTTTTTTTTCGCCATTATCTATGTAAAAATATGTGGTGCTCGATTTTCATCATTCATAGTGGGTTGTGAAGCCAAGAACCATAATGATGTTCTATAGTATAAATCATCTATTATTGTTTCCTTTTTTTAGACTAGGAATTTTTGATATTTTTTCTTGCATTTTTATACTTTCCAACATGTCATGGATGAGCACCAGATACCTTCAGGATTGCTTCATCCACATCCAGTGCCAACATAGAGATGGGATGACAATTCTATATACATTTTTTGTCGTCCATGTAACCGATCAAAGAATAATGATGTGTGGTTTGTAACTAATATGATGACCAAATCATCTCACTTAATACAAATCCATGATCGAACCAAATTTAGGGACTTGGTAAATCACTATGTGAAAGAGATTGTAAATTTTCACAAAGTATTATCTGTTATTGTCTCTGATAGGATCCATGTTTTTCTTATCACCTTTGTAGAAGAATTTAGGAGGCATTGGGATATCAGTTTCATCTGAATATAGTGTACCATCCGTAGTTGGATTTCAAGACAGATAGAGCTATACATAGTCCCAAGGATATGATTCTTTTATGCATCCTTCACATTAGAGGATCTTGGGATGACCATTTAATACTAGTTTGATTCAATTTTAACAATACATACAAGTCTGTGAATAGAATAGATCATTTTTTGGCCTTGTATGGAGAGAATTTTAGATATCCATTATTTTGGTCATTGATTAGTGAAATTTCCTGGGTTAGAATAAGCTCGGTCTAAGAGATAACAAAAATATTCAATTAATTATTTAGAAATTTTTTAAAATATTTATTTGGTTTAAATATTATAATGATCATTGACATATACCATTGGGGTTTTAATTTGGCGATAGTATTTCCTGAAATTTACACCTTATTTCGTTCAACAACAGCCTTGGATTAAATGGAAGCTTTCTCCTCATTTTATGGGACCTTTTTAGTTCATTGTTTAGGTGGGGAAATTATATTACAATTTATATCTTCTTCTAATGTTGATATTGAATCAAAATGTGGTCCATGTATCATAGCCATAGAAATATCTTTTTGATCCATATCATGTTTGGAGATATAGTAATATTGATTTTGAGCATGATTTAACTGTGACTGAGCATCCAGTTCGGATAGTTGATTTGGAGAAAATTTTACTTCCTGGGAGGATGATACTGTTTTTTGTGTGTTGTGTAAGTATGGTTCTAATAAACATGTTACATGGGAGATAGATTCACTGATGAGAGAGTATAGGCCTCATCGTTTTTATTTGGAATCTATTTGATAGGTATTCTAGGGATAAAAAGTCTCTATGGTGAGGAGGTTGTAACATCCCATTATTGATTTTCATGTACTCATCATCCCTCATTTTTATCATTATTTTGTTGGGTTTTTCCTTGTATAATTTCATTTAGAAAATTGTAATTTTTGAAATATTCTATGTTTTTGTAGGGTTGGAGCATGGTTTTCACAAATCATGTGCCCACCTAGTGAAAATTTTAAAACCTTGGATAATGGGGATTTTAGGTTTGGAACATGGTTTGAAAAATCCAACACCCACATAGTAAAAAATATTTCACCCCAATAGATGGGTGCATTCTTATGGAACTCAATGTGTCTAATTGTGATGCCTTACAAAGCATACAATGCTCGCAATTATTTAAATTATGAGAAATTATCTTAAAATTCCATGAACCCCCATTTTATCTCTCACACATCCTTAACTAATTGTTTCATGATTTCCAAGGTCATGTGGTCTCTCAAGAACCAATTATGGATCCTCCATACCCTATCTTTGATGAATTTAATAATCGATGGAATATCTTATCAGTCTTTGGAAATTGTTTATTCTCTCAATCCTTCTCTCCAACACTTTCTTTATTTCGTCCATATTTTTTTCATATCATCACATGTTTTATCGATCTAAAGATTATTCATTTTGATTTTGAATTTATGTTGGATTTTTTTACGTCTGTTATCATAATTCATTATCTGAAAACCCCCATTGCGATTGTTGAGTTTTGGTACTAGGAATAAAGGTAGATGGTTCTATATGATATTGGCCAATTTATTAAACAATTGATTGTTTTCTGTTTTAAATTGATTTCAATTGATTTATGAAAATCCAATCTGATTAGAATTATATTTGAAAATGATTATAATGGAATTATGGAAATATCACCTAATTCAATTGAAATTTCAATTTGGGGTGTATTTTGGACATTGATGGTATTTTTAAATTAAATCATCATTTTTTTAACAATATGGCTCAAATAGAACCAATAAAAAACTAAGACAATTTTTCTTTTGTAAAATTTTTAATTGATGAATACCCCATGTTTTTATTGAAATTGAGTTGACATTTGTATAGAGAGAATGGGAAATTTATTCATGAATTATAATTATGAATTTTAAATGAAATGATATTCGCATTTCAAACTAATTTATTAAGCATGATTAATCCAAGGTAGTTAGTGGGTTATTTGGGAAAAGAATTTCAGGTTCTTAATTCCCTAGAAACAAATCAATGATGAAAAATCTAAATAATATCTAGTCTATCCGATCATATTCATTCTTATTTGTTGATGATTCTTATTCATCCTAATCCGGGGGAACATATGTATACATATGCCATGATCAATGATTTGAGAGTTTTGGGATCCTATAAATAGAAACTATCTTACCACAACATAGATGACCATGGTGAATGCTATGATTATTTTGATACATATTCCATTGTTTTTGAAACTTCTTTACTCATTCCTAGTACTTTATATAATCTATTTTATATAAATTGATTAATTAATCCATTGTTTAAATTTTTTCTGTCACTCTAAAATGAATCTGGTTTTCATTTAAATATGGAAATTTACAACCATGCCTTTTTTAATTAAAAGTGAAAGAATGATTTGGTTTACTTCTATGATTTTTTATTTAAGAGTTTATGTTTTTTTGTCTACCAAGATCAAGTAAAGGGGAAGGGACCCTTAGAGGGTATGGATTTTTTTTAACTTTGGGGCTTATAGTGTTGATATCTATGGTATGTTTTAGTTCTTTATTGTCTGTTTTCTAGGTTCAATTATAATGTACTATTTTGGGTTTTGATATGCCTCTTTATATTCTGACACCTTCTCCCTATGATGGTATGAGTACACTGACATGTATCTTATTAATTTGATATTTTTACCTTTAAAATTAGTTTCTTGTTTTTTATTATATGGTGATAGATATTGGTCTCCATCCTATGGGGATTAGGAATGACCTTCGGGGCATGCCCTGTTTTATCGGACATCAAGGTACATGATAATTTAGGTTAGATTTTGAAAATTTAAATTAAAACGTTGAAATTGTTAAAAAAGATTCAAGATCGATTATTAATACATATTTCAGTTCCTTAAAAACATTCATTCAATATATCAAGTATTTTGTTTTTTTTAAAATAAAATAAAACATGTATTAGAATGAATTATCAATAGAACAATAAAATAAAAGTGTTTTTCACCACATATTCCCCTTAATTAAAAATCAATCATATACATTGTTAATTTAAATTTGAATGAAATATAAATACATTACATCGAGTTTTAATTTTTTGTAAGTTCTCCAAATTCCAATTATTTGCATCAATGATCTTGACAATAGTCTTCTACGAATACAAAATTATCTTATTCATGGCTAGGTAAGTTTACATGATAATTGGGGAATTTTTTGTAGATCTAGGTTGCTTAATGTGAGATAAAGATGTTATAGGATGGATTTTCTTTTATAATTTAGGGAGTGGTCACACTTTTTATTCTTGAAATGATTAAATTATATTAATTTATTACTCAATAAATATGACCCCAAAATAAAAATATAAAAATAAGGGATGATATAGGGTCTAAATATGTCAAACAGATATGAGTTAGACTTGTTTTTTTGTTTTGGTATACATAATCACATTATTAAACCCCCCTATATACCAGTTTTCACCTAAAATGGGTGAAAAATTTATCATTATTTTACAATTCATTATCAAAAAAATAATGTTGTCCTTAATACCAAATATTTATCATGACTATAGATAATATGTATTACATTTTATCAAATTTTATTTATAGATGTGGCAGAATAAAATATCAAATTTAACCAGTATTACATGATGAAATTTCGATTATAGAGAGAATGATTTCATCTGTATAAAATGTTTTTATATCAAAATATGACATAAAATTAATTACATTGACAATAATATGATTATTAAAAATATTTATGAAATAATTTTACATTGAATGTATTTTAAGAAAAATATTTGAACCTTGTAAAATCATGAACCGAAAATATTTTTTTCAAAAAAATACTATTTTTCATTATATATAGAAAAAAAATATTTAGGAGAATTTTCAAACAAACCACTCTATGATAATTTTCACATCATGATTTAAAAACTGAATTCATTATTTTAATACACATTCAATATTTGGTTGAAATTAAAAAAATATATTTTTCCCAAAAACATTTAAAGGCCATTTTTCTCTAAA
Source organism: Viscum album (assembly GCA_963277665.1). NCBI lineage: Eukaryota > Viridiplantae > Streptophyta > Magnoliopsida > Santalales > Viscaceae > Viscum > Viscum album. The sequence continues at coordinate 1,558,600,574 of OY728160.1, forward strand.
AATGTATTTTTATGCATATAATGACATTACAAAAAATTCAGTAATTATTTATAAATATATATTTAATTAGTATAAAAATTTTATAAATATTTCTCAAAATTTTAATATCCCTATTCATTCCCTCAATTGAAGAGCTAGATTGTAATTTCATATTATATTACAATTCATTTTTTATTGGGGTTTATTGGATCACATGATATCAATAAAATTAAATTTATTTGAAGTGAAATATAACAGAAAATATTTGGGTGTTATACTCATTAAACATAAAATTAATTTCATACTCTAAAATATTTCACATGGATACAAAAAAACGAGGATATATTTGTTTCACCACAACCTTAGATTCTAATGCAGCTTTTTGAATTTCAAATTCCTTCATAAAACAATAACAAGGTGTTAAGTTGTGTATTGCATTAATTTTTCTCTATAATCAAAATTTTCAATAGGATAATCTTCATAACAAATATCACTCCACTATGGTACATTATTTGATTTTGGTGAATGTTAATTTTCTAGTATATAATTCCTTAGGATAGATTCATGGGCTACATTATGAACATTAAGAAGGCTCGATGGACGTTCCATGGGAAAAGTTGTAGTCGCCACTCATTCAAGAATACTTAAGGGAATAATAAATATAGGGATTTCATTTACATTCTTTCTAAATCTGATAAACATATTTATTGGAGAAATTTCAAGGTATACCTTCTCTCTAACTTCTAATTCAATATTTCAATGACAATTATTAACATAACTATTTTATAAACTATGAGTTTCATTGATGTGCTGATGAGTATCTATAACCTTCCTGAAAATATAATTATCTTGATCATTTCGAAAAATAATTTATTCTATAATTTCATCTCATCACATTGAGTTCTACACATATCACAATATAGAGATTCATAATGATCCATCTGAATGATTGAGTGAAATCTATTATTGTAATACAATTTGAAAATCAAAAGGTGTTAATACCAGCAACCATATAAATCATGTGAACATGAAAAAAATATCTTCCAGGGTTTGAATGGTTATATAATACTAATTATTCATCCAGTGATGATAATAACCACTAAAAAATGTCTATGTATCTAGAGATTGATAAATAATTCACGAAAACATCGAGGTAAACCTTGGATCGTGAATAGATACAATAGAATGTGTTACACTATGAAAAATAAACCATATTTAATATATATCCAGTCATGAAGAGAAAGAGATTAATTTTATCTAATATTATTATATAGAAATGATTTTATAAGGTAGTCAAATATAACCCATGTAATCTTATAGAATTTAGAAATATTGTTTAGTCTGTTGAAAAAATCAATGGTGGGTTTTCCCATTTCAATTATGATATGTGTAATGATTATAACATCCCATTATAAATATGTCTCTCATCCATAATATATTGAAAACCCAAGAAGCAATATTATAATATACAATATTTCATTTCATGTTATCCAACCAAAAATACCATTTCAGATCTATCTTAATATATTTATTTATTACTATGAGGATGAATAGAGAATGATAACATATGAGATAAATAAAAAAACTTCTTATTCATTTCTGGTATTGGTGGGACACATACGCAGTTCCCAAACCATATCATTCTATTATGATCATGTTTTAATAGAGGAACATTTATCACCTTCTTTTTTAGTTGTATAAATTTATTAAGTGCCTCTTTAATCTTAAAATGGATTAATTATTGAACAATAATTTTAGATTGATAATTTTCTCTTATTCACTTAAGATTTAAAAATCCATCTTCTAAAATATTGAAATATTCGATCTCTTCTGACCCTGATAATAGAAAATATTTCATTATCATTTATACAAAGACTATGTGCCTCCTTTTTCTACTCAAGGCGGTAATGTGTTGAGTAATTAAAATCATTATTCCACTCCCACCACCATCTCCATGTAATATTCAACTCTTTCTAAGTGAATATATCCTTAAACTTTATTGATTAGTATATATGTTATACCATTATACATATAGATACTCCCTACTGATCATTAATTATAAAATTAAAATAACTAAATCTAAATAATGAGCATGTTAGTTTTTCTCCTGAATTGATAATTTTCCTAAGGAATATTCTTTCAACATATCATTCTTCTATAGATACATCCCATTATATTCATCTTTGTGTCAATATTTATTAGAAATAATTTATCATTGTATGGTAATTTAGTGAAGGTGTGTTAACCAACCATAAATTATGGTCCATGAAATTTACTTTCCATTCATTTATCAAAAGGAATATGAAAATCTTCTTAGATAGTATGGTGATTTTATTAGATATCCATGAGAAATTATTCAATAATAACTTATAATATCCATCCAATCCATATAAATTATGGATCATAGTCATAGTGGTTTTTATGGGAGAATTTTTAATGACTTATAACAATGATAGATCCATCGATATATATTCCCATGAGATTATATGACCCAAAATTGAAATTTTTATAGAACATATTCAAATTTTTAATTTTTTCATAAAATATATCCTTCATATGACTCATTAAAACAATTATAAAGTAATCTCCATGATCATAATTTCTTTTAGAATATAAATTATTATAATCAATTATGGGAAAAATTATAACTATAATCTCTGATGACACTTTCTATAAAACAATGAATAGAAATATGGTATTAGTAAGTATAAATGGAAGAAAAATTAATTTCTAGTATCAATACCTCAAATGGAATTATTTTATGGGTACTTATTCATATATGACCCTTAATTTATTATATCTAGATCAAATATCAATCTTGTAAAATACTGATCTCTTTATAATTAACAAAAAAGTCAGCAATATGTGAAATAATATTCCAATTCCTGATCATGATCATGTAATTTTCAAGATAATAAATGAGAATTCACATTTATCAATTTTATTTTTTTGAGAAAAAATACTAGGTGAACTCTAATGTGATACACTTTTACAAATTAATCATTTATCAATATTATCTAATGGTTGTTTCTTCAATTCCAACAACTCAATCATGGACATTCGATATAAGGATTTTGAAATAGGTGTGGAACCAAGTGTTTGTTATAAAGGAAAATCAACTTTAAAATTCATACAAAGACTATGGAATCATCCAAAAATACCACATTGAACTCTTAGAAATTATGAATACCGTATATATTGAGTATCTCCCCACAAATTTATGACTTACAACCTTTTTCAATCAAAAGTAAAACACATTCAATTGATTCCATTTTCATTAGAAGTTAATATTTATCATCAAAATGGATGTTGATCGCATGTTTGTTTGAAATAAAAAAATTTACACCCCTTTTGTAGATATTTGATATATTATTCAAATAAATAATCCAATCAATCCTAAAAATAAGAAAATTATAATATAGAAATAATTATTATATTATCAAGAAGAACAGTCCAAAAATATCCATTCAGATAAGAATCATAGAAATGGGTTGTGATTGTCATACCATTAATATATTTCTCTATGGATTAAAAATTTAATCATGAAGGTGGTATTTTTTACACTTAGTAAATTATTCATTTATAAAAGTGTGGGTAGATATAGAATCAAATAATAAATTACTAGTTATTAAGTATATGGTAAGTGTATCTTTCATCAGATCAGTATCAACCCCACATAAAAATAGTTTTCATGTAATATTTCATAATTTATTTGGGTAAAGTGGTTAAATATATCAATCATCTTCACTTAACATCAGATTTGAGCACATGTTAGAATAGCCACCACACTTATTTTATTGTAGACATTTTATTATGGGTGGTTTATTCTGTGTAGATTTATAATTATTCTCAGCGTTATCAGTTTTATACCAATCACATTAGTATTTTATTTCCATATTAACATCATTTACAAACTAAAATGTTTTATGAGTCCCATTTAGCAAATTTTCCCTATGACTCATTCCACACATCAAGCATAATGGGAGGCTCTTCTTCTCCTATCCATGACATTTATTAGTTAAATTTTCTTTGAATTCCATCATTATTTTCTTATCAAAACCTTCATATTAATGGGGAATTCCAAACTCTAATTCCACCTTGATAGCATAATAAATTATTCTACATGGAGAATGTTTTCCTATATTGATAATTCCCTTTGTATACATAGTTTTATGAAAATAAATAATTGATAAATATCACATCCTATTTATTTGAAAATACTATAATCATACCTCACTAGTCATATAAATTTTTCATCATAGGTACAAATGGATTTATCATAATTATAATTTTTACAAGAAGTCCTTTATCTCTTCTCAATTAAAGACTACGATGAACATAATTTTTTCAAAATACCTCACTACTCTCCTCTCACTCTATAAAGTATATATTTTCCATTTTTCTCTCGTTATTTTTAGGAGTTAACAATTGATAGATTCCCCTTCAAATTTTCAATCAACTAAAATAAACTTTCTATGATCTGAATATTGGATACTGGAGAATATCATTTTCATGGAACTGATGCATTGAATAGAGACTAGTGTATCAGTGAACCCACTAATAGATGGTAGTGGTTTTCTAAATATGTACTCAAAAAAAAATTTACCCCACCATTTCCCATTTTTAATATCCATATAATTAATATATTTATAATTTCTTATAATTAAAACAACTATATTTCTCATTCCATATACTAGAATATTTGTCCACTTAGGAGGATAATGATTTCACTTTCCGTCATCTTTAGGGATAAAAATGATCTTTTAGGTTATAATAATTTTATAAATCAAAAATTTATAGTATGAGAAATAGTAATCATTGTGAGAAAATAAGTAATCACTAAAAATAATTAATATGATATCTAAATCATGGTACTTTCTTTTCATCCTTGAACACCATAGGTTTAATCTTGTTTATCCTTTGTCATAATAATTTAAAACCCATCATATTTATTCATAAGTAAAATGTGATTTGACCCAATAATATCTTTGGGGAGCATAGAGCCTAGTGTTCAATATTACGCCCACTCATCATGCATTAGTGTTGATAGAGGTAATATATGATACATTCCATTTAGAGTTTTCAAAAATATATATATCATTGCTACAACCACATGAACTTTCTAGCATCCAAATATGGATGTATTTTTTATAGAAAATTTCACGTATTTCTTTACTATCTCATAGTATGTTCACTCACATATATGATTTTAACAATGTTTCATAGAAAATTATTCTCATACCAATCTCAATAAAACTAAAACTTCTATGATCACAACTATAGTGATCCATACCAATCATACATAAATATTCAATCATTTAAATGAATAATCAATATAAAAAATTATCATCCACAAAATAAACATAGAGTCTTTATGGAATTGGTAACTCGGATACATAAAACAAAGGTATATACAAGATCTATATCATCCCTCACATAGTACTACACTACATGAACCCTTATCAAAAATATTACATACGAAAACAATATTCATATCTTGTGTCAAATATAAAATTGAAAAGGGTAAGAACTTATTTTTGATATGGGTAAACTGGGGAGATATCAATGATCATTTAATCATAATACTAGTATTTCAATTTCAGAACATGGGATTATCCTTTAAAATCCATATCAAAAAATTCTTACACCATAAACATCAATAATGGAATAAATCCTGGTAGTTCATAAGAAATGAATCATAATGGAATCAATGATCCTGACCCATGATAACATAACATTGGAATAATATATGGACATAAAATAGTGTCATAAATTGTAAATGTAAGAACCCAGTTCTTATTTTTGAGGAACAGGTTTCTTTTTTGATCTTTTCCTTAAGTGTTTTAAGAAAATAAGGAAATTGGGGAAAATCCTAATTTTTGTGACTACACACCGTGTACTTTTCCACACGGCATGTACTTTGTCCATGTGGAAGGAGTACACAGGGCATGTAGGTTGGTCGACGATGATGGGTGTAAAAACCGACTACATGCCGTGTAGTGGTTATTTACACGCCATGTAGTCAGTCGGTAGGTAAACAGTAAGGCGATGGCTAGCTGAGTGACAGTACATGCCGTGTACTCAGGTATTGCACATCGTGTACTCATGTCGACAGAAGAACAGTGCCACACTAGTGAAAAGCCACCGAAGGAATAGTTTAAAAAATGAAAACTACACACCGTGTACCCAATAGTACATGCTGTGTAGTCTGTGTTTTTCACTTAAAATGGGTTGTAGCCTCCCCTGTTCATAGGGAAGGCTTAGAACTGGAGGAGGAGTCGAGAAAGAGGGCCGAACCTTAGAGGAGCTCCAGATCACACATCGGGAATCAGTTTCCACCTCTTTCAATTTCGTTGGGACCGTACAGGTAAGAATTTCCTTATCCTTATGTTTTTCTTACCAATTCTTTCCTAAGGGGAAGTTATTGATAGTTGAACAAGATTTCTTTCACCTCATATCTTCATTGTTTTTGGACAAATTAAGGATCTGCGTTCATGTTTGCCGCTCAAGGGGCGTTTGAAGTAGGTGGCTTGGAGTCTAAATTACAACTGTTGTGTGTTTTTGTGTATTTTTGTGCTATGAACCAATGTTGGGGTATCATGTGGCTAAGTTCGTGGCTTTTTTGAATACCTAAAACTATAATGTTAATTAAATTTGATAATAAAGTGTTGTTTGGTATCGCTTCTTTGATCCAGGACCACCCCTGGGGTGTGTTCCTCTGTTTAGCCGTTTGGCCAGGATACTCGAGGGTATGCCATGTTTACTTTATGCATTACTTTTTCCTTGAGAGGAATTGTAAATAATTGCATGTTTAAATGTTGGGCATGTCCCGGTTAATTTATATCTTGAGGGCATGGTTACATTATATCCTGAGGGCATAGATATTTTATAGCCCGAGGGCGTGGATATATTATATCCTGAGGTCGTGGATATTTTATAGCCTGAGGGGCTGGATATTTTATAGCCTGACGATGTGGATATTTTATAGCCTGAGGGTATTTATATTTTATAGCCTAAGGGTGTGGATATTTTATAGCCTGATGGCGTGGAAATTTTATACCCTGAGGGCATGGATATTGTACAGCCTGAGGGTGTGAATACTTTATATGCCTGAGGGCGTGGTTACTATATTGTCCTGAGGTCATGGTTATATTATATTAGCCTGAGGGTATGGTTCTGATGAGACTAGAATGTTATTAAAATTTAAGGTTATATGAATAATAAAAATGGAAATATAACTGGTAAAGTTAGTTACTTTGGAGTACTGCTTAGTTTATTGCATTTTATTACCGCACATTATTGTTGCATATTTTCACACAGTTGGGCATGGTTCTTTGGTGGGTGGGTACAAGGATTTGTTTCTCACACCCTATTTGGGACATGTATTCAGCCCAAATAGATTACGTTTCTTTAGGTGTCAAGAGTGTAAAGGGTCCCTATATAGGTACATGATTGTAGTAGAGAAGTAGGGGAGCATAGGACCAAGCTTAGGATCATGATGTTGCCGGCTATTTTGTTCTGTTTTGTTGTACCTGCACATTCTATTGTATATTATTGTACTATTGTGTAAATTTTTTTGGATATTTTCTTAGAACTTGAGACATGTTTCTTCATTATCTATATAACGGTTGGTTATCGTTTTCTGCAGTTGTTTATTTTAATTGTTTATGGTTTATTGCTTCTGCTGTTATTGTATGTTTTATTTAGTATTCCACTGCACTGCACTTTGAAAAATGAGGGAATTGTTTATCCACTATCAGTCCTAGGCCCTCATTGTTAGTCGGTAGCCTCTGGCGTTTGGGGAAATGCTCTTGAGGTCATGTGGCCAACCAGGTTCGGGGCACCCGTTGAGTGGCACCCAGATCCGAGACGTTACGAATTCATATCAGTGGAGATTTATTTTCTTTGAAAAACAGTTTGGAGCCTTAGTTAGGTATTGGATAGAAATGGTAGTTGTTAATATGTTGTTCCTGGGAGTAGCTAACCCGTGTACAGTGAAAAGCCAGTCTACCTCATAATTGCAATTTTTCTGATTTTGAAAATTTTACAGTTGATTTGATTTCACCATTGGGTGACGTACTTGTAATTGTGTTGTTTATATTTTATCCATAGGTGCTATTTAGTTGCAACCTGATGAGATGAGGGTATTCTAACTCATGCATCATTTAGGAACATGCTAGAAATCACATGCCATGCATAGTTCCATGCCATTTAGGTGCATTAGAAATTTCATGTTGTTGTGATAGTAGTTGTGCTAGAAAAACATGTTGTTGTGATAGCTGCATTGATAAATACCTGTTGTGTGATAGGGTATTTTTTTGTGATCTTGTTGATAGAATGGACTCCAACTTTGGTTTTTGGGGAGTATGGGCCCTCATTGACCATAATTTGGTGGATCATTGACTGTTAATCTTGTTATAACACATATAAGATGCCAAACTTTGGTTTGTAGGAAGTATGGGCCCTCATGGGTCAGAATTTGGCACTAATGTGTTGTTTTACAGTATTTTATGGGTTCCAAAGTTGTTTCAGAGGCTTAATGTTCGGAAAACCCAGGATACACGCCATGTAGTTCCTTGAACACACGTTGTGTTCTCTTCTGTTTAGGAAGCAAAGAAAACTTTTTAAGTACATGTCGTGTACCCTCAGTACATGCCGTGTACTATCTTCCAGTTTCATAGACCGTGTGGGTGGGGACACGGGGGTAGGGAATGGTTTGGAGAAATACATGATTTGTACCAGATCTACACGCCGTATAGTGTTGACCCGGAGTCTGGCCGTCTAACTAACATCACAGGTTGGTGGAATCTTTTTGTACACACCGTTTCAATGATGAAAACGATGTGTAGTCTGACCTGGGGACCCGGCCGAGTAACGAAGAAACATGGGTTGGTGTTACCTCTTCTTGAACACATCGTGTACCTGAGGGACACGCCGTGTAGTTTTGACCAGTGATAGACCATGTGGAATTAGTCGTGGGGCTGGGGAAATTGGGTGGTGTACATGCCGTGTGCAGGTATAACACGCTGTGTAGTTCTGGCCGAGTAGTCAGTCGTGTCACGAATGACAAGGGTAGTTGGAAAAATACACCATACAAGCCGTGTAGTTTATATACATGCCGTTTAGTTTTATTCAATGGGAGTTGTGTGTCTTAGTCGTATAGAAGGACCTGGGCTGGGGAAGAAAATTCAGGTACACGCCGTGTAGTTAGTATACACACTGTGTAGTCTTGTTGTGAAATCTTGAATACCTTCTTCTTCCTGTTTCCCTTTTGGTTCCTTCGGTTAAAATCTTTGATTATCTAGGTCTAAGGTCTGCGTTTGACCTTGTAGAGTCATGCCGCTGAGACAAACATGTGTTGTTCTCCAGGAGAGAGGAAATGATTATACTCTAGAGATGGTGGGCCATGGGCTACCAATGGATCCCCCAGCAGAGCCAGATGCAGCACCATCTGTTATACTGGACACAAGCACGGATGCGTAGTTCCGTGAAGGCTTTATGTGGTTCATACAGACCATTCAGGGAGCACCGTCGGCTGCCACATCTATGGATGTGTTGACTCGTATATTCCAGCAGCAGATTCTGCCTACGTTTTCAGGGGATAGAGGACCACAGGCTATGGAGTCTTGGATGAAGTCTATGCAGACTACTTTCAAGCATCTTGATATGCCTCTAGGGTGGAGGGTCAAGCTCATGACTTATATGTTGCGTGACTCCTCCAAGAGGTGGTGGGATGTTACCACTTAGATAGATCATCATAGAGACATGACATGGGAGTATTTTTAGATAGATTTTTATGATTTCTTCTTCCCAGAGACACTGAGGGTATATAGATCTCGAGAGTTCATTAATATGCAGTAGGGCACTATGTCAGTGATGGATTATTCCGCTCGTTTCACTGAGCTTTAGCATTTTTCACCCGTTCTGGTGGGTGATGAGACTTTGAGGGCTAGACGCTTCGAGGATGGTCTTTTCAATGACATCCGAGCACTGGTGAATGTTTTCAGGTTTCCTACAGTACATCCTATTGTGAACCAGGCGCTGATTACAGAGAGAAACCTTCAGGAAGCTAGTAGTGCAGGCCAAGGTGGTTCAGCACCAGTTTCTGGTACTATTTCTACGGGTAAGAGTAAGCGATAGATGAGTTTCTCTCATGGTGGCATTACTAGCCAGTCTGTCATGTGGTATCAGTTTGGTAAAGAGGGGAACAAGAGATAGTATTGTCCACATGACCCAGTGGAGTGACGAGTCTGCGGCAAGATGGGTCATCTGCAATGATTTTGCAGGACTTTTCTACCAGTGCCTAGTGAGAGGGGTTCTGTGTGGACTCAGTGTGTGGGAGTAGGATCAACAGATTCTTTTCAGTCGGGGAACTGGGATACATCAGGATGTACAGGCAGAGATGGTGGTCATGGTCATGGTAGCCAGACACCAGGATCTCAGAGGAATTAGGGTGGGACAGCTCAGGGTAGATAGGTTGTGTCACAAGGTCGTGGCACTGGGCAGGCATATGCAGTGAAATAGACCCAACAGGAGCAAGATCCCGGACCTTCTACTATCATAGGTACTATTCAAGTAGCTTATGTCTTATCTTTAGTACTTTTTTATAATGGTGCTACACATAGTTTCATATTTGTGCACATTGTGGAGAGCCTTGGGCTCTGTGTTTCTTCTTCTTCTGTTGTTAGGAGGCTAGACACTTCGTTGGGGACTAGAATAGCTGGTGTGGGTCAGTGCAAGGAGTGCCCCTTGAGGTGTGTGGGTGTCACTTTCTTTGGGACCACTATGTGTTAGAGATGATGAGCTATGATGTCATTCTCAGAATGGACTGGTTGGTTCCCTTTTGAGCCTTTGTAGATTACTATCGTCGCAGGGGTATTTTCACGTCACCAGAGGGCAGAGCGTTTCTATACAAAGGTGAATGGGATGTTCAGTCAAGTCAAGCTGGACCAGAGTATAGTGGGCGAGGTGGTGTGATAGACCCGATTGCGAGTTTATTTCAGGATGATCAGGGGACTTGTCAGAAGGATTTCCCTCTAGTGGTTGATCGTTTCAGGGATCTCTTTCTGGACCACTTTTCATGTCCACCTCCAGAGCATGAGGTGGATTTCTCTATTGAGCTTGTGCTAGGAGCGGCACCGGTATCCATTCCTCTTTATAGGATGGCTAAACCTGAGTTACAGGAGATCAAGAGATAGTTATAGGTGTTACATTCAAAGGGTTTTATCTGACCCAGAACTTCTCCTTGGGGTTCCCTGGTACATTTTGCGAAGAAGGCGGGCTGTACACTCAAACTTTGTGTGGATTATCGGAAGGTGAACCAGTTAACAGTTAAGAACTGATATCCCTTGTCGAGGATTGAAGATATTTTTGATCAGCTTTGGGGAGCATGAGTGTTCTCAAAGATTGACCTGAGATCCGGATATCATCAGTTACGCGTTATACCATCTGATATACCTCTCACAGCCTTTAGGATTAGGTATGGTCTATACGAGTACTTGGTTATGCCGTTCGGACTCATGAACGTGCAAGCAGTTTTCATGGCTCTGATGAATCGTGTGTACCATCCTTATCTGGATTATTTTGTGGTAGTATTCATGGAAGATATCTTAGTGTAATCTCACACTCGACACAACCATGTCACCCATATTGAGATCATTTTGAGTACAGTGAGATAGCATCAGCTATATGCTATGCTCTCAAAGTTCCACTTTTGGATGGACCGGATTCACTTCCTGGGTCATTGGCAGGATTTTCAATAGACCCAGAGAAGGTGAGAGCAGTAATTTCCTATGAGCAGCCTAAGAACGTGTTTGAGATATGGAGTTTTATGGGGTTTTTTGGTTACTACAAGTGTTTTATACAGGACTTCTCCTACTTAGCAGCGCCACTGACGGGTTTGACTAAGAAGGGTGTGATGTTAGTTTGGTCAGAAGCTTGCGAGACAACCTTCCAGGAGATGAAGGGAAAGTTGACATCAGCACCAATCCTGATACTCCCAGAGCAGGGAAAGAGCTATAAAATTTACTGTGATGCATCAGGTATTGGGATATGAGCTTTGTTGATGTAGGGAGATCAATTTGTTGTGTACGAGTCTCGGCAGTTGAGGCTACATGAGAGGAATTACCAGACGCATCACCTCGAGTTTGCTGCAGTTGTTCATGAGTTACGCTGTTGGAGAAATTATCTCTTTGGAGAGAATTTTGTGGTTTTCACAGACCAAAAATGTCTCAAGTATATCTTTACATGGATTGACATGAATCTGAGGTAGCGAAGGTGGGTTGAATACCTTCAGTCCTTCAATTTTGAGCTTTCCTACACACCTGGTAAGGGTAATGCAATTGCTGATGCACTGACCAGAAAGAATCAGACACAGGCGGTTCATGAGGCCAGTGATGAGTGGAAGCTTATGGATTTGTTCTCTGAGATGCATTTGGAGGTAAATGATAGTCAGGGACAAACCTATATTCCATCATTAGCTATGAATTCTACCCTCCTAGGTAGAGTGTGGATGAGACATCTATCGGATTCAGAAGGCCTAGTTCTACAAGAGTCAGTAGCAAGTGAGGACCCTCCTCCTGGATGGACGATAGGTGATGATGAGGTACTATGTTTCCATGGAAGAGTATGGGTTCTAGGGGATATACGCGAGGAGCTGATGTGGGAGTTTCATGCTTCATCTTGGGAAGTTCATCCCGGAGTTACCAATATGTATCGTGACTGGAGACGTTAGTACTGGTGGCCGGGTATGAAGAGAGAAGTAGCTAGTCTTGTTACAAGATGTTCCACATGTCAGTAGGTGAAGGCAGAGCATCAGAGGCCACCCAGACTGTTACAGCAGTTACCCATCCCAGAGTGGAAATGGGATGATGTCGTGATGGATTTCGTGACTGGGTTGTCGAGGTCACCTCAAGGAAATGATTCCATGTGGATTTTTGTGGATAGACTCACGAAGCTATCCCACTTTTTTCTGATCAAAGAGACCTTCGGTGATGACGAGCTCAGAATGTTGTATATCTGAGAGATTGTATGTCTTCATGGGGTCACTCGTTCTATTGTTTCTAATAGGGGAAACCGCTTTATGTCTCGTTTAGGGAATATTTTTTAGAGGGAACTTGGTATACAGGTGCTTCTGAGCACAACATACAACCCTCAGACTGATGGCCAGTCATACTGCACGATATAGGTGCTTAAGGGCATGTTTTGTGCATGAATACTAGACTTGGGGGGCTCTTGGGAGAAGCATATACCCCTATTCAAGTTTTCCTATAATAATAGTTTTCAGGAATCTATTGAAATGGCACCTTACGACGATTTATATGGTAGGCCATGCCGATCCCCATGTGATGGTTAGAGTCAGGTGAGGTAGCTTTTCTAGGACCACGTCTTGTGTAGGAGACATCTGAGTAGGTCCAGTTTATTCAGAAGCAGATGGCTACCAAACAGTCTCGTCAGAAATATTATGCTGATCGCCGCAGAAGACCCTTGGAGTTTGTGGTCATGTATCAGGTTCTCTTACGTGTTTCACCGAGGTTGGAACACAGACGGATCTGGAGACAAGGTAAACATTCACCGAGGTATGTGGGGCCATTTGATATTCTGGAGAGATTCTGGCTGGTTTCCTATCGGTTGTAGTTACCACAAGGGTAAAAGGCCATGCACGACATCTTCCATGTATCTCAATTGTGCCGCTATCATTCAGACTTGTCTCACGCCATTCATCCAGAGGAGGTTGAGCTCAATATTGATGTGTCCTTTAAGGAGAATCCGATTTGTATCACTGATAGGAGCACGAACGTTCTCTGAGGCTAGATGGTTCCTCTCGTACGGGTACAATGGCAGCATGGCCGAGTGCAGGAGAAACCTGGGAGCAAGAAACCGACGTACGTGATCAGTGGCCAGAGCTGTTCTGAGCTTTATCTTCACCACCTTTGGAAGGGAAATTTGGGGGAAGAATTTCTTAAAGGGGGGATGTTTGTAAGAACCTGGTTCTTATTTTTTAGGTACGAGTTTCTTCTTTTCTCATTTCCTTAAGTTTTTTTGAGAAAATAAGGAAATTTGGGGAAAATCCAAAATTTTGTGACTACACGCCGTGTACTTTGGCCGTCTGGAAGGAGTACACAGGGCATGTAGTCTGGTCGATAATGACGGGTGTAAAAACCGACTACACACCGTGTAGTGGGAAGTTACATGTCGTGTAGTCAGTTGGCCGGCAAACAGTAAGGCGGTGGCCATCTGAGCGACAGTACACACCGTGTACTTAGGTATTACACGCCGTGTACTCATGTCGATAGTTGAACAGTGGCATGCTGGCGAAAATCCGCCAAAGGAACAGTTAAAAAATGTAAACTGCACACTGTGTACCCAATAGTACACACCATGTTATTTGGTTTTTTTTTGATTAAAATGGGCAGTAGCCTCCCCTATTCACAGGGAAGTCATAGAATTGTAGTAGTTGGGAGAGAGTGTCGAACCTTTGAGGAGCTCCAGAAAACACGCTGGGAATCCGTTTTCGCTTATGTCGATCTCGTTGTGACCATACGGGTAAGACTTTCCTTCTCCTTAAGCCATTATTACCAATTATTTCCTGGGGAGAAGTTATTTATGTTTGAACGGTATTTGTTTCACCTCATATATTCATCGTTTTTGCACGATTCAAGGGTCATCGTTCACGTATATCCCTCATGGGAATTTTAGGTAAGTGGATTGGTGTTTAAATTCCAATGGTTGTGCGTATTTTTGTATGGTTGTTCTACAAACCCATGTTGGGGTATCGTGTGGATGAGGGCGTGGCTGTTTTGAATACCTAGAACTGTAAAGGTAATTAAATGTGATAATAAATAGTTGTTTGGGATCACTTCTTGGATCCAGGACCACCCCTGGGGTACATTCCTCTATTTAGTCGTTTCACTAGGATACCCGAGGGTATGCCATGTTTACATTATGCATTACTTTTTACTTGAGAGGAATTATAAATAATTGCATGTTTAAATGTCGGGCATGGCCTGGTTACTTTATATCCTGAGGGAGTGGTTACTTTATATCCTGAGGGTGTGGATATTTTATATCCTAATGGCCTAGATATTTTATGGCCAAAAGGCATGGATATTTTATATCCTGAGGGCATGGATATTTAATAGCCTGAGGGAGTGTATTTTTTAAAGACTGAGGGCATGGATATTTTATAGCCTGAGGGCATGGATACTTTATAGCCTGAATGCATGGATATTTTATAGCCTAAGGGAATGGATATTGTATAGCTTGAGGGTGTGATTACTTTATATTCATGAGGGAATGGTTACTATATTAACATGAGGGCGTGATTATATTTTATTAGCCTGAGGGTATGATTCTGATGAGCACTGAATTTTATTAAATTGTAAGGTAAAATGAATAATAAAAATGGAAATATATCTGGTAATGTTAGAAACATTGGAGTACTTCTTTGTTTATTTCATTTTATTACTGCACACTTTTGTTGCATATTTTCACACATTTGGGCATGGGCCTATGGTGGGTGCCTACTAGGATTTATTTATCACACCCTATTTGGGTCATGTATTCGGCCCAAGCAGATTACATTTATGCAGGTGTCAACACCTAGTCCTCTGCTACAATCATGTACCCGTATAGGGTCCCTTTCCCCTGTCGACACCTACAGAAACGTAATCTGTTGGGGCTGAAGACATGACCCAAACAGGGTGTGAGAAATAAATCCTAGTAGGAACCCACCAAAGGCATGTTCCCAACTGTGTGAAAATATGCAACATTAGCGTGTAGAAATAAAATGAAATAAACTAAAGAGTACTCCAAAGTAAAAAACTTTACCAGTTATATTGCCATTTTTATTATTCAATTAACCTTCCAATTTAATAACATTATGTGCTCATCAGAAGAATACCCTCAGGTTAATATAATATAACCATGCCCTTAGGCCGATATAGTAACCACACCATCAGGCATATAAATTAATCACGTCCCCAGGCTATATAATATCCATGCCCTCAGGATATAAAATATCCACACCCTCAGGCTATAAAATATCCACTCCCTCGGGCTATAAAAAATCCATTCCCTCGGGCTATAAAATATCCACACCCTCGGGCTATACAATATCCACGACCTCAGGCTATAAAATATCCACGCCCTTAGGTTATAAAATTCCAAGCCCTCGGGCTATAAAATATCCACACCCTCAGGCTATAAAGTAATCACGCCCTTAGGCTATAAAGTAACCGGGCCATGCCCAACATTTAAACATGCAATTATTTACAATTCCTCTCAAGGAAAAAGTATTACATAAAGTAAACATTGAATACCCTCGGGTATCCTGGCCAAACGGCTAAATAAGGGAACGCACCCCAGGGGTGGTCTTGGATCCAAGTAGTGATCCCAAACAACAGTTTATTATCCCATTTAATTACCTTTACAGTTCTAGGTATTCAAAAAAGACATGGCCTTAGAAACACAATAACCCAACATGGGTTTGTAGAACAATAGTACACAAGAACACACAACAGTTGGAATTTAATCACAAAGCCACCTACCTCAAAAACCCCGGAGCGGTATACGCGAATGACGATACTTGAATCATCCAAAAACGATGATGATCTGAGGTGAAAGGAATCCCATTCAAAAGTAAATAACTTCCCCTCAGGAAAGAATTGGTAAGAACGGATTAAGGAGAAGGAAAGGATTACCTGTACGATCTCAACAAGATCGACAGAGGTGGAAAAAGATTCCCGACGTGCGATCTGGAGCTCCTTGAAGGTTTGGCCCTCTCTCCCGACTCCTCCTATGGTTCAAATCCTTCCTTGTGAAACAGGGAGGATACTACCCATTTTAAGCGAAAAAACAAACTACACGGCATGTACTATTGGGTGCACGACATATAGTTTTCATTTCTTTATCTGTTCCTTCAGTGGATTTTTTCCAACGTGGCACTTTTCATCTGTCGACATGAGTACACGATGTGCAATACCTGAGTACACAGCGTGTACTATCATTTAGCTGGTCATCGCCTTACTATTTTCCTACCGACTGACTACACGGCGTGTAAATACCCACTACATGTCGTTTTGTCGGTTTTTACACCCATCATCATCGACCGGCCTACACGCCCTGTGTACTCCTTCCACACTGCCAAAGTACACGGTGTGTGGAAAATTACATGGCGTGTAGTAAAAAAATTTAGTATTTTCTCCAAATTTCTTATTTTCTCAAAAACACATAAAGAATAGATAAAATAAGAAACTCATACCTCAAAAATAAAAACCGGGTTCTTAAAGTTGCATAAAAAATCTTATAAATATTATTTCTATGATACCTAAAAAATCCTTTAGCATATGGTAGTATTGTGATAACATTCAATGTAACTACTACTGACTTGTGATAATGTCGCATGTACCCTCTATAATGTTTGGGGCAGCCTCCCATGTACCCTAATTCCAACACAGGATAAACAATTTTGTACCCTATTTTGAGAATGGGATAGCCTTTTTGTACCCTTTGATCTCATAGAGAATAAATCATTAAATAATGAATTAGATGGAAATATAATTCCAGGATCACCAGTCATATAATCATAATCCATGCAGATATATTCCATAAGATCATAAAACATTTATCATATCATCACAACACAACCCAAGGATAATTAATTGATTTTGTATGAATCTCATAATCATAATCATAAACTATACTGATAAAGAATAAGTATGTTATAATTGGTTCATATCCCTATTAAAACATATTTAGCATCAATGGAAGTAATCATAGAAGAAAATTTTCATTAAAATATCACTAAAATTTTCCCGGTGAATATACCCTTCACATTTTGAAATATATTATTTAATATACTAAAAATTTTAAAATATCAAGGAAAATAATATATTTTAAGACAATCATGATGCTTAGATTTAGTTATAGTTCTTTGTGGTAGTAAATTCATTTTATTTCATGTATGTTAAAATAAAGACTCCTTTCACATTTTCCTTAAAATGTAAAATGTTTCGCATTCAAAAATGATAAGGATATTCCATTAATTTTATATATATTTAAACATGGCTAAACATGAAACTAAAAAAATAACATGAGAATATAAAAATTAGTATTGAAATAAATTTAATGAAAACATATTCCTAGATGAAGATTATTTCTGACCTTATAGTAAAACATTGTTGATTTTCCTTAAAATCATTCTTTGAGTCTCTCAAGTATCTAAACTGAGGAAAATGGAAGGAAATAATGTATTATCAAAAATAAACCAGATGATATTAAAATTAAATATTATTTATCACATTATTTCCATTAATTTAGACATGAGAATAAATAATATGTGTTATAATTATATTCAAACACAAATACCTTACCACAAGTTCAACATTCATTGTAAGAATTATATCATCCTCTTCTTAGGAAGGGGGAATTGGGATACAATATGAAGGACCCTGGAAATAGAATTTAAAATGTACCAAAACCTAATAATAAATTTTCGGGATGCTATGAAGTTAACTGGATTTAGTTTTACTGAGTTTCGTGGATCAATGAGGTGTCATTAAGAGAGAGGAGGGGTGTGATATTATAGGTGAGGGAAATGAAACATTTGTTATTTTTGGAATGATTAAAATATATTTATGTAATTTTAAATAAATATCACTCCAAAATAGAATACTTTTAAAATTTCAGTGAGATAGTGTTGAAAAAAGGGTATATAATAGGATTTTGGTATATTTTTAGGTTATATTAACACTTCTACACTTGTTTACCCCCATGTTAACATGTTTTTAGATAAAATTTGGTAATAGTCCTTAATATCTTCACAATCAATTTTGAATAAAAAAATTTAATCTTTTCATATAATATTAATTATCATTATGTAATATATTAAATCTATTTTTTCAAATTAAAATCAAAGTGGTGGTATAATTAAATTTAAAAATAAACCTAAAAAACTTGAGTAAGTACAGTTTTCAAAAAAAATATTTATTAAATATAAAATGTTTTTATACCCAAATAGATCCCAAAAAGGGTTCCAATGGGATTAAATAAATTATTAATAATATATATTAACTAATTTAACATCCAATGAATTTTAAAAATAACAGAACCCTATAAATTATTGAAAAATAATGATAGTTTTCAATAAAATACAGAATTTTCACTATTCTTTGAAAAGTCGATCTTTTGAAAAAAATTAATTATTCACTATAAGGTAATTATGACAAGATGATTTAAAAATTTAGTTCAGTTTTTAATCATCATTTTTTAAAAGTGAATGAAATATGATATAATATTTTCTCGTCGGAAAATATTATTAATGAGTGAATTTTTGAAGAATATATTTACTATTGTAAAAATTGAGTAATTATTTATCAAATATAAAAATAATCCAAAAAATATACAGACTTTTTTATATTTTTTTAATTAAAATTTATTGAACATATTAAAAGGATAGGATAAAATTTGAATACAATATTACGGTTTGTATAGAATCACAGTTTCATGTATCAAAAGCTATCAAATAAAGTTAATTTATTTCAATATAAATATAACAAAAATTCTTGGTGTTTTTTAATCCTATATCACCAATTCCCATACACCATAAAGGAATGGTGTATGTGAAAGGATATTAAGAAGAGTTAGGTCCAAGTTTTTTCAATCATGTCTTAAATTATACTATTGGATATATGCATTGCTGATGGTGATAAACCTACTGTAAAAATTGAAAATGAAGTATGAAAAATTATTCCATGTGAATATTGGTGTGGAACAAAACCCTCATGTTAATAATTACGAGTATGGGGTTATGAATCATTTAGTAAGAATATTTTTAATATCTAGGATTAAATCTTAGGAATTAATGAATCATGTGGATAAACTAATATATTTTTTTTATATTACATATAAGACCACTTAGATAAGAATGTTTCTTGGTTGACATAAATACAGCATTCTATAAAATTCAATAAATATCAAATGGAAAAAATTAGAGTGAAATAGAATTTTATGATGTATAGGATCATGATACAAATTCGTTTTGTGAAGAATAAATTCAACAATTCTCTGTGGAAATGGATTTTCAGGAGAGACAAGTATTGAGATAGAGTATAAGAGAGGTTAGAGAACCATAATGATAAAGTTCACCAGACAACAATGATTATTTACTCAATATAAGTTTATAAAAATGATTGTATAACATATAAGCTTTAATTATGATGAAAAAAATCTACCATATTGTAATAAGAAATTTTTAACATCCACTAATCTAGAACTCTCTCACATGGCAGGAAACGGTTGGTCGCGAGACCTCAAGCCTGCCCCCCATACTCCAGAGGCTATCGATTAGTAAGGAATGTGTGAAATGTATTGTGTGGAGACTACACCCCTGGTATGAAAGGTCATTAAAGAAGAAAAATCATATTAAAATGGAATAAACTAATCCATATTATAATATTTTGGAAGAAAATAATAGAATCCAACAAATAATATAATAATTATTGGAATAATGTGATAAAATCCTAGCATGTAACTAAATTTCATGCTAGAACAAATCAACAAAAATACTAGATGAATATGTAAAAGACTCAAAGCCCCATGACCTGAATCCCAAGTTGGACCCATCTCCATAATCCATGCCATCTACAAAAAAATCAAAAGTATCATCATTTTCCTGCATCCAAAACTGCATCCACGTAATCTACATGGATATCAAATGATGACCTGAATAAGGTGTGAGTACAACTCAGTGGGTTGAAACAACCATGTATAATCAAAATTATTATAATATAAAATTTATGTAATATAGTTATAAACATGGGTATTAATTAATTACACAGTTGATAAAATTGAACCATAAACATCATCATATCTAGGCCGAAATTTCTCTGATCATGTCTCACAACCATGACAACCACCACCATATAACCATGGTAAATTACCAACTATGGTTCCATTAAGTAATATATTTGATTTTGTCTTAAACCAATGAAAAAAAAATCGTATAACCATTGTATAGTCACATAAATCAAGTCAGGTCAAATACCTATAATCATTATAGCATTTTTTGAGTCAAATCCATGTAACCATTACATCTTGGGACTGGTTATAGCCCACTCTCTATGATAATTATAACATGGGTCTGGGTCGAGCCTTTTCATTATTTTCAATTATGTATATATGTGTTCAATTTCAAGTTGAAAGACCAATATATAATTATTAAATTATGGAACACGATCCCTCTGAAAGTATGGATATCACAATACAACATCACAATTATTAATGGTTATTTATGAGAATTACCATTCTTCTTTCACATAACACTTAAAAGTTAATTCACTATTCATTAAAAATATATCAGTAAGAAATTAGACATATTTTAGGGATTATATAATAAGAAATTACCCAGGGTAGCATGTCATGATAAACATACATTAATTCATTATCCAATTATGAAACCATTTGAGGTTAAATTAATACTAGGAATATTCCAATTTGATTATTTAATTAATTCAGGATCACACAATGATGGCACAATCACAATATTTCATAAACGTGGAAAATATTAAACCTTCATGTTTAGATTTAGAACCCCTGCCTTTAACTGATGATCCACAAACACTTCCAAAAACGACCTTAAAAAAGAAATAAAGTACATACAATTACAAATAGGTTCCTTGATAAAAAATGATCAGGATCAAAACCAAAAATGAAATTGTCCGGAGTATTTCACTGCAATGATGGGAGAACCAATGATGTGAAGGAAGAAACCTAACCAATAGATCATGAAAGAGATTTAAGAAGAAAAAAGAATGTATAGAAGGGATGTTGCCACTCCAAAATCTCCTAGTAAATGACATAGGGTCGAGTGGAGAAGGAAACAACATAATTTAATGGAAATTCAATATCACAACTTGTTTAAAATAGAATGTCAAGAATTTACACATCATTTAATGTGATTTAACATCATGTAAATATTTTTAATGGGATACAATGAAACCTCATATCCTCATATTTATTTTATTAAATACTTATGATAATTACATGATCTTTAATTTCTTTACATGATTTTTAATTTTTTTTACATTTATTTTTTCACCCATTTTAATTTTAAACATCTCGAACCCCATTTAATGATTCTCAACATACCAAGAACCCATGAAACACTTAAGTAATTAACCCCAAGACTCCATTAACTAAAAAATAATATTTAACCAAAAATTATAGAATTTTGTCAAGTAGAGTTTCTATTTATCCAAAAAATACTACTCCACTAAGTCTCAAATGAAAAAATCATAAAGAGATATACTTGGAATAAGATGGGATCTTACGACCTCCCCACATTATAACAACTCATCATAAATCTCCTCTAAGAGTCATTGTAAGGTCTCAGTATAGATTTGTGGCCACTGTGTTTACCTATCATACTCCCCCTCCCATGCTACCACTTCACACGAACTGATGATATAGTCATACACAAAAGATTTCTCTCACTAAGATCCAAAAAAATTAATGGATGACCCTCAAGGGTCACATAAACCTAATTCTCTAAGTCTTATTTTTCTATCACATGGGAAGGGTTTGGATGATATCTCTATAGCTGCAGCACATGGAGAACATTTTTCAAGGCACTATTGCACTATGGAAGGGATAAAAGGTACGCCATTGGATAAACCTTTGACACTATTTCAAATGGACTGAAAAACCTGGGTGCTAGATTTCCTAGTTTCCGGATATGGAGTTTCCCCAACCTGCATTACACATTAAAGAAAATATAATGAACAACCTTAAACTCTATATGATATCTTCAATGGTCAGTATATGATTTGATCTTGCTCTATATGGTCACAAATTGCTGTATAATTAATTTAACATGTTCAGATGTCTCCAACATAAGGCTATTCTCAACATGTTATAACTCACTTAACTCAGACCAAAAAAGAGGAGAACATGAATACCTACTATAATAATCCTCAAAATGTTCCATTTGGATCGATGCCTCGAAGCAATTATTATGTTAATACTCAAATAGTTCTACATTTTTCTCCCATGAACTATAAAAAAACTCAAGATCATAACATATCCTCTAGAACCTGAATCGTCCCCTTAGATTTAACATCATTCTATGGATGATAGGGTGTTATTAGAAAGACATGTGATCCTAGATCATTCTTAAGACACTCCTAGAAAAATGATGTGAAATAGCGATCTATTTATAATATAATACTCCTCAATACTCCATGCAACCAGACCACCTCTTTCACATAAGGATTACCCTGATCTTTAATGATGATGTTTCCCTTAATATATAACACATGGGATACCTTAGTTCTTTGATCCAAAACCAACCATACAACATCATTCTTATGGGTCATCCTGGGTAGTCCCATCAAAAAATCTATTTTTACGTCATCTCATTTCCACAGTAGAATAATAGAAGAATATAAAATACTAGATAGCCTCTCGTGCTCAACTTTCACCTACATACACATGAATCATCTATACAAGAAACATTCAACATCATTATTCATTACTAGAAACAAGAACTATCTACGGATATCATGATACATATTTTTCAAATCTAGATGAACAACCCATCTAGTAGAAAGAAACTCCATCATCGGCTCCTCTTGAAAGCCCATAAGAACCCATAAATGACCACAGAAAGAATGTAATTTCCACCATTGGGAGATCATCTTAATAGCATCTCCCCACTATATATTTTTTCCCCAAACTAAACCCTCTGCATGAAACAACTTCTAAGTCGTGGTATGGACCAAAACAATGGGTATAAAAAATGTTAAAGTCATAGCTACTCACCCATAACATTCTTGAGAATTATATTCTTTTCTGAGAAGAGGACATTATTCTCCACTCATCACAAGACTCCTTTAATGTCTTTATCATTTTCTTTCATATCAATGCATAGGATTTTTTTTACCTTACATGGTTTATAAGCTAATTCAACGTCCAAAGACTACAGATACTCAACCCACCACCTTTGTCGAAGATTCAGGCCTCATTGAGAAAAGTGATTCTTGAGGATCTCATGATCTGTGTATACTAAAAACCTCTCACCCATGAGATAGTGTCCCCAACATCTCATGGCATGTACCAATTCTTCTAAATCCATATCAGGAGTAGGGTAATTCCTCTCATGTGGCCTCAACTGCCTTAAGAAATAAGAAACCACAAAATCCTATTACATTATAACTGCTCTGAGTCTATCTCTTGAAGCATCATAGTACATGTTTTATTCTCTTCCTAGAATAGGAAATGTGTAGAAACGTCATGGGGAAAGCCTAAATTTATACTCTAGAAAATATCTCTCATTAGCATCAAACTAAACAAACATCACCCCCATCGTTTTCATCCCAGACATTCGTTTCTCCAAATGGGAGAAATCTTGGGTAGAACACCAATAATAACATACTAAACCTTACAAGGTTGTAATTTCAAATAAATTATTGAGTCTTTTCATAAGATATAATGTATTTTACTTTCTCTGGATCTAGTAACACTCCTTCAAATGAGATGAAATGTCCCTAAAAGTGAACTTTATTTATCAGTAAATTACATTTGGTTATCTTGATGTAATATTGATTCTATCTCAATGTACTCAAGATGATGTCAAGATGTTTTTCTTCATCTTTTTTTGATAGGGAGTACACTAAGATATCATCCTTGAAAACCCCAAAAAACTGGTACATAAAGGGATGAAATATTCTATTTGTTAATTCAATGAATAACATAGGATCATTACTCACCCCAAATGGAATCAAAAGAAATTCATACAAGAAATAATTTCTTATAAAAATAGTTTGAGGTTTGTCTAATTTTCTCACCCATAACTGGT
Source organism: Viscum album (assembly GCA_963277665.1). Classification (NCBI taxonomy): domain Eukaryota; kingdom Viridiplantae; phylum Streptophyta; class Magnoliopsida; order Santalales; family Viscaceae; genus Viscum; species Viscum album. Next base: position 1,558,625,406 of record OY728160.1, read on the forward strand.
GACAATATAATCTCTAATAAATCATGGGAAATATCTTAGAACCTCTCAATTGATCAAAGAGATCATTATTTCATGGAGAAAGATATTGGGTCATGACAGTCATCTGGTTCAACCTAAAATAATCCTTACATATGTGCAATGATCCATCATCCTTTTTGGTGAAGTGAACTGTAGAACCCCAAGGAGATTTAATCGGTTGTATGAATCTTTTAAAATATAAATTTTATAAATGATCCTTCTGATCCTTAATCTCTTCTAGTTCTATTTGTTATGGTGGGATAGAAACTATCTCTGATCTTGACACCAACTCGATTATGAAATATATCTCTAGTTTGGGCGTTAAGCTAATGAACTCATCAAGGAAAACATCATGAAAAATTTCTATCACTGGAGGAAGAAAATCCTACAAAATTCGACCATTATTTTGAGAATCAACCTCCATTTTACCCAAGTGAAAATCCCATCCACACTGAATTGTTCCCCAAAAACCATCTTATAGATCCCACTCTCCTTGGTGAGAATAGAAGATTCCACTATGGGATAGGAATATAACATTACTCCTATAATAGCTGATATAATCATGGTATAAAATTAACCAATCCATACCAAGAATCTATTGGAAGACTATTATTTCCATCATTAGTGGTTCTTAAAGGTAACAATAACCACCAATATCTAGAGAACACACCTTGTAATGTTTGATATTCTCTAACTTATCTCCCAACGGTGTGTCTATAGTAAAAAAAATTTCTAATATTTCCAAATCAAATCCCAAAATGTTTGAAAATAATGTAAATAGAAAATAATTTGATTCTACCATTTAAATAAAAAAATAATCTAAGGTAGATGATAACAGAATTTTATATTTGATTGTAGACAGTATTACATCCACATTAGCTGGAGTAGTCTGCAAAACATGAAACTAACTTCTCTCTCTACCTCGGGCTCTAGTTTGACTACCTAAGTTAAATACCATGCTTGATACTATTTGTCATGAACTGTGGTACTCCGTTATTTTCCTCATCTTGAACAACATGTAGAACTCTTGAAACTATCCTGTTATGGGGTAGTAGAGCCCCTTCCCAACTCTGGTGTGTATCTTGAACCTCTTCCATTTTTTGTTGTGTAAGGTTTATACAGAACCTTTGAACATTACCTAGCCTTCTAAAAATATGATACTCTATTATTAGTTAAGGATATTGTGGGAACTAGGGACCAAATATTTCAGACTAATAGAAATGGAATAGAACATGATTTTGAGATGGTTTTACACTACCCTGACTTCTCTTCCCACTAGTTCTTTGGTGGAACCTTTCATAACAGTGATTCTTACCACAAAAAAGTACTCCTAGATTGCTCTACTGAAATAGGCTTGCCACTACTCAGGGCTTCTATCAGATTAAATTTTATGAAGAGTTATTGATTCCCCGTGTCTTCAAAGATGCTTCAATAGAAAATATTTACTTATGACTAGATCTCATAATGAGTTCTGTTATAAAAATCTCTCACACTTTAAATCTAATCATCTTAAAAAGATAGTGAAAAGTTTTTATTTTTGCTAAACCATCCCGTATATTCTAGCACTGAAAATCCCTCTTGTGTCAGATGCATGAACTCATGATATTTTTCATCACTCAATGTCTCAGGGTAAAAACGGAATTGGAAATTTTTCTCAATTTCCTACCGAGATAGCTAATATTACTTCCCAGCTTCTCCCAAAAAATCCCAACAATGCTTGGAAGTTTCCAGAATCATATACGCAAAAATATTCACCCCTATATCCATTGGTATCTCAAGATGACTTGGGATCCCCTAGACCCAAAGAATTCATAGCTCAGATTCCGAGAGTCCCCCTCCCCATTAAACATAGGCACATGATGTAGCTGGAACTCTCTTGTTAGCTCAGACATTGAAGGAACGACATGAACAGTATCACATTCCACAGATCACATGACCATCAGGAAGATGTTGTGAAGCTGAACACCCATATTATCCTCAATAATGATAGGATGTTATGTTTCCAATTCATTAGGAGTGTGCTGATTTCTACTCTCCTGATGATCAAGTCAATGATGCCAAAGAGGCATTTTTTCTACAATACAAACTCACAACTCAGAGATCTGACTAGCATCAAATTCATGAAAAAAGGTGACTGTGATAGATAACCCCTAATATTTTGTGTCCCTAGACATGGAATAAAATTATTTTAGCATGAAAAAAAAAACACATTTCATTTACTCTTTTAAACCTATATCTCATATTACAGTTCAACATGAAAGTATATATCACATGGAAAAATAGATATGTCCCTCTCATGAATAATGCATATCAATATATCCCTATGTGCCTACGATGATTCATGTATACTTATATTATGACATACTTGGCCATGGGTAAAAATATCATGAAGATGTAAGATCACAAAAGAATAACTACAAAAAATATGTGAATCACCAAGGGTGAAATAATATCAACTATAAAAAGTAAAATGCACAAACATTATTCCCATCTTTGGGAATATGTATTTCCCCTATACATGGGCTACATAATCCCCTAGAAAATCTCATTACCATGTCCCATCACATACTAAGCTACATTATAACATTCTAAAAAGTAAGTCCAAATAAAATAAAATCATGCTTCCTCAATACAACTTTCCAACATCACACAATATGGAACTCCCTCACATAGCTTGAAAGGGTTGGTCATGAGATTCAAAGCATGGCCCTCCATTCTACAAAGGATAATGACTAGTAATAGGGCTCATAAATGTATTGTGGGATGACTATAACCCTGGTATGAAATGTCGTGGAATAATGAAAAAAATAATATTTAAAGTATAAAAATAATCGCATTAAATATATAGAAGAAAAAAAATTAACTAATAATAAAATAATAAGTCGAATGAGGTAATTACATGTTTGAATGTAACTAAATTTCATGATAGAAAAAAACTAGAAAAGGAAAAGAAGACTCAAACAGAGAATTAATGTCTTGGGTCCCAAATCCCACGTCAGTCCCATCTCTAATGTCCATCAAATTCACAAACAAGAAATCAACAAAAAGGTCCTTTGGCCACGTACAAACCTGCATCCATATAATCTACTCGGGTACTAAATGGTGGCCCAAATATTCTATGAGTAAAACTTATTAGTTTAACACCACCATGTCTTAAAAAACATGTCAGGTAAGAAGTTTATGTAATAAAGAGATAAGTAGGTGTACTAATTAGTTGGAAAAATTTAAAATAAAATACAACCATATCCAACTTATGCGCAATGATAGAATATCTATAATCATGTTACACAACCCTGAAAACAACCACCAAAAAACCATTTTAAATAACCTGATTCATTTCCATGTCAGATATCTCTGAGCATGTCTTACAACAAATCAAACCAAACCATATAACCATGGTATAGTCACAACAACAAATCTTGGTCAAATCCCTATAAGAACCACAACATTTCTGCATCAAATCCCTATACTAATTACATCCTGGGGCTAGGTATAGCCTGATATCATTATGAATTACAATAAGGGAATGATTGGAGCCTTCTCAATATAAGATTTATAGGATGTAAGTGTTCATGTTCCATATCCAAGACCGATATAATAGTATTACGACATGGAACATGATCCTATAAAAATCATGGATATCACAGTATCACATCACAATTATAAATGGTTAATTATGATAATTATAGTTATTCTTTCATATACTAATTGAAATGTAATTCCCAATTTTTTAACAATTATATCAATAGGAAATAATCCATAGTTTTGGGATTCTCTAACAAGAAATCATCATAGGCCACATGTCAGAAAAAATATACATTAATCCATTATACAATTATAAGACCTTTTGAGAGCAAAGTAATTCATGGAATAATCCCATTAGATTATTCAATTAATTTAGGTGTGTAATTGGATGGATAAATCACAGTATTTTATAAACCTGGAAAATATCAAACAATAGAGTTTTGATTTAGACCCCTACCATCAACCGAATATCCAATAACGCTTCCCAAAACCAACGCATATGAGGAAGAAGAAGTATATGATTTCAAAGAGGTTACTAAATAAAAATTGTCTTAGATAAAAACTAATAATGAAATTGGACAAAGGATTTCACTGCAATGGTTGGAGATCCAATGGAATGAAGCAAGAAACCTAACCAAAAGAACATTACAGTTATCTAGGACACCAACGAAACATTAAAAATGGGGGTTATCACTCCAAAATCACATAGAAAATTCTATAGGGTCTAGAGGAGAAGTATTTGTTTTAATTCAATGGAAATTAAGAAAATATATCTTGTAGAAATTAGTAGGTCGTCCACATACATGTTGTGTAATGTGATTATACATTATGTAAATATTTTTAATGGGATATATTGACAAGAAAGATTCCTCGTATTTATTTTATTAAAACACTAGAATAATTTCATAATTATTGATACCATTACATGATGTGTAAATGTTTTATAGTAGAATATTTAGTAAATATTAATCTTAAACAAGTCGAACCCCCTTTAAATATTGTTAACACACTATGAACCCCTAAAACACTTAACCCATTTGTTCCAAGACTCAATTACCTAAAACATTCATACTTACCTGAATTTTATGCCATTTTCTCCAAAAATGGTGCTCCATCTCTAAACAAGACTCAGTCCCCAAGGATAAAATGATAATCTCTAAAGGAGAGTTACCAGTAAAAATACGGGATCTTAAAAATTTAATCCTGAAATTGAATCCATGTATCAAATAAGTAGTGGTGTTTATAGATCCTATAGTAGTTTTATATTCAAATATAATTAAATGGTTATTCAAGAATAAAGTATAAAATAATGGAAAATTAATTACATATAACTAATGATTGGTTACCAGATGGATCAAATATAGTTTCGGAATTTACTATAATGAAACAATATCACTATTTTTTATACTAAATTCATTCCAAGTTATACAGTTCGTAGAAATGTACCACGATAATATGATATGTTATATGGATGTAAAAACATATTTCCCCAATTTTATACTTAATGAACATGTCTATATGACACAACCATATGGTTCTGTTACTCTAAAGCATCCAATAAAGTTATGTATGTTGCATAGATTTATTTATTAGTCAATAAAATAATCCAAGTAATAAAGAATCTAGTTTGATGTAGCCACAAGGGGCTCTGCGGCGATTAGGATTCACATCAATCGTCGCCTTACTCCCCTGCTGGCTCTTTATCCTTGGCTCGCATCCCGGCGTGCTCACGGTGTGGCTGATCTCAGCTCGCGCAGACTCATTTTCATCCTCAGTTGTTCGCATCATGGATCGTCCTCTTCTTCAGCTTCAGGAGTCATGGTGATGCTCTAGGGTGCGGGATCTGTGCTGCGTTTTGGGGCTTTTGTCGTGCTCCGTGTCGGGTGATCGTGATTTTGGTAGATCTGGTCATAGGGTACGATTCTGAAGGCGGTGACGGGTTTTGCATCAATTTCCTTCAGGTTTTGGGCTCTGTCTTGGTTTTCTGGACGCGACGGTGTGTCTGGCGATGGTATGGATTCTCTTCGGGCAGATTCATTTCTCCACGACGATTTTCAGTTTATTTATTGTTGTGCGGTGGTGCTGCTGATGATTTGTAGGGTTTCTTGATGGTTTCTGAGTTGCGGTTTAGTTTTTTCCTTTGGTTTGGGGGAATTTGTTTTGCGGTTTTCTTTGATCTGGTTGTGGATTCTATGTTTTCAACTATGGCCTATTGTTCTTGGCCATGGATGGTTGGGGGTTTTGGTTCTGCTCTGTCGAAGGTGGTGCCAATGGATGATGGTGAATCTCTCCCATGCTCTGGATGAAGCGGATTTTCTTGTATTCTAGTTTGTGCATCAAGGTAGGATGTGGATTTTCTCCAGTGGAAGAGTTAAAGGTGGTGGTAATGTTCTTTGGCGACGACTGTCGGCGTCCTGTTGTTGTGGTGGCACATGGCGATGGTTCCTGGATTGAGAATGACAGGTGATGGCCTCTTGTCTCGATGAAAAGGTGTGGTGCGTGGAAGGAAAGTTGTCCCCTTTGATTGCTGTTTTTGAATTTTGAAATTTGAATTGTTCTGGATGTTGTGAAGGGTTTACTGAATGTGGTGAAGTCCTGTTCTGGGTACCGGAAACCCTTAAACCGGTCTTTAGAAAATGAAAAAAATGATTTGCAGTCAGTTTGATGTAGCCATAATTAGATTTGGGTTATAGAGATCGAATGTGATAATTGGGTCTATAAGAATTAAAATGGGAGGGTGGAAATTTCCCAAATAGTTAATGTTGATGACATAACCATGATGGAAAATAAATAAATGTATTATAGTTTGTTAAGGCCTTATTGGATACTTTCTTATTTATGAATGAATTACAATAATAATATTATATTCTTTAGATCATGATCCATTTTGATTTATCCATAAGGATAATTAAACTTTGTTATAATATATACATTCATAAGATATTGAAGTGATTATTTATGGACAAATATATGATGGGATTGTTTCTAATGTCACTTGAACTAAATATTTTCATGAAAATGTGTCCTAAAAAATGTGATGAGTCATAGAGAATAGTAGGGATTCCATAAAAAATATTGATTGGGATAGTTTTGTATGTTATTTAATGGATAATGACCTATGTTTTTATTATGAAACAAAGTAGCAAGAAGTTTTCAAGACATTCTAGGATAAAACCATTTGATGGAAGTCAAGAATATCCTTATATAACTAATAGATCAAAAAGAAATGATCCATTTTTATAATGGAGATGAAGAGATACTCATTATAAGATATTCATATTCTTTAAGACACGTAGTTCAAGATAATTTTAAATCCCAATTGTGATACATGTTCAATTTCCATTGATGTGCCTTGAGCTGGAAGCGGTCTATGAATATACACACAACTTATTCTGTAGAAGCGTATGAGTAAATTGTGCCTTATCAGGTAGCAGAAGAAGTAGTATGAAATAACCAAATCATCCAATAACAAGACCACATTCTAGGTAGTAAAGACCCTATAACACTATATTGTAATAATTATTGAGTCATGGATTCAATATAGGAAACATCATTACATTATCAAATAAAGAACATAATTTAGAAATATCATCATATTAGTTATTTTTCTCAGAAAGGTGATGTCATTGTGAGTAAATTTTACATGGAATAGGACATAGTAGATCACTAAACTAATCCTTAACTCATTAGATATATGATAAACATGTGAGAGATAGTAGAGTGAATGTCATTGTTAGTTATCTCCACTCAAATAGGTACCTATTAGAGTTGTCATATTAGAATTAATTTTTAGTACATTAGATTTAATTCATAAAAAAGATGTGAATATTTATTAAAATATAATATTCCAAAAATTTCAAAGTACTTCTTGTAATTAATTAAATTTTGTCCTATATAATTTTCTTCCTTAAAAAGGGAATTATAGATTCCTGCTATGATAATAACCTCAAAATACCATAATGATATTCATAAATCTTGTTCTATAGTTGGATATAATTTTTTGATAGGAAACATATTATGTTGAATTATAGTTTTTATTACAAATAATATGATGAGATATCATCTCATTATGTTTAGGCTTGGTAATCTCTAATATGGGACTTTATGAGAATATATTATCCAAATGGAAATAACAATGTTTCATTGCCATTGAGTACACATGTTAATGAGTGCGTGTAATGATCCTTATATTTTAATATTATTTTTAATGGATTTTATGACTCACACACACCATGATATATTAATGTAAACATTTTGGAAATGAAATTGGGGAAATGTCTGGTATGGTGGGAGCCTCACAAATGATATTTTTTTATTGAATAACTCGAGGAAGGAATGTCACTTCCATTTTATGGAATATGTTATATAGACTATTATAGTAAAATGGAACTATTGTATTAAATTAAATTGACATGGTGTATTTGAGAAATCATTTCAATAATAATAGAAATATGTATCAAGAATTTAGGTTTATCATATGACTGTGCAACATTCAAGATGATATATCTTGAAAAATGGATTATATTACACAGTTAGAATTTTAATGTTGTTTTTATTTGTGAAATGTACTCTACCATTGTGACTGTCCATACCTATTTCCAGATATTGAACTTGGAAATTAGTCAAGACCAACTAATTCCACAAAGGAATAATCCTAGAGGGCCACATATAGAGTGTTCCATTGATCATAGTTGTATATAATTAATATTTAAAAATTGGAAAAAATTTATTCTACAAGAAGAGATGTAATATTTAATGTTTATTTATTAAATTTTAAAAAATATTATTCATATATTTATTCAAATTATAATTGTTTAGTTAAAATACGAAAATTATATAATAATTTCATTTTATTTTCAACATAATTAGTAATTATTTTCTATTAAATACTCAATTTATTTTTTTATGTGAATATTATAGAAATAGTTACCCACTATATTATGAATAAAATATTTTTTTACTTGATTAATGAATAATATTTTAATAGATATTTATTCAAAAATATCATTAAATGTTTATGAGGATTTTTGGGCCAGGTTGCGTTTATTGTGGAATAATTACTTACAAGACATTAAAATAAATATTTATCACTATACAGGTTACAAAAAACCATAAAATAAAATATTATTATTATTTTTTAAAATGATGTGTTAATCCTTTTGGGACAAATATTTTATTTAGAGACTTCGTGAACATAATTAAATATTAAACCCAAATCCTAAGACTATTAGTAGAATACTATGTCAATTAGAGAAAGGATAATCATTTAGAATGATAATTTCCACTAAATATTTTCCTCCTTCTCTTTTCCTCTCAATACTAAGAAGAAAAATGGAAATTACATCATGTTATATTTAATGTAATATTATCATGGAAAGAAAAAGAATGTGGATTAATAAGTCAAACAATCACTTGTATATTCCTAGATGATTGTTCTAATATCGAAGGAGAATGTGTAGATCACCTCTATAGGGGATCTTCTTTGGGTCATCGTTATATGAAAACTAGACACTTATATGGTAAGATTAATGAAAAATATAAACATATAATGATCTAAAGACTGGGTTAAAATTTCATATTTTTTAAAAATTATTTTTATATTAATGTTAAAATATCGAATCCATTGGTTCTGAAAAAATATTTTTTCAATATTCATTGGAAAAAAATTAATTGGATATAGTGCTCACCTCATATATATTGGAATTTTTTGTATAATATGTCAAATTTCAAGTTTACGAGAGACCCAATATGTTATTTCAAAACATCGTTCACAATCAACAATATGGTGTGATAAAAATAACATTATTCTATATGAATGGTAAAAACCTATCTTGATGATGTTGAATAAAATTACCATAGTTTTGGACATAAATATTATAAATAAATGTAATCAATCAATTGTTTCCATTTTGAGAGGAAAACTTGTCATTATTTTTTTATCATGAAATTATTTTAGGAAAAATAGTTATAATTGATCGACATTTTCTTATAGAGTTTGATAAAGATGATTTTGGATGTAACTATTCTCTAAAAAAATAATTCAAATCATGTAATGTTCATTTATATCATAGTGAAATATATAAACATTCATGGTAATGTAAATATATTAAAAAATATTTAAAATTCTCTAGATGTCATAGGAGTGTGATATGTTGATATATGTTATTTATTCCAGCATTGTTTAGTTGAAACCACATTTTGGTTATGTTCACAATGTTGTCTATTGATAGGTCTTATAATATACTAGAGGATCACAAAATTGGTGATTCAAAAGAAAAAAATATTGTCACCCATAATTTCATAGGAGATTTCTAGGGATTTAAATCCTTTATTTATGTTAGGATAACATGGTGCACACATTAATCAATGGACAAGGGAACTTTAGGAAGATATAGGAATATTTTACATTCTTACTTATTCTCATCATTTATTATTACACTCTTATAATATTTCATTCAGTAATTTATTAAATATTTTACTATCATTACACTCCATCCATTATTTTTTTTAATAAAAATATTAGAGTTTGATACATGGAAAAAAACCATTTAATGAAAATGGAAAAAATCCCATAATTAGTTGATGAAAATTATAAAATAATGTAATATTCCATTGAAATTAAATCATTATCCCAAGAACTCTTTCCCATGTATTATTAAATTAATAAATGATCTAATTCACTAAAAATAATGGGGGATTCATATTTTTAGAGGATAAGTATTCTCCTCACATTGATTGACACCACCATTTTAGTGATTTATACTCACTTTATGGGTATATAAATTTCTATTAGTGTATTATTTCAATCTATATAATTTTTTGGTTATTATCAATTACATTTAACTTTTCAATTAAATACCCTACCTCAAAGAGTATAACTTCCAAAAATAATAATAAAATTACCATGATTGGTGTTAACTTATTTCATCTAGGTAAGGAGAGACTTGTTTCATACTAGATTTTATTTTAATTTCATGGGATTTATATTCCATTGAATGCATTTAATCCACCAATTTAAATAGTAACATTGATTAAAATGGATGGGAAGAATATTGAAGTAAATAAAACTAGTTATAATGAAATATTCCCATATCTCATTAATATAAACATGCTTGGGTAATGGGTTCTAAAACTATTCCATTTAAAAAGATACAACTATTAGATATCAGAAAGGATTAAATAATAAGAAGATAAGTGAATTAACAATTTCATGATAATGATGAAGTCAAAAATATAACTATTTAGTAATCAATGGATGAATGTTTTTCTATGGGTGATCAAAATTTTTATACTTATTTAGGGTAATGGTGAAAAGCATGAAAATTAAAAAAATATGAAAATGATGATGAGAATCCTAAAAAATGTTTTTTTTTGAATATTTAATCTATTATGGTTCAATAAATATATGAATATATTATGAGAAAAAAATATATTGATTACTCATGATTAAGGGAGATTTATAAAATTTAAATTTAAATTTGAAATCATGTCAAGTTTTAAAACACTCAAGGGATCCTAGATCCCCAAAAAAAGTAATCTTCAAGATCAAAAATCAATTATTAATAATGATTTCATGAGTTAAAATGTTTTAATGTCACTATAATCTAATTATATTCAATGAGTAAAAGTTGTGTACAAAGAAAAATATTCTATGATTCTGTGAAATTTATGAAAAATCATCCATTTATTGTTTCTTTTCCTTAGAAGAAGCATGATGATGATGAAACTAATTGATCCAAAAGATCATAAAAGAATTTTAAACCTTAAAAATAATTTATATAAATTAATGGGGAAGGATTTTATGTCATGAAAGTGAAATTTATAATTTAAACATGATGTTTCATCATGTGGTGAAGAGTGTGAGGTTGAAGTGGATGACTTAGAGAATGAGGGTGAAACATTTCTTATAAGAAAAATCACAAACTATAATGAACCATCCAATAAAGAATAAAATAATAAATATGATCATTATTATAAAAAAATAAATGTAAAAGGAGATTTATTACAGAATATATAAAATATTTTACCTTAAAAATATGATAACAGATTAACAATAGAAATAATATTTGATTAAATCCATTGACTCATAAAAATACAAAATTATATATATATAAAATAAAATTATTTTAATATGGAACATTTCTACTTTTAAAATTATTCTTATTTACATATAATATGTAACTTAAGTATTGTTTTATTAAATAAAAATACAAATTATTCCCATATTAATGATACTATATTACATGAAGATGAAATTTCATTGAATAGAATAGTTTTTATTGAAAATATTCTATCAATCAGAAGGTTAAATCATCAAAACCCCCAATTAATAATACTAATAACACTATGAAAAAATATATTTCACTATGAAGTATAAAAAACTACCCTTTGAACCAAAATGAGGTATAGATGTAAAATTCAAAAATAAATGGATTAGAAAAAATTTTCAGCTTCACCTTGAAAAGGAAAGTGACACATTATCCCATCACATGTTTATGCAAAAATAAATAATAATATTTACAGGAATAATTTATTTGAGGTTAATAATGAATTAAAATACATTATATTCAATGTAATACCAATCCTGATGATACTGATGAAAATCATGAATAAAAAATATATCAAAAGGAATTAACTGTTATTTAATAAATATACTTTTTTCTATGGATGGATTAATATTTGAATGAAGATGATATCATTATTTAGTGTAGCTCCAAAAGATATGTTTTTTCTTTCGTATAATGTATTTCACTCTATTATAAAAAGATGATTATTAAAGGTGGATAGAATATGAAAATAGAGATAACTAATGTTGAATCTTATTAATAAAATAAATGTCAAAGATAATTTTGGTATGCTTGAGATGATTTTTCATCCATGCGGTCCACAATGAATTAATATGAATAGTTGGATGAATATTATTCAAGTTAAGATAAGTTTAATTTGGTAACATCAATTATTATAATATGTGACATAAAAAAATTAATTAATTTCTAGTTTTCTTATATAGAGTCAAATAATTAATGTAATTGAATATTTTATAATGGTTCGTCATCACATATATTGACAAAAAAATTGAAAGGTATAAGAAATTATGATTGAAATATTTTTAGCTTTGTAAATGATACTTGTAAGAGTTTATAAGGAATTGATTGCATCCAAAAATTGAGTCGAATGTTACAATAGATAATGTTTTTTTATTTATGGTTTGAGACATAATATTTTGAGTGAATCTCAATTCTCATAAATATAAATGATTTTTTTTCAAAAATATAATTTTCATTAGGGGGTTTCAATATAGTATAATAATCATGAAATGGCAGTGAATTTTTTTTATCTTTTTTCATATTTTTCATTAAAATAATTCTTATTCTTATATATTTAACTGAGATAATGAACATTAGAATTAAAGTCTAGGTATCATGTTTTTAGAAACATTAGGATAATACTTATGTATGATTTTTTGAAAAATATTCACAATATTAAATCAAAATGAATTAATTATTTAGATATTTTAAGGAAAAGGTTAATTGGTAAGTAATATTCATATAATAAAGGATATTTAAATAAGGTGAAAACATCATCTCAAACATTGGTATGTATTTGGAATGATGAGTTAAAAAATATCAAACATATATTATCATATCATTAATTATATTGTTTTACACATATGAGTTGAATTTATTTTATGGAGAGTATTCCTCAAGACATTTAGAAGATTCAATTTTATATGGGAGATATTCAAAATAAATATCAGATTTTTTATCTCAATATGGGTGATTGAAAATGGATCTGAATTCAGAAATATATATATTTTACATATATATTTAAAGTAGTGGAATAATGTTTAATACATAATTATATATGCTATTAAAAATAAATGGGTAGTGGGTAAAAATTATAATATTTTTCATGATATAATAAAAACCAGGTTATTGGTTCTTGGATGATCAAAAAAATTTAGAGGAAATAAACAATATACATATATACATTTTAAATTTGAGTTTTATTTTACTAAATATATTCTTCTCTACCTGTGATAATTTTCCTATAAAGAATAAAATTTTGAATATCTTTGGAGTATTTCCAATTACTTGTCTAATCGTGATTAATGGAAGATACTGAATAAAATTTGATGACTGTGCCGATGAAGTTATTTTCTTTATCATAAATCTGAAGGAAGAATATATATATATATTATAATAACTAGTTAATTATGAATTTTAATAGATTTAATATTATTTTTTTATAGGATAATTTTATTTCATCATCATTATTGATGTTTTATATGTATATTCATGGACTTTACATTAGAAGTGATTGTCATAATGGTAAAATATCAATCGATACAAAAGGATCACCTGATGTATAATATTTTTAAAAATTTATAATGTTATGAATGGAATAATACAAGGACTATATATGTTAACGACACATACTGTATATATTGACACCAAATATATATTTGGAAATAGTAGTGAAGGTTTCCAAACATGACATTACAATTTCATGGGATTAATTTTATAATTGGAACAAAATAGTGTTAAATAAGTTAAAAAACGAGGATTATATTATTTTAACGGAAGGTTAGTTAAATAATAATAATTAAAAAATATATGAGAATTGTATTAATACTCTAATAATTAGAATATTATCAGTATGAAATTGTTTTTTCAAATAATCATAAAGAGATTGTAAAAGCTTCTCAAACGAAATATTTTCTAGTTTCAAAATCATATTCTCTAAATGGGTGAATAATGTTTCATAATTATTTTTTCCATTATTAAATGAATATAAATTATAATATTATTTCTTTAAATATAGGATCAGAAGAATATTAATTCCTTTTAACTGGATGTTGTTTTAATATTATTCGATGGGTAATATAATGAGGAGGTATATATTGAGTAACCAAATGAAATGAATCATAATTATTATTGATCACATGTGTACAATATAAAGAATTAATTTTTTTGTATTAAATAGTTGTTTCATTCATGGTATTAAAAAACTCAAAGTATTATGAATAAAATTTATTCGAAGTGATAAAATTTGATACAAATATTTATGTTATAAAATGTGACACTAACCCTATAATAGTGAAAATGTATGTTGCTGATATCATTTTCTAATGGATTTAAGTGATAATATTGATGACTATTCTACCTAAATGATGAAATATATTTAATTGAAAATGATCAGGAAGATGAAAATTTTCCTGTGTATAAAAGTTGTAAATATAATGGACTGTATATTTCATATAAATAAACATATTATCAAAATATTGTTGATGATATATATTTTATAATGTTGATTGATAGTATATAAATCCCATGATTGTGTGGTCTATTTGAAATTATTTTTTTTATCATTTTATTAAATTAATAAGGAAATTTTTATATGATTTTGGAAATTTTAATTTTTATTGGATGATTAATTATTTGGTGGAGGTTTATTTCTTATTTTTTATTATCAGCAGGTTCCATTGAGTTCCTTGTAAATGTTTTTCTGATAGATTCAAATATAGGTACAATATTTGATAATGTGCCTATAATGGGTGGAATTTTATCCTCTAGATAATTATTATAATCAATCATAGTACCTAGTAGAAACATTATTGAAATAAATTATGTGGAATCTTATTTTATAAAATAAGAATTTAATTATATTTCATTCCCTCCCATCCAATCTAGGTTGACCCATACTCCTATAATAACTCCCTACATCATTATGTGTGCTCTATAAGCCAGATTTTAAGTTGAATTAGATCTCTATTCAAGTGATATTGGATTCTATAGGTTTATATAATCATATATATGTTTGAATATTAACATTCCTAAATTTTTATATTATTCAGAATATCATTTCCTATAATAGATTATTTATCTCCTACTTTTTCTAATTTAGTGAATCAATCACAAATTAGGTAACATACATAAACAAGAAAGTACATTGATGAAAAGGTTTGTATTTCCTCAAAATTTTCTATTTTCAACTAGGTTATATATGTGTTTCATAATATAGAAGGTTATATGGGTGTTTATTATAAGTTTTACTTATGTTCTAAAGAGAATGGTTAGATGTTATAAGTTGAAAAATATCTCATGATTTCGTATGAGATTATTCCATCATTTTGTGAAGTAATAAGTAGACTATAATTTAAATTATTATTATTATCCATTTTGATAAATTAGAAAAAAAGTGATGTGTCTCAACATTGTAATGGTTTTTGTGGTTTTGACATTATCATTTCTATCTGGGGAATAAAATTATTTAGAAAGATGTGTGGAGTAAAATATATAATTAATATATATAAGGTTTTGGAAGGGAGACACATAATATATTGACTAGATGGATAGACATTAAGGAAGAATGGATTAGGTTATATGATTTTTCATGGTAGGGTTTTTGGGATTATTCGTTGGGTTTTGTGAAAAAATATTAAAGGGATAGTGGTAATAAAAATTCATCATTCCTTGGGACTGGATGAGCCTGATAAATTTTACTCAAAGATTTATAAATAGAATTAATGGATTTTTCTTTTTTTTGTTACTAGGAGGATGGATATGTTATTCCCAAATTATATTCTATTTCTATTCTCATTATAATGGATTTATGGAAACAACATGTGTTACATTTTCCCATCCATACTTACCTTTTTTAGAGGTCAACTATATTACACTCTCCTTAATATTTGATTCATGTTCTCAAATATTCTAATTCAATGTTTTACATAAATATCATTCCTCACTTAGAGTATGGTACATTCCCATAGGATTTCTTATATACAACCTCCTTACTATTTAGATGATGAAATTATTATTGAAATACATGATTTTATACTATAAAATAATTTTTATTTTATCTGAGAATTTATGTAATAACCTAGAGTCATGTAACTTGATCTAGTGTCTTAAATTAATATAAAGAATAATTTTAAAGAATCATATCATGAATGAAAATATAGTTTAGTATCCTTGGTAAACTAGATATATACTTGAGTCTTCCATTACATTGGAAAGTCAAATTACAATAAAATTATCCTTGCTGAATATCATTATTCTGTTGTTGGTATATAATTTCCTATCATTCATATTAAACATATAGAATTTCTATCATATGGAAAAAAAATTAGGGTGTGATAAAATGACCAGTAATGGTTAAGTACATTGGAATCAATCAATAATCAATAAGTATAAACAACACAAAAATGAAAATAAAAGATCATATATGCAACATTAACAACATGAATATAATAATAAGATAAGGAATAATTAATATGAAAAGGAATATAAATGAAAACACATTCCATTTAACCAATAACATGACTATCACAACTAAAAAATTCTAAATCAATCTTTCATGGTAAATTACTAAAAACACATTCCATTTAACCAATAACCTGACTATCATATCTAGATATGGAATAATCAATATGGTAATGAAAATAATTGAAAAAACAATCCATATAATCATTAAATTTAGAATGGAATTCCTCTAGAGATATTATTGTACTTAAAATATCATGGATAATAATATTAAATGAACTGTCAATGAATAAATTTATAAATTAATGGACATATTATTCTCAAGATCATGATACCTCTACCATAGAGGTATTTCACAAGATTATATAAAAATATAATTAGAAACCAATTTAATGCTAGGTTAATTATTCAACTCATGTGACTACCAATAAATCATGGAGTTATATATTGTAGATACCCACCCATTTCTACTTTTTTAAATCATTCCACATATATTAAATAATCAATTTAATTTATCAAAATTTTCTATATAATAAAATAACTCAATTGAGTAAAAAAACAAAATTTATCAATATTTCACCAGATAAACATTGAAACTTAAATGTAGAACACTATATGAAAAAATTATATATAGTTTACCTAATAAGAGATCTATGATAAAAAATCTGGAAATTTATGGTATTTTTAATTTCCAATGATCAAAATAACATAAATATTTTACAGGAAATGTAACAGGAAAAAAGTGAATCAAGAATGTGAATTTCAAAACATTAAATTGTGAAAATTATCATATAGAAACCATATAATTATTAAGTGTGGTATAAATAAAAAATATCTAATGTGAGTCATAAGTATAATAATTTTTTCTACCGTTTCTAAATATAAATTCTAAGAAAGGATCATATAAAACATTCTAAAAGAAAATAAAATTTCTACATAAAAAATTATATTTGAAAATAAAATCTCAGAAAAATTTTGAAAATAAATTTCATTGAATAAAACATTTTAAACATATATAAAATCCTTTAAAACATTTTATTGGTCCTGATTTTTAGAATTTTCTTTCATGTAGCACACATTAAAACGATGATTTCTTTCACTTTTTTGATAAAATCCAATCATTAATCTTTTTTTAAATAGACATAAATATTACATAGGAAATTTTTTGAAAAAATTTTAAATAGAACGGAAATAATTAATAATTAATTTTTAAATGGTTAAAAACTTTTTTTGAATTTTTTTTTGAAAAAATTGTTTATGTAGAAAATGGAATTCCAATTGAAGTGTGAAATGATGATATAATTTCATGAAAGCATTGTCTGAAATATTTTAAGTACCACATGGTTGAAAAAGGAAACGATTACATTAAAAAATGAATAAATATATGAGGATAAAAATATTGGGTTTTATTATCCAATTATAAAATACTTTAATTCAATGATAATTCAAGTATAAACAACTCGAATTAAAATGTGATTATGAAATAAACCATTCATAGTTTATAAAGTTGTAGGAAGAATTAAAATATGAATGTATTATGATTATAAAATGTAATCTAGAAAAAATAACTACAATATAAATGTAAGATAAAATAAATAAATTAAAAAAATAATCTTAGAATATTAATGGAAATAAATGAGTAATATAATCTAATGAATGGAAATTGATCTATAAAATTCTTTACCACCCAGAAATTTCCAATTCAAATCCATATATATAAAATAATTATAATTGAAACTAAAAATAAAATTACATATAAATGATTCATGATATTACTTTTCAATGTTTTATTATGTTAATAATATAAATGAAATTAATTCATAACATTGTATTATTCCTCAATGATGGGAAATTTAGATATAGTCACTTACAAATTTTCTAATATTATGAATCATAATTCCCAATATACAAAAACATATAATTTAATATTAAAATTATTTAATTAAAGGTTATTTAATATATAAAATATAATATTAGAAGTTCATACATCACAAAAAATAAACGTGTAGTGATTATGCAATACGTATCCCAGAAACAAAAGAGATACTAGAAATCCCTTACCTCATATATCCTTTGGGTTGAAAATACATTAACCTCTTGTATAATGGTTTTAATAATGATATTATTTTATATAGGAACCATATTCATATTTATAATTTCAAACATGAAACTTTTATAACATTTTATCGCATATTTCTTAATAATCATCACTTATTTTCAATTGTTTAGGTGTTGGTAGCCTTTTTCCAATCGTGCTTTGTTATGAAATTTTGTATTCTTGTGAATATTATATAATTTTTACATCTGGATAATAATATTAAATAAATAGTTATAATATGTATAAAAAATTATAATTTTAATTCTATTCATGAATGAAGGATTTGGAAAATGAATTATTTTATGATGATATGGATGGTATGTCATACGTATGAATGAGTGCATTTCCATTTTTGAACGACAATTATGGAATAGAGGTAAGTATTATATTTTAAATCCAGAATTTTAATAATATAAAAAATAACATAATATATATTTACATATATTTATATATATCATACATGTTGTGTGGTTATGAAAAGATATTCCCATTTCTTTATGAACGTGGTAGTCCACACATCCACGAACAACGCCATCATCATTCAGTGGGTGAAAAGGTATGAAAGAGAAAATATGTTCGTATTTTATGAAAGATATTAATATCTTTAAAATCATTATTATTTCATTTATATCACATAAAATTATTAAAATTATCCTTATTTTCTTCCATGTAAATCATTAGAGAGAAACAAATAACATCACTTTGGTAGGATGTTGTTCATCGTACAAATAAAAGAGGATATATTATCCCCAATGAAATGGAATGTAAAAAATAAATATATGATATAATAACTTAATAGCTAAAATTATTCAATAATTATCATATATATTTTTAATATCCATTATTATATTATACCCTGAGGTGGTTGTAATTGAAAAAATAATTTCACGGTTCACGAGGTGGTACTCTGCCGTACAAATGTGGAATGATTTCATAACCCATTAGTTAGAAGTGGGAATGGATGTAGGTCATGAATATAACATAAAAAATATCAGTATGTGGGAGAAAATTATTTTATAATATCTTCATTTTTTAATAACAATTAAATGTGGTGGAGGATGAAATAAAATAAAAATTCTCGATTAAGAAAATTGCCTCTTCCTTGGGAAAACAATATAGGTTTTACATTTTTTTTAAAAGTTGGATTTATGATGATAATATGGATTCTAGTGTAACGACCCAAAGTCTCATTAATGGAAATCCCTCTTGATCTAATTAAATGTCTCTTTATGTTTATATAGAATGTCAACTTCATTGGTTTTATGTTAAGAATTTTGACCGTTGCTAATATAGTCATTGAACAGTGATCACATGATTAGTATAAATATAGGGCTTTAACACATCCAATTTTACATAGACAAAAGAAGAGATGGCCTCGTCCAATAGAATTTCTCCGTACGAAGCCCATTTTTCGGAGCTCGGAAAAGAGGTGGCATCTTTGCGCTTCTCCCTTGAACAAGCTCAAGCTGAGCTTCATCTTGTCAAGCTCGAATGTGACCATCTACGGGAAAAGTGGAAGTTGATTGAAATTACCACTCGAGCGATGCTATCTGAGCCACCCCAAGAGTCTATCACCATCGTACACCATACCCTTAGGTCTTATGCAGCTGTTTTAAGGGGTTATGTAAAAAATAATTAGTATTATGTTCATGTACATTATTTTTTTGTATATAATAATGAATATAATTTCTAGTCATTTTTGATACATTGTAAATAGTTTTTAAAGTACAAATAGTGTTTTTAGTTATTATTTAACTAAGAATTATATTTTATAAAAATATGGGATTTTTGAGTTAAATATTATTTTAATAAAATATTATTATTATTAAATTAAATTTTTATTAAATATAAATGATCTTATAATTTTATGAATGCAATTATAATTTTTATTAAGGTTTGAAAGCCATTTCTGTCCAGACCTGTGAATTTTTTATAAATGTCCATTTTTATTTTAAAAGTTAAAATTAACATATTTAGAAAATTATTTACATAAAATAAATGTTATTTTTGTAATACGGACGTCGAAATTATCCAACAGTGAATTTTTCATAATTTTCTTAGACAGTCAAATTTTTGAGTAAAAAATAAATATCATTTAAATCTATAATGTGTTTTATCACATCATAATGACCCAATAGTGATGAAATAAAATACTTTAATCTTTATGTTCGTCCAATATATGTTTTAACATTAAAATAATGTGATTTTGGGATTGTTTAACTTATTTTTCAAAGCATTAATGGACCCCTCAAGACTTATTCAACACCTTCCCTTTTAAAATTAATTTCCATGGGAGTGTGACTCACCTCCACATAAGAAACCCTAATATTTTAAGAAGTTCGTACTTTGACATTATAAAATATTATTTTCCTCTTCCCTCTGCCAAAAACCATGGGAAAAAACCAGGGTATGGTTTGTGGTTTGGATTAATTTAATATAAGTGGTCCCAATCCTAAATAATAATTAATTCCCTCACCTTTCCAATATAATCCCACCCAAGATCCCACTTCCTCCTCACTCAAAGCCTTTTGAGTTCGTCCAAACTCTACCCTACTCTCTCTATAATCCTCCCAAGGTGCCCCAAGCTCCCAAGAATCCTCTCACAAGCCTCTCTCTAGCCTTTGGAAGCACACTTCCAAGTAAGGGGTTTTTCTTCCTATCTCATTTTTGTCCAATTTTCATTAAGTTGTTTTGCCTTTTAATTTCAATTATGAATGTTGGGGTATGGATTATCACCTCCCTCATACTGCCCTATTTATGTTTGAATTATGGGCGACCCCTTTCTCTCTCATTAAATACCTCCCATGTACACTCGTTACTATGCCGAAATTCCGAAAGAAACTTCTTTCTCCTCATTTACATTCAAGCAATACTTTTGTATCCTGAATCTAAATTTCATTACAATTGAAGGTACATGTGTCTATATAACCTCCTTACTATCAATTACATGTAAATATGATGAGGAATCCCTTTCTCTCTCATCAACCATGTTTGTGAATTCTTATGTCATGTCGTTACGCTGCCGAAATCGCACCAATTTTCTAAGCCAATGCCATTGTGTAGTGGATACCATGCCCATTTCTCCATCAATGGTATCCACCTTTATTCACCATTACTTATTGACTAAAAAGTTTCATGTATGAATTCCACATACCTTTATCGTGGAATAAATTATTATGTTTTATGAATCCATGTTTAATGATCCATGGGGCACACTTATGCATGAAATGAAATGTTTAAGAAGGGTGTGCCCTTATAGCACTCCAATGCATTGGGTAAAGTATAGTATCATGATACGTCATGTTCAATGAGTGTTGACTCATGCTAATTCAAGTTCAATGAGGGTTTACTTGTGCTTTATGTGCAATGAGGATTTACTCATGATCAATGTGCAATGAGCCTTTGCTCATGCTAATTCCATGTTAAGTGTTGTTGCCACATTTCCATGTTATGATTATCATGCTTTATCATTCCTTTATGTTCATGTTTATTGTATGATATATTGATATTCCTATTGTCTAACATGTATTGTACTCCTCATTTTATTCCATGTGTACTCCCTTACTGGGCTTATAGCTCACCCTTTTCTTATGCATGTCCTCAGGTTGTCCCATGCAATGCTAAGTACGAGGGAATGTAGTGGTCATGTAAAGGAATTTTTCAATAAAGATGTTTCATTTCATTTTTTATTTTTTTATGTAATGGTCCTAAGCCCCAAAGACACTAGACCTATTGATCTTCTTTATTGTATCAAGTGATGTTTTATGTAATAAATCATGTTTAAGTTTGTAATAAAAGCAGGGTTGTCATAGTTGGTATCAGAGGATAGGTTTAGTTATTTTTGGGATTAGGAAACCCTTATAAAGCCTTAGAGAAAAGACTAAGTATAATAAAAACATCCCTAAGTTTTGGTAAGTACTGAGTAAGTTGTTTATCAGAAAAATACATCCCTGTCCGGATACGAGCAGGTAGAGGCGGCTCTGGCACCGATGTATCCTAGGGGTAAAACCCGAAAACACCGCTTTGAGCTAGACTCGAACGGGAACTGGTGCACGACAATGGGCCTTGATGAACTCTTGGTTATGACACTCCCGGGGGATATGTTTTCATAAATTCACAATCTTAGTGTGAACCCTTATTAAGGAAACAAAATTCCCCTAAGAATATATGTCAGAAAGTAGATCATGAAAATATTAGATTGAAGCCTATAGACTCATGAGTAAAGGAAATGAAAGGTTATTTATAAGTCATCAACTTTTGTCTTTGTATTACTATTTATGTGTTACCCCTAACATTCTTTTTATTCCAGCTAATGGCCGGTAATAGGAGGACTCGGGCTAACAATCGATGTGAAGATCAGTGTGATGACTGTACTAATGAGATGCCCAATAAAATGGGTGTGGGAATCATGAACTTTGTCATGCTTCTCTCTCAGCTAACTCAAGCATGGAATAGAAACATGGGTCAAGAGGAACGTTAAACCCCCCCTTAAGAAAGAACAAGTCGTTATCGAGAGCTTCAGGAGACAAAGGCCTCCTACGTTTAGTGGATCATCTGATCCCACGATCACTGAACAATGGATCAACTCCATTGAAAAGGTCTTCTCCATCGTTCAATGTTCTGAACAAGATAAGGTTCTCCTAGCTGCCAATCGCATGGTGGGTGAAGCTGATCAATGGTGGACGTTGATCAAAAATACGAAGCCTAAGGAGGAGATCGAGGAAATGGAATGGAAGGATTTCCAGAAGATGTTTTTCGATAAATATTTTCTGTGCACCCTCCGGCTTATGATGGAAAGGGACTTCCATTCCCTCAAGAAAAAAGATTAAGAATCTGTTCGATCGTACGAGTAAAACATCACAAGTCTTGCATGATATGCTTCCGGATTTGTCGTTACCCCCGAATTCAAGGTTGACTGCTTCTTTTGTGGGCTGAAGCCTAGCTTGCGGAAAGCATTAACAATTCGTGACTTCGATAGCTATGAGGAAAGTGTCCGACGTGCCCTCAATGTCGAAATGGTGATTAGGGAATCACAGGAGTATCATGGGGACAAGAAGCGTAAGGTGGACTTCAATACTGGTGGTCCGATGGATAAATCAAACGGTTCTATGCAGATCCAGCACCCCACCTGCCAAATGTGCGGAAATAAGCACCCTGGAAATTTCCTTAAGGGGACGAGAAAATGCTTCAGGTGTGGAAGAGAAGGGAACCTAGCTGTTAACTGTCGGCAAGAAAGACCCACGTTTGCGACAGAGGAGAGGAACGCTCTGTTCGAACCTCAAAGCATTGTTCAATGCTACAAATGCAAAGAACCAGGTCATTTTTCAAATTAGTTCCCTAATCTAAGGGTTTTCGGAGGTGGCCAACAACCTCCAAGGCAGCAAGGAAGAGATTTTTCCATCACTACTGCTGAAGTTAACCCCAACAACGAAGTGGTGACAAGTTCTCTAGTTACTCATTCAAGAATAGAGAACGTACTTTTTGATTCAGGTACTACACATTCTTCTATATCTCGAAAGATTAGTAGAACAATCCCAGCACCACCACAAATCATGGAAGTAAAGATGTCGGTGAGTACTGAAAATGGGGCAATCATTGCATCCTAGGAATATAAGTCCTCCCCAATTATAATCTGGTGATTGAATTTCCCGGAGAACCTTTTCATACTCCCTCTGGTAAAATTTGATGCAATTCATGGCATGGATTGGCTTTCCTTATATAGATCCAATATAAATTGTCAAGAGAGGGAAATCACACTCCATATGGAGAATCGACCCCCAATTCATTACAAGTGTCAGGTGGAAGATGAATCTCTTTTAGCTCCATCATCTCAAGCATGGATATTATTTCCTTATGAGCACGCGTATGTATCTCAGATGATTGAGTCCAAGGAAGAAACCATCCTTGAAGAAATTCCTATTCTGAGGGAATTCGCTGAAGTGTTTCCCCAGGAACTGCCTGGTCTTCCTCCTAGAAGAGATGCTGAGTTCTCAATTGGACTTATACCTGGGGAGCTACCAAAATCTAAGACTCTATATGGAATGGTTGTTGTTGAGCTCGAAGATCTGATGAAACAACTATAGGATAATCTAGATAAAGGGTTTATACGCCCAAGTTCTTCACCTTGTGGTGCACCAATCCTCTTTGTCAAGAAGAAGGATGGGTCAATGCGGCTCTACATCGATTATCATGAACTTAACAAAATCATGATAAAGAACAAGTATCCTCTCCCAATAATAGATGACTTGTTTGATCAGCTGCGTGGAGCACAATACTTCTTCAAGGTGGGCATGCGGTCGGGATATTATCAAGTGAGGGTGAAGAAGGAAGATGTCCCCAAGACTGCTTTTCTTACAAGATACGGGCACTATGAATTCATAGTAATGCCTTTCGGACTCACCAATGCTCCATAAATATTCATGGAATTAATGAATAGAGTCTTTAGAGATTACCTAGACAAATATTTGGTAGTCTTTATAGATGATATTATAATATACTCAAAAACCAAGGAGGATCATGAGGAGCATTTAAGAACTGTACTAGAGACTTTACGCAAGGAGAATCTCCATGAAATGTACAGAAAGTGTGATTTCAGGTTGAAGGAAGTCTCATTCATGGGCCATATCATCACAAGAAATGGGATATCTATGGATCCCTCCAAAACAAATGTAATTGAGGGATGGCCGAGGCCAACATCGGTAATGGATATCCGTAGCTTCTTGGGGTTAGCTGGATATTATCGATGATTTCTGAGAAATTTCTCACGATTGTCCAACCCTCTTACCAAGCTAACTTGGAAGGGAGTGAAGTTTTCTTGGATTTATGAATGTGAATAATTCTTCAAGGAGTTGAAAAGGAGGCTTATCACTACGCCCGTGCTCACTTTACCCACAAGAGGGGAAGTTTTTGTGGTATTCAGTGATTCTTCAAAGAAGGGCTTAGGATGTGTGCTAATGCAGAATGATAAAGTGATATCCTATGCCTCAAGGCAGTTGAAAATCCATGAGAGAAACTATCCAACACATGATCTGGAGTTGGCGGCTATGATCTTTTCCTTGACAATCTGGTGGCATTATCTCTATGGGAAGAAATGTGAAATATATACTGACTACAAGAGTCTTAAATATATATTCACGCAGAAAGAGCTTAATATGCGCCAGAGAAGATGGATAGAGCTCATCAAGGACTATGACTGTTCAATACATTACGAACCTGGGAAAGCGAACAAGGTGGCAGATGCCCTATGTAGAAAAGATCCAGTTATTCTATCAATGATGATAATTGAGAAGGATCCAATCTTCTTGGAATTGATGAAGATGGACATGGGAATCATAGAGAAGGGAACATCATCAATCCTTTCACAAATGATTTCTCAACCATCTTTGTTGGAAAAGATAGAGGATGCTCAAAAGGATGATTTGGGGATTCGAGAAAAAGTGGAAGCTATCAAAAAGGGTAAATCCTCAGAGTTTAATGTTAATGAAGAAGGAATTGTGCGGTTTGGGAAAAGACTGTGTGTTCCATCATGTCCGAAGCTGAAGAAGGAACTTTTGGATGATGCACCTAGTTCAAATTTCTCTATTCACCCAGGAAGCACAAAGATGTATCGAGATCTCTGAAAAAACTTTTTGTGGGATAATATGAAGAAGAAGATCGCTGAATATACATCAAAGTGCCCGGTGTGTCATCAAGTGAAGGAAGAGAGGCAGAAGTCTAAGGGGATGACGCAACCATTTCCCATACTAGAATGGAAATGGGAGAACATCACCATGGACTTTGTCACCGGACTTCCAAGGACATCCAAAGGCAACAATGCAATCTGGGTTGTTGGGGATCATCTTACAAAGACTGCACACTTCATTGATATTCGTGACTATTTCTCATTGGATCAACTAGCATATATATCAGCGAAGTGGTATGGTTGCATAGAGTACCACTATCTATTGTGTCCGACCGAGATCCAAGATTCACCTCTATGTTTTGGAAGAGTCTTCAACATGCTCTGAATACTAAACTGAACATTAGTACGGCCTATTAGCCTCAAAATGATGGCCAATACAAGTGAACTATCCAAACACTTGAGGATGTGTTGAGATCCTGCTCAATGGACTTTAAAGGAGGATGAAATCAACATCTTACTCTTGTTGAGTTCTCTTATAATAACAGTTTCCACTCGAGCATCCAAATGGAACCATATGAAGCCCTATATGGGAAAAGGTGCAGAAAACTGACATGTTGGGATGAGGTCGGTGAACGTAAGCTTCTTGGACCAAAAATGGTCAAGGAAATGGTGGAGAATGAGAAAACCATTTAGCAGTATATCAAGGCAGCTCAGAGTCGACAGAAGAGTTATGCAGATAACCGTCGACGAGACCTTGAGATTAAAGTTAGAGACACGGTTTTTCTATGCATATCTATATGGAAGAAGGTCATGAGGTTTGGAAGGAAATGGAAGTTATGTCCAAGGTACATCGGACCCTTTGAGATTATGGATCGTGTTGGGGATGTAGCCTATCGACTAGCACTTCCACCTACTACGGCCAAAGTACATGATATCTTTCATGTATCCCTCTTAAGGAAGTATATACCGGACCCTTCACATGTACTCTCTTATGATGTGGTACAATCGGATGATGATCTTTCTTATGAGAAGAAACCAGGGAAGATCTTAGATCATAGAGAAAAATTTCTACAAAATAAGACAATGCCCCTCGTCAAGGTGTTGTGGAGAAACCACAAGTTTGAAGAAGCGACTTGGGAATAGGAGGATATGATGAAGCTGAGTTACCCATATTTGT
The DNA here is from genome assembly GCA_963277665.1 of Viscum album. NCBI lineage: Eukaryota > Viridiplantae > Streptophyta > Magnoliopsida > Santalales > Viscaceae > Viscum > Viscum album. The sequence goes on from OY728160.1 coordinate 1,558,653,113, forward strand.
TTTAGTGTGGGAAAAGGAAAATTTCGAGGGCGAAATTTCTTAAGGGGGAATATTTTAACGACCCAAAGTTTCATTAATGGAAATCCCTCTTGATCTAATTAAATGGCTCTTTATTTTTATATAAAATGTCAACTTCAATGGTTTTATGTTAAGAATTTTGACCATTTCTAATATAGTCGTTGAACAGTGATCACAAGGTTAGTATAAATATAGGGCTTTAACACATCCAATTTTACTTAGACAAAAGAAGCGATGGCCTCATCCAGTAGAATTGCTTCGTACGAAGCCCATTTGTCGGAGTTCGGAAAAGTGGTGGCGTCTTTGGGCTTCTCCCTTGACCAATCCCAAGCTGCGATTCATCTTGTCAATCTCTAACATGACCGTCTACGGGAAAAGTGGAAGTTGATTGAAATTACCACTCGAGCGATGATATCCAAGCCACCCCAAGAGTCTGTCACCATTGCACACCTTACCCTTAGGTCTTATGCAGCTGTTTTAAGGGGTTATGTAACAAATAAGTAGTACTATGTTCGTGTACATTATTATTTTGTATATAATACTGAATATAATTTCTATTCATTTTTGATACATTGTAAATAGTTTTTAAAGTACAAATAGTGTTTTTAGTTATTATTTAAATAAGAATTATATTTTATTAAATTAAGGGATTTTTTAATTAAATAATATTTTAATAAAATATTATTATTATTAAATTAATTTTTATTAAATATAAATGATATTATAATTTTAGGAATTCAATTATAATTTTTATTAAGGTTTGAATGCCATTTCTGTCCAAACCTGTGAATTTTCGATAAATGTCGGTTTTTATTTTAAAAGTGAAAATTAACATATTTAGAAAATTATTTAGATAAAAAATGTTATTTTTGGAATCAGGATGTCAAAATTATCCAACGGTGAATTTTTCATAATTTTTGGAGACAGTCAAATTTTTGAGTAAAAATTAAATACCGTTTAAATATATAATGTGTTTTATGACATCATAATGACTCAATAGTGATGTAATAAAATACAATAATCTTTATTTTCGGCCAAGATATGTTTTATCAATAAAATAATGTGACATTGGGTTTTTTAACATACTTTTCAAAGCATTAATGGACCCCTCAAGACTTATTCAACACCTTGCCTTTTTAAATTAATTTCCATGAGAGTGTGACTCACCTCCACATAAGCAACCCTAATATTTTAAGAAGATCGGACTTTGACCTTATAAAATATTTTTTTCCTATTCCCTTTGCCAAAAAACATTGGAAAAAACCATGGGATGGTCTGTGGTTTGGATTAATTTAATATAAGGGTTCCCAAACCAAAATAATAAAGAATTCCCTCACCTTTCCTATATAAATCCACCCAAGCTCCCACTTCCTCCTCAATGAAAGCCTTTGGAGTTCGTCCAACCTCTTCATACTCTCTATATAATCCTCCCAAGGTTCCCCATGCTCCCAATAAGCCTCTCACAAGACTCTCTCTAGCCTTTGGAAGCACACTTCCAAGTAAGGGTTTTTTCTTCCTTTCTCATTTTTGTCCAATTTTTTTTTAATTTGTTTTGCCTTTTAATTTCAATTATGAATGTTGGGGTATGGTTTCTCACCTCCCTCATACTGCCCTATTTATGTTTGAAAGATGGGAGACCCATTTCTCTCTCATTAAATGCCTCCCATGTACACCTGTTACTATGCCGAAATTCGGAAAGGAACTTCTCTCTCCTCATTTACATTCAAGCAATACTTTTTTATCATGAATCTAAATTCTATTACAATTGTTGGTACATGTATATATATGACCTCCTTACTATCCATTACATGTAATTATGATGAGGAACCCCTTTCTCTCTCATCAAACATGTTTGTGAATTCTTATGTCACGCCTTTACACTGCCGAAATCACACCGATTTTCTAAGCCAATGCCATTGTGTAGTGGATACCATGCCCATTTCGTCATCAAGGGTATCCAACTTTATGCACCTTTACTTATTGATTACAAAGTTTCATGTATGAATTCCAAATTCCTTTATTGTGGAATAAATGATTATGTTTTATGAATCCATGTTTTATGATCCATGTGGCACACTTATGCATGAAATGAAATGTTTAAGAAGGGTTCGCCCTTATAGCGATCCAATGCATTGGGTAAAGTATAATATCATGATACGTCATGTGAAATGATTGTTGACTCATGCTAATTCAAGTTTATTGAGGGTTTACTCGTGCTTTATGTGCAATGAGGATTTACTCATGCTCCATGTGCAATGAGCCTTAGCTCATGCTAATTCCATGTTAAGTGTTGTTGCCACATTTCCATGTTATGATTATCATGATTTATCATGCCTTTATGTTCATGTTTCTTATATGCTCTATTGAATTTCCTATTTTCTATCATGTATTGTACTCCTCTTGTTATTTCATGTGTACTCCCTTACTGGGCTTTATAGATCACCCTTTTCTTATGCATGTCCTCAGGTTATCCCATACAATGCTAAGTACGAGGGAATGTAGTTATCATGTAAAGGAAGTTTTCAATAAAGAGGTTGTATTTCATGTTTTAAGTTTTTATGTAATGGTATTAATACCCAAAGACACAAAACCTCTTGATCTTATTTGTTGTATCAAGTGAAGTTTTCATGTAATAAATCATGTTTAAGTTTGTAATAAAAGCAGGGTTGTCATATCTAGTATGATAGTAGGTATGATGGACTTTTATTTGATAATGGATTCTAAAAATTGAATTTTATTAATGGAGTGAAGAAAATAAGAGAGTTTGTGTCCTTTTATATATGATATTAGTTACAATCTTGTAGTTATTAAAAATAAATTGGTGTAGCCACATTTTTCATTTTCTAATTTGGTAAAATATAGATTATTTTGAATTTTTTGATATAATAGGGTTGAAATATGGAAATAAAATATATTTTAGAAAACTTTTTGTGCCATTTTAATCCTTATAATTTTTATATAACCCTAGTAACTTTATTTTTAAATTAACCATGGTAAATAAATTTCTTTGTTTTTACTATTAATTATGGTTAAAAATCTGTACTAGACTCATTATATAATATAAATTACAATTATTCTAAATATATACTATATTTTTCAAAATTATATTCACAGAATTGGTAAAATATATTTTAAAATTTATCTCGGAGATGTGATGAGAAAGTAGGTTATTAAAAAAGAAAGCGTTCAATGGTTTTCAATTTTCTTATGTCAAAATTCAATATGAAAGTTATTAAAATTAAAAAAATTGTGTCAATAGATATATTATTGAACTAATTTTTCCTCCAATACAATTTAATATATAATTTAAATATATAAAAATTTTAAATTAAACATCAGTTATCAATTAATAATCAGTATTTGTCACTATTCATAAAAAAATTAAACATTTCATAAAAATCCCAAACATTCACTTTATGATAATTTTGTTATAATGAATTTTAAAAATTAATTACATTTAATAAAGTTAATTTAAAAAAGTTAAAAAAAACTTTTAAATGACATGTACATATCAAAAGTAAACTATCTTTTAGAAAATTACCATTTTATAGAAAATATATTTTTTTACTTTATAATAAATCTTATTTTATTTTCAGTAATTTTATAACCATATTTTTCATAGTTTAGATACTGTTGTTAATTTATGATAATTTCACAACATGGTTATAAGAGTATAATATATTATTTTTCTAATAGACTCGAGGTCCTGTGTTCTGCAAGCTATCGAAGAGATTAAATTTATTGAAATATATTATGTGGGTTGTTTAAGTTTGGTGCTTCATTTTTCATACTCTATCGAATACAATGTTTCTCATTTAGAATTTTTCATGTTATATTTTCCCAATGTTATGTAAATTTCATCATTGTAATTTATACTTAATTTCATTAATCAAGGGTATCATATATGAAAATGATTTTTTTCAGAACCCACATCAAAAAAATATTTAATAAAAAAAATCCTCTTACTAAGAGAGAATGGGAATTGCAAAGGTCATAAAAATTAACAGATAACTTGTTTTCATAGTTGAATAGAATTTGTTGGATGTGATGATATGAAAATGGAATATAAGAATAATAAATTATATATATTTCTAGATATCATTGATCTCATGAAAGTGAATGGTTAAGAGGATGTTAAGGATCCAAAAACAATAAATCCATGATGATTTAAGAGATAATTTTAATAATCTAAAATGAAATTACAAGGGAAAATTTACTTTCATGGTCATTTTCCCAATTTTGATTAATTATTATAGTTTCTAATAATAAATGTAATTATATATACTTGATATTTTTCTATTTCATAAGCACAATCATGAATGAATCAATTTTCAATTCATTTCTTATTACTATAAATGTAAATCCAAAATTTAGTATTTAACTATTTATGAACTAAAATTTATATTTAATGGATCATAAGGTCAGTAAAAGAGTTGATTTTTTTCCTTTTATTTCTAACTATTCTCTAAATCAATTATGGTTTTCATAAGATATCAAATATTCTACATTAATTTCAAAACATCAATTTCAACACCACTGATTTGTCATTAATATTTATTTTTCAAATAATTTAACAAAAAATTAAATATAAATTTGGATATCATATAGACTAATTATATGTGAATACCCCTTATCATCATTCAGGTTTTTCAACCCCCACGACTTTTCTAGATGCATCAATATATTCTTTTTCAAAAAATATATTAATATAATTTATATAAAATTACCAAAGTGTAATAAAATGTAATTACCTTAACAAAAAAATATAAGATAAACCCAAAAGGATAAAAATATTGTTAAAATTTTCCAAAAAATTATAAGGGAATCCTTACATATATATAAGTTTCACTAAAAATATACTAAACCAAACTGTTTTGATTTTGTAAATGTTTCTCAAGATATCTTTAATATTGGTAGACTACCATCACATTAAACCTAAAAGGAATCTTTTAAAAATTTGAGATTCTGATCAACAAGAAACACATAATCCCATGATTATATATATATATAATTTGTTAATGATGTCGTATATTTTTCTGAAACATTACACAATCTAGAGATAATTAAAAATTCATATTAACAAAATAGCACTGGTAAAAAAACTTCTAAAATTTAGTTGTTGAATCCCAATAAAAAATTAAACCATCCATTTTATTTAAATATAATTCCATTCATGGTCTAAGTTGTAATCATTAAAATATTTAATATAATTGTATATTTCCGAGGTTACACACATTTATGACAACAAAATACGAATTGATCTCTAGGATGTGATTTATTTCCTTCTATTATACTCTTCGTTTCTCTTTGGAAATTATTTTGTTGATGCCCTTATTATCCACAAATTAGGAATTAGTTGTTAATCATGATTTAGGATAATTGATTAGGCATAATCACAATAACTTTTACTCCATTAATCATCTCATTTGGTTCCCCATATTATGCCTTTTTTACTTCATATTAAATGTTAAAATGATTACATTAGGTTCCAACCATAAACTAAAAAAACTATAGTATGGGAAACAAAAATTCAAGTGTGAAAACTATTGAATAATTTATATAATGTCCAAATCATGACACATTAATTTCATCATAATATAACTAAGTTTTATCCTAGTACATTGTAACACCCCAAGCTTCCACGGTATGTTTCCCTTCGAATAATGCAATGGCGTGCATTGTACGCAACTTCGAGATTCTAACACACCACAACCAATCAAACTAGCCATTATGAATAGTAATACCTACTTTTTGAAATTTTATTCTATCTATCAAAATGGAATTTATTTTTGGATTCTTAAGATCGAATTTATCCTAGGGTTAAATTTTGGATCTTTTCGGATAACACTTATATTTTGATGAATAATGAAAATTAATAAATTTTAATTAAAAACAACTTTTTAAATAAAAATAATTTAGAGTGATAAATTATATTATTGAGTGGTTTTAAAGTATAATTAGAATATATTTTTACCATTTTATCCAATGGTGTTTATTAGAATTAATTTCACTTTGAAATTGGACCTAAACAATTGTCAATCTTTTGATATATATTGTTTCTTAAAAACACGCTATTTGTTGTGACAGCGAAAATTAATTATAAAATTAATTAATGAAACTTATATGTTCAGAATTTTGTAAAATAGTCATCATTTTTGAATTTGGAATATCAATTATAGCTTAGGGTGAAATTTTGGCATTGTTCTGAAAAACATCAATTTTTGATGAATAATAAAACTTCTAAGTGGTAGTTAAAAAACTGAATTTTTCAAAAAACATAATTATACCGCTTCTGTGAATGGAATTTAGAAAATCCTAGAGATACAGTTAATATCAAGAAGTAAAATGTGGTTCAATGAGATGAAAATAATTTTTTGTGAATAATAACTTTTTACTTTTATTTACCACGGTTAAAAGTAAATAGGGTAATTAAGGGTAAAAATGATATTAATATTACCCTAACACATGTCCTAATTCTATTGGACAAGTTTATATCGACCAAAAACAACATTAGGAATAAAATATTATCATTTAGGTCCACTTTTATTAGATTAGGACATTTATTATTATTTAATTCAAAGAAGAGTTAAAAGAGTTAAAATAAATGTTTATTTACTAAAACATTTTTAATATAGGGTTATACATAAGATAAATTAGATTGTAAATATTCATTAGAAAGATAATACGATTTCCTACATAATGATATTTTATTTAAAATTTTTAGACATAAAATAATTTAATATATTTATGACACAATGATGATGCATAAATTACCATAATAGTAAAAAATTAAAATAATTGATATCATAAATACCCAAATAAATATAATTTTAGACTTTTAATGAATTACACTAATTTTATAGGATAATATAACATATTAAGATTGATATAATTTACTTTTTTCTAAGTAATAATTCTGTTATGAGTTTCAAAAAATCAACTATTGAATAGTGTCAAAATTGACATAAAAGAGTTTTTAAAAAAATATTATATTACTAATTGATATTAAATTCCTAAAAATCTAAGGTTCGGCCAAGAGACTTATATCATGAAAGTTATATCATTAATGGAACACATGGGGTATTATTGGATGTATATAGTAAGTTTATTAATTATATAATATAAAAATACAAAGTGACATGGTAAATGTCAAACTAATTAACTAAGAGTTAAAACTTAAAGATATGGTTAATATAGTAACCCAAACCTGTCTAAATTATATTGGATGAATTTTTTTTGACCTATACCCACCTTAACCTTTTAATAATAAACTTTTGAGCCATTATAATCCTAATATTAATTTATTATAAATTAATATTTCTAGTTTTTCCAAAGGTACCCCTCACCCCTCTTATAAAAGGGCACTCATCCTTCTCATTTCTTCACACCATAAAAGCCTTTTGGTTCGGCCTAACCCTGCCCAAATACTCTCTCACCTTCCCTCAATACAACCTAGAGGCCATAGTTTGATCAGAAAGCCATCCTAAAGAGCCCTTTTGATCAAATGAAAAGGAAGAACCCGAAAAAGAGGTAATGTTTTCACCACCCCTTTTCAAGTTCCTTTCTTCTTCAACATATTAATTATTTGTTATTACCATTCTAAAATAATAACCCTAGTATATTATATATACTGTGATGTTATTATAAATATGGTACAACCATATTCTGTATTCTATCCACCCTCTGAATAACATGTCACCATACGTGCGTACGTACGGCTTACCGTCTCCACGTCGTGGTGTAATTGTTATTCAATATATTATTATTTGGGTGGGTATAATAATGATGTGTAACTCATTTAAATAATAAATATAACATGATATTGATTCTTTATATATGATATAACATCCAATTATATATTATTTTAATATCAAAAGAATGATATTGTCGCTCGTGCGTACGTACGGACTACGGTCTCCACGAACGCGATGAGATTCATTCTCCATCATATCCATTCAAGTATAATTATCATTTGATGATTTAAAAATAATTTTTAAGAACTTTATATCATTATGGATATGAATAATATACAACCTATCCATGACAAACATGTTTTATGTAAAAAAACATATAAAATAAAACGAGTAAGTTAACACCTGAAACGACGATAATTCTAAGATATTATTAACAAAGAAATGTTAAAAGATCATATATGATATCATATTAATGTATATGATTAATGAATAATTTAATAACAATTATTTCAACATTATACAGGAGGATAAACTACCCCCAACCTAGGAAAAGTACAAGGTAAGTTATTTTCTTATCTCACATTCAATTCTGTGAGATTTCCATTGTTCGCCACTAAATTATTGAAAGTGGTGTATTGTATACTGCCATTTGATATATATTATCATGATTCTCTTTATATTCATGTTATTATGTAAATAATTTGGTGGTTATTAACTTTTTTCCATACGACTCAGTTGATTACAACGTGGTAAGGGATTTTCTTATCTCAATTTCAATTCCGTGAAATTTCCATTGTTCACCACTAAATTATTGAAATTGGTTTATTGTATACTGCTATTTGATATATATTATCATGATTCTCTTTATATTCATGTTATTCTGTAAATCATTTGGTGGTTATTAACTTTTTTCCATACGACTCAGTTGATTACAACATGGTAAGGGATTTTCTTATCTCACTTTCAATTCGGTGAGATTTCCATTATTCGCCACTGAATTATTGAAAGTGGTGTATTGTGTACTTCCATTTGATATATATTATCATGATTCTATTTATATTCATGTTATTCTATAAATCATTTGGTGGTTATTAAATTTTGGCCACACGACTCAGTTGATTACAACATGGTAAGGGGTTTCTTATCTCACTTTTAATTACGTGAGAATTCCATTGTTCACCACTTATTTATTACATGTGGTGTGTGTACTGCCCATGTTTGTATTCATTGTGTAATATACTTTAATTCATGTATATTTACATCATAATTTTATGATCCTTCTTTCATGGGTGTATTATTTTATGTTACCAAATCAATAAGGGAATTTGAAATTTTAATTTCCACTCATTAGTCTTTACGCATACTTCATTGATTATTTTACTCCAAGATTATGTGTGGAATCACTATTCATTTGATTATGTCATAATTTCCACTCCCCTTTCTGTTGATATACTTTTTATACACATAATCACTCCATTGATAAATTCTCAAGTCATCGGTATGAACTTGATAAGAGTAATTTTTACTCAATCTCGATTTGTTGAGATAAACATCCAATTCATTGGTGTTGTTTTTACTAGAATATGTGTGAATGTCCCTTGAATGTTTTACACTGAATATACAACCATATTTAGTGTATATATATTTTTAACACATAATTATGTCGTTTATTTATCCTTAACCTAAGGATACGGCCTTTATGAGAGATTTCATCTCAATTTACATTCCATTGAGACTTCTTTGTTGTTATACACCAAATCACTTTTATGTGGTGCATATAATGTACTTTGAAAGATTATATCATAAATCCCTTTATTCTCATGATATTACAATGTTTTGATTACCTCAATTATTTGTATTCAAGTGTCTCTCTTTTGGTTAGAAACTCTAACTAAAATACCATTTTTATATGTTTTAAAGACTTATTCTTCTAAATCATGCTCATTAATGTCCATATTTTAAAAATGGTTTTTAGGATTTATTTATATGGACATTAATGTTTTAAAATTAAAACTCCTTTTAAAATTTTCAAAGTGGTATTGGGAACTTTGATTCAAAAATCTATTTTTAAATGGCTTCTTGACAAATAGTGTGACTTTTAAATGTTTTCATGAAAAGGGGGATATTTATCACAAATAGTTTTGATGGTTATTTTCATCTATGTCAATATCATTCATTATTATCGATTGAGGTACAATACAATCTTCCATATTGTATTGAATGAGTTATGTTTTAGTGTGTATGTGCTATTTTTATACCATTCATGGTTTGTTGTTAAAGAATTGACATTTCGTATGCTAGTTTTAATATGAATGTTTATGTTATGTTTAAACGTGTTCATATTAGGAATGCATTGGACTTAATAAGTGACGGGTGGATCCTGCTATATCTCCTCAATTCATCGGTAGGTCTCATGAGACAAACTAGTGTCTTGGCACAAGGCCTTGAAAAAATCTTATTTGTAGTCTTGGCATGAGGCCTTGGCTATGTGGTTATGATGGTCTGGCATTATGCATTCCATCATTATGAAAGTGGTTATTGATATTCCATGTGATCATTCGACTAGTAGAATATCCATGTGAGTAAGTAAATGGCATTATTTTATTTTATCTTTGCAATTTTATGCTGAAGTTCATGTTTAAAGGATTTCGTTTTAGTTATAAACTGCCTTAATTGTTTATGCTTATCTATGAAATCTTTGGCTATAATGTTATCCTTTCTGAGCATCTGAGCTCACCCCTTTCAATGTTTTATTTTTCCCAGGATTATGAAGTAGTAATTTATGAATGACCTATAGGGATAGTATGAGGGGATTTGAAGAAAATATTTTTTTTATGTAATGTAAAACTTTATAAATGTATCTAGTATTTCCAAAGCTACTAAACCAATCGGTCTTTCAAGATTTGATCTTTCTTGTGATCATGCCAATGTTATGTAATAATGCACTGACTCTGGGTAACTGGGTTCGGGGCGTTACTGTTGGTATCAGAGGAAGTTTAGTACAAATTTTGGAATCTAGATTTAGATAAACTCTGATTAGAGCACGTAGACCTAAGATGAACTTTGAGAATTAGTATAGAAGAACGTCCTAGAATTTTGGTATTATAGTGATTTTGTTAGTATTCCGAGCGATACATCCCTGTCTGGATACGAGCAGGTAGAGGCGGCTCTAGCACAGATGTACCTAGGGGTAAAACCCGAAAACACCTCTTTGAGCTAGACTCAAACGGGAACTGGTGCACGACAACGGGCCTTGCTGCACTCTTGGTAACGACACTCCCGGGGGATATGCTTAGGATAATTTACATTTTCTTTACAAACCGATTTAATGTATTATATATATAAGATGAGAGTAAATGACCTTGGTTAATCCTAATGTGTTTCAAATTGAGAATATGGTGACATTTTAATCCCTAAATTATTGTATGACTACTATTACTCACACAATGGTTTCTGGTTTTAGTCAATGGATGGATTCCAAGGAAGTCATAGTGACTTTGAGAATGATGTACAAGGTGGGAATGGTGGTGGCAATGAGAAACAAAATGGAATGTTGATAGGTGTAAAACATATCATATTTATTCCAAATCATATTTCCAAAAATATGATCAACAATATATATATTAACCAATTACCAGACTCAACAAAGAAGAGAAAGGTGATGAATTATAAGAGCTCCAGTAGTTGAGACCATGGAGAAAGAAATCCTCAATTTCCATCATGCAGGAAATGTGGAAGGAGACACCCAGGAATGTGTCTCAATGGGACAAAGAAATGCTTTACGTGCGAGAAGGAAGGACATAAAGTGAATAATTGCCGAAGAAAAATGAAGAGTACTATGGAAGAAGATAAAAATGGTCCCAAGAGTCCATTTACAGTCATTTTCCATAAATGTAGGGGACCTGGCCATTACCCGAGTGAATGTCCTATTCTATAGGATATATTCTTGGTCAGAGAAGAAGCTATGTCGAAATAAATGGTTGGATAAATGTTTAAAAAAATTTAGTGATCCTTGATGAAGGGTTTACATTGGAATAATTTTCTCTTGTATTTGTAACCCTAACATTTGCCATGTGAGAATGATATTTAAGGAAGAATTATCTTTTCTCTTGTGGATATAGTATAAATATCCATTTGGTTTTATATGATCATTGGGGTTTGAGAGAATTATAAGTTATTATAATTTCAGATGAAAATGAAAGGTATGAGATAAGATTTGTGGTTAAATTATGTTATGGTTATTTTGAGGAATTTATCTCATTTTGGTAATGTTATAAAACATTGTTATTGAAAAGGACAACACGCAGACCGTGTGACAACCCGTCGCGTCGGACAAAGATGTGGGAATCGAACTCACAACCAAAGTGCGATTGGGATTTATCGCCTACCACTGGACTACGTGAAGTTCCTAGATAGTGTGACTAATTATTTTTAGTTAAATGATTTTATTGATAAATAATAAGTTGATTTGGGATCTTATATCTTATCAAATGAATACCCTTAGTATAGGAAAATGATTTGGTGATTAAGTGATAAATGTTATTTTGGAAGTTGTTCGCTTTGTTGAGAACACTATATGCCAAAGGAAAATAGAGTAGTCTGGGATTTCATTTTAGGAGTAATGGTGGATTTTTATCTATTTTTTTATTGTGGATTTATAATGATTTGGGTTATTTATGGAAATGATTAGGTTTATTACGTTTAAGTATGTGACTTTAAGAGTAATTAATGTCATTTGGAGACACAATTTAATGTGGAAGACTACATTCTTAATAATTTTTGCTTTTCAATATTAGTTTTGATTATATTAAAGGATTTTAAGGAAAATTGATTATTGAATGGTATTTATTTAACTTTGGGGTATTGTTGGTTTAATTTTGAAAATTAATATTAGTGTTTATTTCTCTCAAGGAATATCTTTTTGGGGGATCATTAGATCTTGTAATAACCATTTTGGTTTTGATTAATCTCTAAAGACAATGTAAATATATAGTTCATCCTGCATGGATCATTTTATTCTATAGAAGTTTATTCTAGCTCTTCCAGTGTGACCAAGTCTTCTTGAATACACATCGTTTAAAAAAAATGAGTTAGTGGTGGAAATTTATTAAAGAATGAAACTATACATAAAATGTAAGTATATATATCTTTATATTCTTAGTCAATATCATAAATAAATTCCTCATCCTTATGTAATGTAACTTAAAACAAAAAAATGTTGTCCGTTTACTTTCCTACTAGGAGACTAATGGTCATTTGTCCCAACACAAGTTTGTGGTTTTCTTATTGTTAACATTCTCCTGATCATGATTTCTATCCCTCTCCATCAGAACTTGACACTTAGTATATCATCCATATCCATGTTTTCCTACATGGAATCCGAGTATGGGTTATCTTGGTTGACCTTTATACCTCTCTTTCTTTCTTTTGAAGTGATAGTTTTATTGACTCTTTTTCCGATGTGGGACATTCTATTGTATTCCAAAGAAAAATTTTAAAAATTGCGAGGACACAATTTATTGAAGGAGGGGATAATGTAACACCCCAATCTTCCACGGTACGTTCCCCTTTGAATAATGCAATGGTGTGCATTGTACGCAACTTCGAGATTCTAACACACCACAACCAATCAAACTAGCCGTTATGAATAGTAATACCTATTTTTTGAAATTTTATTCTATCTATCAAAATGGAATTTATTTTTGGATTCGTAATATCGAATTTATCCTAAGGTTAAATTTTGGAACTTTTCGGATAACACTTATATTTTGATGAATAGTGAAAATTACTAAATTTTAATTAAAAACAACTTTTTAAATCAAAATAATTTATAGTGATAAATTATATTATTGAGTGGTTTTAAAGTATAATTAGAATATATTTTTACCATTTTATCCAATGGTGTTTATTAGAATTAGTTTCACATTGAAATTGGACCTAAACAATTGTTAATCTTTTGATATATATTGTTTCTTAAAAACACGCTATTTGTCGTGAGAGCGGGAATTAATTATAAAATTAATTAATGAAACTTATATGTTTAAGATTTTGTAAAATAGACATCATTTTTGAATTCGGAGTATCAATTATATCTTAGGGTGAAAGTTTGGCATTGTTCTGAAAAAATTCAATTTTTGATGAATAGTGAAACTACTAAGTTGTAGTAAAAAAAACTGAATTTTTCATAAAACATAATTTTACCGCTTCTATGAATGGACTTTCGAAAATCCGAGATACACGGTTAATATCAATAAGTAAAATGTGGTTCAATGAGATTAAATTATTTTTTGGTGAATAGTAACTTTTTACTTTTATTTACCACGGTTAAAAGTAAATAGGGTAATTAAGGGTAAAAATGATATTAATATCACCCTAACACATGTCCTAATTCTATTGGACAAGTTTATCTCGACCAAAAACAACCTTAGGAATAAAATATTATCATTTAGGTCCACTTGTATTAGATTAGGACATTTATTATTATTTAATTCAAAGAAGAGTTAAAAGAGTTAAAATCAATGTTTATTTAATGAAACATTTTTAATATAGGATTATACCTAAGATAAATTCGATTGTAAATATTCATTAGAAAGCTAATAAGATTTCCTACATAATTATAGTTTATTTATAATTTTTAGACATTAAATAATTTAATATATTTATGACACAATGATGATGCAGAAATTACCATAATAGTGAAAAATTAAAATAATTGATGTCATAAATACCCAAATAAATATAATTTAAGACTTTTAATGAATTAAACTAATTTTCTAGGATATTATGACATATTAAGATTGATTTAATTGACTTTTTCCGAAGTAATAATTCTGTTATGAGTTTCACAAAAATCAACTATTGAATAGTGTCAAAAATTGACATAAAAGAGTTTTTAAAAAATATATTATATTTTAATTGATATTAAATTCCTAAAAATATAAGGTTCGTCCAAACGACTTATATCATGATAGTTATATCATTAATGGACCACTTGGGGGTCTCTTAGATGTATATAGTAAGTCTATTAATTATATAATATAAAAATACAAAGTGACATGGTAAATGTCAAACTAATTAACTAAGAGTTAAAACTAAATGATAAGGTTAATATAGTAACCCAAAACTGTCTAACTTCTATTGTTTGAATTGTTTTAGACCTCTCCCAACCTTAACCTTTGAATAATCAACTTTGGAGTGATTATAAACCGAATATAAATTTATTATAAATTAATATTTCTAACTTTTCCAAAGGTGCCCCTCACCCCTCTTATAAAAGGGAACTCCTCCTTCTCATTTCTTCACACCATAAAATCCATTTGGTTCGGCCTACCCCTGCCCAAATACTCTCTAATCTTCCCTCACTACAAGCTAGAGGCCTTAGTTTGATCCGAAAGCCATCCTATGAAGCCCTTTTGATCAAATCAAAAGGAAGAACCCGAAGAAGAGGTAAAGTTTTCACCACCCCTTTTCAAGTTCCTTTCTTCTTCAACTTCATCTTTCTTTGTTATTACCATTCTAAAATAATAAATCCAGTATCTTATATATACTATGATGTTATTATAAATATGGTACAACCATATTCAGTATTCTATCGACCCTTTGAATAACATGTCACCATACGTGCGTACATACGGCTTACCGTCTCCACGTCGTGGTGTAATTGTTATTCAATATATTATTATTTGGGTGGGTATAATAATGATGTGTAACTCATTTAAATAATAAATATAACATGTTAATGATTCTGTTTATATGATATACCATCCAATTATATATTATTTTAATATCAAATGAATGATATTGTCGCTCGTGCGTATGTACGGACTACCGTCTCCACGAAGGCGATGAGATTCATTCTCCATCGTATCCATTCAAGTATAATTATCATTTGATGATTTAAAAATAATTTTTAAGAACATTATATCATTATGGATATGAATAATATACATCCTATCCATGAAAAATAGGTCTTACGTAACAAAACATATAAAAGAAAACGAGTAAGTTAACACCCGAAATGACGATAATTCTAAGATATTATTAACAAAGAAATGTTAAAAGATCATATATGATATCTTATTAATGTATATGATTAATGAATAATTTAATAACAATTATTTCAACATTATACAGGAGGTTAACCTACCCCCATCCAAGGAAAATTACAAGGTAAGGTATTTTCTTATCTCACATTCAATTTCGTGAGATTTCCATTGTTTGCCACAAAATTATTGAAAGTGGTGTATTGTGTACTGCAATTTGATATATATTATCATTATTCACTTTATATTCATGTTATTCTATAAATAATTTGGTGGTTATTAACTTTTTTCCATACGACTTAGTTTATTACAACGTGGTACGTGATTTTGTTATCTCACTTTCAATTCCATGAGATTTCCATTGTTCGCCACTAAATTATTGAAAGTGGTGTATTGTGTACTGCCATTTGATATATATTATCATTATTCTATTTATATTCATGTTATTCTGTAAATAATTTTTTGGTTATTAACTTTTTTCCATACGACTCAGTTGATTACAACGTGGTAAGGGATTTTCTTATCTCACTTTCAATTCCGTGAGATTTCCATTGTTCGCCACTAAATTATTGAAAGTGGTGTACTGTGTACTGACATTTGATATATATTATCATGGTTGTATTTATATTCATGTTATTCTGTAAATAATTTTGTGTTTATTAACTTTTGGCCATACGACTTAGTTGATTACAACAAGGTAAGGGGTTTCTTATCTCACTTTTAATTCCGTGATAATTCCATTGTTCACCACTTATTTATTACATGTGGTGTGTCTACTGCCCATGTTTGTATTCATTGTGTTATATACTTTAATTCATTTATATTTACATCATAATTGTATGATCCTTCTTTCATGGGTGTATGATTTGTATGTTACCAAATCAATATGGGAATTTGAAATTTCAATTTCCACTCATTCGACTTTACGCATACTTCATTGATTATTATACTCCAAGATTATGTGTGGAATCACTATTCATTTGATTATGTCATAATTTCCACTCCCCTTTCTATGGATATACTTTTTATACACATAATCACTCTATTGATAAATTCTCAAGTCATCTGTATGAACTTGATAAGAGTAATTTTTACTCAATCTCGATTTGTTGAGATAAACATCCAATTCATTGGTGTTGTTTTTACTAGAATATGTGTGAATGTCCCTTGATTGTTTTACACTTAATATCCAATCATATTTAGTGTATTTATATTTTTCACACATAATTATGTCGCTTATTTATCCTTAACCTAAGGACACAGCCTTTATGAGAGATTTCATCTCAATTTACATTCCATTGAGACTTCTTTGTTGTTATACACCAAATCACTTTTATGTGGTGTATATAATGTACTTTGACAAAGTATATCATGAATCCATTTTTTCTCATGATATTACAATGTTTTGATTACCTCAATTATTTGTATTCAAGTGTCTCTCTTTTGGTTAGAAACTCTAACTAAAATACCATTTTTAAATGTTTTAAAGACTTATTCTTCTAAATCTTTCTCATTAATGTCCATGTTTTAAAAATGGTTTTAAGGATTTATTTATATGGACATTAAAGTTTTTAAATTAAAACTCCTTTTAAAAGATTCAAAGTGGTATGGGACACTTTTATTCAAAAATCTATTTTTAAATTGCTTCTTGACAAATAGTGTGACATTTAAATGTTTTCAAGAAAAAGTGGATATTTATCTCAAATAGTTTTGATGGTTATTTTCATCTATGTCAATATCATTCATTATTATCGATTGAGGTACAATAAAATCTTCCATTTTGTATTGAATGAGTTATGTTTGAGTGTGGATGTGCTATTTTTATACCATTCATGGTTTTTGGTTAATGTATTGACATTTCGTATGCTAGTTTTAATACGAATGTTTATGTTATGTCTAAACATGTTCATATGAGGAATGCATTGGACTTAATAAGTGACGGGTGGATCCCGCTATAGCTTATCGATGCATCGGTAGGTCTCATTAGACAAACTAGTGTCTTGGCACAAGGCCTTGACAAAATCTTATTTGTAGTCTTCGCACGAGGCCTTGGCTATGTGGTTATGATAGTATGGAATTATGCATTCCATCATTATGAAAGTGGTTATTGATATTGCATGTGATCATTCAACTAGTAGAATATCCATGTGAGTAAGTAAATGGCATTATTTTATTTTATCTTTTTCATTTTATACTGAAGTTCAAGTTTAAAAGGCATGTGTTTTAGTTATAAACTACCTTAAGTGTTTATGCTTATCTATGAAAGCTTCTACTATAATTTTATCCTTACTGAGAATCTGAGCTCACCCCTTTCAATGTTTTATATTTCCCCGGATTATGAAGAAGTAATTTATGAATGACCTACAGGGATAGTATGAGGGGATATGAAGAAAAGATGTTTTCTATGTAATGTAAAACTTTATGAATGTATCTATTATTTCCAAGGCTACTAAACCAATCGGTCTTTTGAGATTTGATCTTTCTTGTGGTTATGCCAATGTTATGTAATAATGCACCGAATCTGGGTAACTAGGGTCGGGGCGTTACATACATTCATTTCCATCATCTATTTAAATACATTATAATGGTTTTAAATAAATTCTGAATTGTCTTATGCATATTTTCTGATAGTGTCAAACTATGTAAAATTTAAGTCTTATTTTAATGAACTAGGTAATTACTAGGTCAAGCCCATTTCTCCATTTCATGATTAATTACCCCTAGGTTAAACCATTCTTGATCTACCTAAACATTTATTATACAAAAATTGTTCTAATTTTATAAAAACCCCATATTATCTTTCATTCAAAAACATGAGGATGTTATTATATACATATTCCCAATTTCAGTTATAGTATTACCTTACCAACTCTATGTTTTCATGAATATACCTCACATGGTTTCTCCTAAACTTCCCCTCATTCCAACTGTAATAACCCCAAATCCAATTGTAAGATCTCGGGTTAGTCTAAACATGAACACTAACTGGGTGGGGTGCCCCTTCGATGTAGTAAGGGAACACGTTTGGTGCATAGTTTAGCCAACCATGCATCCAAACTATGTATCCTAGTATTTTGAGGATATATAACCATTTCCACTTAAAATACATTAAAACATAAATATTTTCTCATTTATTCATATGAGGGAGAAATGATCCCTTGTGTGTTCCTTCAAAATCCTATAGGTAGATTTTGATCTTGTTTTCCATCCAAACTCAGAATCGAACATGATTTGTATATTTGGATTCATGCTTGGGAGTAATAAAATCATATTGAGCCTTTATTCATTTGACATTGTGTCACATTTTTTATTTAGGTGAAAGATTATTTTCCTTATTTTTAGGTTATTCATTCATTCATCATTTTTATTCTAAGATAAGTTAAACAACATGATTTTAATGGAAGAGATGTCCACTATAGACCAATGGTAGGATATCTACTAATTATCTATCAGGTTTTTATGTCTTATAATATGATCTATTGTGCCCCTTGCCGGTTTCATACTTCAATACCTTAAATTGGATCTTCCTTGAATTTCATGACCTGTTAGAACCCAAATACCAACTATATTAACTAATTTAGAAGGATCCACCCCTTTGGGTGGTTCCCCTTACATTCCTAAATGTATTTCATCACTATATGGCTAAAGGACTTAATGATGTGTTGGACATTACATTTAAATTATGAAATTATAATTTTGATTGGTTAATGTGGTGGATTAGCATATAGAACTCTATTGAAAATATTAATGAATTCAATTGATTATAGGTGAGTGGTAAGACCACATCACCTAATTAAAAGTGACATTGTTTATACCCTTTTTTACATTAAATGATTATGATAAATCGATTAATCCTTGGATTTTATTAATTAAAATGGGTAATTATCAATTATATGATATAAGGGCTAGAAAACCATTAATAATTACAATTAATGGGAATGATGACCCTAGTGAATTACAATTAATGTGAATTCCAAACCAATATGCATTTATTTTATCCAATGGCCATGAAGACCCTTAATAAATATAAGAATTGGAATGATGACCCTTTTTAATTGCAATGAATTGGATTGATGAATCTCAGGCATGAATTATATTCAAGTGGAATAGAGACCCTTATTAATTATAAGAATGTCCATGATGATCACTATGAGTTACAATAAATTGGTATGACAACCATTAAGCATGTCTTATATTAAATGGGAATGATAACCCTTAATACTTAAAATAATGGGCATGAACCCCCATTATAATAATATGAAATGAGAATGAAGACCCTAGTTATCTCTATGAAATCATGGATTACCTTGTGATACTGTACATGCATGGCATCCTCTGTGATAATATACAAGCATGATGTCCCTTGTGATACTATACGGTGATGGCATCCCTTGTGGTAATATATGTGTATGGGGTCCCTTGTGATACTATTGTTATTCTGGACATGGAGTCCCATATACTACTATGTTACTAGTCACTGAATCGCTTATAAATATGATACCAACCATTCCAACCCTCAATACATATTTTGTGTTTTTTCAGAAGAAAATGATGTAGGTAATGTCATCCTTGTTTCCTTTCAGAAACCAATTCCAACCCATTTAAAATTATTAATACTACATCATATTTTCATACCTGCAAACTATTATATTTTCTTCATGGAATAGATATTCATAGGCATCGTTGGTGGTGTACTACTAAAATTTATCTCATGCCATATCTATGCTTCCAATGGAACCCATGGATATTTTATACTTAATGTTATATATTAGGGGAAGAATCATCTTATAGGCGTGGGACTTCAAATATTACATAGGATGGGAGTTTATGAATATGAAAAAGTAGGAGCATATGATTCCTTGATAGACTTGTGGACATTTTTCCTGTTATATCATGTATAGAATGTATTTCAGGTTACCTTGTATCCATTTTTTCATTCACCATAGACACATGACATTATCATACATTGTATATTATTCAATTTAATTCTTTTTATTATTATTTTTAGTTGCTGATTTTTTATATATGTTTCCTCTATGGTGGGTTATTATTCTAGTCTTTATAATGTCTACTACTCCAACATTCCTTCTATTTATATATTATTCCATTGTTATTGTCTATCTATTTAACATTTTTTCACACTAGAAATGTGTGAATAATCTTCCCACTAACAAACTCTGGTACCTCACTTTTAATTGGAGTCCATTGGAGTTAAGGGACATGTGATTAAGGAAATGTGGACAACCAGGATAGGGGAAACGTTAAGTGGAATCTGAGTCTGGGAAATCATAAATTGGTATCATAAGTTTATTTTCATGACTTAATTTTTTGATATAATAGACCATATATTAGAAAGGTTATTGGATTTGGTAGTGACTTGTTCTTGGGAGTAGCAAACCCATGTAATGAGAAAATACAAATATCCTCAAATTGTAATTACTAATTATATCTTAATATAATTGAATTGATTCAACTATTTAGTGATGGACATTAATTGTTATATTAAAATTGAATCATTTGAGGTTTATCATTTATCCTTGGACTGATGAGGTGAGGGAAAGGAATCATTGAGAATGCATCCTTTTAGTCACTCTATAGGAAATTCACACACCATGTATATGTAAGGCCATATAAGATCATTCACATAATTTCATTTCCTGTGGTTTCCACAAGTTATTTTACTCTATAAATACCGTTTTAAAATTTCTTGTGAATCTTATATAGAATTTAGAAAATATATTTTGTACTTATAGTACCTTCCATAACCTAAATGGTGTTTTCTTATATATTCTATGGAATACACCATAATAATTCAACTATGAAACATTGGGTAAGGGACCATTGGTCCCATAGACTAGAACATGTTATGGTATGGATAGATTGGATTCTATATTTTGGTTCATAATGTGTATGTCCCCTTATGAATTGGAAGCGGTGAACCATTTTCTAATCTATTTAAAAATTAATGTAATATGAACATAAAATTTTATGTGAAATTGAAGTTTTCAAATATAGAGCTTGACCTAGACCTGACCATAGTTGTGGGAAATATTTAGCATTTCTTTTGTTCCATATACATGTTTCTATCACCCAGATTAGACACTTTGAGATATAAGAGGGGTGATGTTTTTAAATATAAAGAAATTGCTCATATTATATTTATATATTTTTGCCTTATGCCATTATTGTACTTAATCTGAGGTTTTTTGGAAAATTAATAGCAATTCCACCACAATTTCCTCTGGTCATATTCTGGGATTTTGATGATGAACACACTCTATCGTTGTTCGGACCAGAGCCACCAGTTATACCTCCACTAGATCCTCCTGGGGAACCTCATCGTATTATCGATGTAGGTGATAATTTAATTTATATATGATATTTCCAGTGAATTGTGTAGAAAATTTAGGGAGATCTATGATATGGTCCATCTATGGGAGAGTTGACTTGGTATTTCCAGCACGATCATCCAGCAACATTTTTAGGATACAGTAGACAATAGTCTATAGAGATATAGAAAATTAGTTTTAGGCCTATATACATGAATCTAGAGAAACTTCCTAAGATGATATGGAAACTAACTTCTAATATTACTTAAGGATCATTCAAATTCTAGTGGGATATTATAAATTAGGCTAGTCAGTAATGGGATGTTCAGTCGAGAGGCTTCATATAAAGATTCATTTATTATTTATTCCCAGAGATATTGGCAGCTAATCATGCCAATTATTTTATGATCTTTGAGTAGGTTTCGATGAATGTTATGGAATATTCATCTCATTTTGTAGAGATTCAATGCTTCATTCCTATATATAATACTAATGAGACAATGAATATGATATTATTTGAGGATGGTCTTAGGCATCCTATTCATTCGTAGATAAATGTTTTCTTGTTGGATACCATAATTGGTAAAGAGAACCAGGTCAGTTTCACAAAGTTGTACATAAGGGAAACATATGGTGTGAGTCAGGGTTGCTCAGAACCCAGACAGAGTACAATTTCTACTAGTAGTTGGAAGTGACACATTGATACTGCATGCATAAGAAGAGGTATCCAATTGAAACTCACATAAATATATGTGGCTTGTCATATGTTTTGGGATCCTTGGAATAAGATTACCCAGTATCCTAGTGGCCCCATCGAGTGTTGAGGATGTTGATTAATGTGGAATATGAAACATTTTTATAGGAACTTTACATCAATTTAAGTGATATAGGATATGTTCCATCTCTACCTTAGGATAAGATTTAGCAGCACCTCACCAAGCTGGAAATAGGAGTACTACTGACTGTAAAGTCAGAGGATGAGGTCATAGTTATGGTAACTAGACTTCATATTTTTAGTGCCAATAGAGTGGTATTTCACAGGTTAAATAGGTTGTATAACATGACTAGGGATCAATCCAAATCTATTCAGTTCATCCTATATAGGGGGAGGAGGTTGGGATATATCTATAGTTTGAGGTAATATTCAGTTTTTCTCTACTATAGTTTTTTCATTATTTGATAAAGGTGAATCACATTCCTTCATATCTTTTTCTTTTGTGGAGATCATAAAAAATCATGTTGAGTGCTCTTATTGAGTTATGACTCTTGATTCACCATTGGGTATATGTTCAAAGAGTATATTCTAGTGTAACGAATATCACCTTGAGTTCGGTAGCCATAATTTTTGGTGGACATATTCATCCTTGAGATGACCAACATTGATGTAATTATTGAGAAGGACTAGTTGGTTACCTATCATGACTATTTTTATTGTTATAATTAGAGGGTGTCATTTAAATAACCATTGGGGTGAACTTATATTTCGAAGTGTGATTGGGATTTCATGGATGATAAATATGGGCCAAAATTTCATGGTCTAGGTGTGTGACTGCCCATATTTCTTTCTTTTTTATGAATGACTAGGTAATACATAAGGATGATTCCCCTCATATAGTAGATCGATTCATGAATGTATTCCATGATGAAATTTCAGGACAACCTCTTAAGAGAGAGTTATATTTTAATATAATGTATATCCATAGAGCTACACCAATAACCATTCCTCTTTATAGGATGATAATTACTATGTTGTAGGATATCTGGAGGCAGATAGAAGATTTTGTGGAAAAATTTTTTATATGAACTAAAACCACACCTAGGGGTTCACCATTCATTTCCACCATGATGGTGGAAAGAACCATCATGATTTTCATAAATTAATGAAAATTAATTCAACATAAATTTAAATACCTATATACCTTACCTCACATATATGATCTATTTATCCTGATAAGAGAAGAGTGGGTATTTTTAATGATCGCCTTAGATCAAGTTATCATCATGTTTATGTGAAATCTTTTGATACTACATGTACTGGTTTCTATAGTTGGTATAGCTTATATGAGTATATCGTGATGTTGTTTTTTTGAATAACATTCATTATTGCATCATGGATTGGATGAATTGGGCATTCCATCTAAATCTATAATCACATGACATGGTGTTTTTATAAGGCATCTTTTTTTATTCTCGTGCTCGATGTGATCATGATACTCATCTTGAAATCATATTAAATACATTGATAGATCTCCATATGTATCCAAAGATCAAAAATTTCATTTCCAGAACTATAAATTGAACTTCATGGGACATATTATCTTAAAGGAAGGAGTTTCAGTTGACCCAAGGAGGTTATAGATGTAGGTACCAAGGAGAACCCCAATATCTTCTTTGACATAAATTTTTTTTTTGCAATATATTGATATAAAAAAGTTTTGTAAGGGACTTATAATGATTTTTAACACCATTTATGGCTTACCTTAGGGGGTGTGATGATTGTATGGTTAAATACCTATGATAGAGCCTATCAAATGATAAAAGGGAGATTGAATTCATTTTCAATCCTGATTCTGCACGATCTGGGAAATAGTTAAATACTATATAAAGATACATCATGTATTGGGGTAGGATCATTTATAATTCAAGAATATCAAGTCATTCTGTAATGGTTTCAGCCATTGGGTCTTCCGGAAAAGAATTACCTGACACAAGATATTGAGTTACCAACTATTGTACATGATTTTTATTATTGGAGGCATTATCTATTAATAGAGAGTTTTGTGGTGTTTATATAACACCGGATACTCATGTATATTTTTAAACATTACCACATGAATCATAGTCAATGAATATGGTTCAAATACCAAGATTCCATTGACATTGAACATTAATACCCTCACTGAGCATGAGGACTCAAATACATGAAATTCAGGAGTCCAGTAATGAATGGAATCATACAACTTTATTTTCTAAGATGCACATAGAGGTGAATTATAGTCAGGTTTAGAATTTCCTTTCATCATTTCCTACGACTTTGACTCTTCTAAATAGAGTATTAATGAGGCATATTTTTGATTATGAGGGCCCAGTCCAATGGGAGAGTGTGGTATGTGATCACCCACCTCCTTATTAGACTGTGGGAGAGGATGAGTTCCAGTGTTGGCATGGACAAATAATGTTTTCACTATAAATATGTGAGGATATGATGTGGGAGTTATATTTCTCTATTTGAGATGTTCATCCTAGTTCCACCAAGAGGTACTATGACCTACGTTTTCAGTACTTATGGTCATATACAAAACAAAGTGGCAGTTAATTTTCATATGAGGTGTTGCACCTTCCAGTAGGTGAAGGAAAAGCATCAGCAACCAACAAAAATTGTATAGTATACACCCATTTATATTTGGTAGTGGTAGGATTCTGTGATGTATTTCATGACTAGGTTGTTGATGTCACCAAAATGTAGTGGTGATTTTTCGGTTATTATGGATTGGATAACTAAGGTCATTCATTTCCTTCTAATCAGGGAATCATTTAATGTTTATTTTTATGTGAGGTTCTATATCCCTAATATAGCACAACAGTATGGGGTCCCTCACACTATCATTTAAGATATTGATGCCCTGATTATCTCCAGTTTATAGCTGAGTGTGTACAGTTAGTTGGGTCCACCGGTGATTCTAAGCATGAAAAACCACCCTCATACTAATGGTAAGTCAGATAGAATAGTTCAGACTCTTGAAGACATTCTTTCAGCATGAGTCTTTGATTTTGGGGGCTCTTGGAAGAGGCGTGTACCATTAATTGTGTTCTTATTCAATAATAAATATCATGAGACTATACAGATGTTACCTTATATTAATTAGAGTGATTTTCAATCCTAATTTCACCTATACTGGTTAGAGGTAGGTGTGGAAACATTACTGGGACCACGTTTCATGTGGTAGGATTTTCAGCATGTCCGTTTGATCAAGAGGTAGAGGATTATAGAAGAGTCTTTATAGAAATATTGTGCTAATTTCGGAAAACAACCTCAAACGTTCAGGATCAGTAATTAGGTCTTTTATGTGTCACGCTGAGGCTAGGAAACATATGGATTAAAATATATGGTACAGTTTCATAGTGATATGTTGGGTTGTTCGAGATTCTAGAGAGAGTTGTGCTGTTATCCTATCAGTTGTAGTTTTCTCAGAGATACCGATCCACGAATGATGTCTTTCATGAATATCAACTATAATATTATAATTCAGACCCATCTCATCATTTTTATCCCATGTAGGTTGAGATATAGATAAATTTTTCCTTTTAAAAGCTGTAGATTCGTAATATTTATAGGATCACGAAGGATCTATGAGTTCATTTAGTTCCTATATTATAGGTTCTATGGAAGCATGTTCGTTTATAAGATGAAACCTGAGTTTGGGAGGATGATATACATTCTTAGTTGTCAGAGTTATTCTCTTTCGATTCCCAACATCCCATGAGAGGGAAATTCAGGGATGGATTTCATTAATGGGGGAATATTGTTTGATCTTGATTTTTTATAATAGGTGTAGATAATTTTTATTTTTTTAACAACTTTTTTTTAACATAATGTGAATATCGTTTGAGGTTGTGGGGGATCAGGGGGGTTTGGGGTTTATTAAGTTCCCAGAACCTAGATTTTTGGTGAAAAAAAGAAGTCTTAATGGTTATTTGAAACCGTTTTGGAAAATCCACATGGTCTGACTAAACACGAGAGCCCTAGGTTCCGGGAAAAAGATCCTATACAGTTGTTCAAAAGCACAGATGTTGGTGCATGCTGGCGTGATGGACTTTGTAGTTTTCAAATGTTGTTTGAGTCATGGTTTGTACATGGTTAGTAAACTCAACAGACTAACCATATAGAGTTCCACTTTGATGAAGCAAGGCAGATAGGTTGGCACACCGTTTGGAAAACCATACAACCAAACCATGTGGCCCATTATTGTGTGTAAAATTGATCATTTCCACATTACAATTACTTATATCTTAAATAATTTTTATTTTATTCTTCTTTTTACCTCAATGAGTCTTTACGATCTCTTTCTAAGGTCTTTGGGAACATTTTGATATTTTTCTTCCATCCATACTCAAAATTAAACACGAATCGTCTCATTGGATTCATGCCAATGTGTAATACAATCCCCTAAATCCACTATTTGTCTGAATTAGTATGGGATTCTTTATTTTGGTTCATTCTTATAATCATTATTTCTAGGTTCCTTTACCATTATTTATTTTTTCCCAATATGTTTCAAACTAGGACATGATATTGGATGATCACACCACTAAGGACCTAGAGTTGGTGCTCTAATAATTTTCACTCTATGTTTGATGTTTAATAATATGTGTTGTTGTGTCTCATGATGGGTTAACTATGTGTTGCATTAAAATTAGTCTCTTTGGAATTGGTCGACATGTTAGAACCCAAATCACATTTAGATCAAATACCTATGAAGGATCCACCCCTTTGGGTGTTCCCTCTTACATGAATAAATATCTTTCATGAGAATATTGGAAAAGAACCTAATAGAGTGTTTGTAGTGGATTTTAAATGATGAAATTATAATGTTAATAGGTGAATGTAGTGTATTATCCAAGATAACTCTCTTGATAATTGTAATGAATTTAATTTATTATAGTTAATTGGTATACACATATTTCTTATTTAAATGAGACAATGGTTATTCCCCTGTTTATATCAAATGATAATGAGAAATGAATCATTCCTTGGTTTGTATTAAAGTTTGTGGTTATTTATCAATTATATGAAATATGGTCAGGAAGACCCTTACTAATTATAATGAATGGTCATGACGAACCATGTGAATTAAAATTAATTGGTGTGAAAACCTTTTTGAATATATTATATCCAATTGGAATGATAATCCTTAATAATTATAAAAATGGATATGTGACCCCTGTGAATTAAAATTATTGGGAATAAAGACCTGTATTCATGTATCATTTAAAATGGGCATGAAGTCCATTAAAAATTAGAATAAGGGATATGAAGGACCTTGTGAATTACAGTGAATGGGAATGAGGACCCTTATGGATGTATTGTATACAATGGGCATGAAGACCCTTAATAATTATAAGAAAGGAAATGAAGACCCTTTATAACTATACTAATTGGCCATGATGACCAAAATTATATATATACAGGCATGTAATCCACTGTGATAATATATGTTCATGGATTTATTTATGATACTATGTGGGCATAATGTCCCGTGTGATGCATTATTATCATGGAATACCTCGCGATACTATACAGGAAAAACATCCCCTATGATACTACTGTGATAATGGCCATGGAGTCCCCTTAAATAATATGATACTATGAATGGATTCCCACATAAATGTTATACCATGCATTGAGATCCTTGATACATATTCCGAGTTATTTTGACATGGACCAAAGAAGGTAGTGTCAGCCTGGTTTCCTTTTAGGAACCAGATCAAACCCATTTGTAGTTATTAATACTGATTTTCATTGTTATACCATCACACTGTCATATTTTATAAAAATATCCATATTTATAGACTCCTTTTTTGGTGGCCTATTGAGGTTTATCTGACAAATTATTTGGTCCACCAATGGTTCCCAAACTGACTATAGGATTATAGGTAAAGAATAGGGGAATCATCCTATTATGGATGTGTGACTACTAGCATTAGATATGATGATATCTTAGCCAGATGACTGAGAAGTATCTTGTGATTATTGGATAGCCTTTTTTAATTTCTAAACCTTTTTTATTTTCATTTATAACATGTATTCCCTAGAGGTTTGTATCAACATTTTACAAATTTTTAGACACATGAAATTATCATCCATTGTATATGATTTTGTTTAATACATTGATTATTATTTTAGTTTTTGATTGTTTATATATGTCTCTTCTACAATGGGTTACTGTTCTTGTCATTATAGTGTATGTTGTTCCATTATGCCTTATGATTAGACATGTATCCAAAAACATTTCTATCTATTTCATAATGTGTTACTTTGGTAATGAGTTAATTTCTTCCCCATGAACACATCGTAGGTCCTCACTAATATTCGGTATCCTTCAATGTTTGAGGAGATGGTCTTGACGAAAAGAATCCAACTAAGCTGGGGGAATCATTCTGCAGCATCCAAGTCCAGGACTTCACACCAATAACCTAGAGTTGGTGTCTTACATTACTAAATTGGACTAAGATGAAATGAACTATATCTAAAATGAATTAATTGTTTAATAGTATTGGAAAACTAAATACAAAAGTGGGTAATTCAATACATTGGGGATCAAAAATTACAACATATTTTTTTTGAATATCATTATGCCTTCTAATGTTTCATTAAATATCACTCAAAGTAAACATTATGGATTCCTGGTGAAGGAAAAAATGGTGACCTTAAATTCATTGGAAGGGTAAATTACTATGGAAGATTTCATGAATCAATAAGAATTATCAACTTGTAAAGGTAAATAACTAAACAATGATTCAATTTAAATAACATGAATATCATGATAAGATAATGAATAATCAACCTGGAAAGGTAAATAATTGATAACACATTCCATTTAATCAATAACATGTCAATGAAAAAATTGATATGGGAAAATAAACATGATAAGGTAAATAATTCAAAACACATACCAATAAATCAACAACGTGAATATCATAACTGGAGAAGGCATAATCAATATAGTAAGGAAAATAACTGAGAATGAATTCCTTTTAATTAATAAACCTATAATGAAATGTTTCTTGAGATAATATCAATATGGTAATCTAATGGATAATAATTATAACTGAATTTGAAATGAAGGAAATTATTAATTATTGGACATCATGTTCTCAAGTATATGATACATCTACAATCAAGGTCATTCACAAGATGGTTTAAAACATTAGTTTAAAACCCATATAATTCAAGCTTACTAATTTTACTTGTGAGAATACCGATGCATAAAGGTTACTTATAATTATGGGCTTAACCAAATCACTTCATTTTGAAATAATTTCTCATATATTGGATAATTGATTTAATTCATAAACAATTTTCTTCATCATCAAGTATTCGTATTGAGTAAAGAATATAGAATTATAAATAATTCTGTAACAATACAATGAAATTATAATGTATCCCATGGTATATAAAAATGAAATATGGTTTAGGAATTAAACCTATCCAAAATAAATAATATGGATATTCTGGTGAAATTTAATGTCCACTAATGAAAATAATGTAAATATTTCAATATAATGTTAATGACTGCTAAAATAAATCATGAAAGTGAATTTCAATAAATTCCTCAGTAAAAAAGATTATACATTATCTTTAGAATGAATAAAGATGGTATCAGTACAACATATACCTGGTCGAGAATAATTAAAAATATGGATTTTGTCGTTAATGAATTGGAATTCCCTAAAAAGATCTTTTAAAACATTCATGAGGAAAATAAAGTTCAAACTTTGAAAATCATCTTTTATAAAAAAAAATTAGAAAAAAATTTGAAAAAAAATTTATATAAAAAACCCATTTAAAAATATATAATAATCTTTATAATGTTTCAGTGGTCATAAGGAATGAAAATTCCATTCATTTCTTACATTCTAATAAAAATACTAATTTCACTTTTTGGTGGAACCTGAAAATGACTTTTTATGAAAATGATATGAATATTACATTAAATTATTCATATAATTTCAAAAAGATTATAATTTTTCTAATAAGTCATTTGATAAAGGATAAAAACATTTCAAAAATATATATTTTGAAAATATTGTTTTTATGAGAAAATGGATTTCTAACTAACAAGAGAAATGAAATTAGATTTTTTTTAAAAAATTTTCTAAATTATATTAAGTAAAAAAGGGCTGAAAAATATATAAATTACTTGAAAAAATAATGAATTTATGGATTTTAATAAAATTAAATTTAATTATTAAACAATGATAAAAAATAATCCTTTAATTTACCTTCATGTATGAACAATCCAGATTAAAACAATATTGTGAAATAAACCCATAAAATGATAATGAATATGAATTTAAAATTAAAAAATAAATTAGTTTAGTTCATAAAATATAAATCCATGTATGATAAGTGGAAATAAAATGTAATATAATCAAATTTCCTAACTTATATAATACTGGATTGTGAAAGAAAAATTGAAGTAATATAATCCAATGACTTGAAATTGTGTTATGAAATTCTTTACAAAGTTGTAATTTCCATTAAAAATACAAATATGTGAAATAATTCACTTTTATAATAAATATACCATGAATTATTAATTATTTATGATATTTTATGTCAATGTGAAAATATGAACACCATATAATATAAATTGTGTGCATAAAATTACAATATTTTTCAATGAAGGGAAATTAAGACGATGTCATTTACCGTGTGGGTAATATTTTTAATTGTAAGACCCAATAAAGAAAAAATGAAATGAAAATATAAAGATAATTAAAAGATATATATTAAAAATATATCAGGTACATTTTTTTGAACATACACTTATAGAAAGTAACAAGTGGAAAATATTGTAATGTCACCCATAAATAAAAGAGAAACAAGAAATCCCTTACCTCAAAATTCCTTTTTTCTTAATGTTGTATAACCTCATGTATAATGTTTTTAAGAATGTTATTATTTTATAATGAAACTATATAAGTTTATCTAATATGATATATGAAAGTTTTATATCATCTTATCATCTTCTCGTTAATAATCAATCGTTATTTTCAATATTTCGGGTGTTATTTCATTTTTTTCATTCATGATTTCTCATGAAAGTACCAATTCATGCGAATATTATATAGTTTCATCACATCTATAAATTGTTAATTAAATAATTATAAAATTTAAACATCAATTTTAATTTTAATAAAAATTATGAATGTTTTTTTTGAGAAATTAAGTACATTATGATCATAGAGATGGTAGGTTATATATACGCGTGAGTAACGGTTATATTTTTCAATGGTCATTATAGAACAGAGATAAGTAATATTTTATATTTATATAACTATCATAATATCAACATACCATGTTAATATATATATATATATCATCCATGTGGTTTTGTTATTAAAATAAATTCACATCGCATTATCAAGGTGGAAGTCCACATATTCATGAATGATGTTATCATCTTTCATTGAGTGGAGATTTAAGAAATAAATTTATATAAATTAAACATAAAATGATAATTATTTCATAAATATCATAATTATTTTATTTATATGTCATATACACATTGAATTTATCATTATTATATTCCATGTAATGTGTTGGTGAGAAATGAATCACATTTCTTCGTGAGGCGGTAGTCCTCTGTACACATGAGAGACGATATCGTATCCATTATGAATTGGAGAGTAATAAATTTATATATTATAAAATTACCTAAATTATATAATTAAAATATAAATATTATATATATACTTTATTTCCATCATCATAGTGAACCCTATGAAGAGGTAATGGAAAAACGAATGACATCAGTTCGTGAGGTGGTAATCAGATGTACACACAAATGATGATTTAATGATCCATTTGATAGAAGTGGGGATTGTGTTAGGTATTTATATTAACATTAAAAAAATTATATTTAATAAAATTAATTTAATATAATATAATATTTTACTAAAAATTAATGATGATTAGGAAGAATTAAAATAAAAACTCTCAATGAAGAATGTTACCTCTTCTTATGGTAACCTCAGTTGGTTTGCACCAAAATACTACAGAAACATCATCTCTAACAAAAAAATAGATATTGGTTGATTAAATGGAATTTGAAATATTTTTTGTTTTGGTCTAGGCTGAACCATGTTTTTTGATAGTGTGAGGAAGAGTGGAGTGTGGGTGGCCTTTTAAAAGTTAGGTGGGTAACACACTACAAATTTATGAAATGAAATATGTGTGATAGTGTTTTATAAATTTTAAAGGGTCATAAATAGATTATTATAAAGCCTCATACATTATAATGACTCAATATGTCTATAATGTTTATATTATAAATATTTTTAGGTTCTTTTGACCTTTGTTGATTAGTTTAACCTCGGATAAATCCATTTTTACCGTAACCATGGTAAAAAATGGAAATTCCATTTACATTAATTATGGAAAAAATTATTTTCACCATATTAGATAAAATAAATTATAATTATTATAATTATTATTCAAATTTTACAAATTCCATTAATATAAGTTCAAAAATCCTATTTTCATTAATCCCATCGAGGCGACGATATAGAGGGTTTTCAAAGAGAAAACGTGGAAAATATTTAAATAATTTTATGTCAAAATAAATATGAAAAATATTCCAACGAAAAATATAGGATTAACCAATATATTTTACCCAATTTTTCTATAAATAAATTTTAAAACATAATATAATATTGCAAAAATTAAAACAAAAAGATAGTTTTCCACTAAAATTCATTATTTTCCACAATTCATTAAAAATTGAGTCTTTTTCGAAAAATCCAAAAACTTCACACTTTGATATTTCTATTGTGGAAATTTCATAAATAAATTTCATTTAATAAAAAAATTATATTTTTTAAAAAATAAATTTTCTATTTTTGGAAAAAATAATGTGGCTAATTTATTTTTTGAAAAAATATAGTTTTCCAAAAAAGTTCTCTTTTTCATTTAAATGATTCATATTTTATTCCTTGAAAATGAATATCCATAATTTTAATAGTTTATTTTATTCTATTCATATCATCAAATTTAATTTCTTGGTTATAATAGTATACTGTATTACATTTCATTTAGTCTTGGGGTTGTGTTTTCCATAAGTTATTAAAGAGATTATGTTTAAATAAATATATTAAATGGATTTTCAGTAATCAGTGTATCATATCACATACACAATTGAATATAATGTTCTTATTTTATAAATTTTATGTTTTACAATTTATCAATCACATAACTAATAATGACATTGGAATTTGACCAAAAAAAGGTATGTTCAAGGTTCATGGAATGTTACATAGAGAACAGTAACACACATTTAATATATATTTAAAATCTGTATATTTTATATTTAGTACAGATAAATAATACTGTATTGTATTTTTCTTACTACCCTATAGTGGATTTATATTTATATTTTAACTCATTCCACACACATTCATATCGATGGATGTTTAAATTTCAATAATTGTGATTCACAGAGGGTAAAATGTCACTAGATAGGTCATTGATATGTTATATCATCACATGATTGATTATGAACATCCATAAAATGTCCTTATATTTTTATATGGTAATGAATTTTAATTCCATTCTCATTTTCCTGTTAAAATTCATATAATTGACCACATATTATGATTGTTCTCTTTATTGTGGTTGTATGACTATTAGGTGTTTAATTTTTTTATTACATAATTATGTCAACTATTTTATTGAAATATAGGAATGATACAATATTATATTGTATTTTTTATTATTATATAAATATTTTTTATACATGGTATCATTAGCATAGTATCCCCTTTGTGTGGACAAGGTCATTTCCACTAGTTCGTATCCACATTAATAGGAGAGATATGATAAGATCCATGTGGTGATGTAAATAAAATCTAAAAACCTACGTTTGGTGTAATAAAATGATTTTTGGACAAATTCTCATTAATGTATTTTTATATTTTGTCTTGGTAGAATAGATATTGGATTTTAAAAACACAAGTTTTAATTTATAATTTAGATTATGTAAATATTATAGGAATATAAATTATGTTATTATGAATTAAATATATCATCATCCATGGATTAATAATTTTTTACCAATTTATTGGATCTTGATTGTTTGTTGATATTCATCTTCAATTAAGAAAAAACCACAGTTGAGTAGGTGATGAGGACATTCAATTGATGGTATTTAGGAAAAGTTATGGGTAATAAAAAAACTAAGTGATTCCATTAAGTCTAGTTAATGAACTAACATCTTTCATGTACCTCTTGAATAAGATATTTCAACTCCACCTTGACATCATCATTATGGTGTTTATTAATGTAAATTTGTAATATTGTCATACATAGGAGTTTAAAATGGTATACATGGAGATAATTTTGCGAACAACATGTTCACATATTATTTATACCCTGGTCTCCATGTGACACTTCTCAAATTAATATATGCATTATCTTGGTTATTTCAAATTGTAGAAATTTTTTTTGTTAATCCAGATATGTTGGACTTGACGAAATATTTTTATGCCATAAAAATGTTTTGGACAAAAACAATTTAATTATCATGGTAGATCATTATCATAAATTGATTTAGTATATATCCTACAAGAATGATCCAATTAATATTATAACAAATATTGAGGTTAAATTTTAACATTCTCATAGTTATGAGGCTAAATTTTAGTAGTTAATGGGAAGTCCCACATCTTCCCCAATATTGATACTACTTCACCCTAGTAAAGTGAATTCCTTTTACACTGATGATTTTGGGGGTATGTTTTGGATATTTGTTGATGAAATAGGATATGATATATTTTATGTATATTTTCAATAAATACCCTACAGGTTTAATTTCTACACCCATGATTTTTTATAAGACATTTTGGTCCATTTTATGAAGTGTTCATGCCACTATCTCGAGGGTGTGAGATATTTTCTCTATATAATCCAAAATACTATTAAGGTATTTGTTTTCATAGTATTATTTGAATAAAAAATTAACAGATAATGGGTTTTTTCCATCAAATGAAATATTTTCTTATTGAAATATAACCTATGGAAGAGGAATACATTGTATTATTCACTTAGTAGAATGACTCGGAGTAGGTGTTATGAAATCCTAGTAACAAATTATATTAGATAATACTTATCACATAATGTATCCTGTATTATATAGAGGATAAAAAATAGTATATATTTTCCTCCCTTATTTTCACTACCTCATTTTTTAATCATGTAAACCATAAAAATATATCTCATTAACAAAAATTCATGATTCAAGATATACACTTTGATGTAGAGTGTATTATATGATGAAAAAAATAATGGGATATATGTTTATTATATACATGTTTGAGTGGATGTCCCTAAATCTATTACATAGTAGTAAGTGAATAACTCAAATTCATATTAGAAGGTAGTATATGTATAATTGATGGTGGTTCTCAACAATATCAAATATTAATTTTATTTCTTGAGAAATTAGATTCACATTGCGGGATATGTCTCTAAATGCCTCAAATATAATATCATGAATCCTAACCACTTAATATCAACCGATGATATCCCACAATATAATAGTGATATATATATCAATAAATTTTTGATGTTTGGGAAATTTGTTGGTCAGGTTAAGGTGTAAATTTGTATAAATATAGTATCCTCTAACACAAGGTTTTTGATGATGGTTAACTAGGATAATGGAAATAATTATAGGGTTAGAACACAATAGTGGCATATCAGATACTTAGTGTACTTGCATTGGGTGGAATATGAGCCACTAGATACCTAGAATAAGATCACAATGTAACCATTAGCCAACGTATTGAAATTACACAAAGGTATTTTGGTATGTTTGATGAAATAATTTTTTTTACAAAAATTCATCCCCTACCCGATGTTCATACATGACCTTGATACACATTGTTATTTTTTTTATTCACTCCTTGATATCATTATATCTCATTTGATGACTAATTTCATCATTCTCTTTATTTTTCCAAACCATAAGATATGGATAAGAACACATATGTTTCATTATATCGTTTCTATTAGTATTAACTTATTCACCATATCAGACACCAAATTGATGGAAAAATAGCTGATTTTTTGATTTTAATGTATTGGACTCTAATTAGGATAATCCCTTTGTTGAGAAAGGTCATTTAGGATAAATATTTGAGGTATTAATTATTTTATACAATTTAGATATGTATATATAAAATAAAATATATGCGTGGTTATGTGTATTTTTTGTCTCATCTTTATATTCTAGGGAGCCTTTAAAAACTCTACAATATGAGAAAAACCACTCAATATGGGTATAAATTTTTAATTCATAATTGAAATTTAATATTTGAATATTACATTATTGTGCATGGGGAAATTATTTATTGTCAATTTGAAATTAATTATGTTGTGTTATCATTGTGATGACCTTTAGGTTTCTTAATATAACACTTTAGACTTGGTAGTAACATTATTTATATGTCTGGGTGGTATTTATTTATTGATAATTTTATTTATTAGGAATATGTGACTTGAGACATTAGTGGTTATGAAGTGGAATAAAAACTAAATGAGAAATAATCTAATTATATGATGGTTCATGTTAATCATGACAGAACCTTAGGTGTGGTTTTGTAGTGTAGGAATAACAACGATTCTCATGATTCAATGACATTCTAACTTAGTCATGTTTTTTAAATGAGAAATTTATGTCGAGGACAGTTTAATAGATTAAATGGAAAATATTATTGTGTTCTCTCATGTGCTTTAATTTTTTATTTCTCTATCTGATTTATATTATCTTCCCATTATAAAATATTATAGGAAATGGAATGTGATTCATGTTTTTAATAGTGTAGATCCTTTTTGTAGATGTTGAATATGTTATATCCTACTTAATATTTAGAAAAAAATTCCACTTCATTCAGAAGATGTTTCTGTCATGATTTTTTAATATTATCATGTGTTTGGTTTCCCGGAGATATTATCTATATTATCACCCTCACTATTAAAATCCAATTTATGGCTTTAAAAATGTAATGCACGATTACCTTTATAAAAAATCAATGTGATTGAAAGATTACACCACATAAAACACTATAAATATCAAAAAAACCGTGATATACTTTGTTAAAATATAAAATTTTAATTGTGGTCATTTACTCCTTGCTATTGAATTATATAGAATGAATTGGATTTGCCATATTTAGAAATAAATGTTTTATGAAAATATGGACTAAATTTAATATGAAGTAAATATAATTACAATAGGCCAAATGCTAAAAAATAATTTTTTTTAGTAAAGTACATTTCTAAAAATTTCAATAATTGTGTAATGGTAATTAAATTATAATTTGACTAGAAATATGAATGACAGTGGTTAATATTCAAAAAAAAATTATATTCCAGTGGAAACAAATTTTCCATATATCACACCTTTTTATTGAAAAATTAAATTACTAAAATTTATTTTTTGAATTTGTAAAAATGAATATTGTTTTTATGGTTCATCATACAAATATTTTATTGAGATTAATATTTTTGATTTTTCTAAAAAATTATTAAATGCGGTAAAAAGATAAAATTTATTTTTTGAAGGCATATTACTTTTTATTGATAAATTAAATTTATATTTATAATTTGTAGGTCTGTATTATATAACTATTTCGATTATGTTTTTCTAATCGAAAATAAATTATGATAGTTACAGATTAATTGTTATGGTAAAAGTAAAATGGATTTTTCTTTCGAATTTGTTTTTATTGAAATAAATTAGTTTATTATTATTTAAAAATTACACAATTATGATTTTTAGATACGTAATAATTTCATAAGGTTAGTCATTTAATTGTTGGATAATATTAAATTAGAATAAAAAAATTACATATAAATATAAATTTTCCATAAAAATAGTTTCTAAAAAAATTATATTTTAATTTAAAAGATAATATTATCATATATATGAATTAAATTAGGTTACATGGATAACAAAATTCAATTAAGAATGTGCATAATTTTTAATAGGGGTTATCTTATATTTTTGGAAATAAAATAATTTCAATGGTTAACTTTTAGTTAATATTTTTATGGGTAAAATTTTTAAATGATTTACCTCAAAAAAAATTAATTAAATGTTCAAATACATCTATAATAATGAATTTATAGGAATCAAACTCATACCCACATTTCTAACATACAATTTATCCACCTAACTCTCCTAATACACATTCAATGCAATTCTTATTTGTTACCTAACATTCTTGTCGAAATATTTTTCCCACTTTTTCACTTATAAAAGGAGTTAACTTCCTCCCTCTTCATGCCTCATGTGTAGATCAAAATTTCCTTGATACTATATCTGGATTGCATCTTCAAAATCACATAATCATTCTGGGAATAACCTAGACACAAAAATATTCCTCGAGTCCTTCATTTCAAAAGTATAATTCAAGAGATAATCTAAATTCTCAACATAAAAATTACTTACCATTTTTATTTAATTATGTATCCTCCCCATCCATAGAAATATAATACCATTATATATATAGATATATATAATGACATTAGTATAAATATTATACTGAAAATTTATTATATTATGGGTATAACCATTATATATACCCCTCTAATTCATCTAAAAAATAAAAATGTCTCTCATATGCATATGTGGACTGCCGCCTCCAGGAAAGACATGTTTCAATTTCAATATTCACTATATAATTATAGTTTTATAAGTTGGTTTACAAAATAGATATATTATTTATGTCATTATTTTTATTTTCTCAACATAAATTATTCATTCTATAATTATTATTAGAATTAAGTGATCATTGTTTCATTAATCATTTTAATGAATCATACTATGTGGGAAATCATTTTCTTAATAATAAGTAATATTATCATATCCATTTGAATATATTATAAATCCATGGAATTTTAATATACCACACTATGAAATTTTAATTCATATCATTATGGTTATGGTATAATGCTATTACAATGGAGCCACCTCATAATCATCAATTGATAAAGGGATGTTCATGTTTAGGTAGGTTTAACTACCTAATTGAAAAATATTATGTATTTATATCATGGATGAATATGAGAACATATTTAATGGTAAAATATTACATTAATATGTTAATAATTTAACTTTCTTTGGGTAAGGTTATAAGAACATTTAAATCATCAATTACCAAATCACCATTAATTCATTAAGATTCATTGAGAGTTTCCCATATCTAGTTTTGTCGTCATGGATCCTAAAAAAGGTATAATAATGTGATAATTTCTTCAAAAACTATCATAGATCATGTATTTTTAGATAGTATATTATATAATAATTATGTAATTTGGTAAATTATTATATACCAACACAAACATAACATAACCAATTCAATACGATAAAAATTACTTCAACAAAATAATGAAAATTAGTAGAAAACATAGTAATTGTCATATTTATTAATGATTTTAAATAAATATTATAAATTCTCTTAGTAAATAATAATTTTTTATATTTATTCAATGAAAATGATTTAATTATTCATTTTTTAGTATAAGTGCAGAATGAATCAGAACTGGGTTAAAGGTTTTCATCTCCAATTACTCTCTTAGATATTTTTTTAGAATTGTGAATTTAATTTCTTTTATATATAATATATATTACATATTTGACATAAAAATCCTGAATTTTTCTTTAATTATTGTATCTTATGTTTAATTAAATTTTATTGGCTCTAAACTATCAATTTTGGATATGGTGATAAAGACATGAACATTACATTTCTATCATGATACTGATAAACATGAACAATTTTTCCCGTAAAAAACATATAAAAAAGGATGTTTTTGAACACTTACAAACCCATTTACCATTTAGTATTTTAGTGTTTGACAATTCATACAAACACATATATACACAATACCCATGAATTCAATGGTTAATTGTTCTGAAATACCCATTTTTTATATTCCATAATAAGTCTTCAATAACATCCACAATCTTCATCACATTAGAAAAATTCATTAAATAAATCATTTAACCATAATAATTCGTTATCAAGGGAATATGAAGCAAAATAAGGTTAAGATCCAATGATCTTCAAGGTTAATCATAAGAATTAACTATTGAATGAAATCAATGAGCATAAGAAGTGCATAAGGAAATGATGAAACAATAAAATTTAATGAACATAACATAACATTATCCATACACATCAATACTGATATCATTAATCATGAAACATGGAATAATTTTTTATCAGTTAAAAGAGTCGCAAAAATCCCTAATCATGATCTATATTATTCTAATATTTATGAAATATTTAATAAAAAACAATAGAAATAATAAAGGAAACATGTTGGTATCTTTGAAAATAATATTCATATAATACATATAAAAATAATTAAAAATATTATTAACTTCCTTATATGGGGAACCCAAATCATTTAAAGGATATACCTGACCCACCCATATTTGGTTTGTAAAGTAACCTTCCATACCTAAAGCATAACATAACAACCAATCTATGGTCTATATGATAATCTACCAACTCTAGTTTATAACGGAACTACACTGCATTATCGATAATTACCAATTACCATTCATTAATAAAAACTTTATTGTTATTTACATTTCAAAATAATAATAATAACTTTTCATTAAATTCTTGAATCAGTGATAGAAAAGTAATGAGTTCCATATCTATATCATAATCCATCTTGAGAAATAATAAGGATTGTATCATTACCACATATCCCCAATGGAGTATAAGTAACATGAATGGTTATTGATGTTGATGAATGAAAATAAAAATAAAATATCATTAAAATCATTCATTAGTAAGGTAACATTTAATTTTGAGAAACATCCAAGGATTCCATATTTTAAATACAATTATTTTTTAAAGACCACAAGGAACGTTTCATGACAAAAATATCATTCACATTTTGAAAAAAACATATTTAAAATATAAATTAATAAAAATAATTAATGGAATAAGTTTATTTTAAAATTACCACTAAATATTTATAGGGAATCTTTATGATATTGAGTGGTCTTAATGTCAATAAATTCAGTTCATACTGAGTATGTTAAAAATATTTGTTTTAAATTTTCATTAAAAAGTCAAAATCTACCAAGTTCTCAAAAACCATAGGAAGATTCCTTTTAGAATTTTTTTTTAAATAAAATAATAGTTAAAAATGGATTTAATAAACCTATATGAATAGTTACAAAAAATAATCCATTTTTATAAAATAATGACTTAGAAGGAATATGGTTGCGGCCGAAGAGAGAAATAATGACGAATTTTCATTAAAAATATCAATCATTTTATATCCCACATAAAGGAAAATGATAATTTTACCTAAAATAGTGATGAATAAAAATATGAGAACAAAATTAATGTGGTTTGTTAGAAAAGGATAAAAAATACACTATTGTAAATTGATTTATAAACTATCCATATTAAAATGAGATCGTGAATTAAACCCATACATCATTGGTAACTCTTCAATAATAACCTCAATAATGAAAATGAATTCAAAAAAAAGGTAAATACCATAATAATAAAGAGATTAAAAACACACCATATTAGAGTTGAATTTGATACACATCAAAAAAATATGGTTTTAATCATTACAAATGACTTAAGGAATACAATTTGAGATGAAAACCCATTAAATGATCACAACGTTGAAGTGATAATTTATCAATGAAAATATAATGGGTACAGAATTTAAATACACATAAAAAATTGGAAATATATTTTAATATAAAAATTTCATTAAACACAAAATTAAATATTATCAATGAAAATATATGCGTAATATATCTGAAAGAAATTAGTTTTGGAAATCAATTACCACTTTGTGTCATTAAAGTCAAATATACCTAGATGATATAAATTAAATTGTAATATAAAATACAATTTATGTATGAAAGAGTCAGGATATTATATATGAAATGTGTATTATATTCACCATTTAATATACATTAGGGTCATAAAATTTAAATATGACTTAATGAAGGGAAATTGAGATGAAGTCCCATACCTCGAGTACAAAATTTCCAAGTATATCCTTTAGCTCCAGTATAAAAAGATTATATTAATTATAATACTATTTAAGAAAAAATTATAGTTTTAATATTTTATAATTAAATTAATTTTTATACTTATTTTAATGAAATAAATATACTCATTATCATTTAATTCCATGTTAAGCGTTTTGAGGATTTTCACATCATTGTATCAAAAATGATTCGGTGTGATGAAAGTGGTCAAAGAGGTCGTTGTTTACACATCTATAGAGTAATAATCATGGAATAGTAATGATATTTGTACATAAAATATACTTTTAAACCCTGTAATTAATGATGGTTTTGAAACATGAACAAAGTTACAATCATGTTGAAGGTAGGTCCTACAAACATATGAGTAACATTTCCATTTTCAATGATCATTATGGAAAGTGGGAAACTAATATTCTATATTTCCATAATGTTAATTATAAAAATAAAATAAA
Source organism: Viscum album (assembly GCA_963277665.1). Taxonomy (NCBI): domain Eukaryota; kingdom Viridiplantae; phylum Streptophyta; class Magnoliopsida; order Santalales; family Viscaceae; genus Viscum; species Viscum album. Next base: position 1,558,696,473 of record OY728160.1, read on the forward strand.
ATAGTATATCTTGAACTTATCTTATTTATATATCAACCATCTTATATAGTGATGAATGATGAATCACATAGCATCATGGAGGTGATAGTCCTCAAATATGCTTAAATAACATTATAGTCATTCAATGATTTGAATGGTAAGAAGGAAAATGATATATCAAATTTAAAGAATGATCAATATGCCCTTAATATCATAATTTGGTCATATTTATCAATCATATTCACTAAAATTTTCCTTTTTATCTTGCATAATAAAATTTAGTGAAAACAAATCATATCACTACAAGAGGATGTAGTCCGCTGTTTACATGAGTGATGTTATCATACCCCCTCCCCCCCAAAGGAATTTAAGAAGTTATGTGTGATATAATAATTATAGATGTAGCACCCCATGATTTAATGATATATATTATTTTTAATTTCATTGATGCCTTCTATTATACACTACACCATGATTAGCTTGTGTTATACGCAACACCATATTAGCTTGCAATATACACAACACTATTCTTGGCTCGTGTTACACACATTTTCAAGTTCGTTTTAGGGAAATTATTCTACGCAACATTAAGTATAGATTTTGATTAATGTATAAATGAAATAAGTTTTGATTATGTTATACACAACACCAAACTGAGCTTTCACTACACGCAGTCCTGACATGGCTTGTATTACACGCAATCAAGACCTTCTTCGATAGCATGTGTAGTACACAATACCAAGTTTCACTAAACGAGATATTATTAAAATATTATATAAACTAGCCATTATGAATAGTAATACCAACTTTTTGATATTTTATTTTTCAAAATGGACTTCATTTTTTGATTCGGAATATCGAAATTATCCTAGGGTGAATTTATGGTATTTTTATGAAAACTTTCAATTTTTGATGAATAGTGAAAACACTAGGTTACTATTTAAAACCTGAATTTTTATTTAAATAATTATTTATTTTATTTAAATTTATTTTAGGTAAAAATTGATAAATAATACCTATATAAGTTTAATTTAATTCATTTGAGTCATTTTATAATAATTTTACATATATAAAAATTTTATAGAACTTTTCACCGTCTTTTACCCACCTCCTAGGAGAATTTGAAAATTTATATAAAAATTAATTTTACCGCTTCTGTGAGTGGAATTTCGAAAATCCAAGAGACACAATTAATATCAATGAGTAAAATGTGGTTCAATAAGATAAAAAAAAATTTGGGGAATAGTAACTTTTTACTTTTATTTACCACGGTTAAAAGTAAATAGGGTAATTAAGGGTAAAAATGATATTATTATAACCCTAAAACATGTCCTAATTCTATTGGATAAGTGTAATTCGACCAAAAGAAACCTTACGAATAAAATATTACCCTTTAGGTCCACTTGGATTAGATTAGGACACTTGTTATTATTTTATTTAAAGAAGAGTTAAAATAGTTAAAATCAATGTTTAAAAACTAAATAATTTTAATATAGTGTAATAAATAAGATAAATTAGACTATAAATATTCATTAGAAATATAAAAATATTTCCTACATACTGGTATTTTATTTTTAATTTTTAGACATTAAATAATTTAATTTATTTGTGACACAATGATGATGCAGTAATTACCTTATTAATGAAATATTAACATAATTTATGTTATAAATACCCAAATAAATGTAATTTGAGACTTTCTTTGAATTAAAATAATTGTATAGGTTAATATGCCATGTTATTATCAATTCAATTAACGGTTTTCGAACTAATCATGTTGTTATTATTTTCACAAAAATCATTTAACAAATAGTGTCAAAATTGACATAAAATAGTTTTTAAAACAAATATTATATTATTAATTGTTATTATATTCCTAATAATCTATGGTCCGGCCAAATGACTTATATAAGGTTATATATATTAATAATGAACCACTTGGGGTTCTTTTGGCTTGTTATAGTAAGTTTATTAACCATATAGTGTTAGAAAAAAAAGACACGGTAAAAGATAAATTATTTAACTTAGAGTTAAATCTAAATGATAAGTTTAAAATAGTAAACTAAACTTTTTTAAAACCTATTTTTTGAGATTATATCGACCCATACCCTCTTTATATTAAAAATAAATCAATTTTCAGCTATTATAAACCGAATATGACTTTATTATAAAATAATATTTTATGTTTTTCCAAGGGTGCCCCTCTCCTCCCTTATAAAAAGGGAACCCCTTCCCTCTTCTCTTCACACCCTATCGAGACTTGAAGCTCAGAAAACCCCTGCCCATTTCCCTTATAATATTCTCTAAATACATTATAGAGTTTCTGGTATCCTCAAAAGACCAAACCTAGTTCCTTAAAAGGAGGTTAAGAAGAGGCGCGTCAGAGAAGAGGTCATATCCTTTACCGATTCTTTCCAATTTATTTCTTATTATACTTCTTCTTCCATATTTTTTTCCTCATAAATTAATAACATCAGTATCACTCATATACTGATATGTTATTATAAATATGAAACAACCCTATTTCATCTTCTATCCATCCTATGGAAAACGAAATCACTGTGCGTGCGTACGTACGGAATATCATCTCCACACCGTGGTGTAATCTGTTCTCCACCACCACCTTACTTGTATGGGTATAATGGTTTAAATATATAACTATATATGACTATATTAAATTGATATTGATTATGAAATATTATACATACACTTAAATACAATTCCACGATCATGGGAATGATATCATCGCTCGTGCGTACGAACGGACTACCGTCTCCACAAACGCGATGAGATTCATTTTCCATGATTAACCATTCAAGTATGATAATAAAGTATATATAAAAAATAATCATGAAAGAAATTACATAATAATGATACTGTATTTATGTACATATATTTTTCATTTACTTAATTCCATTTAATTCAATAAGGAAACAAAAACAGCATTCGTGTGTACGCATGACCTACCGTCTCCATGAACGGTGTATTTCATTCCATATATTTATATACTGAATATATATTATATATAAATCATGTTTTACATTCTGGAATAAATAAAATCAGGATATAAGTAATAATATCAAGAACAACATTTTGAAACACGGACGATAAATGAAACAATATTACCCAAAACGCTGCTTTAACATGGAATTTACAATATAACGGGTAATATAAAGTCATAAGTGAACCATTTATGATATCATAACAATGAATATGATTCATTAATAAGTCAATGAAATTATTTAAATCATTATACAGGAGGTTCGGATACGTACGAAGCATATCAGACCAAATGTAAGGGTTAATGATTCCAATCTCATTCTTATCAGAGATTGCTTATTCGTAAGTATTTACTAGGGTTATGTTTATTATCCATGTCCATATGTTCTCAAAATGTTTTCAGAAAATGTCTAATTTTCTTCCATGTATGTTTAAAGTCATTTTACCCTTTTTTTAACTTTTACCACATTGTATGGAAGGAATATTTCTTTTTTTACCATACGAGGTACTGATTGACTATTCAGGTAAAAGTACGAGAAGAATGTTTTTTTAACTTATACGGCATGAAAAAATTTTATGGTTTTAAAAAGCCTTATTTTCATAAAGAATACTCTACAAGATTTCATGACTATTTTCATCCAAATAATTTTCTTGTAAAATTACATGGAATTTTGTGAAATGAAAATGAGTTGGAAGAAGAAAGGATATTTTCATCAAAAATTCAGTCCACGTGTTTTATCAAAACCATTTTCCATATAAGATGACATTATTTCATATGTGTATGTTTCAAATATAATGTTTCTATGATTTACATGGTTTCACTTTTTTTATGATGAAATGATATCCATTTGTTTTATATGGATTATGTTATGATGGGATGATGTTTATGAAACCCATTTTATTATTTGGGTTATAATGAATGATTTATGTTTATGTTGTGGAACAAGTAAGAATGATTTCATTATGAGATGGGTGGTACTTATATCTCCCTCCAATGCATTGGTTAAAGATTTATATCTCCTAATATAAACATGGCTAGAATGGTAAGTTAATCTGGTTCAGTGATACAAGATTGGAACGAGGAGTGAACTCGATTTAGAAAGGGACTTTGTCCACTAAGATGGTCTCGGCAGTAATTCCTTGTCTACTATGGAAATCATAACATGTGCTCAATGGTTTCTATAATTACATGCTTTATTCCCATGCTATTTTATCATTATTGATGATCCATTATGATATATGCCTTATGTACTGTCATGTTTTATGTGATTGCTCAAGAATTTGATGTTTAAACATTATGTTCATGTTTTTATGTTCAAATGTGTATGGTTTGTTTTATTTTTTTTCATGATTACCCTTACTGAGAATTTGAGCTCACCCTTTATATGTTTTCTTTTCCCTGGGATATAATGAAAGGTTTTAGGTAAGAAAAAAATGGAAGATCTTTATGGGAGATGTTGAAGATCTTTAACCAAGATTAGAAGACTATATTGTGAGTTTCCAAAGACAATAAACTATTATGGACCTTTGGTGTCTATTTTTGTTATGTATTAGATATTCCGAAAAAGTAATGGCATGTCTATATGCATCAAGATTTGGGTCTCTACAGTTGGTATCAAGGGAAAGGTTTAGTCAACATTTAGAAACTAGGATGAGAGAACTTTAGTGAGATCCCTAAAGATATTTCTAAGGTATGTCAAGGGATGACCCTAAGGTTAATTATACGTATAGTTTATAGTCCTAGAATTTAGGTAAAGTTCATAGAATTAAACATAAGTTGTTATATATTGAAATTACTCCCCCTTTATTATTTTGTTTTCCTAGAATTATTTTTTCCACTCATACAATTCTTTTTGGGTTTTAGAAAATGGCTGGAAATAGGAAGATTCATGATAATGGAGTATATAATGGACAATGGAATGATATTCTTCATGAGAAACCAAATGAAACAGGATTTGGAAGTCAAAACATCATTATTATGCCTAATCATCAATCTCACAATATGATCAATAATCTCAACTTTGGTATGTATTCAGACTCAACTAATAAGAGAAAGATGGAGTTTCATGATGATCATAAAGGAAAGAAAGTTCAATTTCCCTTATGTAAATCATGTAGGAAGATTCATCAAGGAGCATGTTTCTAAGGAACATAAAGATACTTTGGTTGTGGAAAGGAAGGACAAAAATCCAGTAATTGTAAAGGAAAAGGTTCAGTTAACACCATGGACAAGGATAATGGTATTTCTACGACATCAACAATGATTAAATGTTTTAAATGTGGAATGTATGGACATTATGCAAACCAATTCCCTAAGGGAAAATCTCATGAAGAGAATCAACATGCTCATATGGGTAGTATTTATGTGGATGATGATGAAGAGACTACAAATGCTATATGAGATGAAAGAAATGATGAAGCTTAATCATTGGTTTAAGAAGGTAGTGGAATGATTGTATGTTTATCAAGAATAATGTATGATACTATGGAATAAATAAAAATCTGAGGATTCTTACACTGTTGTCTTTCCTTGAGTTTTTGAAAGTATATGATGAATGGTACCGGTAACCATGAATGGTTATTCAGATATTTTTGGAAAGAAGATGATATGAGCATAATGAAGGGATAAACAGATAATGAAATGTTTGATAGTATTAATGATATCATGACTGATATAAGGACAAAGTTATATCATGGTTTGAGTATATAGAAATTTTGGGACTTTGGTATGTCGAAAGTGTTAACTTTTGACAGAATTAATGTTTTTACTAAGGTTCAATGGGTATTAATTTTTCAAGAGAAAACATGATTAAGGTATTCACATGTCTGGAATACGACCAACAACATTTATTTTATGATATATGGGGGATAAATGATGGTATTCACGTTCTTGTTATGTGACCTTTCGAGTAATCGTTTTCTTTATACTATGAGATTGGACAGATATATTTTGGATAAGTCTAAAGATTGGAATAGTTTATTTTGGACATTAAATAGTATTTTTTTAAGGATAGTACTTTTTTCAATATTATTTCTTTAATGTTATAATAGTGTAGTTTTAGAAAAAGGACAACCCGTAGGATAGGCGACAACCCGTCGTGTCGGAAAAGGCTCTGGGAATCAAACCCACAACTGAAGTGTGACAGGCCTTTATCACCTATGACTGGCCCACAAGTAGCCCCTGGTTAGTAGAAACTTGTTTTATTATATTAAGTAGTATTATATATGAAGAATAAGTCCATTTTAGGAACTATATACGATTAATCTCACTATAGATGGACTTCTGTATTTTTGATAACTTTTTCTAACCTTTTGTTTGAGACAGATGGAATGACCCATCATTATATCACACGATCTGCTAGCACTTCACGAATGACAAATTCAACTTCATTTCTTTAAGAGATGAAGTGGAAATTTTCCAAGGAACGACCAACGGTGAGATTGTACCAAAATCAAGAAAGTATTTCTTCTAATTCCAGTTTCATCAACTTTAGGGAAATGATCTTGAAAACCAAAAATGTTTTCCTAGTGCCATTATATCTAATGAATTAGATGGTACTTTATATCATCAAAAATTTATGGCTTTGTGATTGTTGGATTTTTCATAGCCATGTCCTCTACCACTCTTCATCAGAAGTTGATGGTTATATTTCTCTTCTATATCCATATTTTCACCTATGTTTTTCTATGTGGAAACCTAGTACTGAGTTACTTTGGGTGACTTTTATGATTCTAACTTCCCTTTTTTAAAAATGAATTTTTAGTATTACTTTTTATGATGTGGGTTTCTATGAAATATACATTCAAGTAGTAAACCATTTATAACCCCAATGAATTTTGAGGGCGAAATTCATTTTAAGGGGGTTAGAATGTAACACCCCGATATTTTATGAGATATATTATTTTTAATATCATTTATGTCTTATATTATACACTACACTAAGATTATCTTGTACTATATGCAACACCATATTATCTTGCAGTATACACAACACCATTCTTGGCTCGTGTTACACTCAATGTCATGTTCGTTTTGTGAAAATTATTCTACGCAACATTAAGTATAGATTTTATTTAATGTATAAATGAAATAGGATTTGATTATGTTATATGAAACACCAAAGAGAGATTTCACTACACGCATCTTTGACTTGTCTTGCATTACACGCAATCAAGACCTTCTTCGATAGCGTGTGTAGTACGCAATACCATTTTTCACTAAACGATATATTATTAAAATATTATATAAACTAGCCATTATGAATAGTAATAACCACTTTTTGAAATTTTATTTTTCAAAATGGACTTCATTTTTGGATTCTCAATATCAAAATTAGCCTAGGGTGAATTTTTTGTATTTTTCTGAAAACTTTCATTTTTTGATGAATAGTGAAAACACTAGGTTACTATTTAAAAACCGACTTTTTATTTGAATAATTATTTATTTTATTTAAATTTATTTTAGTTCCAAATTGATAAATAATACCTATATAAGTTTAATGTAATTCATTTGAGCTATTTCATAATAAATTTAGATATATAAAAATTTTATAGAACTTTTCACAGCCTTTTACCCACCTCCTAGGGGAATTTGAAAATTTACATAAAACTTAATTTTACTGCTTCTGTGATTGGAATTTAAAAAATCCTATAGAAATATTAAATATCAAGGAGTAAAATGTGGTTCAATAAGAAAAAAATAATTTTTTGTGAATAGTAACTTTTTAATTTTATTTACCACGGTTAAAAGTAAATAGGGTAATTAAGGGTTAAAATGATATTATTATTACCCTAACACATGTCCTAATTCTATTGGATAAGTTTAATTCGACCAAAAATAACCTTAGGAATAAAATATTACCTTTTAGGTCCACTTGGATTAGATTAGGACACTTATTATTATTTTATTTAAAGAATGGTTAAAATAGTTAAAATCATTGTTTAATAACTAAAACATTTTTAATATAGGGTTATACATAAGATAAATTAGACTATAAATATTAATTAGAAATCTAAAAATATTTCTTAAATAATGGTATTTTATTTATAATTTTTAGACCTTAAATAAGTTAATTTATTAATGACACAATGATTATGTCGTAATTACCATATTAATGAAATATTAACATAATTGATGTTATAAATACCCTAATAAATGTAATTTGAGACTTTTTATGAATTAAACAAATTTTATAGGTTAATATGACATGTTATTATTTATTCAATTAACTTTATTCGAACTAATAATGTTGTTATTATTTTCACAAAAATCAATTACCAAATAGTGTCAAAATTGACATAAAATAGTTTCTAAAAAAATATTATATTATTAATTGATATTATATTACTAAAAATATAAGGATCAGAAAAATGACTTAGATAAGGTTATATATATTAATAATGAACCACTTGGGGTTCTTTTTACTTGATATAGTATGTTTATTAACCATATAGTGTAAGAAAACAAAAAGACAAGGTAAAAGATAAATTATTTAACATAGAGTTAAATCTAAATGATAAGGTTAAAATAGTAACATAAACATGTCTAAAACATATTGGTTGAGATTATTTCAAACAATAACCACTTTAGCTTAAAAATAAATCAATTTGGAGATATTATAAACCGAATATGACATTATTATAAAATAATATTTTATGTTTTTTCAAAGGTGCCCCTCTCCTCCCTTATAAAAAGGACACCCCTTCCCTCTTCTCTTCACACCCTTTTGAGCCTTGAAGCTCAGAAAAACCCTGCCCATTTCCCTTATCATCTTCCCTAGAAACATTATAGAGGTTCTAGTCTCCTCAAAAGACCAACCCTAGTGCCTTAAGAGGAGGTTAAGAAGAGGCGCGTCAAGAGGTAATATCTTTTACCAACTCATTCCAATTTATTTCTTCTTCTACTTCTTATTCTCGATTTGTTTCATCATAAATTAATAACATCAGTATCACTCAAATACTGAAATGTTATTATAAATATGAAACAACCCATTTTCATCTTCTATCCAGCCTACGGAAAACGAAATCACCGCGCGTGCGTACGTACGGAATACCATCTCCACGCCGTGGTGTAATCTGTTCTCCACCACCACCTTACTTGGATGGATATAATGGTGTAAATAAATAACTATATATGATTATTGTAAATTGATATTTATTATGAAATATTATACATACACTTCAATAAAATATCACGATCATGGGAATGATATCTTTGCTCGTGCATACGTACGTACTACCGTCTCCATGAACATGATGAGATTAATTTTCCATGATTAACCATTCAAGTATGATTATAAAGTATATATAAAAAATAATCATGAAATATATTACATAATAATGATACTGCATTTATGTAAATGTATGTTTCATTTACTTAATTCAATTTAATTCAATAAGGAAATGAAAAGAGTGTTCATGCGTAAGAACGGCCTACCGTCTCCATGAATTGTGTATTTAATCCCATATATTTATATAAATAATGTATTTTTTTTATATATATATATCATGTTTTTCATTCATGAATAAATTAAATCAGTATATAAGTAATAATATCAAGGACAACCTGTCGAAACACGTACAATAAATGAATCAATTTTACCCAAAACGCTGCTTTAACATGGAGTTTACAAAATAACCGGTAATATAAAGTCATAAGTGTTCCATATATGATATCATAACAATGAATATGATTTTTTAATAAGTCAATGACATTTTGTGAATCATTATACAGGATTTTCGGATATGATCGAAGCATATCAAACCTAAGGTAAGGGATAATTATTCCAATCTCATTCTTATCTGAGATTGTTTATTCATAAGAATTTACTGGGGTTATGTTTATTATCCATGTCCATATGTTCTCAAGATGTTTTCATAAAATCATTAATTTTCATACATGTATGTTTAAAGTCATTTTTACCCTTTTTTTTCTTTTACCACATCATATGAAAAGAATCTTTCTTTTGTTAACCATAAGAGGTACTTATTGACTTTTATAGTAAAAGAACTAGAAGAATGTTTTTTTAACTTGTACGACATGAAATTTTTTTATTGTTTTATAAAGCCTTATTTTCAAGAAGCTTACTCTACAATATTTCATGACTATTTTCAACAAAATCCTTTTCTTCTAAAATTTCATTACATTTTGTGAAATGAAAATGATTTTGAAGAAGAAAGGATATTTTCCTCAAGAATTCATTTCAAGTGTTTTATCAAAACCATGTTCCATATAAGATGACATTATATCATATCTGTTTGTTTCAGATATAATGATTCTATGATTTACATGTTTTCACTTTTTTATGTTTAAATGATATCCATTTGTTTTATATGGATTCTGTTATGATGGGATGTTGTCTATGAAACCCATTTTATTATTTGGGTTATGATGAATGATTTATGTTTATGTTGTGGCACAAGTAAGAATGATTTCATTATGAGATGGGTGGGTCCTATATCTCCCTCCAATGCATTGGGTAAAAATTTATATCTCATGAGATAGACATGGATGGAATTATATGTTAATCTAGTTCAGTGATACAGGACTAGAACGAGGAGTGAACTCAATTCATAAAGGGACTTTGTCCACTAAAATGGTCTTGGCATCAATGCCTTCGCAACTATGGAAATCATAACATATGGTCAGTGGTTTCCACAATTACATGCTTTATTCCCATTCCATTTTATCATTATTGATGATCCATTATGAGCTATTACTTATGTACTTCCTTGTTTTAGGTCATTTCTCAATAATTTGATGTTTAAACATTATGTTCTTGTTTTTAAGTTCAAATGTAAACGGTTTGTTTTTTTCATGAATACCCTTATTGAGCATTTGAGCTCCCCCTTTTTATGTTTTCTTTTCCCCATGATATAAAGAAAGGTTTTAGGTAAGAAAAAAAGAAATATCTTTATGGGAGATGTTTAAGATCTTTCACCAAGATTAGAATATTATATTCCGAGTTTCCAAAGACACTAAACTATTACAGTCCCTTGGTGTCTGTTTTTGTTATGTATTAGATATTCTGAAAAAGTAATGTAATGTCTATGTATGTCAATCCTTGGGTCTCATCAATAAATGGATTATTATTCTTCATCTATCATATATATACTTTAAACCCATCATTATTTCTATCCCTGAGAGTTGATATTAGATAATGATTTACATCGGTCTGTGAGGCGGTGGTCCACTATACATAAGAACGATGGATTTGTTTCCAATTTTCTTGAAGAGGTGATGGATTTAGTTTATTCAATTAAAAAATTTAATATAAATAAATTTTATATATTCTTGTTACTATATCCACATTATTAAATAATATTTTATGGATTTTGAAAATTTAATAAAATAAATAACTCTCAATTAATAACGATATAAGGGCATTACCACGAATATTAAAAAAATCTTGAGTTTTAGTTAGGAATATACCTTCATTACCTTTAAAAAAAATTAGGATTAATTTTTTAGATAATTAGATCATAACCCATACATTGAAACTCATATATTACATGTAGAAACTTATACTCAATATCCATTTCTTCATAATATGAAACTTTAGAAAATAAAGCATGATTTATTTCATAGAAAATATTATTAACATTTAACTTTTCTACTTCGATTATATTAACCATCCATAAATCCTATGAAACCCATTTTAAAAAATGGGATGAGAACACAAATCTCATTAAGGGTAACATAAAAAGATTAAACTAGTAGTCATGTGAAGAAATGAAAACACATGACAATGTAATAATTTTCACCATTACTAATTATTAACTACTCTCCTTTGAAAATAAGCTCATTTAATACAGTTTTTAATCAAATTATTACCATAAAACCCATATCAAGATTATAAAAAATATAATAGTTTTATGGGATAGAACTATAATCAAATTTAATAAACATAATGTTGACATCCGTACATGTCACTCTTATAAATTGAATGACCATATGGTCAACTTATAATTCCAATGCACAAGAGGTATATCAAATACCCACCCATCGTTTGTTTATCATCCAACCACCCATCATTGGTTTGTCACATAACCAACCATTAACTATACAAGTACCATTATATAACCACAAGACAAAAATTCATAAAATATTCAACATGTCACGACTCGAACCTCATTTTCACTTATAAGAAAACAATTCAAATTATTGAAATATTCAATTAATTTTTAAAACGTATTTAAAAATTTAAAATGTTGTTTTTAAATCAGAGTGTCCACATTCTGCTTCAAAAACAATTATTCATCAACCCCATGATGTAATATTATTTGACAAAATTTTAAAAAACATGAGAATAAAAAAATAAATGGTAGGATATGTCACACCTTTTAAAATAAGATGGGTTTACATCGTCAAAATATTCCTCAATGAAAGGGGACTGAGAAGAATCCCCTTTGTTTGATTCTTACACATCACATAGAATTATTATATTTATGAATAATAAACTTATATTAACAATTTACATTCTTGTGATCCTTTTCACATTTATTATTCCTTTTATATCACTTATTATCATGTTATAACAATTAATTAATTTTTTATGTTCACGTATGACATTTCGACGATATATGGTACATGAATCCAAAATGAAATTGGTATGATATTAAAGCCATATATATCCCTCCCAAAATTTAATATATCATTTTCCTTCTTCCTTTTCCATTAATTGAATGACTATAATGTCATTCATGTTTATGTGATGAATACAACCTCCACGATGTTATATGGTTCATATTTCATCACTGTAGCATATGGTTGATATATAGAATAATATTTAAATAAATAATGTTTATTTGTGATATAATTATTATTAAATAATGATAAAAAATAATTACACATTCCATTACCTATCTGTAAATCATTTTAAAAAAATCTAAAAAATTAGATAAGTAGAAAAGGATCAGTAAAGGATGCACAAAGATAAAAAACTATTAGTCCTATAAATACATGAAAACCCATGAAAATTTAGTAAATTTAACCATTAGAAAGTAGTAAGTAAATTTCATTGATAATAAGATCATTTATTACGCTTTATGTTATCATAGGATTACCAGAATAATCATATCAAACATATATAACATATATAGGTATCACATGGGATTACTATAATCAAGTGAAATAACAATGTGCTTAACTTACATACATTCCACTATTATAAATTTAATAACCATGTAGTTAACATACATACCCAATGTGTTGGAGGTTTATCACAGACCCACCCACCATTTGATTATTACTAAGGCACCTATTAATGGTTTATCACATAAACACCTGTCTCATGTCCGAGAACAATTATATAATAACAACGCATAAGAGAATGAAATATTAAAAATTTCACTATTAAATCATTATTTTCACATATATGAAACTATTTCATGTTATAGAAAAAATCAATCTGTTTTCAAAACCCTTTTAATATATTAAAATAGTGTTTTAAATAATAGTGTCACATACCACTTAGAAACATTTTAATCATACTTCCCATGAAGTAATATATTTTACAAAACATTAAATAACATGATAATAAATAAATTCATGAGAGTATATGTCCAAGGGTGTATTTATACAGCTCAAAAAATAATATGATTTTACGAACTCAAATTATTCATCAATGAAAGGATATTAAGTGGAAGTCCCTTACCTTGAGTCCAACTCATCAAGTATAATCATTTTTTTCTAAATAATAAAATTATATTAATTATTTAATTTCCTGTGAACTTTTCTCGATTTTATTAATCCTTTTATATCACTTATTATCATGTCATAAAAATCACCAAATTATTTCTATTCTTGTCTCACATTCTGATGATATTCAGTACTAGTGTCCAAAATGACTTTGGTATTATGTCTATAGTCAAAGTGGTCATTATTCCGTTATCTCAAATATAATAAAAATGATATTATTAAAATTTTCAAACATGAATTATAAATTTAAATCCATCCATTAAATATGGATAGGAAAAAAAATTATGTTACAATCATGTAGACGGTAAGCCACATATACAGTTGAGTTACTTTTCCAATTTTCAATGATCGTTATATAAAGGAGTAAAGTATCATTTTATCTTTATAGAATCAATATAATATTAATATTCAATGAATTCTTATATATATTGTCCTTCTAATGTGTTGATGAAAAACCAATCACATTTCTTCATTGAGGTGATAGTTTATACATACGCATGAATGTCATTTTCTTTTTTAAATGGATAGAAAGGTAAGAATATAAATGATATATTATATTTAATTAATTATTAATATTTCATTAATAACATATATAAAAATAAATTCCATTATTAAAAAATGTCTTTAAAAAATGTGATGGAAAATGATTTGCATCTATTTTTGAGGTGGTAGTATATCGTAAACCCAGATGACAAATTATGTTCTCATTTGATACAAAAAGAGATGGATATGTGTCATGAAACAAATATAATAAAAACTAAGTATATTTATTATATTGTATAAATTATTTTATCATGGTTTAAGAAAATTAAATTGAGTTAGAATATAAAAAATAGAAACAAATAAAATTGGTGGTAATATATGTATGATTGATGGTGGTTCACAACAATATAAAATGTTGAATTTAGGGGTTGAAAAATTGGAGAATAATTTAAGTATATTTGTTTAAATTATTCACTGATAAGATCATGAAGATAAAAAATAGTGGTTAATGGAATTTCATAATTAACATCCAATTATAGCATAGAATTTGGATGATTTTAAAATTTCCTTTTTTCATGAGATTTGTAAAATTTTGAAATAGGCATGCTATTATTTGATTTATTTTGGATGTATGATAAAGGTCACATAATTCATGAAATAAAACCCATCCATAGGATAAACAAGGTTTTTGATGTTTTTGAGAAAATTATTATCCAGATGGAATTTCTATGAACATTTATTTTTGTAGATTTCAACACATTAACAAATAAATATTTTATTCATTCCAAAAGTAGATGAGATATAGTTAAATTTCAATATAACATATCAAATATTTTAGAAAAATTGTCAGATAGGATTATCATGATATAAGAGGATATATATTAGTCCTATGTATAAGATTTTTATGTGGATTGGGAGAAAAAAATATCCTTAGGAATGTTTTTATACAATAATATATTCCATGATTTTATATATATGGATCCCTATAAGGATTTATATAATCATTAATTTTTTTCACCTTAGTGTTTATTAGAGGTAAGAGAGTTATTGTTCCTCCAGATAAACCTATTTAAGGGTACCTTGAATTGGGTTTTTGTGATTAAGAAGTATATATTCACCCCATAGAGTTTTCAAAGATCATATGTTGATCAAAGGTGATGAAATTTTTCATTAATCCTGGGTAATCATTTGTTTTTATGGGAATTAACTTTGTTAATAAATCACTAGTTTAAAAATATAGATAATTTTTCAATCTAATTTTAATGACCATTAATGATATTGTAATGGATTGATATATTGGATTACTAAGAGGAATTTCCTCTAAGCCTCAATAAATGAATATTTCATATATCTCATCTCATGAGATAAATTTTGGATGTCATTTATATTATTATTATCAAGGATATTGAGGTGTTACATGATATAAATTTTGAGGTGAAAATATCGGGAATAATAGACCATAGTGAGAGGGTTTTTAACAGAAATATGGTTCTCTTTTTGAATGTGTTGTGGCATCATAAAAACATTTATGGGGATGTATGTAAGAGGGAGTCAAATATGATATAATAATGGTATGAATTATTTTTATTCAAGCATAATGAGTTATTTTAAAGAACGAGAGGGTCGTGTTTGGGTGTTTTAAATGACCGTATTACGTTGACGTATCACCAAGATTAATGTTTCACATTTTTTTTAAATATTGTGGATTGTTTTACATTTTATCAGGAATTTTTTGATGATTATAATTTTTTCCAAATTAATGTTTACAATGGTAAAAATGTGGTATCCTCTAGCACTGTGTTCTTGATGTTGGATTATCAGGATCTAGGTAACAATTATAGGGCTATAACCCAAACGAGACCTATCAAATAGTTAGTGGACTTACACTAGGTGTCTTTTTAGCCACCAGATACATTAAATGTTCTCATGATGTACCTATTGGTCAATGTATTGAAATAACTCAATCTAATTTTGGTATTTTTATTGAAATCGAATTTTAAAAAAATCCCCCCTCTTATTTGTTCTCACATGACCCAAATATAAATTCTTATTTTTCTCATTCACTTCTAGAGGTCTATATGTGTCATTTGAAGACTAATTTTATAATTATCCTTATTTTTTCACTCATAATGATGGGAAAAGGGAATATATTTTTCATTAAAAAAATTCTATTAGTATTAAATTCTTCTTCATATCATAACCCAAAGTTGAGACACTAAGTTAAGTTAATGTATTTCAACAGATTGATCTCAAATTAAGAGATTAATTTTGGTGAAAAACTCATTAAGTATAAATATGGGTAGTAATAAACATTATATATAAAATTTATTGGTGTATATGAACTACTCTATATGTGAAATTATGTGCATGTTTATCATGTTTATTTATTATATTCTCGGTAGAAAGTGAAGACTCTATAAAATGAGAAAACAACCTCTAAGTGGGTTTATAGTTTCCATTCCTAGATGAAACCTAATTTTGGAATATAATATTATTATTCTTGGGGATATAATAAATTGTCAATTTAGAAAAAATTACTTTTTATTATGTTTTTAACGACCATTAGTGATCTCAATACAACACTTAGGAATCGGTTGTAACATGTTTATATGTTAATGTGTTATTACTTGATTGAAAATTGTATTTATTAAAAGTAATGGGGGTGAGATGGGATTAGTTTTTAAGGGGAATAAACTCTAAATGAGAAATAATTGGGTGATGTGATGGGTCATTTTAATGGTTACTAGACCGTATGTGTGGTTTTTCCTTCTTGGAATACCATTAAGGCTCATAATGCATTGATATTAAAACTACTTCATGGTTTGACCTTGGGGAATTAATATCAAGGATGGTTGTATAGAGTCGATGGAAAATATATTTTTGTGTTATAGAGTGGTTTCATTTGATATTACCCTCTCTAATTCATATACTCTCATAATTATGATAGATTCTAGGGAGTGGAAAGTTATTCATGTTTTCTCTAGTGCGGATACTTTTTAAGTAGGCTGGATATGTTACACCCTCCTTAAAATTTAGAGAAAAATTCTAGTTCATTCTGATGTCGTTCCCATTATGAGTGTCCAATATTATCATCTGCTTGTCTTCACTAAGATATTATCAATATTATCATCCTAAATATTTGAATCCTATCTATGTAAATTAAAATTTAGTACACAATTATATTTAAATATGATAATGTGTTTGATAGCTTCATCCACTTGGAACACTGAGCAAATGAAAAAACAAGTATATTCTTATATAAAATATAAATTTACAATTATTTTCATTAAACCCTTATATTTCATTTACATTAAATGAATTAGAGTAATGATATTATGAAATATTTGTAAAATGAAAATATGGACTACTTATAATATGAAATAAATACAATTTCATTTCACCAAATGACAAAAAATATCATTTGTTGATTAGTAAAGAATATCTATAAAAATATCCCTTAAATGTGATGAATAATTGTATTTCCAAAAACTTGTAGTTTATGATTATAAAAAATATTTAAAATTCAAAATATGGTAATGTTAATTTAAATAGTATATGATGAAAAATATGAATGAGATTGGTTTTCAAAAAATCATATATTCTAATTCAAAATATGGTAATGTTATTTTTTTAAAGATATTTCTTACAGTGTATTAGGCACATCGAGGCGTCTCGGTGGCGATGGAGGTCTCGGTGATGGGTGAACCCTAGCGGCGATGGAGGTCCCGGCAGCCCCTCTTCCCCCGGGGGAGGGGCCTCAAGATCCTCCTCAGGGTTGCTGGCGTGCAGATCGTTGGCCATCAGATGTGGATGTGCCTCTCTTCCCCAACATCAAGGTTGCTCCGAAGGTTCCTGGCATCTTCCTTGGACAGCCAGTGGTTCCAGTCTCTCTTCAAGAGTTCTCTGATGCATCCTCTCTTTTCTCCAACGCACTGGTTGCAAGGTTCATGCGACGGCGGCCTTCGATAGAGGTATTTGAGAAATTTTTGAATGAAAATTGGGGTCTTACTCACCGGGTAGTTGTCGGGATCTTGGGTCCGTGTCAGTTCCTTCTTTACTTTCTAGATGAAGATGACCTAGCGCGGTCTTGGTCCAACGCTAGTAGGTCGATTCGCGGATTTCGTTTTCATCTGCTTCGCTGGACTTTTGAATATCATATGAATCGCGACCCTTCTACCTCTGCGATTTGGATTCAACTTCCTGGTTTACATTTACTGTTCCAAA
Organism: Viscum album; assembly: GCA_963277665.1. Lineage (NCBI taxonomy): Eukaryota > Viridiplantae > Streptophyta > Magnoliopsida > Santalales > Viscaceae > Viscum > Viscum album. The sequence goes on from OY728160.1 coordinate 1,558,714,858, forward strand.
ACCCAGCATTGTTAAGTTCAATAGGGAATTCTATTGGTCGTCTCCTGTGCCTTGATCAGCGAACGGCTACCTTGAGGAACCCGAGTGTTGCGAGGCTGTGTGTTGAACTGGAACTCTCCCGGCCCCCTCCTGAGATGGTGTGGGTTGTAATTGAGGGGGAATACAGGTATGCACAACCCATATACTAAGAGTCCTGGATTGATTACTGCTCCTTCTGCCACAAACAGGGGCATGATCTTTATGTGTGTCGCAAGAAGGGAGTGCGTGAGTGTCCTGCTGCTACAAATGATCCAACTTTCCAGGCCATGATTGATGAGAAATCAACTGGCCATGTCAATGAAGAGTTGATACAGGATGATGCCCCCTTCACTAAGGTCTGTGATGTTCAGTAAAATGGGGGTGTTATGTGAGCTGTGAGGGAGGATTTGATAGGGATGTCAGGGCCCTCTTTTGCTGCTGTATTTGAACGGCTAAATAATGACATGAGTCTTAGCTCTATGTCGGATGCATCAAGGTCAATGGTGAAAGTGTGTGATGGTGTTGAGATGCAGGGTGACCAGGAAGCTGAATTGGACTCAAGCAGGCTTCCCAACACCCAGAATGGATGTTGTGAGGCACCTATCTCTGTCCCATGTCCTCAAAGTATGGGTAGCGGACATGGGCACCCAGGGGGTGTTAAATCTGGACCATATTTCTGCTCCATGAACCAATTTTCTGAAATGGATGGGGTGGAAGAACCTGATGATGGTCTAGGAGTGGGGGAAGCTGATCGGCTTGATCCACAGCAAGCAGATAATGGGACAAGCTTGCTGGGTGGAATACTGATGGAGGAGGAGACCTCAAACTTTGAAGCAGATCACCTGAAGCCCGTGGAGGTTGCAGTGGTTGAGGATGTGGAATTTCCATGTTTGAAGAATCAGTGTTTAACCCCTATCGACTTAAATCAAACTTCCTTGAGGGATGGAACAGTGGAGTCAGGAAGGAATGATTGCTTCAAGGGATTGGGAGAAGCTCCTAATAAGGGGGGAGATGTTTCCAATGGAGAGAGATAAAATGAGAGGGAGGTGCTCAAAGCCTCTTATAGTGACATAGTTCGAGGAGAAAGGAAGGAAACCCTTGATAATGGGATTGAGAGTATGGGGGAAGGAACTGATCCAAAAAAGAAGAAGCCAAGAAAAGACTACTCCAACATGCCGAGGACGGTGTCTACTAGGTCCTCTGCCAAGAATGGAAAAGGGAAAGAAGTAAACTCAAAGAAGGGACAGAATAAGACAGTGATCAGGACATCTATGACTGAAAGAGAGTTATGTCTTAGGGAGCAATACCTCAACATGCTCAATCAATATGCTCCATCTGAGTGGGAGTCGGCTGATCCAGATGATTCGGAGGATGGAGATGTTGGAGATTTTGACACATTTTGACTGGCACTGTTGTTGGGGGTGTTTTCATATCATTTCATTTTCATTGTACTTTGTACTGAATTTTCTTTAATATATTCTCATGGGACTAGGCATTCGGCCTGGGCCTGCATCTTTCTGGTTATTCCCTTATATCACCCATTTTTATTGAATAAATAAATTTATAGAAGGTATAATTTGAATTTGAAAAAATGAATATTATTTTTTATATTCAACATAGTAATATTTTCATAATAAAAGAATTCTGATTTTTTTAAAAAAAAATTTAAAGTGGTAAAATTTTTAATTTTATTTTCTTTACACATATTAATTTTATTTGAAAAAATAAACATTATATTTGAAATTTGTAGGTATATATTATGAAATCATTCCAATATTTTTATGTAAATTAAAAATACATTACTGTGGTCAAATATTAAATACTATGGTAAAATAATAATTGATTTTTTTAAATTAATTTTTTTAAAATAAATTAGAATAATATAATTTAAAAAATTAATCTATTATTATGATTATAAATATAAAATATTTATATGAACACTCATTCAATTAATTTTATATATGATATATGAATAACAAAATTAATATATAAAAATACATTTTTCATTAAGAATTATTTCTACCTAAATTTTTTGTCCTTATTTATATGATAATATTCACATTTATTGGAATTGAATTAGGTTAAATGCTTAAAAATATTCAATTCAACGTGTCTATATTTTGTAATAGGTGTAATATTATATTTTTAATAAAAAAATATTGTCTTTGGATAATTTTTAATCATGATTATAATTGTTAAATTGGTTAAATGTGGTATCTAAATTTTTTCCTAATTAAAAGGCCACAAACATCTTTTAAAAACAAATTTATGGTATGAAACTCATACACAAATTTATAACCTACCATTTATCCACATAAATGACCTAACACATTTGTCATTCCATTATTTTCTATTACCTAACATTCTTATTAAAATATTTTTCCCACTTTTTCACTTATAAAAGGAGTTCACTTCCTCCTTAATTGAGACTCATCTACTGATCAAAATTAACGTGAAATTCTATCCAATTTATGTATTTTAAAGGCTATAAATTTTTTTCAAATCTGACAGCCACAAAATTGTTCCTCAATTCCTTAATATAGAAATTATACTTCAAAATAAGATCTAAATTATCAAAATAAGTATTACTTACCCATTTACATTTATTCTTTATCCTTACAATCCACCCACATAAAATCCATTTCAATATATATATATATATATATATATATATATAATGAAATTAGTATAAATATTATAGTAAAATATAATTATATTGATGGTATATCAATTTTCTATTCCCCTATCATTCATTTGAGAAAATGAAAATGTCCCTCACATGCATGTGCAGACTACCGCATCCATGAATGACTTGTTTCATTATAAATCTACGCCAAAAAATGATGTTTCTAGTAATGGGTTTACTGAATAGATATGTTATTTATCTAATGATTTATATTTTTTCAAAAAAAAATTTGAAATTGTATAATTATTATGGGAATTGTGTGATCATTGTATTAGTAATCTTCTGAATGAAGCATACTAGGGGGAAAATCATTTTCCCCATACTAAGTAATATTATCATATACATTTTTTTGTCTTATACTTCCATAATATTTTTATATATTACACTAATAAACACTATTTTATATCATTATGATTCAGGTATAATGATATTACAAATAAACTAGCTCATAATAATCCATTAATCTGTGTAGTTTCATTTTTGGGTTGGTTTAACGACCTAATTGAACAATACTATGTGTTTATATCATGGATAAATATGAAAACATATTTAATGTTATAATATGAAATTAATATTTAAAGAATTATATTTTTTATATTAAGTTAATAAAAATATTTATCTCATCAATTAATAAATCACCATTTATTCATTAAGAATCACATAGAATTTGGCATTATCGGTTACGACATCATGGATTATAACCAAAGCTAACATGAAATAAAAAAAATATAATGTATCATATAAGACTATATATTTTGTAAAAATGATGGAATTTTGGAAAATGATATATAAAAACAACAATTTCATAGAACAAATCCAAAGTGATAATGATTTCATAATCTTAGTGATGGAAATTGGTAGAAAAATGATGAATATTCCTATGTATGGAATGATTGTAAATAAAGATTATAAATGGTCACAGTTAATAATTATATAATTTTATATTTATTTAATGAACTTGATTTAACTATTCATTATGTTTAGTACTGGTTCATGATGAATCGGGACCAAGTAAATGCTTTTCATCTCAAATTACTCTATTTGAGAATTTTTTGGTATTGTGCCCCAAATTTCTATTATATGGAATATATACTACATTTTTCAGAAATAAAATCCAGAATTTTTCATTAATTAGGGTATTTAAAGGTCAATTAGATTTTAACATCCCTATACTCAGTATCCTGGATCTGGTGCAAAGTACATTAAATTCACATTTCTAACTTCATACTGATAAATGAGGCCTAATTTTTCCATAAAAGTCAAATAAAAACACATGGTAATATTTGAATAATTACATTACCCTAAACCATTTAGGTTTAGATTTTTAGATAATTCATACAAACTATTATATAAAAAATACCTATGAATTCAAGGGATTGTGTTTTCAAACATAGACATTTTTTCATATTCCATAGTAAGCTTCAATATCTCCCCAAGCATCATCAAATTAAAAAACATTCATGGGAAAAAAATTTAACCTTAATACATCATAACCTATGAAATATGAATCATAATAATGTTGAGATCCAATTAAAATTATATTTATTCATAAGAAATTATAATTGAATGTTATCAATGAGCATATGAATTTCGTAAGGATATGATAACCCAATCAAAGTGAATGATCATAACATGAGAATATTCATACCCATCTATATTGGGATCATGAGGAAGGAATATTTTAATAATTTCTTTATCAATGAAAGGGGTGTCATAATAATACATAATAATTATCCATATGATTTCAATCTTGATCAAATAATTATAAAAACCCCATAGCACGCATAAATAAAACATGTTGGAATCTCTAAAAAAATATTCATATCACACATAGAAACCAGATTACCAATATTATTGACTTCCATAAATAATAAACTGAATTAGTTGAAGAGATATCCAATGACACAACCTTATTTTGTTTGTAATGTACCATTCAATCATTGGATTATAACATACCCACCTATCCTTTGTTTATAAATTAACCAATCATCTATGGTTTATAATGGAACACCAATTCAATATAGATAATTCTCTAGTATTATTTATAAATAAAATTTTTAAAATCATATACCATTAAAAAATATAATAATAATTTCTATTCCTTCATTTCTTGAATCTTCAATGTAAATGAAAATGGTTCCAAATCAATCACATAACCAATCTAGAGAAAGAGTAAGGATTGTATCATTGCAATATATCACCTGTGGAGTGTAAGTAACATCAAAAGTTGTTGATGTTGATGAATGAAAAGACCATAAATATATCTTTGAAGTCATTCCTAATGAATGTAACATTTTAATTAATAAAAACATCAAAGGATTCTATCTTCAAAATAGAATTTATTTGAAAGATCACTTGGAACATTTCATATGAAAAATATATATCACATCTTTAAAAATAAAATATTCAAAACAAAATAATTATTAATAATTAAAGAAATAATTTTAGTTTAAAATTACCTATTAAACAAAACATTTATGCTTTAAAATATTGAGTGGTTATAATAGAGGAAAATTCAGTTCATGTTGATTCTGTTAAAACAATGATTCAATTCATATTTTCAGTAAAAAGTCAAAATCTAACATGTTTTTAAAACCACAGGATGTTTATTTTTAAAATATTTTTTAAAAATGAAACAATAGTTAAAATCGTATTTAAACAATTCAATATGTATAATTACTTTTTTAAAATCTTTTATATAAAATTAGTACTTGGAAGGAAAATTATTATTGATCGAAGAGAGAAATAATGTATAATTCTGATAAAAATAGTTTTTCAATAATTTTATGTCTTAATTAAAGAAAAATGGTACTATAACATGAATATATAAATGCACAAATTTAAAAAGGAAGACAATTTGAGATGAGAAACCCTTATAATTATCATAAAGTAAAAGTGATAACTAATGAATGAATCTATTATGTGTGTAAAATTTAAATACACTAAAAAATTTGGAAATATAACATAATATAATCAAATGTCTTTAAACCCATAATTTTACCATATCAAAGACATGTTATGAATAATATAACCTAAAGAAATTAATTTAGGAAATCCCTTAAAACATGGTATCATTCAAGTCAAATTCACCTAGGTGAAATTGTTAAATTCGAAATATTAAACACCTATAAAGCATGAAGGTTTGATGATATTACATTTAAAAGGGTTATTATATACAATATATAAAACAAATTAGGTTCATAACATTAAAATATTTTTTAATGAAGTGAAATTGAGATGAATCCACTTACCTCAAGTTTAGAATTTCCTTGTATATCCTTTTGCACCACTGTAATAATCTTATATCAATTATTATATTATTTAAGATCAGTTTATTTTTTTATTAACTTATAATTTGATAATTTATTCTATTTATTTGGTAATGTTCCATTTCTTGAACCGATTGAAAAAACGAAGGAAATTAAATTTTTTTTCTGCTAATTGTGAATGCCGATTTTAAAAGTCGAGCATCAAAACATTTTATTCTGATATTCAACGCTACAACGTTGATAGAATAAAAATATCAGGTTTATTTTATTCATAGGCATGTTTCTTTATTTTCAAAAAAATGAAATAACTGTCAAACAGTACATCCTATAAAAAATCTGAGACCACGGTTAGGTCCACAACGTTGGGTTTACCCTAGGTAGGTTATAACCTTGATTCACATCAGGTGTTTGGCACCCTCAGACATGATAATTCAATATTTATTTTTAATTAATTAATTATTCTGATTTTTATATAATAAATAATTATTTTCTCACAAACAGTGCGTCGAATTAGAAATACGAGACCACCAATAGTTTCGGGATGTGGGGTTTAACATAAGCAGGGTTTAACCTTTGTGAGCGTCGAACGTGTGGTCATATCGCAACCGTAGATAATTTAATTGGGTTAAATATTTTTGTTTGACAGATAGAAATAATATTAATAATTTTATTATTAATGTTATTTTTTGGGTTGATGATAAAAATGAAAATGTGCTTCCACAATTAATAAATGGTGTCACGGTGTAAATAATTAATGAACAATGTAATAAATGTTATATTATTAAGTGTTCTAATTTAATGCAAATGCGTAATCAATATTAATTTAATAACAATTATCGTTTTTATTAATGGTTTTTGTCGTTAAAATATTAATGGTGTTATTGATAAGTTGTATTAAATAATAATAATTTTAGTTATAGTAATTATTATTATATTTGGAAAAAACCATTGATGTGTATATATATAAGGCATATATATATATGGGGTTTAAATATATATATATACATAGTTATATATACATGTGCAGATGTATATATATAAATATACATATGTGTATATATATATAACATGTAAATATATATATATATGGGTAGATATTTATTTATTGTTGGGTTAGATAAAATATTATTAATTACCTACATAAATGTTTGCAACATCTCAAGTTAAATCAAAGTGTGAACCATTATGTTTTTGGTTCGAATCTTTAAAACCACCCAGGGCGTGCACCAATGCACCCGGTTACAGGTCCCTAACAGTTATTAAAATTAATTAAATGATTGATCAGACATTATGTAAAATATTACATCGTGGAATAGGGCAACGTTCGAGTAAAAAATAATTAAAAAGGATTAAAGGAAATTAATAGAATTTAAAGTGGGATAGAAATAAAAAATAAAATAGATACGGTTGGAGAGAAATTAAAATTAATGAAAATGAGCTAAACCCATTTTAATTATTTATTTCATTTCTTCCACCATTTTATTTTGATTGTTTTATTGATTTATCTGCTTTTATTTTTTATTTTTTCTTTAAATTTCCTTTCCTTTTTTATTATTTCATTATTTATTTCTCCTCTCGTCCTCTCCCCTCTCTCACGTCGCGCCTCCCCTCCCAATGTGGTGCACCACCACCCCCTCCAGCTTCGAAAGATCATTGTGCCTTCATTCGTAGCCGGTTTTCTTCACCATCAAGTGTGTTGTAAACCTCTTAGTCAAATAAAATCCTACAGTGGATCATAAGATCATCTACGGCCATAAGGTATGGCGTCTACTCTCTTTCCCTCCGTTTCGTTGTGATTTATAAAAATGCATGATTGTCTCGTTTGTAGGTGCCTACCGACGCTGTGTAAATTATCCCTATTTCTTTAATTTAATTGTTTCATTTAATTTTTCCATCCATATTCTTCATAAATTAAATTGTTTAGTTTGTTTCAATGTCGTCGCACAACCCTTTGGGTGTGTCAACATGGTCTGTATAAATCTTGTTAGCCTTGGTATTTAATTCAGTTAACAACATGTGTTGCGCAACCTATTTTTTTGTGTTTAATTTAAATAATTATTTTACAATAATTATGACCCTTGAGTTGTTGGATCTTTGGTAGTTATTTGTGTTGAATTATTTATTTATTTAAATGATCATGTTTGGACATTTAATTTAATTTATTAATGTGTTACACAACCTTTTTTTTGTTGAATTTAAATAAATAACTTAGATTAATTATGAACCCTGAATTGTTGGATTCATGGTAGTTGGTTGTTCTGAATTATTTATTTATTGAAAAGTGAATTTTTCTGCTTATTTTGATGCAGTATCCTGCCTTGTTAATATTGTTATGCTACAATATTTAATATGTATCATGTGATTCATGGGTGTATCTGTTTAGTTTTCAAGATGAAATTTCATATGTTGATATCATGTCTGTTGCTATGAAAACATTAATTAAATTCAAGGCGGGGAAAGAAGGTGAGTCTTGTATTAAAGTTCACACTTAGACCCTCTATTCCTGACAATTACCATTACATGCCGAGGGGCGGTGTCTTTGGCGTTGCTGGGCCGAGACATTCCTGGACTTTCTAATACTTATGAGTGACACAGGTTCCAAAAAGGGACCATTGAGACAGATCTGTCGACAATATGGATAATCCATCAATAGATGACACTCGACCCCATTTTGTGAGATCGGGATGGACTCAGGGTAATGTCATGCCTCAAGAAATACTTTGTCTTTCTAAAGATTTCATTGTATGTGCTCGATGGTATTGGATAATTGAATGATATTTTATAGAAATACCTTCAGGATGGGCTCAGACTCCAACTCTCCACATGAACCATAATAATGATGCACTAAAGTTTTATATTAGTTTCAATGTTAGTCTCTTGAAATTTGAGATATTTCCTGGTATGTTAAATCGCATGTGGTTGAAACATGAATCAAAACCCATGTTAAAGAACAATCCTGGGGTTATGTATCTTCATTGTTTTACCTTACTCTTTTAGGATTTATGTATATATGCAGAGGTGTATTATTCTTACAGGTACTCCTTTCATACTTCTGGCTTTGGCCGAAGCAGGTGATTAGGGACAGATGTTTTTGGGAACCCAAGGTGAGTTATTTATTTCATTGCACTTAATATATTATCTGAAATTGTTATATAATAGAACACTTCATTTTTTCATTGCACGAAATGGAACGGTTTACACACTGTCGGTGTCGGCCTACTAGGATTTTATCTCACACCATGATCGGGCGTCATTGACACCCGAGTAGATTATATATTTGTAGTTATTGAAAAAGGGAAGTGTTCTGCTTCTAATGCTTGATTTTTTATTTCTACTAAGGAATGATACTGGGGTAGAGGACCGATCCTTGCTCATGATGAAGTTGTCTCACTTTGTGTCTTTTCTTTTTAGTCGACAGTATGCTTGGGTTTCAGTTATCCATATTTTTAATTTGGAAATACATCATGGCATAACATTGTTTTATGAGCTTCTCCACTTGATTATTAATCAGTTATATTAGTCATATTGCTTCTTCTATAGTTTACTCATTTATATGCTTCCACAATTTATTATTAATTATTTTTTACTTCTGCAGTGATAATACAAGTTACCTATGAGGGAATAGTCTCCCCCACAGACATGGAAAAGGCCCTTGCTGCTAGTCAGAACCCTCTGGCATTCGGGGTGATGCGCTTGAGGTCATGTAACCCCCCCGGTCTGGCCACCGTCTAACAGGTGAGACATGTCGGGAATTTAAAAAGTATAATGAGAGGGGGTATTTTCTTTTGTCTTTCTGTTTTGGGTTGGTAGAAAGGATACTAGGAATGTGTTGGTGCTTGGTAAATAGTTGTGTTTGGGACTGATCAACCCATGTACGGGGAATGACCCAGGGAAGGGATTTTTGTTCATGCTTTTCGATATTATATTTGATATTATTTCTCCTCGAGTGATGGGGTTATTTATGATACTTATAAATTTATGGAATTTATGATATTTTACCCTCGTCCTGTTATGTTAAGGATGAAGCATTGCATGAATCATAATATGAACATTGAATTTAACATTTCATTCATAGTTCCATGCCATGTATTTTCATTTTAGGTTGCATGTTGATTCAAATTGTGTGCCTTTAATTTATTCGATGTCCTGTAATTATTTAGCATACCTTTTTAGATACCATGTTTCCGTGATATATTTAGCATGATAGTCTTTTTCCATACCGCCTGTTTAATACTATGTTTTTATTGTGTAATGATTTTTTTCCAATTAACAACTCTATTTGATTAAAATGTTATGATTATGTGATTACATCATTTATCTTTCTGTTAGATTCCTATAAAGACCTACTAGCTGGTTTTTTATGTAATTGGTTTCTTTACTAATATTCTTTTAGTTTCCTTTGAATGGGATCCAAATGACAAAAAATATAAATTGTATAGTTTCTTTTTAGGTTGATAGTCACACATATATCTAGGCTGATATGTGTTTGAGCATGTTATAATTTCAAATTAATTGGTTAACTACCTAATGGCACAAATAGGACAAAGTAGGCTAGTTGGTGCATGTTCCCTATGAGATAACCCTGTATGGGTGTTGTGACTCTTAATAATTAAAGAACTATTTTTTTGGGTTACATTCCAATGAAATCAAGCCGGCTTAGTGGGACCCTTTTAGGTAACCTTATCTTCCTAAAGGGAATTTGAGTGATAAATTTCCTAATTAAGGACAGGATGTTAATTAATGTAAATTTTTTTAAAATTGTGTTTTATAAAACATCCATGTTTTTCCCTTGAGGTATTGGTTAAGATCAAGTACCTTGTGTTTTTTTTAAAAATGGTAGTTGATGATTTGATTAAATCTTTTGATGATATAAGATTAAATGAGATTAAATATAATGGTTGTGGATATGGGACCTGTAGCAATGTCCTCTATTTAAACCCCTAGTATAGGGGTTGTATGACTTTATCCTTGAGTTTCTATGGAACAAAACCATTCGCATGTCGTTGTCCCTAGTCAGACCCCCTTGACTAAAATTACACCCTTTTTCAGATGGGTGATTATGTTTTCCTTGACTTTTGTTTTAGGCTTGAGAACTGAGTAATGCTCATTTCCATTAGGTTAGGAATTCCTTAAGAATGGTTAGTTGCTTCGTAGGCCATTCGACCCACTTTTCTCCACAGTGATGGATGATTCAGTATGTCATCCACCGAGTTAAAATTCATCTTGCTTCTATATCACCTTTGGGTAGTATGTGTTCATGTACGTGGTGCCATCGAGTTCATAATGTAGTGACGAACTAGTTGGGTTTAGTGTAATCATCATGTATTGCATTGTTAAATACGTTTTAGGTCATCTCTGTAGTACAATGACTTCTGTGTTAATGGAATAAAGTTCATCCCAATGCTTATGATGACTTCTAGAGGCTCGGGTGTCTTCAAACACCATCTAGTTTGGTTGGGATTTCACACCTATTATTTAATCATTTTACTTATGGAAATTTCCAAATCCTCTTATTTTAAACTTACTTAAGTGATGATCATGTATCATATCTTACGTTCATCCTTGATGCACTAAGATAGAATCAGTATTTTCCATGCTAAATCATTAAATGATTTTGGGATTATTTAGGGTGGTTTTCTCACTGTATCACCTTGATTTATTTTTTTATCAAGGCTTTGGTTAGTCTTGAGTGACCCTTGGATTTCCATGTAGGAATTTCTAATGAACTCTTTTACACCAGCCGTTTCATCTCACTTGACCACCAGGACAATACCGCTCTAGGCTCGTTAAATGTTTTGATATGGGCATATTTCCCTTATACCAATGTCTCACTTGTAAACATGGAGTATGTACTACGTTGATATAGTTTCTTTAAATCCAATTGTGTCAATCATTGGTTACCCAGTTTTATTTTTCAGGCTCAGTGATGCCTAAATCATGGAACGTCACTAGAAGTTAGGTAAGAGTTTATGTGAACGTGTTTGTGGTTAATGTGAGATACCTTGTTAGAATTCATCGTAGTTCAGTTCATAAAACACAGTCCATCTAAGAAGATAATCTTCTTAAATGGTCAAATGGAGTGGCTTGGCTAGTTCTCTCTCTTGATCAACGAACCGGTCAGTGAAGTAACTTTTTCAGACACGTCATCAGGTGAGAGAAGAGTGGTTTGGTCCGACCAGGGATTTTCATAAAAATATGGCTCGACATGGGCTTTTTGGGGAAATGGGGAATCTAGCGTTTTATCTCTTCTGGAAATCAAGTGAGAAGCGTCTCTATAATGCTTAAGGATATGTCTTATAGGAAATTATTATGGTGGAAGGTTTTGTGACTTAGAAAATGCCTCCTTTTAACTTTAAAAACTAATGTGTGAAGTAACTTTGGCTAGAAGTTAATGAGACGAAAACATGGTCATGTCTTTAGATGGACTTATTTTGGTATGTATCGTCTCAGTGTTTTAGTTAAAGAATGAACTTTGAGTTAGATCTTAATATTTTTTATGTCGTTTGCCTAAAAGATGTTTGACCAGGCGTTGGACGTTTAGATATGCAATGCGGCCTTTTGTATGATACTTCATGACCCTGTATATCGGGTGAGAGTTAATTTGTTCCCAAAGGATTCTTGGGGATGAGAGGTTCTAAGGTGGGAAGGTCTTAACGTTCTGTGTTTTTAATCGGATGAAAAAGAGAAGGAAATTAAATTTTTTATGCTAACTGGGCATGCTGATTTTAATATTCGAGCATCAGAACTTTTATTCCGATAGTTGAAATTCTGATATTGATAGAATAAAAATACTAAGTTTATTTTATTCATACGCATATTTGTTTATTTTAAAAAAAATGAAATTACACTCAAACGGTTTATTTTATGAGAAATCAGAGACCACGGTTTGGCCTGGAATGTCGGGTTTACGCCAAGTATGATATATCCTTGATTCAAATCAGGTGTTTGGATCCATCACACATGATAATTCCATATTTATTTTTAATTAATTAATTATTACAATTTTTATATAATAAATAACTATTTTCTCACAAACGGTGTGTTGAATTAGAAATCTGAGACCACTAGTAGTTATGGGACGTGGGGTTTACCCTAAGTAGGGTATAACCTTTACGAGCATCATATGTTTGGTCATATCACAACTATAGATAAATTAATTGGGTTAAATATTTTTGTTGGACAGTTAGAAATAATAATAATAATAATAATTTTATTATTAATATTATTATTTCTGTTGATGATAAAAAATAAAAATGTTCTTCCACAATTAATAAATTGTGTCACAGTTTAAATAATAAATGAACAATGTAATAAATGTTATATTATTAACTGTTCGAATTTAATACAACTGCGTAATAAATATTAATTTAATAACTGTTATTCTTTTTATTAATGGTTGTTGACGTTAAAATATTAATGGAGTAATTGATGAGTTGTATTAAATAATAATAATTTTAATTATAGTTATTATTATAAGATTTGGACAATATCATTGGTGCGTATATATATACATTTCATATATATATATATGGGGTTTAATATATATATATAGTTATATATACATGTGCGGATGTATATATATGATTTTACAGATGTGTGTATATATATATAACACGTGTATATATATATATATTGGGTGGAAATTTATTTATTGTTGGGTTAGATAAAATATTAAAAATAACCTACATAAATCTTTGTAAGGTATCAACTTAAATCAAAGTGTGAACTGTTATGTTTTAAGTCAGAATCTTTAAAGATACACAAGGTGCGCATCTATGAGCCCAGTTGCGGGTCCCAGAAAACTATTAAAATTAATTAAATGATTTCTCAAATTTATTTCAAATATTACACTGCACCATAGTTCATCATTCGGGCTAAAAATAATTAAAAGAATTAATGGAAATTAAGGAAATTTAAAGACGGATAAAAATAATTAATAAAATAGATACAGTTGGAGAGAAATTAAAAATAATTAAAATGAGGTAAACCCATTTTAATTAATTATTTCATTTCTACCACCATTTTAGTTCTATTATTTTATTTATTTATCTCATTTTTATTTTTACTTTTCATTTTTATTTTATTTCCTTTTTATTTGTTTCCTTATTTATTTCTCCTCTCTTCCTCTCCTCCCTCTCACATCACGCATCCCCTCCCTATGTGGCGCACCACCACCTTCCAGCTTCAGAAGATCATTGTGCCTCTGTTTATCCTTTGTTTTCTTCGCAGTAAGGTGTTCGGTAAACCTCTTGGTCAAATCGAATCCTAACGTGGATCATAGGATCGTCTACGACCCTATGGTAGGGCATATAATCTCTTTCCCTCCATTTCATTACGGTTTATAAAAACGCATGATTGTGCCATTCGTCGGTGCCTACTGACGCTGTTCAAATTCACCATATTTCATTAATTTAATTGTTTCACATAATATCTGCACACATATTCTTCATAAATTAAATTGTTTAATTTGTTCCAATGTTGTTGGAAACCCCTTTGGGTGTGCAGATGTGGTCGGTATAAATTCTATTAGCCCGGGTATTTAATTCATTTAAATGCATGTGTTGGAAAACCTTTTTTGTGATTAATTTAAATAATTATTTGAGAATAATTATGAACCTTGAGTTGTTGAATCTTTGGTAATTGTTTGTTTTGAATTATTTATTTATTTAAATTACCATGACTAGTCATTTAATTTAATTAACAACATGTGTTACGAATCCTATTTTTTTTGTTGAATTTAAATAAATAATTTACATTAATTATGAACTGTGAATTGTTGGATTCTTGGTAGTTGGTTGTGCTAAATTATTTATTTATTTAAAAGTTCATTTATCTACTCATGTTTATACAGCATCATGACTTGTTAATATTGTTTTGCTATAATATTTAATTTGTACCTTGTAATGCATGGGTGAATCTGTTTAGTTTTCAAGCTACAATTTCATATGCTGATATCATATCTGCTGCTATGAAAACTTTAATTAAATTTAGGGTGGGTAAGGAATGTGGGACTCGTATTAATGTCCATTATTAGACCCTCTGTTCCTGACGGTTACCATTACCTGCTGGGGGGTCGGTGTCATTGGCTTTTTCGAACTGACACTTCTCTGGGATTTCTAATAATACACACCGGTTCCAAAAGGGCCCATCGAGATGGATCCATTGGAAATGTGGATAAGCCTACCTCTGATGATACTCGACCACTTTTTGCGAGATCGGGACAGACTCGGGATAAATCCATGCCTCGAGTGATACATGGCCATTCAAAATTTTTCCTTGGACGGGTTCGGGGGTATTGGATAATTGAATGATGTTTCATAGCGATACCTTTGGGATGGTCTCGGACTCCAACTCATAACATAACCTTAAAAATGATGCACTGAAGGGTTATATTAATTTTTTTGTTAGTCTCTTGAGATTTGAGATATTTTATGGTATATTGAAGAACACATGGTTGAAACATGACTTATAACCCACATTAAAGAACAAGATTGGGGGTATGCCTCTTCCTTGTTTTACCATACTCTTTTAGGATTTATATATATGCATAGCTATATTCTGGTTATACGTACTCCTTTCTGACATCCGGCTTAGGCCGAAGCAAGTGATTAGGGATGGGTGTCATTGGGAACCCGGGCCGAGTAATTTAATTCATTGAACTTAATAAATTATCTGTAATTGTTATATAATGGAGCGTTGCATTTTATCACTGCACGAAATGGAAAGGTTTAGACACTATCAGTGTCGGCCTACTAAGATTTTATCTCACACCCTGCTCGGGCATCGTTGACACCCGTAGGGATTATATGTTTGTAGGTTTTGACAAAGGGAAGTGTCTTGCTTCTGATGCATGATATTTTCATGATGCTTAGGATGGAGATTGAGGTAGAGGACCGATAATTTCTCATGATGCAGTTGTCTCACTTTGTGTCTTTTCTTTTTAGTTGATAGTATGATTGTTTTTCTGTTTTCCTTGTTTTTAGTTTGGAAATACATCAAGCCATGACATTGTTTTGTGAGATTCCACACTTGATTATTATTCAGTTGGATTACTTATATTTCTTCTATTGCAGTTTATTCATTTATATGATTCTTCTGTTTATTATTAATTGTTTTTTAATTCCACTTTGATAATACTTATTACCTATGAGGGCATAGTCTCCCCCACAGACACGAAAAATGACCTCGCTGCTAGTCAGCAGCCTCTGGAATTCGGGGATATGCGCTTGAGGTAATGTAACTCACTAGTATAGCCACCATATTAGAGGTGAGATGGGTCAGGAATTTACATATTTTAATTATATAAATAAACACGTAATCATTTTTTCCATGTTGGGTGTTTTGAGGTTGTTCAGTTCATTTTATCAAAATGGATGTGCTTGTGTAGATAGGGTCAAATAGTCATTATTTAGTCATCTATAGAATAATAAACATTGAATAGTTATAATATTTATACATAAATTATAATTTTAAAACCCATAATGATTGATGTTTTTGAAATATGATCAACATTACAATCATGGAAAATGTTGGTCCTGCGTACAAATGAGTAACATTTAAATTTTTCAATGATCATGATGGAAAGTGGGTATATATTATTTAATATTTCCATAATGATAATTATATCTTAAATATGATATTATTTCTATAAAAATTCTTATATATATCATCCATTTGGTATAATGATGAAAGATGATTTTCATAGCACAGTGGAGGTGGTAATCCCCACTCTTCATGAAACACATTATCGTCTTTCAATGAAGGGAATTGTAAGAAGTAAAATAATATTTTAAATTTTAATAATGATAAAAATGTCATTAATATAAAATTTAGGTAATATATATCTAACATATCCATTAAAATTATTCTTATATCCTTCCCTTATAATTGCTAGTGAAAATGAATCACATCACTATGAGAGGAGGTAGTGTGTCGTATACATGAGAGATATTATCATACCCACCATAGAATGGAATGTAAGAAGTTATATGTGATATCATAAATATAGATGTATAATTATGTTCAATAATCATATATATAAATATAATCCATAAGTATTTATATCCATGAGAGGTGTTGTTGGAGAATGATTTAGATTAGTTCGTGAGGCAGTAGTCTTCCAAACAAAAGAATGATGTATTTTATCCCATTTGATTGAAGAGGAGATGTATTTAGGTTATTAAATTAAAACATAAAATATCAATATAATAAAGATAATTTTTATATAATATCATATTTATTGAATAATATATTAATCATTTGAAAAAATAAATAAAATAAAAATTCTTAGTTAAGCAAGATATAAGGAACCGACCTTAAACATTACATAATCTAGAGTTTTAGTCCGGAATTTACTTTATTTATATTTCATATAATTTAGGGTTTATATTTTTCTATTATTGGATCATAAATCATATATATAATCTCATATATTACAACTAGAAACTTTTACTCAATATCCACTTTTCTAGAAAATTGAGACTTAAAAAAGATTTCATTCAAGTAAAATCTTATTAACATTCATCTTTTATCCTTTCATTCCATTACCAATCCCTAAATATTATGACAAACAATCTACATCGGGGGATGAGCCCAAAAAGTTCATTAAGGTATACATAAATATTGAAAACTATAAGATCGGTGAAAACATTTAAACCCATTAGAAACTAATAATTTTCGCCCTTAATATGTACTAAATACTTTCGTTTGAAAATAATATCATTCTGTACTCTTTTATTTATAAAATTATTACCAGAAACCCCACAGAAAACATAGATAACATAAAAAGGTATCATGAGATATAACTATACTAAAATGGATTATCCATTTGGTTGACTTCCATCCATGTCACTCTTACGAATGGAATTACCAAACAAGAAACTTCTATACCTAATGAAGGGATGGGCTATCCAGACCCACCCACTATTTGATTATCACAAAACCACAACATCAATGGTTTATCACATAACCACCCATAAAATGTCCAAGTACCATTATATAATCACAACACATAAATGCATGAAATTTTTAACATGTCACTATTAAAACATAATTTTCACTGATAAGAAAACATTTCATATAATTGAAATAATCAATCCACTTGAATCCAATTTAAATAATTAAAAAAGTGATTTATTAAATAAAATTTTGACACACCACTTTGAAAAATTTGAATCATAATCCCCATGAAGCAATATTATTAAACAAAAAATTAAAAAAATAGAAAATTAATAAAGTAATGATTCAATTTGTGAAAGGGGTTGTATATAAACCTCATAAAATCCGAGTGGTGTATAAAATCAAAAAAATCATCAATGAGTGGATATTGAGATTTAGTACCTTAACTTTGGTTCAACTAATCAAATACAATCATTATCTTCCTAAATAATAATCTTATGTTAATTATTTTCTTTTCTGAGAACCTATTTCAGATTTAATATTCTTTTTATAGCAATTATTGTAATGTTATAAAAATTACATTATTATTTAAGTTTACATCTAATGTTTTGATGATATTTGGTTATTGATTCAGAAATGAATTTGGAAACATATAAATGACATATATGTCATTGTAAAATGTTAATATATCATTTTCATTTTTACCTATCCTTTCATTGAAATACGATAACGTTATGTGTGTATATATGACGACTACCACCTCCCCGATTTTATGTAAATCAATATTCACCACCATATCATATGGATGACTTATATAAGTATATATAAAGAAATAATTTGATATTTATGATTTAATGATCATTATGGAAAGATAATATAACATATACCCATTCCCTTATCTATACTTATATTATATGGAATTCATTTTAAAACATTGGATGATCACAAACACATCCTTAAGGGAGACACAAATAAGGAAAAAAATTAATCCTATGAACAAATGAAAACAAATGAAAAATTAATACATTTCACTCTTAAGAAGTAGTAAATACATTACAATGAAATTAAGATCATTTTTCCTATTTCTGTATCACAATATTACTAGAAACCCCATAACAATCATAGATAACATATAAATGTTTCATGGGATATAACTATACTCAAATGGAATAACCATGCAGTTAAATTCCATACATGTCACTTAAAAAATTAATATATACGTCATCAACTAATATACCCAATGCATTGGTGGTATATCACATACCTACTAGTCATTTATTAATTACTGAACCACCCTTCTTTGGTTTATCACATAACCACCCTTCAAATTTCCAAGTACTATTATATAATCAAAATAAATACAAGCTTGAAATTTTCAACATGTCACTAATAAAACATAATTTTCAATTATAAGAAAACCGTTCAAGTTATTGAAATAATCAATCCCTTTTCATAACTAATTTTAAATATTTAAAAAATTATTTTAAAATCAAATTTTCCCATACGATTTCGAAACATTTAAATTCTAGACTACATGAAGTAAAATAATTTAACACACCAATAAATTACAAGAGAATAAAAATTATCATGATAGTATATGTCAAAGGGGATTTTATACACCTCATAAAATAAGCTGTGTGTATAACATAAATAAATTCCTCAATAAACAAAGATTGAGATGAAGCCCTTACATTAACCCTGACTCATCATGTAAAAACAATATATTCCAGAATAATAAACTTATGATAATTTTTAAATATCTTGGTAATTATATTAATGTTTACTATTCATTTAATATCACATTTTATAATTTTATAACAATTACATAATTATTTAAGTTAATGTCTCACGTTTTGACGATATTCAGTATATGAGTCAAAAATGACTTTGGTATGATGTCTATAGTTAAAATTTTCATTATTCTATCATATATAGAATGAAAATAATGAAATAATTAACATTTTTATGAAATAATTATACTTTTAAATCCATCCATTAAATATGGATATTAAAAATGAATTATGTTACAATCATGGAGACAGAGAGCTATATGTACGCATGTATAACATTCCCATCTTTCAATGGTCATTATCTAAATGAGGTAAGTATCAATTTATATTTTTGAAAATTATAATTATATAATAATTGATATATTAATAATCTAAATATTATTATATATATATTATCCATGTGATGCACTGATGAAATATGAATCACATCACATTGTGGAGATGATAATTCACACCAATGCATGAATGACATTCTCATTTTTATGTGCATAGAATAGTAAAAATTTAAATGATATATTATATTTTATTAATGATAAATATTTCATTAATATAATATCTAAAAAATATTTCCATCATTTTAACAAGTATTTAGAGGTATTGATGGAAATTGAATTCTATTGGTTCATGAGGTGGTAGTCCACCATACGCATGAACGATATAATATTTTCCCATTTGAGGGAAAATTATAATGGCATGGGCACTAAAAAAACCTAATAATATCTATGTATAGTGATGGAAATTTATATCTAATTTTATCATATATGAATAATATTTATAGGTACTGTAATAAGAATAAAAAAAAAACACTTAATTAAGAACAATATGTCCTCTTTAGAAACCCATCGTTACATAAAAATTTACAACCACTATGGTTGGTATTAAACCTAAAAAAATAAGTCTATAATTTGGTTAGGTATTATATGACGTTATTTTGGTAGATAATTTTAGAACCAAATTGTTTTTCAGGTTTGAAGAGAAGGGAATAAGAGGTGCCCTTTTATAAGAGATGGGAGGAGAACTCTAGTAATTCTTTACAAAATTAAATAAATAATAATTAATTATCAATTAAAAATTAATAAAAAATGTTTATTTCAAATATATGATGATTATGGGTTGAACTAAATTTATAAAATTAAAATGAGACATTTTTTTAATATTATTTAATCCCTATCATTTGAACATAAATCTTATTCATCCCCTTTAACTCTTATAAGAACAACATAGATTTTTACTATTTAAGGGTTATTATAGTTACTATAAAATTAAAAAAGTCTAACAAATGAGCCATTTAATAAATTTTAAACAATTAAATAATTATTAGGGATAAATTAATATTTTTAAGAATTTTATATCAATAATAATATATAAATTTCATTAATATAACATTAATGTAAATTTTGAAAACATTCATTATGTCGACATTTAAAAAATATAAACTACAAATTATATTTGGAAAAATAATTATAACATCCCTAATATGTAAATATAATCAATAAATTTCATTTACGGAATAAATTATGTAAAATTATATTTATTTTCATATTTTTAATATCATTTATTTTACATTTCCATTAGTAAAATAATGATTGTATCACTATTTCGAAAGCATTTAAGGTAATTATTTATTCACTACTGATTAAAACTAAATTAACATGACAAATATGAACATTTAAAATTTAATATAACGATTTATAGTAAAAATATATATTTTGTATAACCCCTAATTAAAAATATTTTCAGTTTCTAATAATATGATTGTGACATCATTTTCTATTCTTTCAATAAAATATTATATATATCATAATCATTTATAAATAGACAAAAGTCTATATATTAAAAAATGGTGTGGTTTTGGACGAATTTTACTCATCAATTAAAAACTGATCAACTATACATGAAATTTTACAGTTCTAATTATATTATTTTTACCATTAATTACTCTATTTTTACCTAGATTACCCTTTAGCATAGTAACTAAAATTATTAAGTTTATTACCCAAATATCCCAAAAACTAATAGTGTCTTAATAAATAAATACGGTCCTTTGGATCTCAAATATGGAATAAAATTTTAAAATCATAGGTCACATATGTTTTAGAAATTAATTAAAATTTAATTCTACTAACGGGATGAAACAACGTGTTTTAAAGTAATAATATTAAAAACTTTGAAATGTTTGTATACCCAATTTCAAGGTGAAATTGATTCAAATGACCCTAATTGGTTTTATTAATTTATATTTTAATAATTAATACTATAAAAGAAATCGAAAATATAATATCTCTATATGACCAAATTATATGAAAAAGTGGTTTTAAATTAAAATGTAGTATTTTTCACTATTCATCAAACAATGAAACATATTGCAAAATTTCCAAAAATTAATCCAAATTAAGTTATGATATTCTTTTTTGAAAAAGTATTTTTTAATATAAAATATATAAAATTTTCATAATTTAGTTTTAAAAAAATCTTTCATTAAAAGGTGGAAAATACCTTTTAGAAAAAATACATCTTTTATGTGTAAAATTGGATTTATTTTTATATCATGTTTTTAAAACACATGGGATGAATGTTAAAAATTATATTGAATATATAAAATATAATTTTCACTATTATAAGCTAATAATAATTATTTTAGTATTTATTTCTATAAAACACAATTATGCGCATTTAAATAGTTTTTTAGAGAAAGGATTCCATTTTTTCCAAAGGGTTTTATTTTCATTCATAATTTATTAGTCGTAAAATAATTCATTATATATAAATATATAAACAATATATTCATTATTTAGTTAATCATATCCATACCCACCATTATAAAAACTATGTTATAATGGTAACATTTAAATCATAATATTTAGTTGTTCCTTTAAGCTTGTTATATCGTATCATATACATTATCGAATATAGTATTTCCTTCATAAAATATGGGGATGTGACATTTTACCTCATTTAAGAAATTGAGTATAATAAATTTTAACTAAGTCATGGTAACAAGGGTATGACTATTCAAAATACCTTTTTTGAAATCCCACATTGAAAAATGGGTCCATAAAACTTCAACATTAAAAGAAATAAATGTAAGTATAAAGGTTAATTTTTATAACACGTACTAGGGTTCCATATAAAGAAAAAATGGACATAGAAGAGAAAAATAACTACAATGTTCTAATGGTGAGTGATAGAGAACATATTCATTATAATGTTTACCATCACAAAAATGTAAATTATTTATGGGTTAAAAGGCCATTGATTTCTTAGTATTAATAGTAACCAAATAATATTTTTGTTACAATATTTTTTTCATAGTGTTGGGGAATTATTTTATAACATATAATAATAATAGATGGAAATTTACATACTTGGAAAGTAGAATTTAATCCTTTAATAATTTTTTTTATTAGAAATAGTTATCCTATACCTTTAATTTTTTATCTGAACACATAATTACATAAACTTATTAATTCAAGACATCTTTTATATCTTGAAATTTTAAATTTAATCTCTCAATGATTTAAATAAAATAACTCCACGATGACAGAAATTTTTTACCTTGATCATGGTGTCCACCTTATTTCATTGTTGTTCTTTTCATGTATATATAAGTTCCATGCATTTTAATAATAAATACGAGCTTCTTCAATGTCCTTTGTTACCTTTTTCAAAATTAACCATGTAGAACAAGGGTTTTATGGGTCGTGGTAAAGAAATAGGTTGTGAGAATCTCATTGAATGACATGTAATTTAAAAAAATCAAATTAAAAATGATTATTATAAACCATTCTGAATTATTTGGTTTTGAAACATTCAATTAAGTCTTCTTTTAAAATACCATAAGAATGACCAAAAATACTATGATTTAAAATGGAATATAAATAGGAAGCATGAGGGTCTCCATAATCGGAATCTATATCAAAATCATAATATTCTTAAAATTCATTATATAGAGTAAACTATTTGAAAAAACCTTGATAATATTTACATTGTTTAAAAATATGATAAAATTTGGAGAATAGTAAATGATTAAAAACAATCTACATACAACAATGGTATCAAGCTATAGAAGAGGTGTTAGATATTCTACACATCTATTTTTAGGAGTGTTTTTTGTTATAAATAGTGTCATAATATTAATGATATGACATTGAAATAATTACTAAAAACATGTCATTGAGAATAGAAATAAATATTTTTTGAGATACTACTCCTTTCATTTGTAACTAACATTCCCTAATCTGAAAATGTTATAGAAAAAGTATTTTTCTAAAAGAACATATAGAGAAACTTAACATATGTTTAACCAAAATTACTAATACATAATGGTTTATAAACCTTCCTTTAATATATTCTATAAGGATACAACCATATAAAATACATAATCTTTAGTTTTAGTCATGAATTTACTTTCTTTCACTTTGAGTATATTTTTAGGTTTGTTGTTTAATAGAATTAGATCATAACATATATATAGAAACATGTATATGAAAAGTGTAAAATGCTACACAACATCCATTATTTCATAATATTATTCTTCTAAAAATAAATAATAATTTCTTTGATTGAGAATAAAATCTATGCTCATATTGTATCCTTCCATTACCTCACCCATACATTAATCCTATAAAAATAACATTAAAAATCGGAATGATCAGAATATATCAATAATGGAAACACAAAGAAGGAAAACAGTTATTCATGTGAAAACATGAAATCAAATGAAAAATTAATACATTACACCCTTAAGAAGTAGTAAATATTTTCCTTTTAAAATAATCTCATTTATTTCCATTTTTGTAATCATAAGATTACCTGAAAACCCATATCATTAATTGAGAACATATAAAGGTATCATGGGACCTAACTTTACACAAGTGTAATAACCTTGTGCTCAATGTCCATACTTGTAACTCTTATAAATTGAATAAACATATGGTTTAATTCTATACACAATGTATGGGAGGGCTGTCACAGACCCACCCATAATTAGTTTATCACAAAACCACCCATCATGGGTTTATCCCTTAACCACCCACCAACTATCCAAGTTATATTATATAATCAAAACACATAAAATCATCAAATTTTCAACATGTTACAATTAGTAAAATTGAAATTATAATAAAATAATTCATTTTATTTAAATAATAAATCCATTTTCAAAAACCCATTTAAAATATTTTATTTGATATTTTTAAATCAAAGAGTCTTTCACCACTTTGAAACATTTGAATCAAAATCACCATGAAGTAATGGAATTTTAAAAGCATTAAATAACAGGATAACAACTAAATTAATTATATCATAAATCAAATGGGTTGTATATTCACCTCAACAAAAATTTGATGTGTTTATAACAAAAAAATATGTCTCAATGATAAAATATTTAAATGAAGTTCCTTACCTGTAGTCCGACTCACCACGTACAATATTTATATTCCATAATAAAAAATTTATTTTACTTATA
The DNA here is from genome assembly GCA_963277665.1 of Viscum album. Classification (NCBI taxonomy): domain Eukaryota; kingdom Viridiplantae; phylum Streptophyta; class Magnoliopsida; order Santalales; family Viscaceae; genus Viscum; species Viscum album. Next base: position 1,558,739,986 of record OY728160.1, read on the forward strand.
TAATAGATTTAGAAACTTTTCAAATTTGACTATTCCTTTTATATCAGTTATTATAATTTTATAACAACTACTTAGTTATTTATTCTCATGTTTTCTGTTCTAATGATATCTGATACTTGAGTCCAAAATGACTTTAGTATACAGTATATAATAAAACTAGTAATTAGGAAATCATACCCCATATTAATATTAAGACATAATTAAAAATTTTATACATTAATTATACTTTTATATTCATCATTTGAATATGGATATGAAAAATGTAAAATGTTATAATTATAGATACGATAAGTCGTACGTACGAATGAGCAACATTTCCATTTTTCAATTATTATCACAGAAAATAGAGAAGTATAATTTTACCTCTAGATAATTATTATAATACCATATATATAATATTAATAATATAAATACACGTATATATGTTATCAATATAATGATGTTGTGAAAAAAAGCACATCTCTTTGTGGAGGCTATAGTTCACACGTCTGCACGAATAACGTTATCATTCTTCTGTACATAGAATGGTAAGAATGTAAAAGATATGTTATATTTAAATAATAATAAATGTTTAATTAATATCATGATAAAACATTAATTACTTTATTATAAATAGTCCTAGGAGATATTGTTGGAAAATGAATTTTATCAATTTGTGACGTGGTAGTCCATCGTACACAAAGACAATGAATTATTTTCCCATTAGATGGGAAAATTCGACGAATATGGGTCATAAAACAAATATAATAACATATATTTATATTTATTAAAATTTATTTAATTTTTAAAAAAGTTTTAATAATATCTTATGGAGGTGGAAGAGGGAAAAAAAATTAAATGCTTAAGTAAAAACAATTCCTCTTTTTAAGAAATTCTTCGTTGTGTAACACCTTAAAACCACTGAGGATGGTTTTAAGTACAAAATAAGAGATATAAAATATTGGGAGGGTTTATGGGAATTTATATTTCAGTTATTTGTTGTACAAAATATGTTTTTAATAATGAAGTAAAAAAGATGATTTTTTCCGTGTTATAAAAGTTGTGAGGGGAAATCTTGGAATTTTTCTAAATAATAAATTAAGAAAAATTAATTTTCTATTCTAAATGGATTAAAAACTGATTTATTCCAAATATAGGATGATTATGGGTTGAAATAAACTAATATAATAAAATTTATACATTTTTTGAATATTTTTTAATCCTTATATTTTTTCATTAACCGTTATTTAACCCCATTAACTATTACAATGACAACATGGATATTTACTTTTTTTGGTTTAATATAGTTACTATAAATTGAAAAAAGTACCATAAATGAGTCATGGGTGAAATTTTCAAAATTATAAATATAATTTTTCCAAATTTTATACTTTTATCAATTTTATTTCATTTAATAAAATTTTATTTATTTTAAAATATCATTAATGTTATATTTTAAATTGATTATTACTTTTACCTTTAAAAAAATAAAAACAAATTGGTATCATCAAACAAACACTTTTAATTCATAAATAATTTTAAATATCATATATAAAATTTTAATATGACATTAATTTTCTCAAATTATATTTATTTTAATATTTTTAATATCATTTATTTTATATTTCCATTAGTAAATTAATTACTACATCATTATTGCTAAACAATTTAGGTACTTTGTTATTTACTAATAATTAGAACTAAATTATCATATAGAATATAAATATTTTAAATTTCAAAGGATAGTTTTTAATAAAACATAGACAATGTATAACCCCATATTAATAATATTTTTGTTAATACAAATTTGATTGTGAGAACATTGTCTTTTCATTAAATAAAAAAATATTATAAATGTCATAATCACTTATAAATTTAATAAATGACATATATTTAAACAATTACTGATTATGGATTTATTTTACTCATCCAATAATATTACGGAAAGAGCATGTCTAATTATATGGTCTTTATTATGTTATTTTTTCCCATAATTAATAATTTTTACTTGATTTACCCTTTATTGTGATAACTAAAATTACTAAGGTTGTTATTAGTACTGACAAAAAATAAAAGTGACCCATTCGAAAGGTAAAACCATATTATTAAAAAAATAGAATCCCTTTTTTAAAATTTAATTCCATGAATTTTTCAAAAATTATTAATAAATTAATTCATAAAAATGTACGAAATAAATATATTTAAAGTAAAGATATTCAAAAAATTGAAATGTTTTTATATAAAATTTCATTATGAAATTTATTATTGGGACCCAAATTGGATTTATTTATTTATATTTTATGTATTTACAATTTATAACCAATATCGAATATAATATAACAATATAAATAAATTAGATGAAAATGAAATTATTATTTAAAATGCAATATTTTTCAATATTCATCAAAAAATCATACTTATAAGAAAAATATAAAAAAATGAAAGTAATTTTTTATATTCCTCATTAAATATTTACTATTATTTATTAAAATAAAAATTATATATGTTTGAAAAGTAAATTTTAATACATGTTTTCCATTAAAAGGCAGATAAACTACCTCTTCTGCAAAATACATCTTTTATGCATAAAATTGGATTTATTATTATATCATGCCTCGAAAAACATAGGATAACTGTTAAACATTATATTTAATATAATATTTCTAAATTTCACTATTATAATCCAATAATGGTAATTTTTATTTATTGGTATAAAATAGTATCATGTGAATTTCAATTATCATTCTGAAAAAGTTTTCCTTTTATTTTAAAAAGGGTTTTATTTTCATTAATAATTATTTGGTTACCAAAAAAATTTATTATATATACATGTTTAAACCATATTTTTAATAATTCCATTAATCCAATTTATTCCTACCATTCTAATTCCATGTTTATAATGATAACATTAAAATAATAATATTTTTTTCATTTATGCTCGATGTAGTGTATCATGTACGCTATCAAAGATAATGTTTCCTTTTTAAAATTTCAAGATGTTACACAAGAAACTACCTATTTATAAAAATTCCATAGGCTAGCACCGAAATATGTTAAAGGATATATTCATAACAAATAAATAGGATCTATTTTGTTGGGATTGATGTAAGAAGGGGTTTTGGGAAGATATTTGTAGAACTAAAAGTCTTTGGAAATTTGAATAGGAGAGCAGAGAGATGGCCTTTTATAAGTGGGGGAGAGGTAAAATTTAGAATTTTTGAAATGAAAATTTTTTAGTCTTCATTTTTACATGAAAATGCTCCAAAATGTACCATATTATTTCGATAGATGAGAAAACATTAAAATACGGACAAAATAGAATATTGATAATTATTTCATCCATTTTAAACCCTATCTTTCTAGTTTAACCACTGTTTAACCCATTTTCACCTTTACTATCAAAAAATATTATTGTTGTTTCCACTTTTAATTATAGAAAAAAATATGATGAATGAATTATATAATATAAATTTTTTATGATTACAAATATGGAATCCATTTTCCATCTAATGGTGATTATTCCAATTAAAGAATTATAAATTCTTTAAATTGTTCTAGAAGGGCCTAATTATTTCTAATGAGGATTTAATTTATATGTATCAGGACTATTATTGGTCTAACACTTTTTTTAAAAATACCTTAGGAAATAAAATAAATTATTTTGGGAATTTAAAATAAAACCCAAGGACATGATGAAAATATTGTTTTCCAATAAATTCATTTATCAAGAATAAGATTTTAATGATAATTAATTATCATTGTATAAATGAAAATTTTTATTAATAGATATATAATCTATAAATATCATATAAATTATTCATTATAATTGGTTATATTCAATAATAAAAATGGAGAAAAATTATGAAGTTTAAAATAATTTATAGAAAATCATTTCTTAAGACCAAAAATAATCGTGTACTAAAATTTATTATAAATATGATATAAATGCAATTAATTATGTACACCAAAAATGAAGAGTACGTATATTACTTGAAATAATATTTATCAAATAATGGAACTTTTAAATTTCTTAAATTATCAAAATTAAATGAATATTTTAACAAATTGGTAATTTTTACTATTCACTAGAAAATAAGTATTTTTTCAAAAATCCAAAAACCAAAGCCTATGTTAATTTAGAAATTATTATTTCAAAAATAGACTTTATTTCATAAAATAAATTTTCTAAATTTCCCAAAAATTAATTATAATACCTTCTTAAAAAAGTGATAATATTTAAAAAAAACATATTTTTGAAGAATAAATTAACTTTTCTCAAAATTTATTGATAACATACTATGGTTATAATAATAAATTTATCTTTAGTATGAAATTAATATATAAATATTTTAAAAATTATTTAATCCTATTAATACACACCTATTTAACAGTATGGTTATTGTTGTAATATATTTCGTTGATCTATTAAGCTCATTATTGGTTGTCTTATATGCTATAAAAAACGTAATTTTTTTAAAATATTAATGATTATAATTATCCTCTATTTAATAAATTTGATCATTGAAATTTAATCACCAAATTAGTAAAAAAGTGTTTCAAATTTTGAAATACCATTTTTGAAATCCCACATCAAAGAAAGGGTAAATAAAATATCCACCCAAAAAGAGAGTTATTAAAGTAATATAATCTACTAGAATAAAACATAACTGAGTTTCCAAATATGAGAACATTAGTGGGATGTAATGTTGTGGAAATTTAAGGAAAACATAATATCTAAATAATTATGTGTAGGGAAATATATCATTCATCATAAGAAAGTTAATGATATTTGGAAAGTTAAGAACATCAAAACAATAAAATGTAACAACACAATAAATCAATATATATTTATTTTAGAGTAAATTTAATTTCATTAAAAGTTTGCAATTCAAGAAAAATATCACTTAGAAAATGTGGTTTACTCGTGCCTTGCAAACATAATTTAAAATTAATTTTTAAAATATTCTGAATACTTATTAGAGAAAATAAACACCATTTTTTCAATGATAATATAAAAAATATCATAGGAAAATTATTTTAGGTTTTTTCCAAAACAACATCATTTATTTGACGAATAGTAAAAACTATTGATTTTTTTTAATAATTCATTTTTGGATAAATTATTTATAAAGTTAAATTAAACTATAAATTTTTTATAAGTAAAATTAGTTGAAATAAATATAAATTAATAAAATTTAATTCATTGGAATTTTTTTCATATTGGATTTGGATATAAATACTTTTTAAGAAATTTAACGTTTTACCTTTAAAAATCAACTTTCTCGTTGCATCTATGGAATTAATTTTAAATTAATATTTTTGATTTATATTAAATTAAATTTTAAAAAATGATTATATATTTATAATCATAATAATTTTTAATTTTTAATAACTTAAACTTAAATATTTTCCAAAATTAAAAATTAAAATAGTAAAAAACATTTACCTTAGTTAAAGTGAATTCTGATTTATCTGGGGTCAAACTCAAATGATAAGGGTTAAAAATAACTATAGACTTGTAAAACAGAAAATTTATGGAAAAATGTATACCATAACCCATCTATTATTGAGTTTTGTTCATTATGGGATCTTATGGTTTCTTAAAAACGTGGGTATATGAAAATCTTTAAACAAAACACATTTGTGCCACTCACCTCACTTAAAAAAGGCCATCAACTCTCCTATGCTATTGAAACCATAAAACCAATTTTTATTATCCATGAAAAGTTAAAATCACATCCCTATATCCCTCCTCTCACTCTGGAAGATTTTTTTTTGAGAATATATCTATCCTAAGAAGGCATTATTTTCATACCTAAAGATGGTTCCTCAAGAAGTGGAAACATTAATTAATGAGAATTTATATTTTATTTCTTAAAATACCTCCTAGAATTGATATTAACCCATGTTGATATATTTAACTAATATTATACCATCTACTGGGATATTTTTATATTATGTTAATGACCTATATCCAGTCCCTCTTTTATCAAATTGGTTATAAAATCATTGTTCGGTCATACATTGTAATACCGCCTAACGAACCGATGTTGTAGGTTTTTCAAGTACTACATATCAAAGATGGTTAAAATGATGGATATAAAGAATAAATATGATATTTATGACATTATATTTCCACCTAATTCGCTATATCATACATACCTATTTTAAATTACATTCCTTATGTATTAGGGTAACAATGCTCATGTGTACCATGGACAACCTCATAATGCGATGTAATTCATATTTGACTAACACATTACATGGAAGGGGATAAGGAAAATGTTAATTATTATATATTAAAAAAATTAAGTAATAATGATATTAATAAAATATTTATTATTCTTGACTGATAATATATTTTGTTTTTTTATTTCCATTCAAAAAATGATAGATGATAATGTCTTTTGTGTATGTTTGAACTTATGCATTCACAAAATGATGTGACTCTATTTTTTCACCGCACCACGTGCATTATATATATTAGTATATTTAAAGATAAAATATAGAATTTATAATATTGTAGAAAGTTTATAAAGGTAAAAAATTACATACCTACCTTCTATAATGCTCACTAAAAAATGGAAATGTTACTCATGCGTATGTACGACCTATCGTCTCCATGATCATAACATAATTAAAATTACCACTAAATATTATATAATTGGTTTTAAAAATAAAATTCATGTATAAATATGATAATTATCTCATTATTACTATTCTAGAGGTGATGTAACCGTAAAATATACACAGGAATAAGAAATTTCATAATAAATCCTGAATGAGAAAACAAGGTGATTAACACCTGAAATAATAAAGGCAATGAAATATTATGAATTAATGGGTGGTAAATTTTTATATAATGATAAAATATCATATTATAAATAATATTATTGTTCTTTTATAAGTTATTAATATTTTTAAATCAACTATACATGAGGTTCAACCATGCACGCCCAAAAGTAAGTGTGAGATAAGGGATTCCACTTAATATAAATTTCATTGTGAATTATTTGTTATTAGGAATAAATTCAATTTTATGTGGTTTATATAAAAAAAATTAGAAATGTATTATCATTATTAAATTTTACATCATGGTATTTTCTGTTTCACTTTGCATTATCACATCCAAGGGGATTTAACTTGGAAATTTCGAAGTGGTCAAAGTTATTGTAAATTCTCACTTTCATTTGTGATTGTTAACTATATCATGAAAAAATCACTCTACTATGATCATTTTTCAAGGGAAATAAAATTCATTTTAAATAACCATATTCTTGTGTGATTGATATTAATATTTTTTAAACCATATAATATTTTTACATGTTTTGTTTACATTGAAATCTAATCAATTAACTATTTAAATATTGATAAATATGTATCATTTAATCAATATGGATACATGCTGATAAGGAAAACAATTTATAAAATCAATTCAATTTGACATGTATAATAGTGGTGGGGACCAATTAATGATACCCCTTTATGTATTTGATGTCTCATGAGATGAATTAGTTCACCAAATTAGTTGAGTTTTTACCCATTATATTTTAAACTGTTTTTGAATGGTCGTGAAAGTAAAGGTATAATGTGCCTTGGAAAGATGACATATAATAATTGATCATTTCAATAATTTTGAATTTATTTATTTTTTTTATCTATGAAATTTGCACTATGGTATTATTTATAGAATCATTTTATTCTTATCTTATTGATTAAATGGATTGGTTTTTCAGTTTTTTTCAATCATATACTGACTCTACCTTATATTACCATGAAATTAATGTTATTAAAATGAAATTTATATTCCATTATCTACCTTCTAATTTTTTTATTCTTAATGATTAATGACAGTTTCCAATGTACTTAATAATTTTGGATCATTTGATCTCACCCTTATTTAATTTTATTTTATAGTGATATAATGATGAATTATTCAAATGTGTTTTAAGAATGTTGTGCTTTTAATTTTTTTTACAGCATTAAATTCTATTACTAATGAAAAATTTGTATCATGTTTGAATAATGTTTTCCAAAACTACTAAAAGGATTGACTGTTTTGGATTTATCCAGTTTTATCTATGGAAATTTAATAATTCATGACATTTTCGCCATGCAACTAGGGTCGGGATCATTACAGTTGGTATCATAGAATGATTTTATAAACCCTAGGAACTAGACTAAGGAACAAAATATTTTGGAGCAAAACCCTTTGATAAACATTGAGGATAAATATATAATAAAATAATATTGTTTTTGTATGGATTATATTATGTGGTTTTTTAAAAAATGAATCCCTCTTCATATTCGAAAAGTTGACGTGGTTCTGGAAAGGAGGTACCAAGGGGTAATGAGTCCAAAAAAGTCTCAATGGTATTGATTCAGGCATTACATGGTACATGAAAATGGGCCTTACTTATCAACTAGTCTGACACACCTGGGGATATTCTTAGGATAATCAACATTTCCAGTATAAATAATTATGAAGTATTTGAAATTAAATATATCCCCAAATAAACCAACATTATGATTTTGAGACTAAGAAGGAATAAAATTATAATTTATGAAATGAATTAAACTATATTTATAATTGTGCATTATGATTTAAAATTCAAAATTTTATAATCTGATCTAGTGTATTCCATTGTTTATAAATCACTTCGTAAATAAATAATGGTATTAATACTCAAGGTCGATGTAGATATTTCCATACCGAGGAAACCAATACAGATGGTTATGGAAGGAATCAAATTATGGATATTTAGGTAAGATTAATTAGGATATGAAAAATAAACTTTCCTATATGGAACAACCTTTCATCAATGATATTATTTTATGTTAGATATCTTTAGGAAAAAACATACCCCATCATTTAGAGGGAATAATAATCTCGTGGATGGTGGGAAATGGATTATGTATCTGGAGAAGATATTAATATTACTAGGATGTTATGAAAAGGAAAATTTGACACATGAATTGTATTTTCCCAAAGTTGATGGAGATTGATTTTTATATTTGATATATAATACTAGAGACGAAGAATACATAGAACTCATACAAAATAAATCTTTTATTGAGACATTCACTGATAAATATTTCACTCTTGAGAAACAAACTAAGATAAAGATAAATTTACATTGATTAATAAAAAATTAGTAAGAATTTGACCATGAGTTTTTCAGATGAATTTATAAGGTTATCCAGGTATGTTGTAGATTACATATGAATCACATAATGCATGATTGACCACTTCTTTGAAGGGATTATGTCCTGATTCCAAAGGGTTTTGGTTTCTCATACTTTTTCTTCATATGAGGAAATAATTCTTTGTACCAAAATATGGTTAAGGGATATTATATATAAAACATTTTCATTGGAACCTAAGAGAAAAAGAGTTCATCTGAACACCATGAAAAAGAAATATTTCAGGGAAGAATAATTTTTTGATATAATTTCCATCATGTGAAAACTGTGGAAATTATCACAGTTTTAATGCTTAAATAGAATTATAGTTTGTTATAAGTATGGGTAAAAGGGACATAATGTTATTAAATGTAAAGTGAAGAGGGAAAACATAGGTAGTTAATGTTACAACTGTAGGTATATGGGGAACTATACAAATGAAATCCCATAGAGTTAATGCAATATACCACAGAAGAGGTCCGGGGGAGAAGGCCATGATTTTTCAATCACAATAGTTGAAGTGAAATCACCCAATTATGTGGTGTAAGGTAATTTAATCATATCATCAAACATATCTAATTACTTTTTTTTACATATACTCACACTCATTAATATCTACCTAGTTAGATAAACGTCTAGACATTTCCTCTTTTAATTTAAGGAGGGGGTAAATTTAAACTCTTCGGGATGAATCCCCACAACAAATATGTGGTAGATAGTCAACATTAAAAAAAATGCATTACATGATATCCTTATTATCATACCCATGGTTTAATTTTATATAATAATTTTTATATACTGTCTTTTAAAATATGATGAAAAAAATCATTGCAATAATAAGAGAATTAGTTTTTTGAAGGAAGATGTAGAATTCCTTTCATTTTGATCTATGACATCACTATATGAGTCATACCTATATCCATAGTAATAGATATATTAAATAATATTCCAGTAGAAGAAGAGAAGACAAAATCTATGGATGGAGAATGTATTCAACAAATTGAGGATATAAAAATTTTATAGGAATACATTGACATATTTCATGAAGAATTACATACATTTCCCATAGATACTGAAATTCTGTTTTCTATTTATTTAATCTTATATTCAAGTCCAATATCAATGAATACCTTTTTAATAGAAAGTATAGAATTAGTTGATTTAATGAAACGACTAGAGGATTTGGGTGATAAGGGATGTATTCTCCATACTGTTTCACTATTGATGTCATTGTTCTCTTTTTTAAGAAGAAAGACGGATCCAGGAGGCTATGTATTGATAATTGGGAAATAAATACCATTAGAATAAAGAAAAGTTTTCTTGTACCTCTGATTGTGTATTGATTTGATCAGCTTCATGGATCCTACTATTTTTCTAATTATCGAACTTAATTCTAGGTATCATCATTTTTTATCAAGGATGAAAATTAGATGAAAGCTTCTCAAATAGGGTATGAACATTATGAGTTAATAGTAATTCCATTTAGAGAGACTAATTTATCATTCTGTTTTTATGGATCTAAGGAAAATATTTTTCAAGGTTAATCAGGATGATTGTTCTGTGGTATTCATTATATATATCTTATCTTATTATAAATAATATAAATTCAATGATAATCACTTAATAGTAGTTCTTAATACTCATAAAAGAAAATAGTTATATGGTAAATTTAGTAAGATTGGTTTTTAGGTTCATTTTGTTTCTTTTCATGGTCACACTATCTCCATTGATGGAATCTCAATTGATCCTCTGATGATGAAGGTAGACAAATAATATCCTATAAAAATGATCATTTTTGAGAATTTAATTTTTTCGGGTTTCTAGGTTACTATTGGGGATTTTTTTAGAATTATTTAGGATAGAAAAAACCATTAACAAAAATTACAGGTAAATGGTCAATGTTCATTTGGATAATGTAATGTGAAAATTGTTTTGATAAACTAAATAGATGATTTTTAAATGACCCAATTTTGACTACAACATTTGTAAGTGTTGCTTTTGTGATTTATAGTGATGCCTCAAAGAGGGAAAATTTTTGTGTCCAAATGATAATTGATAAAGCTATTACATATGAATCATTATAATTGAATACTTAGGAAAAAAACTATCAAACCCATGATCCTAAATTGGATGAAATAATATTTTTTATTAATGTTTGGGAGATATTATCTCTATAGTGAAATATGTTAGATATAAACAAATCATAAAATGCTAAAATACATTATTTGACAAAGAGGACACAACATAAGTAAATGGAAATGGTTGGAGCTACACATGTATTATTATTTCTCAATACACAATCACCCAGGCTGTTACAATATAGAAAAATATGATTTTAATTGTAATGATTGTGGGGTTTTGACCCAAATTTAGATTCAGGGAGATCCTATTTTCATTGATGTAGTATATATGGATATGAGAATTATTAAGGAAGCGGATTAATCACTAATTTCTCAAAATATTGAAAACCCATAATTATAATAAAAGATAAATAATTCTTAATATGATGATGAGTAAATTCAAAATAAAATTAATGTCGTGAATTGTTGGAGATTAACTAACTTCATTTGTGAAATGATATTTTGATATTTTAAAGAAGATTAGGCGTTCCTTAAAAATCTATGCTAAAAATGAATTTTTTGGGATGGCACTCATAGCTTTAATTTCTCAATACAACATGGAAGTAAAATAATGGGTGAGTAATTAAGGGGACATTTATGGTTAGATAACATGAAGTGGTAAATTTAAGATTATGTGTCCCAATTTTTTTCTCTCAATAATTGAAATTAGTTAGACAACATCCTAATAGGCTCATTATACCTCTTCATATTTCAGTGTGGAAATAGGATGATATTATTATGGAAATTTTTGTGGGACTATAAAATTCTCATTGAAGGAATGATGTAATATGTTTTGTTTTTTATCACCTAACAAAATCTACATATTTCCTTTCTTTAAGAGAATATTAACCTCATGAATTTTATGTATGTCTCTATATTAATGAGGTTGTAAGACTTCATAGATCACATCCTTCAATTTATACTTATAATAATCCCTATTTAATATGAAAATTTTGGAAGAGTCTTTAGAAGTCTCTAGATATTGAACATAATTTGAGAACTTCCCACAATCCTCAAACTGATGGGTAGATAGAAATGACTATTAGAATAAGGGAATACATGATGAGTTCATTATTACATAAATTTCATAATATGTGAGATCTGTATTTAACCTTTATAGAGTTTTCATATAACAATAGAATCCATTAAAGTATTCAAATAGAATTGTATGAAGCATTATATTGAAAGAGATGTTGTGGTCCTACTTTTTCTGATGATGTTTGCAAAATTAAACTTGTGCACCCACAAATTCTTGAAGAGGAAACATAATAGGTAATGGCCATTCAATATTTCATTAAAAATCTCAAATTATGAAAAATAGTTCTCATGATAATCAGAGGAAGGATTTGGAATTACATGTAAGAAATCATGTTTTCATGATAGAATCTCTTTGTAATGGTGTCATTAGGATCGTTATAAAAGGGAAATAGAAACCCATGTACTTCATATCCTTTTAAATTCTTAAAATATTTTTTTCCATATCATTTTTTAATTCACCAATTTTCCCATAAAGTAGATAATGTGTTCCACATATAATTTTTATCGAAGTAATATCATACCATACACATTTAATCACCTGTGATGAAATATAATTGAAACCAGATCTATCATACTATTAAGAACCCATCCATATTTATGATATTAGAAAAAATTGTTTTGGAATCAGATGACTCGATTAATAATGCTACACTAGATAAATCATAAAATTGAGGATGAAAAGTGGGAGCTAGAGGATATTATAAATAAGAACTACGATCATCAGTTTAGAAGGAAATATCTATGAAATTCTATGGATGTAATTTTTTATGAGGTAATAATATAACACCCCAAGACATTATAATATCTTTCCTTTTGAATAAAATAAATTCCTTCGATATCTTGTAATAGATGCTACATGGTGTATAAACAAACCACTTTTAAGTCACACTTTTAATAGTAAATGTGAAAATAAATTTTGAAACTGTTATTAAAATAATTATAAAAAATAATATTCATTTCTCAAATCATCAAATCAAAATTACATTTGGGTGAATTTTTAGGATTTTTATGAAATGTTTCATTTGTTGATGAATATTTAATAGTACTAAATTTTAATTTTAAAAAAAAAATTGTTTAGATTATTTAAAAATTGAAATTATATTTTTTATTTATTTTAAAGTGAAATTTTTTTAATTTTAAGAAAATTAATATTATTTAGGCAGTTATAATCATTTTTACATTGAATTTAAATATAAAAATGTTGTAATATTTTGAATGGTTTCTCTTTAAAAACCTATTTTCACACCATGTTTGTGGGATTAATTTTAAATTAAATTTTATCAAGTATAATAATTATATTGAAAAAAATGGATTGAATATTTTGAATTAGACTTATTGATAATACATAGAAAGGGAAACACATTTTTGACCAAAATTAATAGTGATAACAAAAATAATTATTTACCATGGTTGAGGTAAAAAATTTACTTCTAGTGGATTGAACGAAAACAATAAGTGTAATAAAATAAACCAAAATAAGGTAAAAATAATTTTATATAAAAAATAGTCCAAAAAACCTATATGTTTGAGATTGGTCCATCATTGGTTCCTAGTGGTAGGAAAACCCATGAGTATACCTAAGTCTTTACCAAAAATGAAAATTGTGCCAATCAACTTAACTAAAAAAGGTCTCCCCCACTTCACTACTATTAAAATCGTAAAACCTCCTAGTATTATCCAAGACCATCCAAATTCACTTCCCCAGTTACCACCTCTCATCATATAAATTTATTTTTGGTATGTATCAATCCTAGGGGGTATCGATGAAAAATTAGGTATGATGCCTTAAGAAGATGTAGTGTTCTTTAGAAATCATTTTTTTTATTTATTTCTCCCATTCAATTATCATTAACCCATTATGATATAAACACCACAATATAACTCATATAATGGGATTTTTTTTAAATTATTACATGCATCCATCCCCACTTCTTTTAAATGGGTTATGGAATCATCATTTAGGTGTATAGAAAACTACTTCCTCACAAACCAATGTTATTTATTTTTTCCATTACCTACAATCAAGAATCGGTATGACGATTCATATAATATATATATATATATGATATTTATAAAATATTTATACTTATAGATTCATTATATCATATATTCAGTTTTTTACTTTCCATTCCATAGGGGATATGATGACGTCGTTCATCTGTACCACGGACTACCACCTTGTGAAGCGGTAGATTCTTCATTCACTAATGCTTTTCATGGATGGTGATAATGATAAGTTTAATTATTATATTTGATATACATTACATAATTATAATAATAATTATATATTTCTCATTCTATAATGATAAACTATATCACCCTATTTCATTTCCTTCCACTAAACGAAAGATGATAACATCATTCATACACATGTGGACTACACTCTTCAAGAAATGATATTTCTATCATTTCATCACCATATAACCTATAAGATATATATAATAATATTTAAAGGTGAAATATATAATTTTATATATTATGATCATTCTATAAAGTTAATATATTACTTACCAACTTTCGAAAAATGGTCGTTCAAAAAAAGAAATGTTACTCTAGAATACGTATGGCCTACCATATCCATGATCACAACAAACTTCATTTTTTTAAACCTTATTTCAAGATTGGTTTTAAAAGATTAATTATTGTAGAAATATGGAAGTTATTTCATGATAATAATTTTTTAGGTATCTCAACTATATAATATGCACAAGATCATGAACTTTCATAAAATAGCTAGAATTAGATAATAAGGAAATTAAGACATTAAATAATTAAGATAATGAATTATTATTATAAAAAATGAGGATAAATGTTATAATAGGAAAAAAATTATATTTTAAATATGATTTTGTTTATAGTATATGTTAAAAACATCTTTACAACTACTATATAGGTAGTTAAATCACATTCATTCTCAAAGGAAGCATGGGTCAGTGGATTTCATTCAATTTACATTTAATTATTACTTTTTAATGTACCGATTCAAATTTTATAGTGTACATATTACCATCATTGAGATTTAATATCATGATTAATTCATATTTCCTGGTATTTTATGTTTTAATATGAATTATCACATTAGAGGGGTTTTTACTTGAAAATTATTACATGGTAAAAGACAATGCACAATATCAATTTATTTTGTAGTTATTAACATTCAGTTAAAAATCACTATATTGTGGTCATTTTTCATTGGAAATATTAATTTTTGAAAATATCCATATTCATCTATAGAATTCATCCCCAGATGGCACTGGGATATTCCCCAAGATGGTGGGCTACAAGACTGCATGTGTACCTGCCCGAATACCAGAGACTACTGACTAGTAGCGAGGGCCTAGGGTTTTTATGTTGGGAGACTATTCCATAAATGATCAGAGTGTATTACAAATTTTTTAAGGAAAAATAAAAAAAATAAGAAGATTCTATTTTAACAAACCAATAACCAACCATGGTGGAAGAAGAAATAACAGATACATAGTGTCAAATTAATAATAATAAATAATTAATGATAGATAAACAGTCAGAGAACGTTATATAAATAATAGATACTTAATTGTGAAGATAATGATGCTATAAAAAATAATATTACATGGGGAACATGGGATACATGATAATACCACATGGTAAAAAAATATGAATAATAGAACAATCTACTACTTCAAGCATATGAAGAACATGCATGGTCCACTTCCCATACTCCATCCAAGAAATTCCAATAAAACAGTATAATTTTACTACATCCATAAATATATACCTACAATCATGAAGACTTTTTGGGTTCTAAATGCATCCCAAGATAGGTGTGAGATATAATCTGATTATACCTCCACCAATGATGTCTAGATCAATCCATTTTAAAAAATATAAGTTGTACTATGATATATTATTATTAAATTCAATGTAATATATGAATAAAAAACAAAATAGTTCGGTCTCGGTTCTTCAATGAACACCTGACCGATACTAACTACTACAACCTAATATAGAAATTAAAAACAAGGAAACGTGTACAAGTAATATATTATTCACACGGTCATCACATATAAGGAATCAAGTGTATATTTTCCCAAAACTTTTGATTTAACTTTGTAGATGAATCCTTCAAAAGTCAATTAGGTATTCTATTAAAATAATAAAAAGGAATCACAATTATGTCAAGAAAGAAATCATTAATATAAAATAATGGAATTATGATCCCATCCAAGGATGTATATAAATAATACCAAGGGTCACCATAAGAGCTTATGATATAACCAACACCCCCAGATTCTACCAAAGGGGAACCATAATAGTATCCCACATATCACCCATGGCATGGTAAACTTTGAGACCATACATGATATCCCACATAATGGATTGAGTATCACTAGAGGAATCGAGAAGACATCATACCAATTAGAATTTCTACGGTTTCTCCCCTATGGAACTGGTGTAACTCAAGAGTATATCATTATACACCCAAATATATTATACAAGGAAATCAAAGTACCACTTAAATATATTCTTGTAGATCCAAGCCAACAATAAAGAGTATATCCGTTTAATCCTTTAGTCGAGAACCGGGCACTCTCTCATTCCAAAAAAAGACAAGTCGTAACATTCACAGTCAAAAATCATCATCTAGAAATTTTTATAAAATCATGATAAAAAACATATCCAATTTACATCAATATATCCATGTAACTATGTCAAAATACAACAACAAAAAGTCATATGATATACGGTATTAACCACTAAGGGAGAATCACATGGTGTGTGGAACAAATCTAAATGCACAAGAAATAAGATTGAGGTATATGAAATGCTATGTGGGTAGAAATGATGTTGGTTAAATTTTTATCCCAACTTAAATAATCCATTTAAATACTTTATAAAAATTGTATTGCACCCCATGAAGTTTTTAAACATTGGTGATAAGGGGATCAGGCCACTAAGTGGGAGTGACACCCAAGGGGTCGGTTCCCATAAGGAAAACACCCCAATGATGGACTTCACCACATGCTACTTTCACAATGTACATGAAAAAACATTTATACTAATTTATTTAATAATTTTTAAGAGTTATGATATGTTTTTGGATAGTGTTACCATGACGCACCATATAAAAACTTTTGAAACAAGCGGGATTGAACTGGACCACCTATCAGGGCCTCTTAAAAGAAAAATTCTCTATTACAATCCCATTAATTGATCTCGAATGATATTTATTGAAGAAAAAAATAAAATTACTATAAAATAAGAAAAATAGGTTACAAAAATTTAGCACAATAGAGGAATAGTATAACAAAAATAGGAGCAAGAAGATTCTAGAGCTTACCTCAATCCTTTTTCCTCTTCTGATGGTGAGAGATTTTCATAATGGAGGAGAGAGATACCAAGAAAACTATGGGATGGAGAATAGGGAGGCTTAGGAATTGAATATTTGGGGATACCCTCTAGAAAATATAAGGATAAGTAATGGGTGATCTAACACCCCAAGCTTCTACAGTACGCTTCTCTTTGAATAATTCGATAGCATGTGTTGTACGCAACATCGAGTTCTAACACACCACAACCAATCAAACTAGCCATTATGAATAGTAATACATACTTTTTGAAATTATATATATTTTATATTTCAAAATGGACTTCATTTTTGGTTTCGGAATATCAAAATTATCCTAAGATGAATTTTTGATATTTTTCTGAGAACATCCAATTTTTATGAACAGTGAAAAATACTTAAAAACAACTTTTTTAATAAAAATAATTTATAGTGATAAATTATATTATTGAGTGGTTTCAAAGTATAATTAAAATATATTTTTACCATTTTATCTAATGGTGTTCATTATAATTAATTTCACTTTGAAATTGGACCTAAACAATTGTCAATCTTTTGATATATATTGTTTCTTAAAAACATGCTATTTGTTGTGACAGCGGAAATTAATTATAAAATTAATTAATGAAACATATATGTTTGGAATTTTGTAAAATAGACATCATTTTTGAATTCTGAATATCAATTATTGGTTAGGGTGAAATTTTGTCATTATTCTGAAAAACTTCAATTTTTGATGAATAGTGAAACTACTAAGTGGTAGTTAAAAAAACTAAATTTTTCATAAAACTTAATTTTACCACGTCTGTGAATATAATTTCAAAAATCCAAGAGACACGGTTAATATCAAGAAGTAAAATGTAGTTCAATGAGATGAAAATAATTTTTGGTGAATAGTAAATTTTTGCTTTTATTTACCACGGTTAAAAGTAAATAGGGTAATTAAGGGTAAAAATGATATTAATATTACCCTAATACATGTCCTAATTCTATTGGACAAGTGTACCTCGACCAAAAATAACCTTAGGAATAAAATATTATCATTTAGGTCCACTTGGATTAGATTAGGACATTTATTATTATTTAATTCAAAGAAGAGTTAAAAGAGTTAAAATCAATGTTTATTTACTAAAACATTTTTAATATAGGGTTATACATAAGATAAATTAGATTTTAATTATTAATTAAAAATCTAATAAGATTTCCTACATAATTATATTTTATTTATAATTTTTAGACATCAAATAATTTAATATATTTATGACACAATGATGATGCAGTAATTACCATAATAGTGAAAAATTAAAATAATTGATATTATAAATACCCAAATATTTATAATTCAAGACTTTTAATGAATTACACTAATTTTATATGATAATATGACATATTAGGATTTATTTAATTTAGTGTTTCGAAGTAATCATTCTGTTATGAGTTTCACAAAAATCAACTATTGAATAGTGTCAAAATTGACATAAATGAGTATTTAAAAAAAATATTATATTATTAATTGATATTAAATTCCTAAAAATCTACGGTTTGGTCAAAAGACTTATATCATGATATTTTTATCATTAATGGACCACTTGGGGGTCTCTTGGATGTATATAGTAAGATTATTAACTATATAATATAAAAATACAAAGTGACATGGTAAATGTCAAACTAATTAACTAAGAGTTAAAACTAAAAGATAAGGTTAATATAGTGACCCAAACCTATATAAATTCTATTGGTTGAATTTTTTTCGACCTATCCCCACATTAACCTTTGAATAATCAACTTTGGATCCATTAGAAACCGAATATGAATTTATTATAAATTAATATTTTTAGCTTTTCCAAAGGTGCCCCTCACCCCTCTTATAAAAGGGAACCCCTCCTTCTCATTTCATCACACCTTCAAAGCATTTTGGTTCGGCCAAACCCTACCCAAATACACTTTCCACTTCCCTCACTACAACCTAGAGGCATTATTTTGATCTTAAAGCCAACCTAAGGATCCCTTTTGATCAAATCAAAAGGAAGAACCCGAAGAAGAGGTAATATTTTCACCACCACTTTTCAAGTTCCTTTCTTCTTCCACTTCTTCTTTATTTGTTATAACCATTATAAAATAATAAATCCAGTATCTTCTATATACTGTGATGTTATTATAAATATGGTACAACCATATTCAGTATTCTATCCACCCTTTGAATAACATGTCACCTTACGTCCGTACGTACGGCTTACCGTCTCCACGTCGTGGTGTAATTGTTATTCAATAAATTATTATTTGGGTGGGTATAATAATGATGTGTAACTCATGAAAATAATAAATATAACATGATAATGATTCTGTATGTATGATATAACATCCAATTATATATTATTTTAATATCAGAAGAATGATATTGTCGCTCGTGCGTACGTACGGACTACCGTCTCCACGAATGTGATGAGATTCATTCTCTATCATATCCATTCAAGTATAATTATCATTTTATGATTTAAAAATAATTTTTAAGGACTTGATATCATTCTGGATATGAATAAGATACAACCTATCCATGACAAACATGTCTTACGTAACAAATCATATAAAAGAAAACGAGTAAGTTAACACCCGAAACGACGATAATTCTAAGATATTATTAACAAAGAAATGTTAAAAGATCATATATGATATCATATTAATGTATATGATTCATGAATAATTTAATAAAAATTATTTCATCATTATACAGGAGGTTAACCTACCCCCAACCAAGGAAAATTACAAGGTAAGGGGTTTCTTATCTCACTTTTAATTCCGTGATAATTTCATTGTTCAGCACTTATTTATTACATGTGGTGTGTGTACTTCCCATGTTTGTATTCATTGTGTAATACACTTTAATTAATGTATATTTACATCATCATTGTATGATCCTTCTTTCATGGGTGTATGTTTTGTATGTTACCAAATCAATAAGGGAATTTGAAATTTCAATTTCCACTCATTCAGCTTTACGCATACTTCATTGATTATTTTACTCCAAGACTATGTGTGGAATCACTATCTATTTGATTATGTCATAATTTCCACTCCCCTTTCTGTGGATATAATTTTTATACACATAATCACTCCATTGATAAATTCTCAAGTCATCGGTATGAACTTGATAAGAGTAATTTTTACTCAATCTCGATTTGTTGAGACAAACATCCAATTCATTGGTGTTGTTTTTACTAGAATATGTGTGAATGTCCCTTGATTGTTTTACACTGAATATCCAATCATATTTAGTGTATTTATATTTTTCACACATAATTATGTCGTTGATTTATCCTTAACCTAAGGATACGGCCTTTATGAGATATTTCATCTCAATTTACATTCCATTGAGACTTCTTTGTTGTTATACACCAAATCACTTTTATGTGGTGTATATAATGTACTTTGACATAATATATCATGAATCCCTTTATTCTCATGATATTACAATGTTTTGATTACATTAATTATTTGTATTCAAGTGTATCTCTTTTGGTTAGAAACTCTAACTAAAATAATATTTTAAAATGTTTTAAAGACATATTCTTCTAAATATTGCTCATTAATGTCCATGTTTTAAAAAATGGTTTTAAGGATTTATTTATATGGACATTAATGTTTTAAAATTAAAACTCATTTTGAAAGTTTCAAAGTGGTATGGGACACTTTGATTCAAAAATAAATTTTTAAACGGCTTCTTGACAAATAGTGTGAAATTTAAATAATTTCAAGAAAAAGGGGGATATTTCTCTCAAATAGTTTTGATGATTATTTTCATCTATGTCAACATCCTTCATTATTTTTGATTGAGGATAATGTGATACAATATAATCTTACATATTGTATTGAATGAGTTATTCTTGACTGTGGATGTGTTATTTTTATACCATTCATGGTTTGTGGTTAAAGTATTGACATTTCATATAATACGAATGTTTATGTTATGTTTAAACCTGTTCATATGAGGAATGAATTTGACTTAAAAAGTGACAGGTGGAGCCCGCTATAGCTCCTCGATGCATCGATAGGTCTCATGAGACAAACTATTGTCTTGGCATAAGGCCTTGGAAAAATCTTATTTGTAGTCTTGGCACGAGGCCTTGGCTATGTGGTTATGATAGTCTAGAATTATGCATTCCATCATTATGAAAGTGGTTATTGATATTGCATGTGATCATTCGAATAGTATAATATCCATGTGAGTAAGTAAATGGCATTATTTTATTTTATCTTTGCCATTTAATGCTGAAGTTCAAGTTTAAAAAGGCTTTTGTTTTAGTTATAAACTACCATAAGTGTTTATTCTTATCTATGAAAGCTTCTGATATAATGTTATCCTTACTGAGCATCTGAGCTCACCCATTTCAATGTTTTATTTTTTTCCCAGGATTATGAAGAAATAATTTATGAATGACCTGCAGGGATAGTATGAGGAGATATGAAGACAAGATGTTTTTTTATGATGTAATGTAAAACTTTATGATTGTATCTAGTGTTTCCAAGGCTACTAAACTAATCGGTCTTTCGAGACTTGATCTTTCTTGTGATCATGACAATGTTATGTAATAATGCACCGACTCTAGGTAACTGGGGTCGGGGCGTTACAGTTGGTATCAGAGGAAGTTTAGTACAAATCATGGAAGCTAGATTTAGATAAACACTGATTAGAGCACGTATACCTAAGATGAACTTTGAGGATTAGTATAGAAGAACGTCTTAGAATTTTGGTATTGTAGAGATTTTGTGAGTTTTCCGAGAAATACATCCCTGTCTGGATACCGGTATGTAGAGGCAGCTCTGGCACAGATGTACCTAGGGGTAAAACCCGAAAACACTGCTTTGAGCTAGACTCGAACGGGAACTAGTGCACGACAATGGGCCTTGCTGCACACTTGGTTATGACACTCTCGGGGGATATGCTTAGGATAATTTACATTTTCATTACAAACCTATTTAAAGTATTATATATAAGATGAGAGTAAATGACCTTGGATAATCCTAATGTGTTTCAAATTGAGAATATGGTGACATTTTAATCTCTAAATGATTGTATGACTACTATTACTCACACAATGGTTTCTGGTTTTAGTCAATGGATGGATTCCAAGGAAGTCATAGTGACTTTGATAATGATGTACAAGGTGGGAAAGGTGGTGGCAATGAGCAACAAAATGGAATGTTGATAGGCATAAAAGATATCGTCTTTATGCCAAATCAGTTTTCAAAAAATATGATCAAAAATATATATATTAACCAATTACCGGACTCAACAAAGAAGATAAAGGTGACGAATTATAAGAGCTCCAGTAGTGGAGACCATGGAGAAAGAAATCCTCAATTTCCATCATGTAGGAAATGTGGAAGGAGACACCTAGGAAAGTGTCTCAATGGGACAAAGAAATGCTTTACGTGTGGGAAGGAAAGACATAAAGTGAAGAATTGCTGAAGAAAAATGAAGAGTACTATGGAAGAAGATAAAAATGGTCCCAAGAGTCCATTTATAGTAATTTGCCGTAAATGTAGGGGACCTGGCCATTACCTGAGTGAATGTCCTATTCTATAGGATATTTTCTCGGTCAGAGAAGAATCTATGTAGAAATAAATGGTTGGATAAATGTTTAAAAAAATTTAGTGATCCTTGTTGAAGGGTTCACTATGGAATAATTTTCTCTTGTATTTGTAACCCTAACGTTTGCCATGTGGGAATGATATTTATGGAAGAATTATCCTTTCTCTTGTGGATATAGTATAAATAGCCATTTGGTTTTATATGATCATTGAGGTTTGAGAGAATTATATGTTTTTATAATTTGGGATGAAAATGCAAGGTATGAGATAAGATTTGTGGTTAAATTATGTTATGGTTATTTTGAGGAATTTATTTCATTTTGGTAATATTATAAAATATAGTTTTTGAAAAAGGACAACATGCAGACCGTGTGTCAACCCGTCGCATCGGACAAAGCTGTGGGAATCGAACCCACAACCAAAGTGCGATTGGGATTTATCGCCTACCAGTAGACTTCGTGAAGTCCCTGGATAGTGTGACAAATTTTCTTTAGTTAAATGATTTTATTGATCAATAATAAGTTGATTTGGGTTATTATGACTTATTAAATGAATACCCTTGGTATAGGAAAATGATTTGGTGATTAAGTGATAGATGTTATTTTGGAAGTTTTTCGCTTTGTTGTGAACACTATATGCCCAAGGAAAATATAATATTATGGGATTTCATTTGAAGACTAATGGTGGATTTTTATCTATGTTTTTATTATTGATTTATAGTGATTTGGGTTGTTTATGGAAATGATTAGGTTAATTACTTTTAAGTATGTGACTTTAAGAGTAATTTATGACATTTGTAGATACAATTTAATGTGGAAGACTACATTCTTAATAAGTTTTGGTTTTCATTATTAGTTTTGATTATATTGAAGGATTTTAAGGAAAATTGATTATTGAATGGTATTTATTTAACATTAGGGTATTGTTGGTTTAATTTTGGAAATTAAGATTATTGTTGTTTTCTCTCAAGGAATATCCTTTTGGGGGATCATTAGATCTTGTACTCACCATTTTGGTTTTGATTAACCTCTAAAGACAATGTAAATATATAGTTCATCCTGCATGGATCATGTGATTCTATCGAAGTTTATTCTAGCTCTTCCCGTGTGACCAAGTCTTCTTGAATACTCATCATTTAAAAAAAATGAGTTAGTGGTTGAAATTTATTAAAGAATGAAACTCTACTTAAAATTTAAGTATATATCTTTATATTCTCAGTCACTATCATAAATTAATTCCTTATCCTTATGTAATGTACTTAAAACAAAAAAAATGATGTCTGTTTACTTTCCTACTAGGAGACTAGTGGCCGTTTGTCCCGGCACAAGTTTGTGGTTTTCTTATTGTTAACTTTCTCCTGTTCATGATTTATATCCCTCTCCATCAGAACTTGACACTTATTTTATCATCCATATCTATGTTTTCCTACATGGAATCCGAGTATGGGTTATCTTGGTTGACCTTTATACCTCTCTTTCTTTCTTTTAAAGTGATAGTTTTATTGACTCTTTTTCCGATGTGGGACTTTCATTTAAATTCCCAAGCACAATTTTTAAAAAATTATGAGGATGAAATTTATTGAAGGAGATGAGAATGTAACACCCCAAGCTTCTACAGTACACTTCTCTTTGAATAATGCGATAGCATGTGTTGTACGCAACATCGAGTTCTAACACACCACAACCAATCAAACTAGCTGTTATGAATAGTAATAACTACTTTTGGAAATTATATATATTTTATATTTCAAAATGGACTTCATTTTTGGTTTCGGAATATCGAAATTATCCTAAGATGAATTTTTGATATTTTTCTGAGAACTTCCAATTTTTATGAATAGTAAAAAATACTTAAAAACAACTTTTTTAATAAAAATAATTTATAGTGATAAATTATATTATTGAGTGGTTTAAAAGTATAATTAAAATATATTTTTACCATTTTATCCAATGGTGTTAATTAGAATTAACTTCACTTTGAAATTGGACCTAAACAATTGTCAATCTTTTGAAAAAATATTGTTTCTTAAAAACACGCTATTTGTTGTGACAACGGGAATTAATTATAAAGTTAATTAAAGAAAATTATATGAATGGAATTTTGTAAAATACACATCATTTTTGACTTCAGAATATCAATTGTAGCTTAGGGTGAAATTTTGGCATTGTTCTGAAAAACTTCAATTTTTGATGAATAGTGAAACTACTAAGTGGTAGTTAAAAAAACTAAATTTTTCATAAAACATAATTTTACCGCTTCTGTGAATGAAATTTCGAAAATCCGAGAGACATTGTTAATATCAAGAAGTAAAATGTGGTTCAATGAGATGAAAATAGTTTTTGGTGAAGAGTAACTTTTTTACTTTTATTTACCACGGTTAAAAGTAAATAGGGTAATTAAGGGTAAAAATGATATTAATATTACCCTAACACATGTCCTAATTCTATGGGACAAGTTTATCTTGAACAAAAACAACCTTAGGAATAAAATATTATCATTTAGGTCCACATGGATTAGATTAGTACATTTATTATTATTTAATTCAAGGAGGAGTTAAAAGAGTTAAAATCAAAGTTTATTTACTAAAACATCTTTAATATAGGTTTATACATAAGATAAATTATATTGTAAATATTCATTAGAAAGATAATAATCTTTCCTACATAATGGTATTTTATTTATAATTTTTAGACATTAAATAATTCAATATATTTATGACACAATGATGATGTAGTAATTACCCTAATAGTGAAACATTAAAATAATTGATATTTTAAATACCCAAATAAATATAATTTAAGAATTTTAATGAATTACACTAATTTTCTAGGATAATATGACATATTAGGATGGATTTAATTGAGTTTTTTCGAATTAATCATTCTGTTATGAGTTTCACAAAAATAAACTATTGAATAGTGTCAAAATTGACATAAAAGAGTTCTTAAAAAAAATATTATATTATTAATTGATATTAAATTCCTAAAAATCTAAGGTTCGGACAAGGGACTTATATCATGATAGGTATATCATTAATGGACCACTTGGGGGTCGATTGGATTTATATAGTAAGTTTATTAACTATATAATATAAAAATAAAAAGTGACATGGTAAATGTCAAACTAATTAACTAAGAGTTAAAACTAAAAGATAAGGTTAATATAGTGACCAAAACCTGTCTAAATTATATTGGTTGAATGGTTTTAGACATATCCCCATATTAACCTTTTAATAATCAACATTTTAGCCATTATAAATCTAATATGAATTTATTATAAATTAATATTTTTAGCATTTCCAAAGGTTCCCCTCACACCTCTTATAAAAGGGCACTCCTCCTTCTCATTTCTTCACACCTTCAAATCCTTTTTGTTCGTCCAACCCCTGATCAAATACTCTCTAAACGTCCCTAACTACAACATAGAGGCCTTAGTTTGATCAGAAAGCCATCCTAAGGAGCCCTTTTGATCAAATCACAAGGAAGAACCCGAAGAAGATGTAATGTTTTCACCACCCCTTTTCAAGTTCCTTTCTTCTTCCACTTCTTCTTTATTTTTTATTACCATTATAAAATAATAACTCCAGTACCTTATATATATTGTGATGTTATTATAAATAAGGTACAACCATATTCAGTATTCTATCCACCCTTTGAATAACATGTCACCATACGTGCGTACGTACGGCTTACCGTCTCCACGTCGTGGTGTAATTGTTATTCAATATATTATTATTTTGGTGGGTATAATAATGATGTGTAACTAAAAAAATAATAAATATAACATGATAATGATTCTGTATATATGATATAACATCCAATTATATATTATTTTAATATCAAAAGAATGATATTGTCGCTCGTGCGTACGTACGGACTACCGTCTCCACGAACGTGATGAGATTCATTCTCTATCGTATCCATTCAAGTATAATTATCATTTTATGATTTAAAAATAGTGTTTAAGAACATGATATCATTATTGATATGAATATGATACAACCTATCCATGACAAACATGGATTACTTAACAAAATATATAAAAGAAAATGAGTAAGTTAACACCCGAAATGACGATAATTCTAAGATATTATTAACAATGCAATGTTAAAAGATCATATATGATATCATATTAATGTATATTATTCATGAATAATTTAATAAAAATTATTTCAACATTATACAGGATGTTAACTTACACCCAACCAACTAAAAGTACAAGGTAAGGGGTTTCTTATCTCACTTTTAATTCAGTGAGAATTCCATTGTTCACCACTTATTTAATACATGTGGTGTGTGTACTGCCCATGTTTGTATTCATTGTGTAATACACTTTAATTCATGTATATTTATATCATCATTGTATGATCCCTCTTTCATGGGTTTATGTTTTGTATGTTACCAAATCAATAAGGGAATTTAAAATTTCAATTTCCACTCATTCGGGTTTACACATACTTCATTGATTATTTTACTCCAAGATTATGTGTGGAATCGCTATTCATTTGATTATGTCGTAATTTCCACTCCCCTATCTTTGGATATACTTTTTATACACATAATCACTCAATTGCTAGATTCTCATGTCATCGGAATGAACTTGATAAGAGTAATTTTTACTCAATCTCGATTTGTTGAGATAAACATCCAATTCATTGGTGTTGTTTTTACTAGAATATGTGTGAATGTATCTTGATTGTTTTACACTGAATATCTAATCATATTTAGTGTATTTATATTTGTCATACATAATTATGTCTTTGATTTATCCTTAACCTAAGGATACGGCCTTCATGAGAGATTTCATCTCAATTTACATTCCATTGAGACTTCTTTGTTACTATACACCAAATCACTTTTATGTGGTGTATATAATGTACTTTGACATAGTATATCATGAATCCCTTTATTCTCATGATATTACAATGTTTTGATTACCTCAATTATTTTTATTCAAGTCTCTCTCTTTTGGTTAGAAACTCTAACTAAAATAATATTTTTAAATGTTTTAAAGACCTATTCTTCTAAATCTTTCTCATTAATGTCCATGTTTTAAAAAATGGTTTTAAGGATTTATTTATATGGACATTAAAGTTTTAAAATTAAAACTCATTTTTAATGTTTCAAAGTGGTATGGGACACTTTGATTCAAAAATCAATTTTTAAACAGCTTCTTGACAAATAGTGTGACTTTTAAATAATTTCAAGAAAAAGGGGGATATTTCTCTCAAATAGTTTTGATGATTATTTTCATCTATGTCAACATCCTTCATTATTCTTGATTGAGGTTAATGTGATACAATACAATCTTCCATATTGTATCGAATGAGTTATGTTTCACTGTGGATGTGCTATTTTTATACCATTCATGGTTTGTGGTTAAAGTATTTAAATTTCATATAATATGAATGTTTATGTTATGTTTAAACCTGTTCATATGAGGAATTCATTTGACTTAATAAGTGACGGGTGGAGCCCGCTATAGCTCCTCGATGCATCGGTAGGTCTCATGAGACAAACTAGTGTCTTGGCACAAGGCCATGGAAAAATCTTATTTGTAGTCTTGGCACGAGGCCTTGGCTAGGTGGTTATGATAGTCTGGTATTATGCATTCCATCATTATTAAAGTGGTTATTGATATTGCATGTGATCATTCGACTACTAGAATATCCATTTGAGTAAGTAAATGGCGTTATTATATTTTATCTTTTCCATTTTATGCTGAAGTTCAAGTTTAAAAAGGCTTTTGTTTTAGTTATAAATTGCCTTAAGTGTTTATGCTTATCTATGAAAGCTTCTGATATAATGTTATCCTTACTAAGCATCTGAGCTCACCCCTTTCAATGTTTTATTTTTTTCCCAGGATTATGAAGAAATAATTTATGAATGACCTTCAGGGATAGTATGAGGGGATATGAAGACAAGATGTTTTTTTATGATGTAATGTAAAACTTTATGATTGTATCTAGTGTTTCCAAAGCTACTAAACTAATCGGTCTTTCGAGACTTGATCTTTCTTCTGATCATGCCAATTTTATGTAATAATTCACCGACTCTGGGTAACTGGGGTCGGGGAGTTATAGGTGATGAAAAAATATTCATTAAGGGAATAAAGGTAAATTCACCCACATAGACAGGGGAACACAGTTTAGCCATAGGTTTGCCCAAACTGTGGGCCAAATGTGAAAATGGCCTCTATCAAATAGGTCTAAATACATGAAAAACAATGTTCAAAGGGTCTCAAGGTTTAAGGAAACATGTTTATCCCCTATAACCACACTACCTCAAGTCTCAAGGATAGACAAACCCTGCAGGGTGGGCCATTAGGTTTCTCCTAGTAGTTTGGACTTGTCTAAATCTTCAAAATTCGAGTCTTCGGGCTATAAAAAAGCACCACACCCCCCTTATACATCCATGAATCCATTATAAAACATAACTTTGACTGAAAATAGTAATTAATGATGATAAATGATGGTCCATACATTTGATAAAATCTTGGATATTACAACCACCCCTCCTTATGAAAACTCATCCCCATGTATCACTTCTGGGGTGGTAAAACATCATTTGAAATAATTTATGTACACTATGATCAAACACCTGCATCCCACTCCAATGTATCATCCATTAATATTTTATAATGAAACAACTAGCCCATAAGAACCAACCTTCCTTGGAGATCCTTTATTCTCAAATTAACAATTCTTATTAGACCCTCCTCAAATGACACATCCTCTACCAGATCTGTATCTGTTAGGTCAAATTAATAAGACAGGTCAGCATGAAATTGTCAAGGATCCGAAATGTGGAAGACATTGGGCATGACATGGTTCCTCTAAGGTAATTTCAACTGATAATCTATTCTCCTGACAATCCCCACTATCTTTAGAGTCCTGATATTTCAAGGTGGTAATTTTCCATCTATTTCGAGTTTTCTATGATCCAATATTGGAGATACCCATAGGATGAACTAATGTCCCGCCACAAACACTAGATGATGACATTAATGATTGGTATAAAACTTTTTCTTGGACTGATCTCTATCCATTTTCATTTGAATCAGCTATACTTTCTCTAAAGTCTCTAGGATCATATGAGGACCCAATAGCACTACCTCTCTTTCCTTCAACTGGCACAAAGGTGAATTACATGTCCTATTATAAAGGGAATCATATAGAGACATATGACTTGTTTCCTGATAGCTACATTCATATAAAAATCCCTAAAGTGGATTTTTGAATTTCCTATGATCCTATGAAATCAATGAAACATTCTCAAATCCTGTCCTCTAACACCCATATCATCCACTCAGATTTCACATTGGTCTGAGAGTGATATGTTGTACTCAAAATCACATTATAACCCATTTCCTTTTTTAACCCATTCCAAACCATGAGGAAAACCATGTATCTTGGATTGGTTTAATAGAATAGAGAACACCATGATGGTTCACAATAATAGTAATCCTACCATGAAATCCAAGGTTACAATATTCCATTTCCACTCAAGAATGGAGAAAGAATCTAAATGTTCCTTGGGTCACATGTTCTCAATATTTACCTTTTAATAAGTGTATAACCAAGTGATGAAACCCAAAATTTTCTTCTTCATACCTATCCACCAATACAAGTGATCTATGTTTTGATACATCTTGGTGAGAATATGATGAACATCCCAAATAGTGGAATGAGAGTCCTGCATCAACTATTCCCATATAACAGAATTCACCCAAACACATCCATGGTAGAGTAAGGTCTCATTTCCATAAAAATAGAATCTGGAGGTCAGTTCTCATCAATGATGTTGTCCCTCCAAGTGGGGTCCTCAGAATTATATAGCTACCTCATCCTGACCCTCTCTAAAATGGAGTATATCACTACTAAAGCTACTAAACCTGGATTCTTATTATGATCTTGAACCAATATGTGAATTTTAGGGGAAAAATTCATCAATTTACTCTCACATATATCCTCCTAGATGTCTTGTGTTTGAGTCTTCTAGATTAAGGCGTTAGCTATGACATTACACATCACAGGTATATAGGAAAACTCAATGCTGAATGAATGTTGGTATTGAACCACCTGTACTTCCTTAGAATCTTACCCTACTATGTGGAGATGTATTGGAGACTCTTATGAACCATGTAAATGAAAAATATATCACAGATGATGTACTTCCTCCCACAATGTATTCTATGAACCACATATACTAGCTCGAGGTCACCCATGGGGCCATCCCACTCATGAGGCCTCAGCTGTTGGGACTTGTAAGGCACGAACCAAGCAATCTGCATCATTACCTCTCCCCAAAAAATATATAGATTTTATTAACAGAAAATATAGGCTTCCCCATGATCTAGATGAATCTAGATAGATTATAAATTTGGTATTCCACTTAACTCAAAAATCTTGTCTCAAAAGAATCATACCAAAAGAATTTCACACCGTTCTTAGTCATTCCATAGGAAATGTTACTTATAGGGATAAATTATTAATGAATCTCTTATATAATCCATCCATACCCATGAAGAATTGTATATAAAATACATTCTTTGGTTTTTTCCAAAAAACTATAGTGATCACCATCTCTTGGTTAATAGATATGCTCGCATCTGATATGATATAACCTAAGAAGTGAACCGCTCTAATACAAAAGTGGTATTTGATGGTAGTTTCATATAGATAATTATCTCTTAGTTTATTTAGTGTGATGTAAATATTTTCATCATTATGGTGTTTTGTGATAGAATACTCTAAGATGGAATCTATAAAGACTAAAAAAATGAATTAGGATATGGTTGTATAACATGATTTATCATATCTATAATGACGGTCAAAACATTTATCAGACCAAACATCATGACTAGATAATCCTACAGGCAGTACCTACTTCAAAACACTGATCCTTATATTTTTTATGGTCTAACACACACTTTACATAATCCTGACCTCATGTCGATCTTGGAGAGAACCATTCCTCCTCGACGATGGTCTGAGAGGTTATCTATAAGATGAATTGGATGTCAATTATTCACCGTATTATTTTTCAATCTGAGGTAATCTAAACACATGAGGAGGGATCCATCATCATTCTTGGTGAAAAGCATAGGAGAAACCCATGAAAAAGTGATGGTTCTAATAAAACCATTCCCCTTATGAAATTAATGCTTCTTCTTGACTTCCAGTAGCTATTAAGGTGAATTCCTATTAGGAGAAATGGACACTAGTTCCACACATGGAACTTTCTCGATAGTGAACTAAACCACTCTCTCTATAGAAAAAATGGGGAAATCATTTGGGATGATTTCATGAGAATGATCCATGATGATATGGAATTCAACAAGTTGTATTCCAAGATCTCTCCAAAAGAGGCTCGCTGTCTGGGCTATCACTCCCCCTATACCATTATTCCAGGGAGAAGATCCACTTTTTGAGGTATACCACTCGCTCGTATGGATATATGTGCTACACTCTAGAGTTATAAAGAAAACACTCTAATAATAGTAATCCAATTGTATTGACACATAATAAGTTGTAACATACTAAGAATGACTTCCAAACCTATCATCTTGAGGATAAAGAAACTTCAGAAGAAATGGTACTCACTAATCTCAATGGGAAAATTATGCCTGTGGTGTATTCCTTGTGATCTGATTTCTAGTGGCATGTTGACAGACATAATTATATATAAGAACTCAATTTCAAGGCCTAGAAATTCCATAAGTGTAAAATATATAAAAGAGTTATATAAACCAATATAAAAATACAAAAAAAACTAATGTAGTGGCTACAATAAAATTATTTCTAACTTTAGATGGCCCATGACTCTTCTCCTATGTCATAGGCTGCACTATATAAATATTTCCCAAACCACAACCCTGAGATGATAACTGAATAACCTAAGTATATCCATTCTTCTAGAGCTAAACCTATGAGGCTTGAATCTATCAGCCATGGACACCTCTTCTTATTCATCCTGAAGATGAAAAACACCAAAACTGACATGAAGTCATTGACACTTTACCTAATAGTGGAGTTGGTATGAATATTATATCACTTGATGAGGGAGGAAAATATTCGTAGAAGTGTTATAGGTGAGTCATCATGCCACAATCTTGGTAATCAATCAAGTTCCTCATGCACCAGTTCATTTTATGGCCTATCTTGACGCATTGGTGACATACCAAATAGCTATCAGTGCATATCAACTAGCTTGCACCACCCTCACATGCACCCTCAAAGAGGCACTTCCATACTCTAGATGAACCATCACCCATCCTCAAAAGTGAACCTCCTCAACTCACATTGTAAGATTCCCAGAGATTCCATTCTATGATAAGAATCTAGTTCTCTATATCTATAATGGTAGTCAACCAGAGGACATTCACATACAATTTTACATCATCAAATATCACATCCTTGAATTTTCTAGGAAATATTTACTCATCACTAGTTAGAGATAGAATGAAATTATTTAACTTATTGATGTGACTTGATCACTCCAGCACAGTCAGAGAGCTCTTTTGGGGATTCAAAAATTATCTAGTGTGGTTTGATATTAGAGTCAGTGGAAATAATTGATCATAGAAATCTATCTAGAAAACTTCCCAGAAAATACCACATTGGCACTCAACGAATAATAATATTCCCCAGTTGAGACTAGTGTAATCACACAACATGTAGATAGAGAGCTTCATCATATTCTCTATAGGAATCTCTAGATAGTTGAATATCGATACCATGGCCTCTATCCATGACTCAGTAGCCTGATCCCTTCCATTACCTAAAAAGGTGTGAGGATGCTGCTACAAGAAATCCCAGGTCAGGTCTTTAATAGATGGGGTACGTTGATGATCGCCCTAAACATACATCATAAATCAAAAGAAACAATCGCATTATAGAGTATTGGTACCCAATAAAAAAATCAGAAAGTGTTGTCTCTGATGGTAATACATGTGGTACTAAGGGTATCTTAGGTCCCACCATATCCAGAGTAAGAACATCACCAATTTCTTGGATACCATCATTTGGATATCACAATGGTGTAGATCTAAAAATTACAAGCACACTTCTAATATAAGACTTATAAAAAGTAGGAAATGAAGATATAGGGAAAATATTTTCTCAAGTCCTTCGATAAACAGGTCAGACCTTTATACCTTCTCAGGGAGATAGGTATAGGTGATAAGAGGACATTGGATGATCATAGGATACATAACCTACTTCCCACTACTATGTTTGGGTCAGGGTTAAAAACCCATATGACCCAACAATGGTTTTGGATTTTGGAGATTCAAATGCAATGTATAGAGGAAAACACCCTTTGTATTGAATTTTTTCAACCTCATATAGCGGTACACATTATATTATTAAGAATTATTTCAATTAAAATCATTATTACTTATTTGGTCATCAATATCATGATCCAGTCAACTGTGTCACTAATTCCAATTTAAATTATTTATAAACATTATTAATTTAAATTCTCATGTCATGTAACTGTATATTGACCTATAAATCAGATAATCGGGTGTTACAGGACATGTGTAGTGTTTTCATTGAATTATCTTCCAATTATAATCACCAATAAAACATACTAATGTGGAAATATTGGTCAATTGATACAATTATGTTATCATGAAAAACAATAGCATGCTGTATGGAAAAATAGATAATCCGCCAAAAAATCACATCAAATACATGTAATCCACCATTAATATATATATATATATATATTATAATGAATAATGCATGAAAATGTATTCCATAGATTCCTTGTATGATGAATGATTCTAAAGGACCATATATCCTAGGGTCTGGGTAAAAACCCTAATATTAATTATCTTATCAATAATGATAGAAACACAAAGCAGGTGCATCACCCAAAAGTGAAATCTAGGAAACTGTAATAGTGGATTCATGAATATAACACATACTAAAAAGATATACACAAGGAAAAAACATCTAAATTAATTATATTGAGTATAGGATTTGTCCTATACCATTTTAATCCATCATATAAATCCTAATAAACCATCAAAAGCATCCCACTTCCCTATATATGTACCTATATTCATGAAGTTTTCATGGATACCAAAGGTGGTCCAAGATACATGTTAGATATAATCCCAGTAGGTCACCGCAATTGGTGTCTAGATCATTCCATTTCATGCAACATAAGATGAAACATTATCCTATAAAAATAAATGCATAGAAATAAATGAATAATCAATTACGAACATAAGTTTAGGTTCTAAAATGGACACCCAACTGATAGCTTCTTCTAATAACTAAACTAGATGTCTGAAATAATGAAACCTATAAAACTAACAAGTTATTAACAAGGTCTTGGCGTATAAGTTATCACATTTTGATAGACCTCAAGATTTTTATTTGCCTTCGTGGGAAGATCCCTCATACATTGATTAGGCATGATCATAATATAATAAAAATGTACCACACATAATCCAAGAAATAAATTCATCAAATACACTAATTCCATCCTGATATTGTCCAAGTTGATCTATAAATAACCCCAAGGATCACTATTAAGGTGTCCATTATTGGTGTCCCTCTTATCACTCATGTCTTGGTAAAAATGGATCTCATACCTGGTATCTCACCTAAGGGACCATGTGTCAATTGTGTCATGGAATAGGCATCCTTTCCATTGATCGATTATATGGTTTCACCCCTACTAAACCTATGTCATTCATGAGTATTACATAATATACCTAGAAAGACCATAAAATTCAAGATAATTATCTATACTAACATGTCACGTAGATCCAATCCAATCATGATGAGTCCATCCACAATATCCATAAGTCATGACCCATTTTCTCGCCAGACCCATGAGTAGTCATAGAATTTCAATCACCATAAAAAAAATAAACATCATGTAATTGAAATAAAATAATGATAAAAAAACAATCCAATTCACTTAAATCAAGCCAATAAAAATTGGAATAAGGAATCAATCTCAAATAATATTATATAAGGAAATAACCACTAAGCGATAAGTACTTGGTGTAGGTCTCAAATCATAGAGCACATAAAATAAACATGAGTAATGGGAAATGTACAAATGGGGGATGAACTCGTGGGATTTCAATTAATATTCCAATTAAATTCATAAACGTAGAGAATTTATTAAATGTTCATTAAACCATAAGAGGTGTTTAACCATTTGTGATAAAGTAATTAGGACACTAAGAGGGAAACACACCTAGTAGTTATTCCCAATAGGAAGAACACACCATGTTTGGATTCTAACATAATATATGTTCACAATGGGAATGAGATAAATTCACATTAATTTATTTAACAATTTGGAAGCATCACCAAATGCTTCTATTTCATAGCATTGTGACGTACCATATAAAAAGAGACAAAAATAGATAGAAAAAACTAGACCACCTACCTTAGCATCATAGAAAAACACTACACTGTTATTGTCCCTTGAAACATGCCAGAATTAAAGAAATTAAAGAAATCATGAAATTCTACTAAAATAGGGAAACTAGGTCACAACTAATTAGTGAAATAGAGGAAGAGTGCAATGAGAAATAGTAACAAGTGCATTTTAGAGCTTACCTCAATATTTCTGATGTTTCTAACATCGAGAGATTTGGATGACAGAGGAGGGAGATACCTCAATACATATGGATATGAGAAGATGGAGCCTCTAGAATCATATAGGCGGGGATACCTGCTAAAAATAGAGAGGTACGAGAGATGTGATGTAAAACCTTTCTTAAGGAAAAAAAAGAAAATTCTCCCACACAGTCATGGGAGAACATTTTGGCCTAATAATTGACCAAACTATACTCCAATCATGTGAATGGACTATATTCCAAAGGTCTTAAATATAGAATGTATGTGTTCCTAGGGCAGCACAATTTCAGATAAACTGGCCACCTCCATCACCCCACTACGTCATGATGAATGGTTAAAAAAAATAGTGCTTTATATGATATGTGGCTTATCTTAACTGTGTTTCCTAGTCTATTTCTTCAAAATTCAGGTCTCCAGGCTCCTAAAAAGGCATGTACACACCCCAAATCCTCCATGAATAAATTTAGAAACATAAATAGTACAAAAATATGTATTTAAATTTGAAAACTAATTTTCTAAAACATTGATAAATGTTTTGAAATTACATCTTGTGTGATGAATACTATTATATCCTAAAATTTATATAATTTTTACATAAAATTTTTACTTTGAATTTTATTTGATTAACTGAGAAATTTTGATAAATATATATATTTCTCAGTATAGATACTTGATGAGGAGGGAAATTATTTAATAACTAAGTTGATTACTTGGTATATGATGAGTGAATTGGACATGTATGACATGTGTGGGTCCCGATTAAGGATAGCCCCTCGATGCATCAATTGTATCATGAGAATATGCAGTTAAAAAATCTAATAAGTTTTAATCCAGTATGATTTAAACCACCTTATGAAATTTCTTAATAGTAAAGGTATCATATTACTAAGAAATATGACATCCAATTATTAATAATATTCTTCATTGATGATTTAGTTATTATTATCCATGATATTATCCTTATGAAAATAACTATGGATTCATTTTATTGTCCATTTTATGATTAAATGTCTTGTGTCTTCAGTAATTTATCTTTTCATATTGATTATATCTTATCTCACAATGATAGTCAAGTGATGTAAATGGAATTTGTGTTCAGTTATAAATCATTGAATTTTGATTATTATAATAAATTTGTGATGAGTTCCTCTATACTATATCATTATTTATCATTTTAGATTATCCATTTATTGTATCCTTTACTCATGATATAATGATGAATTTTTTAAATGTGTTTCAACGATTCTCATAATTTAATTTTTTTGATTCATTATCATCTCCCATTGTAAAATGGGTATCATTTATATATGTATCATTCCATAAAGTCTAAAATAATTTATCCTATTGAATTTTACCCCATGTATCTATACTAATGACATAAAGTATGACATTGAATTTGGGCCACTCGGGTTGGGGTCGTTACATAGACCAAAGAGGTGTTTAAAATACCATTTATTAAGAATAATTGAAAGTAATGGTATAATATTTTTGTTTCATGCCCCTTTTTCAGTGGTTTGATGAATTACTTTACCATATAGATTATTTATATAAGGAAATATACCAAATTATAAGTTTAATTTCATCCTATAAATAATTCCAAACACAATCTATTCTTTTTCTTTAAAATTATGTGTTTTCAAGAGAAAGTTTTCATACCTGAATTACTAAAATAAACTTATAATGGATCATATAATCCATAAAATGATAGTAATATATTCCTCCTATATTCA
This sequence comes from Viscum album, assembly GCA_963277665.1. Taxonomy (NCBI): domain Eukaryota; kingdom Viridiplantae; phylum Streptophyta; class Magnoliopsida; order Santalales; family Viscaceae; genus Viscum; species Viscum album. The sequence goes on from OY728160.1 coordinate 1,558,778,566, forward strand.
AACTATAACCATAACTGAAATGGTCAGTATATGGTATGATAATTCCCAAAATAAATAAACAATAATGAAATAAAACAATACATTAATCTCCAAAATTCAATAGAAATACCCAAATCTCAAACTAAATCATCCTTAAAATATTTGAACTCATCTCCCAAGTATTGAACATATCTCCAATAACTCATATTCAGTGTCTTTCTTGATTACATTGGTATAATATATAAGGAATCACATACCGAATAACAAAATTATTTAGTAGTCATAGTATACTAGATACATACATAAAAATTATATTACATTTTAAAACATTAAATACACAATGAATTTTCTTCGAGAATTCCATTATTACCCTTGTATTATCCCAAAATATCTGTCACAAAACACTTCAACATATCTCGGGGTAAATAAAACAAAATGAAGGGGTGATCTTAGATGCTTCATAAGGCTCATAGTATAGTAAAAAAATATGAATAAATAGGGCACAATCAATATGGAATGGTAAATAACTGGAAAAATTTCCATAAAATCATTAATTATATAATAATATAGGAGGAATAAATGATTGAAAAATATTTCCATATAAATAATCACATGGGCATGAATTGTAACCATGGATAACGTAATTTAATGAATAATCACATTTAATTTCAATAATAGAATTCATAATGACGAAATTCATTATTCTAGATGTCTAAAACATTTCATTGAGGCATTTTTTTAGGAAATATAATAGATTAAAGGCCTTTTATAGTAAAATCTATATAAATGGGCAATTCCATGACCAAAACCCAATCTACAGTGTCTCATGAGACCGATCGATTCATCGAGGGGATATAGTAGGCCACACACATTACAAACTAATTCCAATGTAATCCTCCTATTAAAGGATTTGAACACAATGAATATAGATAATCATATTTAATTTAGTATAAAAAATGAAAATATATTCCAAAATATATAATCATAACCATAAAAAATCTATAGTAATGTGAATGGAATCAACATAGTACATCACCATTAAAAATGATCATAAACCATTGGGAGAAATAATAAGGATGGAATCACGGGAGTATAACACCATTAAAAAAATATGTAACCTAAATGGATTTCATCCTAGTAGGAATAGAATTTTGAATGATCACATAGAAAATTACATGCGAAAAATAATTATCTATTGAAAATCAGAAATCATATTTTAAATATAAATAATTCTTAAAGTATTTTCAAAATAGATTTCCTAGAAAATGAGAAATAAGAATTATGAGTTTCCAAAATATTAGGACAAATGTTTAATTCAAAAACACATTTATAAACATAAAATTGAATACTCTAAGAAAAAATGATCATGATGATAGGTAATTGATTAATTAATGTATAATTTGAAAAACATTACATTTTCACAATGAAAATGTTAGGAAAGTTCCTTGTTCAGAAACTCAAAATATTATTCATTTAAAATTATTTTACTAAAATTAATATATAATTTAAAAAATATAAATATTTTGGATAATGCTATGAAACTTTTGAAAAAAAATTTAGAAAACATGTGTTTGAAAGAAAAATTATTTTTGACTGAAGATAGAAATAATTTCATATTTTATTAAAAAAAATTTAATTATTTTAATTATAAAAGAGTATAAAATCGAATTATCACATAAAAATTTAAATGATAACCACAGGAGAATAAAATAGATTTATTTTTAGATATAAATATTAAATAATTCCTCCAAAGGGGAATTAATAAAACACAATCCTAATTAATGATGAGACTGTGAAATATTATGTTACCACATTGGTAACTTTTGTATTATAATCCCCATAAATGAGATAAATTAATTAAAACATTAAATAAAATTAAGATAAATTAATTCATGTTATAACATTAATATGGGAATTATATACACCACATAAAATACCTAATTGGTGAATATGGTGTGTGTATCACTGAAGTACATGTGAGATGAGAACCCCTTATCTTGAGTCCAAATCATCAAGTACATTATTTTTCTTTAAATTAAATAAAATTATATTAATTTTTTATCTCATCAAGAACATTTTCCATGTTTATTATTAATTTTTATTTCACTTATTTTCATTTCATATAATATTACTTAATCAATTTAATTTGGAATGGATGTTTAAATTATATTTCTCTTTGGTGTAAAAAATAATTTTTATAGGTTGAGTAGGGCCAAAGAGGTCATTATTTATACATATACGGACTAATAATAATAATTGAATTATTATATTTATAAATCAATAATAATTTCAAAAAATTAGTAATTATTGTTATTAGAAATTAATTACATTATGATCATAGAGATGGTAGGTCGTACATATAAATGAGTGCCGTTTATTTTTTTTAACGATCGTTATAGAAAAGAGGTACGTAATATATTATTCCTCCCAAATAATAATAGCCTCATTAATAAAATTTTTCTTTATTAAATATAATTATATATATCATCTATTTGGTGATAAAATGAGACTCAAATCTCTTCGTGAAGAAAGTATTCCACACAGACACGAACAACGTTATAATCTTTTAGTGAGTTGGACTGTAATAAAATAAAATGATGTATTATCATATTATACTATTAAATACTTCATGTATATTTTAATTAGGTCATTTATATCAGATATATTATTTAGAATAATCCTTATCACATTACTTGTATTGAATTTTTGAAATGAGAATCACATCACTTTCTGAGGCGGTAGTCCGCCGTACACATGAGGGACATAATTATATCCCAAACACATTATAAATTTAAATATAATATATTATATAGTAGATATAATGGATTAATTATGTTTAAACTATAATATAGATATAAATTATATCCATTATCATTTCCAATAGTGATAGGTTGTAATAAAAAAAATGTATGACATCGATTTGTGAGGAGGTTGTCCCCTATACACACAAATGATAATTTTAAATCACATATTATGGAATTGGGGATGGTATTAGGTAATTAACTTGACATAATTACATATTTTTATATTGTATATATTTTTTATTATATAATCCATAATTAAGAATATGTTATTCAAGTGGAAAAGGAAATAAGACAATAGGGAAATGATATAAATTTTACCTCTTCTCGGTCCACCACTTTATGATTTTCAATAAAGTTTTAATATAATGGTTTTATGACAAAAAATAGAGTCAATAATGAGTGCATGGAAGTTGGAATATGATTTTTTAGGAATATTCTTAACTAAAATGGTTTATGTTGTTAATAAGAGATAATAGTAGGTGGGATTTTTTAGGTTAGGTGAGTAGAACCCTTGTAAATTTTGAAATGCAAAAGTTGCTGCCCCATTTTTTACATGACAAAGGGGTCTAAAATTGACTATTGTATTGAAATAAAAATTAAAAGGTCTAAATATGACTATAAAATTTAATTTAGACACATTTTCCGGTCTTTATAATTATTATAGTTTTATTTTAACCCCGACTATATTAGATTTTACTTTAACTAGGGTAAATAACATTTAATGCTTTTACAGTTAATCATAGAAAAAAATATTTCAAAAATAATTCGATAATATATATTATTTTTATTCCAAATATAGAATCAAATTTTCCAAATTCAATTCACATAATTTGAAATTTTTATTTTATATTTAATCTTTCAGACATGACGATAAAGTAGGTTTTCAATGAGAAGATATTCAAATGTTAACAAAGTTTTTATATCAAATTTCAGAATGAAAATGAGCCCAATGAACTAAATTGGATTATTAGATTTATTATATAACCTATTTTACTTTAAAAAAATTAAAATATAATTTCTATTTATAAAAACATTATAAAAAATGTAGTACTCAATTAAAATTCTTTATTTTTCACTATCTAGAAAAAATAAAACTGTTCAGAAAAATAAAAATATCACGAGAAATAATTTTGATATTTAGATTTAAAAAACTAAATTAAATTTATAAAATAAATTTTAAGTAAGTGGAAGAAATATATTTTATATTATTTGCATAAAGTGATACAAAACCATATTTTAGAAAAATTCATTCTTTCATAAAATAATTTTTATCTTTTAAATGAATTTTTTTTACTTCTAAAAAATATATCCATAATATTAAAATTCATTTTTTTACTATTAACGTATCAACTCTATATTTTAAAATAATAACATTTTATATAATGACATATGTGAAATAAAACACCATAATTTGAATATAATATAACACTGAGAGACTTTACGATATACATATATATATATACTTTGAAAAAATAAAATATCATAAATAGAATAAATTAAAAAATTATTTTATATTGTGTTACCTGTAATACTAATTTTATCTTCCATCTCATGTAACACTATGTTTATCTTTTTCTACATGCATCACAGAGTTTAAACAGAATGTGAATTATTCTTGAAATATAATTATTTAATATTATAGTCTTACCCAGATATAGGAATGGAGGGTATGAATAGAAATATAAAATTATGAATATTTTGGTTAAATATTGATTATAAAAAAATTATCATCATTTAAAATGAAATTAAATGTTTTCTGAAGAACATTCTTTTTTTCTAAAAGAATGATTTGTCGCAATTTGTGTACATAATTTCAAATTAATTTTTTGTAGCATTATAAAATTAATTTAAAAAAATTTACATAATTTTTTAAATAATGATATAAAAATTATCTTTATGTTACATTTTGGGATTTTTTTAGAAAAGTTCAATTTTTTATGAATGGAGAAATATATTGAATTTGAAGGGAAAACTCGATTTTACTTTAAATTATTTATATAAAAGATTATATTTTGAATAGGATTTAAAGTAATATATGTTTAATTATAATCAATTAAACCAATTTATGTAGTTTTATGAATTATCATTTGGAATTTTCTTATCAAAATATTGTAATTTTTTTAATATTTTTACGTTTTAAACCTGATTTCTCGTCACTTTTTCAGGATAAATTTTAAATTTAAACTTTCCAATTCTATGAATTTCATTTGAAAAAATAGATTAAATATTTTAAATAAACCTAATTTATAATTTATAATAAGGTAAAATTAATTTTTTATGAAATCCAATATTAAAAACAGAAAAAATTAATTATCATTGTTATGTTAAATATGGATTTCTTGGGGAATAAACTATGAATATAAGGATTAAAAATTTCCTACGAACTTTTAAAAAACCCAATTAATAGCCATATTTTCACCTTATATATTCTGTGATCTATAATTTCACGTTTTTATGCTCTTCTCTTGATAAAAAGATGTTTATGATTTAATCATTTCAAAAGTAATTACTAGTGTGCCTGTCACCACACATATAAAAGGACACTCACTCGCCTCTCTTCTTCACACCATCACAAACATTTAATTATTACAATAACAAAAAAAATAACTTCCAAATATCTCTCCAACAATTATGGAATCCCCAGTTTTTGAATGAATCTATTGTAGGAAGTCTTTGGTCAAAACCTAAGCATTATACTTGATGAAGTGGTAATGTTTTTCAACGTGCACATTTATTTTATTTCTTCCTCCTCCTGTATCAATCCCTATTAAAACAGTATAATATAATATCCATGGTATCTTACAAATGATGATATCTTTTTAAATATTTTCATTACATACAACCATCTCCACTCACATCTAATTGGTTAGGTAATAATTATCCGTGTGTAATGAAACCTACCACCTCTCGAACCGATGTCATTAATTTTCCCAGTGTCACCTCCCATGTTTGTGTATAATGATTGAAATAATATATATATATATATATTAATATTTTACAATAATTATATATTAATGTCATAATAACAATTATAACATTAATAATTTCCATACTGAAGGAGATACGATAATGTAGCTCATGTCTATGACATACTACCACCTAGTGAAGCGATATGATTCACCTTTCACTAACGCATCACATTGAAGGTGATAAGGATAAATTTTATGATTAAATGTTTTATATATTACATAATTGATATATTCTTGACATATTTATCCTTTTTTAATGATAATATATCATTCTACATTTTCTCTTAGCTAATTATTATAACATCATTCATGTATGAGTCCACTACGTCCTTCAAGAAGTGGTGTGAACCTGTTTTCATCAACATACCACATGGATGATATATATAATATTATTTATATAAATTAAATTATATACATAATTTTATGAACATTCTATAAATATAAAATTTTACATACCTCATTTCCATAATGATAACTGAAAAATGGAAAAATGACTCACGTGTATGTCTAATATATTGTCTTTATGACTGTAACATAGTCCATTATTCATTACCATATTTAAAGAATTATTTTAAAAATATAATTGATTCATAAAAATGAGAAATATTTAATTATTATTAATTTATAGGTGATAGAACAATATAATATGGTCAAGAACCATATCTTTCATGATAAAACAAACTTGAGAAAATATGGTAAATAAACCCTAAAAGAATGGAAATAACGATGTATTATTAAGGAGGAGGTGACAAAATGTTACTGAAATATAATATATGATATAATAAATATTAATATGGTTATATTATAGGTTAATAATAATTTTATAGCCACTATAAAGGAGGTCAAACCATGCTCTACCAATAATAAGGGTGGGGTAATATAATTTATAGATTAATTTCTATTCATTGGCTTAAACATATACTTCATTAATTACATCATGATAGGATTGTGTGTATAATGAACATTAATTGTTTTATTTTTTATTTCCACTTTTTTATGTTAAATTCAATTTTAAAAAAATAATCAATTCATTGATTAATCCTCACATCATTAATATGATCATTGTAAGGGATTTCATTTTAATTAAATTTCATTCAGCCATATTTAAATGTTATGAAACTAATTTCATTTATATTATATATATACATACCAATTGATATTTTATATTATGATTAATTTATAATTCATTTTATTTTATTTTTTAATTTGAATTATTTCATCCATCTAGATTAGAGTTTAAAATTACAAAGTGGTAAAAAAAATTATAACTCAATTTATTCTCTATGGGTTATATTAGATCTTTTGTGACGTTCATAATCTATGATTATGTGAATAACATATTTTCATTATATTATTATGTATTTTTACATGAATTATGTTTTTATTTGATACACCTAATTGATTCATTTGTAAATTCTCACTTTAATTTTCTGATCATGGAAATGGTTTATTTTACAATATCATTCTCATCGAGATTGTTTATTCTATAGTTTCATTTTATGGAAAGTACATGATCATTATATAATAAAACTATTTAATTTTCATATCCTATTTCATTAATTTCATTTTTAAGTATTAACAATTCGTTTCAACTCCTGGTTAGTTATAATGTTTTATAAAATGTTATAAAGATAATCTAGTTTACAACACCAGCATTGTAGCAGGTATTGTTCAGTACTATTACAGCCAGAACTATTCATTCTATTCAACCATTAGGCCACATATTTGGTCCTTGAGTACTTCATGACTTGATTCCATTATGTCCTTTAGTCCACCTCAAGGCCTTCGATCCACATTTAATGTAGATGAAACTAAACAGACTCGATAACGAACATGCTCAAGATGAGGATTTAGAGCAGGTGCATTCACCATAGCAGAGCTAACTGGATTTGGAATAATGATAGGGTATGGAATTCACATCAGTACCAGTCATGTGAATCTATTAACATGAAATCAATTTGAACAACCATGAAAAATTGGAGTGATGAAATCATGATATAGATGTCAGGGCGAGGTAGTTCCACGTAGCCATAGTGTGGTATGAGTTCGTCAATGACCTTCGGGTCATGTAATGTGTCACTAAACCTACAGGCCACGTAAGGGTTCCCCCACAACCATTAAAAGGGGGATTATAAAAAATAATTTTAAATATAAATCCTTCGATCCATTTAGTCTAAAAATGTATTAATTTTTAGTAACATTTAAAATTAATTTATTAAGGAAATTTTAACCCATTTCATTATTTTACAAAAAAAATCAAATGAATTTATCGGTAATTTTCTAAAAAAAACTTTTCTAACATTCCTATAGTCTAAAATTAATTCTATTTTTAACTTGTACAATATGTATAGAATTATCAAAAAAAAGTGAAAATTATGTATATGAATCTTCCATTTGTTGTTTACAAGGATTTATTTTTTATTTTTAACATAACATTCGTTAAATTAATATTTTATTAATGTGTTTTAAAAAACGATTTTCAAAATGATTTGTGTTTTGAAAAGATATTTCCAAAATTAATAGGATATTTTCCTCAATAATTTTTTAGAATATATTTATATTCATCAATGATAAAAACCAATTATTATTTATCCAATGGATATATGATGTATTGATACAATCCTTATTCTTTATATGGATATTTTTTGATCATTTTGAATAGAGAATGTATTTAATTCCACTTCATTGGTTCATTTTTACAGTCATTAACATTCCTTTGAATTGTTCACTTTCCTATGAAAATTAATTGTCCATAAATATCCCTATTTTTATCATGGATATGATTATTAGATAATCCTTATATCATTTTTAAATATGGTATTATACATTGAATGTAATTTATTTATATATGGAAATAATGATAAATCAGTATTCTCTAATCAATACATATATATGATGAAAAGGATGATTATTAATTAAATAAATCAATTGTTCATTATATGAGGAATTATTTAAAACTACAATGACAGATGGGGACCAGTATTATATATCCCCTCAATGTGATTGTGAGTCACATGTGATAAATAATTTTTCTAGTATTAAATGGGGTTTTTCCTATTGATTTGAACTATTTTGGGAAAGGAATACATAGTAGAGGTGTCATAATTCATGATATCATGAAATCCAATATTTAAGTATTTCTTCCATTAAAATTTGTTTTATGTGTGATCATTTGTAAATGATATAATCTCTCAATGCATCTAATTCATAGCTATTTATTAAATTGAATGTGTTTTCTATTATTTACATTCCCATGTTGATTATTCATTATCCAGTTATTATTATCATTTTATTGATTAAATGGATTGTTTTTTCAGTTATTTAGAATTCTATAATGATTACTATCCATGATATTCTCTCAGTGATATTTTTTAGGGATTCACTTACTTCTCAGTTTATTTGTTACATAAAATGTGTATTCTATTACTTACCATTCCATATTGATTATTCTTAATGATACATGATATCTTCCCAATTAAAAAACCCTTACTAATCATTTTATATCACCTATTTTTTTTCCTTTCCCTATAATTCATAGAGTGTACTATGAAAAATATGAAATAATGTTCTAGATGGAATAATGACAATTCACGAAAAAAAATTATGTTGTAATGTTTGTATTTAAATGTAATATTATATCATGTATATATCAATATTACTAAGAATAAGAAACTATTAAGGCCATCAAGATTTGATTCCGGGTATCTTATACCAATGTAATAATGCAGACATTGACGCTGGGATAGTGGTGTAAGGGTTGTTAAAGTTTATATAAGTGTATATTTAGAAGAACCCATATGAAATAGATTTATTAAAACATAGATTATGAAGCATCAATCTATGATAGGCATTTAGGATAGTTATAGAATAACATTTCAATGTATTTTTATTATAGATATTATGAGTTTTTTTCATAATAGACATCCTTTTCTAGATAAAATTAGTGGAAGTGGATTTGAAATAGATGTATCTAGGGGTACTAACTCTAAAAAGAGTGCATCAAGCTTGACTTAATCCTCACCAGGAGTAGAAAAATGGTCCTGACTGCAAAATTGATTTGAAACTCATAGGGGATATTCTTAGGATAATTCACATTTTTATTACAACCAATTATAGTGGATTTGAATATATTATGAGAATTAATTTACTATGGTAAACGTAACATATCATAGATTTAAAATAATGTATCTTAAAGGATTGAGAAAATTCTTTTGGTGTTGAAAATAATGGTATAAGGAAAAAAATATTGAGGAAAGATGAAGAGTACGACGAAAGGAAATAAATATCACCATATATATCTTCATTAAAATGAAAGTTATGGATACTAACGTGGGTTAATGTGTTTAAATATAATCATGAGTTCAATATCTGAAACGCCATTATTGGGTTTCATATGATGGTAGTCTAATAAGATTAAGGATATTCTAGGATACATTTATGGAAGATAATTTTTTTGTTAAAAATTTATTTTTTGGATAACTCCATTACATTTTATAGTCATATATTTAAATATAGTGATATCCTTTAGTGTTATAATGTCCATTAATGATATTATAATAATAAAAAAAATAATATTATTAGACATTATGGGAAAAAATTATATTGTATTGAAAACCTTAGTTAAAAGTTTAATTAAATATTACATTTATTTCAAGTATTTCTATCATATTATTTATAGAACGTTATATTAATGATAAATCAATGATTTTAACCCTTGGATGAAGGAAAATAGGTTTTTACCACCTACCACAGGCCTCTATGATGTCCTATATAATATGTCATTTCTTTTAGTTATTTTATTTGAAAAATATATATTAATGATAAATCAATGATTTTAACTTTTATGTTTAGAGTTTAATTTATTATAATTTGATATCTTTTCCGAACCATATTGGTTTTTTAAAATAGTTAGAGATAGAATAAAATACTTTTCTCTCTTTTAGGGATCTTATAATCAAATAAATGTGAATTTTAGTGCCTCAAACATAAAAAATAATTTTTTTATATTCATTTATTACAGTAATAGATGAATTTGAAAGTGAAGAAATCAAAACCAAATGATGAAATTGTACATAGGAAATCAAAATTAATCAAGTATATATATTTCCTTATATTCTTAGACATTATAATAATTATTCAACTTTAGAAAGAGGGTCTTGAAAGAAAAATGATATCCCATTACATTCATATTAGATGAATCAGATGGTATTTTAAATGATCACGAATTTATGGTTTTCGTTTCCTTAAGATTACATTAATAATTTACTTCCTTGTGAACATGGATCTTAATAACTCTCTATAATTATTTATGTTTTTCTTCCATGTTCATATTTTCACATTCCACCAATGTTCTCCTATAAGGAAATAAGGTTATGTGTTATTCTCTATAACCTTGGTACTGAAAATTTTCAATTTTAGAGTATGTTTTAAAAAATATTTTAAATATGTGTGATTTAAATAATAAAACTCTCAAATATCTAACCCTTTATTACACAGATAAATTTTAAATTGTGAGGACACAATTCATTTAATGAGGGGAAAATGTAACACCCTAATATTCTAAAATAAGTACATTATAATTGATCAGATATGTAACACACAACACAAAGACTATAAGAGAATATATATATATATAACATAAAAATATTTTAAAATGATTGACTGTAATCATTTTTATATAAGATACATAACACCAATCTACAAACGAAAAATTGAATCTTATTATTTAAATGTTCCTATTATAACCTATCCATTAAATGAGAGGGAATAATTATTACTAAAAAACTATGAAATATATAATGGTAACAAAAAATCATAATATTTAAATAAATTCTGTTAAATTAAAAATAAGTTTTTAGGAAACTCAGTCTACTATATTTTTAGAAAATTCATTTTATTCATCCAAAATTCATTTTCTTCAAAAAAATGATTTATAATTACTTTAATATAAAAATAAAATAAATAATTTCATAACAAACTTACAAAATTTATATGATATAATTAATTAAATTTTTCAATTATTAATTTCAAAACTATTTTATGTTGAATTTTTTATAGTTTTTTAAAATGAATAATTTTTCTGTGAATTATAAAATATATCAATTTTTAGAAAATTTCATTTCTTTTCAATAAATCAAGAAATTTAAAAGCCTCATTATATTATAAATATTATTTCAAGTGAGATAATTAATTTTCAGTTATATTATATCCACTGAAATTATCTTTAATTAATTTTATATTGTATTTTAGAATATATATATTTTGGTTTAAAAACGTGATTTTTCTGAAAAATTGTTTTTAATTACTTAATGTATGACCGTTTTAATTAAAAGAAAGGAATCCATAGTGGGGAATTTTTTAAACGAAATATATATAATATATTTAATTAAATATTATTTTTATTTCATTAAATTATTATTATTAGTCATAGATTTAATATAAATTGTTTTTTACTTGTAAAATAAACTTCTTTAAAATCCTATTTTTCTTCACATCTATGGGTTTTGTTTTAAATTTAAATTTTCTAATTCTATGAATATAATTTAGTAAAATGGGTTATATATTGTCAATAATATGGTAAATATTAGTTAATTATGTGTTTTCTATTTATTATAATTCAAAATTTATTGTGGTAAAAAAATATTTACCATAATATAGGTAAAACAATGAAATGGGTTAAAGTTAAAATGTAATGGCATGAAATACATAAAAATTAAAACATTAAATTAGTGGTTTATTTGACTTTAAATAGTAAATCTACTATAATACATTAATTATCAACAAAATTCCTTGAAATTATTGAACCCCAAAAGTGTTTTTCTTTAAATATATAATAATAATTAGTTAGACACTTAAAATGACCCCTCCTTAAGTATTAATACCAACATTACCACCGCTTATCCTCACATTCCTTGAAGATTTTAAAATTTAATCCAAAAAATATACTACCCACACTCCCCATGTTCATGTACTTATTGTCCCTCCAAAATACCAAGTCCATGTTCTTTAAGGGGTCATTCATTGAGGTGATATTCAAGGGGTAACTTTCATAAACAACCCCTCTTAATATCCTTAATTCTTAAAGATTCTAAACACCACCTTCATACATACTAAAATAAGAAATCCTATATCATGTATATACTATATTTTTATATTTTTAATGTAATATTTTAAATCCATCCGTTTTTTAATATCTTCTAATTTAATGAAAAGTAACCATTTTCCAAACTATGGGAGTTAACTGTCTCCATGGAAAATGATTTTTTATTTTCCATTTCTACCTTCAAGGATTACCAAAAAATAATGTTATTATTAAATTATATTTTTATATGTATATTTTAACTTATATCATTTTCTGGAACTAATACATAATATTAATATTAAATAAAATTATACTAATTGTTGATGGTCAAAGAAGACTCCAAAATAAACAAAAAATTTTATAATTAATTTTTTACTAAATGAATCATCATTATTTCAAAAAACTGATATATAGGACCATTTAAAATTATTTAATGGAATTAATAGCTTTTTTCCCAATTCTATGGTAGTATTCCTATTTGGAAAATATATCCAAAATTAAACTCATGTGAACCAACCATGAAACAAAAGCTCTAAAAATAAATAAATTGCACATCATAACTCCCTAAAATCGACATAAATGAATGTCATAAAATTTTAATAAATCAAATATGTGTGGGAGAGGATCTTAATTATGTTATTAATTAATATATGTTTATTATCCATAAATTTTTGAGAAAGTTCATAACTTTCAAAAAAATGGTAGGGGATTATTTAAGTAAAAACCCTCATTTTAAATGTTATAATGATTTATTTTCAAAATCATTATCATTCTAGTGCATTTTTTATAATAGATTTGTAAAATTTATTTATGTGTGCATGAATGTCTAAAAAAATATTATTTATTAATTTCTCTATAAAATTTTCAAAAATGGGGCTTCTAATGTTTTATGTAAGAGAATTCTTAACCAAATTAACATTTATTGGGCTAATCTTCTACTTCATTTATTAATCCCTACTAAGATTATGTGTTAAATTAATTTTTATTGTCTTAAATTTTATACCCACTTAGTTTATGTTTATTTATAGGTAATTAACATATTAAACTCAGTGTATTAATTATCACAACAATGACATGATATTTTAAGGGAAATTCTTGAAAAAAACATTTTTTAATGTTTATCCTTTTAATATTAAAATGGGATTTTTTTCATATATGGAATGAATAGAATTTAAAAAATTTATGTCACATTAATATTTTGATTCATACATTACAATTTCTTATTTTTACTTTCAAATAATGTTTTTCCATTTTATGTGTATAGTTTTTCATGAAGGGTTATTTCGAAATGGAAAGTTTTTTCCTTACAAGGGAATTTTTTGATGCTATATTTCATTATATATGTTTATTTCATTTCTATTGGAAATTATTCATAATTAAGGCTGGTTCCATTATGGATGGCTCTAGGAGATACCAAGGATGGATGGTTACCTTACTAACCAATGATGGGTGCTTCCATGATAAACCAAGCTCAGGTGGTTACGTTATACCCTCCTAAGTATTTGGTACTCCAGAGTTGGAGGTTGGCTATATTAGTTACTAAATTTCTAAGATTGATATGGAAAATGATGTGGCATGTTACCTACTAATATTTTATATTCTTTATAATGAGTTTTAACATTAATTTATTGATTTTAAAAAGGTAATACAATGAAAATTTTTAATACATGATTCCAGCTTTATGGTGTAAATGTATGTTTTCATGAATATGTTTTATAGATTTTCAGTGGATAAATATTTTATTTATGTCCCTTACTATCTATTTTTGATCATCACATGTATTAAATTTTTTCAAAGGGTTTATGTAATAGTAGGGACAATGATATACTCAAAAAAATCTAAATATTGATCATGAAAAGAAACCATGTTGTATTTTAAAATTGTATCTTGTGGGAAAAATAACACTATGTTTAAGTTTACACTTATAATGTTTGGGATTAATTTGTAATATTTTTTCCTAATTCAATATAATTATATTCCAAAAATATCCTTGGTAAGTAATGGAATTTATATTATGGTGGAACAATAGAACATAGCATATACACATTAAAAAATATGAAGATAATAGGAAATGACTTGAAGATCACATACCTTAGGTTCATAGATAAAAAAAATATCCAACCCTAACCATTGATCCAATATTAAATGGAAACAAACACAAAAGTAGATTAGTCCCTATAAATAGGGCTTGTGAAGCATAGATGTATAGGGAAAACTATTTAATGAATCATATAGAGAAAAAAAGTAAAATGACTCCTAGAATAACATGGGGATTAAAATAAAAATATATATAATTCAAATTCCCCAGAATCGAACATTATACTCCCTTATAAGAGGTGGAAGATTTTCTGTCACACCCTAGTCTACTCGGAGTGAAACGATGGAGAAAAATTATTAAAAATTTATAAATGTTATTATTAGAAAGTGGTAATTTATCAATTTTTAATAAGTAAAATGGTTTGGCCACACGGTTTTCCAAAAGGCTCACATACCATGTGGGATCCTCTATCTAAGGAAACCCTAAGTGGAATAGTCACCTATTCTACCTAAATGGTTTGATAAACCATATAGAAGAAGCATGGAAAACTCTATAAGTTGTAAAATCCATATCACATGTTTACCAAGGCTACATTAATAGTTTCAAAACTATGATACCCCATAAACTATGCCACGTGGTCATAGGTAATTTTTATAAACAACCATTCACCATGTGCAGTGATCCATATTTCCAAAAATTTCGAGTCTTGAACCTCCATGACAATCTAATGACCCTCCTCATTTCAAATAAACACATTTAATAAGAGTTATTAAAAAGGGTTTAACCAAAATA
The DNA here is from genome assembly GCA_963277665.1 of Viscum album. NCBI lineage: Eukaryota > Viridiplantae > Streptophyta > Magnoliopsida > Santalales > Viscaceae > Viscum > Viscum album. The sequence continues at coordinate 1,558,794,229 of OY728160.1, forward strand.
AAAATAAAAATTGTACCTCGATAATGATTGGGATCTTAAAATAACACTTTTATATAACAGTTCATCGTCATGTTACACTCACAAACATCACTATGACTCCAAGGTAAAAAGTATTCTCTACGGGGATCACAAATCAACTTCTGTCTCACAGGTTTACTCCCGAGCATGTCCATTCTTCCACAACACATACACCAAAATTGTAGACTGTCTAGGAATTAATTTGTTACTATGATCCACAATATGAATTAGTTTATCCTGAAAGGAATTATTATCATTAAGCTCTACATCATTAATATCATACATGTGAGATGATTCGGGGTGAGACTACTGAATATGCGACAAATAGACCATGTATTAATACACCGATCCCATAGTGTTAGATCCAATTGATACTATACTAGACTGATTCTTTATAAAATCATGAATTACCCCTAATTTTGGGGAACTAATATACCATTTTTCTAAATCTAATAGTGATCCAATCTTGTTGACACATTGATGAACACATGATCACCCAACAAAAACCAATGTGGTCAAGAAACCTAATTCTTATCTATTTTATATATACATTGGGTAGTCTCCATACAAATTAGGATAAACTATACATTATCTAATGCTAAATGTACCTGAATCTCCTAGGTTCCACCATAATTCAAGACACATTCTCTCAGAAGGTTTTATAAAACAAGGATATCCCACTCAAACTACCCTTCTCTTTATTGGTGGTAGGTAGTTTTCAAGAACCCTTGTGTACCTTGTAACTTCTATAATCCATTATATAATTGAGAAGTAAAATAGTGATCTTTAGATTAAATAATACCCTAATGCACCACATGAAAAACTACTATCTCTTAAACATATAATTTAACCAGCTAATTGATTGTCAAAGTCTCCTAAAGTAGTAAGAAATGGTAAACCTTTGTTAACATGTCCTTAATCATCCAACTTGTTTCACACTTATAAGGAGTCATATGTAAAACATACATGAAATTCATGGTTATTTAAACTCAATAACATTATTTAATGGGAATAAACTATAATAGGTAGATATTCAACTTGTTCTTGATATTCACCTACAGAGAAGTAAAACTTAATTTCATAAAACTTGTGATCTCCCTCCTCATTCATAGGCTCAAATACTCTCAATGAAAATTAGTGTACATTTTTTTCAAACAAGGTTTAACCACCCATATCAAAGCCCCAAAATCATACATCATCTCATATCTTAATCATATAGGTACATAAACAAATCCATGAATGTGGAAAATTTCAGCGCTATCGATGGTCTAGTCAGGAGGTAACTCCCCATCATTGGGGATGTACCCCAATACTAGTTACTTTGTATCATCATACCAACACCTCTTAATATGGATCAAAAGACAGGTATAATAGATAAATATGTGAGTGGTATGTTCACATTCCTCATCAAGACCTATATTTATCTTAGTGAATAGGGAAATAATTTTCCAAAAAGACTAGACTCTTGGACTGCCTGGGACAATGTATTCCAACACAAAGAAACAATAACCCTATTTAAATTTATTATTAAATATACTAACTCAATTTTTAATTAAAATATGTTCTCAAACCATCACTACTACTTATGATGTAGGTCACATTGATAATATATATATATATGAGGATCTAATGATTAGTATAAAAAGAACGTTTCACTCTAGTTATAATTCCAGCAATAGTTGAAGGCATAAACTAGTATAAACAAATGAAGATATTGAATAGCATAGTTCCATTAATGTGGCCTCAACATCCATAATCCATATTATACATTTCTACATCCATATGTCATTACAACCCCATGATTGATCTAGGATGCATCAAAATATTGAGTAAACTTATTACCTATTTCAGTAAAGATCAAAAGTAGTGTTGTGGTCAATAATATCTTAATTGTTTGAAAAAAAATCTTCAAATTATCTAGACTATTAAAAAATATCCCTTTCTTTTTCAAACATGAGAGAGGTTATTCCATGTGATAAAATTCCCTGATTAGCCTTTTGTATTATCTTGCTAAACCAAAAATGATTCAAATGTCAAAAAAAAATCATCGTATACTCCCAAGATACAACTACTCAATCCTTCTGAAAGTCCACTAAAACACCTTATTACAAGATGATGTGTCCCAATAAATAGACCATATTAATACAAAAGTGAAACATAGATATCATTGTGTATTGTTGATGGATTCTCAGTGTCCTCAAGACGATTTCAATAAGTTTTCCATGATTTTCTGTAGATTGAGTGTACTCTAAGATATCCTTAACAAATAAAACCATAAACTAATCCATAATTGGATAATAGAAATTCTTTATCAAGACCATGAACACAAACTGATCATTCATTCATCCCAAATGGAACAATGATGAACTCATAGAATCCATACATGATCTTAAATGTAGTAAATGATATATTAAAATGTATCATCATCAACTTACAGTACCCTAATATCAAATAAATCTTGAATAAGACACATAAACCCCTAAGATAGATAGAAAGGGAATAAATACACGGTAGAGGGTAATATTTCGTAATAATAATAATCATTTTCTACTTCTAGTAATCAACACATAGTGAAATTTTCTATCAGAATTCTATAAAATTGGACTAGAGAACTCTAAGGTGACATACATAGAAAAATAAACACTTTAGCAACAGATTATTCCTGGTGAGTATTATTATGATGAAACTCCACAGGTCTTGTTATATAAGGTGGAATGGTAATTTCATTAGATACAAATATCATCTCAATAGTGAAATCAATTTTTCTCTTAGGTGGAAACCTTGAAAAATTATTAGGAAACAAATCATGAAACTAAAACACTATAGCAGGAAGAAATACTACTATACTCCTAAATAATATAGAATGAGACACACAACTAGAGTTGTTATTATATATAAATTCTAAAATAATGGCCTTGCAATGCCAACATGGATATCCCAATATCCATGATGAATATAATGTCAACCTCTAGATATGTTAATGTTGCACTCATATGCTAAATTTCATTATGAGGCTAGTATGAAACAAAAAACATTCATTCGCAATATCATTTCAATCTCAATCATCTCAATCATGAACAAATCCCAATGGATATGGTACCCACTAATCTTAACGGACCACTCTTATAATAATGGTCATCCTACAATTGCACCCCTAATGATGTGTCAATTGACATGGCCCCATACATGAATTTTATTATCACATTAAAACAATTCACAAAATAAGAAGATATTATAGAATGTGACGTTCATATATAAATTAATTCAATACCATTTATAGAATCCATAATAATCATACCTTAGACAGTCAACGACATGACCTTGCTACAAATGGGTATAAGTTGATCTGTATGGAGCTGACATATACCTCCCCTAGATATATTATCTAAGCCTCATGTTCTTCAGTACTATATTGATATGGAAACTCATATACTAGAGTATATGTCCTTATACCTTTAATGGTGGAACTACAACTACTAGACTAATATGGGCTTGAAGATCCCCTCTCAATACCCTGCATCATCCTAGGCCCTCCACCACTGCCCACATTTTAGGGGTTCCTTAGAACCTATGTCTATGCCCTATCCAATCACATGTCTAGAACTCCACTGGTAGTTGAGGATAGTGACCCCACATGTGAATAGACATTCCATAGAGATGGTGGACCAATTTATCACTTCCTTAAGAATACTATCCTCTCCCTTGGCTACACTAACTACCACTAATGTAGCACAATTTCTCATAATGGAAATTCCTACTATATGAGGGAGTGCCACCAGATCACTGAGTTGAAGCCATCATTCCACCACTAATGTGATTTTTCAGGTTCCCCACATAAATGGAATATTAATTCACAACCTCAAAAAACATCATCAAATGGAACATATTTAACTGATACATTATCTCAATACTAAATCCATTATGAAAATATTTTTCCATAGCTTACATATCTCTAACCAATGTCATATATTTTTTGAAATTTGGTGAAGAATATAGTATAATTTATCACTAACATGGTTCCATAAGTATAATACATAATCTTTATAGCTCATTCCTATTTTAGGGTCTTAAGGTGAAGCTATTTCAAGAACAATTCACATATTTCCTTACAAGAAATTATATTTATCATCCCATCATGGATCCAGATATCCCACCTATTCTTCACTCGTCCCTACAACATATATGTTTCAAACTATATCTACTTATCTATAGTATTATAAAAATTGTGAAGGATATTTTAGATAGAGTCAATCAAGATCATAGAAATCGTAGGGCCACCTTATCTTGTTAATGTTGAAGGATGATTCAACTAGAACTCACTCATATCGTCAAATATAATCAGTGCATTCAACACTAGATCTATCACCATAAATGGAATAAATTAGTTATATGTCCCTAGGCTTAAAACGATACTTAATCATGAGTTAAATAGAGAATTAACATTTAGGATCTATTTAGGTATAGAGTTTTAGATAATTTGGCCATAATTATAACCTTAAATCTAAAATAGTACAAAATAGACACTTATTCCCAATATCTATTTATTTCATAAAATAATAACTCTTAAAAGAAAACAAGAATACATTTCTTTATATAAATCTTCTTGAATTCTCCCTTTCTCTCACAATTCCTTATTCCGAGTGAAAAACATTTCAAAAACCTAGGATAAGCATAAAAAAACTCAGTAAGGGTTAAAAATTTAAGAAATAAAACCATTGTCCATCAATACATACAAAACATAATATATTTATAATACCTCATGAAATCATAAGATTTATGAATAACATATATAAATCATAAAGGTAACTTGTTGCGTCCATATCATATATACATTGTTTCTTTCACATCTATATATGGAGTTATGTTGGAATAACCATCTGAGTATATTCCCTAAATATCTTAGGAGAAACAGTAATGTTTTCCTCTATCTTATTACCCAAGTAATTGGAGAGCTATCTCAGGCTCACCCACCCTAGGTTTATCCTGGAACCACCTGTATATATAAATAATGCCTAAGATCCATAACATAATCCTAAGACATGAACAAGCACAAAGGAAAGATAACATTTCCACATTGCAATCACAATATAAAATTTCAATGTATTGACTTAATCAATCCATTCTCAAAACCATTTACAACACCAAAATATGTAAATAGATATGGTATTTATTTTCCTTTTAAAAACATTACATCTTTTTAAGGAAGCCAGATATCAAATAATACTCACAGTGTCGGAAAGGTCGTTTTCACCATGTACATTAAAAAGAAACATTATTCTTGTCATTTAGTAAAATGATTCATAGAGAAAAGATTCCATTTGAATGAAATTAAAATTCAAAGGGTTTTATACACTGTATAAAGTAAATATTATTATAAATCAAAGTATGCCTCAATGAAAGGTGATTTAGATGAAGTCCCTTACGCAAATTCAGCAGCCTAACGTCGTCACTTTAAAATTCATAAAATGTTTTGATGGGAGAGAAAAGGGTCTATCATCACATGTAAAAAAATGTACATCAATAAGGATATATAATAACATATACCAACAAAATAAAATTTAAATTAAAAGACATATCATAAAAGAGGTCTTTGACAAGAAGTGAAGGGTGAAAGGTTCCCTTAAAAAGATCAATTTGTAAATAAAATAGATCGATTATGTGTATTCCTCATAAGTACACATAAATAAAGTATGAATAAAAGATATGATAAACAATGTTATTTATAACATAATCCTTGCATGACATAATCATTATGTATAATTTTAACCCAAAGAATGGAAATTGGATTAAGGAGTTCGTTTACCTCATGTCTCACTTGACATAATCATTCTTTAATTTCCAGAATAATAAACATAAGTTAATTATACTTACTTTAGAACCCTTTTCAAGTTTATTATTCATTTCATATCACTTATTACCATTAAATAACAATTTTTTATTTATTTTAGTTCATATCAGACATTCTGTTGGTGTTCGGAATTTTAGTCAAAAATGAACGTGTTGTAATTACAATTTGTTCATGTGGTAAAAAGTCCATTATATCTAGAATATTATTTATATATATATATATCATATATATCCTATATATATCCAGTATATATGTATTTATAATATTATAAAACATTTTGAGATAAAAAATGAAATGAACCATTAATGTAGATGGTAAGTCGTACGTATGCATGAATGCAACATTAATTTCTTTTTTTCATTTTTAAAGGAATGAAAAAATGATACATAGTTATATTATAATTCCAGTATAAGATCTAATTTTTATATGTTACATAATTTTTTTAACACAATTCTTTATATGTTATATGTATGGTTTGAACGATTCATGTCACTTTGTGGGGGTGGAAGTCCGCACTTCCTCAAATGAAATTATCATATTTACCCATTATAGAAACCATAAAGGTATGACATATAGGGAAAATATAGAAACTTAAAGAAAATATAAATATAATATATATCACATATAAATATAGTTCCATCATATTGGCCACCATGAGAAGTGGTATGAGAATATTGAACAATCATCGTTTCGTGAGGCTGTAGTTCGCCGTCCACGGAAACAGAATATTCTATACCCATTCGATGGAGTTGTGTGTATGTTTAGTTCAAAAAATTATTATAAAAAAACCTGTTATATTTAGAATATTTTTGTTTTTATGTAAGAAAAAAATAATTGAATAAGGAGTGAAGAACAAGAATAATGGAAAATAATTTTATAGATGACGTTTCCTCTTAAAAAGTGCAACTCTCTTTGATTTGATCCAAAATGCATTCTTGAATTACCTTATACCAAAGGGTAAGATTATAGGAGGAATAGGGGGATGTAGGGAGATAATTGGATCATAGTTTCTATGAGCCAAGGGGCTTGAGATGTGTGTGTTATGGGTTAGAGGTGGTGACTTTTTATAAGGGGGAGGAGGGGCTCTTTAAGAATGTTTGAAAGTATTATTTTGTTATAGAATTATTTTCTGTTTAAAAATGTCCAAAACTAATTAAATTAAAATATAAGATGAATATATGTCTAAATAAAATCATTCAATAATAATTTGATAGGTTTTGGATATTTTTTAATCCTTATCCTTTTTATTTAAGACTTTTTTACTCTTACTGTTTTATCTAGCATTTGAGACATTGAGAATAAAAATAGTTACCAAAACATGATAGATATAAAAATATAGATTGATTAATAAAATTTGAGACTCATGATAATTATTTGGCAAAATACAAGATTTCTTGTAATTTTATAATATTTAATAAAATATTTTATATTTTAAAGTATGAATTATGTCAATTTTGACACTATTCATATCATGACTTTTTTTAAAATCCATAACAAACTAATTGATTCGAAAAAATATCATTAATAAAAATATATCATGTAAATATCATCCAAAAAAATTATTTTATTACATCAAAATAACAAAATTCCATTTATTTTAACATATATAATATCGTTTATTTGAATCCTTTATTAATGAAGCAATCATTTCTTCACCATTGTTTCATAATTAAATTTATTTATTTAATGTCAAAAATAAATAAATAAAATACCATGATTTAGTAAATATATTTAGATTTATAATTACTATTTATAGTCAAGAATATCACTTATACAACAACATATAAATAAATTATTTAATGATATATGTTTATGATACATTTTTCTTAACATAAAATTAATTTTATAAAATATCATTTTCCTATGAAAGTGGATCCATTGGGTCCCAAAATATACCCATGGATTCCCATGGTTGGAAATGTATCTGCCAATAGGGTTAGGACGCATGTTAGGGTAATTTAATATTATTAAAATATTATTTTTTAACACTCATTTACCAAATTTACCCTTTAACCATGGAAAATAAAAAATTTACTGAAGTTTCTATTCATTATGTCTAAAAATAAAAGTTACGCATTTGAATAATTTGGACCTCCTGTATAAAAGTATTTAATCTATTATTCCAAATTCAAAATACATATGTTTTGAAAATTAATTTAAAATTTATTCTCATTTTCAAAACCAAAAGGTTCGTTTTTAAGAAGTAAAACCGACCAAAATATTGACATATGTTTATATCCAATTTTAAAGTGAAATTACTTTCAATGACAAAAATTAGATTAAATTATAAAATTAATAACTAATTAAACTTTAAAACTAATTAAAATTATATTCTAATAATATAAATAAATTATATTAAAAGGCAGTTTTGAATTAAAAAGATGTATTTTTCACTATGAATCAAAAAATGAACATTATCAGAAAAAATGAAAAATTTACCCAAAGTAAATTTTAATGTCCCAATTCTAAATAATAAATATATTTTGTCAAATTTAACATATAAAAGTGTCAAAAAACTATATTTAATAATGGTTCTCTATCAAAAGGTGGTAAATCGGCCTTTTAAAGAATATTGAAGTATTTAATGCGTAAAATCAGATTCATTACAATTTTAAACATCTAAAATTTATTCTATAAAAGTAAAAACATTTAACAAACATCTGTATTCATATTTTAGTAAGCTATGTTCATTTCTACCAATAAAACGGCTAGGTATTAACAACCAATTAAAATAATAAGAATATTATATTATTTTTTCAGTATAAGTAAAAGTTGTGTACAACGTAATATTTCAAAGAGAATCGTTGTTACATATTTAGAACGCTATCATACATAGCATCCTCTTGAAAGTAAAATTAATATTTAATTCAAAAATATTAATAAATATGAAAATTTCATATTCTTGGTTTACCTGGGATGTTACATTAGAGATTTTATCATGTAATTTTTATTCTTCCCTATCACTCAGATCCAACGGGGAAACTAGTCCCACTACCATAGGTGAATTCTCATCAAATCTCTTTTGTCTTCCTACTGGAAAATGTCTCTATAGAGGGATCTATCTACCATAAAAACACATTTTTTTGGATAATAAAATATAACATACATGTTTATAAAGAATATGGGTCACAATTGAATTTAAAAAAAGGTCAGATGTTGTATCCCAAAAAATGTGTCATCAATACTTTCATATCACCCTGCTTTCCCTATCCAGGGTCACTGGCTATCTCAGGGTAATATCAGTCTTCCAATTCATATTATTTATATTTAACATTATTTTAAAAATTAAATTTACCTCCCACTACAAAATAATTTAAACCTATTCATTAGGAACTATCTCATTACAACTAAAAAATATATATGAAATAATCTTTTCTAACACATCCTTGATTTTCTCTATTTTAATGAAACTGACCAAACATGATTTTTGTTATGTTTCTAATGTGAATGACATCACATGTATCTATGAGTTCCTGAAATTATGCATTAATAAAGAATATCATGCCAAACCATCCCATGTATGAAATATTATAAATCAATAACACCATACAACAACTGTTTCACCCAAGGTAAAATACCATTTCAACTGTAACATAATAATATCTATAATAAAAATTTCATTATAAGAGACTTGGTTTTTCTGCTGCACATTGGTTAGATACTCCAATGAATTAACACATTACCAAGCTATGACACATCTTTGTATCATATCCAAATCCCCCAAAAAGTATATTAATATACAATACATTATTCTATGATACCATATCATACTATTTGATTCTTAATCACTATGAATAGAAGACAAATTGGTTCAATATGTGAACTCAAGAGTGACTCCCTATATGGAAAATGATACTAAGTAATAGAGATGCTCTAATGAGAAAAGTGGGGAGACTATAACTGCTTTAAAAAATTAAAAATAAATTGACGACATAATATATTATAAATTAATTGTTTCAAATAAATTTAGTTTCACTAATAGCGTTCACTCTATCCAAATACAAGTTTAAACGACCAATTATATAATATTAATATATTATTATTTAATGTGAAAGTTATCACAAAGAAATTGAATTAAAATGAATCAATATGAGTAAATATATTATAAGAAACACAGATATTACATATTTATAAAATTAATTATTCAGTATTAATTTAATAATAAAATAATATAAAAACCAATTGAAAATAATGGTGGTGGTTTACTAACAAACTATCTTATGAGAGAAATGTCTGTGCACAATAATGAAATAAAATGATAACTATGGGTGAATTATTTTAATTAAAATTTTAAAATATATATTTAATATAATGTTTTAAAATTCATTTTTTATGATTCATGGGATAAGAATAAATCATGTTTTATGATTAAAAACTATTTTTTTATGAAAGAGGTTTTCAACTGATTTTTAAAACATATTTTAAAACTGATTTCTTACATGAACATATATGGACTTTTATAATATGGATTCTATAATTAGAATTTATCGGATAAAATATGATAAATTGGTCTCATTTTTAGGCTTAATGAATAGTATCAACAGTAAAATTTATCACCACAGTAATATGAAAATCCTATTAATATAGGATAAATCTATGTAGTAAGGATATAGTTATTCATCATAATTATTATTGGATGAATTTAATTCAACCCTTATCACCTTATGCTAATAATAAATTTTTAATGGGAACCATTCTATTTAAATGACTTATATAATATTAATAATAAAAACATGAAAAATTCAATTATCTTACCATTACATTATTATTATGCATGGAAAAAAGAAATATATGAAAAAAACTAAATTCTTATTTTGAGCGTAATTAATTTATTTCCATGATATATATTTAATAATATTTTTTAGTAGATAAAAAATTAAATAATTTCTCATGATACACTGAGGTAATATTTCTTCAGTTAATAGAAAAATATAATTAACAATTTTAAAGTATTATTGGTAATATATTTTGAAAATAGTATGGTGTTATATGAATTTATATATTAATATGAAATAATATTGTTGTTTTAATGGATCACATTAAAATTGAAACTTTTTCATTATGCCTTTCAAGAAAAATTAAACGAATAATGTCAAAATTTATAGTAATAATATTTTCTCTAAATAAGAATTTATAAAATTATTTTAAAGGAAAACATTATTTAAATAGGATTAGGTGGATAATATATGCTTTATAATTTAACAACTTGACAATTTATAAAAAAAATTCCAACTTATAAGAGAGATTATAAACTTTTAGCAGTGAGAAAGATGTTTCCACGATTAAAGTTAAAATGGGTTAACTAAGGGGTTAAACCAAATTTATGTGGTTTAAAAAGCACCTTAAACAAGTAAAAATATATTAGTTGACTAGATTTCAACCACATACATCATTAAATTTTAATCCCATTCCATTTGGATGAATATAGAAAAATATTTAATTTATAATATTTTAATCTTATAGGAAATCCCATTGGTTCCCCTTCCCTCAATTAGAAAAGGGAACCCCAACCCCCTTTCGGTTGTTTTCACCACTTTATATATTAAATCATCAACATACCATACTAAAGTTTCTTTTTTAACTCACATCGGAAAATTATAAAGTTTTTTCTATTACCAAAGGCCAATCCTATGCTCTTTTTTAGAGGCCCATTCAAATAAGAGGAATTTAATTTAACCAATCACATTATTTTTTAACTTTTTTTTACCTTAAATAATTATATTGTACTAATTAAAGTATAATAGCTTCAATATAATAGTACATAACCGAAAATCCTATATCCTATGCTAAAATCATTAACATTACATTTCCATCTTTGATACTGAAGAAGGTTACCCTAATTGTTTTCATCCAAACTGTTAGATATCAAAAGGAAAAGTTGGATATATTACATTATGAAGAAAATTTTCGGATTATAGTTTTATATAATTAGTAAATAATCATACATACCCTTGTATATAAATGATAATTTATCCCACATATGATATCTTTTATTTTCCACATTTAGTCATCGTCATAATCCATTTGAAGCCCTTCTAAGTACAATTCAATCTACATCATTCTTAATGACCTAGTGAAAAATAAATATGAGAAGGGTGACCCCAAATTCATAGTAAGGATATAAATAAGAATTCAAAATTGAATGACATCAATGATTATAAAATGTTCGAGGTTGCATAATCAGAGTGCATTAGGGAATCATGAAAGAAATCATACCCATTAATACCTAGATAATCAATCATGAATCTAGGGTATAAAGATTAAACATATAACAGATTCATTGGAATAAATAATAATTATCCACTTGATATCATTCTTGATAAAAGGAAACATTGTCATATCATGGAGAGACTAGATAAAATTTATTTTTATATTAGAACATCATCATCATATAACCCTTTCAGAACCCTTTCAAATTTGAAAAACTATACTACTAACTTTCGGTATAACTCTACACAGAATATAATCATTATAGAATGCATTGGAGTGCTATTTATGCGCACCCATCATAAGTGTTATATCAGGCTCACACGGTGTTATCTCGGTTCACCCCTCATATAAGATACAATGGGTTCACATGGTGTTATCCGAGAACACCCATTGTATAATCTATAAAAGGATTATCGCATGCTATTTACCCTCACCGATCATATACATATATTCCACGAACCAAAACATCAAAAAGTGATATGATTTAACATTTCAAAAAAACCCATAAGAAAAATAATGATTCCTTTCATAACTTAGTTTACCTATAGATAGGAAAAATAATACATGATAATTTCAATGAAACCTGATTAACCCATGTAAAAGAAATTGGTTCTATGAAAATAATTTTCAAATAAGATTATACCATGAAAAAGAAATGGGATCCATAAAAATATGTTTGAAACAATCTTAATCCATCAAGATAAAAAATGATAATGATATCATTACAAAATATCCCCATTAGAGAATAAGTAATAAAAAATGATGTCATTTATATGGAAAATTATTTTCAAATATATTTTGGAACATTTATTAAGGAAAATAACTTTTCATGGAAAAATATATTTTTAAAATTAAAAATTTATAATATATTGTTAAAATCATTTTCATTGAAGATAACCTAGAAAGCATTAAAAGATGTTATAAAAATCAATTAAAAATTTTATTGAGAAACACATACTTCCAATTTTGAATAAAATATATAAAAATTATTTAAAAACAATTTATTTTAAAATAAAATTGAAACATTTTAAATAATATTCAATGAAATAATGTTCAAGATGGAAATAAATCTATTCAATCTATACATTTTAAAACAAATATTTCATTCGTGTTTTCAGTAAAAGACAATTGAAATTTCATAGAAAAGAACATGAATATTTGTTTCAAAAAATTATGTAAAAATTAAAACATTGGTTAAATGTATTCAATAAATAATTTTAAGAATTATAAAAAAATTGATAACATTTTCATAAAACACGGTATTGAATTAAAATAGTTTTCGACCAAAGAAGTAAATAAAGGCGATTTTTTGTAAAAAAAATTCCTATATTATTTTAAGTACTAAAAAGTGAATAAATGGAACTATTACTTGAAAAATATCATGAATAACTATATTATAAGAAAATATATTGATTTTTTTCATGGAATAAAAATAATTCCCCCAAGGGAAACATAAACAAAAACAATCCAAAATAATGAAGAGGCCGTGAAATAAACCCTTACCACTTTGCAATATTTTGAATCATAACACCACAAAAGAAATAACATTAAATTAAACTATGATTTACATGAATTAAAATTTTATTATGAAATAAAATTCAATGTGGGAAGTATATACACAACAAAAATGAAATAAGTGGTGAATATGGTAGCCGTCTCATAGAATTAAAAGAGAGACAAGAAATATCTAACCTATGGTGTAGACCTTCAATGTAGGTCCATTAACTCCCATATAATAAGAATATTTCAATTATTTTATTTATTAATAATATTTTATAGTTTTAAAACCTTATAATTATGTCGTTTATTTTATTTATTTGTAATCACATATTCAAATACTGAATTATTAATGTCCAAGACAGGTTTTTAATAACGTTTTGTTCATTGTTTCAAAAGGTCTTTGGTGTGTTGAATGTCAAAAAAGAGGTCTTTCTTAAAATAATATCAAAACTAATAATTATGAAATATTAAAAAAATTATTAATCATTTAAAATATTACATCCAATCATAAAAAATGGTTTGGAAAATGTACTACATTGCGATCATGGTGGTGGTATGTCATACGTTAACATGAGTAATGTTTTCATTTTTCATTGACAATTATAGGAAGAAGTTTTTTATTATTTTATATTTCTATAATTATCATAATATCAAAAATATAAAATTATTTCCATATATTTACTTATATATATCATCCATCTGATTTATGGATGAAAAAAAATCACATAGCTTTGTGGAGGAGGTACTCCACACATCCACAAACAACATTATTATTTATTAGTGTAAGAATAAAGAATATATATTTTATTTTGATAATGATAAATATATTATCAAATTAGTTATTATTTCATTTATATCACATATATTCAATAAAATTATCCTTATTTCCTTCCATGTAATGTTTTTGTGAAAAATGAATCACATCGCATCACGGGGTAGTAGTATGACGTACACACGAGTGACGTTATCGTATCCTATGCATAATGGAAATAAAAAAAATTATATATGATATAATTTAAATATTTATATAATTATGTCATAAATATTATATATATACATTAAATTCATCATTATACCCAACCGTGAGAAGTGGTAATCGATAAATAAAGGACATCGGTTCATGGGGTCGTAATCCTCTGTACACATATTGATGATTTCATAAACCATTTGATGGGTATGGTGAATATTGTAGGTCATGAACATAAAATAACAAAATATAAATATATTTTCTAAACTATGGTTATTATATCATCATGTTATAATAATATTTGAATGATGTGTAGGAATAAAAAATTCTCATTGAAGAACATCACTTCTTCTTCGTGTGACCTCCTTAGTTTTTTCACCAAATCCCTCCATGGTTGAATTTAATCAAAAAATAAGTCTTCTTGGATGAGTGTAAGGATTTAAAAAAGTTATTAGGATAGGTATTTTCTGAACCAAAAGTGTTTTAATGTGTGAAGAAGTGGGGGGAATGAGATCCCTTTTATAATTTATGAGAAGTGATATTTTTGTAAATACCAAAAACTATTAAATTATCAGAAGTCAACATCACCAAAAGTTTCTGTAAAATTATAAAATTAAATGGGTTAAAGAATTATGTGGTCAAGAGACATCTCCCCAAAAAAACTTATAATAAACATGTTGTTATTTATGTCCTTAAGTTTACTTAATATTACGTTTTTGGTTTTTCACTACGCTAACTATTTTTTACCCTAGGTAAATTATCCCTCAAGATTAAAATGAAATAATACTTATTATATAATTTGAAACATTAAATTTAAACAGAAAATCAAATTTCATAAAAAAACCCTATTTCTCTTGAAAAATAATTTTAACATAGGTGTATGTAATATGAAAAAATGTCATTTTAACAATAATCGTGCTCATAGATTTTTTACTATTTACGGTTCAAGAAAGAGAGTTCTTTTAGGAATATAACATCATAAATATTTATAAATTAATTCAATTAACATGGTAGAATTTTTTTAGGAATTATAAATCCTATAATAAAATTTCATTTGCTTTCTCCATTAATTAAATAATTAATACATCAACGTTTCATAAGTGTTAAAAGTAATTATTTGCTTACTAGAAATTTAAAATAAATTACCCTCCGAAAATTAAATTCATTTTATTAAAATTTAAAATCTGTATTCATATATATCCTTCTTATTTCCCTATGTGAAAACATAATTGAAATTTAAGAGAAAGAGTGTGGCATTTTCCATTTTCCTTTTCGTAAATAATTATATAGGTAAATTTAATGGAATAGTTTCTTAAAAAACAAGAAAAATATATACTAAGTTAATAATGGTAGAAATAATTCCTGGTAATTGGTTTTTTAGCAATTTTAAGGTTATCTAAACCCATATATGATTATTTTAACCCCACAGAAAATCATATTTTTACATTAACAACGGTAATTAATTTTTACTATTTTGTTATTAATTTTGGAGAAAATTTATATTGGCCATATTATATAATATAAATAACAATGATTCAAAACATTGAATCTATTTTACCAAATTAAATTTATATAATATTAAAATTTCAATTTGAAATAAACCCTACAAACATAATGAAAAATATTTTTTCTAATATGTGTATTATTCTAGAAAAATTATGATTTTGTATTTACTCTATGAATTAAAATAAACATTTTATTAATATATATTATTTTTTATTGATTTATAATAGTCATATTTCACTTAAAAATCATCATTACAGTTTTTTAAATAATTTTTTAGGTAAACACTATAAACATTAAAACATCTTTCAGAAAAATTCCCTTTTTAAATAGAAAGATAAAGTTATACTAATACCGAAAAAGAATTTGATTATAAAGAAAATTAGCAGATAAAAATAACTAAATAATTAATATATTACATGAAACCATATTCAAAAAATAATAATTCAATTAAATTTATCAATTTTTTCAAAATGATAATACATTTTTACCAAAATCATAATTTCTCACTAATCACTTAAGATCCAATATTTTAAAAAACCATAATTTTATGCAAAATAAATATTGATATTCTGATTAAAAAATAAATTTATTTTTATAAAATTCATTTTATAAATCATTAAAAAATTAATTAAATTTTTTCATATAAATGGATAAAAATAAATTTTGAATAATACATGTTTTAGATAAATAAATTACAATACTAAAATTGAGTGATTATGTAGAAAAAAATTATCAAAAGTATATATTGAGTAAGAAATATATAAATATATATCATAATTTATTTAACAATATTAATACCCACAAATTTATTGACTAGGATATAATAGTTATATATATCATGGGTCGTTTAAGATCATTGTTGCGTGTTGAATACGCTATAGATCTTAGTTTTATTTTTTGAAAATATCACGGTGTTACATCCTCTCCCAATTAATAAATCTCATCCTCAAAATCTAATATATTTTATCAACATTTGAAATTTGAAAAAATATTTTTTTGGAAACCCACATCCAAAATAGTTTAATAAAACATCCTCTTGATAAGAGATAAAAGGAAATAGAATGGCCATCTGGAATAATGCCTTATAGATTCCCAAAAAAAGAGACCATAGGCAGGAATTTAAATATTTTTACATGGAATAAATGGGTGAATAATTATATATTTTTATAGATATCATTGATCATAGGAAATTTAATTTTTAATACAAAGTTAATCACCTCAAATCTATAAATCCCTAATGATTGAAAAGACCCTTAGTACATCTAAATTGAAGACGCTAGGATAATATAATTTTTTAAGATCCTTTTCCAGGAGATGATTAATTTTTTTACCATATATACTAAAAACATTATTAAATATACATACATGAGAAGAAAATTTTCATCCTTTATCCAACTTCCACCACAATCTCATATTTTTTCACTAAATGATGAGTACTCATGATGATTTTGTTCATTCTCAAAGAACTAAAATCAACCTTTAATGGCCCCATAATAATAAAATTCATAACCAAGCTATTACACCTATCATTAGTCATTAAACAAAACTAAATAAGTCAGAAATATGTGTGATAATTCCTAGAATGAATAAACATTAATATTTTTAAGTAATAAATTACCCTTTAAAATTAAACAATTATACCAAAAGTGAAATCATTTCATAAAAAAATAACCCTATACACAAAATAACCTTGATAACATTAAAATTAAATATTTTTTAACATAATGTTCATATCCTACCTTTCATTTTTCAAGAACCAAAATATGGCAATATCTATTTTAAATAACATTAATATCTTAATTAATAAATAACTTTTAATTATTATGTTTATTTACATGGTAAAACATTTTTCCAATAATTACCACAATATCAACGATCATATAAACCATTATGATTATCAATAAAATACAACTTATATAGAAAAATTAAATTAATACATAAACTAAAAATTTTTCATTACATATATTTAAACTTAGTAAAACATGTCCAAAAAATTCATTAAGAACTTTAATATCTCATTAATTAAAACCTCAAAGGGGTGTTTAAGACATTTTAACTTATGAAAAAAAATTAATCTTATAAAAAAGTGATGGGATCCATAACTATTAATATAACCTCAAATGAAGATATTATAATATCCAAATTTATTAAAACATAAATCTAATACCTTCTTTCACATCCTCTTACATACACTCCAAGATCCAGTGATTAATTATTACACTTTACATTTTCTTCTTTGATAGTGATGATGGGACCCAGTTTTTCTTCCATCCAAATATTAAAACATGAAAAAGAAAATAAATATATATTATATTATCAAGGACCTTATTGGTTTACTTTCATATTAAATTGGAATAAGATCATAAATAAACAATACCCATGTCGTTAAATAAGAATTTCTCCAACATAATCTCGCATTTCATACTCTATATTAAGTAATCATCATCATCCATATAAAACCCTTCTAAAAATATTTATTCAACATCATTATTGATGACTTATGAAAAAGTAAATATATTAAGGGTGAGCTCAAATGATCATTAAGTGTAAACATTGGCACTTAAAATTTTATTTCATCAATTAGGATAAGAAGTACCTGAGAAAACAATCAGAGTCCAAGAGTGAGTCATAAATGAGCTCATAACCATAAATACCTATATTATAAACCGTTAAATCATGGTATAATAGTTTAATAAATAACATAGTAACAAGAATAAATAATCATAATCTATGTGATCTTAATCATTATCAAAGGAAAACATTATAATTTCTTTTAAATCATAGATAACATATATTGGTATCATAGAACAGCATCATCAGAGTACCATTACATAACACATTGAATTGGTATTACCAGAAAAATTCTATCCAATATAATTACCTATAAAACATAATAATTAATCAATTCATTAGAGAACTATCTATGTGCACCCATTATATAAACTATATCTTGCTCATCTAGTGCTATCAAGGTGCACCCATCATTAAAGATATTACAAGACCACTCGATGCTATCTAGAAGCACCAATCATATATGTTATAATGGGATCACACTATAATAACTTGGAACAACCATTTAAAAAGTAATTCATAAGAACAAAAAAAATAATAATGTACCAAGATCTATCATTTCATTATAAAACCCATCATAGCAATCATTATTACCTTTATAACTGGTTTAAACCATCGAATGGAAATGGGTTCCTTGACAATCTCATTGAAACAATATTAACCCCTATGAAAGTAACTATGTCCATTAAAATCTATTTTAAATGGTATTATCCCCTAAAAAATTCTCCATAATAATCACATTGAAACATGATATGTAACATCTATTGTTTCATAAAAATAAATACTACGTTTGATAGCGTACATGATATGCCACATTAAGCATAAAAGAACAACTAAAAATTATTATATATTTGATAATGTTATAACCTAATAATTAGAATAGAGGGAAATAAAATTATTAACTAAATTATGGAAATATGTATTACACATGTGTATATATTTAATTCTTTAGTAACTAATTATTTATAAATGAAAATTAACCACTTTAAAAAAAGGATATGTTTTTTCTGAAAATCTATTTAAATGTAAAAAGGGTGTGTCTTATGCCAATAAGTAAAAAAACAATTCTGGTTGGATTATATCAATAAAATATTTATATAATATATTAAATATAATTTTTAAAATCCATCTTATGTTTTTTATATAAATTATAAAAAACAAATATAATTTTATGCACAAAAGAATTATTTTTCTAACAAGTCTTTTTTTCTACCTTCTAATGGATTGCTTATTTTAAATCTAGTTTTGACACATTCATAAATTATATATGAATAAATAAGATTCTTATTTCACAGTGGAATATCAATATTTATTTTATTAAATTTTTTAGTATTATTCTGATAAGTTTCTCGTTTGGATGAATAGTGGTAAATATAGGATTTTAATTGGAAACAGTTGTTCAGTCTAAAAAACCTGTATTGTTAAATTTTATTTTTAATGGGATTTAAAGTATAATTAGATCAAATTTTTTTATCATATTATAAAATATAGGACATTATAATAAAATTCACATTGAATTTGGATATCAAAAACATCTTAATATTTGGAAAATTTGTTCTCTAAAAACTTGTTTTCTTTTTCCATTAATGGGATTAATTTTAAATTAATTATTAAAACTTATCTATTATTAATTTTTAGAAATTTATTTAATATTTTTAATTATTGGTTACAAATTATTTAATTAGGTTACTTTTATTTTTTTACATTATGAATATTAAATTTAGTAATTTTTTATTAACAATGTTAAAGGTAAATTGGGCAATATAGCGTAAATATAATATTATAAATATTAAAAAATTACACTTGCACTTGAAAAAATTTCATTAGATGAGTGGGTGTCGATGAAAATCTTCATGTACTGAAATTGTAACCTTTAGAAGCCACATGGATGATAATATTATATTTATTATATTTTATTTAAATAGAATTCAGTGATGTGATTATCATATATTTAATAAATATATCATTTTTAATATACTTTTATGTAGAAGATAAATTAGACAATAAATATTCATTTCAAATATAAACTATTTATATTAATCATGATAATTTATTTTTAAATTTTATGGAAGAAAAAATTAAAATGTAGGCTTGCACAATGATAATTCATTAATTATTTAATTAATTTAAATGTCAAATAAATGATATTAAAAATAATATAATTAATATAATTAATGTCATCCAAAAATTTTATAGATAACAATGACATGATAGTGATGTTTTTAAAAAAAATTATAATGATACTATGGTATTTTGATATTTTAAAAAAGTCATGTAACGAATGTTGTCAAAAATAACATTAATGATATTTTAAAATAAATAAAATTATGTTAAATGATATATAATTTATAAATATATCCATTTTGTAAAAAATTATAAGGATAAGGATTAAAATTTTATCAATGATAAATTTTTGGTTTTTTCCTTTTTATATTAATTATATTAACCCTCAATGTGTAAATTACATGATCCCATGATAAGAGTTAAAGGGGTTAAATAATTATTAAAACAAAAAAGATAAGGATTAAAAAAATAAAAAAACCATGTATAATTTTAAATTTTTTAATTTATTTCAATCCTTATACATTATATTTTCAATTTAAATCAATTTAGATACATTTTTTATAATATTTATTTATATTAATTTAATATCTTGAAGAATTCCAAGACTACTAATCCTCTATCTTATAATTGGGTTCCTTTTATTCATCTTTATTTACACATGAAAATATATTTTTATAAGAAAATAGCTACCCAAATACCATACTATAACACCTCCCCACTTTTTGGGGCTCGTTGTGGTTGTACACTCACCTTAGTCGTGTGAAGGTATTAATCAATGGAGTTTGCCCGATGAAAATGTTATGCTTTTAATTAAGTGTTTTTGTTTTATTTCTTCTTCCACTTCCAAAAAATACTCTTACACCATGATGAAATAATAAATCAAGAATCCTATATTAAATAATATTTTTATTATGTTAATATCATCAACCAAATCCATTTCTGCCTCTATTAAATGGGAAAAGAAGAATCATTCGTGTGTACAGTGAACTACTACTTCCCAAACTGATGTAATTCATTTTTCATCACCATCACTCAAGACCTATTATAATTAGGGGATTCAATTCAATATATGATATTCAAGAAATATTTATCATTATTAAAATATAATATACAATTTATTTTCCTACCATTCAATGCATGGAAAAATGGTAAGGTAATTTGTCCATATGTGTGAACTATCACCTCCACGAATGGATGTTATTCGTTTTTCATCACCATGTCACATTAATAATATATATAATTATATTTTAAGAAATAATATAATATATATTAAATTATTTTCATTATTTAACATAAAAATTAATGTAACCTGATTTCCATAATGATCATTGAAAAATGAAAACATTACTCAAGCATACATAAAAATCATTTTCTCTATGATTGTAACGTAGTTAGTTTTCTATATCCATACATAATAAATGGATTTAGAATTATAATCTATTTGTAAAATTTATTAAAATATCATTAATATATTTTTTGGATATGATGGAATAATAACCACTTCCACTATTGACATCACACAAATGTCATTTTGGACTCAGGTTCTGGATATCATCCAAACATCTCACAAGAAATTAAATAATTAAGTAATTATTATAACACTATTATTACTGATATAAGAGGAATAATAATATTTAAAAAGGTTATCAAGAATTAAAATAAATAACCTAATTTTATTATTTAGGTTGATAATGAATGTACGTGATGATCCAAATTCAAGGAAAGGCACATCATATCAATCTCCGTTCATTGAGGAATATTTTGATGTTATACACCAAAATACATTTATGAGGTCTATATAAAGCCCCCATTGACATATAATATTATTAATTTATTTATTAACATGTTATTTAATGTTTTTTAAAATTTTATTCTCCCATCGGGCGTACGATTTACATTTTTAAAGTGGTATAAGACAATTTGAGTGTTTAAAAATATAATTTAATTATCATTCCACCATGTATATATTCTTGTTATTATTTTTCATTATATAAAATTATTGTAAAGTAAATTTTATATATATTTTGAATATCATTCAAATTTTTTCCAAAAGAAATATTTTTACAATTTTATATGGAATATTTTTAAAAATGACAAAAGGAATGTTCTATTATTATCAAACGTCATGATAGAAACTTTTCAAATTTTATGGTTGTTATTTTATTATCATATTCCATCTCAAGATTTCATGTTTCCTTAAATGAAATAAATATTAATTTTTTTTATTATTTTGTTATTTAAAATGGGTGTTTAATTAAAAGGGTGTTTTTTTATTGAATATAGGTTCTTTAAAAAATGGTATTATTATCCAAAAGATTTTTCCATATGGGGTTAAATTTGTTATTCAAAGGGTATTATGATGAAAATAATCTATTAATTATATTGTACATTAGAATTATAGGGAATATTAAATTATGATATAGAATATACATGGGGTTTCCCAGATAACACTTGATAATCTCATTATAGGTTAACATGGGGGGTCTAGAGGGCATCGGGAATGCCCATTATAGCTTATTATAGGGTGGCACATATAGTATCGACTAAGCCCTTTATAGATTCATAACCAGAATGTATTGGGAAATCGCATTACAGAACAACAAGGGATGGCCCAGATGACACTGGGTAAGCTCGTTATAGCTTAACATGGTGTGGTATAAATAGTTTTGGGTAAGACCATAATATCATAATTGAAATTCATCCATGTGGTTATTAAAATTGAAAGGGTTTTGAAATGGTTTTATATATATATGATTATCTATGTCAACTAAAGTATTTTTAATTAAATGATTTGGGTTTTAATAAATTTTATTTAGAAAAATGTGTTTTTTTCTTTTTGTGAAAATGTTTATTTCATATTATTATTGAACATTGAAGATAAAGGTAATCGTTATATGAGTTTTCATGTTTTCTCCAAAGTAATGGATTCCTTCATTTTTATATCTCTTAATGGGTTTTTAAATTATATTAATTGGACATAATATTGATACAGACAATAAATATTTCATAATAAAATTATTATAGATGTATCTTGAAAAGAAAACATGAGTTGTTTTAAAACGGTTTCCATATGTGAAAAAATGGATACTAAGTAAGAGTTTCCACGTGTGAATTATGGTTTTATTATGAATGAGTTAGTAATAATTCATTAAAACTAAAAACTGAAAATTTATTTTGTAAAGGAATATCATTTCTGGTCTTAAAATAACTAGAATAAGTTATGTTCATGGTCGGGTCTTCACAGTTGGTATTAGAACAAATTTTAGATGTATTTGGAGAATTTGATGTTTTCCTAAGTGTTTTGGATATCATCATCGGTTTATAATTCTTATATTGATCATATATTTACTGTCATATAAACAATTTTTGAGGCTTCAAGTTATGAAATTTTAAGGTGACTAATGGTGTTTTTGGAGACATTGATTTTTTTGAAAAATCTCGGTTATTACATTTTTGAATGAGAAATGAACGGCATTAGATTAACATTGAGGTTAAGATATGTTATTATAATTTTTGGGATTTTATAAAATTTTGGTTTTGTAATATGATTTATATAATTCTAGAAAAAGGGAAACTCACAATATGGTTGACAACTATTTGCCTTTTGCAAGGTCATAGTAATCGAACCCACAATCGAATAGCGACAAGGGTTCATCACCTACAACTCTCCTATGTGAAGTTCCAATTAATAATAATTTTCCTTTTTACTAAGAAAATTAATGGATGAAGAATAATTTGATTTTGTGAATATATATGTTATCAAGTCTATAACCATGGGATTGGAAAATGATTTGTTAATTAGGCAATTAATCTTATTTGGGAAGACGTTCACTATTTTGGGAAATATATATGATCACGTTAAAAAGAATAACCTGGAATATTTTTTATATTTAAACATTTAATTAAAATTTGTAGTAATATATGATTTTATTTTAGAATTATGGTGATTTGGGATATTTTTTGGAAATAATTATAACATCATAAAGATTGTGTCATTTAGTTATTTACATTGTTGGTATGAGATATTAAGAGTTATTCATATTATTTGGAGATAAATTTTTTATTTATCTTAGAATATTATTTCATAAAATAATTTATGTGACTCAATTTCCATATATAAATTTTATTGAGGAATTATAATTATAGTTATTGTTTAAAAGATATATGTTGAACTTTGGGTTTCACTGTTGAATTTTGGAGATTGAGGTAGTTTTTCTACAAATTAAAGTTTATTATTTTTGGATAATTATCTCAACTTATCCCAAAACATTTGGTTTTGGTTAATTTTTCATGGAAGGAGGAAAATATGGTTATATCTATTTTGATTTTTTGATTTTTGGAAGTTGATTATAATTTTTAAATCATGAAAGATACAACTTAAATACTCATCATTTGGAGAAAAATCTGAATTTGTGGTGGAAGTTGATTAAAGGATGAAATATTACATGTCATATAAGTTTTTTTGTTATTAGTCCAATTAGGAAAATAATTCCTCAACTCTATGAAAATGATCATAAAGCAAAAAAATTATATGTTTAATTTTCTTACTATAAAATCAATGATATTTTAACCTATTACTTTCTTATGGTTTTGTGATTGTTAACATTATAATGACCATGTCCTCTATCACTCTCCACCAGTACATGAGAGTAAGTTTTCTCTTACATGTCTAGGTTTTCCTATATGGAATCCTAGTTTGTTTTATCTCAGGTGACCTTCCTACTTCTCGTTCTTTATTTTAAATTTGAATTTTTATTGACAACTATTTCAATATAGGATTTCAATAAAGGTGTTTTAAAAAGTCAAACCCTAGTTACAATGCCAGAATTCAAGATTTTGAGGACTCAATTTCCAAATGGGGTAATAGTATAACATTCATAGTTTTTAGAAATGAAATACTATCTTCAATAGCATATATCATATTCCACGTAGTTTTTAAACAAAAAAACTAATGTTATTATTTATTTGTTACAATTATGACCTAGAAATTAGAATGAAATGAAGGAATAGTTTTAAAAAAATTATGAAAATATGGTTTACACATGTATATATAAGTAATTATTTTTGACCAATTAATTAAAATTAAAATTAATTCCTTTAAAAAATAAAAAGAAATTCTTTTCTAAAATACTATTTAAATATGCACAAATTTGTTTTATACAAATAAATATAAAATCACTCTTATTAAATTATATTAATGAAATATATATATATATATATATTAAATAAATTTTTTAAAATATTTTATATTTTTTTCTATACATGATATGAAAACACATCTACTTTAATGCATAAAAGAATTATTTTTCTCAATAGGTAGTTTTTCCGCCATTTGATGACACACTTGTATTAAATATAGTTTTGGAACTTTTATAAATTCTATCCAAAAAATAAATACTTATTTGAAAGAGGAATATCAAAAATTAATTTGGAATGATTTTTTATAATTTTCTGTCTAGTTTCGTGTTTTGATGAATAATGATAATATTGGATTTTAATTGAAAACTGTTATTTTGTCTAAATAATCTGTAGAGTTAAATTATATTTTTATTGGATTTAAAGTATAATTAGTTAAAAAATTTATCATTTAATCAAATTTATTTTATTATAATAAATTTTTCATTGAATTTGAATATAAAAAATTTCAGTATTTTGATCATTTTTACTTTAAAACTCCATTTTCTCATTTTGTTAACGAGATGAATTTGAAATTTATTACTAAAAATTATTTGTTTTCAATATTATAATATGATTTTAATATTTTCAGTTAGTGGGTTAAAATTAATTAATAAGGTTCATTTTATTTTTGGATATTATGAATAGTTACTTTAGTAATTTTTGTTAACATGGTTAAAGGTAAATTAGGTAATTAAGGGTAAAAATATTAGAAAATTACCCTAACAGTTGAAAAAATTTAATTACATGATATTTTATAGAAAAAAATCATCCTTGGTTTGAAATTATATCCTTTTAAAGACACTTGTACGATAGTATGACTTTTATTATTTTTTATTTAAATAAAATACAAAGATGTCATATATATATTTTTAATTATTATATCATTTTTAATATATGTATCTATAGAACATAAATTCAACTATAAATAATTATTTTAAAGATGAAATATTTATATTCATCATGATGATTTGTTTTAAATTTTTATTTAATAAATAAGAAAATTAACGTCATGTACTATGATGATGAAATATTTGTTTAATTAATATAAATATAAAATAATTGATATTAAAAAAAATATGATAAATATAATTTGATATAATTTATGTATTTCATGAATTTTATAGATTAATTTGACATGTTATTAATTTTTTAAAATAGTTAGTTCCACGATATAATGTTGTTAGGTTAATTTTAAAAAGTCATTAATGATTACTGTTAAAATTGACGTTAATGATATTTTAAAATAAATAAGATTTTATTAAATGATAAAAACTTTATAAAAATATCAATTTAAAAAACTATTTTTTCAAGGTATCTAATTTCATCAATGATACATTTTTGGTTATTTTTTAATTTTATAGTAATAATATTAACCCTCATAGAGTAAATTATAAGATGTGAGAATAAGAGTTGAAGAGGTTAAATAAGGGTTAAAACAAAAAAGATAATGATTAAAAAGGTAATCCAAACTTGTCTAATTGTAATTGGATGAATTTTTTTTACCCATAATAATTATATCTTTGAAATAAATCATTTTTTATCCATTTGGATTATAAAATTAATGTATATTATTTTAACATTTTGATGTGTTCCGAGAGTACCCCTCCCCTCTCTTATAAAAGTGAAAATATTATTCTCTTCATTCTCCCGTAAACTCCAATTTTTTTCAGAAAATATTTACCCAAATCCATATCTATAATCAATACCCTCCTTTGATAGATCCTAATTTATTCACACCACTCTCATTATAGGTGTTAAGGTTTTATTCATATGGGATTGTCCAAAGAAAAGGTTTCATTTTTAAATTATTTTTTTTTGTTTTGATTCTTCTTCAACATGAATTAATTATTCTAACACGAATAGGAAATAATAAATTTGGTATCCTAAATATATTTTTATTTTATTATTTTAATATCAATACCCAAATCCATCTCCACTTTTATCAATTTGGATATGAATTATAATTCGTTTGTAAGGTGAACTATCACCTTACTAACTAATATAGTTTATATTCTGTCACCCTCTCTAATACTGGTTACAATGATGGAATTAATCTTTATATCTGATATTTATGAAATATTTATCATTATTAAAAGATAATATATCATATACTTTTTTACCTTTCCATACATGGAAAAATGAAAATGTCGTTCGTACGTACCTGTGAACTGTCCCCTCCACAAAGCGATGTGATTCATTTTACATCATAATATCACATTAATAATATATATATAATAGTGAATTTTAAGAAATAAAATTATATTATGAAATTATTATAATTATATTAAGTTAAATTTATATTTTCCCTCTTTCCCAAATGATCATTGAAAAATGGAAATGTTACTCATGTGTAAGTATTTCTTACAATCACCATGATGGTAACATAGTTCATTTTAAAAATCCATAAATAATTAATGTATTTATAATTATAAATGATTTATAAAATTTATTATTTTGAAATTAATATTATTATGGATATTAGGTACTAATTCCCACATTGACTATTGAAATCACACAAAATTCATTTTGGACTCAAGTACCGAATATCATCCAAACATCCAACATTAACATAATTATTATGTAATTGTTATAACATGATAATAAGTGATATAAAATGAATAATAAAATTGAAAAACATTCTGAAGACAAATTAATAATTAAACTAATATTATTATTCCAAAATATAATGATTGTATGTCACGAACAAGATCAGGTCGCTGTCAAAACAAGCAACTGACCCAGTCTGTGGCTTGTCCTGAAGCGAGTTACTTATCCCCACTGGCTTTCAAAAGTTCCCTATTATGATAAATAATTGTTTGAGAATTATTTACCGAAAATTAAAAGCATTAAACAACCAGA
This sequence comes from Viscum album, assembly GCA_963277665.1. NCBI lineage: Eukaryota > Viridiplantae > Streptophyta > Magnoliopsida > Santalales > Viscaceae > Viscum > Viscum album. The sequence goes on from OY728160.1 coordinate 1,558,822,950, forward strand.
AACAATAAATAAACTCAATATAAAAAATAAATCCAAACAAGCCTTTAATAAAATTCACAATTGAAATACATGGTTTTAGAAAAATCACAATAGGGAAACAACACAAAAGTATCATAAAAAACTCAAGGAACTCCACATGGAAAGGTTCCATCATCCCCAAGCCTTCTCCACAAAATGGAACCAAAAATGGAAGCTAACAACTTGAACCACTGATTATAAAATCATTACACAAACCTACGAAAACATTACCAAAATTACCTACACCCAAAGCTGTAAGTAGGGTGTAAGCCAAATCCTAGTAGGATTCCACAAAATTATATTCTATGTGACAAACATTTTAAAACAAAAAATGTTTAGGTTTTTATAAACAATAAATATTTATGATATTTTTTAAATGGAAACAACTTCAAAGAAAAATAGTTTTTAAATGAGAAACTTTAAGGAACAAACACATTAACTGAAAATGTACATGATAATTAATTTTTCTTCCAAACACAACGTATGATGATAGTGAATATAAAACAATCAGTGATCACTATTCATTGGAAAAACCCTAGGCAATAGCCAGCTGTGGGCCCCAGGTACCCCATATCTTACGGGAAAGTAACCAAAAAAATATATATTCTCGTGTAATATCCACTAGTATTTAACATACCCATGATCTAGTGGTCCCCAACATAATCATAATAGTTTAGTTAGTGTTTTCATAGTCAATCATGCTACATGAAACAGGTATGAAGCCACTCTGGATCACTAACATACTAGTACAAATCCGCCCACCTGGATACCTGGGTTTCCCACTTTTTTATACATCAAGTACGAGATCTTAAAAAATACCATTTGTGCATAAAAATTCCATTTCCAAATCACACACACACCAAAAATACCTACACATGTCACATAATTCCCTTTTTCATTCAAATTAATTTTAACATCATACTCACACTAAAACTCACCACAACATGTTTCATATCTCTTTCACAATTAAACAAATCTGTTAAGAAATTTTATAAAACATTTCCATGATGGTACACATCATATAACATCCCATTCACACAAAAATGTACCATTTAAAAAACATACTCCTACAAAAATAGTTTTTTAACATTATTTCACCTCTTATATAAATCAACAAACGATTTATAATATTCCTATAACAATTTCAAGAATTATAACTAAGAATTACACATAAAATCCAACTAAATATCCTCATTTAAGAACTAAATTCATTTTAATATCACACCAAACCATATTTTTTATCCCTAACACCATTTAATAAAAACATTTCATGAACCATAAAACAACCCCAATCGATACCACAAAAGTTAAACCTGAAAAAACACAAATTTTCAAGAAAAATTTCAGCATTGAAACTAAATTCTTAACCAATGATACCAAAATGGTTTTATCACAACACACAACATATTAGGAATATGATAAATAAATAAATAAATAATGGAAACTCATCAAGAGATCATTACACATGGAACCACCTACCAAAGATGTCGAAACCCCAAATCATTGTTTGAAACTTCAATTGCACGACCACCGCACCACGAGGGAGTGAAAATAAATTTAAAACAACAATATTGGACCAGCAAACTGAAAATATATCCCTAGGTCCCTAGTTTCTAGAAATTTGGAACTTCAATACGAAGGGGTGAAACCCTATGTAAATTGAAGGAAAAAGAGAGGAATTCACATACATTAGGAACATTGAATAAATATCCCAAAATACACTAATAGTTGAATTTACTTGTTTCTATAATTGATAGTGAGGTTCTAATATGCTGTATGAGGTTGGGTTAGGATTGAAACGGTGGAGAAGAGTAAAAAGTGAATAGTTTATTAAAGAAACCAATTCCCTTAGTAAATCTGGATGATTTGAGAAACTTTGAGGAAAGTCTCCCTAATACACAATGAATATGATCTCCAAAGATGGAAAATGGAACATGGGGTTGAGCTTAGGGTTTGTGGACTTGGTTGGGGGGTGGAATGACCAATAAATGGTAAAAAATGAATGATATATAAAATAAATAAATAATTTTCTTAAATTCGGAAATGAGCTCATGGGTAGGCCGATTCCCTGAATAAATCACCAAAATCATCCAGGATTATGAATTCCTACAGGGTCCAAATGGATATGGTGGTTTAAATAGGTTAGGTTAGGCCAAGAGAGAATTGGAATGGGTAAAAAAGTTTAAAAAAATGAGTTATAAAGGAAACATTTTTTTAATATGGAAATGGGCTCATAGTTTGGCCCAAATCTGGAAGAAACCACCCTTTTCTCCAAAAAAAAAATTGTGAAACCCCCATAAAAAAAACAATGAATAGAAATTATAAGAAAAATAACTTTAAAATAAGTCATTTAAGGGACAATTATCCCCACTGTCAAAATGGACTCCCTTGCCATGTTCTCCCCCCCCCCCCAAAAGGCCAAAACACCTCCATTTGATCAAAAAAATGAAGGAATACTCTCACTAACCAATAATTACACCATTATCCTAAAACAGTCAATGTTAGAACATTCATACTTCAATAAAACCATTGGGCGTGCTCCATCCCCAACGTTTACCCAATGAAGAAATTGGTGGTTAGATAACTCCGAATGAGACTACCCACCATCCATCCAACATCAAGGATATAGATGAATTACTAATATTGAGAAACCTGAATTGACTCCCCACAAAAATATCCAACTTGATTTCCTGAGGCAGAACTAAGATAGCAACTGGGGAGGACCGAACAGAATCCCCACTATAAGGGATAGAAAAACATTAGACTTATTCAAAGAGAACCTACATAAGACCCATTGTGGGTCTCCCAACCATAAAACCATATATTTTAACCAACTAGCATGGATATAAATGAAAAAGATCCCATAATACCCCATCCACACCACAAGTGGGGGGTTTTATCAACGAAACTGTAGACCAATAGATATACTAAGTGGTACATCACCCACACGAACATTATCATCCTTGGATGAGTCCAACAAAAACTGATATCAAAAACATCCTACAAGGATATTCATTTATGAACAAACATACTGATAATTGAACCCACAAGGGTTTAGGAACTATGTTTAAGAAAAAAAAACCACATCTCCTCCCTATAACAAAGGAGGTACTTCTCCAGCAATTCGGATTAAAACCCAGAGGGATAAGGTCCTCACATCCCTTTCCACCACACATGACCACTTGAAATGAAACCACCACATTAGAAACTAAAAATGTATCCACCTGCCATACTAGATACATAAGTTGAACCATGATCCCTTACACCCCTGGTGATTTCTTAACTAGGTAAAAATAATCACTCTGAGGCCTTTGGCCGGAGGCCTTATGTTTTAATCATCTGTTGCGCCGTAGTCAGATGTTAATGATCGCACTACACCAAGAAATTCACAAGCTCAAAAAACACACCCTTTACCAAACATTTACTTGGAAGATGCACATGTATCACCACTTTTACCCCTATAATTAAATAATATATGGAAAACTGACGGAAGAAATCATCAGTTAGAAGAAGGAATTAAAAATTCTTAAAATAGAAACATGCTTTCATTTAAGAAGAATCCATCAAAAGGTTCGATGAAATCCACCTTTTTCCCTTAAAAGAAAACACAACAAAACAGGAAACCCCAAAAATGACTTTTCGGGTGATTGATTCATTACCAGGAGTGAAACCTTGAACAAAGTTCAATGTAACATGATATTACTACAAATGACCACTATGGCCTCGAACGACCAGATTTCCCACGCTGGTGACTAACATGAACTCTTTCTTTGTTGAGACTAACGAAAGACCCAAGGTACCTTTAAGACATCATTATGCAATTACATCCCCGATCTGATTTCACCTTCCTCACTGGGATTCTTCTTCACCACTTCCAGATATAACCAATAGACACACATGTGTCAAACATCAGAATTGCTTATTTAGGCAACTTAGGGAACCAAGGTTTATTTAAACCTTCCAAACCCACTATCCTATTACAAGAGGATCATGTTAACCAAAATATAATAGGGGTAGATTCAATATCCAAGTCTCTAGAAGAAAGTCCTTATATTGATCAACAGGAAGATCGGGAAATCAAAAATCACCCATGTCCACACTTCAATCATGAATAATCATTATGGGGGTGTAGCATAGCCAACAAAAAAACCCAAGGAATCAACTTTTCTGGTCCATTAGTCAAAAAATACCACAAAACATAACCAATAAAATTAGGGGAGAAATTACAAGGGCTTCCCGAAACATTTCTCACAAAGGGACAACAATCAAAACTTCAACCCAACTAATCGACAAAACAAAAACTCAAAATATTGTTCAAATAATAGGGTTCTTGAACTCAATAAACCCCACCACAAAATTCCCAGAAACACATAAGATACACCACCCAAACCAGTTATCAGGACATCAAATTTTCATTTTAAATCACTTTTTTGAAAATAAACTGGTCGGTGGTTAGTGCATCCACCAATGGAACCCCATAAGCCTCACACCTGCAAGTTTCTATGCCACACCGGGAACCCTCATCATATCCATAACTGTACTCATCCAGTTGTTCCAATATCCATCCATATTCACATGTAAATCCATGAATGTGGATTCTCATGGAAATACCAAATGTTAAAACAAAAATTCTTTCCAACTATCAAAACAAAAACATTTAACTGACACTTCCTTTTTCTCAAAACCGCTAACAAAAGAATAAAAACCCAATTCCAATATTACAAATCATTTCAAAAAAATCACCATCCATTAAAATAAAAAATCAAATTCAAGTCACACAGATTAGTTTCAAAACTTCTACACACATTTCAAAAAATATTCGGTTTTATGAAAAACTTCATTTCACCCATACTCACTCATTTAAAAACTCATTTATCCTCATTTAAAATAAGTTCCCCAAAAATTAGTGAAACTTTTTAAAATACCATTAATTTATAATTCCAAATCCATCTTACAAACCAACACATAAATTCAAGAACACTTAATTCAATTCAAAACACTTTTCAATGGTTTATAAAATTATACTGGAAACACATTCTAAAAACCCCCTTTATCATAATTAATACATTCAAAGAGGGGTAAACACAACATTTACCCTTTAAAAATGATTCGGAATTTTCATTTCTACACTTTTAGATATCAAACCATTTCCCCTATATAATAAAATCATTTCATAAAAATCCACACTTCTTAAAATAAATTCATTTGTGCTTTATAAAACAAGTTTCCATGATTCCAAAACAAAGAGAGAGAAGACAGTGTGAGAGGAACTAGTGTCGGTGGGTGACCTTGATATATGTCTGGATTCTATAAAACAATCAATTAACCATCATGGAATGTGTTTTAGGGAAATATCACCAGATCCACCTATATTTCCATTCCCTATGAGCTCACCTGGTCTATTATCCCAACTCTCTTTTCATCCCTCCATAATGCACAATGAAACAAAAGAACCAAAGAACTAAAAAATCAAATATCCCCTGGAGAATCGAATTTCGTTATGAGTAGTGGTGGCTAGGAATATAAATTTTAATTGGAATTTAAAGTCCTAAAAATCCTAGATCCAATCTATCTTGACTATTTCTAAAAAGGACTTGACATGAACGACATGAACCTGCCTCTAAAACCATTTTGTCATGAACCAGATCTGGTCACCCACAAAAGTGGCACCAACTCTAGCTGTGGAAATGTCCGAAGGGCATTCCATTTCCCCACGGATATGTACAAGTTCTTGGGTATGATAAATAAGCCTTTGGGAAAAATTTACCCAAATTTAGAATCATTAAACAACCAAAAACAATAAATAAACTTAATCTGGAAATTTAATCCAAACAAACATTTAATAAAATTCAGAACTATAATACATGGTATTAGTTAAATCCCAAGAGATGTCAAACATTAAATTATTATAAAAAACCTCAAGGAAAACCACATGGAAAGGGTCCATCATCCTCAAGCCTTCTCCACAACACCACACCAATAATGGAAGCTAACAACCGGAACCACTGGTTCTAAAATATTTACAAAAACCTATTAAAAACATTACAATTTATACATACACCAGAAGGTGTATGTAGGGTGTGATCCTAATCCTAATAGGATTCCACCCAATAATACTCCATGTGATTAAAATTCTAAGACAAAAATATTTTCCGTTTATATAAACAAGAAATGCTAGTAATGATTTTTAAAAGGATGCAACTACAAATGAAAATAGTTTTTAAAGGTTAAACTTTAATGAACATACACTTTTAATGAAAATGTACATGATGCAGACTTTTACATCTAAAAAAGTCATAAGGTGATAGTTAATACAAAATAATCAATGATCACTACCCATGAGGACACCCCTATTCACTAGCTAGCTGTGGGCCTCAGGTACGCCAAATCTCTGTGGAAAGTAACCATAATATATATTCATTCTCATGTACGATCCACTAGTAGGGAACATGCCCATAACCTATTGGTCCCTAACATCCTCATCGTAGTTTTTTTTAATTTTGTCATCATCAAACTTGCAATGTGAAATATGGACAAAACCCCTACATATCACTAGCATAATAGTACACGTCCTCCCACCTAGATATTCGAGTTTCCCCCTTTGTGGTCGATCAAGTTCCATGCCTTAAAAAATAATGCTTTCACATGAAAATTACATTTCCAAATCACAAAAACACCAAAAATCCCACACACGTGTCACATAATCCCCTTTTTCAATCAAATTCAATTAACATCATACTCACACCAAAATAGTTCGCAGCATGTTTCATATCTCTTTCACAATTCAATAAACCCTTTATGAATTTTTATAAAACATTTACAAGATGTTACACATCACATAACATCCCTTTCACAATAAAATCGACCATTTAAATAATAAACACCTACCAAAATATTTTTCCATCATGATTTCACTAGTTATATAAATCAATGAATCATTTATAATATTCCTATAAAATTATATGTAGTACAACTGATCATTTCGAATGAAATCCATCTAAAACCACTCTTTTAAAATCTAAATACAATCCAATATCACACAAACTAGTTTTTTATCCCTAAAACCATTTAATAAAAAATCTCATGAACCATAAAAAAACCCCAATCAACACCACAAAAGTTACACATGAAAAACATACATTTACAAGAAAAATGAATCTTTAAAACTAAACACTTAACAAATGCTACCAAAAATGGTTTTCTCCCCACACACTACATATTAGGAAAATTATAAATAAATAAATCGTGCATGTTAACTCATAAATAAATTCATAAACATGAAATCACCTACCTAAGTTTTCAAAACCCCCAAATCTTTGTGTGAAACATTAACTGAACCACTTCCGAACCACAAGGGAGTGAAAACGAATTTAAAACCACAATATAGGACAAAGAAACTAAAAATAAATCCCTAGATATGAAGAACTTTTTATGGACATTTGGAACTTAAATAAGGAGGGGGAATCCTAATGAAATGGAAGCAACAAGAGATTAATTAACTTACTTGAGAAACATTAATCATATACTTTCAAATACAACAATAGTTGAATCAAAAATTAGGAATAATTGAAAAGAAGGTTCAAATAAGGCTGAGGATGAAATGTGGGGAATGAAATGGGGAAAATATTAAAAATGAAGGATTTATGGAAAAAAAATTCCCATTGAAAATCTAGAATATTTGAGAAAACTTGAAGAAATTCGCTCTAATACACGATGAAGATAAGCATCAAAGAGGTAAAAGGGAACATAGGGGTATGAATAGGGTTTGTGAGCTCGAGTGAGAGGTGGAATGACTGAAAATTGTTAAAAAAAATTAATGATAAATAAAAGAAATAATTTACTTCATTAAATATGGAAATGGGATCATAGGTTGGCCCCATGCCTGAATAAATCACCCAAATCTACCATGAATATGAGTTATTAAGTGGCTTAAATGGATATTGTCGTTCAAAAAGGTCAAGGGAGGACAATTGGGAAGTGGAATGGGATAAAATTTTAAAAATGAAGGAGTTAAAAAATAATCAAATTTTGTTTGCAAATCAGGAAATGTGCTCACGGTTTGGCCCAAATCGTGAAGAACCCACCCCTTTCTCCAAAATTCATAGAAAAAACCCCGCAAAAAAATAAAAAATAGTAATTACATGAAAATAACATTACAAGACTTCATGGATGTTACAATTCTCCCCACAATAAAGAACTTCCTCCCCCAGAAAGCTACAATAATTCCAGATGAAAAAACAAAACTCAACTAATAGACCAAAATGGACTCCCTTTCCAAGTTTCACTCACCCCCCAAAATCGAAAACACCTCCAATAGATCAATAAAAATAATTCATACTCTCACCAATCATGATATACACCATTATATTGAAATATTAAACGTTACCATAACCATAATTCAACAAAATAGTGGGGCCCACTCCAATGACAATGTTTACCTAAGGAAGAAATTGTTGGTTTGATAGCTCTGAACGATACTACCAACCACCAATCCAACACCAAGGACATAACTGAGTCACTAATATCTGGAGAACCGAATGGACTCCCCACCATAAGATCCAAACTTATTTCCTAAGATAGAACTAAGACACCAATAGGGGGAGGCTCGAATGGACTCCCCACCAAAAGGGATATACTGACATTAGACTTATTCAAAGAGAAGCTACATGAGAGCCATGGTGGTTCTCCCCACCATAAGTACCAAATGTATAAACCAATTAGAATAGTCATATAGGAAAAGACACCATATGACCCAATCCCCATCATATGATGGGCCAATCAATGAAAATCTAGAACAATATAGACACTATGTAGTACATCACTCCCACAAACATTACCATCCTCAGCTGTGTCCAACCAAAAATAAGATCTAAAAGATCCAATAAAAATATTCATACTTGAACAACCATACAATTAATTTCACTGGTAATGTTTTAAAAACTATGTTTCAGAAAACAAAACCACCTCGCCACCCTATAACAAGGGAGGCACTTCTCCACCAATGTGGATTACATCCCTGAGGGATTTGGTCCCCTTTTCCCTTTCCACCACACGAGACTATTTGAAATGAAACCACCACATTGAAAACTAAAATTTTTTACACCACCCACACTAGAGATAGAAGTTGAACCAAGATCCCTTACACTCGAAGTGATTTCTTAACTGTGGTAATTGCTTCACTCTAAGGCCTATGGATGGAGCCCTTATGTTTGAAGCATCTATTTCACCACAATCCGCAGCTAATGATCACACCACCCCATGAAATTAGCTAGCCCCAAAAACATACCTTTACCCAAAAAGGGACTTGGAAGATGCACATAAATCACTACTTTCAGCCCTATAAAGAATCATTATAAGGAAAACACTGGGAATAAATCATCCCTTAGAATAACAAATTCAAAATTCTTAGAATAGAAACACACTTTAATTTAATAATAATCCCTCAAAAAGATTTATAATATCCACTTTGTCCCCTTAAAATAAAATAGAACTCAACATGAAACCACCAAAAATGACTCTTTCAAGGGACACAGTCAATACCCAGAGTGGAACCATGAACAGAGTTCCATGTAACGTGATATTACAATAAGTGAATATTACTACTTCAAATGAATAGATTTTTCACACTGGTGGATAACATGAACTCTTACTTTGATGAGACTGATGAAAGACCCAAGGGTCCTTTAATACGTCATTCTACAATGGTAACTCTGATCTGCTTTCACCTTCCTCACTAGGATTTCTCTTCGCTACTTCCACATAGAACAAATAGACACAATGGTGTCGAACTTCACCTTTGATGATTCCGAAAACTTATGGAACCAAGGTGTATTTCAACCTTCAAAACCACTATCCATAGACATCAGGAACTAGTTAAATGGAAAAAAGGAGAGGGTTATATTCAATATCCAAATCCTAAGAAGAATGTACATCTATTTATCAACTAGAGGATATTCCAATGGAAAATCACATGTGGTTTCACTTCAATCATTAATTAACTTCTTTAGGGGGTGTACCCTATCCAAAAAGACAACACAAGGATCAACAATGTAGGACCTTTGGTCAAAACATACCACAAACCAGAACCGAACACATGAGAGGAGTAACCACTAGGGCTTCTTGAAACATTTACCACAACGGTACACCAATAAACCCTTAACTTACCAAAAAAACTCAAGACATCATTCAAACAATAGGGGTTCTAGAACTCAATATACCCATCCAAAATATTACCAAAAACACATAAGACACCCCACCCAAATTGGTTATCATAAAATTAAATTTTCATTTAAAATCATCTCATTAAAAATAAAAATGTCGGTGGTTAGCGCATCCACAAATGGTACCCCAGTGGCCTCACACATGCATGTTTATGTGCCACATTAGGCACCCTCCTCGTATCTATACTAGAACTCATCCAACTATGCAATTATCTACCCATATTACCATGTAAATCCATGCATGTGATTTCTCACAAAAAATCCCAAAGGGTAAAAAAAGTTCCTTCAACCTTTCAAAACGTAAACATTTAACTGACACATCCTTTTTCTCAAAACCACTATCCAAAAAATCAAAACCCAATTAAAATATTGAAAATATTTTCAGAAAATCACATATCATTCAAATAAAAACTCACTTTTAAGTCACAAACATTAGTTTCAAAACATATCATCCAATTTCAAAACACTTTTGGTTTTAAGACAAACTCCATTTCACCTATACCAATTCATTTAAAAGAAAATTTATCCACATTTAAAACATTTTCCAAAACATTAGTGAGATATTTTAAAATTTCTTTAATTACCAATTCAAAATCCACCTTCATAACCCACACAAAAATTCTATAACCCTTAATTAAATTCAAAAACCTTTTCAATGGTTTAGAAATTTCTACTGATTTTTTTTCAAAACCCCCTTTAACATTATTCTTACATTCAAAAGAGGTGTAAAAATACCATTTAAACATTAAAAAAATTATGAATTTTAATTTTTACCCTTTTAGAAATCAATCCAATCCAACTTTACAAGAAGATAATTTCACAAAAATTCATAATTTATAAAATCAATCCATTTTTTCTTTAATACCCTAGTTTCTCATATTCGAAAACAAAGAGACACAAGACAATGCGAGAGGAAACTAGTTTTGGTGGGTGACTTGGACATATGGTTGGTGGAAGTATTCTAATAACTTCACTATCACAATGATTATTCTGGGGAAATATCCCAAGCTCTACATGGCTTTCCAGGACCTGTGATCTCACTAAGTCTATTTTTTCAAATCCTTTTTCTTCCCCTCCCCAATGCTAAATGAAACACAAGAACAAAAGAACTCAAAAAAATCCAACTTCCACAGGAAACATAAGTTTTTTCAGGAGGTGTGTTGGTTAGGAACCTTACTCATAATTGGAATGTCATGTATAAAAAATCCTGGCTCGGGTATGTCCTGACTCTTTTTGAGAAGGACATTACCTGAAAGGAGTTAACCTTCCTCTCATACCATTATTCACGAACCAGATCAGGTCGCCATAAAAAATGGCACCTAATTTGGTTCGTGGTAAATCCGGAAGGGAGTTCCATATCGGCACAGGAAGGAACAATTTCCCTGGTATGATAAATAAGTGTTTGGGGGATAATTTAATAACATTTATAAGAATTAAACAACCATAAACAATAAAAAACCGAATCTAAAAAATTAATCCAAAAAACCATTAATAAATTTTAGAATTTAAATTCATAGTTGTAGACAAAGAACAAGGGGTCCATAACTCAAATGTTGCAGCAAAAACAACTCAAGGACCACCACATGTTAATGGTTTGTTATCCCCAATACTTCTCCATAACACAACACCATGAATGGAAGCTAACAAACTGAACCACCAGTTCTAAAAGATTTACACAGTCTTGCGAAAAACATTACCACATTTACCTACACCCTAAGGTGTAATTAGGGTGTGATCCTAATCCCAGCAGGATTCAAACCAAACATATTCCATGTGATAATAATTTTAAGGCAAAAATGTTGCATGTTTTTATAAATAATAACTGATATTAATAATTTTTAAAAGTATTAAACTACAAATGAAAAAAGTTTTTAAAGGAGAAACATTAAGGAATTTTTTTAATGAATATGTAAATTGTACTGAACTTCTAATACAGACACTCCATATTCTAATGTTGAATACAAAATAGTCAATTAGCACTAGTCAAAGGAACATCCCCAGTCACTAGCTAGTTGTGGGCCCTAGGTAGCTTCTATCTTGGTGGAAAGTAACCATAACATATATCCATTCTCATGCACAAGCCACTAATTGGGAACATACCCATATCCTAGTGGTCCCCAACATCATAATAGTTGTTTAGTTAGTGTTTTCATCATCAAACATGCTACTTGAAAAAGGGATGAAACCACTCCGGATCACTAGTATACTAGTACACGTCTTGCCACCTAGATACATATGCTTCCCACTTTGTGCTCGATCAAGATCCACATCTTTCAAAATAGAATTTTTACAAGAAAATTCCCTTTCAAAATCACACACACACCAAACATTTCACAAACATGTCACATAATCCCATTTTTCATAAAAATGTATTTTAACATCATACTCACACCAAAATAGCCCGCAATATGTATCATATCTATTTATCATTTCAATAAATCCTTTATAAAATTTTATAAAACACTTACAAGATGGTGTACATAACATAAAATCTCTTTCACAACCAAATGGACCATTTAAAAAACATAATCCTAACAAAATGGTTTTCTAACATGATTTCACGTCTTATATAAATCAATGAAACATTTAAAATATTCCAAAAAAATCAATAAGTATAACCAATCATTTCATATAAAATCCATCAAAACCCCCTTTTTAAAAATCAAATTCAGGCAAATATCACAGAAAACTAGATTTTAAATCCCTAAGACCATTTAATAAAAACATTTCATAAACCATAAAACAACCCCAATTGATACTGAAAAAGTTACACATGAAAAACAAAAATATTCAAGAAAAAATGAAAATTTAAAACTAAACACTTAACCAATGATACCAAAAATGGTTTTTTCACTACAAAAAAACATATTAGGAGCATGAAAAATAAATAAATGAGTCGTGATAACTAATAAATAAATGTATATACATGGAATCACCTACCAATGATGTCAAACCCCCCCCCCCCCCATATCATTGTGTGAAACTTAGACCGCACCAGACCTACACTAATATGGAGTGAAAAAAAACCTAAAAACACAATATTGGACCAATAAACTAAAAATAAAACCCTTCGTACTAATTCCTAGTTTTTGGACATTTGGAACATCAATAATGATAGAAGAACCCCTATGGAAATGGAAGAGATGTGTTGGGAATTCACTTACATGAGAAACATTGAAGAAATTTCCACAAATACACCAAAAGTTGAATCTACAAGAATCAAAAATAGAAAGGGTGGTTAAAATAAGGATGAGGATGTTGAGTGGAAACTAAAATGGGGGAAAAGAGTAAAATATTAATGATTTCTAAAATAAACAAATTCTCTTTTCAAATATGCATGATTTGAGAAACCTTGAGAAAATTCTCTATAATCCATGATGAAGATGAGATCCAAATATAGAAAATGGAACATCAGTTTGAACCTAGGGTTTTTGGGCTCTATTGAGTGGTGTAATAACTTATAATACTAAAAAGAATGATATATAAAAGAAATAAATTATTTCTTTAAATCTAGAAATGGGCTCATGGGTTGGCCCAATGCCTGAATAAATCACATAAATATAACATGATCATGAGTTACTATAGGGTCAAATGGATATAGTGGTTTGAACAGGACTGGGGAGGCTAATTGAGAAGATTAATGGGTGAAATATGTTAAAAAAATAAGAAGTTATAAAATAAATAGATTTTGTTTTTAAATCTGGAAACAGGCTCACGGTTTTCCCAAAATTTAGAACAAACCACCCCTTTCTCCAAAAATTCTTGGGAAACCTATAAAAAAACTAATAAATAAGTACATGAAAAATAACGTTAAAAGAAGTCATATATGTGACATTGTAGATATTGATTCAGATTCAAGGTAAGGGATTCCTTCCCAAAATCCTTTCATCAAGGCATATTTTGATGATATACACCCACCTTGTTTTATGAGGTGTATATACATCCCCCATTGCAAAAAACATATAATTAAATTATTTAGTATCATGATATTTAATTTTTGTAAAATTTTACTCTTTCATGGGGTTTTTTATTTAATTATTCAATGTGGTAAGGACAGTTTGAGTGTTTAAATATTTAATATCAAAATATTCTATCAAGTCAATATTCATGATATTATTTTTACTTATATAAATGTATAGAAATTGAAATTTTTTATCTATTTTTAGATTCACTAATATTTTTTAAAATTGGTATCCTTTTACATTTTTGTTTGAATTTCATTGAAAATGACAAAAAAGGAATTTTCTATTCATAATGTACATGACAATAATGACTTTTCTTCCACCGTGGACATTATTTTATTATTGTATTGCATTGAATGTTTTAATATTTCCTTAAATGAAAAAAAACATTAATTTTTTAATTATTTTGGTATTGAAAATAAGATTCTAATGAATATCTTTTTTGGTATTGGAAATGGTATCTTAAAATAAAAGCGCATTTTTATCTGAAAGTGTTTTTCATATAAGATTGAAAGTGTTTTTCAAATTTTATTATGATGAAAGTGTTTTATTAATTATTTTTTACTTTATATTTAAAGGAAATGGGTGATCCTGATATATCTTATACATGGGTGTTGCATATAGCATCAGTTAAGCCCATTATAGGTTTACAAGTGGTGGTCCATATAGCACCGAGAAATCCTGTTGTAGCTTAACATGGGGTGGCCCATATAACATCAGGTAATATCACTATAGATTAACATGGTGTGGCCCATATAGCTCCAAGAAATACCGTAACATATTAACATGGGATGGACTAGAAAGTTCTGTGTAATCCCATTATATCTTAACATTAGGTGGCCCAGATTGCATCCGTAAATCCTATAATAGCTTAATTAGAAGTCGGCCTTATGGTTTATTCAATTGAAAGTTTTTCGAAATGGTTTTATGTATTTCATGATCTATGTCACATAAATGAATTTTAATTTAATTCAATGGGTTTTAATGTTTTTATTTGGGAAAAATATGTGTTTTCAATTCATGTGAAAAAGTTTTATTACATATTCTCATTGAACGTTAATGATAAAGGTAATCACTATATGAGTTTTCATGTTTTTACTGAACTAACAGTTTTCTATATTTTTATATCTATGATTGATATTTATTTTCTCATCCCAAGTTTTAAAACTTTATTCATGGGTTTTATGATTAGTAAGGATAATGAATATGTCAAGATGAATGTATTTGAGATTTTTCATGAAATTAAAACATGATTTATTTTAAAAGGGTTTCCTTTGGTGAAAATGGATACATAGTATGATTGTACACTTGTAGTGTATGGGTAAACTATGTAAATTTTTTCAATAATTATATAAAACTCCAAACTGAAAAAGTCCTTGGGTAAAGAATGTGATTTATAGTTTTAAAATAACCAAAATATGTTATATTTATTTCAAGGTCCTTACATAATTAAAATGTGGAAATGAAATGGGTTCCATAATAATATAACTGAAACAATGTTAATCTATCCATAGAATGAATGAGGATTGTCTCATTACAAAATATCATCATTGGATATATTATAATAAATGATGTCAATTTAGGGGGAAAATTATTTCGAAATAACACTTGGAATATTTCATAAGAAAAATAAATATTATTTGAAAAATAAATTCAAAGATTAAAAATTAATAAAATATTTTTGAAACTGTATTCTTTGAAAATAACCTTGAGTATTTATAAATGAATTTTTAAAAACCATTTAAACCCTTTCTTGATGAAAGTATATTTTCTATTTTCAAAAACAATATTTAAAACATTTTTTAAATCCTTTTTGTTTAAAATAAATGTGAATAATTATGAAGGAATATTATATGAAAATAGCAGTCATGAAGGCCTCAATTTCTGTTCTTTTTGTATATGTTAAAATAATAAATCCTTTTAAATTTCTTATAAAATTAAAACAAGCATTGGTTGGAAAATTACATGAATATTCTAGTCAATATTTTAATATATTGTAAAACATGGGAAAATTATCCTCAATAAATAATTTTAATATTGATAAAAACATTTTTAGAAACATTATTAGTAAAAAAATTGAAAAAAAATTTGACCAAAGAGAAAAATAATGGTAATTTTTAAAAAAATATCAATTTTGAAATTATCAGATACTGGGAAAATTGTACTATTACCTATAAATGTTCATGAATAATTGGACTAAAATTAATTATATTGATTTTAATATAGTAATATCAAATAATTCCACAAACTGAACCAAATCAAAAATTAATCCCGAATAATGATAAAATTGTTAAATAGAACCTTACCACATTGGTATCATTTGAATCATAATCCCCATGAAAGAAATAATATTAAATATAACATTAAATACCATGAAGATAAACTAATTCAGGAATAAAATGGTAAATATATACATCACAAAAAAATAAATATGTCATTAATATGGAATACGTCTCACAGATGTGGAAGTTAGATGAGAAATCATTTACCTCCAGTATATATTTTCCATTTGTGTCCATTAACTCCTATATAATAATAATATTTAAATAATTTTATTTCATCAGAACCATTTAAATGTTTAAATACTTATAAATATATCATTTATTTTATTTTTTAAGTACATATTAAAATATTGAATCAGTTATATACATGTTGGGTGTTTTGAGGATGTCTAGTTCTCTATTTCAAAACACTATTAGAGTGTTGACCATGGTAAAGGAGGAAATAATTTCCACATATCTAGAGAAAATATTAAAATAATAACTTCTAAATTTATTCATAAATTATTCTTTTAAAACCAATAATGAAAATTTGTTATGAAATTGATCCATGTTACGATTGTGGAGACAGTTGGCCATACATACGCATAAGAAACGTTTCAGGTTTTCAATTATGATTAAGGAAATAATTTATAAACTATATTAAATTTAAATATGATAATAATACCTTAAATATAATATTATTTCCTTAAATGTACTTATATGTATCGTTGATGTGATTTAGTGATGAAACAAATAAACACATCGCTTCAAGGAGGTTTTAGTCCACACGTCCATGAACAATATTATAATTTTTCTATGTTAGAAATAAACTAATATATTAGTATTTCATAATTATAAATATGTAATTAATATTATAATTATTTAAAATATATCAAATATATAAATTAAATTAACTTTATTTCCTTCCATGTAAAGTGTTAATGAAAAATGAATCACATAGCTTCGTGAGGCGATAGTCAACCGTATAAATGAGTGTCTTTATTTTATCGCCTAAAAAATGTAATGAAAAAGGTATATATGATATAATTAATCCAAATATATAATTATTATATAAATATTATATATATATATATACATTATATTTATCTTCATAAAAAACCATGGGAGTGGGGAATTGAAAAAATGAATGACACGGGTTCGTGAGGCGGTAGTCCTCTATACAGAGGAATCATGATTTTGTAACCCATTTAATGGAATTAGATATGTTTGTCGGTCATGAAAATAGAATAAAAACATCTCAGATTATAGAATATACTGATTCCATTATATAAGTTTTGATTAAACATAATTGAAGGAGGTGGAGGTATAAATTATATAAAATCACTTGTTGAAAATGATACCTCTTATTCGGGTAACCTCTTTAGGTTTGTGAAAAATCAATCCATGTTTGGTTTTATTCATAATATAAGGATTATTGGATTAGGGGAGGGATTTTTTCAATTTATTTTGGAATGTATTCGATAATAAAAAACTATTTTATGTTGTGAATAAGTAATGAGAGTGAGTAAACTTTTATAATTGAGGAGGAGTGACATTATTTTAAATTTTAGAAAATATTCAGCAATGGGAAGTCATTCTCACATAGATAGGCTGAAAAATTATAATTATTGGGGAGGAGAGATGATATTTTACATCCACACCACAATGACACAAAAAAATTAAACTTGTTTCCCCTTAACTTCTAGGATTCTGTACACATACCTTTCGATTTTTCACTATGGTAACTAGTCTTTTAAATTATGAAATTTATCCTTTAATATTAAAATAAAATAAACCCTACTAGATAATTTGGACCCTATAATTTTCAATATTTAATCAAATTTTTCAAATAAAATTATTATATGTATTGAGAATTAATTTTAAAACAATTTCATGAAATGTGAAAAAACATTATTCTGACCTTAACCACAATAATAGAGTGATTAACAATTTAGGGGTAAATATACTCAATTGACACATTAATGGAATATATTTTTAATTTTTTAAAATTTGAAAATCACTTGTTAGATTATGGGATCTTTAGGAATTTTAATTCATTTAATTAAATATCATTTATTTTACTTTCCCATTAATTAATGAATTATTGCATCAGTGTTTCTTAAGAAATTAAAGAAATTATATGATTACTGAAAATTTAAAAAATGATTTTTAAATTACTAAAATTAGGATAAAAAGTATCATCCATATTCATTCAAATACTTTTATTTTCCTTATTTGAATACATTATTTAATTTAAAAAGAATCAGGGAGACATTTTGTAATTTTCATTTTTTAGAATATAATATAGGTCTAATTCATTGAAAAGTATCCTAAAAACAAATAAAAATAAATCCAAAGGAGATAATTATCTAAATATGGATATAAAATCAGTGTTTGGAAAAATTTTAGGTCATTGTAACCCTAATATATTTAGTTTAACCCCACAGTAAATCAATTTTTAGTTTAACTGCGTTATTTAATTTTTACTATTTTCACTATTTATTTTGGTCAAAAATTATGTTGAAATTAATATATAATAAAATTTATTCTGATTAAAAATATTTAATCCATTTTAGCAAATTCAATTAATAGAAATTTAAAATTTAATTTTTAATCAAAACATACAGACATAACGAAACAGTAGTATTTCGGGGAGTGTATTTTCCAAGAAAAATATGTTTTTATATTAACTCCATGAATAATAATAATAAATTTCTGAAAATAAATTAATATGTATTTATATAAAATTATAAATATTATCATAAAAAATTTATCTTTTTGTGGTTTTTATTTTTTAAAATGCAGAAACATTATGCACATTAAAAAGGTTTTTAGAAATATAGTGTTTTAAACCGCAAGAAAAACATATACTAAAATACAATTTAAATTTGATTCAAAATATATTAATGGGATTAAAAATAACTAAATAATACTTATGGTACATAAAACCATATTAAAAACATAATTACAATTTTATATTTCTCCATTTACTGAAAAGAAATTATATTTTTTCAAAAATATATATTTTCAATATTCACTAAGAAACCAATATTTTGAAAAAAACTCAAAAATATTAACCATAGTAAATTTTTATATTTTTTTATAAAAAATTATTTCAGTTTTATATAATTAATTTTTTTAATTATCCAAATGTAAGTATAAAATTTTTTCAAGGAAAGTAAAAACAATCAATTTGGATGAAAAAATATTTTGAAGAAAAAAATTATATTAGAAATAAAATTACTGATTATTGAAAAAACATATAATCATTTATACTATGTGGGATATATATATACATCATAAATTATTTAATATCATTCTCACCCTCCAATTTAATGGCTAGGTTATAATGATTATATATTACGTGGGTAATTTAAGCTCGATGTTGCGTTCCAAATATGTTGTCGAACTTGTTATTAATTTATAAAGTATCTGGTTGTTACATTTTTTATTGTAAATATAATTAAATTTTATTATATTAAATCACCATTATATACCCTCTTTCCCATAAAATGGGATGTGAAATTATCTCTCATTCTTACGTATGACTTACCATCTCCACTTACCAATACGATTTATTTTCAACCACCATATTTCATGGATGGATATTATGATGGGTTTGATGATTTTATATTATATTTATAATAGAATTATATTTCTTAATTATAATATCACATTTACCTAATTTTCCTTGAAATCCATTTGAAAACAATAACATCGCTCATGCATACATGTGGACTACCACATCCATGAAGCGATGCGATTTTCTTTTTATTTTCACATTAATTGTATTGTAATAATGGTGGATTAAATCAAAATTTATGATATATATGATATAATATTGATTCTATAATGGGTTTTTATTATAAAATTTCTTTCATTCAATGATTAAAAAAATTAAATTAGTGTTCATGTGTATGTATGGCCTACCATCTTCATGAATTGTGTAATTACATTTTCTATATATAATTTTCTAGATGACTATAAATATATATATATATAATTAATATATGTAAAATTTATATCACGGTTAACATTTTTTAAATTATTCAACCAGGATAAAATTATAAGGACCAAGTCTACCGATCCCAAACATGCATAAAAAATTAAGTAGTTATCAACCAAGAAATTGATTTTAGTAAAACTTTATTAACAAACATGTGATAAAATGTCATAAGTGAATAATAAATGGTATGAAAGATATGACTATGGTTATGGAATAAATTTATAATTAATATAAATTTCTTCAAGATTTTTTAACACATACAATGAAATATGAGACTTGGGGTAAGGGATTTTAAACTCACATTTATTTCTATGAGACACATTAAGTATTCATCACTTATTTCATTTATGTGGTGTAAATAATGAAACTTATTGTGTTTTATGATGATTACTATAAAATTTAGAGGGGTTTACATATCTATATCTGTTTCATTATTTTACAGAGCTCATGATACGTATGCTACAAATGTGGTATATGTTTTAGGTCTTAATCTCATTTTGTAATGCGATTGTTTATGATTTAATTTATGATGATGAAGTATTATGGTATACCTCTCAAAAAAATCATTGTGTTCATATAATATGTGTATTTATTTATAATAAAAGTTTCCCTTTCATTCTTCTCTTCTCAAGTACACAAGATACAAAAAACTATTTTTTAGTTAAAAGATAATTTTTTTTATTTTTGGTTGAAACCCCTTTTATTTCATATAACTTTATTCTGAAAATGTTTTAAATAAGTTATATAGTATCCTAATATGATTTTTTAAATTCATTTTCAAATATTTTTAAATTTTTAGTATTTCTAAAAATAATATTCTTGTCATTTTCTAAATGAGGTTCTTTTTGACATTTTTTACAAAAATGTGAAAGTAATGTTTTATTTTAACTTATATGATAGGGAAAATATATTACACTATCATGACCATTGAAAGTTTTTATTATTCCATTATATTGTGTCAAGTTTAGTTGAAAAAAGGGTTTTCATACATTTTACGATATTTTATGATTTTTAAATTTGTAATTTCAACAAGAAAAATGTATATTCTTTAGTATTTGTACCATATAATCATTAAATGAAATATTTTATCTATGTTAACATAAATGGATGAATAATAAATTTTACTAAGGTTATGAACCAATAATAAAATCCTTTTTATTTTATTTTTGTATGGATTATAGTAATGATAACAAGATGTTTATGAAACTATTTCTTTTACATCAGTTATGTTATGACTAATTGATGAAATGTTTATGATCCCCATTCATTTTCCATGGGTTATCCTTTTATGATGTGATGAATAGGTGATAAAACACATTAATTTTCCAATAGTTAATCTTTATTGTAATTTTTATGAAACTTTTTTCTATTATATGTTATTATATGATTAATGTCATGTGATATTATGGGAAACATTTGTATGATTTACATTATGTGATGGGTGGGACTCAAAATATATATCCATCCAATGAATTGGGTAAATAAGGATATCTCATGAGGTAAATATGGTATGTCTAGACCTAATTCCATATTCAAAATCTCATGCTCGGACCAAGTTTTAATGTCCATAATATTAAGCCCAAACCTGGTTTTGTGTTCATAATATTAGTAATTGACCTAGATTTCACGTTAGTAATATTTTTTTGGACTTGGTTTCATTTCACTATGGTTCTACTAGGATTTTATTTAAATTACTTAATATAATTACTAATACTGTTTCTATTTATACATGTTCAAAATTTTATATGCTTATGTGTATTCCATAAATTTATGTCTTATTTCAGTGTTATGCTCTCATGGCTATTGTTATTTTCTTCCATTTTGTTTCATGTATTATTAACTACTAATATTTTTATATGAATTAATATTATGATCTATGAGATGAGCTTAATGGGCTTAAAATATTATGATCATATTCTAATACACTTATGCTAATATTATCTTTAAGTGGTCATTAGTGTCAAACATTTTTACCCCATAGTGGGCATTTAATATTACAATTTATTATGCTTCTTTTCCCCGTATTATGAATAAATTTTTTATGAATTTTATGTATATAAAGAGTACTATGTGGGAATATCTTTTTGGGATATGTTAAATATCATTGATGAAATAAGAATATTATTTTTTTAGTTTCCAAAGACACTAATCCATTACAGTGATCACTCGTGTATTTTTGAAATTTATTGAATATTCATCAAAAATATAAAATATTTCAACATAAAAATATTGTTCACTATAGTTGGTATAAAAAAATATGTTTAGTAAATAATATGATGTTAGTTTTTATAATAAAAATGTGACAATATTGGGGATAAGCCTACGTTTATGATAATATCTTAATGTTCTGGTAAGAATGAGATTATGTAGTTTTCCCAGAGAAACATCCATTTATAGATACTATAAGTGGATATTATTTTTGAATATATTAATATTTGTTTAGTAACCCCCAAAAGTGTTAGTTTAGTATATCTCAACTCTCATTTTGATTAATGGAGAGTATGGCCTTACAATGCACCTAGTTTTACAATAACCTGAGATATGATTGTGTTAATTCACATTTTAATACAAATAATTATGGTGGATTTAATTAGATAATGACTATTAAGGACATAGGTTTCATAATTTAGGGAATCATGAGAATTATTTCAATAAATATGTGATAATTTAACCTTATTATGATATCATAATTCTGACACCATGTTTTTTTCATTACATCAATGTCACGAACCAGTAGGAATCATGTGTACAAAAAATGATGGATAACGCAACAACCGTCCCCATGAGTATCGAAATGTATAAGAAGTTGAAAAAAACATTTTGTTTCTATACTCAACACAATCTCACAAGATATATTTTGTTACATGGGTCATGTTTTACTTATGAATTTACCAAGGAGGGAGAATCATGAAATAAAATATTTTATGTAACAATGTCCACCCTCCTACTATGGGAAAACTGATATACTAGTTGTTGTGAAATGAATCAATTTTATGGAAAAGTTATTTTTTCCATTAGATATCGTACCATAAAAAATATTTCCAAGACATTTATAATTTTGAAATAGAAGCATATCAATGATGTAATATTATTTAGAATATGATACATGAGGATAAAATTCACTCCATAGAATGGTATGAGTAGTAGATTTTATTTTTCTATTATTACTTCCCTCATATTTTATGTATCAAAATGGAGAAGTAATTCCTTGATCTTAATGATAAGGATGATTTATCCATTGGTAACTAAGAATAAAATTTCACAAGAAATGAAAGGTATTATTATAGTTTAACAATCATAATTTAAATAAAAAATATCTATTCATTAGTGGATTGAAATCAAGTATTGAAAGGAATTATCAACAAGTTACACTGTAATTTATTAATAAGTTGTTCGATGTGTAATGAAAGTGGAAATGGAAGCTAAAAACTATCATGTTTCCACTGACAAGAATAGGATGATGGATCCTAATGGAATCCCCAAGGGTTTGTCATGTGGAGGGAATAAAAAGTTTCAATGTCATCCATTCCAAAAATATTGGAAGGGACACTCAGATGAATTCTTAAAAGGAACAACATGCTTTAAATTTGGGAATCCATGACATCATGAAGAAAATTTTTAAATTGATGTGAGGAATATAGTTAATGAAATTAATGGATAATGATTTTAAAATAAATAAAATCCACAATTAATTTCCATATGTGCATAAATATTGGTAAAAAATTAATAAATTCCCAAATACATGATCTAATGAAGATAATATTCCATAATAACCTCTGATGAAAAATGATAATGGGAAAGATTATACAATTACAACAGTTGAAGTGAGTCATGATAATTAGGGAACACTTATCCTCTACTCCTAAGTTCAGGATTTGTTGTAGTTTTTTGTATTAAATATCCATATGAAAATTCAACTTGTTAATCCTTTATTGAAATTTGATGTGATTCTGAGAATTGATTATCTCCCTCTACATAGATTCTGGATATATAAAATATAATTCGTTATTATAAATCAATTTATTATCATCTATTGGTGAAATGATGATCGTGAGCTTAAAATTGGAGTTATTTTTGTATAAGATATGAGAATATTTAAGGAATAAAAATTGAATTAATATTTTGAATAATATCTTATTTTATAGTGACAATATTTTTAAAAATTATTAGGGTATATAAATTTTTGGAATGAGAATTTTTTGGAAGATAAAATTATTTCAATATAATTCTTAATTAAATAATGATATGATATGATATAAAATCATTCCAATCAATGGGATTAAAAAAATTCCGACATATTTTGGAGGAGCCATAATGTTATCTATTTATGGAATGGGTTGTGATAAACTTCAAGTGTTAATGTTGAATTTTTAAAACATAGTGATTTTTATTTATCCATATTTGAAAAATTATATTAATAATAATTATTTTGGTAAACATACTAAGATAATAGGAATAAGTTTCATTCCATTTTTAGATCTCCCGAACAATTAAAATTTAATTGTAGATATTCATACATGAAAAATTTTCATTGAATCTTTATTTCATGTAGTAAGAGAGTGTAACACCCGAGAATTTTATGTTATATAAATCATCAAAGGAATATTTCACTACACACAATAGTTTCTTGGCTTTCTTTACACGCAATCGCGACCTTCCTCGATATCTTGCATCGTACGCAATACCGAGTTTCACTAAACAACGATATGCTATTAAAATATTATTAAAACTAGCCGTTATGAATAGTAATAACCACTTTTTGAAATTTTTTAAATTTTATTTTTCAAAATTGACTTCATTTTTGGATTCGGAATATCGAAATTATCCTAGGGTGAAATTTTGGTATTTTTCTGAAAACTTTCAATTTTTGATGAATAGTGAAACCACTAAGTGGTAGTTAAAAAAACTGAATTTTTCCTAAAACATAATTTTACCGCTTCTATGAGTGGAATTTCAAAAATCCGAGAGACACGGTCAATGTCAGTAAGTAAAATGTGGTTCAATGAGATGAAAATAATTTTTGGTGAATTGTAACCTTTTACTTTTATTTACCACGGTTAAAAGTAAATAGGGTAATTAAGGGTAAAAATGAAATTATTATTACCCTAACACATGTCCTAATTCTATTGGATAAGTGTAATTCGACCAAAAACAACCTTAGGAATAAAATATGACCATTTAAGCCCACTTGGATTAGATTAGGACATTTATTATTAATTTATGTAAAGAATGGTTAAAATAGTTAAAATCAAAGTTTAATAAGAAAATAATTTTTAATATGGTATTATACATAAGATAAATTCGACTATAAATATTTATTAGAAATATAAAAGGATTTAATACATAATTATATTTTATTTGTAATTTTTCGACTTTGAATAATTTAATTTATTTATGACAAAAGATGATGCAGTAATTATCTTATTAATAAAATATTGACATAATTGATGTTATAAATACCGAAATAAATATAATTTAAGCCTTTTTATGAATTCAAATAATTTTATAGGTTAATATGGCATGTTATTATTGATTTAATTAACTTTTTTCGAACTAATCATTCTGTTATGATTTTCACAAAAATCAATTACTAAATAGTGTCAAAATTGACATAAAATAGTTTGTAAAATAAATATTATATTATTAATTGTTATTTTATTCCTAGAAATCTAAGTATCGGCCAAATGACTTATATAAAGTTATATATATTAATAATAAACAACTTGGGGTTCTTTTGGCTGCTTATAGTAAGTTTTTTAACCTTATAGTATAAGAACACAAGAAGACACGGTAAAAGTAAAATTATTTAACTAAATGTTAAATATAAATGATAAGTTTAAAATAGGAACCTAAACATATAAAAATTCTATTTTATGAGATTATTTCGACCCATCCCCACATTAGCTTCAAAATAAATCAATTTGTAGCTATTTAAAACCGAATTTGGCTTTATAATAAAATAATATTTTAAGTTTTTCAAAGGAGCCCCTCTCCTCCCTTATAAAAGGGCACCTCCTCACCCTCTTCCCCACACCACTTTGAGCCTTCAAGCTCGGCCAAATCCTAAAAATTTATCCTCTCCACTTCCCTAGAAACATCCTAGAGGTCCTGGTCTTCTTCAAAGACCAATTTTAGTGCCCTAAAAGGAGATCTCAAAGAGGCGCTTCAAAGAAGAGGTAATGTCCGTTACCAATTCTTTCAACTTTATTTCTTCTTCCACTTCTTCTTCTTTAGTTGTTTCCTTATGAAGTAATAACATCAGTATCACTCATATACTGATATGTTATTATATGTATTAAAAAACCCTATTTCACCACTTATCCATCCTACGGAAAAAGAAATCATCATGCGTGCGTACGTACAGAATACCGTCTCCATGTCGTGGTGTAATATTTTTTCCACCACCACCTTACTTGGATGGGTATAATGGTGTAAATAATTTCTATATATGACTATTTTAAAGTGATATTTATTCTGAAATAGTATACATATACTCCAATACAATTCCACGATCATGGGAACGATATCATCGCTCGTGTGTACGTACGGAATACCGTCTCCACGATGTGATGTGACTCATTCTACATGATCTTCATTGCATAATGATTATATAAATTAATTGAGTGAATAAATATGATATACATTACACTAATACCATTCTGGAAATGAGGTATCTATAACCTAAAAATAAGGATAAGAATTTATTCGACAAAACACGCATAAGAACACAAAGAAATAAACACCCGAATAAACAAGTTGTAATGACATATTACTAATAAGAAGCTAAGAATATGACCATATATGATATCATAAAAATAATTATGATTCTGGAATAAGTAAATAAAATTATTTAAATCATTATACAGGAGGTTCGGACACTTACGAAGAAAATCGGACCTAAGGTAATGGAAAATATCACAATCTCATTTTTATCCAAGATTGTTTATACTTTGGTATTTACTGGGGTGTATATTATCATCCACATCCATGTTTCCTCAATATGTAATATTATTTCCATCCACCTACAATTTTTTAAATCCAATTTTACCCTTTGGTGAGTTTTTAGTAAATGATATCCAAGGAATATTTTGTCATTTTTCGTATGAGGTACTTTTTGACATTTCCGACAAAAGTACGAGAAGAATGTTTTTTTTAACTTATACGGCATGAATGGATTTTAAAAACATTATTTCCAAGAAGCTTCCTTTACAAGTTTTAATGTTATTTTCAATCAACTTCTTTTAGTTTTAAATTGTATGACATGTTAATAATGGAAAATGTTTTTGAAGTAGAAAGGATATTTTCCTCAAGAATGGAGTTCAAGTATTTTATCAAAATTATTTTCCATCTAAGATAATATAGGGTTCTGTTTCTATCCCTATTATTACATTTATTTGAATATGTTGTGATGGAATTATTTTTATGAATTCCTTTATCTTATATGAATTTTTTTATGATGTCACGATGTTTAAGATTCCCATTTTTATTACAAGGGTTATGCAATTATGTATGATTTATGATTTTGTGGCACATATAAGAATGGTATAATTATGAGATGGGTGGGACCTATATCTCCCTCCAATTCATTGGGTAAATATTTTATATCTCATGAGATAGACATGGCTGGAACGGCAGGTTAAACCGGTTCAGTGAAACAGGACTGAAACGAGGAGTGAACTCGGTTCAAAAATTGACTTTGCCCACTAAGATAGTCTTGGCAATGAGTCTTGACTAATAATAAATGATTCTCTATTAATATTTGTGTATGACACAAAGTTTCATGTTTTATGTTATGATTATTAGGATTACATTTCACTACTATGATTTATCCCATGTTATGAAATTTTGATTTCTTTTGCAGGTTAAGATTTCCAAAAGTTATGTTATTATGTATATGATGTGATTGATATTTCTTTTGTTTACCCTTACTTAGCATTTGAGCTCACCCTTTTGTATGTTTTATTTCCCCAGGACAGGAAGAAGGTTATTAAGTAGGATATGCCAAAAAGGGACTCTAAATATTATGAAATAAATGGGAGGCAAAGTAGATGCTTTGTGAACCAGTTTTTTATGTTTCTCAGTTTCTAAAGAATCTATACCTATACGGTCCTTTCCTGGTTTTGTTATATGTTGTAATAAGTGTGCTTAAATTCTGAATTAATGACAATCTATGTAAAGTATGGGTCGTTATAGTTGGTATCAGAGGAAAGGTATAGTCAACCTTTGAAAACTAGGATGTGAAAGCCTTAGTAAGAACCCTATGGATAAGTCTAAGCATAGAAAACAATCTTAGTGTTTTAGAAATGGCCATGAATAACCTAGGAGAATACCTTAAGTGTGAAATTTTATTCTTGACTATGTGGTTTTCCTATTATAATTAGTGTTTCTCACACTATTCTTCTTGGATTTAGTCAATAGTTGGAACCCGAAGGAACCGTGTTAATGCGGAATGCGACAGGCAATGCAATGATTGTCCCCCTGTGAAACCAAATGTTATGGGAGCTATAATGAAAAATCTTGTAGTCATGCTCACACAACTTTCTCAAGCTATGAATCATGCAGGACTTCCAAATGAGAAAAGGAAGGAGCAACATTCTGTTGAATCCTTCAAGAGGCAGCGTCCACCTTCATTCAGCGGGACTACTGATTCATTAGTTGCTGAACAATGGATTAGTACTACTGAAAAGATATTTTCAGTTCTTAAATGTTTTGAACATGATAAATTCAACTTAGAAGTGTATTTTTTGGAAGGTGATGTTGTTCAATGGTGGAATCTTATCAAGAATACGAGGCAAAGAGATGAAATTGAGTCCATGGAATGGGACGAGTTCATGAATTATTTTTCAATAAGTACTTCCCTCGTATTCTCCGAACAAAGATGGAGAAAGAGTTTCTTGAACTGAAGAAAAGGGATGATGAATCGGTTGGTACCTATGAAGCAAATTTTACAAGACTTGCAAGGTAAACTTCTGGTATTATTATTCATTCTGAGAGTAAGATTGATCAATTCTTTAGTGGCTTAAAACCAAGTCTTCGAAGGGAGTTAGCCATAAGGGACATGAATAGCTACGAGGAAATCGTTCGATGTTCTCTCAAAGTTGATATGGAGATTGGAGTAACCCATCAGTCATTTGGGACATTTATTATTAATTTATTTAAAGAAGGGTTTAAATAGTTAAAATCAAAGTTTAATAAGAAAATCATTTTTAATATAGGGTTATACATAAGATAAATTCGACTATAAATATTCATTAGAAATATAAAAGTATTTCCTACATAAGTATATTTTATTTGTAATTTTTAGACTTTAAATAATTTAATTTATTTATGACACAAAGATGATGCAGTAATTATCTTATTAATGAAATATTGACATAATTGATGTTATAAATACACAAATAAATATAATTTGAGACTTTTTATAAATTACACTAATTTTATAGGTTAATATGACATGTTATTATTGTTTTAATTAACTTTTTTCGAACTAATTATTCTGTTATGATTTTCACAAAAATCAATTACTAAATAGTGTCAAAATTGACATAAAATAGTTTGTAAAAAAAATATTATATTATTAATTGTTATTTTATTCCTAAAAATCTAAAGTCAGGCCAAATGACTTAGATAAGGTTATATATATTAATAATAAACAACTTGGTGTTTTTTTGGCTGCTTATAGTAAGTTTATTAACCTTATAGTATAAGAACACAAGAAGACATGGTAAATGTAAAATTATTTAACCTAATATTAAATCTAAATGATAAGGTTAAAATAGGAACCTAAACTTGTCTAAATTCTATTGGATTGGTTTATTTAGACCCATAACCACCTTATCTTCGAAATAAATCAATTTTGAGCTATTTAAAACCGAATTTGGCTTTATAATAAAATAATATTTTTAGTTTTTCCAAAGAAGCCCCTCTCCTCCCTTATAAAAGGGAACCTCCTCCCACTCTTCCTCACACCACTTTGAGCCTTCAAGCTCGTCCAAACCCTGCCAATTTCTCCTCTCCACTTCCCTAGAAACATCCTAGAGGTCCTGGTCTTCTTCAAAGACCAATTTTAGTGCCCTAAAAGGAGATCTCAAAGAGGCGCTTCAAAGAAGAGGTAATGTCTGTTACCAATTTTTTCAACTTTAGTTATTCTTCCAATTCTTCTTCTTTAGTTGTTTCATTATGAAGTAATAACATCAGTATCACTAATATATTGATATTTTAATATATGTATGAAACAACCCTATTTCACCACCTATCCATCCTACGAAAAACAAAATCACCACGCGTGCGTACGTACGGAATACCGTCTCCACGCCGTGGTGTAATCTATTTTCCACGACCACCTTACTTGGATGGGTATAATGGTGTAAATAATGACTATATATGACTATTGTAAAGTGATATTGATTCTAAAATATTATACATATACTCCAATACAATTCCACGATCATGGGAATGATATCATCGCTCGTGCGTAAGTACGGAATACTGTCTCCACGATGTGATGCGACTCATTCTACAAGATCTTCATTGCATAATGATTATATAAATTAATTGAGTGAATAAATATGATATATATTACAATAATACCATTATGGAAATGAGGTATATATAACGTAAAAATAAGTATAATAATTTATTCGACAAAACACGAATAAGAGCAAAAAGTAATAAACACCCGAATAAATAAGTAGTAATGAAATATTACCAATAAGAAGCTAAAATATGACCATATATGATATAATAAAAATAAGTATGATTCTATAATAAGTCAATAACATTATTTAAATCATTATACAGGAGGTTCGGACACTTACGAAGCAAATCAGACCTAAGGTAAGGGAAAATATCACAATCTCATTTTTATCCGAGATTGTTTATACTTTGGTATTTACTGGGGTGTATTTTATCATCCACATCCATGTTTCCTCAATATTTAATATTATTTCCATCCACCTACAATTGTTTAAATCCAATTTTACCCTTTTGTGAGTTTTTAGTAAATGATATGAAAGGAATATTTTTTCATTTTCCGTACGAGGTACTTTTTGACTTTTCTGACAAAAGTACGGGAAGAGTGTTTTTTTAAACATATACGGCATGAATGGATTTTTAAAAAATTATTTCCAATAATCTCCCTTTAAAAGTTTTCACGTTTATTTTTAATCAACTTCTGTTAGTTTTAAATTGTATGACATGTTAAGAAAGGAAATTGTTTTTGAATTAGAAAGGATATTTTCCTCAAGAATGGAGTTCAAGTGTTTTATCAAAATTATTTTCCATCTAAGATAATATAGGTTACTGTTTCTATCCCTATTATTACATTGATTTGAATATGTTGTGATGGAATTATTTTTATGAATTCCTTTATCTTATATGAATTGTTTTATGATGTCACGATGTTTAAGATCCCCATTTTTTTACATGGGTTATGCAATGATGTATGATTTATGGTTTTGTGGCACACATAAGAATGGTATCATTATGAGATGGGTGTGACCTATATCTCCCTCCAATGCATTGGGTAAAGATTTTATATCTCATGAGATAGACATGGCTGGAATGGCAAGTTAAACTAGTTCAGTGAAACAGGACTGAAACGAGGAGTGAAATCGGTTTAGAAATGGACTTTGTCCACTAAGATAGTCTTGGAAATGAGTCTTGACTAATAAAAAATGATTCTCTGTGATTATGTGTGTATTCCACAAAGTTTCATGTTTTATGTTATGATTATTGGGATTAAATTTCACTACTATGATTTATCCCATGTTATAAAATTTTTATTTCTTTTGTAGGTTAATATTTCCAAAAGTTATGTTCATATGTATATGATGTGATTGATATTTCTTTTGTTTACCCTTACTGAGCATTTGAGCTCCCCCTTTTGTATATTTTATTTCCCCAGGTCAGGAAGAAGGTTATTAAGTATGATATGCCAAAAAGGGACTCTAGATATGATGAAATAAATGGGAGGAAAAGTAGATGCTTTATGAACTAGTTGTTTATGTTTCCCAGTTTCTAAAGACTCTATACCTATATGGTCCTTTCCTAGTTTTGTTATATGTTGTAATAAGTGTGCTTAAATTATGATGTAATGACAATGTATGTAAAGTATGGGTCGATATAGAGAGGATGTAGGAATTGATCAATTAAAAACAAAATGATAAAATTTTTATTTTTAAATTGAGTGGAATCATGTAAGTATATTTTCTCTTGAAAATACATAAAACTAAGGGAAAGGATCTTGAAATTTTTTTTTACTATTACCTGCATTTCTGATGAATCTATGGTACCTTTCTCATATAATTGGTTTTCAGTTTTGTGGTTGTCATCTTTATCATTTTCATTAACATATTTATTATCAATGATATATGGGATTTAAATTTTCATGTTGTTCATATTTTTACTTCCCTGTAATTTTCTCATATTTATAAACCTACTTATGTTTTATTCATGATGACCTTTATATTTTTCTTTCCCACTTCACAAGATGATGTTTTATCAACCCTCTTTCTGATGAGGGTTTTCATAAAAAAAATTCCAAATGAAAAACCCATGATTATAAAGAAAATTTGAATATTTAGAGGATGTAATTTTTTAAGGGTTGTTTTAATAACATATGATTTTATGAAATAATTGTTTCAGATAAATTTAATTTCTTGGATAGCTTCCATTAAATGAAACATTGAGTTTAAATGAACCATGATATACTATTAAAATATCACTATATAATATGACTATTATCACATAAAAATTTTATTGGTGGGTATTAATAGGGATAAATAATTTATTATAAATTTATTTTTAACATGTGTATAAAATTAATTCATTATATATCAGTTAATTCAAAATGAAAATTAAAATCAATTAAAAATAAAGGAATGTTTTTGGAAAACAATTCTTAGGGGAAAATGTATGTTTTTCAGAACAAATAAAATTGATTTCCATTTCTGAATAATTTTATTGAAATTTCTATATTATATATTCAAATAAATATTTTAGTATTAATCCAATATTTTTGTTGTGCATAAGTTAAAAATAAGTCCAGTTTTAGGCTCGAAAAGTGTTTCTTAAGTTGTTTGGTAGCATTTTGTTGAAATATTGGAAAATTAATATATTAAAATTATAGCTATTTAATTTGATAAAATACACTACATTTTTTGAAACATTATGGTCATATTTTTCATATAGGTTACTTTTATGTTTAAGCTTTATTAATAGTAACCGTGGTAAAACTTTTCACTTTGGGAAAGAGTATATTATGTTAATGGAGGATAAAAGTAACTGATAGGGACATATATTTTCATTATAATTAATTTTGGATAAATTAAATTCTACCATTATATCCTTATTCATAAAGTGGATATGATTAATGGACACTTTTCCTTGAAAATGGACTATATAATATTTAAAGAAAATAAAAACTCATCATGCCACTCTCTTTTAAATATATATTATGTGTATACATAAGGGAAAAGGGAATTTAATGAATGAATAAGTGTATAAATTTTTGAGAATAATGAAATTAAATTCATAATATAAATTTATTTATATTTTTTTTGAATATATAATTTCCTTAAATTCTCATGCAACATCGATACATAATTTCTTAATTAAATAGGAAAATAAAATAAATGAATTTACAAATATTTAAATTAAATTAATTTTAATTTTTTATGTTGTTACATGAATTTTATATTATAATATGACAAAATTGTTTCATTTTGAATGATTATATTAAAATTACATCAATTTATTTATGTTTTTTAAGACAAATTAAATGAATAGTAGTAAGATTGACATCAATGATATTTTATGAAAATAATATTTTCTGAAATTATTTAAAAATCATAAAAATGTTTAAATAAGAAAATGTGTATAATATAGGGTCAATAATTACACCCCTTAAACATATATCAACCGATTTCAAACTTATTAGTGAAATTATGACCCTTTAAGGGTGAACAATACATTACCATGACGAAGGTTCGAATTGGAAAACTAATGGGTAAAAAAATATTATATTGAAATAAAATTATACACCTAAAAAAATTATTATGTGATAGGGTTTAACCCCACCCTACCATAGTCTTGAAAATGTATCCATTTGGAATAATTTTTTAATATAATTAATTTATTATATTTTATTATTTTTAAAATCACAAGAGTACCCCTTCCCTCAATTATAAAAAGGCATCCCAACTTTCTCCTCATTACACAACATTGATCCATATATCATGACCATACCCTAAACAAAACTTATTCAAAAAAATATTATACTGATTCATTTTTTTTCTTCACAAAGTTCCAACCCAAGGATCCTTAAGATTTTATCGAAATGAGTTCTTTTGTAGAAGTGGTATCCACCTTAAGTGGTCACTTTATTTTTCATCTCTTCTTTATCACATATAAATAAATTTTATTTATAATTAAATATAAAAATTTGTATCAAAAACACTATAAAATTAAATTATTATTATTAAATTACCATTATCCACCCTAACTCCCATCAAATTGGATGTGAAAGTATCGCTCATGCGTATGTACGATTGACCATCTCCACATAGGGATAAAATTCATTATCTAACACCATATTTCTTGAGTGGTTATTAGAATATATTAAATTTTTATATATTATAAATATAGAATAATTATTCTTTTGGAATTATAATACCACATCCACCTTCTTACCTTATAATCCTTTGAAAAAAATAACATCTCTCATGCTTGAGTGTGGACTACCACCTCCACAAAGTGATGTGATTTGATTTTCATTTCCATTTTAATTGGATGGTAATATGGATGTATTTAATGAATATATATGATATATTAATGATTCAATAAAGTTGATTTATTATATTTCTTTATTTAATTCAGTCTTTTGAAAAATTAAAATGATGTTCATTCATATATACAACCTACAATCTCCATGAATAGAGCATTTAATCTTTTCATCTCTACTTATAGGGATGAATCTGAATAGGTAAAAATGATATTAAATTATATTAAATCATGATTAATATTATAATTTTTTTAACCATGATCAATTTACAATGACCATGATTGAAGAATATATACATGCATGATAAATGAAAAGGTTATCACCCAGAATAGTGATTGTAAAAAAAATTGATAATTAATGGGTGATAATATGTCAAAAATAAATTATAAATTGTATGATAGATATGAGTATATTTATTTAATAAATTTATAATAAATATTAATTTATTTAATAGAAGTTTTGAACCAATATAATGAAACGAAATACATGAGGTCACATATTTTCATCTCATTTTTATTTATGTGAGATACACACCATATTCACCACTTTTTTATTTTATGTGATAAACTAAATTATCATGAATGTATTTTATTATTATTATCATGAATGTTATAGGGATTTAAATATCCATATAAGGATATTTTTTTCATGGTTTTTAAGATTCAAATGTTACCAATGCTGTAAAATTTTTATCTCACACAATCATTCTTTGTCAGGATTTTTGACGATGAAATTTTTTATGGTGAAATATTGTCTAAAACTCCCAAGAAACTCATAAATTCTCTTATACTATAGTTATTTCTTGAAAATACATGTCTTTATTTCATTTTCCTCAATATATTTACTCGTATACTGAAAATAAATTATTAATAAAAACTTACATTATTTCATTATTCAGACAAAAAAAATTTTCTTCTATATCTATGATTTTTAAAAATGTTTTAATGAATGTTTTTACTGTTATCATATGATTTTACAAAAAAAATTAACTATTTTTTAATTCTATCAAAATTATTTAAAATTATTCTTCTATTTTTTTCAAAATTGAGGCACTTTTTGACTTTTTATATAAAAATGTGAAGGTAATGTTTTCTTTTAACTTATATAGTATGAACATAATTTCCCTAAATTATGTCTCCACAAGGATTTTAAGATTACATTATTATTTTTCTAGATTCTTTTAAAATAAATATTCTCTTATAATATTATGGATTTTTTTTATTTTAAATAACTGGTTTCAAACACAAATGGTTACTTTCCTCAGGAAATGTTCCAACAAAAAATTTTAAAGATATTATTCATATAAGATTAAAATCATTTATGATACTTATTTTTTTAGAGATATTAACCAATGATACCATTGTTTTTATTTCACTAGATTTTATTATGATTATGATGAATATAATTTTATGAAACCATTCATTTTCTACAAGTTATGCTATGATGAAGTGATGTAATGCTTATGAAACCCATTCCTATTGAATGGGTTATCGTAGAATAAATTTTTTAAATGTTTAGGAAACTTTTTTCATTTATATGGGTTATTATATGATTAAATGTTTATGTAACACATTTCTATTAATGGGTTATGATGTGATTATTATTTTATGATCATATGGTACACTTATTCATGATTTTCATTATGCAATTCTTGGGACTAGAATTATATATCCCTCCAATGCATTGGGTAAATATTGATAACTCATGAGGTAAATATGTTATGCATGAACCCAATTTCATGTCTAAAATTTCATGCATTGACCTGTTTTTCATATCAAAATTATTATGTTTGTACTAGGTTTTCATGTACATATGATTTAGCATGAACCTATCTTTAACATTATGAATGATATGTGTAAACCTGGTTTCATGTACCCAGGTTTTGACGATGGACTGATTTCCTGAACTTAAGGATTGAACCAATTATTATTTTTATATTTTCTCAATGTTATAAGCTTCTATGTATACCAAAAATATATTTATTTTTCCAATTTTATTCTCTCATGGACTCCAATCTTTGATTACTTTATGTTTTAAGTCTTATGAATTGATAATATTTATTCCATTACTCTTATTTATTATGTTTGATATATAATGAATGGTTTTCAAATTTTTTGAACTTGTTATCATACCCATATTCTCATGTTATCTTTAAGTGATCACTAGTATATCTCTTTTTTACCCTTAATTGGAATATGATCTTAACTTTTCATATTCTTCCTTTACCTAGGTTATTAAGAAAGGTTTTCAATAGGGTATGTCTAAGAAGATTAATATGTGGTAAGATATTTGTGGGATAATTTGAACATCGTTCAAGAAATAAGAATGTATAGGGTATAGTCTCCAAATGCCATAAACATTTATGGTGCTCAGGTGTGTATTTGTGAAATTTAGTAAATATTTATCAAAAATATGAAATATTTACGTATTCAAATCCATGTTCAGAATAAATATATTGGAAATAATATAAAAAACATCAAACATGTCACATAACCAATTCCCAAAACTGGGTAAGTTCCCACATACCAATACAGGGAACATTCCATGTCATAATAATATAATTTTTTAAAAGGAAACCCCAAAAAATATGCAATAGAAAATCTCAAAAATTGGGCCCGACATCAATCTTGATACCCTCATCCAAGCTCTATACCATGTCATAAATCAATAATTTATCATAAGGACGTTTCAAATATATAAACCCACAACCATAGAGTCTTATCAAGTTCCAATGATGGACTGAGTGAAATTTTAGTAAAACTCAATTGGCCACCAGCAATAGTGTGTAAAGAAAAAGACAATCTAAATAATAATGTATTCACATGTACAATTAATAATAGAAAAGTTAATAATTGAAAAAAGTTTTAATAAAAAAATAATCAGTTGACCACTTTTAACGAGGAGTTCAAAAGTGACACCGAATTCAACCCAACCTACCCAATCCCATTCTATTATTATAAACCATATGCCATAGGGGTTACTCGCTTTATGTGTATTAAAAAGGTTCATTGTTAATTATTTAAATCTATGATTCAAGGATAATCTATCCAAGTACCTACACGATGTCAAAAGCTATTATTTCCTAGAGTATCATGCCAACACAAAAACTAGTGATTCATAGTACCATGCCACACATTTCAAATCAGTTATTTAGACTATCATTTACAACCATCATGAATCAAGGAAATGAAGAATCATGTCCATCCATAACGAATCAGGTACATGGAGAATCAAGAAAATAACCTTATCCAATTATTTAGATCACCATGTCTTACACCTTTACCCATCCCATCAACAACCAATCTCCATGTTCCAACATACTTTCCTATTTAACACACTATGAGAATAAGGACGGGCATTTTTCTATAATCATTAATCTTTATGGTCTATCGTATTAAACACCATTATCCCAATTTCATAATTAAATCATTTCACTATTCATTCATATAGAACAACCATTAAATACTATTTTAAACCATTTAATAAATTAATAACCCCTTTAACCATTTTAAATTTCACAACTTTATCATGAAATAAACAATTTTATTTCCAATTTAAGACAAATAACATATTATTTCATAATTTTATGAAAAGAAATAATTCTAACTAGTTTAAATTCATAAACCCTCTATTTTACCATTTACACTCTCACTACACAATTTTGTACAATTAAAACACCACATGAGTGGTTGTAGGACTTGTCTTTTAGTCATCAATAGAACCAATGAGATCTATGAAGTGTCTAACACATCACTTAAAATCCTAATAAATTATACTTATTCTAATAAATGATTTAAGAATTGTAATAATATTGAAGGAATCACATAATGAATTATTAGGTTCCTAATCCACTCAAGGTTATCTATCAATCTCACCTTGGGTACATTGGTAATAATGTGAAAAGTTGGACACAATTATTTACTAGGATTTACATAAATTCATACTCCTTTATATGTTTTTTGGACACCCCAAAAAAAATATTCACTATCAAATAAGTGATCACATAAACTTATATCACTAATAGAAATATTTATTAATCTCCATAGTCCCACTAGAATCTTCTATGGCTTATAACACTAATCGAAATGCATCTCCTATTTTTATCCCCAAATATAATTCTTCTCCTTCTTTTAGAACTAACTAAAAGACTTCTTCTCATATTTATATTTGAACCAATACTAGAATGATCTCCATATTTCTAGATGAAATTATTCCTCCATGAGCGTACATGGTCATGTTTTCTTATGTATATCTTCAAGATCTTCGGTATTATCTTACAGCTCATCTAGTCATGAAAGACCTTCCAAATGTAGTATGTTCAAGATTCTACTTAGCTTCCTAGATACTAAATTGTAGAGACCCATAGCCTGAAGTACATAGACATTACATTACTTTTTCAGAATATCTAATACATAACAAAAATAGACACCAAAGGACTGTAATAGTTTAGTGTCTTTGGAAACTCAGAATGTAATCTTCTAATTTTGGTGAAAGATCTTCAACATCTCCCATAAAGATCTTCTTTTTTTACCTAATACTTTTCTTTATATCCTGGGTAAAACAAAACATATAAAGGGTGATATCAAATGCTCAGTAAGGGTAAGCATGGAGAAAATAAAACAGACCATATACATTTGAAATTCAAAACATGAACATAATATTTAAACATCAAAATCTTGAGCAATGACATAAAACATGGAAGTATGTAAGGCATAGATCATAATGGATCATTAATCATGATAAAATATCATGGGAATAAATCATTTAATTGTGGAAAAACATTAATCACATGATATTATTTCCATAGTAGCCAAGGCATTGCTTCCAAGACCATCTTAGTGGACAATGTCTCTTACTGAACCGGGATTACTAGCCGTTCCAGCCCTATATTACTGAACCAGATTTACTTTCCATTCCATACATGTCTATATCATGAGTTATAAATGTTTACCCAATGAATTGGAGGGAGATATAGGCCCCACCCATCTCATAATGAAATAATTTTTACTTGTGCCACAACATAAACATAAATCATTCATCATAACCCAATGAATAAAATGGGTTTCATAAACATCATCCCATCATAACATAATCCATATAAAAATGGATATCATTTCATCATAAGAAAATTGAAACCTTGTATATCATAGAGACATTATACTTGAAACATAAACATACTAAATAATGTCATCTTAGATGGAAAATAGTTTTGATAAAACACTTGAAATGACTTCTTCAGTAAAATATCCTTTCTTCATCAAAATCATTTTCTTTTCACAAAATGCCACACATTTTTAAAACAAAATTATTTTATTGAAAATAACCATGAAAAATTGTTGATTATTCTTCATGAAAATTAGGAGTTATGTAACCGTAAAAATACGTTCATGTCGTCTAAGTTAGAAAAACATTTTTCTCGTACTTTTTCAGGAAAAGTCAAAAAGTACCACGTATGGGAAACAAAAGAAATATTCCTTCCATAACACAAATTAAAAGTCAAAGAATGGTAAACATGACTTTAAAAATACATGGAAGAATATTAAACACTTTATGAAAAACATTTTATGGACATGGGTGAAAAATATAACCCCAGTAAATACTTACGTATAAGCAATCTCGGATAAAAATGAGATTTGCAAAATTATCCCTTACCTTAGGTCTGATATGATTCATACATATCCGAACCTCCTCTATAATGATTTAAATAATGTCATTGACTTTTTACAGAATCATATTCATTGTTAGGATATAATATAAGGTTAACTTCTGACTTTATATTACCCATTCTTTTGTAAATTCCATGTTAAAGAGCGTTTTGGGTAAAATCGTTTCATTTGTCGTCCATGTTTTGACTTGTAATTATTCATATGATTACTTAGATCATGATTACTTAAATACAGAATATAAAATATTATATATATATAATATATATTCAGAATATACATATATATTATAGATCGATAAATGGAAAGAAATACACCGTTCATGGAGACGATAGGCCGTACGTGCGCATGAACGCTGTTTTCATTTCCTTATTTAATTTAATGGAATTAAGTAGATGAAATACATATATATATACATAAATAAAATAGCACTATTATGTCATATATTTCATGATTACTTATTATATATAC
This sequence comes from Viscum album, assembly GCA_963277665.1. Lineage (NCBI taxonomy): Eukaryota > Viridiplantae > Streptophyta > Magnoliopsida > Santalales > Viscaceae > Viscum > Viscum album. Next base: position 1,558,864,333 of record OY728160.1, read on the forward strand.
TTTATAATCATTCATAAATTGTTAACATAGAAAATGAATCTCATTGCGTCATGGAGACGGTAATCTGTACGTACGCACGAGCGATGATATCATTCCCATATTTATTGAATGGAATTGGAGTGAATGATACAATATCTTAGAATCATTATGATGTTATAATAATAATATGTAGTTATTATTTACACCATTATACCCATCTAAGTAAGGTGGTGGTGGAAAAACAGATTACACCACGGCGTGGAGACGCTATTCCGTATGTACGCATGCGCGGTGATTTTGTTTTCCTTAGGATGGATAGAAGGTTAAATAGGGTTGTTTAATATTTATAATAACATATTAGTATATGAGTGATACAGATGTTATTAATTCATAATGAAACAACTTATGAATAAGATGTAGAAGAAGAAATAAATTTGAAAGAATCGGTAACGGATATTACCTCTTCTCTGACACGCCTCTTTGAAACCTCCTCCTAGGGCACTAAAATTGGTCTTTGAAGAAGACCAGGACCACTATAATATTTTTAGGGAAGTTGAGAAGGGAAATGGGCAGGTTTTTCCCGATCATGAAGGCTCAAGTTTTTGTAAAGATGAGAGGGAGGAGGTTCCCTTTTATAAGGGAGGAGAGGGGCAACTTTGGAAATCTTAAAAATATTAATTTATAATAAATCTAAACCCACATAAAACTCCAAAAAATGAATCATATTCTAATATTATATGAGATAGGGTTGTAATATCATCAACCAATAAAATTTAGACATGTAGGGAATTTATTTTAAACATTATCAACTTGATTTATCCTAATTTAATCCATTAAATTTTATTTGTGGTAAAAAGATTCTAAATTTTAAATTGTTATAAATAATTACTTATGTGCTATGAATTATCCATAATTAGATAATTTATTACATTTTAGACTATATAAATTTCAATTTATAAATTTTAATTTTTTTTGTAATTTTTTAACAATTTAATAATATGTTATTTTTATAAAATAACAATAGTGTCAATTTTGACACTATTCATTAATTTGAATTTAAATAAAATCCACACAGAGGATATATTCTAAATAAAATATTAAATAGGTTCCTAAAATGTCATAGTAATCTAGAAAATTTGTGTAGCACATTAAATAGTTCATATAATATTTATTTTACAATTTGTAAAACCATTTATTTGATATTTCTCTTAATAAAATAATAACCACAACATTTTTGTATAATTATTAAATATACTTATTTGATGGATAAAAATTAAAAATAAAATACTAGAATGAAGATAAATCCTATATATTTCATACTATTACTTTTATTTGGATTTATATTCTAAAACACAAATCTTTTAAAATGTTATATTTATTAAATTATGAAGGTGACAACTTTGACATCATTTAAAATAAAATAATAAAAGTGTCATAATCACTTTTATAAGACTCCAAAAAGTCGTTTATTAGGTTATTGGATGCTTATGGTGTATATATACACTACCAATAAGTTTTGGTCAGGTTTTTGAGCTTTTTAATGGGTATTATTGTTTCATTAAAAACTATATTACTTATTTTTCACAAAACAAATAATTTCTACATCATTAATATATAAGATATTAAGGTAATTAAATATCTCTTAAAAATTATAAATAAATTACCATGATAAAGAAAAACATTTTATCTTTCAAATGAGTTTTTATAACCAAATTTATATTCTATATAAACATATATTAAAAATAGTTTAATTATTAAAGTTGAGTGACACATATTTCACTTTTCTTTAAATAAAATAAACTAAATGTCTTAATCACCACCAAGTGGATTAAAATTGATTCCATTTCGATACAAATAAGCCTTAGGACGAAATATAAGCATCCAATTATATTAAGACAAGTGTTAGGGTAATTTTATAATAGTATATTTACCCTTAATTACCCGATTTACTTTTTACTATGGTAAATAAAATTTTCCGTAGTTACTATTCATAATGCCCAAAAATAAAAAGTAGCCTATTAACATAATTAAGACCCACTGATTCCAAATATGGAATCCATTTTTCTAAATTCATTACAAAAATGTTGCAGAAATTAATTTAAAATTAATCCCGTTGTTAAGAAAATGAGTTTTAAAAGTTAAAACATTGCAAAAGATTGAAATGATTTTACCTATGCATTCAATGTAAAATAAATGATAATGACATAAATTATATTAAATGGTAAAAATATATACTATTTATACTTTAAAACCATTAAATATTATATTTTAAGCATATAAATTATTACGATGAACAAATTTTTTTTTAATATAGCATGTTTTTACTATTCATTAAAATATGAATGTTATCAGAATAATATGAAAAATTTATCCAAGGTAAAATTTTATATCCGGATTACAAAGAATAATTTTATTTTTTAATATTAAAATTATAAACATGTCAACAACTAGATTTAATGTGGGTGTGCTATCAAAAGGCGACAAAACTGCATTTTTTTTAAAATAATTATTTTACCCGAAAAATTTATTTTTTTCTCATACCATGTTCTATAAAATGTGTAAGATGAATTATAATGTCATAAAATTCAAAATGTGTTTACAACTATTCCTAACAGCTTGTTTATAATAATATTATAACCATATATTGTTTTTTAGTGAAACTCGGTATTGCGTACAATACACGCTATTGAGGAAGGTCGTGATTGCGTGTAATGCAAGCCAATTCCGGGTTGCGTGTAGTGCACAACTCATATGTTGTTGCGTATAACAAAATACAACCATATTTCATTAATACATTGAATATATATATATATATATACTCAATGTTGTGTAGAATCACTACTATCAAAAAAACTTGAAATTGTGTGTAACACGATCCAAGATTAGTGTTTCATATACTGCAAGCTAATACGGTGTTGTGTATAGCACAAGATAATCTTCGGGTATCATACAACACAAGACATCAAATAAATTAAAAAGAATACTTCTCATAAAATATTGGGGTGTTACATAGATGTATTATTATCCCTTTTAATAATATTTAACAATGGCTGTAAGATCTCTTAATACTGAATAATTTCATCCTCACCTAAATATAACATTTATATTCATTTTAATAATTTCTTGAATATCATCCTCAAAATTATAGTAGTAATTAACCATGATTATTAAAACCCCATGATCATTGAAAATAATTTTTTTACATAATTTTAATTTCATAATAACTCCCAAATTATTCTCTCAATAACTTTGGACATTATTTCATACAGAATTTCCCTAAATATAACCTAATTAAAAGCTCACACAAATAAAATATTGGTTAATTTCTTATTATCCTTCTTCATGTGGTATACATAAATCAAACACCATGTCTTAGAACCATAAAATTATTATTTTTTGTGTTATTTCATGATTAATAATCCATAATAATAACTCTTTAATTCGAAGAGGATTATTTTCTAAATCCTTCCATAATTCATCATATTAAATATGCATGGAATTTATTTATTCCTTCTAATTATTCATAAGGATAATGAATAATTTATTTCTCATTATTCCTTCAATAAATAAGATCATAAAACTCAATTCTATTTTTAATGGAAGATTTTGTGCATGAAATCCCCATTAAAACATGCATAATACTAATCCTTCGATAAAAAGAAAATAAATAATGCTATATTTTTTATCTCATTAATCTTTTATATATGGAAATAATGTTTCATGCATGCTTATTATGGGCTCACACCATGAATTAAACTATCTCAATTATCATATAGGTTTACTACTCGATCATACCTCATGCAATTATCCATATACTATGTAGTGGTCATCATGGATCCTCCTCCTATCGGTGCCCACATTACCAACTCCTACCCCTGTATCTCACACAATCATATTCTACCATTGAGTGATAGATAATACTACCATTTAGTGATATCACTTCCTACCATAAAGATTAATATTAGAATCTCAAACACTAAATGTAGAACCCCAATAATGGTTGTATCAACCGTGAAGATAGAACCATAATAGAGATAGTATCACCTATTAATAGTTGTATTCCTTATAACCTTATAATGATAGAATATCCATCATAATTTTCCAATGGTGGTATTCCTTATTTAATTAATCATGAAGTTTTCATTTATTTCATAGATGGTTTGGTGTTTAAAACCCTCACCAGTAACGCTTACACATCTTACACTTATTTGAACCCTTGTAACGTATTTCAAAATATATTCATACCTTAAAGAATGTGTTGTTTTACCATTAAACAAGGAATTGATTATATTTAAAGAGGAATGAAAACAATAATGTACCATTATTTAACTTCAATATCTTCATCACTACCCTTATGCATAATCCTCTCTACCTTTTCATATCATTTAGATATTCATTGCTACCATTATGAAATATTTTATGTACCTTTACACAAGCTTCCCATGTAACCTTATGAAACCTTTAAGTACCCGTACACATGATTTGGAAATTATGGATTACCTTCATGTATGGTAATGGTTACTTTTAAACCACTCCCTAAAAACATTATGTAGGAAGTGTAGTTGACCTATTACCCTTATGTAGTTCCTTAGTTACCTTTACAGGATCCTAGTACCCTTATGTGTATCTCCTTTTTACCTTTACCCAATACCATAACACTTATCTAGTGCAGAACTATAATGTTTTAACCTTACGTATGTAATAATACCATTATAAAACCTATATAAATTGGTATTTACCTTTAAATATGTAATATAATTTCCAAATTACCTTTATATAAGTTTCCTAATTAACAAAATAGTCAACCAAGGCCTTCTCAAAGATATCAGGAACCATCAGATGGCCTTCCATCTTAAATAAAATGTTGAATAAAGTGTCCCAAAATACACCAAAACTAGTCATGTATTCCATTTAATATCATCATATCATTCATCACATATATAATGATTACTGATAAAAAATGGAATCCAATATCATTAAATGAATCCATAATAAATCATTATGATCCAAAAAATTATCTCAACTCACTAAACACATATTGAAACATTATTGAAATCAAATTTAGTGATTGGGATAAAAATATATTTTTTTTATTTTTTTTACAATAACCCTTCATAATAAAATTTTATATGTGTTCCCAATCTTTCTCCCCCTTATTTTCAATCAAATTAATATGAAAATGTGAGTGTCTACTCATATCATCTCATGTATATAAAGACATTCTCATTATCTTCCCCATTTTCTAAGGGTAGAATGATTCCACATTGGTCTCTTATAAAATATCATTTATTTGGTCTACTCTATTTCTATGTATTATACCTCTGTGTAGAAAGAAAGAGTGAAACAAAAAATATTTTTTATATTGTCCAAAAAGTACCATCTGTGTGATATCGTTGTTTGAAATTTTAAATTACCATTGAATGAGTTACTGATAATAATATTTATCAATGAAATGAATATTCCTACACACACTTCATAAAACAAATCAAAAATTGTAGGTTCACAAGAATTAATACCCCTTATATCATTTACTATCAACCAAAAGTCCTAATAAAGTATTGGAATGACAGAATTATACTAGGGGTAGAAAGTTAGATTGTCACATATCATCATACAAGTATGAAATATTTTGAAAATTTCGATATACACTGGAATTCAGAAATTATATGATATATTATTTGATGACCCCATTAAGGGATGTACTCCTCTTATTCAATTTCCTGGTATTCATAATACACCATGAAAGAAAATATCTTCACTTTATCGGGTATTAATAGCCTTAAACTTTTCCATAAATTCTCCACTTATTAGCTCACAAGAAATAAAATAATAGGGAACATATTGGGACTGATTAATTTCTCAAAATTAGTATTTAGTTCAAGAAATTACTCTCAATCTAGTCCATTCAATTCTTCCAATATAAATATGATCAGTTTTATTTGAATTCTTCCCTTCATATTCTTCATTTGGTGGAAAATATTTCTCTACCTCAATTATCATAATAATTACATTTCCATTAATGTATATGTTCTCATAAAATATTACCTAACATTTTGAAGCCACTTATTTTTAGTTATATTTAGCATGTCTTTTGTCTTCCTATAAAGGTTTTTCATATTTTAATTGATTTAGACAAAAAACTATGAACTATTTCTTGAAAAAAATAGTCTTATCAAATTGTACACATGACTTAGGATTATTTTTCTTTTGAAACTTATTCTATTTAACAGATTTGGGATCATTTAATTCCATACCATTTAGGGATACCTTATCCTTGTGAATTTTAAAACTGCATTTTCCATAATCCTTTCTAGAATCTAAAATATGTTTTTATATAAAATTAAAAAATAGATATGATAATAGGTTGTTTCTATTGAGTGTTTTTATTCATATACTCATTGAAAATAACCCATGGTTCATTACACATTCTTGGTAAATACAAATTGAACCATCAATAATCGTGTTTTTTCAATTCATACCATAAAACCAAGAAAATACTTTTACAATTTCTTCATCCGTATTAGTTATAGATCTGTAAATTTTTACATTGTTATTTTTTTACGAAGACTTAAAATTCAGGGGGGGTTTAGCCTTTATTGATATCCATTATATTTATACATGGATATTAAATATTTTAAGATTAATATTCAATAAATTTCATAAAATACATACATGAGGACCGTAAAGGTTTAATTTCATTAGAGAATGGGTACACGATATTCTTATTTCAGAAAAGATATTTAGCTTCTCCCATAATGATATTCACATGTAGTATTATTCATATAAATATCCTTCTTAAACCATTCCTCGAAACATATGTAAAGGAATCATAAGAAATGGTGATATTAGATTCTCAGTAAGGGTAAATTTTGGATGTATTAATTAGTGATCATATGAAATAATAAGTTATTCTTAATGGTATTTGATCATGAATAGAACAAAAAATGTTCATACCCAATCTATCATGGTTCATAAACATGAACCATTATATAAATATTTATCATTTAAAAAAACAATAATCATAAGATTGAGTAATCATCATAAATCAGTCATGAACAAAAAGATCACTTCAGAAAAGTGTTACACTATCATAAGAATAAAAACCATTTAATTCATCAAGGTTATCAAATTGGTAAATAAATTCATAAAAGATGATTCATCAACACCTATTTCCGATAATTTAGTAATCACATTGACATTTTCTCCATATATTATGACGAACATAGAATTTTTTCTCATAGCAGATAAATATAATCGACTTTTTTACCATTGTGGATCAATCACATGGAGTTGTTTGTATAATTATCTCCGGAGATATGAAAAGATACCCAATGTAGTAGAATGATATATAATTTTGGGTCCACACATATCATAACAAAAACTATACACATTTGTTCCATGAGATAAAAAAATACTCATCATAACATCATATCACAACCCATGCAAAGGAAAAGAGTTTCATAACCATTTAACAATTTCATCATTGAAAATATCTTGAAAAAAATGGGTTTCATATACGCCTCATTAAAATAATAATAAAACATATATAGAAATAAATATTATGGTATCATTAGATCATATACCTATTAAAACATAATTAAAAATAAAGTAAGTTATTATATATTCAAATTCCTTTTAAAGAATCGTTGGAATATTTCATGAGGAAAATACCCTACTCATTTTGAAATAACTTATTTTAAATCCAAAAAATTCCAATATAATAAGGTATGTTTTTTATTTAAAATAATCCATGTAAAACTTTAAATGAATATTCATATTAGTTAGTGGGGATGATGAAAATATATTCAATTCATTCCATATTTATTAAAAAAAACACTCCTATAACACTTTTGTAGAAATTCAAAAAAGAAACTCATTCGGGAAATTATATGATGATTCCATTGAATTTTTTTAAAAGATTTCAATGTTTGGAAAATATGAATTTAATCAATCATAAGAGAAGTGGAGAAAAATTAAACATTTTAGGTAAATTTGAACAAGGAATATAATAGATTTTTGATCTAATATAAAACATAGACAGTTTCCCTTAAGAACATTATCTAAAAAACATAACCACATAATATGAGGAAAATGAATTCAAAAGATGTATCCTCTATAAACTTCATGAACCATCCCCAGGTCCCATGTTGTGACTACACCAAGCCCACCTTTCGTAGGCCAGGGTATGGCGACTAACACCGAGTAGATATATCCCAAAAACGGAACGGATTTTCCTTTAAACCTGTACACATGCACAAAGCTCAAACTGTGGAAACTAAACCAAGACCCTCACTGAGACAACTAATGATAGTATAGTACAAACTGAAAGTACAAAGGGGCTAGAAACACAAGCCCAAAACCACAATGGAAAGTACAAATTCCACATTTAGTCCGCTTGAGACCCCACCTGAAGGGTGGGTGAACGGAATCTGCCTATAGCTGTAGAAGTATGCTTGTCCGTCCCATCTCACTGATTGCAACCTGGCCCTAGACCACCTATGTCTCTGTAGAAGTGTCTATCTGTACAGTATCATTGAGCACCACCTCGTCCCGGACCACCAAGGTCTTCGTCGAAGTGTCGATCACCAGCACGGGACATGACACGTGCGGGCAAAGCCCATGCAAGGGTGAGTAACAAACTACTAATTGTGGACCCCAAACCACAAAGGAAGGACCACGAAGCAAGACCACACAATAATACCACAATGAAAAGAAATCTCACACTAGGTATTACTTAGAGTACAGAAAGCGAGAGTTTCAGTCCTAACGCTGAACACCTTGGACTGCTGAGGTACTCATCCTTGATAAGTGTCATGGGTCTACTAGGTCACATTGAGCCGCTCCCCACTGTTGTCATGTTGGGTCACACAGAGCCTCACCCCACATAGACCATCATAGATGTTCAACGTAGGGATTCTTATAGCTGGTCCACACAAGGTCCTTTATAGCTGGTTCACACAAATCCACTTATAGCGGGTTCACATATAGTAGATTGTGTAACGACCCAATGTTTTTCAATGGAAATTACCTCCTTATAATTATTTCATAAAATAACATGAAAACACAATATAATGAACTACTATGTGATAAGTGATATTTAAAAATAATTTTGTCACTTATGTGTTTGGAATTTTGAAAATCTGACATACACTGTTGTGTTCAAGATGATTTTTGGAGTCTAATGAAAATAATAATTTTTGGTAAATAGTAACCTACCCTTATAAATAGTAATATATCCTTATGAATATTTATATAACCTAATTAATAGTAACCTTACCTATGATGGTATAAAAATAATTTTCAAGTGAAAGTATGATATACCTATATTTTAGAATAAGTAAATGAATGTTTTAAATCAATTTTTTAGTAATAAACAATGATTTTAATTAAATATTAAATTAATAATATTTAGAAAAATATTTTAGATAATGGAATTCATTTTTGGATTCTAAACATCTAAAAATGGTTGGGGTAAATCTTTGGGATTTTTCAGAAATACTTGAATTTTTTATGAATACTGAAATACCATAATTTACAAAATAAGCTAAATAAGCAAATTATAGAGTCATGTGTAATTTTATGCTAATATAAGCCCACTTTTTTAGGTATCACATTATTAAATTATTATTATTTTAAATTAATGACTCACTATTCCTTTTCTTAGGGAAAATTAATAAACTAATGAATTTCATATTAAGGAAAACCCTCTCCCTTCCACTATAAAAACCACCCTTCACACCGTCATTTCCTCACAACTCTCAAGATACAATACTTCCTTAAACTCTGAAAAAGCATCATCTCTGGCCCCTCTCCCACATTCAATGTCTTCTGGTTTCATCAAAATACCAATCCTAGCATCCTCAAGGAGGATCTCAATGGGAAGATTTAAGTTGTAATTTCTCTCCATCTTTATCATTAATTTCCTTTCAAGTTCAAGTTCCTTTCTTAATCTCTCCCCATATATCTTCACACAAATGGTATTTTAACTCTATTTTTATACATATATTAAAATTTTCTGATGCAAATGGGATATTATAACATCCAACCACATTTCCCTCTTCCTTTTATTTTATTAAGGAGAACGTTGTTCGTGAGCTGTTAATTTATCATCTTCAAGAAAGACAAGTTTTCTTCTTCCATTTATACCTTAAGATATGGTAATGAACCAATTTTTATGGCTTAACCAGAACATATTATATGTATTATATCCTATTTAAAGTTCTGTAACTAAATTATGACCATATTACTATGTGATAAGTTAAATCAATTTCATTATGATCAAAAAACCACCCAAATTAACCCAATAATCATCATTTAATTCTTATCTAATGATTCATCCACGTGGATATAATATGATTCATTATAAGATCATTAAATATCGTTTAATATAATTAATAACATGTAATATCAGTTCTTGATGTTTTCCCATGTTCTACCCAAACTTCAATTTAAGAATACAAGTGGACCACTCAAGAAAACCATAAAAACAAACATTCTCGAATAATGTTGTTAAACTCTATAACTCATCCAAAGGAACATAAAATCACTTAATGAAACCATAATTGACCATATTAATGTACACATGGTTATTTATTTCTAATTAATGATTATAATGTCACTATACATGACATTAACGAGAAGGAATAATTCAGATACAAGGTTAGGGGAAATTCTCGAACCCAACTTTCATCCATTAGGTTCTTCCTCTTTGACTCCAATTTTTATATTTTTACTCCGTGAATATAATTTGTTCATCATTGTCTTTATTTTTATAGGATATACATGTCTATCACTGGTTTTTATGTCAAAAAAAAATTCAAAGGAACTCTTCTTTTAAGAACACACCTTTTACTTCTCTCTCAAAGTGGACGGTTCCTGTAACATGTATGGTATTCCCTATTTCTTTTGGGAACCCAATGGTTATGAATGTTTTCTTATGAGATGTAACCCATTACTTTCCAGGGGTTACTTATGTTTACTTTTCATATATGTTCCATTTGGCACGCATGATAATGATAATGTTATGATGTGATGGGTGCAGCTTGAATTATATAGCGCAATATGAATGTTTGAATGTGACAGGTGCGCCCAGAATTATATAGCACTCCAATGCATTGGGTAAAGTGATTAATCTCATCATTAAATGTGAAATGATGTGTGAACAAGATGATATCTTGGTTCACAAGTATTTTTGGTAGTTAACCACTAAGACATGATGTTTCATTTTTATGCATTACCACATTTCAAGTCTTATATTTATGCTTCTTCTCATGTTCATGATCTTTTTCCCATGTTATTATTATGCTCACCCCATGATATATTGTTCATATCTATCCTATTATTGGGATTTTAGATCACCCCCTTTGATGTATATCCTCAGGTGGCTACATGTAATAAGGAGAGGACAAGTTTCAATAAGAATCTTCAGATGAAGAAATTAAATAAATGTTTATGCTTGATGTTGTAATTTTTATGTATGGTCCTAGTTTTCCCAAGACAAAAAACCTTTGGATCCTCTATGTGTAATACTATTATGCTTTTTATCTTTAAAATGATGTAATAATGTAAGAAAAGGTTGGGTTGCTAAAGTTGGTATCAGAGGAAAGGTTTAGATAAATTGGGAATTAGTATTAGTGAATCCTAAAGATAACCTATAGCAAGAGACTGAGTAAAAATATCCACACACGAGAGTGTCTACCTAGGGATACCATATGTTATTATTTTAGTTTAAATTATACAAATAAATAAGTTATTTATTCATGTATTTTTTACTTATGTTTTGTTCTAACCTTTTCTATTTTAGAAAATGGTGTGAACCAAGAGAAATCATGCCAACAACTCTTGCGAGGGCCAATACAATGATTTCCTGAATGACATCCCCAATTATTTGGGAGGTGGACTTCAAAACTTCATGGTGATGCTTACCCAATTATCTCAGGTTATGAACAATAACCATAACAATGGGGAACTTCCTCCTTCGCCAAAGAGGGAGCAACTGGCCATCGAATGTTTTATGCGACAACGACCACCGACGTTTAATGGATCTTTTAATACATTAGCAGCGGAATAGTGGGTCAAATACATGGAGAATATCTTTTCTATTCTTCACTATTTTTGGATGGAGAAGGTGACCATTGTTGGTTATCATCTAGATTGATAAGCCGATCAATGTTGGGCTTTGATTAAGAACACCAAGACAAGGGAGGAAATTGAAGAGATGGAATGGGAAGACATTAAGTTAATGTTTCTTAACAAGTATTTCCCAAGAACTCCTCACACGAAGATGGAGAGACAATTCACAGAGCTCAAGTAAAAAAGAAGGAGAATCTATCACATCCTATGAAATGAATTTCACAAGGCTTACAAGATATGCTTTGGGTTTTGTTATCAACAATGATAGCAAAATTATTAGATTCTTTAGTGGATTAAAACCACACCTTCGAAAGGCTCTTGAAATTCGAGAGTTTGGGAGTTATGAATAAGTTCTTCGGTGTTCTCTCAATGCAGAGATGGAGTTTAGAGATTGGTCCCACGATTATGGTGATAATAAAAAAAATCGAGTCTCAAGTCGGTGGATCTAATGATAAAGGTGGGAAGAAAACACAACGATCCACATGTCAAAAATGTGGGAAGATGCACCATGGGAACAACCTCAAAGGGATGGGGAAATGATTCAAGTGTGGGAAAGAATGACACCATTCTCAAGAGTGCATAAAAGACACAAAAAGGAAGAATAATGTAGCCGATTAAAGGACAGAACCACTCATGCTTCAATGCTACAACTATAGGGATCTAGGCCACTATGAAAACCAGTGCACTAAACCTTGAGTTCTCGAGGGTAATCAGCATCATCAGCCACCGAAGCCAATGGAACAAGGGAATTCTTATTCCATAACTACTGCAAAGGTGGATCCTCATAATGAAGTCATAAGAGGTACACTTCATATTCACTCAAGAATGGAAAATAGTCTTATTTGATTCTGGTTCTACACATTCCTTTATATCATTCATGTTTTCTAGAACTATGGAATTGAATCCCTGAAACCTTGAAGTAGAGATATCTTAAAAACACCAAGTGGTGCAATCATTGCAACCCAAGTGTTTGACTCCTCTCTTGTTGGATTATGTGGGAATATTCTTCAAGTAAATCTTGTAATACTTCCTTTGGTGTAATTCGGTGAAATAATGGGAATAGATTGGCTCTCATTATATAGAGCACATATCAATAGTCGGGAAAAGGAAATATCTTTTCATATTCCGAACCATCCTATGATCATCTACAAATTCAAGGAAGATCATGAATCTCATTTGAAAAATATTTCAATGGTTTGGGTGTTGATTCCCTACAAAGAAGCATACATCTCCCCAATGGTTGAGTCGAAAGAAATTGCCAACCTTGAGGAAATTCCCATAGTGAGGGAATACAGTGATGTATTTCTTGAAGAGTTACTCGGAATTCCCTCAGATCATGAGGTAATGTTCTCAATTGAACTCATACTCAGAGAAAATCCTATCTCAAAGTGTCCCTATAGGATAGGTCCTATCGAACTGGAGGAGTTAAAGAAGTAGCTACAAGAGCATCTGGACCAAGGGTTCATACGCCCTAGTGCATCACCCTAGGGTGCCCCAGTGCTCTTTGTGAAGAAGAAGGATGGAACAATGCAGCTGTGTATCGATTATCCAGAACACAACAAGATCACCATAAAGAAAAAGAATCATCTCCCAAGGATGTATGACTTGTTCGAAAAGTTAATAGGAGCTCAATACTTCTCAAAGGTGGATCTTTGTTCTGGAAATCAATAGGTAAAGGTGAATAAGGATGATATTCAGAATGCTGCCTTCCGAACAATGTATTGGCACTATGAGTTTTTGGGGATGGCCTTCTAACTTACTAATTACCCTGCAATATTCATGTATTTGATGAATAGAGCCTTTAAACATTACCTCGACAAATATTTGGTAGCCTTTATTGATGATATTCACATCTACTCCAAGAGAAAGGAGGAACATGAAGAAAATATAAGACTTGTGTTGGAGACATTGAGAAAGGAGAAGTTGTATGCCAAGTTCAGCAAGTGTGACTTTTGGAAGAAGCAAGTCACATTCTTGGGACATATGATGACAAGTGAGGGAATTTATATGGATCCTTCAAAGACAAAGGTGATTGAGTTATGGCCAACGCCCACTAGTGTCACAGAAATCCATAGTTTTCTTGGATTAGTTGGGTACTACCAACATTTTGTGAGAAACTTCTCAGGATTATCAAGACCTCTAACTAAGTTAACATGGAAAGGGGTAAAGTATTTCTAGACGGAAGAATGTGAGGGATTCTTTAAGGAGGTAAAGAGATGGATGATCACTACATCTGTACTCACACTACTGAAAAGTGGAGAATGTTTTGTGATATACAATGATTCTTAAAAGAAAGGATTGGGTTGTGTACTCATAAAAAATGATAATGTGATAGCCTATGCCAGACGACAGTTGAAGATCCATTAGCAGAACTACCCGACACATGATCTAGAGATGGCAGCCGTGATTTTTTTCCTGGAAAATCTGGAGGCACTACCTTTATGGAGAGAAGTGTGACATATACACTGACCATAAGAGCCTAAAGTCGATATTCACACAAAATGAGCTCAATATGCATTAAATGAGATGGTTAGACCTAATCAAGGATTACAATTTCTCTATTCACTGTCATCCTGGAAAGGAAAATAAGGTAGATGATGCTCTAAGCAGAAAATAACCTGCTATTCTATCCATGATGTAGATTGATAAAGACCTTATCTTCATGGATATGCAAAGAATGGATTTAGAAATCATAAGGGAATGGGATACATCCTACCTTTCCCAAATGATTGCACAGCCATCCATCCAAGATAAGATTACGGAAGAACAAAGGGATGATGTGGAGATACAAAAGAAGGTGAATGTAGTAAAGGAAGGGAAGCTACAGGAGTTCCATATCGATGATGATGGTGTGATTCAACTTGGAATGCAGATTTGTATGCCTTCATCACCTGGGATAAAGAATAAGATATTGGACAATGCACATAGCTCAACATTCTCTATCCATCCTGGGAGTACCGAGATGTACCGTGATCTCTGAGAACACTTCTGGTAGGATAACATGAAGAAAGAGACTGTGGAATATATATATCAAGGTGCTTGGTATGTTAGCAAGATAAAGCTGAGCGAAAAAAGTCCAAAGGTATGATGCAGCCATTGCCTATACCCATGTGGAAATGAGAAAATGTTACTATGGACTTTGTCACGGTTCTCCCAAATACGTCAAAGGGAAATAATGTGATATGGGTTGTGGTTTATCGACTCACCAAGACATCCCATTTTATGGATATTCAGGAAGATATCTCACTTGAACAACTTACAAAGATTTATGTGAAGGCAGTGGTGAGACTGCATGGTGTTCCACTCTCAATTGTCTCTGACCATGATCCACGGTTCACATATAAATTCTGGAGGAGCATTCAACATTCATTGAGTACTGAATTAAATTTCAGCATGGCCTATCACCCCAAAACTGATGTCCAGTCTGAAATAACTATTAAGACTCTTGAAGATATGCTAAGATCCTGCTCTCTAGAATTGAAAGGGGGATGGGATCAGAATCTCCCATTGGTTGAGTTCTTATATAATAATAGCTTCCACCCGAGTATTCAGATGGCTCCCTACGAAGCTCTGTATGGAAAGAGATGTAGAACTCCAACCTATTGGGATGAAGTTGAAGAAAGAAAGCTACTTGGACCTGATCTTGTTCAAGAGAGGACAGAGAAGGTTTAAGTCATCCAGAAACACAAAAATGCTGCTCAAAGTCAGCAAAAGATCTATACTGACAACCGTAGAAGGGACTCGGAGTTCAACGTTGGAGATAAATTCTTCGTTTGAATATATCCATGGAAGAGAGTAATGTAATTCAGAAAGAAAGGGAAGCTATTCCCAAGGTATATTGGCCCTTTTGGGATCCTTGACTGCATAGGAGTCGTGGCATATCATCATGCACTTACACCGAATATGGCTCAAGTTCATGATGTGTTTCATGTATCACTACTGAGGAAGTACATACCGGACCCCTCACATGTACTAAAATCAGAGGTGGTGCATCTGGAAGATGATCTCTCCTATGAGGAGCAGCCAGTAAAGATTCTGGATTGGAGAGATAAGGTTATACGCAACAACACAACCCATCTTGTCAATGTGTTGTGGAGGAACCATAATTTGGTGGAAGCAACTTGGGATCCAGAAGAGGCAATGAAGGAGAAGTACCCTCACCCTTTTATGTAATGTTAAATTTTAGGGTGAAATTTCTTAAGGGGGGAAAATGTAATGACACAAAGTTTTTCAATGGAAATTCCCTTCTTATAATTATGTCATAAAATAACACTAAAACACAACATAGTGAACTAATAAGTGATAAGTGACCTTTAAACATAAGTTTGTCACTTTTGTGTCTGGAATTTTAAAAATCTGACATACACGGTTGTGTTCAAGATGATTTTTGGAGTCTAATAAAACAAAAATAATGTTTGGTCAATAGTAACCTACCCTTAGGAATAGTAAAAAACCCTTATGAATAGTGATATATACTAATTAATTGTAAACATACCTATGATAGTATAAAAATAATTTTCAACTGAATGTATGATGTACCTATATTTTAGAATAAGTAAATGAATGTTTTAATACTATTTTTTTAGCAATAAACCATGATTTTAATTAAATATTAAATTATTCATATTTAGAACAATATTTTTTAAAAATGGACTTCATTTTTGATTTATAAATGTCAGAAAATTGTTGGAGTAAATGTTTGGGATTTTTCTGAAATACTTGAATTTTTATGAATAGTGAAATACCATAATTTACAAAATAAGCTAAATAAGCTAATTATAGAGTCATGTGTGATTTTTTTCTGATCTAAGCCCACTTGGTTCGGGATCACATGATAAAATTACTATTATTCTTCATTCAAGACTCACTCTTCCATGTCTTAGAGTAAATTAATAAACTAATGAATTTTATATTAGGGAAACCCCTCTCCCCTCCACTATAAAAACCACCCTTCACACCCTCATTTTCTCACACCTCTCAACCTCCAATACATCTATAAACTCTACCCAAACATCCTCCCTATCCCCTATCCCACGTTCAATAGCTACTGGTTTCATCAAAATACCAATCCTAGCTTCCTTAAGGAGGATCTCAAGAGGAGGATTGAAGAGGTAATTTCTCTCCCTCTTCTTCATTAATTTCCTTTCATGTTCATGTTCATTTCATGATCATTCCCCATAAATATTCATCCAAATGGTATTTTAACTCCACTATTATACATAAAATGAAATTTTATGATGAAAAAGGGATATTATATCATCCAACCCTTTTTCCCTCTTCCTTTTATTTTATTAAGGAGAACATTGTTCGTGAGGTGTTAATTTATCATCTTCAAGAACGACAAGTTTTCTTCTTTGATTTATACCTTCAGAGCTGGTCATGAAACAATTTTTATAGTCGAAAAAGAACATTTTATATGTATAATCTCCTATTTAATGTTTTGTATCTAACTTATGACCATATTACAAAGTGATAAGTTAAAACAAGTTCGTCGTGATCGAAAAACCGCCTAAATTAACCCAAAAAATCATCATTTAATTCTTATCTAATGATTAATCCACAAGGATATAATATGATTAATTATAAGATAATTAAATATCATGTAATATCATTAATAAAATTTAATATCTGCTCTTGATTTTTACCCATATTCTACCCAAACATCATTTTAAGAATACAAGTGAACAACTCAAGAAAACTATTAAAACAAACATTCTCGAATAATGTTTTTAAACTCTATAACTCATCAAAAGGCACATAAAATCACATAATGAAACCATAATGAACCATATTCATGTTAAAAATGTTCTGGATTTCTAATTAATTAATATAATTTCATTATACATGAAATTAAAGAGAAGGAAGCATTCAGATACATGGTAAGGGGAAATTCTCAAACCCAACATTCATCTGTCGAGTTCTTCTTCTTTCAGTCCATTATTTTGATATGTTTACTGCTTAACGATCATTTGTTAATCATTGTATTTCCTTTTCTAGGGTATACATGTTTTCACTGGTGTTTATGTCAAACAAAGATGTTTTTCAAAGGAACTCTTCTTTTAAGAACACACCATTTACTTCTCTCTCAAAGTGGACGGTTCTTGAAACATGTATGTTAATCCATATTTCTTTAGAAAACCCAAAGGTTATTAATGTGTTATTATGAGATGTAACCCATTACTTTCCATGTGTTATTTATGTTTAATTTTTATATATGTTCCATGTGGAAAGCATGATAATGATAATGTTATGATGTGATGGGTGCACCCGGAATTATTCAGCGCTCTAATGCATTGGGAAAAGTGATGAATCTCAGGAGTAAATGTGAAATGATGTGTGAACAATATGCTATATTTATTCCCAAGTATGTGTGGTAGTTAACCACTAAGACATGATGTTTCATTTTTATCCATTGCCACATTTGAAGTCTTATATTAATGCTTCTTCTCGTTTTCAGGATCTTTTTCCCAGGTTATTATTATTCTCACACCATGCTATATTGTTCTTATCTATGCTTTTACTAGGCATCTAGCTCACCCCTTTTTTTATATCCTCAGGTGGCTACCTGTACAAAGGAGAGGTCAACTTCCAATAAGAATCTAGAGAAGAAATAATTAAATAAATTTTTATGCTAGATGTTGTAATTGTTATGTATGGTCCTAGTTTTCCCAAGTAAATAATCATTTTGATCCTCTATGTGTAATAATATTATGTTTTTTATCTTTAAAATAATGTAATAATGTAAGAAAAGGTTAGGTAGCTATAGATTGTAGTTGTTCCACATAGGTTCTCTTATCATATGGGCCTTCATGGTCACTTAGACATTCTCCTTTGCAGTCTTCGAGTCTCAGCCAACCGTAGGATTCCCACACATATCACTCTTGGTTTTGGGATAATCCAATCCTCAATCCATTCAATGTATCTAAACTTCCATTAAATACTTCTTATATCATTACAAAATAACTTTCTCGCTGCAATGGTCCCAACACTATAGACGACATATCAATTGAAGGCCCGATCTAAAAGATATTGGTGTTTTAGTGAACAGGGGAGGGATGTGTATGAGACCGGTCCAACCAGGTTAGACTAACCCAACCAACCCGGTCTGGGGGTCCTACATGACATGACCTGGTTCAGCCGACCTGACCTAGTTGGGTTTGTTCCATTCCAGTTCGGCCTGGCCACTGGGCCAGGCCCATTGGGCCATTGTGGACCTGGCCTGGTTTGGCCATGGGTCCAACCCGTCGGGTTGGCCAACGACCAGATTTCATTAGGCCCAACCCAAAACTGTTGGGTTAGTTCTTTTCCATCTCAGGAAACACAGGAGCCCATTTTATTCTATTGTCCTTTCCCACATCTTTTGTCCAGTTCTTCTCTTTCCTAGGCATCCTAGCGGCTTGGTTTGTGCCACTAGTTCATCCCATTTGGCGGGCCGGTTTCCCCCTTCTCAGATGCCCACGGGGCGTCCAGTTCACACCGTACATGACTGAATAAGTCCATCCACCTCCTACACATGCGGTCCAAGACAACATTCCACCTCCTATTGTGGCCCCTAACATTAGTCTCTCCTCCAAATTGGTTCTCAAGCAGTATAACATGCACCTCCAACATGGTCGGGTGGTCGTGTCTACCTTCCACCAACCACCGGCCTCTGTGCCCATGACCCCTGTTATCACCACAGTGCACTTCCAGTGCGCCTCCTCTTACATGTCACTATGGCTGAGGTTCAGTGGCCGGTTTCCACCACCACGGCCTTGTGTCGCAGTCTCTCGTTGTTACCATAACCGGTTTCTGCTACCACGGCCTGTTGTCAGAGTTTATGGTCGATGTCGTAGTCGGTTTCCACCAACACAGCCTTGTGCTACAGTCTCTCCTCGGTGCTATGGACCGCATGGCCATGAACCTTCTTACCAGTTCCTCTACAGTCAATGTGCCATCGTCTATTACACCACAAATAGAAGGAATAGAGATACATATAGGGAATCACAAAGAACACCCAAATGAACAACCATCCCTTGTTCGTGTTGGCCCATATTTGTTTATGTTTATGGGATCACAACATATAAATTATAAATCACGATGATTTAATCCTGATATCTGCTCACAACTATATTTCTCAACCCTACAAGGAAATTCCATCCACATATCAACTTCTTATAGAGTTGATCCTCATTCTTCGCTTAGAGGGGGGAGAGTAGGGAAAACAATTCATTAATAATTAAAATCATACCTAGTAAAGGATATTTCTCAAGTGTGATCATTCATCATTTTTCGTCGATATTCGGTCCTGAATCCACTCACCAATGGTGTCTCTACTATCGTCTAATTCACTGATGTTCGTCATTGGAGAGGTTCCCTTCTTGTTTGTTAGAGGAATTCTAGGGTTGTCTATCAACCCTAAATTCCCTATTTAATTAAATAAGGAAGACATTGAAACATCACCACCCAGCTCCATTAATGAGTTTTTTTAATGAGATTTATCATTTCCACATTGCTACACCGCAACACTGACATGCCACTGATTAATTGTTAAGAAAAAAAATAAAATAACTTAAGTTGATTTGTTTTTCATCCGAAAAGTATGAATAATAACTTTCACCATCAACCCGCAATGGAGGAGGTTATGTTCATCTTGAGGAGACCATATCATTAAGAACTCAATGTTGGTCTCATATTATTAATTTGAGTCACTATTTGAGAGTCATGAGTTTTCAAAAAAAAATAACTTTTATTTAAATTATTTTATTCACAATTACCTCCCAAAAACCAACTTTCACAGCCACCCTGTGTCGGCCAAAGTTAGGATCCACATAAAGGAATAATTCAGTCAGGACCTCATTATTACTTTAATATTTCCTTTTTGAGTTACCTTTTATGACTTATAAGGATTTGAAAATAAAATAAATTCATTCAATTATTTTATTTATGGGCAAAAACTACTTTCCACTAATGACTTGTTCTATCCATTGTTGGGATCTTCCAAATTAAATAATACCCTCATGAGCTTAACGGTGGTCTCAGATTTTAAATACAAGTCACCTTTCATGAGTTATAAGGATATGAAAACTATAATAATTTTAGTCAATTTTTTTATTTATAGTTATGCCATTTTCGTGGTTTCTCACTGGAGAACTGCGCTGACTATACTTATATCACACCTAGGGTAAAACTTCAATCCTAAACACAAAGGTGACCTCATATTTATAATCTATATATCCATTTAATATTTATTCCACTTTTTTAGGAAAACCTCTCACACTCACTATTTAAAACCTAACATTTTTCGATAGATCATTCTGGGAACTCTGGGCCTCAAAATTGCATGCCATCTCAGTTCCTGGCCTCAAAATAATCCCATTTAAATTTCAAAAAAATCATATAATTTTGGGGTATGACATTAATCCCCCATTTATGAATTTACATCCTCATAATCCAAAACAATGTATAATTAAACAAAAAAGGGTGTACTAATCTCAAATATGAGAATCCCTCTCCCACGTTCTCTCCTGGTGATTCTCGTGCCACCAGCGAACATGCACTAGAGAAATCAACTGTACATGAAGGGTCATCTCCTAACAATCCTATACCTCCACTAGGTACTATGCGAATGTCTCCCCTTCGTCAATATCTAGCGCATCATGGTCGATGACATGAGAAGGGTCATGCACGTATCTCCTCAACTGAGATGCATGGAATATTTATTTCACCCTCTCTAACTATGGCACTATAAAAATTGGTGTGCCACCTTACCCACTCTAAACTGTATCAAAATGGTCTGATGAAGCTCAGATATAACTCTCCACCCCATCCAAATCTTTGTATCCCTCATCGAGAAGTGACTCGTAGGAATATGTGGCCCCCCTTCTTAAAATCCAAGGGTCTCCATTTCCCAAGAAACATAGGACTTATTTAGGATCTTTGTAGTCTTCATCCACTCTCAGATGACTTGTACCATATTATTGGTAGCCTATACTATCTCTAAACCCATAATTGATGACTCCCCTAGTTCTATCTAGAATTATGGTGACCTGCATGGTTGTTTGTACAATGCCTCGAATACTGCCATACCGATGGTGGAGTGGTAGATATTATTGCAGAAAAACTCCTCAAGTGGTAGGTGGTCCTCCCAACTATGACCAAAATTAAAGACGCAAGCATATAGAATGTCCTTCAAGATCTGTATGGTTTTCTCCTTCAAACCTGCAGCCTATGGGTGAAAAAATATGCTCAAGTACACCTAAGTCCCAAATGCATCATGTAGTAACTTCCAAAATCAGGATGTGAAGCGTGCATCACGATCTGGGACTATCATAGATGAGACTCCCTAGAGTCAAACTATCTCATACACTTATAGGTATACCAAGATCTCTACTGAACCCTATTCTTGAATGGGTAAGAAGTGGGCCGACAAGTTCAGTTGTCCTAAGATCCCCCTAATTGTATCGGGTCTCTGGGACATATGTGGTAAACCCATCATGAAGTCCATCAATATTCCATCCCATTTCCACTCTAGTACCTTAAGGGGTTGTGTAAAACCTACTATATCCGGTATCTCATCATTCACTTGCTGATATGTGAGGCATCTTGAGAAAAAATCTACTACTATCTTCTTCATCCCTGACCACTAGTACTTACATCGGAGTTTCAGGTACATCTTCTCCACACCAGGATGTACTTCATAAAGGGAAATATAGAACTCCATAAACACCTCCTATAGAAACTCCATTGTTACTACTATGTTTCCTTTTAAAAGGATGAGGTTCTCCCCCACCTTTCGAATATACAATAGGGTCATGCCCTATGGACATCTGGGAATATATATTCTCACAGCTGGCATCTCCGAGTTATGCCTCTATAAATCACTGTAAGAGTGGAGGGGAAACTTTCATTGACTGTAGATAAGTTGCCTCAACTCTATCCATAAAGGATATCTAAAGTAAGGCCAATTACTCTGAGGCCTTGTTCAGTATCTAAGAACTCAATATACTACTGAGAGCATATGTCACCATGCTCCCCTTCCTAGGAGTATGTACTATCACTAATTTATAGTCCAAGAGGAACTCTAGAAAATTATGTTGTCTCATATTTAGATCCTTCTGAGAAAATATATACTTGATACTCTTATGGTCATGGTATATGATGAACTGTTTTCCCATAATATAGTGTCGCCAAATTTTTAGTGCAAATACTACCACTTCCAAATAAAAATCATGAGTATCATAGTTCTAATCATGCGGTCTCAAATGTCATGATCCCTAAGTAATAACTACTTTCCCCTAAATCTATACACAACCAAGCTTGGTTCCTGATGTGTTATAGTATAACATGTAGTTAGTTCCCTCCTCTGGAAGTCTCAAGATAGGAGAAACCATCAAGCTTTGCCTCATCTATTGAAACCTCTCTTAGAATCCTTATATACACACTAATGTTATTCCATTCTTCTTAAACTATTTCATTGATGATTCCACTCTATAGAAGTTGGGTACAAACCTCTAATAGTGCCCAGCCAACCCATGGAAACTTTGTACCTTGGTAACACTCTTCGGTGGTTCCCAAGAAAGCACAACCTCAATCTTCACTAGATCCACCACAACTCAAGCTTATGTGATGACATGTCCCTAGAATTATACCTTTCATATTTATAACCCAAACTTCTAGATTTTACCTTAATGATGTTTCCCTCAGAGTGTGTACATAAAAATTATTATCAGTATCAAATGTTCCTCCTCTTACGCTGAATGCAGTAAGATGTCATCAATAAACACCACTACAAACCGGTCTAAGTGAGGAAGAAAGATTTTGTTCATGAGTCCCATTAACACTTATAGGGAGTTCATCACCCCAAATAGCATCATTAAGTAGTTTTAGTGGCTATTGAGAAATTTTAAATCAATCTTCAAGATGTCATCATCACATTCTCAAAGATGGTTATAGCCTGATCTGAGATCTATCTTCGATAACCATCTTGCTTCCTTTAGGAGATCGAAGAGGTCATAAATACTCATTAGAGGATAATTGATCTTTATGTTCAAGTGATTCAGGTTCCATAAGAATATTCATAACCTCAATAATATGTTTTCCTTCTTGGAAAACAACACTGGGGATACACATGGTGAAATGTTGGGCCTTATGAACCACTTCCTCTGCAGGTCCTCAAACTATACTCTCAGCTCTCGAAGGTCTGTGGGAGTCATTTAATATTCATTTTCAAATATCGATGCCATCCCTAGGTACATATAAATGAAAAAATATACCTCCCTATGATGATTTAGTCCTGAATCATCCTCTTGAAATATGTCCTCGTACTCAGCCATGTTTATGTGACTGACGTTAGTTTCCTGCTTTCCGACTGCTGACATCAAATGGTTTTATCTTCTCAGCCAAAGAACATTCAGCAACAAATTTTATCTCTAGAAACCTATCATAAGTAGGATTTTATAGATTAATAGAGAAGGATTGGATGTCCCTAAAAAATTCTCGCTCAGAGATCTGATCCTTGAAGCACTATTCGCATCGATTCATCGAGTACCTGGAACGGTTGGTACGCCTTGATGAATAATCAGCTACTGACATGTCATCCCACCAAAGCTGCAGAAGCTCTTAGGCACACATAACCCTAAGATTTTATGGAAAAAACCCATCTCAGAGAGTGGTTCTCAAGATCTGTCCATAGAAAAGTCACTTAATCGTAAGATGGGGTAAACTGAACCACGCCATCGCCCTGTTGATCCACGAAGAAGGCTCACTTCCAAAAATGACATTTTCTCTAATGGTTCCCTAGATTTATGAAAAATCCGGTCACCACCAGAAGCTAGTCCTTAGTCACCTGTGAGTTGGGCTCACCTCAGAACATGAGGGGTCTCTATCGCTGAAACTCATTTAAGGCACTGAGCCAATGTGCGCTCTCTACCGGTAGCACCAATTGTAACTGCAGACCAACGGGTAGTGGTATATTTGGGACACTTCTTAAAGGTAACATATAAGGAAATGGTCCTTGTGCAAAAGCATGATCACTCTGGGGACCATCTTTGTGGTCCCACACTAGAATTTGGGATGGTTGTCTATGTGGAGGCATCCTGAAGGGTGTCAAGAGGAATATCGATTAACATATTATAACCGGTGAGCAGACTCTAACTCAAAAATATCATAAGAAAACATTCAAAGATGCAAGAAACCAGTGTTTTCATGTACCGAGTCAATATTTAGAATTTAGGGTCTTGTTGAATGGATATGTCGGTCAGTATACCAACACTAGAGTCTCTAGCCTAAAATATAAACTCGAAACACTTAAGACAGTTTCCCCATCAATATTTACATACTCTTAGTTCTTTTGGTAAAACCGAACTCCTTTAATACCACATTTTCCCAAACCTTCCTCCAGGTTCCGTGCTGTGACTAACCCTAGCCCACATTCCATAGGCCAGAGGCTAGAGAATAGCACTGAGTAGGAAAATCCCAAAAAGGGAAGGCATTTTCCTTTGAACCTTTACACATGCAAAAATCTCAAACTGCAGAAAGTGAACACAAAGTAAACCACAACAGTCACTTAGAAAACTACTGAGAGTACAGTACAAACTAAATGTACAAAGGGGGAAGAAATAAAATCCCAAAACCACAAAGGAAAGTACAACTACCATAGTCCATCCGCTTGAGACCCCACCTAAATGGTCGATGAAGGGTAGTTCCATGTAGTCGTAGAAGTATGCGCGTCCATCCCGTCTCACTAAGAAATGCCTAGTCCCAAACAACCAAGGTCTCCATCGAAGTGTATGTATATCCTGTCTCACTGAGCATAGCCTGGTCCCAAACTACCAACTTCTCTTTCAAAGTGTCTGTCTATCCCATATCACTGAAAACCACATGGTCCCAGACCACCACGGTCTCTGTCAAAGCATGCATCTACCCCATATTACAAAGAACCTCATAGTCCTGGACCACCAAGGCCTCCATCGAATTGTTGATCACATGAAGGGAACATGACATGTGCAGGAAAAACACGTGACAGGTTGAGTAACACAATACTCCGGAGGGACCCAAAACCAAAATGGAAGTACAACAAAGAAAGCCCACACATCAAGACCAAAAAGAAAATACAGCTCACACTAGGTATAAATCAAAGTATGGAAATCCAGACTATTTGTCGTAACATGAAAAACATGGACTATTGAGGTACTCATCCAAGATGAGTATCATGGGTCTTCTAGGTCACACGGAGTAGCTCCTAAATGTGGTTCTGTTGGGTCACACAGAGTCGCTCCCCACTTAAGCCATCATAGTTCTTCGACACTGGGCCACTTATATCTGGTCCACACAGGGCCGCTTATAGTTGGATCACATAGATCTTGTTATAGATGGTCCACACATAACTACTTGTAGCTAGTCCACACAGATCCACTTATCATCTTGGCATGCAGGGTCACTTCAACCCATTTTTCAGTAGTCTTCCAGTCTCATCCAGCCACAGGATTCTCGCATGTAGCACATTTGATTCTGGTAGAATCCACCCTCAAGTCATTCATCATATCTTAGCTTCAATGAAGGCCTCCTTAGAGAATTCCAAAAGAACTGTATCTTCTCAAGGGTCCCAACTCTATAGACAACACGTCAATCAAATGCCTGGTATGAAAGATATTGGGATATTAATAAATAGTGGTTGGTTGTGTCTGGGCATGGTCCAAACTAGTCAGACCGACCAGACCACCCCGACTCGGGGATCCTGTATGACCCTACCTAGTTCGGCTGACCCAACCTGGTTCGGTCATGGGTCCAGCCACCGAGTCTCCCAACGACCCAGTTTTATCTAGCTCTTCTCAAAACTGGCGGGCTAGTTTTTCCCAACCTAGGTTGCCCCAAGGTCCGCATCGGTGGGCCAATTCTTCTCCAACCCAGGCTGCCCAACATCCCAGTTAACGTAACCATCATATCCCATTTAGCAGTCTGGTTTCCCCCCCTATGAAAATTCCCGCGAGGTTTCTGGTTTGCACCGTATGTGGTCGGATGAGGCTAGCCACCTCCTCCACATGCAGTCCGGGATCGAGTACCACAAACTATTGTGACCCTCTAGAATGGATTTCTCCTTCAATGTAGAATATGAGCAACACCATCATCCTGCGCTAGTCCATTCATGTGTGACACACGTATCGATCACGAGTCCAGCTCGCCACTATGGTCTGTCGACCGTAGCATTGCGCTGCGTGCACCTCCGACATGGCTGGGTGGTTCCATCCACCTGCCTCCCGTAGCCGGCCTCTATGCTAGTGGATCCTAATACCACTACAGTGCGCTTCTAGTGCGCTACCTTCCACCTATCTTCACGTCCTTGTACTGCAGTCTCTCGTAGGTGTCACGGCATGTTGTCATCGCTGCAGCCTTATGTCATAGTCTCTTGCTGGTGTTGCGGCCTGCCTGGTCATGGTCCTTCTTCCTGGGGCCTCTACAGCTATTGCATAGTTGTCTATTATGCCATGATTAATGAGGGGAGAGAGAGATAGTGGGATCACAAAGAACACAGAAATAGACAATAGGCATTTGTTCGTGTTGGTCCATATTTTTTCATGTTATCAGGATCACAATGTATAAATTATAAATCACTAAGATTTAATCTTGATATCAACCCACAATTATATTTCCCAGCTCCACAAGGAAAATACATATGCATATTAGCTTGTTATAGAGTTGATCCACACTTTTCGATTAAAGGGGGAGACCGGGGAAAACAATTCATTAACAATCGAAACCCCTACCTGGGAATGGTGATTACTAAACAATGATTTTCAGTAGTCATTCGTTTATCTCCAGTCCCAAATCCACTCTCTAATAGTGTCTCCTCCATCATCTGATTCACTGGTGTTCGTCATTGGAGATGTTCTCTTCTTGTTCGTCAGAGGAATTCTAGGGTTTTTTGACACCCTGAATTCCATGTTTTACTGAATAAGGAAGACGTTTACACATTAAAACATCTCCACCCTAATCTATTAATGAGATTCATTAATGAGATTTAGGTTTTTCCTCATTGCTGCACTGCAACCCTTACGTTTCAATACTTAACAATGATAGAAAAAAATGTATGTAATTTTATTTCTCTTTCAAAAAGTCTGAAAACTAACATTCACCCTCGACCCACAGTGGTGGAGGTTAAGTCCTTATTAAGGAAATCATCTCATTACAAACTCATAAGTTACCTAGGATTTTTAATCTGAGTTATCTTTTGTGAGTTATGAGGTTTCAAAAATAAAATAAATTTTATTTATATTATTTTATTAATGGTTACCGCCCAAAAACCAAATTTCACATCTGGGCTACACTGACTGATGATAATCTCTGCCTAAGGGAATCATACCCTCACGAGATCAATGGTACTCTCATATTTCCAATCCAAGTTACCGTTTATGATTTATAAGGATTTAAAATTAAAATAAATTTATTCAATTATTTTATTTATGGCCAAAAAATACATTCCACTTTTGACCCACAGTGGCCAATTTTAGGACCTTCCTTAGGAAAGCATACCCCCACAAGCTCAATGGTGGGATCTTATTTTCATTATGACTCACCATTCATGAGTTATAAGGATTTGAGAAATAAAATAATTTAATTTAATTAGATTATTTATTATTATTCAGTTTTTTTTGTCTTCTCACTTGAGGCCCGCACTAAATAAACTTATGTCGTGCCTTGGGTAAACCTGCCATCCTAAACACAACAGTGCCCTCAGATATCTGATCAGGGCATAAATTTATTATTTATTCCAATTTTTATGAAAAATGATCACATGTGATATTTAATACGTTACATTTTTCGATGGATCATTCTGGAAAATTTGGGCCTTGGAATAGCATTTCCTCTCAGTGCATGGTTTTGAAATAATTTCATTTAATTTTCAAAAAAATCATGGAATATATAATAAATTAATATATTATAAGAAAAATAAATTGTTTTATCAGATAATTATCATGTAATTTCATCAATTTAATTTCAATCATAAAATATATTCATCGGTAATCTATATATATGAACCATATAAAAGTAACACTTTGTGAATTTTACATGTGTCTCACATAACTGACAGTGAGATTAAAATCACTTTTCTTAAGTATCAACTTTATTAATATTTGTTTGAAACATAGGTGTAATAAATATATATTCATTATAAATTTATAAACCACTAAAAATAATATCTATCATACAATTATGACATAATTAGGATGTTTTATCACCCATTTTTTAACAATATTTCTTTAAAATCACTTTTATGGGTGATAAAAACTTTATTTTTCATATGTGTTTCAGTTCAAAATTCCCAATAAATTTACTTTGATAATGGTTACATCATATCCAGAATCATAATCATTAAATAAATATCATATATATTTATTAAATATAAATTTATATTCATCTATACAATTTAGAGATATAAAAATAAAATTCATCATTCATGGAGACAGTAGGTCATATATACGTATAAGCATTATTTCCATTTTTCAATGGATGGAACAAAAATACATAAATAATAATTAACACATAAAAATAATTATAATATCATATAAATCATATATATTCATAAAAAATCCATATTACCATCCATGTAATGCTGAAATTAAAAATGAATCAAATCTCTCCATGGAGGTGGACATCCACACATACTCACGAGTGATACTTTAACATCCCATTTTATGAAAAATAGTAAACAAATGTGGTTTAATATTTACAACTACATTATAGTATGTCTAGGATATTTTTTTTCTATTTTAAGATAAATATTATAGATCTATAGGAGTTAAATAAATAAGTACAATGAATTTGATCAGTTAAGGTGATTACATCTTCTTTGAGATAACACCTCTATACCACCTTAGTATAAACATACGGTTTGTATTATAGGGATAAAAGTACCTCTAAATCATTTTTTGGAAAGTTTATAGGAGAAAATTCCAGGTTTCGGTTAGTATAGAAGGCTAAAATTGGAGTTTTTAAGAGAATAGAGAGGTTCCCTTTTAAAAGAGAGGGAGTTGACACACATGGAATTCCTAATGATTAAAAGATCAAAAATTAATTCTCATGAAAAAAAATTAAATGGATTTGAATTATAATAATAGTTAATAATGATATAAAATTACATTTGGATAGGTTTGGTGTCATTTTAAACATTATATTTTTTATCAACCCATTCATTAATCATTTTTGACTATTTTCATAATCACAACTATTTCAATCTTAAAGACTTACGAATTTTAACAGAAATGAATAAACAACTCATAAATGGGATATTGTTGATATTTTCAACCATTTTAGATTTAATTTTCTAAATATATGATTTTTATGAATTCTAAATCATTTAATAAAAAATTATTTATTGTAAAATTTCATTAATGTCAATTTTAGAACTATTCATTTAAATTTAGTTTAATGTCATGACGAAAAATTTGGAATTAGAATATAATCTTCTAAAACTTCAATAATATGTCACATGAATATATAAAACTAAAGGAACATAATAACTATCTTAAACTATATTACATTAGATATTTTTAAATTCATTTATTTTGTAATTTAATTTAAAATATATCTTTTTATCATTGCATAAGAATATAAGTTTATTATTCAATCACTAAAAACTAAAAATAAATTAATGTGATAAAAATAATTTCTCTTTAAAGTAAACATTTAAAACTAAACTTAAATTCATTTTATTCTAATGAATTTATGTTATATATATTCAATTCAAGAGAGTGAAAAATTTTATATAATCTTTTCTTAAAATAATATAATGGTCATATTAAAATAAATATGGTACCAAAAGGCCATATATGTAACATCATGTTAACTTAATCATGTAGTTTTTCACATTTTTTAAGTTCCCTCTCAGTTAGAAATATTTTTATGTGTTTTTCTTGGTTTATTAGAGACTGCAGAATAGGTACACATCGTGTACCTGATGTAAATTTCGTGTACTTGGTGCTTGTTTTAGGTCATGAATGGGGAGATCATTTCGTAAGCTGGTACACATCATGTACCAACGTTAAACATCGTGTATGTGTTAAATAGTGGGTTTTCAACCTAAGGGGAAGGGTTTTTCAGTGTAAGTATCCAGTGGGGCCTATACATCGTGACCTCTGGGTACACATTGGGACTCAGCCCGCACCCAGCCTAAAGTAATGAGTTAGTTAGTACATCTCAGTCTATACTTCTCAAACCTCTTGTATCATGACCCTAGACACTCCCTAGTCGATTTTTAGTTTTTCCACAAATTCTGATTCAATCAGATCGGCTTTAGATATTCGTTGCATCTGAGGTGTGATTCTTAGGTAAGGGTTCTCCCTCATTTATTGAGTTTCTCTCCTTCTCTGATCTTGATATTTCAATGGATAGTCATTGGATTGGTGGATATATGTCACTTCTTATTGGATCCTTCTTCTAGGTTGTGTTTCAAGGTCTCCTTCACCTTCGTTATCATTGGCAGGTGTCGTTTCCAGTGTCGTTCTTTGGGAAATAGGTAGGTTGTTCGATTCAAATTTTCCAAATTTGGTTAAATTTTATTTTCCTTGTTTATTTCAATCAAAAATTTAAATTAAATTTCTTAAACCTGTATTCAATTTCTTTGATAAATCCCAATTATAGAGAATTTGGAGATCTAAAATTATTATGGCACAAAATTTTGGAAAACCCCCTATTCTATTCTATTGGGGTGTCTTTATGGATGTCTTTTTATTTAAAATTTTAAAATTAAATGGTGGATTTTGATGGAAAAATTTTCAATTAAATTTTTGTGTTTAATTGTGAAAAGAAATTATGAAAAGGATGGAATTGGTTTTGAATTGATTTCAAACTCATGAAAATTTCGTAAAAATGATTTGATATAAATTCAATGGTTTTATCTTGTGAGAAAGGCATGTTTTTGAATAAAACATGTTTTGGGATTAAATGGAAATAAATTGGAATTTTTGAAATGGAAGAATTGTATTGATCATATTTTATGAATTCTTAAAATAGTCTACCCATCATGTAGGAGAACATGAAATCCTTAGGTTGATAGTAAGTTATTTGGTAACGCTCTATGCTATCACAAAATTATCAAACATACGTGCAACGGGTCACATCCCCAATGGGAAGGTGATGAGTCTCCTTTGGTTAGTGTCATAGGGACGTCTATATACACATTTTGTTGAGTTCACTTAGAGAGTGTAAAATTTTGTAGCTGGTTAATACTATCGTACCTTTGGGAAGATAACCATGTTTCTCACTTCTTTATTTATATTTGAGATATAAGTGTATTCCAATGTTTGTTTAAACTTCTTTATATGCCTGCTGAATTTATATGAAATTTTTTAAATAAATTTTATACTTAAGCCATTGTTTTAGAAATATTCCATCTCTTGTAGAGTAAATACTGTTCTTTAAATGAATTTTCCATCATTTTTAAATTGTTCAACAAGTTTTTTTTAAATATTAATTTGAATTTCCAAACCTATTTATTTTAAAAATGAAAATATTTTAGTTTGATAATATATATTTTTCATTTATTATGGAATATTTGGTGGTATCCTATCGGTCTTAGGGTCACAACCTATTTTTGCCTTTGGGTGACGTTAGACATTATCCTTCCATGCTTGAGAAAAGGGAAGGGATCTCTTTTAGGTGGATCCAACTGTTGAGCTTTAGATGTGGTGGGTTCTGTCATTAGTGAATTTGGGTTTTTTTTTTGGATTTTAAGTACTTGGGTTTCAATATTTAGCATTTATTCCATGTTTTATTATGGTACATTAATCCAAATAGAGTTTTCCTTTGATATGAATACTATCTTTTAACTTTTTCTTCCACTTTCTTTTGGCAGAAATCATTTCCACTTGTATGTTGTATGATGCTAGGTACTAGTCACCACCCCCTGGGGATCGGGAATTCCCTTTGGGTTATGTTAGGACCAGATCAGTTATCCGGTTACCAGGGTAACTATTATAGTTTGTGACAAATTAGTATCTGAGGAGGTTTTTCAGCTTTTTTCATGAAGTATGCATTTTTTAAATCTTGCAAGGAAATAGGAGGTAGTTGTGATTCAGTGACTGACTAACTCTCACAACAATGAACCTTGAGCCACCATGGGTGGTTAGGGAAAGTTTACTTGTTTATTAGTTCTAAACTTTTCCCTATAGATATTTGGATAGGTTGAAATATAGATGTTGTTTCTCCTTATATATAGAATATTTTATCTTCTTACTCAGTATGAGTATAAAGATAATGTTCTAATTTTATCTGCTGATGTTGTGTAGCATCCCGCCTCTGAGGTGACATGAGAATCCGATATAGAGAGAGTCAAATTATAAACCTCAGTAAGAAAAACCTATTGTTGATCTGAATCTGGTTGTGGTGATTGTGCACACTGTCCAAGCTCTAGGATAGGCCCCACCTCCAGTTTCCACTCAGCTTCTAGTTGTGGATCCTCATGGGTATATTTTTCTCAATCATTCTCAAAAGTTCCTTCACTAGAATCCAGTAGTCTTCAAGGGATCCACTAATCATCATCATGTTGAGGAATGATTAGGAAAGATAGAATGATTTTTTGACTTCTTGAAGACACCAAAAGTGAGTAGGTTGAAACATTCCACCTTAATGAAGGCTCAATTCATTGTGTTATGTAATAAATCAGAAAACTATTCTTAGGATTTCTTGATACAGCTTCTCACTTATGCTGATGTTCTAGATAGGGAGATTATGGTTGAGATGGACTTGGATGGAATTTCAAAGTTGGTGGGAGATCCTTCTTCTCCCAGTGGTACAATTGGTTTCTTCTAAAGAAAATTGAAGCATAATGATCCTCATAGAATTTATCAACATAGGATTCATTCTAAACCTCCTATAGCTCTAGGAGGATGTCCATTGACTTTCTATTAGTGTGGAAAGCTAGGAAATATTTGGATTCTTTCCACTGGGTCACCCAAGAACTATAGATCTTGCTGATGTTCAGGGAATATGGAGAGGTTCTTCTGTCACTTCTCTACTCTATGTACTGGGATATGATCATTATCTCTTCTTAAAATTATGGGAAATAAAATGATATGATGATAAAATGTTTCCAGACATAGGCATCTGAAATGAAGCTTCTTCATGCAGTGGAAAAGTCTCTAAAGGAAGCAGACACGGGTCCAGCGACTATGAGAGGTACCATTACCATTGCTTCATCATTATTTATATCTCTTTTTGATTCTAGTTCATCACAATATTTTATTATAAACTGTATTTTTATCCTTATTGATATTCCTATGGAGAAACTATCTTGTGCAATGGATATTACTACACACCTTGGTACGAAAAGAGATAAGGGTCTTTGTAGTCCTTCATGTGTCTTCTCTCTATTAGATGTCGAGATAGCTTGGATATTTCTAGTTCTTCATATGAAATATTGTGACATTATATTTGCGATGGATTGGATCATTTCCAACAAATCCCAAGTTGATTTTTCTCTGAAGGGTCTACATTACTACACATAGTGGTGTGTGTCTTGTCTTTCAAGGATAATGGGACCCAAGGTCGAGTACAGCCGGACCTTCTTATCCAAAGTTGGGGAAAATTATGTAGGTGTTTGACTTTGACCTAGAGTGAGATTCATTGGGTGGTAATATTCCTCCAGTCATCATTTAGCTTTTTGATGTGTTTCCTCGGGATTTATTTGATCTTCTAATGGTGAGAGTGGTTTAGTTTTCTATTAACATAATTCCTAGAACTCAAATATTCATTATTCACTCTTAAAAATGGAACTAGATAACTTCAAAGAGATGAAGTCCAAATTGGATGATCTTCCTGAGAACGGTTTTATTCACCAGAGTGTTTCACTCTGGGAGGCACCGGTTCTATTCTCTAAGAACGATAATGGTTCTCTTAACCTATGTGTTGATTATCAAATGCTCAATTGAGTCACGATGAAGAACAAATATATGTTTCCAAATATTGATGATCTATTTGATTATCTAAAAATGGAAAAGTGGTTTTAAATGATTGAACTTCGATCTGGTTACCATCAGTTGAGGATAAAAGAATATAACATTCAGAAAACTGCCATTCGGGGTAGGTTTGAACACTATGAGTACCTTGTTATGCCATTTAGTTTAACAAATTCTTCTTCAGTTTTCCTGGAATTAATGAACAGGATATTCCATGAGTATCTTGATACCTTTTGTGGTCGTCTTTTTGGATGAAATTCTTTTCTACTCCATGTCTAAGGAGGATCATGTACAATATCTGAGAAAAGTTCAGAGTCTGTTGAGAAACCACCACCATTTATTCCATGCTTTCAATGTGTGATTTCTAGATTCAGGAAGTGAAATTCTTCTGACATATGGTGTCTGAACAGGGTGTATCAGTTGATCTTGGGATGGTAAAGGCTATTATGACTTGGTAACATCCACAGAATGTCTTTGAGATCCAGAGCTTCTTGGGATTAGTTATATATTACTGCAGGTTTTTGAAAGACTTCTCAAATATGGATTCTCTGATTACTACTTTGTCTCGGAAAGGGGTAATGTTTTATTGGGATGATAAATTTTAGAATTCTTTTGTTGAGATAAATCTTTTTTTGACTATTATACAGGTGATGACTCTTCTAGAATCCAGACAGGGCTATGTGGTCTTTTATGATGCATTGGGTTTAGGCATGGGCTGTATTATTATGCAGCGTGATCATGTGGTGGCATATGTATCTCATCAACTTATGCCAAATGAGAATAATTATCTTACCCATGACCTGTAACTTACAACTATAATACATGTGCTTAAGAATTGGCAGCATTACCTTTATGGTGAATGTTTTATAGTGTTTTCAGACCACAGATCCTTCAGTTTTATCTTCTCCCAAACAAATTTGAATCTTCAATAGAGTCATTGGGTGGAGTACCTATAGTATTTTGACCTTGAAATATCTTATACCTAAGGGAAATGGAATGTCTTTGTTGATTCATTTAGTAGTAAACTTACTACCTAGGCAGTGAAAGAATCCTTAGAAGATTCAAATTTTATGGATCTCTTTGCACAGTTCCACATTGCAGTTTAGGAGGAAGG
The DNA here is from genome assembly GCA_963277665.1 of Viscum album. Taxonomy (NCBI): domain Eukaryota; kingdom Viridiplantae; phylum Streptophyta; class Magnoliopsida; order Santalales; family Viscaceae; genus Viscum; species Viscum album. The sequence goes on from OY728160.1 coordinate 1,558,900,489, forward strand.
GGCTGAGGTTTCCATTACAAGTGTTTTGTTGATGTCTAATCTTTTCACGATGATTATTTTGGATCAATAGAATTATGATGATTTCCTTATAATTAGAGAATCCCTTTATAGTGGCGAGACAATAAATCAATGGTTTTTCTCTAAAGAGGGTTTTCTATGCTATCAGAATCACTTCATTGTGTCGTTAGCAATAAGAAAGGAAATTATGGGGGATTTCCATATTTCTCAATGGGATATTCACCCAAGAACCACTATGATGTTCTATGAAATGAGGTTGTAGCTCTAGGGGCCAGGTATAAAATAAGACATTTATGAGTTTTTCTCTTGTTACTATACATGCTAGCAAGTGAAATCCAATCATCAAAAACCATTGGGTTTTCTTCAACTTCTTCATGTCCCTACATGGAAGTGGGATGAGATCTCTATGGAATATATTCTTTGGTTTCCTCATACCCATAGATAGAAGAATGTGATATGGTTTGTGATCGACAAGCTGACTAAGTCGGCTCACTGTATACCTATTCGTGATATGGCCAAAGTTGAGGAGTTGGGCGATCACTATGTGAAATATAATGGTCATTTACATGGATTTCCATCTACTATAATCTTTTATATGGATCATCAGTTTACTTATCACTTTTTGAGATGCCTTTAGGAGACACTGGGATCTAAGTTTCGTTTGAGCCCAGGCTACCATTCACAATCGGATAGCCAGATGGAAATAGATAAAAATATTTCTGAGGATATGATTTGTTCCAATTTTCTCTACTTTGGCAAGGCTTGGGATGATCACTTATGGATAGTTAATTTTTATTATGACAACATTTACCAGTCCATGATCAGTATTACACCTTTTGAGGCCTTTTATGTTCATCCTTGTAAATATCTGTTGTATTAGTCAGAGTTTGGTGATAGTTATTTTGTTGAACTAAGCTTGGTTCAAGAGATGGTATCAAATATTTAGATGATTTGTCATAGTATGTTGACCACACAAACCAATATAAGTCATATGAAGATCCATGTCATTTACATTCAGAATTTTTAGTTGGTTATTAGGTGTTCTTAAATGTTTCACCCCAGTTGGTTCATTGACGGCATAGGAAGCAAGGGAATCTTCCACCTCCCATTGTGGGAACTTTCGAAGTTGTTGACCCAGTGGGGAAGGTTGAGTACCATCTAGAACCTCCACCATAGATGTCTTCGATACGTAACTAATTCAATATATCAAATCTAAGGAAGTATCTATCCTATCTATCTCATGTCTTGATATGGAGTGATCATCAGATCGAGTCTGATTTATCTTTGACTGAGTGACCAGTCGGGATAGTTGATTCTGAGACCAAGGTACTTCATGAGACAAGAATACCTTTAGTTTGTGTACTATGGTAGAATGGTGCTGATAGTCATGAGACGTGGGAAGGAGATGCACTAATGAGAGATAATTTTCCTCATCTTTTCCGAATAGAATCTTCATTCTAGGCTTTCTGGAGGAATAATGTTTTTATGGTGGGCAGTTATAACATATCACTACTTTGATCAGGTAAGATTTCAACCTTTTCTCAGTTCCCTTTTGGTTAAAAATCTTTTTATTTGTTTTTTCTGGGTTTACTATAGACTGTAGAATAGGTACACACTGTGTAACTGAAGTACACGTCATGTACTTGGTGCCAGTTTATGGTCATGAATGGGGTGGTCATTTCATGAGCTGGTAAATGTTGTGCACCTAAGGAACACATTTGTTAGGGGTTAAATATTGGTTTTTTCAACCCGTGGGAATGGGTTTTTAGGCGTACTTATCCAGCATGTCCTACACATCATGAACTCTTGGTACATGTCATGACTCATCCCACACCCATACTAAAGTAATGTGTTAAGAAGTAACACTCGGTTTATTCAACTCAAAACTCTTGGCTCTCGACCCTAGAGTCTTCCTAGGCAATTTTCATAGGTGCCCCACCTTTTGGTTTGATCCAATCGACTTCATAACTTCATTTCATATGTGGTGTGATTCCCAGTTAAGGGTTATCCCTTGTCCTTTGACTTTCTCTCCTTCTTCCCTCTTTGGATTTCATTAGATTATCTTGGGATTGATGTAAATATATCACGTGGTGTTAGATCTTGCTTCTAGGTTGTATTTCAAGGACTCTTTAACCATTTTTCTCATTGATGGGTGTCATTGCAAGTGTCGTTCTTTGGGAAATAGGTAATTGGTTCCATTCTAAAAAATTTGAATTTAGTTAACTTTGATTTTCTTGGTTTATTTCAATCACTTTTTTAAATTGAATTTTGAAAACCATATTGGAATAGCTTTGATAAAACCCAATTCTTGGGAATTAGAATATTTGAAATGGTTATGGAACAAAAATTTGGAAGACCCCTATTCTATTAAATTGGGGTGTGCTTATATAAATTGGTCAATTTAAATTGGTGAATTTAAATTGTAAATTTTGATGGAAATATTTTCAATTAAATTATTGAATTTAATTGTGAAAATCAATTATGAAAAGGATGAAATTGGTTTTTAATGGATTTAAAACACATGAAAATGGATTAAAATGATTTGATAGAAACCCAATGGATTTATCTTGTAAAAAAAGGCATGTTTTTGAATAAAACCTATTTTGGTTTTAGATGAGAACGAAATTATAATTTTTGAAATGGAAGAATGGTATTTATCATATTTTAATCTTTCTTAAAATAGTTCTCCCATCATGTAAGATCACATGAATGACTTAGGTGTTTAGTGAGTTATTTGGAAACACTCTATGGTATTACAATGTTATAAAACATTCATGCAGTGGGTCATATCCCTGATGAGTTGGTGATGAGTCTCCTCAGACCAGTGTCATAGAGATGTAGGTATGCACATTTCATTGAGTTCACATAGAGAGTGTGAAATCCTATAGTTTGTTAATACTATCATATCTTTTGGAAGGAGACCATGTTACTCACTTGCTTATTAATAATTGAGATGAAAATTTATGCAGATGTTTGTTTGAACTGATTTTCATGCTTGCTGAATTTATATAAATTGTTTTATATAAATTTTTTACTTATCCATTTTTTAGAAATATTCCATCTCTTATAAAGTAAATCCTGCACTTTAAAATAATTTGCTATCATTTTGAAACTGTTTAGCATGTTTTGTTTAAATATTATTTTGAATTTCCAAATGTGTTTTTTTAATAATTGAAATGTTTTATTTGGATAATCTATATTTGGAATCTGTTATGGAATCTTTGGTGGTATCCTACTGGTCTTAGGATCACACCCTACTTTCTCCTTTGGGTGTTTTTAGACTTTGTCCTTCTAGGCTCGAGCATAGGGAATGGATCTCTTATATATGGATCCAGCTATTCAGATTTATACTTGGTGAGTTGTGCCCTTAGGGACTTTAGGGTTTTTTTCCAGTTTCAAGTACTTGGGTTTTTGTACTTTGGCATTTATGCCTGGTTGTATTCTAGTACATTAATACAAATTGAGTTTTTCTTGGATATGCATACTATATTTTATCATTTTATTTCCTATTATTTTGGAAGAAATCGTTCCCTCTTGTATATTGTATGATGTCAGGTGCTAGTCGTTGATCTGTGGGGATCAGGAATGCCCTTCAGATTGTGTTAAACCGGCTTGGTTATTGGGTTACTATGGTACCCGGGATGGTTTTTGAAAATATATCAAATAATTATATGGAAATAGATGTAATCCAACCATAATATAAGATAAATGAATGTGTTAGACAAATTTTAAAGTCATATCCCAATGTCTTAACCCTATTTTAACTATTTTACCCTTACCGAGGTTAATTTTTTTTACATTAGTTACTATTCATATTGAATAAAATAATGGGACCTATTTAACAAATATGATCCTATTAAATCCAAATATATAATAATTTTTCAATATTTAATTTTAACAGGTGATATAAATTCATTTTTAAATAAGAAAACAAAAAATGATGAAAACCATTTTTAAAAAAAGCATTTTTATACAGAACACAATATTTATTTTTTTCCCATAACTAGAAAGAATATTATATTACAGTTAAGTAGTTTGATTTAATATATAATTTATAAATCAAATTAAAATCATTCAATAATAGTGGAAAATTTAATTTATTATGATCAAAACAAATTACACGCATAAAAATAATTTCTAAAAAATAGTCGTCCTTTTTTCGTTGGGTTTTTATTTTAATTTATAATTAATTTATAACCAATTTAATAATTTTTTATAGGCGAAAAAAATATTTTTTCATTATTTATTTTGTCCTATTCAAACCCAAAATTCAATGGATATGTGCCAATTGTGACATTAAATTATAGTAGTTTAATAGTATATAATGGTTAGTTTAAAAATGGTAAGGCATGAAAAAACTAATGCAATAATTTTTTTACAGAGAACTATGTCATAAATTCTTGGGGTGTTACATTCTGAAAAAATTAAAATGAAATTTCACTTTAAAATACTATCACTATAACAATAAAATTGTATATCTCAATTTAATTTCATCATCAGGTTCCCTATTAGATTCTTTAATTTTATTTTTACTCCATAGAACATGAACTAGGTGAGTAGTCTTCTTTTGTACCTCTTTATCTCTATTGTACATGATTTCTATTGGTTGATCTTCATAATAAATACCATGCTCTAGTTGTATGAAATATATGTTAATTAAATTTGAATGATCAAGTATTTACATCCTCGTGATATATTCATGGAACACATTATTAACTTGAGAGAGGTTTGGTGAAATATCTAAGTTGTTAACAACTTCCCCTACTTAATCAAGATTTTTAAATGGGATAATATACCTAGGTATTATCATTACATTATTTTTAAATTTCATAACCTTATTCTATATATATATTTAAATAAATACCTTATCTCCATATTTGACCTCTTATATCTTCAGTGATTTTCAAAATAACATTTCTCTGGAGTATGAGGATCTCATATTTGATGATGAATGACTCTAAATTTATCTTCCATTTCCTCTACTATATCAAGTCATTATATATTTGTTTCAATAAATTTATCCAAGAATTTTGGATTTTTCACTTCCTAACATAGAGAGCCTTATAAGGACCATATTAATTATTGATTGAAAGATACTGTTGTACTAAGACCTAAGTAGAGGAAGGTATTGACAACAACCATTGTTAATTTATAAGGAAAACATCTGAACATAACCTACAATGTTTTAATGGTTCTATTAGATTGACCATTGATATTAGGATGATCAGATGTTATGAAACATAACTCCATGTCCATATCCTACTGAAGGCTTTTCCAAAACATCTAGGTAAACCTTAAATCTCGATTAGATATAATAGAATTTAGTACTCCATGTAATATAACCACTTCCATATTATATAACCCAACAAGCTTATCAAGAGAGAAATCTTATCAAATGGAAATTTTTTCTATTAACATTGTGAGGTGATTGAAAATAATATTAATTTAATTTAACAATCTTCCATATTCCTTTAACCACACTTCAATCATCCACATCAACCGGCCAATTGGAATCCAAATGCCTCTCTACTTTCCATGTGGAAGATAATATCACCTTCTATATAGTGTTTTTATTATTCCTCCAGATAACTAAAACTATGGACCTCTTTCATAATATCCAACCAAGGAGAATTTCATGTACCACTGATCTATTGCAGTTTTCAATTTAGATGTTTGAGGAGTTCGACGACAAAATTGATGGGTGAGTTTTTCCAAATTCCATTTAGGTATGAGTACTAGTTATAACATCCATATAGTCTTATATCTCTTATACATAACTTTCTATCATTCCAATCCTCGAGATACATATTTTAAAATATAACCTTTCATATTTTGGCCCAAATAGTAATTTTTCTGATCTCTATACATCATCATACATCCATGATGAATAAAGAATGATGAAAAATGAGCTTTATTCAACAGATTATTCTTCAAATCTGGTATGGAGGGAAAACATACATGGCTCCCAAACCTAATAATTCCATCACAATCAAGGTAGAATGCAAGAAAATTTCTTACCTACTTTTTCAGATTTATATATTCCTTATACAGCTTTTTATTCTTTAAATGTATAGATAGTAGAACTTTTATCAGAGAAATATAGGATCTACCCCCTTTCCTTGGGATTTTTATTTCCATCTACTGAAAACCCATAAATATTCGAAATCTTTAAATAATCATAATTGTTGTAATATAATGGTATTTCTAACTCAGATCAATTATTACTATTTTGGTCATCCCAAGGTGGTAATGTATTGAGCATTCATAATCTTTATTCAACTCTAACCATATTCAGTAGCACATATACATCTCTTTTTGTGTGAAGATAAGATTCAATTTTTTTTTATTAGAATACATATCACAAATTTTTTTGTAAATATTTTATTTACTAATATTAAGTGTATAAAATAACATATTCAACACTAAGTCATGTGTTGGGTAATTTTTCTCATGAACCTTAAATTTTTATGAGGCTTTAGATATAAACATATAATTCTACATGAGGACATATCCCAGTCCCGTATTTGATGCATCACTATAGATCAAAAATGATTCTCCAGGATATGGTAGTGTGATAATAGGTGCACTAACCAAAATTTTCTTTAGCTCCATGAAATTATAATCACATTCATTTAACCCAAAAAACATGACACCCTTCTTAGTCAACTTGGTGAGTGGACTAGATAGTTGTGGGATTTTTCTCACAAAGCATTGGTAATTCCTATCCAACCCAATAAAACAATGGATTTAAGTTACTATAGTTGGTATAGGCCACTTATCCAAAGCATATATATTTAAATGATATAATGATATAGCCTCATATTATACTATATGACCTTATAATGAGATTTTCTAAACGCAAAATTAAAACATTGAAATTTTTTCTTAAAAATTATCCTTCCATCGGTTATTTAGAACAATCCTAAAATGATTTCCATGTTATTCCTTTCTATTTTAATATATAAGAATATCATCTATTAATACTACCATAAATTGATCAAGGTAAAATATAAATACTCTATTTGTGGAATCTATGAATATTGGGTGAATTAGAAAGACCAAATGATTTAAATATAAATTCATAGTTTTCATACCTTTTACAAAATGTTTTTTTGGTACAGCCTCCTTCCTAACCCTCAATTAATGATATCCAAAATAATTATCAATCATATAAAATTATTGATCTATATATATTTTATAAAGCGAGTCTGCAATATGAGGGAGATAATACATATTCTTGATTTAAATCTTTTTCTATTTTCAAATATCAATGAAGAGTCTCATCGATCTATATTCCTTATTAACAAAAAGAATATTTTCACCCCAGGTGGTGCACATGGAAGAATACTTACCTTTTTAATATTCTCAAGGAGTTTCTTCTTCGATTACAACAACACAATAGAGAGCATTATATATAAAAACATTTAAATATGAGTAACACTTGGTATTAGTTCTATTGAATAATCAACATCACAATTTACAGGAGGACTAGGAAACTCTGCCTGAAACACATCAAAAAACACCCACACATTAGGTATATCTTTGAGGTTGTGTTTCTCTCTAAACATTAGAGATAAAAACCCCTTGTGAAAATAAATTACAACTCATTTAAATGATGTGATATCTGTCAGGAATTTATATTTTTCATCTCAGTGATAGGAGAACATTGGGTCATATGAAATATGAAACATGAATTCACTTCCTCAAAAATTTATATATGATTTTTTAATATAAAACCATTACATCCATATGATTACAAAAAATTCAGCTAGAGTGAGAATAACAAAAAATTTATGAAAAAAATTACCAAAAAAATTGATAGGAGAAAAATAATAAACATGATATGATCTCATCATACCATTAGGAGTATTCTTTTCAAATTCAATATATAATCATTGAGGATATGAATTATAATTCCTTGATAATTTTCATTATATAAGTAAATCTATATAATGAATCTCAAATAAGATACTTAAATACTTGAGCTTACCTATAATGACATCAACATTATCATTCTATTTTCCATCCCATTGTAAAATCTGAAAGGTTGTCAGGAAAATCAGGAATATATTCCAATGTTATCAATTATGAAAAATAATTCATTGGATATATAAATAAAGACATCATCTTTTCAATATATGACACATTAGGTTTAATATAGGTCATATGTGATCATAATCTATTAACATATTTCATAATGGTTTGTAAATAATATTTTAATTAACCCAATAATATCCCCCATGGAGTGTCAATATAGGTGTCTAGTAAGGGTACACTTACCATGAACTAGAATGATGGGTGATATATACTTGACCAACAATTTTTGGGTTTATTAACCTAAGATTCATCTGTTCCAAAACAATCCCCACTTGTAGTATCCAAAATTGGATGTTTTTCTTGGAAAATCACACTATGTTCTTTACCATAATATAGATGTTCTGTTATGAATAGTATAATCATATGAATATTCACTAGTTTTTTTCATAATAGTTTCTAAATATTTAAAAAACCTATCCTCTGATACCAACAATACAGACTAAAGAATTTCGTATATAGATATTATATATTTTTAGATAATTATTCAACCCGTTTTACAAATAGATGCATTTGGACTGTATATATTGAGATTCTGTAGAGACTAGACACACAATATTTTTATTTCAAAATATATATAAAACAAATCCACTAAATATCCTATCACAATACACTCATCATAGACATACCCTAATTAAACCGCTATTCATTAACTGAGAAAAGTAAGCATCAAAATGTGTGGCCATAGATTCCTTGGAATGGTAAACATGGGAGATATCAATTTTCTATCATATGAAATAATATGATTAGAATAAGGGTATAAGATCATGAACATAACTCGCAACATTGTTGATACATAACGTGTTTTCACTTTCCCATTGATCTTTTATTGAAAATCATAAATTAATTACCTTTTTTATATATGTTGTATTCTCATCACAATCACATTTATCACAATCACATATATCGTAATTATATATTGTGTGTTTTCAATCGAAACCACATATATTGTTTCTGATCGTAACCACCTAAACTTTTTTACAATCATAAAAACATTTGAAGTTTTTGTAACCTTGTGCATTGTGACAAGGTTATGTATTGTATCGTAATCAGGCATCGTAACGAGGTTATGTATTGTATCGTAATCATGAATCATATCCAGATTAAGTATTGTATCATAAGCATGCATCTTGACCAGGTTAATTATTGTATCAAAACCATGCATTGTAACCAGGTTATACATCGTAATGACATCATGCATTATAACCATGTTATGAATTGTTTCCATGATAGAAATAATAACCATGATGTGAGTCTTATTCATGTTAATCATCGTAACCATGTTATGTATTGTAACCATGATATTCATCTTAATTACGATTCACATCATAACAAAGTTATTAATTGTACACATGTAATACGATGAACTCATGTCTTACTCCAATACCACATACATGCTTCATCTTACTCATTCTTTCATAATTTTATACTTATTATTCTCTAATAAAAAATGATGTAATTGAGTTAGTAATATACCAAACACAACAATGTCATGTTTTTTATTTGTTTTGACTGTTATAATATTAGGTGTCCAAGTCCCTCCTATTGTTCCATATAAATATGACTGTTAGAGGAAATATGACCATTGGAACCGGAGGCCAATCAATAGGAGGTCATTTGAACCAAACAAATAAGCTTTTTGATTTTAAAAGTTCTAGAGAGAGATTGTGTGACTTATCCCTTGCTTCGAACAAAAAGCCCTGAAGATACAAGATGTGAATGACTTGTTCCAAGTTCTTCTGTTTGAATAAGTGCTTTGTTTTTCTCTTTGCATCTGATCATTGTGATAACGATCAAGGGATTTCAGGGATAGGAAGATGGTGGTACTGATCATTGTAATGAAGGATTTCAAGCATTTTAAATACAGAGGTGTCAATTACCTTCTTAATAGAGGGATTCTGTGGATAATAAGACAATCATGCTGATCATCATATCGAAGGCCATTTAGGGTTGTGGTAAGATAAACCTTTTATCCTTGGTTATAGGATACCCAACTCTTTGGGATAAAAGAATTGTAATACCATTGTTTTTTGGATGCTTTTCTATAATATAAAGGGAATCAATTTTTTTTATTCTTTATATTTATATTATTTTCTATTATAATAGATTTAATTACGATACATTCTTTATATATTTTATTAAAATATTCTATATGTTGTATGGTAGAATCATATACATTTGTTATACTCCAATTGTTGAATTCAACATAGTTACAATTGCATCTAATTACATTTAGTATCATACTATATCATATCAATCAGGTCAAAAACCCATATGGACATTTTTATTGGTGGTGAATTGTATTATTTTAAGATCTCTTAAAATATGTTTCTTTATAATAGTTTAAATATAAAAAAATTTAAACCTACAGTTCACCCCATCTTATATTTTTTCCATATCATATACATATAATTTAATATTAGGATCTAATAATTGGTATTAGATGAGGTTTCCACTGATTTTTTTACTTCATTGATTTCTTTTTATAATTCAATTGTATTTCAATTATAAATCCTTTTTTATAACTACTTAATACACTAACATGTGGAGTGGAAAAGTATTGTTTTATAAGATGATTGGAATTAATATTGGATAAATAAAAAATCTAAACCCAACTAGACCACATATTTTTTTTGGAAATGATAATGAGTACTAAAGATATCAAATAAAGAATTTTGTTATTAATACTGGAGTAGATAATTTTGTGATTATCACTAGAGATTTAAAAACACTATGCAAGGAAGTCATAACATTCACCAACCAAGAGAAACATAAATATGAATAAAATTATATGGTACAAAATAAATTGTTATGTTCTATGACCAGAAATATATATAGTAAGATATAATCCTAATAAGAATCCAATTGTATCCGAAAGAAATTAGAAGTCACACATTTTGGTACATCTAATGTTATAGAAATAGGAAGATCCATATTCCGCGCTGAATATCATGGATATGTTTTTCTGTATGGAGAACTGATATGAAAAAATAAAAAAATATTTATGAAAAGTGTCAACAGTATTCAATACATGGGAGAAAAGGTTCTTGATGATTATGTTCTTTGGGACAAGATAATCGATATAATTCCAAATGAGTGGGAATGAAAAATGAAATCTATTGATGAGAAAAGGAAAGTTCCTTAAATAACTCTTGATGAATTATTTGGTACTCTCCTACATCATCAGACAAGAATGAAAATAGATGCATATTTGAATAAGAATAAGAATGGTAATGGATTTGTAGCCATTACTAATACATATAATGCTAAGACACTAGAAAGGGTTACAAGATCCAAAGCTCATAAATATGTTATTATATTAGAATCTACTGAAAGTGATCACTCATAGAATGAATTATCCAATCTTTATTGATGGATGAACAATATTGTTGAAAATAAATTCTTTCTGTATATATTCAAAAAGAAAAATAGAAATAAAACTAACGACTTATAAGTAACTTGTTATGAATGTAATAGAGCCGGTCATATTAGAATAGAACGTTTTTTTTCTTAAAAGAAAATATAGGAAGGATAAACATTATGAATGGAATGGGAAAATTTATTACAAGTTAAAGACAAATAAAGTCTTGAATAAAAATGATACATGGAGTGAAATTTCTGGTGATTCATCAAAAGAATCATCTAAATATGAATCTTCTAGACAGAAGAAAATATGACTCATAGCTAGACTATCTATTGAAAATAATTGTCTCATGGCTAAGGTACACAATGTAGAATCTCTTATAGATGTATCTTTAAATGCTAATTAACCTGATGAGAAATATTATTACTCTTCGAATAAAGAATCTTAATCGGTAGAGGATTATATACCATCTTTTTTAGAATTATCTAGATTTTCCAAATTACTAAAGAATGATAATTACAAAATCAATAAAAATCTTGATAAAAAAATTCTGGAATATCTATTCTTATAAATGAAGTATCATATCATTCAAAAGATCTTGATTATAAAACTCTTTATTTTGAAAATATTTTAAAAACCCTTAAGGAAGTAAATTATGAGAAGGATTAACAATCTAAGGACATTAAACAACTTTTCTTAAAGAAAAATATTTTTAAAACAAAGAACAATTCCAAAACAATTTCTAATGGGAATGATAATTTAGTCACTAGAATAAAATATGAAATTTTTTCTATTAAGAAACATTTATCAAATTTCACTACTGGAAGGAAATAATTTTATAAAATGTATTATAAAATTATTCCTTTAAGAAATAGTTCTGAAATTCTTTATACTAGTTCCAAATCAATTTTTAGTTATGACTATTTTTTCTCCAAAGTGCTCCATTATGCACTAAGTTCCAATATGGTGGACATTGGGTAAGAAATTGTTTTATTAATAAAACTCAATCTTTAGGATTTCATAAATCTCATTTTGAAAAACAAAATTGGATTCCTAAAGTTACTTTATCTATCATTTCTGGATCCAATCATGTTTTGGTTCTGAAGAAACAACTGTTTCTTTTTCAGGAAAACAAAAAGTGTACCAACAACAAGAATATATAGTACATAGATAGTGGTTGTTATCGAAATATGACTGGAAATAAATATTTATTTGAAAATATCATTGAAATGAAAGGCAGAATAGTGACCTTCATAGTTAATTCTCAAGGAAATATCATTTTTATAGGTAATATTGTTCTTTTAGGAAGAGTTTTAATTTAAAGTGTTTTGTTTGTTAAAGTTCTTATGCACAACCTTATAAGAATAAGTATATTATATGATAAAGGTTAACTTATGAATTTTAGGAATGATAAATGTTTATTTCACAATTCCAGGGATGAATTCATTCTTTCTACCCGTAGGCATAAGAATGTATACACACTTAACATAGAAGACCTTAATAGCCAAGACATACCTTTCTTAAGTGCAATGGAAGACCAGTCTTGGTTATGACATAGAAGCTTTGGACATTGTAACCTTAGGAACCTTTTCTAACTCTCAAATAAAATACTTGTTAATGATCTACTGGATCTCAAGTATGATTCTTCAAAAGATTATGACCCTTTTCAATATGGAAAGCAATATTAAACTAGCTTTAAATCAATTAATGAAGTTTCAAATTATAATGCATTACATTTAATTCATATGGATCTTTTTATTCCGACAAAAACTGGATTTATTGGAGGAAATTACTATGTATTTGTTTTAGTTAATTACTACACTAGATTCACATGGGTCTATTTTCTAGAAAATAAATCCAAATCATTTTTCTATTTTACAACTTTTAGATCACAAGTTAAAATTGATAAAAACCTACCACTGATAACTATTTGAAGTGATCATGGTGGGGAATTTAAAAATTTGGATTTGGAATCTATTCATAGTAAAAACGATATTACTCACAACTTTTCAGCTCCAATAACCCTCAAAAAAATGGTTTTATTTAAATAAGAAATCTTATTCTTTGGTAAATAACAAGAACCATGTTGAGTGAATACTAAATTGCTTATAATTTCTAGGTTGAAGTTGTAAGTACTGTATTTTATACTATAAATTGAGTTTTAACTAGATTTTTTTTAATAAATCACCTTATGAATTATGGACTGGACAAAAACCTAAAGATTCATACATCAGATTATTTGGATGAAATGTATTAATATTGAATACTAAAGAAAATTTACATATATTCACACTCAAATCTGATGAATGAATGTTTCTAAGTTATTCCACTACTTCTAAGGCCTGTAAAGTCTTTAATAAAAACTTGTGTACTTTTGAGGAAACATTGCATGTAAAATTTGATGAAACTGATCTTTTTGTTTTTAAACAACCCCTAACTACATCAAAAAATGTGCTTTCACAAACTTATTATCAACCATTGATTGAAAACTCTTCTAAAAATGGAAACACTCAAGAAATTTTTTTAAACATTTACCCTGGAACACATTCTTCCTTGTGTTGATAAATAGGTTTTACAAAACCCAAATCTGTTGTTTCATAGGAATAATCCCAGTGATAATATCATTGTTGATGTAAATCAACCCGTAAGGACTACAAATTCATTGATAAATGAAATTGAACATCATAATTTTCTATCTAAATTTGAACCTAAAACATCAAATGAAGCCTTAGGTGATGAAGATTGGATTAAAGCAATGCAAGATGAATTAAATTGATTTGAAAAAAGTCAAGTCTGGACCTTGGTTAAAAGACCTCAAGAAACAACTATAATAGGTGTAAATGGTTTTTAAGAAACAAATGTGATGAAAATGGATTCATTATAAGAAATGAAGAAGGACTAGTTGCTAAAGGCTATAATCAACAAAAGTGAATAGACTATGAAGAAACCTATACTTCATTAGCTGTACCAGAATATATTCATATTCTATTATCCTTTGCAGCATTATTTAATTTCAAAGTTTTTCAAATGGATGTAAAATGTTCTTTTATTAATGGTTTTGTACAAGAAGAAGTTTTTGAAGAACTAATTTCAGATTTTGTTGACTCAAAATATTCCGATTATGTTTTTAAACATACTAATGATTTATATGGCCAGAAACAAGCCCCTAGAGCTTGGTATGATAGAATTACAGGTATTATTTTACAAAACAATTATTAAAAAGGTACTGCAGATCCAACCAATTTTATAAAAAAGAAAAAAACGTTTTTATTGTTCAAATCTTGGTTGATGATATTATATTCGAATCAACTTAGCAATCCCTAACTGATTATTTTGTGAATCTCATGAAATATGACTTTGAAATGAGTATGATGGGTGAATTAACATTATTTTTAGGATTTCAAATCTTTCAAAAACTATAGGGAACTTATATATATCAACATGAGTATATCAAATATTTACTTAAAAATTATGGATTTGACAACAATAAAGTTATAAGCACTCTAATAATACCTCAAATTCACATGATCTTAATGAAGTTGGGAAAAAGTATGTCAAACATATTTTAAAGGTATGATAGGATTTTTGTTTTAATTAATAGCTGGTCATCCAGACATAACATTTTCAGTATGATTATGTGGAAGATATAAATCTAATCCAAAGGAATCTCATTTAAAAGTAGTGAAAATAGTTCTTTGCTACATAAAGGGAACTATGGATATAGAACTATTTTATTATTCTGGAAATGATTTTGTTTTAAAAAAAATCAGATGCTGAATTTGGTGGTTGTAGAATTGATAGAAAAATATACATCTAGAAAATGTTGTTTCTTAGAAGATTTATTATTTTCTTGGTTATGAAAAAACCGACACTCGATAGCACTTTCCACTACTGAAGCTAAATATGTAGCAGCTGGATGTTTTTGTTCTCATGTATTATGGATGCAACACACACTTTATGTGTAACGACCCAACATTTTTTAATGAAAATTCCCTTCTTATATTTATGTAATAAAATAACATTAAATCACAACATAATGAACTACTAAGTGATCAGTGACCTTTAAACATAAGTTTGTCACTTCTGTGTTTGGAATTTTGAAAATCTGACATACATGGTTGTGTTCAAGATGTTTTTTGGATTCTAATGAAACAAAAATATTTTTTGGTGAATAGTGACCTACCCTTATGAATAGTAACATACCCATATGAATAGTAATATTACCCTTATGAATAGTAAATCATCCAACATAAGAGTAACATTACCTATGAATAATTAAATAAAATTTATACATCTTAGAAAGTGACAATTTGTCCTTTGTAAACGTTTTGGTATTCGGAAAGTCATAAATAAATAATTATAATTAATTAATTAATTTAAAAGAATATTTATTTCCATAAAATTTATTCATAAATTATTGAATCAATGTCTTATTGTTTTTAGATAATTTTATAAGACCCTACGTAATTTTTGAAAGCATTATAAAATCAGTTTTAATCTTAAAAACTGATTTTTTAAGTAAATTATGATTTTAATTAAATATTAAATGACTAATATTTACAAAATTAATTTTGAAAAATGGACTTCATTTTTGGATTCTACACGTCGAAAAATGGTTGGGGTAAATTTTTGGGATTTTTCTGAGATACATGAATTTTTGATGAATAGTATAATCTGAGAATTTACAATAAATGCTAAATGATGGATTAGTTGAGTCATCGATGATGCTCTGATGATGTAATCCCACTTGTTTCGGGATCACATGATAAAATTACTATTATTTTCCATTCGAGACTCACTATTCCTTGTCTTAGGGGAAATTAATAAACTAATGAATTTTATATTAAGAAAACCCCTCTCCCCTCCACTATAAGACCCACCCTTCACACCCTCATTTTCTCACACCTCTCAAGCCCCAAACCTTCTCTAAACTCTGCCCAAACTCCTTCCCTATCCCCTACCCACGTCCAAGATCTGTTGGTCTCATCAAAAGACCATGCATAGGCCCTTAAGGAGGTTCTCAAGAGGAGGATTCTAGGGGTAATTTCCCTCCCTCTTCTCCTTTAATTTCCTGTCAAGTTCAAGTTCATTTATGGATCTCTCCCCAGCTATCTTCATCCAAATTTTATTGTAACTCCATTATTATAAATATACTATTATTTTATGATTCTAATGGGATATTATATCATCCAAACCCCTTTCCCTCTTCCTTTAATTTTATTAAAGAGAACGTTGTTCGTGATGTGTTAATTTATCACCTTCAAGAATGACATGATTTTTTCTTCAATTTCTACCTTCAGATCTAATCATGAAACCATTTTTATTGTTGAATCAGAATATTTTATATTTATTATTTTCTATTTGATGTTCTGGAAATAACCTATGGCCATATTACTAAGTGATACGTTAAAACCAGTACGTTGTGATCCAAAAACCGCCCAAATTGACCCAAATAACCATCATTTAATTCTTATCTAAAGATTCATCCACATGGATCTAGTATAATTCATTAAAACTCTTGTAATATCATTAATGAAATGTAATATCATTTCTGGATGTTTACTAATGTTCTACCCAAACTTCAATTTAAGAATACAAGTGAACCACCCAAGAAAAACCATAAAAACGAACATCCCTGAACAATTTTTTTAAAACTCTATAAGTCATCCAAAGGAACATAATATGATATAATGAAACCAGAATTAACCCTATTAATTTACACCTGGTTCTAGATTTCAAATTAATGAATATAATTTCGTTATACAGGACATTAAATAGAAGGAAGAATTCAGGTACAAGGTAAGGGGAAATTCTTGAACCCAACTTTCATCCTTCGGGTTCTCCCTCATTCACTCCCTTTGATATGGTCACTCCTTAAAAATATTGTGTTCATAATTATCTTTACTCTTCTGGGATATACATGTTTTTTACTGGTATTTATGAAAAACCAAATGTTTTCCAAAAGAACTCTTCTTTCAAGAACACACTTTTTACTTCTCATTCATGATTGATGGTTCTTGTATCAAGTATGTTGTTCCCTCTTTCTTTTGGGAACCCAAATCTTATGAATGTATTATTATGATATGAAACCCATTCCTTAACATTGGTTAGTTATGTTCACTTTTTATGTATGTTCCATGTTGCAAGCATGATAATGATAATGATATGATGTGACAGGTGTGCCCGGAATTATATAACGCAATATGAATGTTTCAAAGGGACGGGTGCGACCAAAATTATACAGCGCTCCAATGCATTGGGTAAAGTGATTAATCTCATGAGTAAATGTGAAATGATGTGTGAACAAGATGATATCTCGGTTTACAAGTATGTTTGGTAGTTAACCACTAAGACATGATGTTTCATTTTTATGCATTTCCATATTTCAGGTCTTTTATTTATGCTCCTCCCATGTTCATGATATTTTCCCTTTGTTATGATTATGCTCACCCCATGATATATTGTTCTTATCTATCCTCTTACTGGGATTCTAGCTCAGCCCTTTTGATGTATATCCTCAGGTGGCTATATGTACAAATGAGAGGACAAGTTCCAATAATAATCTAGAGAAGAAGAAACTAAATAGATGTTTTTGCTAGATGTTGTATTTTGTTATGTGTGGTCCTAGTTTTCCCAAGACAATAAAACTTTGGATCCTCTATGTGTAATACTATTATCTTGTTTATCTTTGAAATGATTTAATAGTAATGTAAAGAAATGTCGGGTCTCTATAGTTGGTATCAGAGGCAAGGTTTTGTTAATTTGGGAATTAGGATTAGTGAACCCCATGGAAAACCTACAACATAAGACTAAGTAAAAATATTCACACAAGAATATTTACCAAGGGATACCATATCTTATGTTTTTTGGTATAAATTGTTTAAATGAATAATTTATTAATGACTTTTTTACTTATTTTTTGTTCTAACCTTTTCTATTATAGAAAATGGTGGAAACCAGGAGAAATCATGCCAACAACTCATGTGAGGTCCAATGAAACGATTTCCTGAAAGACATCCTCAATGATTTAGGAGGTGGAGTTCAAAAGTTAATGGTTATGCTTACCCAATTATCTCAGGTTATGAACAATAACCATAATAATGGGTAACTTCCTCTTTCACCAAAGAGGGGTCAACTAGCTATCTAATATTTTATGTGGCAACGACCACCGACATTTTGTGGATCTTCTGATCCAATAGTTGGGGAAAAGTGGGTCCACTCCATGGTGGAGATCTTTTCTGTGATTCACTATACTGAGATGGAGAAGGTGAATCTAGGCGTTTATCGTCTAGATGGAGAATCTGATCAATGGTGGGATTTGATTAAGAACACCAGGCTAAGGGAGGAAATTGAATAGATGGAATGGGAAGACTTTAAGATAATGTTTCTTAATAAGTATTTCACACTAACTCTTCACACAATGATTGAGAGATAATTTATAGAGATCAAGCAAAAAGAAGGAGAATTTGTCACAGCTTATGAAGTGAATTTCACAAGGCTCTCAAGCTATGATTCGGGTTTTGTCATCAACAATGATAGAAAAATTGATAGATTCTTTAGTGGATTAAAACCACACCTTCGAAAGGCTCTTACAATTTGAGACTTTCAGAGTTGTGAAGAAATTGTTCGGTGTGCTCCCAAAGTAGAGATGGAGTTCGGAGAATGGTCTCATGGCTATGGTGATATGAAAATAAAGATGGAGTTTCAAGATGGTGGATATAATGATAAAGGTGGGATGAAAAATAAATGACCCACATGCCAATAATGTGGGAATTTTCACAATGTGAAATTCCTCAAAGGGATGGGGAAATGCTTCAAGTTTGGGAAAGAAGGACACCATTCTCAAGAGTTTCAAAAAGACACGAAAAGGAAGGAGAATGTAGCTGACGAAAGGATAGAACCACTCATGGTTCAATGCTACAACTGTAGGGAGCTAGGGTACTATGGAAACCAGTGCACTAAACCTCGAGCTCTCGAGGGTAATCAGCGTCAGTAGCCAGCAAAGCCAAAGGAACAAGGGAAGGCTTATGCCATCACTACTTCAGAGGTGGAACAAAATAATGAAGTCATACAAGGTACACTTACTATTCACTCAAGAATAGAAAAAGTCTAATTGGATTCCTATTCCATGCATTCCTTTATATCTTGAAAGTTTGCTAGAACTATAGAATCAAAGCCCCGAAACCTTGAAGTATATATATCTGTAAAAATACCAAGTGGTGTAATCATTGCAACCCAAGTATTTGACTCTTCTCCTATTGGCGTATGTGGGAAGATTCTTCCAGAAAATCTCATAATACTTCCCTTGGTAGAATTCGATGCTATAATGGGAATGGATTGGCTCTCATTATATAGATCACATATCAAATTTCAGGAAAAGGAAATATCTTTTCATATTCTGAACCATCCCATGCTCCTCTACAAATGCAAGGAAAATCTATAATCTCCTTTGAAAAATCATTCAATGGTGTGGCTGTTGATTCTCGATGAAGAAGCATACGTCGCCCAAATGGTTGAGTCAAAGGAATTTTCTAACCTTGCGGAAATGCCCATCGTGAGGGAATACCGCAATTTATTTCCTGAAGAGTTACCCGGAATTCCCCTGGATCATGAGGTAGAGTTCTAAATTGAACTCATACCCGGAGCTACTCCTATCTCAAAGTGCCCCTATAGGATGGATCCTATCAAACTGGAGGTGTTAAAGAAGCAGCTGCAAGAGCATCTATAAAAAGGGTTCATATTCCCTAGTGAATCACCTTGGGGTGTACTACTACTCTTTGTGAAGAAGAAGGATGGAACAATGCGGCTGTGTATCAATTATCGGGAACTCAACAAGATCACCATAAAGAAAAAGTATCCTTTCCCAAGGATTGATGACTTGTTCGGTCAGTTATTAGGAGATCAATACTTCTCAAAGGTGGATCTTCATTCTGGATATCATCAGGTAAATTTGAATAAGGATGATATTTAGAAGACTCCCTCCCGTAAAATGTATGGGCACTATGAGTTTTTGGTGATGCCCTTCGGACTTACTAATTCCCCTGGAATCTTCATGGATTTTATTAATAGAGTGTTTAGACATTACCTTGAAAAATTTGTTGTCGTGTTTATCGATGATATTCTCATCTACTCCAAGAGCAAGGAGGAACATGAAGAATATATAAGACTTGTGTTGCCGACATTAAGAAAAGAGACGTTGTACGCCAAGTTCAGCAAGTGTGACTTTTGGATGAAGAAAGTCACATTCTTGGGGTATGTGATCAGAAGTGAGGGAATGTATGTGGATCCTTTAAAGACAAAGGAAATTTAGGAATGGCCCAGGCCCTCTAGTGTCACAGAAATCCGTAATTTTCTTGGATTAGCTGGGTACTACCGACGTTTTGTGAGAAAATTCTCATGATTGTCAAGTCTGCTAACTAAGTTAACAAGGAAAGGGGTAAAGTATGTCTGGACGGAAGAATGTGAGGGAAGCTTCAAGGATCTAAAGAGAAAGTTGATCACTGCACCTGTACTCACACTACCGAAAATTGGAGAATGTTTTGTGATATACAGTGATGCTTCAAATAAAGTCTTGGGTTGTGTACTCATGCAAAATGATAATGTGATAGCCTACGCCTCACGACAGTTGAAGATCCATGAGCAGAACTACCTGACGCAAGATCTAGAGCTGGTAGCCATGATTTTTGCCTTGAAAATCTGGCGGCACTACCTTTATGGCGAGAAGTGTGACATATACACCGACCATAAGAGCCTAAAGTATATATTCACACAAAAGGAGCTCAACATGCATCAAAGGAGATGGTTAGATCTAATCAAGGATTCTGATTTCTCTATTCACAATCATCCTAGAAAGGAAAACATGGTAGCTAATGCTCTAAGCAGAAAAGAACCTTCTACACAATCCATGTTGTGGATTGAGAAAGACCCTATCTTTTGGATATGAAAATAATGGATTTGGAAATCATAAGGGCAGGGGATACATCCTACCTTGCCCAAATTATTGCACAACCATCCATCCAAGGGAAGATTAAGGAAGAAAAAAGGTATGATGGGGAGATATAAAATAGGGTGAATGTAGTAAAGGAAGGAAAGCGTCAAGAGTTCCATATCGATGATGATGGTGTGATTCAGTTTGTAACACGGCTCTGTGTTCCATCATCACCCAGGATAAAGGATCTATTGTACAATGCACGTAGCTCAATTTTCTCTATCCATCTTGGGAGTACCAAGATGTACCATGATCTCTGAGAACACTTCTGGTGGGATAACATGAAGAAAGAGATTGCGGAATATATATCAAGGTGCTTGGTATGTCATCAGGTTAAAGCTGAGTGACAAAAGTCCAAGGGTATGATGCAGCCATTTCCTATACCAATGTGGAAATGGGAAAATGTTACTATAGACTTTGTCATGGGTCTCCAGAAGAAGTCAAAGGGAAATAATGTGATATGGGTTGTGGTTGACCAACTCACCGAGACTGCCCATTTTATCGCTATTCGGGAATATCTCTTGCTTGATCAACACACAAATATATATGTGAAGGAAGTGGTGAGATTGCACGGTGTTCCACTTGAAATTGTCTCTGACCGTGATCCAAGGTTCACAGCTTTGTTCTCGAGGAGCCTTTAACATGCTTTGAGTACTGAATTAAATTTCAGCACGACCTATCACCCCCAAACTGATGGCCAGTCTGAAAGGACTATTAAAATGCTTGAAGATATGATAAGAGACTTCTCTCTTGAATTCAAGGGTTGGGATCAGCATCTCCCATTGGATGAGTTCTCATACAACAATAGCTTCCACTTGAGTTTCCAGATGGCTCCATATGAAGCTCTGTATGGAAAGAGATGTAGAAATCCAACCTGTTGGGATGAAGTTCGAGAAAGGAAGCTACTTGGACCCGATCTTGTTCAAGAGATGACAGAGAAGGTTCAGGTCATCCAGAAACATATCAAGGCTACTCAAAGTTGGTAAAAGAGTTATGCTGACAACCATCGAAGGGACTTGGAGTTCAACATTGGAGATAAAGTCTTCCTTTGAATATCTCCATGGAAGATAGTCATGCGATTCTGGAAAAAGGGAAGCTAATCCCAAGGTATATTGGCCCCTTTGAGATCCTTGACCGCATCGGAGCTGTGGCCTATCGTCTTGCACTTCCACCGAATATGGCTCAAGTTCATGATGTTTTTCGTGTATCACTACTGAGGAAGTACATATCAGTCCCCGCGCATGTACTAAACTCAAAGGTGGTGCAGCTAGAAGATGATCTCTCCTATGAGGAGTAGCTAGTAAAGATTCTGGATCGGAGAGATAAGGTTCTATGCAATAAGACAACCCATCTTGTCAAAGTGTTTTGGAGGAACCATAAGTTTGAGGAAGAAACTTGGGAACCATAAGAGGCAATGAAGGAGAAACACCCTCACCTATTTGTATAAAGTGAGATTTCGGGGGCGAAATTTCTTAAGGGGGGAAGAATCTAACGACCCAAAGTTTTTTAATGGAAATTCACTTTTTAAATTAATGTCATAAAATAAAATTAAATCACAACATAATGAAATACTAAGTGATTAGTGACCTTTAAACATATTTTTTTCACTTCTGTGTTTGAAATTTTGAAAATCTGACATACACGGTTGTGTTCAAGATGTTTTTTAGAGTCTAACAAAACAAAAATAATTTTTAGTGAATAGTGACCTACCCTTATGAATAGTAACATACCATTATGAATATTAATACGACCCTTATGAATTGTAAATCATCCAACATAAGATTAAAATTACCTATGAATAACTAAATAAAATTTATACATCTTAGAAAGTGACAATTTGACATTAGTAAACGTTTTAATATTTTGTAAGTCATAAATAAATAATTATAATTAATTAATTATTTTAAAAGGATATTTATTTCCCTATAATTTATTCATAAATTATTGAATTAATGTCTTTTTGTTTTTAGATAATTTTATAAGACCCTACGAAATTTTTGAAAGCACAATAACATCAGTTTTAATCTTAAAAACTGTTTTTTAAGAAAATTATGATTTTAATTTAATATTAAATTATTAATATTTAAAAAATTATTTTTGAAAAATGTTCTTCATTTTTTGATTCTACACGTCGAAAAATTATTGGGGTAAATTTTTGGTATTTTTCTGATATACTTGAATTTTTGATGAATAGTAGAATCTGACAATTTACAGTAAATGCTAAATAATGGATTAATTGAGTCAGTGATGATGCTCTACTGATGTAAGACCACTTGGTTCGGAATCACAGGATACAATTAGTATTATTGTTCATTCAAGACTCATTATTCCTTGTCTTAGGGGAAATTAATAAACAAATGTATTTTATATTAAGGAAACCCCTCTCCCCTCCACTATAAAAGACACCCTTAACACCCTCATTTACTCACATCTCTCAAGCTCCAAGACTTCTGAAAACTCTGCACAAACACCTTCCCTAGCCTCTACCCCACGTTCAAGAGCTGCTGGTCTCATCAAAAGACCATGCTTAGGCCCTTATGGAGGTTCTCAAGAGGAGGATTCTAGAGGTAATATCCCTCCCTCTTCTCCTTTAATTTCCTTTCGAGTTCAAGTTCATTTCTTGATCTCTCTCCACCTATCTTCGTCCAAATTGTATTGTAACTCCGGTATTATAAATATAATTTCATTTTATGATTCTAATGGGATATTATATCATCCAAACCCCTATCCCTCTTCCTTTAATTTTATTAAAGAGAACGTTGTTCATGAGGTGTTAATTTATCACCTTCAACAACGACATGATTGTTTCTTCCATTTCTACCTTCAGATCTGGTCATAAAACCATTTTTATGGTTGAACCAGAATATTTTATATGTATTATGTTCTATTTAAATTTCAAGAAATAATCTACGGCCATATTACTAAGTGATAAGTTAAAACATGTTCGTTGTGATCCAAAAACCGCCCAAATTGACCCAAATAACCATCATTTAATTATTATCTAATGAATCACCCACATGGATATAGTATAATCCATTAAAACTACTGTAATATCATTAACTACATGTAATATCATTTCTTGATGTTTTCTCATGTTCTACCCAAACATCAATTTGAGAATACAAGTGAACCACCAAAGAAAATCCATAAAAACGAACATCCCCGAACAATGTTTTTAAAACTCTATAAGTCATCCAAGGGAACATAATATGAAATAATGAAACCAGAATGAACCCTATTAATGTAAAAATGGTTCTTTATTTCTAATTAATTAATATAATGTCATTATACAGGACATTAAAGAGAAGGAATCATTCGGGTACAGGGTAAGGGGAAATTCTCGAACCCAACATTCATCCTTCAAGTTCTCCCTCTTTCACTCCTTTTGATATGGTTACTCCTTAAAAATATTTTTTTCATAATTATATTTACTCTTATGGGATATAAATGTTTTTCACTGGTATTTATGAAAAACCAAATGTTTTCCAAACGAACTCTTCTTTCAAGAACACGCCATTTACTTCTCATTCAAGATTGATGGTTCTTGTATCAAGTATGTTGTTCCTTATTTATTTTGGGAACCCGAAGCTTATGAATGTATTATTATAAGATGAAACCCATTCCTTAACATGGGTTAGTTATGTCCAATTTTGATGTATGTTCCATGTGGAAAGAATGATAATGATAATGTTATGATGTGACTGGTGCGCTCGGAATTATATAGCGCAATATGAATGTTTCAAAGTGACGGGTGTGCCTGGAATTATACAGTGCTCCAATGCATTGGGTAAAGAGATGAATCTCATGACTAAATGTGAAATGATGTGTGAAAAGGATTCTAACTTGGTTCACAAGTATGTCTGGTAGTTAACCACTAAGACATGATGTTTCATTTTTATGCATTTCCACATTTCAAGTCTTTTATTTATGCTCCTCTCGTGTTCATGATATTTTTCCTATGTTATGATTATGCTCACCATATGATATATTGTTCTTATCTATCCTCTTACTGGGCTTCTTGCTCACCCCTTTGATGTATATCCTCAGGTGGCTACATGTACTTAGGAGAGGACATGTTTCAATAAGAATATAGAGAAGAAGAAATTAAATAAATGTTTATGCTTAATGTTGTATTTTGTTATGTGTGGTCCTAGTTTTCCCAAGTCACTAAACATTTGGATCCTCTATGTGTAATACCATTGTGTTGTTTATCTTTGAAATTATGTAATAGTAATGTATGAAAATGCCGGGTCACTATATGATGACTATGGAATGAATATTTTCAATACACAAATAATATGTGATAATACTACTTCCATTTCAATTCGTAAAAACCATACACATCACTCTTGTGAAAAACCGATAGATATTAGCCATCACATTCTTAGAGATCACAAAAAGAAAGGATATATTATTTTACAATTCATTGGAATGCAAGACCAACTTGTAGATATTTTCTCAAAACCATTATCTTCTAATAGATTTCAATACATTAAACCAAAAAATAGGAATGTTCACTGTAATGTAATCATTCACATATATTTTCTATTTAAACCATCTCCTTACATTAAGTTACTCCTTCTCAAAGGGGGAGTATGCATCACTTTTATTGGGTTTTCATTTTAATCGATTTCACTTTTATCGATTATACATTTTAATTAGTTCCACTTTTATCATTTTTACATTCTAATCAATTCCACATTTATCGGTTGTATATTTCAATCAGTTTTACTTTTATCGGTTTTACATTTTAATTTGTTTTACTTTTTGTGGTTTTAAATTTTAATCAGATTCACTTTTATTAGTTTTAAATTTTGATTGGTTTTACTAGATTATTTGTGTAACACCCCGAGATTTTATGAAAAATATTCTTTTAATTTCATTAATGTCTTGTGTTGTATGCTACACCAAGATTACCTTGCGCTATACGCAACACCGTATTAGCTTGCAGTATACGCAACACTATTCTCGGATCGTGTTAAACACAATTTTGATAATAGTTATTCTACGCAACATTGAGTATATATATATATATATATATATATATTCAATGTATAAATGAAATATTGTTGGATTCTGTTATACGAAACAACGAAGGATTCTTTCACAATACGCAACCCTGACTTGCCTTTCATTACACGCAATTGCGACCGTCCTCGATAGCGTGTGTTGTACGCAATATCAGGTTTTACTAAACAACGATATATTATTATAATATTATTATGAACTAGACATTATGAATAGTATTAACTAAATTTTGAATTTTATAACATTATTATTCATCTTACACAATTTCTAGAACATGGTATAAGAACAAAATAAATTTTTCGGGTAAAATAAGTATTTTTCAAAAAATGCAGTTTTGCCGCCTTTTGATGGCGCACCCACTTTAAATATAGTTTTTGATATTTTTATAATTTCAATTTGACAAAATATAATTCTTATTTGGAATCAAGAAATAAAAATTTACTTTGGGTAAATTTTTTGTATTATTCTGGTAAATTTCATATTTTGATGAATAGTAAAAACATGCTATATTTTAATGAAAAACAACTTTTTTCATTGTAATAATTTATATGGTTACATTATAATATTGAATGGTTTTAAAGTATAAATATAATATATTTTTACCATTTAATATAATGTATGTCATTAGCATTGATTTTACATTGAATTTGTAGTTTAAATCAATTCAATCTTTTGTAATGTTTTAAACAAAAACCCTTTTTCATTCGACAACGGGATTAATTTTAATTTAATTTTTGAAACTTCTGTGTATTGAATTTGGAAAAATGGATTCCATATTTGGAATCAGTGGGTCCAAATTATGTTAATAGACTATTTTTTATTTTTGGGAATTATGAATAGTAACTACGGTAAATTTTATTTACCATAGTTATAGGTAAATCGGGTAATTAAGGGTAAATATAATATTATTAAATTACCCTAACACATGACAAAATTCTATTGGATGGCTAAAAGTAAACCCATATCAACTAAGGGTCGGATTAGATTCATTTTATGGACTTTTTACCATGAAAATAATTTAATTATTATTAAAACCAAAGAAAGTGACAACATGTCACTCTCTTAAATCTTATAGGTATAATAATTTTAATTTAGTGATAAAAATCATAAAACTTAGAACATTAATAGTATCCAAAAAGATAATAAAATTATCTACATCATGATAGTTTATTTAGAATTTTTAGGGATTAAATATTTGTCATTAATGGTGATACATTAATTATTTATTAAGCGGGAAATAAGTAATATAGTTTTTATTGAAATAATAATACCCATTAAAAGGACCACAAACCTGAAAAAAACTTATTGGTATTGTATATGTAAACCTTAATCATCCAATTACCTAATATATAACCGTTTGGAGCCTTATAAAAGTGATTATGACACTTATATTATTTTATTTTAAATGATTCCCAAGTTGACACCTTCATAATTTAATAAATATAACAATTTAAATATTGTGATTTTAAGATGATAAATTCGAGTAAAAGTATTATTATGAAATTTAATAGATTTATCATCATAATAGGATTTTATTTTTAATTTTTATGCAACAAATCAATATATTAAATAATTATACAAAAATGTTGTAGTAATTATTTTATTAAGAGATAAACCAAATAAATGGTTTTAAAAATAATAAAACAATTATTATATGAACTATTTAATGTGATCCACTAATTTTATAGATACATATGACCTTTTATTAATCTATTAAATCTTTTAGTTTGAATATATATTCTATATATATTTTATTTAAATTCAAATAAATGAATAGTGTCAAAATTGACACTATTGTTATTTTATAAAAATAACATATTATAAAATTGTTTAAAAATAACAAAAATATTTAAAAAATATAAATATAAATTTATATGGTCTATAATGTTATAAAGTAAATAATTATGGAAAATTAACAACAAATAAGTAATTATTTATTATAATTTAAAATTTACAAATTTATTACCTCAAATAAAATTAAATTGATTAAATAAGGATAAATCAAAATGATAAGGTTTAAAATAAGATCCAAACATGTCTAAATTTGATTAGATGATGCGATTACAACCCTATAACATCTAATATTCGAATATGAGTCATTTTTGGAGGTTTTTAAGTGGGGTGAGATTTATTATAAATTAATATTTTTAAGAATTCCAAAGGTGCCCCTCTCCTCCTTTACAAAAAGGCACCTCCTACCTCTCCTTCTCACACCAATTTGAGCCATCAATCTCGGCCAACCCCTAAAAAATTATCTTATAAACTTCCCTAAATACATCCTAGAGGTTCTTTTCTACTTTAAAGACCAATCTTAGTGCCCTAAGATGAGGTTTCAAAGAGGCGTATCGAAGAATAGGTAATTTCTTCTCCCGATTCTTTCAAGCTTCTTTCTTCTTCAACATCTTCTTCTTTAGTTGTTTCATTATAAAGTAATAACATCATTATCACTAATATACTGATTTGTTATTATAAATATGAAACAACCCCATTTAACCTTCTATCAATCCTATAGAAAACAAAATCACCGCGCGTGCGTACGTACAGAATACCATCTCCACGTCGTGGTGTAATCTGTTTTTCCACCAACACCTTACATGGATGGGTTTAATGGTGTAAAGAATAACTATACATAGTTATTATAACATCATAATGATTCTGATATATTGTATCATCCACTCCAATTCAATTCAATGATTATGGAAGCGATATCATCGCATGTGCGTACGTACGGACTACCGTCTCCACGACGCGATGAGATTCATTCTCCATGTTAACCATTTAAGAATGATTATAAAGTATATATAAGAAATAATAATGAAATATATGACATTATAAAGCTACTGGATTTATGTATATATGTATTTCATCTACATAATTCCATTCAACTCAATAAGGAAACGAAAACAGCGTTCATGCGTACGTACGGCCTACCGTCTCCATGAACGGTGTATTTCATTCCATTTATCGATCTATTATATATATGTATATTCTGAATATATATTATATATAAATAATGTTTTATATTCTGGAATTATGTAATAATGATCTAAGTAATCATATGAATAATTACAAGTCAAAACACGGATGACAAATGAAACAATTTTACCCAAAACGCTCTTTAACATGGAATTTACAAAAGAACGGGTAAAATAAAGTCATAAGTGAACCATATATGATATCATAACAATGAGTATGATTCTGGAATAAGTAAATGACATTATTTAAATCATTATACGGGAGGTTCAGACACTTATGAAGAAAATCGGACCTAAGGTAAGGGATAATTTTGCAAATCTCATTTTTATCCGAGAATGCTTATTCGTAAGTATTTACTGGGGTTATATTTATCATCCATGTCCAAATTTTATTAAAATGTTTTCATGAATGTTTAAAGTCTTTTTTACCCATTTTTGACTTTTACTACATGGTATGTAAGGAATCTTTATTTTTTTTATGTTACGAGGTACTTTTTTTGTCTTTTACAACCAAAGTAAGAGAAAAATGTTATTTTTAACTTATACGACGTGAATAGATTTTTACGGTTTCATAACGCCTCATTTTCATAAAGCATCCTCTAAAAGTTTGCATGATTATTTTTAACCAAACCATTTTCTTTTAAAAGTGGATGACATTTTTTGAAAAGAAAATGATTTTGAAGAAGAAAGGATATTTTCCTCAAGAATTCATTTCAAGTGTTTTATCAAAACCATTTTCCTTCTAAGATGACATCATTTCATATGTGTATGTTTCAAGTATAATGTCTCTATGATTTACATGTTTTCATTTTTCTTATTATTAAATGATATCCATCACTTTCATATGGATTATGTGATGATGGGATGATGTTTATGAAACCCATTTTATTTATTGTGTTATTATGAATGATGTATGTTTATTTTGTGGCACAAGTAAGAATGATTTCATTATGAGATGGGTGGGACCTATATCTCCCTCCAATGCATTGGGTAAAGATTTATATCTCATGAGATAGACATGGTTGGAACGGCAGGTTAAACCGGTTCAGTAAAACAGGACTGAAACGAGGAGTGAACTCGATTCAGAAAGGGACTTTGTCCACTAAGATGGTCTTGGCAGCAATGCCTTGGCTACTATGGAAATCATTACATGTGCATAATGGATGCCACAATTACATGTTTTATTCCCATTCTATTTTATCATGGTTTATGTTCCATTATGAACTATGCCTTATGTACTTCCATGTTTTATGTCGTTGCTCAAGATTTTAATGTTTAAACATTATGTTCATGTTTTTAACTTCCAAGGTATATGGTATTTTTTATTTTATCCATGCTTACCCTTAATGAGCATTTGAGATCACCCTTTTTATGTTTTATTTTCCCCCAGGATCAAAAGAAAGGTTTTATGTCAGGAAACAAAAAGTGGAAGATCTTTATGTGAGATGTTAAAGATCTTTCACCACGATTAGAAGATTACGTTCCAAGTTTCCAAAGACACTAAACTATTACGGTCCTTGTGTGTCTGTTTTTGTTATGTATTAAGTATTCCGCAAAAGTAATGTAATTTCCATGTACGTCATGCTTCGGGTATCTACAGTTGGTTTCAAAGGAAAGGTTTAGTCAACCTTTGAAAACTAGGATGCGAAAACATTAGTGAGATTCCTAGAGATATTTCTGAGGTATGTCTAGGGATGTACCTAAGGATAAGAATACGTATAGGATATAGTCCTAGAAATATGACAACGATCTTAGAATTTAACCTAAGATGATAGATATTGAGGGTGCTCCCCCTTTACTATGTTGTTTTCCTTAGCATGATTTTTTCCTCTCACGCTATTCTTTTTGGGTTTTAGAAAATGGCTGGAAATATGAAGATTCATGATAATGGAGAATATGACGGACAATGGAATGATTTTATTCATGAGAAACCAAATGAAACGGGATCTGGAAGTCCAAACATCGTTATTATTCCTAATTATCAATCTCATAATATGATCAATAATCTCAACTTTGGTAAGTTTCCTGACTCAGATAATAAGATAAAGATGGAGTTTCATGATGATCATAGAGGAAAGAAGGTTCAATTTCCCTCATGTAAATCATGTGGGAAGAGGAATCAGGGAGATTGTTTCAAAGGAACTGGAAGATTCTTTGGGTGTGTAAAAGAAGGACACAAAGTCAGTAAGTGAAAAGGAAAAGGTTCAGTTAACACAATGGACAAAGATAATGGTATTGCTACGACGTCAACAATGATTAGATGTTTTAAATGTGGAATGTACGGGCATTATGAAAACCAATGCCCTAATGGAAAATCTCATGAAGGGAATTAGCATGGTCATATGGGTAGTATTTATGTGGATGATGATGAGGAGACTACAAATGATATATGAGATGAAAGAAGTGTTGAAGCTCAGTCAGTTGTTTTAGAAGGTAGTGGAATGATTGTATGTTTCTTGATATTTATGTTGTATAGTTAATGGTACTATGGAATAAAGAATCGTCTAAGGATTGTTACAATATTATTTTTCCTAAAATTATTTGAAAGTATATGTTGAATGGTACTAGTAACCAGGGAATGTTATTCAGATATTTTTTTAAAGTAGATGATATGTGCATAATGAAGGAATAAGAAGATAATGAGATGTTTATTCATGAGCTCATGATTGATATAAAGACTAAGTGATATCATGGTTTGAGTATATAGAATTTTGAGGATTTTGGTATGTGGAAAATGTTAACTTTTAACTGCATTCATGTTTTCACTAAGGTTCAATGGGTATTCATTTTTCAAGAGAATACATGATTAAGGACTTCGAATGTTTAGAATGTGACCAACAAGACATATCTTATGATATATGGGGATCAACGATGGTATTAGCATGCTTCTTATATGAAATCTCTGGTAATCTTTTTCACTATAATATGATAATGGAATGCAATATTATGGATAAGCCTAAAGATTTGAATGGATTATGTTGGACATAAGTTAGTATTGTTTAAGGATAAAACCTTTTTTCGATATTATTGATTGGATGATATAGTAATGTAGTTTTAGAAAAAGGACAACTTACAGGATGGGCAACAGCCCATCGTGTTGGACAAGGCTGTGGGAATCGAACCCACAACCGAAGTGTGACTGGCCTTTATCGCCTACCACTAGCCTACAGGAAGTCCCTGGATAGTAGAAACTAGTTTTATTTTATTAAGCGGTATGATATATGAAGTATAAGTTCATTTTTGGAACCATATATGATTAATCTAACCATAAGATGGACTTATAACTTTTGCTAACCTTTTTTCTGAAAGATATGGAGTGACCCATCATTCTATCACATGATCTGCTAACACATCACGAATAACAAATTCAACTTCATTTCTTTAAGTGATGGAGTGGAAATTGTTCAATTCACGAACAACAGTGAGATTGTACCAAAATCATGCAAGTATTTCTTTTAATTAATCAACTTTAGTGAAATGATCTTGAAAACCAAAAATGTTGTCCTAGTTCCCTTATATCCGATGAATCAGATGGTACCTTAGATCATCACAAATCAACAGCTTTGTGATTGTTGGCTTTTTATTAGCCATGTTCTCTACCACTCTCCATCAGAACTTGATGGTTAGATTTTTCTTCCATATCCATATTTTCACCTATGTTCTCCTACATGGAAACCCAGTGATGAGTTAATTTGGGTAACCATTACATTTCATACTTTAGTTTTTAAAGCCATGTTTTGGTATTCCTTTTTATGATGTGGGTTTCTATTAAACAAACTTTCGAGTAGTAAACCATTTATAACCCCGACAAATTTCGAGGGCGAAATTCATTTTAAGGGGGGTATAATGTAACACCCAGAGATTTTATGAAAAATATTCTTTTAATTTCATTAATGTATTGTGTTTTATGCTACACCAAGATTACCTTGCGCTATACGCAACATCGTATTAGCTTGTAGTATACACAACACTATTCTTGGATCGTGTTAAACACAATTTTGATAATAGTTATTCTACACAACATTGATTATATATATATATATATTCAATGTATAAATGAAATATTGTTGGATTCTGTTATACGAAACAACTAAGTATTCTTTCACAACACACAACCCTGACTTGGCTTGCATTACACGCAATCGCGACCTTCCTCGATAGCGTGTGTTGTACGCAATACCAGGAATTACTAAACAACGATATATTATTATAATATTATTATGAACTAGCTGTTATGAATAGTATTAACTAAATTTTGAATTTTATAACATTATTATTCATCTTACACATTTTATAGAACATGGTATAAGAACAAAATAAATTTTTCGGGTAAAATAAGTATTTTTCAAAAAATGCAGTTTTGCCGCCTTTTGATGGCGCACCCACTTTAAATCTAGTTTTTGGCATTTTTATAAGTTCAATTTGATAAAATAAAATGCTTCTTTGGAATCAAGAAATAAAAATTTACTTTGAATAAATTTTTCGTATTATTCTGGTAACTTTCATATTTTGATGAATAGTAAAAACTCGCTATATTTTAATGAAAAACAACTTTTTTCATCGTAATAATTTATATGGTTAAATTATAATATTTAATGGTTTTAAAGTATAAATACAATATATTTGTACCATTTAATATAATGTTTACATTGAATTCGTAGGTTAAATCAATTCAATCTTTTGCAATGTTTTAAACAAAAACCTGTTTTCATTCGACAACATGATTAATTTTAATTTCATTTCTGAAACTTCTGTGTATCGAATTTGAAAAAATGGATTCCATATTTGGAATAAGTGGGTCCAAATTATGTTAATAGGCTATTTTTTACTTTTGGGAATAATGAATAGTAACTACGGTAAATTTTATTTACCATCGTTAAAGGTAAATCGGTTAATTAAGGGTAAATATAATATTATTAAATTACCCTAACACGTGGAAAAATTCTATTGGATGGCTAAAAGTAAACCCATATCAACTAAGGTTCGGATTAGATTCATTTTATGTACTTTTGACCATGAAAATAATTTAATTATTATTAAAACTAAAGAAAGTGACAACATGTCACTCTCTTAAATCTTATAAGTATAATAATTTTAATTTAGTGATAAACATCATAAAACTTAGAACATGAATAGTCTCCAGAAATATAATACAATTATCTACATCATTATAATTTATTTAGAATTTTTAGGGATTAAATAATTGTCATTAATTGTGATACATTAATTGTTTATTAAGTGAGAAATAAGTAATATAGTTTTTATTGAAATAATAATACCCATTAAAAAGCCCAAAAACCTGAACAAAACTTAATGGTAGTGTATATATACACCTTAATCATCAAATTACCTAATATATAACCGTTTGGATCCTTATAAAAGTGATTATGACACTTATATTATTTTATTTTAAATGATGCCAAAGTTGACACCTTCATAATTTAATAAATATAACAATTTAAATATTGTGATTTTAAGATGATAAATTCGAGTAAAAGTATTATTGTGAAAGGTAACATATTTATCTTCATCATAGGATTTTATTTTTAGTTTTTATTCAACAAATAAATATATTAAATAATTATACAAAAATGTTGTAGTAATTATTTTATTAAGAGATAAACCAAATAAATGGTTTCAAAAATAATAAAATAAATATTATATGAACTATTTAATGTGATCCACTAATTTTATAGACATAAATGACCTTTTATGAATCTATTAAATCTTTTATTTAGAACATATCATCAGTATATATTTTATTTAAATTCAAATAAATGAATAGTGTCAAAATTGACACTATTGTTATTTTATAAAAATAACATATTATAAAATTGTTTAAAAATAATAAAAATATTTAAAAAATATAAATTTAACATTATATGGTCTATAATGTTATAAAGTAAACAATTATGTAAAATTCACAACAAATAAGTAATTATTTGTTATAATTTAAAATTTAGAATTTTATTACCACAAATAAACTTAACTAGATTAAATAAGGATAAATCAAAATGATAAGGTTTAAAATAAGATCCAAACATGTCTAAATATGATTGGTTGATTATATTACAACCCTATCTCATCTAATCTTATAATATGAGTCATTTTGGAGGTTTTTAGGTGGGGTTAGATTTATTATAAATTAATATTTTTAAGAATTCCAAAGGTACCCCTCTCCTCCCTTATAAAAAGGCACCTACTCCCTCTCCTCCTCACACCAATTTGAGCCTTCAAGTTCGGCCAACCCCTGCCAAATTATCTTCTCCACTTCCCTAGAAAAATTCTAGAGGTTCTGGTCTACTTTAAAGACTAATCATAGTTCCCTAAGAGGAGGTTTCAAAGAGGCGTATCGAAGAAGAGGTAATTTCTTCTCCCGATTCTTTCAAACTTCTTTCTTCTTCAACATCTTCTTCTTTAGATGTTTCATTATAAAGTAATAACATCAGTATCAATAATATACTAATTTGTTATTATAAATATGAAACAACCCCATTTCACCTTCTATCCATCCTACGGAAAACAAAATCATTGCGCGTGCGTACGTACGGAATACCGTCTCCACGCCGTGGTGTGATCTGTTTTTCCACCAACACCTTACATGGATGGGTATAATGGTGTAAAGAATAAATATACATAGTTATTATAACATCATACTGATTCTGATATATTGTATAATCCACTCCAATTCAATTCAATGATTATAGAAGCGATATCATCGCTCGTGCGTACGTAAGGACTACCGTCTCCACAACGCGATGAGATTCATTCTCCATGTTAACCAATTAAGAATGATTATAAAGTATATATAAGAAATAATAATGTAATATATGACATTATAAATCTACTGGATTTATGTATATATGTATCTCATCTACTTAATTCCATTCAACTCAATAAGGAAACGAAAACATCGTTCATGCGTACGTACGGCCTACCATCTCCATGAACGGTGTATTTCTTTCCATTTATTAATCTACTTTATATATGTATATTCTGAATATATATTCTATATAAATCATGTTTTATATTCTAGAATTATGTAATCGTGAACTAAGTAATCATATGAATAATTACAAGTCAAAACACGGACGACAAATGAAACAATTTTACCCAAAACGCTCTTTAACATGGAATTTACAAAAGAACGGGTAAAATAAAGTCATAAGTGAACCATATATGATATCATATCAATGAGTATGATTCTGGAATAAGTAAATGACATTATTTAAATCATTATACATGAGGTTCGGACACTTACGAAGAAAATTAGACCTAAGGTAAGGGATAATTTTTCCAATCTCATTTTTATCCGAGATTGCTTATTCGTAAGTATTTACTGGGTTTATATTTATCATCCATGTCCAAATTTTATTAAAATGTTTTCATGAATTTTTAAAGTCCTTTTTACCCATTTTTTACTTTTACTACATGGTATGTAAGGAATCTTTCTTTTGTTTACGTTACGAGGTACTTTTTTGACTTTTCCGACCAAAGTATTAGAAAAATGTTGTTTTTAACTTATACGACGTGAATAGATTTTTACGGTTTCATAATGCCTCATTTTCATAAAGAATCCTCTAAAAGTTTGCATGATTATTTTCAAAAAAACCATTTTATTTTAAAAGTGCATGACATTTTTTGAAAATAAAATGATTTTGAAGAAGAAAAGATATTTTCCTCAAGAATTCATTTCAAGTGTTTTATCAAAACCATTTTCCATCTAAGATGAAATTATTTCATATGTGTATGTTTCAAGTATAATTTCTCTATGATTTACATGTATTCATTTTTCTTATTATGAAATGATATCCATTTCTTTCATATGGATTATGTGATGATGGGATGATGTTTATGAAACCCATTTTATTTATTGGGTTATTATGAATGATGTATGTTTATTTTGTGGAACAAGTAAGAATGATTTCATTATGAGATGGGTGGGACCTATGTCTCCCTCCAATGCATTTGGTAAAGATTTATATCTCATGAGATAGACATGGCTGGAATGGCATGTTAAACTGGTTCAGTAAAACAGGACTGAAACGAGGATTGAACTCGATTCAGAAAGGGACTTTGTCCACTAAGATGATCTTCGCAGCAATGCCTTGGATACTATGGAAATCATTACATGTGCTTAATGGATACCACAATTACATGTTTTATTCCCATGATATTTTATCATGGATTATGTTCCATTATGATCTATGCCTTATGTACTTCCATGTTTTATGTCCTTGCTCAAGATTTTAATGTTTAAACATTATGTTCATGTTTTTAAGTTCCAAGGTATATGGTATGTTTTATTTCATCCATGCTTACCCTTACAGAGCATTTGAGCTCACCCTTTTTATGTTTTATTTTCCCCCAGTATCAAAAGAAAGGTTTTAGGTCAGGAAACAAAAATTGGAAGACCTTTATGGGAGATTTTGAAGATCTTTCACCACGATTAGAAGATTACGTTCCAAGTTTCCAAAGACACTAAACTATTACGGTCCTTGTGTGTCTGTTTTTGTTATGTATTAAGTATTTCGCAAAAGTAATGTAATTTCCATGTACGTCAAGCTTCGTGTCTCTACAATTTGTATTGGATTATTCCATCTATACTATATTATTGGTATTGGATTATTCCATCGGAACTAGATTATCGTTATTGGATTATTCTTTCAGTACTAGATTATCGGTACCAGATTAATTCTATTTTATTGGTTTTAGAATTTTAATTGGTCCACTATGATTTTTGAGACTGTTTGTATTATTGTTATAAGAACAATATATTGAAACCAATACATCTATCCTAATACTCTGACAGGTAAAACATCTGAAACCATACTTTGTTCCAATATTTTTATTAATTGTTTCTTTTAACTAATAACCAGATTCATTTTGAAAAAATTTTATTTTAAGAAAAAACTCAAGAGTGTGAAGTCATTATTTACCATAGGATCTTTTTGATCTAATCCTAACCATCAATTTTTTTAAATAACTCCTCCCTACCTATCCCACATTGAACTACTCTACTTTTCTCTCAAGTCCTGATGTCCTATAAATACTCATTACGGTTCATAATCATATTTCATCCCAATTTTCACAATCAGAGATGACCTCACCTTTAGTAACCAAAAAATCTTCAAAGTTCTAGATTGTATTTCATGTAAGAGTAAACTTCATCATCTCCAAAGTAAATTTCTACAAAATATTTCTCTCTCATGACCATTCGATGTGAACGGTTTGTATCTTGAGAGTTTTATGAGACTTTTGATTTATCATTGAAAATGATGATATGTTTCCAAGGGTGGGAATCCATTTGTGGTGAAAGACCTTATTTAGATCAAGATTTTTTGTATTATAATGAGGTGTTATAGTTTTATAATATAATGGATATAGGAACTGGTCTCAATATTTCCTTTATGATGTATGATAAGAAGTTTACCACTTCGATAAAATAAGTGGCTACCTTCCTTGGAGTACCCACTAAGGGTGATTCCCTTTGTCCTTCCCTAAAAACTACGGGAACTTGATGGGACTTTTGATAAGAGAAAAGCTGAAGAATATCTTTTTGAAATTCATGAGTAGAAGGGAAAGGTAAGAAACTTATCAGGAGACAATTGAATCGTATCCCTCAAGATGCAAGGGTTTTTAGTACTGAGAAAGGGTAACAAGGAAACTTTGAAAGTTTTAGATTCTTTTGTGCTTGATTATTTGGTGAATACGAGGATGTTAAATATATTGGGATTCATTTTCTTGAAAATTAAGAAGCTCAAATCTGGTGCCATTAAGTCACAACTGATCATGTTTCCCACCATTATCAATAATTTTTTGAAATAAAGCCCGAGTTTATGTAATTTTACAATCATGTCAGATCTGACATCCTTCAAAGAGCCTCTCATTAGTAAGGATATGATAAGAAGGCTCAAGTTATGATTCATTCCTGAATCAA
Organism: Viscum album; assembly: GCA_963277665.1. NCBI lineage: Eukaryota > Viridiplantae > Streptophyta > Magnoliopsida > Santalales > Viscaceae > Viscum > Viscum album. The sequence continues at coordinate 1,558,939,896 of OY728160.1, forward strand.
AAAACTTTGAGAAATATTTGGAAGATGAGAAGAGAAAACATGTAGCTAAAGGTAGTGAACAACCATAAAAGCCATTCAAATCTACTTGAATCAAAATAAAGTTAGTTGAAACTACATCTTCTAAAAATTAAAAGAAACCAAAGGCTGTATCTGATGAGTTTTACATAGAGTAGAAGAAGAAAAGAGAAGAAATGAAATAAGGGGATCCTCAATTTGGTTTGGATCCACCTGATGCTCTGGCTATGAAAATAATATTAAAGGAGACATTAAAATAAGAAGAGAGTAAAAAGGGAATGATGAATAGAAAGGTATGAGATATTGACATTGATATTATTATCCAAATAGTTGAGCATGAAAAAACTGGTATAGTAATAATGGATCCAAATGTTTAGACTCAATTGGATCCAGCAAATAAAGGCATGGAAATATATGAATCTGAACAATCAACCACAAAGATTCTCAATCAAGAATTAGTAAAAGAAGAAGAAGAAAAAGATGAAGAACAAGAGGAAGAAGAACAAGATCCAGAATAAGTACAAGTAGAAGATAAAGAATATGAATACAATAGAATCCATTTCATAGAATCCTTATAGGTTCCTTCATTTAATTTTCCACCTCCTGATCCTCAACCTTCCAAAAGAGGCTCTCAAATGGTTTCTTCCAAGAGATTCATTCAAATATCTAACAAAGAATAAGAAGATAATGTATCTGATAAGAATCGGAATTAGTTGTCAAGAATTATCTACACTTAAACTTATTTTGGAGATTTAACATAATACAATGAGGATATGGATTATAAAAGGAAGATTACACTAAAGGTAATTCAGTACATCAAACAAGCTCTAAACAGATTGGAAAATATGATACCGTTCATTCCAAAAATTGAATTCATGCTAGAAATTATTTCAAATAATCATAATGAAAGAACAGACTCTGTTAAGATTCAGATGGATAGGTTTCTGAATCATGAAGCTGGTTTCAAGATATTCAAGGAATGAGCAGCTAAGCACAACAAGTCTTATAATAAGTTTATCAAGTGGTCGAACAACATTGATGACAGTATCATGAATCATGTCGACAAGATTGATGAATTGGTGAACTGGGTAAATGATCTCAATTCAATCTATCAAAACTTGGTTGTTGATTTGAATGAAAAGATCGAATTATTTCAAAGATTGAGTAACTAAGAAGGAATAGCCTATGAATAGCTTGAAAATCATAAGGCCAATTTGGATAATTTATGTAATGAGGTTTTTTTCTATCAAACAGAGTTACAATCCTATAGAATGCCTATAGACTCATATTAGATGATTTCAATACCCAGGAAGCAAGGCTCAAACTCATGAAGCAATTAATTAGCGTCATGAAGATAGGCACCAGAAGAACAAATGGATAATTATTAAACAGGATGTGAAGCAGAAGGCTCAACAAGATGCTCCAGATAAATTGATGGAGGATAGAAAATAGTTCAAGAAGATTAATATCTCTATGTTCAATCTCTTGGAAAAAATGTGGAAAGAATTATTTTTAGAGATCTTGTTTTAAAAAAAATTCTTTTCATTCCAAGTAATATCTATTGTTTCAAACACTATTTCTCTAACCCTTTGCAGGAAATGAATTTTTTCCATTATTATTTTTAAAAATAACCAATGGGGATAATAATTTCTAAAAAAATAATTTTATGAATACCATATCAAGTGGGAGTACTCACAAGTAAAAGTAAAGATAATATGATCCTTAGAGATTTGTTTAAACCTAGGGTGGACTTAGTCGTATTCACCATTACTTTCAGAAGAGTTACTGAGCTCAGGGGTAGAGCGGTATTTTTTTAATCTTGTTTTGTGCTTTCCAAAAAGGGGGTTATTTTTGAGACAAAACTTGTTTCAACTTTCCCAATTGATCTTTTTTTAGAAATCAAAAATTACTTATCTTTTTATATATGTTGTATTCTAATCATAATAACATTTATCGTAATCACATATATTGTAATTATATACTGTTTTTTAATCGTAAGAACATATATTGTTTCTTATTGTGACTATAAAAACTAATTTACAATCATAACCACATATGATGCTTTCCTAACCTTGTGCATTGTTACTAGGTTAAGTATTGTATCGCAATCATGCATCATAACCAAGTAATGTATTGTATTGTAATCATGCATCGTAACCAAGTTAAGTATTATATCGTAATAGTGCATCATAACTAGGTTATGTATTGTATCGTAACAATGCATCGTAACCAGGTTATACATAAAAATTACATCATGAATCGTAACCATGTTATGTATCATAACCATGATATAAATCATAACCATGATGTGAGTCTTATTTATGTTAACCATTGTAACCATGTTATGTATTATAATCACGATATGCATCATAATTACCATTCACATCATAACCAATTTATTTATCATACTCATGTAATACATTGAACTCAAGTCTTACTCCAATACTGCTTAAATGTTTCTTCTTACTCATTGTTTTATAATATTGTACTTATGGTTCTCTAAAAAAAATTATGTTGTTGAGTTAGTAATATACCAAACAAAACAATGTCGTGTATTCTATTTTTTTGAATATTATAATGCTAGGTGTCTAAGTAACACTAATTTTTTAAGAGAAATATAACCGTTGGAGGAAATATGAATATTGGAACCTGATAACTATAAATAGAGGGTCATTTCAACCAAACAAATCAACTTCTATATCTAGAAAGTTCTAGAGAGAGACTGTGTGACTTCTCTCTTTATTCGTGATAAAATACATGATGATACAAGGTGTGAATGTCTTATTCCTAGTTCTTGTATTTCATTAAGTGTTTTGTTTTTATTTGTGCATTTGATCATTGTGATAACGATTGAGGGATTCCAAGGATAGGAAGATGGTGGTACCAATCATTGTATCGATGGATTTAAAGAATTTGAAAGGCAGAGGTGCTGATTTCCCTCTTAATCGAGGGATTCTATGGATAAGAAGACAATCATTTTGATCATCACATTGAGGGCTTACCATGGTGGTGGTAAGACAGACCTTTTATCCTAGGTGAAAGGATACCCAACTCTTTTGGATCAAAGAATTTTAATACCTTTGCTTTTCCACTACTTTTCTATAATATAAAGGGAATCAAGTTGTTTCTTCTTCCTATTCATATTATTTTCTATTGTAATTGTTTTAATTATGATACATCCTTTACATATTTTAATAAAAGATTCTATACACTTTTTGGTAGAATCATTTACATTTTTATACTCTAATTTTTTATTCAATATAATCACAATTGATTTTAATTACTTTTGGTATCGTACTATATCATACCCATCAGATCAAGAACCCATATGGTCACTTGTATTGGTTATGAATTTTATTTTTTTAAGACTTCTTAAACAAATTTGATTTCTATGTGTTTAATTACAATGTTTTCAAACCAACAATTCACCCCCCCCCCCACCAACCTCTTGTATCGTTCCATCTCATATATATATAATTCTATATTACAATCCAAAAAACGTTCATATCCAATCTATCATGGATCATTAACATGAGTCATGACATAAATATATATCATTTCTAAATAATTGAATCATAAAAGTGAAAAATCATTATAAACCAATCATGAACCATAAGTTCAATTCATAAAAGTGTGTCACCATCATAAGTATATAAAAGATTTAATATATAAATGTTAATAATTGGGACCATAAAATCCTAAAATATAAGGAATAAAAACCTATTTCCCATAGTGGATCAAGAAAATAATCTTTTTTCTCGTATAGGATCAAGACCAACGACTTGTTTCCTATAGTGGATCAATCCAATCAACTTGTTTCCCTTAATTATCTCATTAGATACAAAACTATACATAATGAATTGGTGGGTTATATAATTCTGATCCCTCCTATCTCATAATTAAAATCATTCAGATGTTTTCTACAAGATCATAAATCATTCATCATAACATTATATCAAAACCCATGTAAAAAAAAATTTCATAAACATTTCAAAGATTAATCATATCATAAACCCAATAAAGTCAATGTTTCTTTTATAAATTACATCATCATAATCCCAAGATATATAGATAAATAAATTGGATGGTATCATTGGATTATATCCCCAATAAAACATAATTTATATCAAATGATGTTATCATAGATAAAAATTCTATTAAATGAATATCATGAATATTTTTGAGTAAAATACACTATTCATTTTGCAAACACTTAATTAAAATATAAAAAATATTCAAAATATTATCAAAAAATATTTCATTGAAATGAACAATGGAAACATGTAAACAATTCTCGAAATCATTGATCAATCATGATAATGGTAAATTCACTTTATTCTATATATGTTAAAGAACATTCCTTTCACAAATTCATAAAAAGTAAAATATTACCTCATTGGGAAAGAGATAGGAAGATTAATTTTAATCATTTTTAACAAATTTAAATCATGGGTGAGAATGAAATTAAAAAATAATAAGATAATATTAAAATATTTTTGAAAATATTTTAGAGATAACATGGTCATTAAAGAAAAAGTATTTTTGATTGAATAATAAAACATAATCGATTTTCCTTAAAAAATAATTCAATATATTGAGAACATAAGGTGAGGAAAATTAATGGAGAACATGTATTCTCTATTAATAACTATAGTATAATAAAGTAAAAATCATTCATCAGATATATCATATAATTTCCTCAACATAAATTCACTATGAAATAGTCCTGGTTAAAATAAGATTAAAACAAAAATCCATTACCGCTTTGGTAACATTCAAATAAAAACATCATCAAAGAGACAAAAATATGGTGATTTATAAATCCTCATAATATTCATGGGAATAATAATAATATAAATTCATTGTAAATATATACATATAAAAAATCAAAGAAACATGTTGTGACTATATCATGTGTCTCATAGAAGTAAAAGTGAACCAAAAATCCCATACCTATAGTGTTATATATGATTTTATGTATTTCAATATCCTATATAATAAATATAATTTTTTTTAAATCTTTTAAATAAAAATAAACAAAATTATATTAACATTTATGATTTACCTAAGACATCTTATCGCCTACTTATTAACATTTTGTTATTAAAATCACTGTTATGAGTGATAAGTAATTTATTTTTAACGCATGATTTGATTAGGAAGTACCAATAATTTTACATCGATCATGGAAACATAACACTTTTAATTTTAATAATTACATATATATACAATTTATATTAATTATATATATATCTCTCTCTTCATCCATAAAAGGTAGAGATGGAAAATAAATTACACCGTTCATGGAGACGGTCAACTGAACGTATGCACGAACACTGTTTCAATTTTTTAATGGATGGAATAAATAAAAGGTAAATAATATTTTAACTGTAAGGAATAATTACTATAAAATATTCATAAGATATATATATATATATATATATATAAAACCCATCATTATTATCATCCATGTAAAGCTAAAATGAAAAATGGATCACAACGCTTCATGGGGGTGATTGTCCACATGTACACACGAACGATGTCATCATTTTACAATGGATTGGAATGTATTAAGAATGATGTAGTATTATAATTTTATATGTATAATTAATTCATGTATATCATATTAAACCATTAAGGACATCATAACAATCATCAATGAAATATGGTGATGGAAAATGAAGTATATTGCTTCGTAGAGACGGTAAGTCATATGTACGCATGAGCGGTACTATCACATTCAATTTTATGGAAAAGTGGTTGAATGAAAGTTATTTCATAATAAAAATAAAACTATAGTAAATTATGTTTTACTAATTATTTATTTTATTGAAAACTACACTAATTTAGATTTGTTAAAAAAAATAAGTAAAGGAAAGTGATCAATTAAGGTAGTTACACCTTCCTTGAATGAACTCATTTGGATATCCTCTTAAGGACAATAAAGATGGTATTTTTGTGAGAAAATATAATATAAAACAATTATAGGAAAGTATTGAATATTATTTCCTAGGATTGTTTTAATATATAAGGCTCAAAGTTTTGTAATGAAGGGAAAAGAGGGTTTTCCATTTATGAGGGAGGGAGAGGACACATTTGAAATTTATTAAAATATTAAAACATAATAAATTCATTCTCAAAAAAATTAAAAAAATTTAAATTAACTCATATAAAAATAATATAGTTTGGAAATAACATCATTAAATGAAATCCATATAGTTTTTGTTGTCATTCTAAACCTTATATCTCTAATTAACCCCTTCATTAATAATTTTTTACTATAAATTTGGCAATGCCTATTTCAATATTAAAGGGTTTGGAATGTTACCATAAATGAAAAAATGAATACTAAATGGACCATGAATGATATTTTCAATAATATTCCATTCAATTGGTCAAGTATAAGGTTCTTATGAATTTTAAATCATTTTAAAAATTATTGTATATTAAAAAATATCATTAATGACAATTTTGGAACTATTCATTTAGTTTGACATTAAAGACACCAATAGAAAGATATAATTCAAATATTATTTCTTACCACATAACAAATATATAATATATATCTAAAAAATTCATGTAACAGAATAATTAAAGTAAATTTTATCACATTAATATTTTTAGAATCATTTATTTCATTTTCCTATTAATTGAATAAATATTATATTGGCATTGCATTGGAGTTTTAGGTAATTAATATATCACTATTGTTTATAAATAAATTACTATGATATAAAATAATATGTTTTACATAAAATTAACATTTATAAATGAAATCATACTTGTTTTATCCTTATGTAAATAGTTTAGGGATTTTAAAACCAAGAGAGTGACATTTTATGTTTATTCTTTTTCCAATATTAATATAATGATTATATTCAATGAAATTTGGAACTAAGCGAAAATATGTTTTTGACGTGGAAATAAACAAAGAAGTAATATAATACAATATAATAAAGGAAATATTTCTGAAAATGTTTACTGAGTTATATGATTGTTTTTACCATATTTTAGATGTTATACCATTACTGAGGTGAAATAATTTACTATATTTACTATTCAATTTGACAAAAAATAAAAGGTGACTATTTCAAAATTATTATAATATTGATTAAAAATATTTAATCCCATTTTGGGATTCAATATATAAAATTGTTAGAAATTAATTTAAAAATAAATGTGAAAAATGCAATGAAAATTGTTTTCCTTAGAAAAATATATTTTTAAGTATAAAACTAGATTTTTTATTTTTTTAATTCCTCAAAATCTATATTATATGAAAGTTAAAATTTTATATTGAATATATAATATATAAATTTTATTAAAATCATTCACCAATAGTGATCAATTTATTTTTTTAATATAAAAACAACATTCATGAATAAAAACAATTTTCAGAAATACATCTCCATTGTTTTCAAATGATTTATATTTTCATTTATAATTAATATACATCCAAGGAATTAATTTTATGCATGTATAAACCATAATTTTTAATATTTTATTACATCTTACTCATACTCAGTAATCTAATGGCTAGTTGGAAACTGTAATATTAAATAACTATATTTTAATAGTATATCTCGATTTATTTAAACTCAATTTTTCATACAAAGAAAGCAAACGAGGAAATAATTTTTTAATAGAGAAATATATCATAAAATATCAGGGTGTTTTAGACTCTGTTTAAATTTCTAACCATCCATTAATGTGAAATATTTCTTATTAGGCTTATTGGACCATGTAAAATCATTTTTGGATTTTAGAACTACACTATTAGGAAAAAATATATCTTCTTTTAAACTGATTATTTGCATATCTAACATGTTCATGTGAAGTTCTCTTCAAATTTCCTAGAGAATATTTTCTATTTACCTATACTAATTTATTTAATTCTTCTATGGATATTTTCATCTCATACTCAATAGTCAAACATATGCCTTGAGTTTCAAACAAATATTATTACTTCTCATCCATATTTTCACCACGATTACAAACCATATATTCAAGAACATCGAAATTCAATTTATTTTAATTTATCTAAAAAATATAGTATTATTCATTATTTAATATTTCTTACTTCTTAGAAAAAAAATATATAATTTTCTTTATCAGTATTCTTCTTTTCCTAATTGAGTTGTTTTTTCTAGGCCATGAAAAAATCTAATTTATCATTCATCTTCCACTCAAGTTATTTCCTTTCTTCTTTATCATAACCACTACATTATTAATTAAGTCCTTTATTTACGTGAAAAATAAAAATCGATTCATTATGTGAAGAATAAATTGATGATGAATTTTTAATATTATTTATTATTTTATTTCTCTTATTATTATAGAAGGGTTTCTTCTTTTTAATACCTCATTAATGTTTGGGAGGTCTCTCATCATCTGAATTTGATTCTGATTATTAAATATTCTTCTTTGGAGTTTTTTTTAAATAAATATAGAGTCACCATAGTTTCAAATATTATGTGATTTCTTAAAAATTACCTTCAATATTTCCCTTTTAAAATATTATTCTCTAAGAAAACTGATTTGATTGAATTCTTCATCACTATTGTCATCTGAGTATTCCGATTAATCACTCTATTCTTCTCTGAATTTTCCATCTATCCTTGATTCAAAAACATTTCAACTTTTTTCATCGTTGTTATAGAAGGTTTCTTTATCATTTCCTAAGCTTTGATAATTTTCTATAGTTCACGAAGAGAAAAATATTTTTTATCTTCTAGGGTTGAAATTTTTTCATCAAAATGATTTGGAAAATTCCTCATCAGTTTTTTAATAGTGATAGAGTCATCCATATTCTCTTATAATCCTCGAATGTTTCTAACTATCTCATTTAATCTGGTGTTTTAATCATAAAAACATCATCTGTCAATTTGAGGTCACCATGATGACTCCTACAAAATTGTATTTTGGATTCCATGAATTTGAAATTACATTCATTTCTACTTATTAGTTTTTCCAAGATCTCCTCGGTATTCTACAGATCCCTGACCTTTGGATAGATCTTCTATGATATACACAATAGTATGTAATTTTGAGCCTTTCCATATAACTTCATATTTCTATTGTTCTCTTGGTTAATAGAATCATAATCCACAATGGGTGGAAATCTCACTATTGTTGCATCTCTCGCTTTTAATCTAAGTGATAGTAAGGTAATAGAATATTCATAAAACATTGATAATTCCACCCATAGAAAATGGGAACACATACCCTATTGAAAGAATAAATATTCTTCATCTACTAAATTACTTATTGGAACTTTAATTTTCACATTTTCTCTGATTCCACGTGTAGTTCCCCAGTCTGGGTTGACCACTGAGTGGGGGCTGTGAGTTAGTGGATTCTTTTATAAATTGTCTCTATTTAAAATTTAAACACTCTTAATTTTTAAGATTATTAATTCATTCAATATTATATATCATTCTCTCCTCATGTGTTGTTGTGGTAATAGATATTTCATCACATAGTGGTTTATAGTTGTTATAATAAAAACCTACTCATTTTTTTGTTTATGAGACACCACAACATAGATTCTCCACTTTCAAAAAAGTGAATACATAGTTTTCGACGCTTTCGTTGGGGCATGCATCTGCATGTTGGGGATGCACTGATTGTTACCCTTAATTCCCACAATATAAAGGCAGATGACATTCATTCCTTATTTAGGGGTGTTTTCTCCTTGATAAAAACGGGATAATGGGATGTCAGTTTCTCCTTCCATGGATTCCTCCACAGAACTCGTCACCTAGTTCAGGTCTCCCTCATAGACATAAGATGTAGTTCATGAAACTCTTCCCAGTGTGACATCTTCATGGACACCGGTTAATTATGCTGCTTCTATCTAGACATTCCAATGGGTCCATCCAAGGCAGTAACCTTTGGTAGGGGGAGTAGTCACGTTGGACACCACTGCTGTGTCTAGATGCTGGAACACTGGCATGTCTAGGGTTCTTCCACTTTTGATAGGACTTCTCAAGGGTATGGGATCCTGATGAATCCCTTTTCGAATGCTACAAATTATATTCCATAGGCATGTCTCTGAGGTTTTCCTCAGCTACACATGCAAAACACAGGGTATGCCATGAGTTTTACATCTAGAGGAGATGGATTGGACAAATCTAAACACTGATAAGATCGGATCGGATGGGTGTAACCCCATTATGGAACACTGATGTTGGGGATAACGTGTGGTTAGTTACCCGATTGTTACTAGGAGTAGCGAGAAAGGGGATGACATGATCTCAATGGGATGTGGCAACCCAGGTCAGAATCATAACAGATATGGATTGTTTGATAATGGATGGATAATGATATGGAACCGATGTAAGAGTGACGTTTACTATGGGATTGAGTCTCGAAGAGACTTCCTATGTATCCCAGTGGTAGGGAATCAAATTCCACATAGTTTATTGAATAATAATGGGACATCTAATGAGGCAACCCTTATGTATGGGACCTAGAGGAAGTGGAACCTCTAGGTTGGGGAATGACCTTCACAAAACACATAGGCTCGAGGGAAAGGCCAGGATGAGGCATGGGTGATGTGCTTGAACCTTAGGGAATCTTCCTACGTACATTTCCATGGGGATGATAAATGTATATGTAGTTAAAAATGTGGGGAATATAATTGGGGTGTACACAGAGGATAGAAACCCAATGACATGTTGGGGAATACGTGTGGTTAGCAGCCCAGGGTTGGTCTGATGCTCGAGGGGAGGACCATAGATTTGTGTCCCAAAAAAGGATACTAGAATGGATTTACATCAATTGTATACTACAACGTCTGACCGTTGGTTTGGTGCTATATCTTACAACTGACCGAGAGTCCAACGGCTTACCGTTGAATGGGGTTACAACAACTTAAGGCTGGTTGGGGAACACAACAGCTTACCATCGATTGGGGAGCACAACTCCCTACCATTGATTAGGGTATACAATGGCTTACTGTTGATTGGTGTACACAAAGGCATACCGTATATTGGGGTTGGACCTCAGGGAGGCTTCTTGTTTACCTTACCCAAGAGACAGGGATCAAATACCATGTAGTTCGAATGGGTATAGTTTAACGTCTTGCGGGGTGAAAAGGGGCATATATTTTAAGGTCATGCAAAAAGAGGGTGGACCGATGTGAAGTGGTTGGGACTGATGGGTGTGGGGATTGAACCTTTGGGAGGCTTCTTATGTACCTTTCCATGTCAAGGATCAAAGTCCATGTATTTCAATAGAGTTTTTTTGAACCGACGTGAAGGGGGTCGGGACCAGGAGATTTGTTGGGCTTTAATCTCAGGGAGGTTTCCTATGTACCTTGCCTTGGAAAGGATCCTAGTCCAAGTAGTTTGGGATGGTTAGGTGCTTACACTCTAATACATCCCATAGAGGATGACATGGTTGATGATTACCCTAAGCCAATGTGATTCATGCTCAGTGTGAGAAACAAGAGGCACTAAAGAACTAACGATTGCATCAGGAATGGTTTGTCAATGGGAAGTAGAATGGGGCTTACACGTGGTAATCATCCAAAAGAGGAAATAGGTTATTACGCATGGTTAGAATCCCAGAGAGATGGATATTGGGACTTACTCCAATATGGAGTCTCGGTAGTGATAAAAACCATAGGGAGAGGGACAAGATAATGAAAGTCCATGTGCCCCTCTTCACTCGTTGTCATTGGAACCAAAAAATAGAGGAGGAATTGGGGTGCTACCTCCTACAAGAAAGGATAGGGGCTTAAACCAAGATGGTTTCCCTTCCCCAAAGACAGGCACCGCTCGAGAAAATAGGATCGCATTCCATGTGAGGAATATCTCACTCTTATAGAGATAAGCGGGGGTCGAGAATGTCCGAGCTAGGGAACCCCACATGTGATGCATGGGGTCTGGCCACATTTTAACATCATGTACTGAGGACAATGGTGCTTGTACGTTTAAATTCATGTAGCTCGGACAAGGCGGGTTTACTCTGCAGCCCTAGGAATTACATAAATGATCCCTATCCACCCATGGGGAAGGGAAGGAATCAGCAATATCGTGGTGAGGGGGTGTCATGGAGTGATCCACTGAGGGCCCACATTTGCGTGGAAAATGAGAAGAAGCAATAGCCATTAGTGTGGTGATATGAAGAAGAATGACGCTAAGGAACATAACGTGAATAACCACCCATGGGACCTTGAAATCACTTCGTATGAACCTGGAGGGTTGTAGAGGAAAAGGGGTTTTGGAGCAAGGGGGTTCATAGGAAGAGGTTTCATGAAGATCTGGTGCTCCATGTAGTGGAGGGGCTTCACGAAGGGGTATGCTTCGTGAAGTGGGGTGGCCTAGTCTAGGCATAGGGTAATGGTGCACATGGTGGGTGCTTTGCGAAGAAAAAAAGGCTCTTTCGGATTAGGGCTTCATGAAGTAAGGTTGATTTGGAAAGCATAGCACTACGAAGAAGTGTGCCTCATGAAGCACAATGACCCTGTCATAACATGTGTTTCACATGTGAATGTAAGGTAATTAATAAAGCATGAGTTCTTTGAGAATACCCTTGTCCCCTTAGGGATCTCCTTCATTTGTGAAGGCCCGTGGGCTTCGAGAAGGGAATCCCTACTTGAAGAGGGGTTATTTTTACGGCAAAGGAAAGGAAATTTTCAATGATAAAGTACCTTAAAGAGATCATTTTTTATAAAGTAGATTGTGTTTCTTGATTTGAGAGCAGGGATTGTGAAAGGTCGGAGTATCCGTCATTTAGGCTCTGGGAAAGCCCGGTATTTATAGGAAAGAGGCAGCATGAAGAAGGGAGCGTGTGACATAAAGTCACTTAGTTCTTTTTTGTAACTATGGAGACATCAGCCAACTTGCTTCATGGTGTATTTTCAAATGTCTTTTGGATTTTGGAGCCTCCTGCCTCTTTGCTTCGCGACGACTTTGTAAACATCTTTCGGATCGTGGAGCCTCCCGCCTCTTTGATTCGTAGCGACTTCAAAAATATCTTTCAGATAGCGGAGCATCCCACCTCTTTTCTTCACGGAGACTTTGCAAATGTATTTTGAATGATGAGTCCTCCCACCTCTTTTCTTCATGGTGGCTTCCAAAAGGAGGCAGATTCGTGTGGGCCGTTGTGCTGTGGGGTTTCGCGAACAAGCTTCCTGATGCAGCCTCAATGGAGTTGGTGTCTTCTAGGCATTTTCTATTACATTTCACATATTTTGGCTCCAAAAAATCCCCCCCCCCCTCATACTAAGAACCGAGGATAAAATGAGGGTCTATGTCTAAGGATCCCCGCTAAAACATTTAGTCCAATCACCAAGAAGGATCGTGAAGAATGGTCTCCATGAAGAGATGTGACGCGTGGGCTGAGAGTGCTACGAAACTCACTATGGCTAGATGCACCGCAAAGCACAATGGGTCATCGCCTATAAATAGGGTAGGTTGAGATCCCTTTTTTCCCTTTCTCACATCCACATTTTAGAAATAGTGTTCTTGATTCGTGAAGCTCTGCACACTCTTCGATTTCTCTCCGCGTATCGGGTCTTTGTTCTTCACACTTCCCAGTGAGTCCTTCAACTCCGTGAGTGTGTGCTCCATGAATCATGTCTATGAATTCTGTGGTAGGGATCTGTGAACCATATCTATGATTGAGATTAACAAATGAGCTTCATGGATGAGCTTCATGAAGCAACACAAAAGGGTTCCGAATTCTGAAAACTAAATGGCTCACCTGGAAGCTACTAGGGGGTCCTTGCAGATTCTACTCTCAGGGAGGAGATGGCAAATAGCTTGGGTATTTGGGAATTCATTTGAATTAATTTGGACCATGATTCACTGGTAGATCCACTATTATAGATCTAGAAGAACTACCCAATCTTAAAAAGGTTTCCTTTGTATGGATTTGGCTTGAGGGATGACATCTTTATTCCCGAAGAAAGAAGGGACGAGTCAGCTTACTGGTTCAGGAGTACATCATTCCAGAATCAATGGATAAGGGTGGCTGAAGACCATATTTGGGAAGATATCACACCTGTCACCAATGCTTGTTCATACAACCACGTGAATTATATTGAAGGGAAAGCATTTCATCAAAAGACATCTCCCCCATTATACCCACCACCATCCTGATGGTCGACCAAGGGAACCCAGAGAAGGGTTGGACCGATGAGTGGGATCTGCGCCAGGGTGGCAATTTCACAAATGATTGGGCCTGGGCCTACTGAGTATATGTGTCATTTGAGGAGTTCAGGGAAGAACTGAGGTGAGTGGGGCTGTTTGATGTAGCATGGGCCTCTCAATTCCATATCTACCAGCCGAAGCATTTGATGCGGGAGCTACTGAGCAGATGGTCATCGAGGACCAACACATTTCATTTTCACAATGAAGAGGTCAGAATTATCCTATGAGACTTGAACTAGATATCAGGGGTCCCAATATTGGGAGAAATGTATAACTAGTTCCTCCCCTTGGTGAATGAATGGGAGGACCCATAGAATATGCCACTACTAGGAAAGGTATTGATGGACCTAGTCCTAGGGGAGGACAAAAATTCAGTGAGGGATGTCCATTTCAAGTAGTGGTTCAAGAAGTTCATGAATTTCCCTAAGGATGGATAGTTTCTTGTGAGGACTCAGACGTATCTGAAGGGACTTCAATGGGGCATGGATCACTCATACTAGCGGATCTTGGAGAAAAGCTAGGGGAAACCGGGGGTTCAGCATCATTACTTAGAAACTTTGGTGGTTAGGTTAGCTACATTAATCGCAATGCATATCTACAGTTGGATCCTGCCAATTAGGGACATGAACAAGGGCATGAAATAGAGCACATTTATTATGGTGTCCATGTTGGCGACAAGGGGACGGGTCAACCTTGAGATCCTGATGCTTGTCAAGTTGTATAAGATGTTGTGGCATATCAGTGAGGGGAAGAAGCCGTAGAGGATATGTAGGTCGTTTCACCTTTTGTATGGGTGGATAGTGGCACATTTCAAGGTTATCTATGAATATCCTGACCCCATTTCCCCTCCAAGATCAAATTTCCACCCATCCATTTTTAACGTTGTGGGGAGCTTTCCAACCAAGCTGACCACGCAGTTAGTGTTGAACGAGATCTGGAAGGTGGAAGAGTTCAACTTCCACCCTTTCTCATTTCCAATAGGTGTGTTCCCTAATGATAGATAGGAAATATAAGAGCATCAATCCTACCTCTTTTCCTTTCGAGGTGGTGTCCTGGTGGTGCAGGTTTACCGCGAGTCTCTCTGTGAGCCGTACACCTTGCACTTCTTTGCAAGGCAGTTTCAATGTATGTTGCAGCTCACCCCACAAGTCTACTTGGGGGGTTCACCATGAGGATCACCCAGGTGTGATGAGGTATATGTGGCTCATGTTCACATGGGGGGTTGGGAAGATGTGGAACAAGATACCTCTACCCACATCCGTCTTCAGGCTAGTGAAGTAGTACACCAAGATGTGGGAGGCGGCATACCCGATGTGAATGGGAAAATAATCCCACGCCACACCATGTGTTCCCTGAGGGGATTTTTGGTCAAGGGAAAGTAAATTATTGTTGGTTTGGGCCCAAGGAAAAGTTCTTGGGTGTTCTTATGTACCACATTATTATAGGGATCAATCCATTCATTGTTCTAGAAGTGGCGTGGTAGGGTACCAGTGTTAGGGATACTAATATCATGCAGGTCTATCCCACACACCAAAACAAGAGGCATTTGATAGATCGGGTTTCTTATTTAGGATGGATTTGTTTTTTTGTAAAGTGATAATGCTAGGATAGATAATCCAGGTGTTGCTATAGAAATGAAGACATACGAAGGCATTGAAAAATGGTATGGTGGATGAACAATACCCAACACGATATCCCCTCGAGTGAGGACATCACAATGCAGTTTTTTTTGTGTGTGGCCAGGATGATAATGTCATAGTTTAGGGTCATATGATTGGACCTTCCAATGTATTTTAACATCGTTCAATAAATACGCAACAGTTTAAAGTCATGTGGGACTAGGCATCAAGGTTTAAGGTCATATGGATTGGACTCACACAGAAGAAACGAGGATTTAGGGGGGAATGCGCATAGTGTGATGAAGCATACCCGATGTGAACGAGGACGAGGTCCATACTACACCATACGCGATTCCAGGGAAGAAACATTGGGCCAAGGGGCTAGAAAAGGTCAGTAAAATATGGGGTTGTTCCCAAAGATTAAACGTCTAGGTGTTCTGATGTATCCCATGGGGATGGGAATCAATCCATACATAGTTATGAGAGGATGAGATAAAGGAGATACTAGCTCCTAGAAAAGGAGTACATGGTGCAATTATTGCAAACCAGACGTGAATGTGGGTGTGGTCCCACCCCACATCATGAAATCCTATGAAATCCAGGGCCAAAAGGTTGATCAAGAAAGGTAAATAGGGGGATCCTGAGCTGGACTCGTAGACCATATTTCTGGGCATTCCTACATATCCCAATAGAATGAGAATCAAGCTATACGTAGTTATGGAAATAGAATTTAGTTTTACATCTTATGGAAAGGACATAGAGAGATCTTAGTTTATGGTCTTAGAGCTCGTCCCATAGAGAAGAGATACTCTTCCATATGTGTGCAAACCTAAACTGAATCTCTAAACCCACGTGAGCTACACTCGATGCGCGAAAAAAGAGTGGAGAAGGACTTTACAACACACGGAATACATGCAAAGGGGAAATTGGTGTAGAGTCCTGGATGACACCTCGCAGTGACATTATCCTTCTAACATTCCAATGTGAACTGAGGGACATTACCAAGAGTGTTAGAATACCACTTGGACATTATGGAGTGGAAAAGGATGTCAATCATGCAACCAATATATAGGTATTTATGGAGGTGGTGTGCCGATGGAGGATAATTGTTAACCATGTTCGAAACATAGCATCCATATCGTATGACCTGAAATGGGAACAGAAAATGAGTGTCGACCGCTAACCATATTTTCAACTCATGACATGTAATAATTTTTCATTCGAGGTCCTCAAGGTCATTGGCCCAAAATGATAGGGTAGCCCTTAGGCCGAGCATCCATACCATTCGGGGACCCTTTTACAGGTGAAATATGATGAAATATCAAATAAAAAGGAATATGAAGCTTGAAAATGGGAGATAACATGACTCTTAGAATCCAACATTCTTGTTCCTAAACCCGAGTGCACCTAGGCACATCAGTGAACTTCCAAAGAGGTTCAAGGGGCCCAAATCAAGAGTAGCCAACTCAAAATTATGAGTATAGGATAGGAATATGACGAGCCTTCAAGAGAAATAGGTTTTTGGCATGGTTGTTACAGACCTATTGTGAATGAGGACATAGGACCATACCATGCCGCATGCCCCTCTCCTGGGAGAACTCATGCCATGGGGGCCGGAAGATAAGGGGGTTTCTATGAAATGGTTCTGGAGCCAAATACGGAATGTTCGAGTGGTCCTACATATCCCATAAGGATGGAAATCAATCCACATGTAGTTCTAGAGGACGTTGTCCAATTTTACATCATACGGTAAGGAAGCAGATATGAGAAAGATATGTCAATGAGGGATGCATACAACACGGAGGGAAAAGTGGCGTGAATAAGAACATAAGCGCATGCCACACTATATGATCCCAAATTAGGCCTTGGGGTAGGGGGCTGAAAAATTCAAGGGATCCAAGATGGTAAGTCCCAACGAGTTCGCAGTTTAATATCTTGCGGTGAGGATGATAATTGATGGGTTTCCCAAGGGGATGTATGCGGCATAGAAAAAATAGACTGATGTGAATGAGGACATTGAGTCCTGGCCATACCACACAATCATGAGTGAGTACTTTGGTCAAGGGAACCAAAAGGGGTAGGGGACCGGAGATAGGAAGTCCTGGCTAGTTTCTAGTTTAACGCCTTGGAATGGGGATGATTGAGATAATATTTTAAGGTCTTAGATCTCAGACCACAGACACATTACCCTTCTTGTGGGTATTGCCTTCCCAAAATTCCTAAGCCCACATGAGCAATTATCAGTGTAGTAAATAAGGAATAGGACCAGGCTCTCCCCAACATATAAGGGTATGGAAATTGGACTCGCACTCCTACTTGAGGCAGACTGACGTTTGAAGGGATAGCGGGACAACATGAACCACTACACCCAATATTTGGGACATATGGGGGTGGTGACAATGATGAAGGATAGCTATTGTCCATTTTTTAAACACAAAATCCTTATCGTGTGACCTAAAATGGGAAAAAATGAGTTTCGACCGCTGAAAATATTTGGAATGCAGGACTTGTATCAATTTTCATTTGAGGTACTCAAGGGTGTTGGCCCAAAATGATAGTTGATCGCTTAGGCTATGTATCTTTACTCTTCAGGGGGCCTTTTGGATGTGAAAGATGATGGAGTCCCAAGTAAATGGAGTGTGTGAATCATAAATGTGCCCATGCAATTTAACATCGAGATGGACGACGAAAGAGATGGATATCTATAAGGAGAGGGATATATGGTGCAGTCATGATGAACCCGCAGTAAATGAGGGAAAAATCTAGAACCACACCATGTTTTCCGACCCTAGGGGAGATATTGAAGTTTGGGTATGGTACGATAGATGAAATGTATGCTTGTTCCTACAGATCCCATAAGGATTGGAATCAAGCCACACGTAGTTCTTCAAGGACATGAAGTATAGTGTCGTGCGGTAAGGATATGGGAGAATAGAAGTATGAGTAGGGGCTGATGGTGTGATCAACATAATCCTGGAATGAGTGGGGCCAAAGAACCCAACACTATACCATGAGGGATCCTCAAAAGATAATTATACCCAAGGGGATAGTCAAAGAGGAGTATGAGGGTTGGACTCAAGACAAGGCGTTTGAGCCTTCCTATATATCCCACGATGATGGTAATCAAGCCATATGTTTTTCTTGATGTTGTTGTTTAGTTTAACATCATGCAGTAATGAGGTTGGATAGTTTAAGTTCATGTGGGACCATCTATAGTTTAACATCGTGCATGACAGCATACAGTTTAGTTTCATGTGGGACTTAACAATTTAAGGTCATGTAGGACTGCATTTGCTCAGGAAAAGTATTTCTTGAGGAACTTGGCATTGGTGGGAGTAGTTATACACTCACCACTCATGGTAATCAAGGAGTATGCTCCATTGGGAGAAACATTATAAATTATTTAAGGTACTTCTTATTTGGGATCCAGCTTGGGAGCCTTCCTACCAGGTATCATTGGTGTCCTTAGGGCTGACATTATGTTACCCTGCAAGAAAGAACAGATAAAAACTTTATTGTTGAAAGATCTAGCTATCTTATTCTGATGCCTTTTCAGATTATACCGGGCATGAAGCATGTTCTCATTGAGTGATTCTAATTAAGCCATATGGATTTCAGCTACTTTATCTGGTGAATTCTGATCATAAATATTTGTACATATTGAAGTCAACTTACTCTCGATGGGTAGGAAGACCTCTGTTCTGTACACCTGGGAGTATGGGGTCACCTATGAAGAACTTCGAGTCATTTTATGATAGTCCCAAAGGGAATTGGAGAGTTTTTATAGCCAACTCTTCTTGTTCTGACCAACCATTTTCTGCAGAATGTTAGAGAGGGTATTGTTTAGCACCTCGGTCTTCCCATTTTCTTACGCGTGATAGCGAGAGGTATGGTTAGAATGGATGTTATACATGGTGTATAATTTCTTCATCATGGCTACCCAAAATCTGGTGCCATTATCCGTAAGAACGGTGTGGGGGACTCCCAAATGGTATATGATGTTGGATCTGAAAAATTAAACAATAGAATGGGCCTTGACCTCCTTTAGTGGAATTGCCTCTTCCCACTTGGAAAAGAAATCCGTAGTAGTCAGGATGAACCTGAATTGGCAAGCTATCACTGGTGGATATGGTCCCTTGACATTGAGTCCCCAAAAGGAAAAGGGATAAGACTAAATGGCAGTGTGGAGAGGCTCTGGAGGCCGATGCACAAAATTGGCATGAATTTGGCATGCATGGAACCTCTTGGAAAACTTGATGCAGTCATGGATTATGGAGGGCCAAAAATACCCTCGTCTCTAGATCTGGTGAGATAGTTTCAGCCCAGTTGGATGAGCCCCACAGGTACTGGCTTGAGCCTCCTACATGAATTGAGAAATCTCAACTACGTGAATGCAATGGAGGATAACCCAATCAAACTCGTGGTTCTAGAGGATCTTCTCAAGTACATGACTACTCTAAAGGGTAAAATGCAACGCGCATCGTCAGATTCGCTTCCACTCAGATCGATCTATCCGGATACTGCCATGATGTAGGTACTCTACAAAGGGGGTTATCTAGTTGAGATTCACTTATATCACTACATCCTAGGGACTTGGAGGTCCTGATGTGGAGGCGCCAGCGATAAGGTATCCTACCAGTGGTTTGTCCTCACTGTCTCGAGTAGCGGGGGAGATGACTCTATGTTATGCCATGTGGATAATCAAATCGTCATGTCTAGGCTCTACAAGTGATGTAGAAAGGCTGGCCAAGGGATCGGCTCGACTATTCTAGGATTGAGGGACATGAGTAACTTCTGGCCGAGATGGGAACTCCGCCATCAGTTGGAGGGTGAATTCCAACAGTGGTACAAGTTCTATTTTTCTTAACACATAGTCACCATTGATCTTATTGATGACTAGTTCATATTCCCCTTTCACATGCAAGGGCGGAATGTCAATATTGAGGGCCATCTTGAGGCCAGTTATGAGAGCCTGATACTCCACCTCATTGTTGGTGTAGCCTTCTGATAACAGGAATGAATATGGAAGAATGGCCTATACTGGGGTAATGAAGACGATACCAAGGCCTAATCTATTTAACTAGGGGTCCTTGAGAATTATGTTGGTAGGGCTCTAGGAAGCACCATCAATGTTAATTTTCCAGCATGGAATGGATTTGTCCACCGAGAGGATTTCATCATCGGGAAAATCAAGGTCTAGAGACTGGTCCACGGGGGATGGATGGGAGGCAAGGACATCTTACAATGCTTTACCCTTGATATCCTTATAAGGGAAAAACCTGATGTCGAACTGATGGAGGTTCACTACCCACCAAGCTAGATGGCCTATCAATATGGGGTAGTTTAGGATGTACATCAGCGGATCTACTCAGGACACCAGCTGTACCACATGGTGCTACAATTAATGTCGTAATTTCTTACTATGAATACCAGTCAAAGGAAAATCTTCTTGATAGGTTAGTACATGCTATCTGTATTGAGGAGAGTGAGGTTGATACAGTAGAGACTGTTCTCTGTCCCCTCATTGTTCTTCTAGGCAAGAAGGGAGACGAGAGATCGTTCTAGGGTGGTCACATAAAAAACCATCAGCTTTCTGAAAATAGGGGGCATCAGGACCTAAGGATGGAGTAGGTACTGCTTGATTTCCTTGAATGAAGTTTAACATTACTCATCCCATTGATAGACACTACCTTTCTTCATGAACCAATAAAAGGTCTTAACCTTTCCGTTCAAAATTGCAATGAATCGGCGTATGTAGGCCAATTGGCCTTAAAAGCCTTGAATCTCCTGAATGTTGCTCAGGGGAGACATCTGGATAATGGCCCTAATCTTCTATGGGTCGATCGTGATTCCCCGATATCTAACAATGTATTCGGGGAACTTTCCAGAGGTAACCCCAAAGGCACACTTTAGTGGGTTCAACTTCATCTGGCGAAAACGAAAGAAGATGAAGACTTTCTCAAGATCTTTGAGATGGTCCTAACACTGATGATATTTGACCACCAGATCATCCACGTAACATTCCACCAATGTCATGATGATCGGATTAAATATGCAATGCATGGAATGATGATAGGTGGAACCTGCATTCTATAGACTAAAGGGTGTGACTTGGTATAAATAAATGCCTTGTGGTGCCCTAAAGGCTGTAGACTCCTCATCCTCAGGAACCATTTAGATCTGTTTATACCCGTAACACCCATCCACTAAAGAGATGTCCTAGAACCCAGTGGTGTCATCAATTAACATATTTGTCATGGGAAGGATAAAATCATCCATCAGGAAGTGACGGTTGAGATCCCGAATGTCGATGCAGACTCTGATATGTCTGATTTTCTTCTTGACGGGCACAATGTTGGCAAAAAATCTAGGGTACTTGACCTCCTTGATGAAATTTTCTCTAATGAGGCTATCATCTTCGGCCTCAACCATGGCATCTTGAGAAAGGTGTATCCTTCTGGGAGGATGTTTAAACCTGTGGTGATTTGCTGAGAGACCGAGGTGGTGGATGGCTACCTGGGGATCTAGTCCCGGAATTTCATCATAACTCTAAGAAAATACATCACGATTCTGCTTCAGGAAGTCCATGTAGTAATGTTGTTCTTCGACAAGAATATCGACACTGATCAATGTGGGTTTTGGATCCATCTCGCTACCGAGGTTCTCCTATAACAATTCAACGATTGTGGTGGAGACAACCTATTGGAATGCAAGAGGATCATCCTCTAAATACTATTCTTCACTTATAGGGGAAGGGTCCTAAATGGGAGGAGTTCCTTATAAGTCAACAGATCTCGATGGTAGACTGGTACCAGCCCGAGCGGTGGTAGACACTGCATCGAGGGACTCTTGTGCTACCAAAACCATGGAAATGAAAGCTGTCGACTCAATCCCATTTATTCATTGGCCCATGGGGCCATGATTGATGATATAAAATCAATAGTGATGCATCATCTTGATCTAGTTTATCCCAGCCCTGCAAAACAAGAAAGTATAGTGTATTTTTATTTCCATTGGGTGGGCATCCCAATACCTTATGGGGGTAGGGGCGCTGGGATCACCTGAGCCTGATTTGTGTAGGAATACAAGGTGATCTTTCTATGCCTCTTAGAATTGGGAATCTGACATCCCCTAATTCTAGAAACAACAAATCATTGCCCCATATCTAGGTTTTTAGCCTCCAACTGGTTGATTGAAAACATGTAGGCATCACCCAGATCTGTCCACGGGTTAGTCACAACCATATCATGTTCATCCTCGTTGGCCTGGATCTGTTTGTCCTTTCTCTTATAATAGTCAGCATCTTGGAAGCGGGCTTCAAAATAAGAAAATAGAGATGCTTCACCTTGGAGTACGCCCACTCACCCATTAATGGAGTACTTAAGTAATTGGTGATACAATGAAGGGACCTCTTCCTAAAGGTGAATCCATGGTCTACCCATTAGTTCATTGTAAGTAGTGTCTTGCAAGTCAACCATGAAATCTGCGCTGGCCACCTACCCACTGAACTGGTTCTTCAAGAGGATCTTTTCAACTGGTGTCTGTTCCGTCCAGTCATAACCTTGAATTTTTAGGTTAGATGGACTCATATCATCCTCGTACAACCCTAATTTTTGTAGTTTCCGGGTCGGGATTAGGTTGATCCTAGAGAATATGTCGATAAGGAAGTGATGAATCTACACTCCATTAAAATGAATGGTGATGTACATTGGGTGTGTTTTCCCACATATGGGAGAGCCTTCATCTTCTCTAGATAATGAGATAATTTACTGGTATTCAGAATGCTTGACTGCCTCATTATGGAAGGCTTCTGCAGCTACTACCTCCATATCAAACTGGAGGGGGCTACTTAAATCCTCAGTGACGGATTCACGCATATCCGGTGACATTCTAAGGGCCTAGAGGATAGAGATCCTTGTAGTAATGTTGTCCAGATTCTTAAGGATACCATACTTTCATTCCAAGAATGAACTTCTACTTACAGGAGATCTCTCTATGGTAGGAGGTATGGAAGGCCCTACCGGTTGGACCGGTGGCTAACTGGTGTAGGGAATGTCCCGCTTCTCACTAGTCAAAGCCAATGTATTGACTACTAGAAGAGGTCCAGATGACAAATATCAGTCCGTAACAGAGTATGGATGATCAAGGCATGGTCAGGGTAGCTCTTCCTGATCCAGTGGGACAAATAGTGGAAAAGTCGGTCCTGATGACACCAAATTAGAAGGTTGTGCATGCTGAGATTTTTAATGGGCCTACTATATGGTTTTAGTGGAATGCACAGTCTAGATGGGAGTTCACATTGAGGCAATCTGATTACCAATATATTCATGGATTCATTGACGCTGGCGATGGGTGGGGACGTTGGGAGGATCCATCTGGCACTCCTCATCATCATAAATCATGTAGGGGTTTACCAGCTCCTTGGTGTTAACTGAATCTTACCCTTAATCATCAATTGAAGAATCCTCCACTAATGTACGGATTTTGGGGGTAATTTCCATATCAGGGGGAATGAAGTCACCAGGATTACGGGATGATGACGACATCGGTAGGGGACTTTGTTTTCCCTTACATCGCAGATGCCTGCTCTTTTGGGAAGAGGAAGGTTGAGCCGTTCACGCCGAAGTACTGGATATGGATGACACGACATATTATAAATGCTTGGGTCAATTAATATGTGCATAGATAATACCATGGGCAAGAGCTAATACCTTACGATCAATCCATTCATCAATTTTTTGGGACCCATGGTAAGAAACCCGATGCCACTCACCTTCGTTGTCACTACCACTGTCAGGCTTCATGAAAACACATGCCACATGTGTCGGAGCTGGGCCTAACATGACTATGTTGTTATCCACCCAGTCTTGAAGACATTATTTAAACACATAGCACTTTTTGCGGGTGTTCTCTAGGATCTAGTGATAGGGTCAGCAATTGGGGAAATCAGTGAGGTCCTCCTCTTCTAGACTCCTATAATTGGGAAACCATACAATTACCTATTCCAAGGAACTTCAGAAATAATTGGGGACCTAAGCCTATAAGAATGAGTAGGTCCAGTTTGTTATTTCCAAGAAGATGGATCCAGGAGCTTTTCCTTAATGAGGGGATGGAGGAGTCTGTTGAGGATATGGGACCTAGTTATCTCGCCTCAGTGGTGGAGGCGCATTACGCGGGGGTTCCTGTCTATTCTGAGGTGGGATCAGGTGGGCCGGAGGCAACACCTAAGGTGGATGGCCTACGTGAGGATTTAGTGTTGTCTCCACTGGTAATAATTCTAGTTTCCTAGGGGCTTCTATCTACACCACCACGGAAGGCTCAGCCTTAGAGGCCCTACTTTCGGGAATTGTGGTAGGCAACGGTCGTGCCTTCTTGGCCTGCTACAGGGAATCCTATAAGCACTAGGCCTTATCAGGAAAGTCTCAGAATCCCCTAGGGTAATTATGGGTAATGAGGGAGAGAACTATTTTTGTATTCAGATTCCCCACACCCATTTTCAGCAACTATTCTTAAGTCAGTGGAAAATCCAATGAGTAGGTGAGACCTTTCTAACGAGTGACAAAGTCTGAGATGTGCTTGTCAGGACTCTACTTACACATAAAGAGGGACGAAATACACATCATTGAGGTGATAGGGATGAACTGGTAGAGAAACTGTCTTCAAAGGTCTTCCCAACATGAAACTGACCCAATGGGTAGGTGGTTGTACCATAAAAATGTAGGTCGTTCCAATGTTTGTACGAAGCATCGGAGTTTGGAGGCTTCTTTCTGTGCTGGAGTTCCTAGTACGGGTTTGAATCTCAAGATATAGTGGGCGACAAGCTGTAGTGGATCATGCATCCTCTTAATGGGAGAGAAGGTGGGATTTTTGAATCCTATGGGTGTTGGCATATCGTCCACCCATGCCAAATGCGGCTTTCCATCAGGCAGGATTTCCACATGTCGAGTTTCCAACACCTCAAGAAGAGAAATGAGTTCCTCCATCTGATCATATGGGCAGGGGTTCTTATCTTTAATAGGATCCCTGAACACCAGTGTGTTGGCAGGTTCTTCAACATGATAAGAAGGCCCAAAGCCTCATGGAGTGGCTAGTGTGATGGATGCAGAGTAGCTGAGGGAACCTAAAATGGGTCTTGGGTATTATAACGCATCTCAGGAGGATTTGGCGACACAAACCATTCCATCTTTACAAAAGTTATGTCCTTTATCTTTTCTGTGTCGGTAGGATGGTCAGGGTCACCTAGAGGAAATTCTTCAGGGGGTTTTTTCCATTCCCCAGCTTCCCCAGGCTCAGATAATCATAATCGGGTCACCGCTGTGCGGTATGCTTAGCAAGGAGTTCATCGACCATCTTCTTGTGCTCCATGATTTTATGACACAACATTGATTTTTTTGGGATCATTCTCCATATTTTGTACTAATCTAGACAGGTTGGAGGGTTTGATGGCTCCGAGGTTCTATTTTCCCTTATTGGGATTCCAGCTGATGACTATTGACTTAGTGGGAATGAGGAGACCCTGTAGGTTTCTCAACAGGCGATTAACCATTCCCAATGGATCCAAAAGTTTTGGCACTCCCTCGGGGGGGGGGGGTAAGTTTTTACCAAGTATATATATCACAATCTATTCCTCTGATAAATCCACCATGTTAACCATTACTCTACCTGGAGGCATATCCTCAATATTTCCTAGAATGTTTTTCTGGCACTAGATAGAACTAAAATGGAGGGCCGTGTACCGCCCACAACCATAGATCTTCATATGGGGGGAAACCTCCTTGATAATTCTGGAGAGCACTTTAAATCTCTTAATGCATAGTTGCTGGAGGGTCCTATGGTGGCCTGGTGACTTAGTACGTTGGCCCATGGGGAGTGCATCCAAATCAACAAATGTAATTGTTGACCAATATCTTTGAAGTGATCCTGACTCTAGGTATAATCCACTCTCTAATAACGAAGACAAAAATGTGTCCCCTAGAGGGTCTGGAGAAAGAATACCCCCTCCTCCCAGGTGATTGATTCTGGTGCACTGAAATTTGGTGTTGCGACGGGCCAAAACATCTCCAAGAAATGGTATGTCGCAAGAATGTCCCACAAGTTCCTCAGCTCAGACTCAAGGTCTGCCCCTTGGTTTTCCCACTCGTTGACTAGAGGCAGCTGGGTAACTAGTAGTGGTACTGAATAAGACCATTGAGATGGTAGGATAGATGGTGGAGAATACTACGAGTGGGATGACAAGCCACCGCTTCTAGGGATATCCTCCAAAGAGTGCAATGACATAGCCACCACATCCCAATAAGACGGACTGGTGACCATAGTTTCTGGAACAGGGACTATGGCTACTAGCGGTGGACCCTATTGTTGCTCATCTACCATCGGTCCCCAGAATAACTCTCTGTGAACTCAGGTTGGGGTAAAGAATTATCCTGGCGATGATGGAGGAAAATGCGCAGGCGGACCCTAGGGAGACACCAAATCTTAATCCTCCTATATGTATCTATAGAGGGAGGCACGGATCTGATGGACCTCTCATTCCAGAAGTATGAGGATGATACACCTCATCCCTACCCCATCCCCCAACATAGGGTATAGAGGAGAGGGTTCTATTGATGAATCATATTATGTCTCAGAATATGAGAATCAGATAGGTTTGATATTGGTTGGAATCTTCCCAAAATTATTTTTATGGTGTCGGTGACCTGCCCTCTTACTCCAATATGGATCTTTGAGACAGGGTAGATTTTTGGCTCGAGGAGAACCTTCAGCCGAACACGTACTGGGGAGAAGAGGACATCCTCCTGGGTGATCCGGGGTGTGAGGAGCACCTAGAAAGATTTCTAAGGGAACAAGGGGATGACCTCCATGTCCCCTATCTATCCCGTAAGGGTAATCTCCACATAAAGTGATGGAGTGGGTATGACCTCCGCTAGATTTTGTGGGAGCATGGGTAGGGCCTCCATACTTATTTCTTCTACAAACGTCGGTGTGAGGTGGGTCCTCATACTAATAGAGTAGAAAATGGGTAGGACCTTTGTGATGGGTGTTTATGAAGTGAGGAAATCCAATACTTCTCTGGTTGTTGGAACTAGGAGGACCTTCTTCAGCTATTTTAAGGAAATTGTGAAAACCCACATGCTGACGCTTGATCGGATGTGTAGCATATTCACACTGGAGACATGTGACCGGATGAACGGTATAGCAACCCAAACTTTTCTTACATTACTATTACATCATTTTAAAGATAAAAAACATAACAGTATTACACATAGAGGATCCAAAGGCTTAATTTCTTGGAAAAACTATGACCATACATAATAATTACAACATCAAGCATAAACATTTATTTAATTTCTTCTTCTCTAGCTTCTTAATGGAACTTGTCCTCTCATTTGTACATGCAGCCACCTGAGAATATACATAAAAAGGGGTGAGATAGAAACCCAGTAAGAGGATAGATAAGAACAATATATCATGGGGTGAGCATAATAATAACATGGGAAAAATATCATGAACATTAAAAGAATCATATATATAAGACTAGAAATGTGGCAATGCATAAAAATGTAACATCATGTCTTAGTGGTTAACTAACACACATACTTGTGAACCAAGTTAGAATCTTGTTCACAAATCATTTCACATTTACTCATGAGATTCATCACTTTACCCAATCTATTAGAGCATTATATAATTCCAGGAACACCCGTCACATTCAAACATTCATATTGCGCTATATAATTCTGGGTGTACCCGTCACATCATAACATTATCATTATCATTCTTTCCACATTGAACATATATCAAAAGTAAACATAACTAACCCATGTAAATTAATGGGTTACATCTCATAATAAAACATTCATAAACTTTGGGTTCCCAAAAGAAATAGGGAATAACATACATGTTTCAAGAACCATCCACTTTGAGAGAGAAGTAAAAGGTGTGTTCTTAAAAGAAGAGTTCCTTTGAAAAACTTTTTTTTGACATAAAAACCCATGAAAAACATGTATATCCTAGAAAAGGAAATACAATGATGAACAAATGATCTTCAATAGGTAACAATATAAAAAAATGGACTGAAAGAGGAAGAACCCGAAGGATGAATGTTGGGTTCGAGAATTTTTCCTTACCTTGTATCTAAATAATTACTTCTCATTAATGTCCTGTATAATGATATTATATTCATTAATTAGAAGTCAGGAACCTTGTGTACATTAATATGGTTCATTATGGTTTTATTGAGTGATTTTATGTGCCTTTGGATGAGTTATTGAGTTTAAAAACTTTATTCGGGAATGTTTGTATTTATGGTTTTCTTGAGTGGTTCACTTGTATTCTTAAATTGATGTTTGGGTAGAACATGGGTAAGCATCAAGAACTGATATTACATGTTATTAATGATTAAAAAGATATTGAAATATCTAATAATCAATAATATTATATCCATGTGGATGAATCATTAGATAAGAATTAAATGATGATTATTTGGGTTAATTTGGACAGTTTCTCGATCACAACGAACTTGTTTTAACTTCTCACTTAGTAATATGGTAATAGGTTAGTTCCATAACATTAAATATCAGATAATACATATAACATGTTCTGGTTCAACCATAAAAATGGTTTCATGACCAGATCAGTAGGTTGAAATGGAAGAAGAAAACTTGTTGATCTTGAAGATGATAAATTAACACCTCACGAAAAACGTTCTCCTTAATAAAATAAAACGAAGAGGGAAAGGGGGTTGGATGATATAATATCCCATTTTCAACAAAACAAATTCATTATATGTATAATAATGGAGTTAAAATACCATTTGGATGAAGATATATGGGGAGAGATCAAGAAATGAACTTGAACATGATAGGAAATTAATTAAGAAGATGGAGAGAAATTACCTCTTAAATCTTCCTCTTGAGATCCTCCTTAAGGAAGCTTGGCTCAGTCTTTTAAAGAGACCAGTAGCACATGATCGTGGGATAGGGTCTAGGTAGGATGTTTGGACAGAGTTTACAAAAGGCATGGAGCAGGAGAGGTGTGAAGGGTGGTTTTTATAGTGGAGGGGGAGGGGTTTCCTTTATATGAAATCCATTAATTTATTAATTTCCCCTAAGGAATGTAATAGTGAGTCTTGAATGACCAAGAATAGTAATTTTATCATGTGATAGCGAACCAAGTGGGCTTACATTAGCAAAACATCACACATGACTCTATAATTAGTTTATTTAGCATATTTTGTAAATTATCGTATTTCACTATTCATCAAAAATTCATGTTTTTCAGAAAAATCCCAAAAATTTACCCCAACCATTTTTCGATGTGTAGAATCCATAAATGAAGTCTATTTTTCAAAAAATTAATTTAAATATGATTAATTTAATATTTAATTAAAATCATGGTTTATTACTAAAAAAAGTAGTTTTGAAACATTCGTTTACTTATTCTAAAATATAGGTACATCATACTTTCACTTGAAAATTATTTTTATACTATCATAGGTAAGGTTACTATTAATTAGATTATATAACTATTCATAAGGGTATGTTACTATTCATAAGGGTAGTTTACTATTCAAAAAAAATTATTTTTGTTTTATTAGACTCCAAAAATCATCTTTAACACATCCGTGTATGTAAGATTTTCAAAATTCCAAAAATAGAAGTGACAAACGTATGTTTAAAGGCCACTTATCACTTAGTAGTTCATTATTTTGGGTTTTCATGTTATTTTATGACATATTTATAAGAAGGGAATTTCCATTGAAAAACTTTGGGTCGTTACATTCTTCCCCCCTTAAGAAATTTCACCCCCGAAATTTCACTTTGCACAAAAAAGTTAGGGTACTTCTCCTTCGTTTCCTCTTCCGGTTCCCAAGTTACTTCCTCAAAATTATGGTTCCTCCAAAACACATTGACAAGATGGGTTGTTCTGTTGCGTATAACCTTATCTCTCTTATCCAAAATCTTTACTGGCTGCTCCTCATAGGAGGTATCATCTTACAGCTGCACCACCTATGAGTTTAGTACATGTGAGGGGTCTGGTATGTACTTCCTAAGTACAGATACATGAAACTCATCATGAACTTGATCCATATTCGGTGGAAGTGCAAGATGATATATGAAGGCTCTTATGCAGTCAAGGATCTCAAATGGGCCAATATACCTTGGGCTTAGCTTCGCTTTCTTCCTCAATTACATGAATCTCTTCCATGGAGATATTCGAAGAAAGAATTTATCTTCAATGTCGAACTCCAAGTCCCTTCGATAGTTTTCAGCATAGCTCCTTTTCCGACATTGAGCAGATTTGATTTGTTACTAGAGGACTTGAACCTTGTCTTTCATCTATTGAACAAGATCGGGTCCAAGTAGCTTTCATTCTCCAGCTTCATCCCAACAGGTTGGAGTTCTACATCACTTTCCATATAGAGCTTCATATGGAGCCATCTGAATACTCGAGTGGAAGCTATTGGTGTATGAGAACTCAACCAATGGGATAATTTGATCGCATCCACCTATGAATTCTAGAGAGCAGACTCTTAGCATATCTTTATGATTCTGAATAGTTCTTTCAGACATGCCATTAGTTTGGGGGTGATAGGCCGTGCTAAAATTTAATTCAGTACCCAAAGCATGTTGAAGGCTCCTCCAGAATTTAGATGTGAACCTTGGATCATGGTCAAAGAAAATTAAGAGTAGAACACCGTGCAGTCTCACCACTTCCTTCACATATATCTTTGCAAGTGGTTCAATCGAGAGATATTCCCGAATAGATATAAAATGGGAAGTCTTGGTGAGTTGGTCAACCAAAACCCACATTGCATTATTTCTTGTTGATGTCTTTGGGAGGCCAATGAAAAAGTCCTTAGTAACATTATCCCATTTCCTCATGGGTATAGGCAATGGTTTTATAATACCTTTGGACTTTTGTCTCTCATCTTTAACTTACTGACATACCAAGCACCTTGATATATATTTCACAATCTCTTTCTTCATGTTATCCCACTAGATGTGTTCTCGGAGATCACAGTACATCATGGGACTCCAAGGATGGGTAGAGAATGTTGAGATATGTGCATTACCCAATAGCTCCTTCTTTATCCCGGGTGATGAAGGCACACAAAGTCATGTTCCAAACTGAATCACACCATTATCATCTCTATGGAACTCATGCAGATTCCCTTCCTTTACTGCATTCACCCTCTTTTGTATCTCCACATTATCCCTTTGGGTTTCCTTAATATTATCTTGGTTGGATGGTTGTTCTCTCTTTTGGGAAACGTATGATGTATCTCATGCCCTTATGATTTCCAAATCCATTCTTTGCATGTCCATGAAGATAGGGTCTTTCTCAATCCACAGCATGGATAGAGTAGCAGGTTCTTTTCTGCTTAGAGAATCAGCTACCTTGTTTGCATATCCAGGATGATAGTGAATAGAGCAATAATAATCCTTTATTAGCTCTAACCTTCTCCATTGATGCATATTGAGAACCTTTTGTGTGAATATATACTTAGGCTCTTATGGTCAGTGTATATGTTGCACTTCTCACCATAAAGGTAGTGCCTTCAGATTTTCAAGGCAAAAATCACAGCTGTCATCTGTAGATCATATGTCGGGCAGTTCTCCTCATGAATCTTCAAATGTCGTGAGGCATAGGCTATCACATAATCATTTTTCATGAGTACACAACCCAAGCCTTTCTTTGAAGCATCACTGTATATCACAAAACTTTCTCCACTTTTCGGTAGTGTGAGTACATGTGCAGTGAGCAGCCTTCTCTTTAGCTCCTTGAAGCTTCCCCCACATTATTCCATCCAGACATACTTTACCCCATTCCTTGTTAACTTTGTTAGTGAGCTTGACAATCGTGAGAATTTTCTCACAAAACATCGGTAGTACCCAGCTAATCCAAGAAAACTATAAATTTCTATTACACTAGAGGGCCTGGTCAATTCCTTAGTTGCCTTTGTCTTTGATGGATCCACAGAAACTCTCTCACTTGTGATCACATGTCTCAAGAATGTGACTTGCTTCATCCAAAATCCACACTTTCTGAACTTGGCGTACAACTTCTCCTTTCTCAATATCACCGACACAAGTCTTAGATGATCTTCATGTTACTCCTTCCTCTTGGATTAGATGAGAATATCATCGATAAACACTACCACAAATTTGTCATGGTAATGTCTAAATACTCTATTCATCAAATCCTTGATGATTGAAGGGGCATTAGTAAGTCCAAAGAGCATCACCAGAAACTCATAGTTCCCATACCTTGTTTGGAAGGCAGTCTTCTAAATGTCATCATTCTTCACCTTTACCTGATGATATCCAAAATGAAGATCCACCTTTGACAAGTATTGAGCTCCTCTTAACTGGTCGAACAAGTCATCAATCCTTGGTAGAGGATACCTGTTTTTATAGTGATCTTGTTGAGTTCTCGATAATCGATACACAGCCGCATTGTTCCATCCTTCTTCTTCACGATGAGCACTTGTGCACCCCAAGGTGATACACTAGGGCATATGAACCCTTTTTCCAGATACTCTTGCAGCTACTTCGTTAACTCCTCTTGTTCGATAGGAGCCATCCTATAGGGACACATCGAGATAGGATTTTTTCTGGGTATGAGTTTAATTGAGAACTCTACCTCACACTCATGGGGAATTTTGGGTAACTCTTCGGGAATTACATCGTCGTATTCCCTCACGATGGGCATTTCCTCAAGGTTGGCAATATACTTCGACTCAACCATTTGGGAGATGTATGATTCTTTGTAGGGAATCAACACCCAAAACATTGAAATATTTTTCAAAGGATATTCATGATATTCCTTGAATTTGTAGATGAGCATAGGATGGTTCAGAATATGAAAAGATATTTCATTTTCCTGAAAGTTGATATGAGCTCTATATAATGAGATCCAATCCATTCCCATTATAGCATCGAATTACACCAAAGGAAGTATTACAAGATTTTCTGGAAGAAACTTCCAACATACACCAATAGGATAGGATTCAAACACTTGGGTTGCAATGATTGCACCACTTGGTGTTTTTATAGATATCTTTACTTCAATGTTTCGTGGCTTCGATTCTATAGTTCTAGAAAACTTGCAAGATATAAAGTAATGTGTAGAACCAGAATCCAATAATACTTTTTCCATTCATGATTGAATAGGATGTGTACCTTGTACGACTTCATTATCATGATCCACCTCCGCAGTAGTGATGGCATAAGCCTTCCCTTGTTCCTTTGGCTTCGGTGGTTGTTGATGTTGATTACCCTCGAGAACTAGAGGTTTAGTGCACTGGTTTGCATAGTTCCCTAGCTACCTACAATTGTAGCACTGAACCATGAGTGCTACCCTCCTTCAATCGGCTATATTATCCTTCCTTTTCATGTCTTTTAGACACTCTTGACCATGGTTTCCTTCTTTCCCACACTTAAATCATTTCCCAACCCCTTTGAGGTAGTTCCCATGGTCCAACTTCCCACAGTTTTTACATGTTGGTCATTTAGTGTTCTTCCCACCTTTATCATTAGATCCACCAGCTTGAAACTCCATTTTTCATTTCTTATCACCATATCCATGGGACCATTCTCCAAACTCCATATCAACTTTGAGATCACACCGAACAACATATTCATAACTCCCAAAGTCTTGAATTGCAAGAGCCTTTTGAATGTGTGGCTTTAATCTTCTAAAGAATCTATCAATTTTTATATCATTGATGATAACAAAACCTGAAGCATACCTTGCAAGACTTGTAAAATTATCTTCATAGGATGTGACATATTCTCCTTATTTTTTCATGAGTTCTATAAATTCTCCGTCTATATTCAAGATAAGAGTTATTGGAAAATACTTATTAAGAACCATTGTCTTAAATTCTTCCCATTCCATCTCTTCAATTTCCTCCCTTGGATTGGTGTTCTTAATCAAAGCCCATCATTGATCGGCTTCTCCATCTAGATGATAAAGAGCTAAGATCACTTTCTCTATCTCAGAATAATGAAGAGAAGAAAAGATCTTCTCAATGGAGTTGACCCACTTTTCTGCATCTAGTGGATCAGAATATCCATTAAACATTGGTGGTCATTGCCGCATAAAACATTCGATAGCATGTTGCTCCCTCTTCGGAGAAGGGGGATGTTCCCCATTGTTATGGTTATTGTTCGTAACCTGAGATAATTGGGTAATCATCACCATGAAGTTTTAAACTACACCTCCCAAATCATTGGGTATGTCATTCGGGAAATTGTTGCATTGGCCCTCGCAAGAGTTGTTGGCATGATTTCTCCTGGTTCCCACCATTTTCTAAAATAGAAAAGGTTAGAAAAAAACATAAGTAAAAAATTCATGAATAAATTACTTATTTATTTTAAAAATTTATACTAAAAGAATATCATATGGGATCCCTATGTAAATTTTCTTGTGTGCATATTTGTACTTAGTCTCATGCTATAGGTTTTCTCTGGGGTTCACTGATCCTAATTCACCAATTAACTAAACCATTCCTCTGATACCAACTGTAGCGACCCAACATTTTATTAAATTACTATTACATCATTTTAAAGATAAAAAATGTAATAGTATTACACATAGAGGATCCAAAGGTTTAGTGTCTTGGGAAAACCAGGACCATACATAACAATTACAACATCAATCATAAACATTTATTTAATTTATTCTTCTCTATCTTCTTATTGGCACTTGTCCTCTCATTAGTACATGTAGCCACCTGAGGATAGAAATCAAAAGGGGTGATCTAGAAGCCTAGTAAGAGGATAGATAATAACAATATATCATGGGGTGAGCATAATAATAACATGGGGAAAAGATCATAAACATGAGATGAATCATAAATATAAGACTTGAAATGTGGCAACGCATAAAAATGAAAATCATGTCTTAGTGGTTAACTTCCACACATACTTGTGAACCAATATAGAATCTTGTTCACACATCATTTCACATTTACTCATGAGATTCATCAATTTACCCAATGTATTGGTGCACTGTAAAATTCTGGGCACACCCCTCACATTCAAACATTCATATTGCGATATATAATTCCGGGTGTACCCGTCACATCATAACATTATCATTATCATG
Organism: Viscum album; assembly: GCA_963277665.1. Taxonomy (NCBI): domain Eukaryota; kingdom Viridiplantae; phylum Streptophyta; class Magnoliopsida; order Santalales; family Viscaceae; genus Viscum; species Viscum album. The sequence goes on from OY728160.1 coordinate 1,558,975,807, forward strand.
CTTGCCAGATTGAACATATATCAAAAGTAAACATAACTAAAACATGGAAATTAATGGTTTACATCTCATAAGAACACATTCATAACCTTTGGGTTCCCAAAAGAAGAGGGAACAACATACATGTTTCAAGAACTATCCACTTTGAGAGAGAGGTAAAAGGCGTGTTCTTAAAAGAAGAGTTCCTTTGAAAAAATATTTTGCTTAACCTAAAAAATAGTTACAAATAGTTATATCCTATAAAGGGAAATAAAATTTTGAAAAAATGATCTTCATGGAGTAACCATATAAAACAAATGGAGTGAAAGAGGAAGAACTCGAAGGATGAAAGTTGGGTTCGAGAATTTCCCCTTACCTTGTATCTGAATGCTTCCTTCTATTTAATGTCCTATATAATGACATTATGCTCATTAATTAGAAATTCAGAACCTTTTTTACATTAATATGGTTAATTATGGTTTCATTAAGTGATTTTATGTGCCTTGGGATGGGTTATAGTGTTTAAAAACATTATTCAGGAATGTTTGTTTTTATGGATTTCTTGAGTTGTTCACTTGTATTCTTAAATTGATGTTTTGGTATAACATGGGTAAACAACAAGAAATGCTATTACATGTTATTAATGATATTACAGGATATTGAAGAATCTTATAATGAATCATATTATATCCATGTGGATGAATCATTAGATAAGAATTAAATGATGATTATTTGGGTTAATTTGGTAGGTTTTTCTATCACAATGAACTTGTTTTAACTTATCACTTAGTAATATGGTCATAAGTTAGTTATAGAACTTTAAATAGGAGATAATTCATACAACATGTTCTGTTTAAACCATAAAAATGGTTTTATGACCAGATATAAAGGTTGAAACGGAATAAGAGAACTTGTCGTTCTTGAAGATGATAAATTAACACCTCACGAACAAAGTTGTCCTTAATAAATTAAAAGGAAAAGGGAAAGGGGTTGGATGATATTATATCTCATTTGAATCATAAAATTTCAGTATATTTATAATACTAGAGTTAATATACCATTTGTATGAGGATATATGGGGAGAGATCAAGAAATGATCTTGAACTTGAATGGAAATTAATGAAGAAGAGGGAGAGAAATTACCTCTTAAATATTCATCTTGAGATCCTCCATTAGGAAGCTAGGCATGGTCTTTTGATAAGAATGGAAGCTCTTGAAAATGGGAAAGGGTATATGGAGGATGTTTGGGTAGAGTTTAGAGAAGGCTTGTTTGGAACTGTAGCAGGTACTGTAGCAGACACTGTAGCAGGTGCTGTAGCGGGACTGTGCAGTACTGTAGCAGATACTGTAGCGGAACTGTAGCATGAACTATTTGGCACTATAGCATGCACTGTAGTAGGAACTGTAGTAGTCACTGTAGTAGGAACTGTAGTAGTACTGTAGCAGGTACTGTAGCGGGAACTGTGTAGTACTATAGCGGGAACTGTAGTAGGCACTGTTTGGCACTATTGCAACCGGGAATATGCCCCCGTTTGGGGATTCAGGCCACTGATTTGATCCCTGAGTCCCGTAAGGACTTTGGGCCTCCTAGGCTTTTGGGTCAGTAAGGCCTTTGGGCCACCTCAAGGACTTCAATCCACCTTAAGTGCAGATGCAAACCAAACAACCTACAAGGAACAAGCTCTACATAGAGGATGAGTAAGGAGCTTTCACCACTACAGAAGCTAACAGATTGCAAGAATGAGAGGGTATAGCACCTGCCATCGACACATGCCTGTGCATGCATGGGAATTCCTAGCCGAACATCCATGCGAAGGTGGAGAGTTGATTTCATGATGAAGATACTGGGGAGGAGCAGTTCCAAGTAGTTAGTCTGGGTTGTATGTAATGTTTGAAGCCTACAGGCAGTGAATTCCTCTAAGGCCTACGGGCCATGTAATAATTACCCCTAAAAGCCTTGTAAGGGTTCCACCTAACCCCTTGAAAGGTATATTATCAAAAATTAGTAAAAAATGAAGAAGGGGAGAGGGGTTTCCTTAATATAAAATTCATTAGTTTATTAATTTACCCTAAGACAAGGAATAGTGAGTTTTTAATGACCATGAATAGTAATTTTATCATGTGATCCCGAACCAAGTGGGCTTACATTAGAATAACATCACACATGACTCTATAATTATCTTATTTAGCTTATTTTGTAAATTATGGAATTTCACTATTCGTCGAAAATTCAAGTATTTTAGAAAAATCACAAAAATTTACCCCAACAATTTTTCGACGTGTAGAAACCAAAAATGAATTCCATTTTTCAAAAATAATTTTATAAATATAATTAACTTAATATTTAATTAAAATCATGGTTTATTACTAAAAAATAGATTTAAAACATTCATTTACTTATTCTATAATATAGGTACATCATACTTTCACTTGAAATTTATTTTTATACTGTCATAGGTACAGTTACTATTAATTAGGGTATATCACTATTCATAAGGGTATGTTACAATTCATAAGGGTAGGTTACTATTTACCAAAAAATATTTTTGTTTTATTAGACTCCAAAAATCAACTTGAACACAACCGTGTAAGTCAGATTTTTAAAATTACAAACCTAGAAGTGACAAACTTATGTTTAAAGTTCACTTATCACTTAGTAGTTCATTATGTTGTGTTTTCATGTTATTTTATGACATAATTATATGAAGGTAATTTCCATTGAATAACTTTGGGTTGTTACAAATGGATCCACACCTAAGGTTGTGGGTGCAGAGGAGGCTTTGGTACTAACTGCCACTATAGTGGGGGACCCTTGTTCGAATTGAAGTTGGCATGGGTAGGACCTCCACACCGAGGTTGGGAGCGGGACGGACCTGCACACTCATTGGAGATGGTATTAGGATGACCTTTGTACTGGGTATCGTTGCCACTGGTCAGCCCGCAGTAGGCGCTACCTACATTGGTGACCAGGAGAGTCGACCTAGCCTACCGATGGGGTGGTTGGGGCAGGGATCCAGGTCAGACATATGAGTTCCCCACTCATCATAAATAGGGGACAGATGGTATACATTAGTGGTGTCACGATCCATGGTAGTCGTTGATGTTGAAGCCTCTCGGCGAGCGTCCGCCTCATCCTTCGTAGGACGTTGGCGGCAGGTTAACCATACTGGGGCTGCTGATGTAGGTGAAAAAATTACCTGCTCCTCAGCTCATGGGTATGGGTGGTGGTGTTGACGTGGCCTAGTGGGAGCCCTCCTTGGGAGCCCCTGAAACAAGATTCTGGTCGGGATGACCCAGACATCCCTCACCTCATTAGCATAGGGGAGGGAGTCATCGAAGTGCTCCGGGGAGAGGTTCCTGAAATAGTTGTGTGTCAGAGTGGGGAGAAGTGGATCCCTTCACAACCCATGGGGGCGGTGGTAGTGGTGAGTTGTAGAAGTCTTTAAGTATTGACAATCCATATCCAAGGTTGGGATAATCCCCTCCTCCTTGTATCTCTGAACGATGTCATTTATCACCCTTTTCTGAAAAAATTTGGATAAGGATATCTGGTGTGGGTACCTGGAATCCATGGACATGGAGGCCATCATGGGAGGGATGAATCCATGTGCGATTTCCACATTTATTTTTCGCCTTCCCCTACTTCAGTGGGTGGGTGGGAATTGATTTCGTATCGCTGCATCTTGGGTCCTAGAAAGCAGGGATATTTAACCATTAGTTATGAAAGAAGGAGAGCAATGACCAATGCCCTAGTTCCAATTCATATTCAATGGTTTGTAAGAAGGATCCATGCTGACAACGTCGCAGATCAGGATGTCCAACATTGAACTGCCCCAATTTCTGGTGAGTTTCACGCAAGGGCCACTATTTTCTTGGCTGGACCTGGCACCTGATTCATGGATCTAGTGACACGCTAATCCATTGATGTCTCAAGTGCTAATAATCTCCAAATTGAGGAGAATAATTTCATATTGGGTTCAACATTTCTATTTTCGATGCTTCTTTCAGGGGTTTCCACCTCCTGTTGGGGATTCCCTAATTATTTCCCCACAGTCCCGCTTTCCAAAGGCGGGCAACATCTGTTCCTTATTCAAGGATGTTTGTTCCTTGATCGAAATAGGATGATGGGATTTTGGTTCCTCATATGGTGGATTCCTCCTTAGAACTCATCACCTAGTCCATGTCTCCTTCGTAGACTTAAGATGTTGTTCATGAAACTCTTCTTAGTTCCATGTCTTCATGGACGTTGGTTAATTAGGTTTCTCTTCCAGGACATTCCAAGGGGTCCGGCCAGGGTAGAAAACTTTGTTTGGGGGAGTAGTCATGTTGGACATCATTGGTGTGTTTGGACACTCGAACAATAGCATTTCTGTATTTCTTCCCCTTATGATAGGTCTTCTTGAGGGCGCAAAATACCATGTCATTCCACGTCGAATGCAGGGAATTACATTCCATAGGCAACTGTCTGAAGTTTTCCTCATCTTCCCAATTTTAAAATAGGGTACGTCATGAGTTTAACATCTAGAAAAGACAGATCAGATTGATAGGAACACTGATAAGAGTGGATAAGATGTGTGTCACCCTATGATGGAACATTGATGTTGGGTAAAACACCTGGTTAGTTACCCGGTTGCTGCTAGAAGTAGTGAGAAAGTGGAAGACATGATCTCGCTAGGATGTGGCGGCCCAGATAAGAATCATAATGGATATGGATTGTTTTATAATGGATGGAGAATGATATGGAACTACTTTAAGAGAGATGATGATGTTGTTCTTGAGTATTTAAGGGACTTACTATATATCCCCATTGTAGGGAATCAATGTCCACGTAGTTTGATGAGATGATGGGACACCTAAGGAGGCGACCTGTATGGATGGGACCTAGAGGAATTGGAACCTCCGAGTTGGGGAATGACCTTCCCAAAACATATAGGCAGGACGTAAAGGCCAGGATGAGGTATTGTTGATGGGATTTAACCTCACAGAGGCATCCTATATACCTTTCCTTAGAAAGGTTAAAAGACTACATAGTTCATAATGGGGGCATAGAATTGAGGTGTGAACAGAGGATAGCAACTCGATGACATGATGGGGCTTACGTTTGGTTAGCATCCTAGGGTTGGTATGACGCTCATGGGGAGGACCAGAGATGTGGGTACCAAAAAAATGGAAATCCAAAGGCTTACCATCGACTGCATACTACAACAGCTTACTGTAGGTTGGCTGAAATGGCATAACATTGACCAGGATTCCAATGGATTACCACGGAATGTGGTTCCAACAGCTTACTGTTGGTTGGGGAACATAACGGCTTACCATCGAATAGGGAGCAAAATGGGTTACCATCGATTGGGGTACATAATGGATTACCGCCAATTGGGTTACACAACGGATTACCGTTGATTGGGGTTGGAACTCGGGGCAGCTTCCTACGTACCTTGCCAATGAGATAGGGATGAAATCCTACATAGTTCGAATGGTTACAGTTTAATGTCTTGCAGGATGAAAAGGGGAATAGAGTTTAACATCATTTGGGATGAGGTTGGACTGATGTGAAGTGGTCAAGATGGATAGATGTTGGTCTTGAACCTCCAAGAGGCTTCATAAATACCTTGCCTTGGAAAGGATCAAATTCCAAATAGTTCGGGAGAGTTTGGTGAACCGACGTGAAGTGGGTCACGACCAGTAGGTGTGTTGGGCTTGAACCTCAGGGAGGCTTCCAGCGTACCTTGCATCAGCAAGGATCAAAGTCCACATAGTTCGGGATGGTTAGAGGATTACACTCTAAGGAGGCCTAAATAGGATTTCATGGTTGATGCTTATTCTAAGCCCACGTGAGTCATACTCGGTGTGACAAACAAGAGGTAGAAAAGACCTGATGATCACATCGTGAAAGCTTCATCTGTGGGAAGTGGAGTGGGGAATACATGTGGTTAGCATCATAAAGAGGAAAAATGGGTATTACACGTGGTTAGCAGCCTAGGGAGATGGAGATTGGGACATACTCTAGTAAGGAGGTCTGGTGGCAACAAATCCTAGAGGGAGAGGGATAGGATAATGAAGGACCTTGTTCCCCTCTCGCCTCTTAATATTTGACACTGATGAAGAGAGGAGGAGAAGGGGTGTTGCCTCCTACAAGAAAGGCTAGGGGATTACACCAAGATAGTTTCCCTTCCCATGGATAGCTATGGCTCTAGAAAAGAATATCTCATTCCATGTGAGGAAGATCTCACTCACGTGGAGATGAGTGGGAATATAGAATGTATGATCTGAGGCTTCCTGTGTGTGATTAATGGGGTGAGGCCAAAGTTTAACATCATGTGCTGAGGATGATGGTTCTTGGAAGTTTAACTTTCTACAGCTCAGACGAGGCAGGTTTACTCTTCACCCCTAGGACGTACATAACTGATACCTATCCAACCTTGGGGGAGGGAAGGCATCAACAAAGTTGTGGTGAGGGGGTGTTGTGGAGTGATCTACTGAGGAGACCATGTTAGTGTGGATATGCGAAGAAGCAATAGCTGTTAGCGTTCCAATGTGAAGAAGAATGATTCTATGCAATTCAACATGAATAACAACCCATGGGACCATGAAATCAGTTCGTATGAACCTAGAGGGTCATACTAGAAAATGGGTTGCAGAGAAAGGGGATTCAAAAGAAGAGGTCTCGTGAAGCTGTAGTGCTCCATGTAATGGAGGGGCTTTGTTAAGGTATATGAATTCCGAAGTGGGGTGGCCTAGACTAGGAAAAGGGAATATGTTCACATGGAGGGTTCTTCATGAAACAAAAAGGCTCTCGCGAAGTAGGGCTTCGCAAAGTAAGGGTGCCCTGCAAAGCATATAATTGTGAAGCATAGTGACCCTACAATAGCATGTGGTTCACATGTGCATGTAAGTTACTTCAAGAAGCATGTGTTCTTTTCAAAGACCTGAGTCCCCTTAGGGATATCATTACTTTGAGAAGGCACGTGGGCTTTGCGAAGGGCATCCCTACTTGAAGAGGGGATGTGTTTAAGCCAAAGTAATGGCACTTCGCAGTGCTGAAGTACCTTGAAGAAATCATTTTTTGTAGAGTAGAAATTGCTTCATGATTTGAGAGATGAAAAGGTTAAAGGTCAGAGTATCCATCCTTGTGACTCGTTGGACGCCTGGTATTTATAGGCAAGAGGCGATGTGAAGCAGGTTGAACATGATGAGAAGCCAAATGGCACGTTTTCATAACTACAAAGAATCATGCCTCCTTACATCACGACAGCTTCACTAACATCTTTCGGATCCTAGAGATTCCCTCCTCTTTGCTTCATGGTGGCTTCGCAAAAGTTTTTTGGATCGAGGATCCTCCCACCTCTTTGATTCATGACATCTTATAAAACATCTTTAGGATCGTGGAGCCTCCCTCATCATTGATTTGTGATGGCTTCACAAACATCTTTCGGATTGCGGGGCCTCCCACCTCTTTGCTTCGTTGAAGCTTCGCAATGGAGGCAGCTTCGTGACGGCTGCGGTACTATGGGGCTCAACGAATATGCTCTGTGAAGTAGCCTCAATGGATTTGGTCTCCTCTTGGAATTTTATTTTCATCTTTACATATTTTTTCACCAACATACATCCACTTTTGTAGTAAATAAAATATTTATTATAATCCAGAGAGCCATTAAAGTCTTCTTCTACGTCCAGTATCCACTGCAAGACTTCTCTTTTTTTATCACCAACTGAAATACTTATCATTTTATTTAGTTTTATTACACAACTATAATGATATTTAACATTATGGATGATATTCTTACACCATGAGACTACTAGATCAGGTTTTCTATTATGAATCTTTAGGATCTTTAGTAGTGGCTGGAAACTCTCTTGGTCTTGAAACTTCTTCTAGATCTGGTATGATTTGCATTATCCCTAACATACTCAAATATAAATGTATTGTACTCTCTCAAAATATTATTTCAAAACTATTTAAATATCTCTCATTACTCAATTATTTCTTATTTTATGTTCATATCACATTTATATTTAAAACTATAATACAATGAATATGATCCTCATAATTATCATATTAATTGCCTATGATTGTGGAAACACCATTATTATTGAAGACAAGTTCATTCCTCATTTTATGTTGGTAATAACTCCAAAATTTTCTACATGTTTATAATTAACATTATTTTAGTTTGAATGTCCGTAAATAATTCTATATTAAAAGCACACTCATATAATTGATAAGTTTTATTTTTCTTCTCCTTATTCACATGGATTACATAAATCAAATATCATGGATCCTAGACATCACATTATTATCATGGGTATTATTTTATGATTGATAACCCATAAAAATTACCCTTTAACTCCACAAGTATTACTTCTTACAATCCTTCGGTAAATCTTCAAATTATATATCCCTAGAAATTGGTTATTCTTCCATTTCTTCATGTGGTTAATGAATAATCATGTTCTCAATATTCCATCCACTCATATAATCATTCCAATAATATATCATGATCATGAAAGAACATATTCATGATATTCCTATGGAAGGAATTCATGTTTTTATTCAATATATGAAAATATAGTAGTTGTTCCAGGATTTGATTATCTCATTCCTCTTGCAGGAATGCACATATCACTACATCCATGATTTTTTTGGTTGCTCTCTGTGAATAAAACTAGCTCGATTATCATCAATGGTTTCATCTTAACAATACCGCATTTAAAACATCATATACCATGAATAGGTCATGGTAGATCATCCTTCCATCAGAGCTCATGGTAGCACCCCCAACCATGTTATCTCATGGATCCATCTTATACCATCATATGATGCTCCTCCTACAGTCAAGCAGTATCCCTTCCTACCGCCATGACTAGTCATTGAATCTCTAACATTGATGTTAGAACCACAATATAGGTTCTACCACCCCAATACTGATGGTAACACCCAATATTAAAGGCAAAACCTTCTACTAGTATAATTCCATTATTAACATTCTAGTTGTAGCATCACTTTATTCACTATCTAATGGTGACATTCATTATTCAATACTTCATGATGGGTTCTTCTTCTACATAACTAGTGTCAGGTTCAAAAACCCTAATCAATCACCCCTGTATAGATTACAATTATGCATACCTTTATTCATGATTTAGATATTTAGTTGTACCAAAATGTTGGTATTGGTTTAAAATTAATCAAGGCATTAATTACCTTTATATGCAATTAAAACACATTAAATACCTTTACATATCCTTCTTATCTACATCACTACCTTTACACAGACTGGTCACCACTTTTTAGTAGCCTTTTGATTTTCATCACTACATTTATGAATGCTTTCATTTATCATTATTCAAGATTGCTCAAACCCTTGAACAGTCATGCAGTACCCTTACACAAGATTTGGAAACTTTGTTTTACTATTACATTGGAAAATGGTTACTTTTAAGTTGCATCCTGTTACCTTATGCAGATTGTGTAGTTTTCACATTACCCTAATATAGAACCTCAGATACAATTACAGGAGACTTTTACCCTTAAGTATTTCTCATTTTTTAAATCACACATTACCAGTAGGGTTATACAACATAATACTAGTATGGGTTACCCGTAAATTGGTAATAATATCCTAACATAGTCTGTATAACGTTTTAGTTACCTGTACGAAGGTAATATAATTTACAAGTTACATTTAAATAAGTATCAATATTATCTCAAAATGATCTAGGGACTTATCAAGCCCCACATGATCAATCCTCAGGCCTTCTAACTTCTATAAAATGTTTTAGATAGTCTATCCACGTCCACCAACTCTAAACTTGTATTCCTTTGAAGATCAGCACATCAATCATCAGATGCTAAGGAGAATTTCTCCAGCATGATATCCAATGTAATTAAATGAATCCATAATAATTATTCAAGAGTAACAACTTTATTTCAAATCAATAAACATATATTGACCCATTATTGATAATAAATGATATGAATGGGCTTAACATATATAGTTGAGCATTAGGCTCTTCGAATTATCTTGCACTCAATTTTCACAATTTTTTTACATTCTCATATTTCTCTTTCATACTTGCACTAAATATTTATATTCATCAATGAATAAAATGTGTATATTTTTCTTCCATTTTAATTTTTAAACACCCTTAATAACTTAAGGGCATAATATTCTCATTCAAATATAATAACCAAAATATTTTTAGAAAATCTACGATAATTGTTGGATATATATCTCATTAAAAATTCATTCAATCTTGGACAATAATTATTTTTTACTCTCCTAAAGATCCAGTATATTATTTCATGTGATATTAAATTATAGTAAACACTATTTTCACAAAATTTGTGTCTTTAAATTATTTTCAAATCTTATCAATTTCTTCATGAATGCATATAGAACCACAATATTTCCTAATATTTGTAATTCCACATATTGGACTTCTAGAATATAAAAATAGCTCATTGTATTTGAATATTACATGGATTGAATCATTATTTCTATTAGGTGAATTGAAATCTCATCATAATTATGATTATAAAAACATAACTTTCACTTCTTCATGGTCCCATTTATTTTGTATGTTTCGTTACTCCTTCACGATTACCAATACACCCAATGATATTTCAGTATATCATGTTGGAATATTCGCTTATAAATCAATCATATATACATTTTTGAAATAAGATTACTATGATGATTATGGTTATGTAGCATCCATATAATTCTTATATATCATATTATATTTATTCAGTAGAATATTCATCTTTATGCTGGAGTTTTTTATGGTTATGAAGCACTTTTATGGATTTTTGATAGCAATTTCATTATTCTAAAACAGTACTTATTTTACATTAATATATATTCTTATCTTATCTAAATCAATTAAAGGCCTCCTCAAAATAATTTAAACACCCTTCCAAAATTTAGTAGAAAAATATACCTTTTCTGTTAGTAATTTCCTTTTTCTTGAAGATATATGCAATAATCATCACCATGTAATGTTTTAACATTAACTTGAACCTTTATATTTTTGTTATTCATGCTATAGACTCAAAAAATTATGTTATTGGATACACCATCCAACATGACATAAAATTCCAACCCATGAACCCATAAAGATCTCTCAAGAATCATTGCACCAATCTCCAAACACATATTAACATAGTGATTAGAAACAAAATCCAACCCTTGGACCCTTTAATATAACCCTTTGTGATTATTTTCAATACCTATATGAACTTATCAAGTAAATATATGTTCTTATTTTTCACCACTTCATTGAAAATAAATTTAATGGGGTTGGGTTTACATCTCACCATATCATTATCTTGATATAAAGTCATTTCTCCCTCATCCTTAAGATAAGAAAATGATACTTACAAGGAATGGATTTCACAACATGGTTTCCTATATAAAATATCCTTTACTTAGTTTAAAATAATTTTACATGGTCTAGAATCAGGTAGAAATCAAGAGGGTTATAATCATGGTTGTCAACGATATCCATAAACAACCATACATGTGATACTATGCTGAAAATTATTTTTAGAGGATGTTTATATAAATACATAAACAAATATACTGTTTTAATAAATATTTCAACACATACATCATAAAGTGTAGTAAAAATTTGAAAAATCCCCTTTAGATCATATATCATTAGAAACCAGTCACCCCCTTTAATTGTATTTAATGTAATAAAAATAGGGGTTTTAGGAGTGATAAAAAAGGCATCATTATCGAGATTTCATGGGGTTGTTTATAAATTCCTGATTCACCCAACTTGATAATTATTACATATCCACCTCATATTTTTCCCTCTAAATGGATTTACTCAATTACTCATCTTTATGGTATTTGAAACACCATGAAAATTGCGTTCTTTTCTATCTAGAATTGAAGACATAACACCTCTTATTAAACTCTATTCATGTTATCACAAATAAATAAGATTTATATTGAACAATGATGGTCCAGTTTTTTCCTCATATGAAGAACTGATATTGATATTTACTTTCAATCTTATCTCCTTTTTATTTTTTTATTTCTGAAAGAAGAGTGCTATTTTTCTTTCACAGCTTTCATAGTTTGTAACATTTTCTTCTCCCATTAATTATTTCATCATGTTGGATAACCTTCTCCACCTCATTTTTCATGGATAATCATTTTATTTTTTATTGCATTATAATTTCTATTATCTCTTATTTGGTTGGTAGAAATCGTATAAAATCCTTTATCCTATTCATTGTACATACACATGTTTCAAGATTTTAAATCTTTTTGTCGCAACTTTTTGAAGATTACTTATGTAATTTACACATTTATTTTATCACCACTTGATTTATGTTAATATTAGTAATTATAAATGTTTCCTCCATTTTTTATTCATTTCCAATTGGTTGATCCCAATAGTGAAGCCCTATTTCTTAACATTCAAATATTTCTTGTATTTTCTACATACTTTCTTGCTACCCCTACATTGTAGGACCTTTTTGTTAAATATTTTGTATTTTACCCTTTTTATAACATAATAAAGATATCCTTGAATCATATTCACACAATTCTATTTTTATGGATTACTTTTTCCACACCATATATACATCTATTTTAAATAATCAAATCCATTTTCCATGGAAAATTTTGTTACAAATATGGTCAGAACATACTCTTGATGAGTTCATAGAGTCATTTTCAAATAATATACCCTCATTTGTTCTTGAATATTCCCTATAAAAGACATATTATACCATCATAATAAATAATTATGTCTATAGCTTCCATAACACCAACATAAAAATTGAAACATTTAACCTCCAGATTTATTCTGGATCTATCTAGAAATATTTTATTATTATTCTAATCCAGTGTAATCCTCCATTTTATGGTTCATTTTTAGTGAATTATTTTCCTCATATAATGCAGAATAATTAATCTCAATTATTTTTTCCAAAAAACTATTCTATTTGATTTTATAATCACTTATATTAGAAATAGAATATTTTTTCCAATCCCATTAGGTGTATATTTAGGCTGTTCTCTTGATGATTTCTTCCCTCCAACCTATGAAGATTCACATTAACCCATTGATTACTTGATGTTGTACTGTATGCACTCCATTACCCCATTTTGAGCAGATAAAAATAGGTTGAGTATAATATATCTCTTCTTCATTAGAAACCATCTTTTTCTCGAGACCACTAATAATATTTTCTTATTTAGTTTCTCTATTATTCTTCTTCTTGATCTCATGAACATCATCTCCCATGTCACTAAATATATCTATTTTTTCTTCGTTCACCATGTTTTTATCCATTATCCACCTATTTATTTCAGTCAAATGTTGTGTTTTATGAACAATACAATATTATATATTACCTTTCATCTCCCTCTCAGGTTGTATAATTTCATACCCATAATCATCACTATTTTATGTGTCAAATCCTTTCTTAACATGATAATATAACATGATTTAAATTTTTTAAAAACTTATTGATAAACCCTTATTGTTATTTCTCATAAAAGATATTATTTTGATACATGAATGTTTATTTTTTTCTTAATCATTTTATATTTTTGTGTGTTCTCAACTTCCTCATTAGATTTATATTATTAAGCTTACTTCTTCTAGAATTATTTTACAATATAAAAATATCATAATAATTATAGCATCTAATTAATTTCATAAACTTTCTTTTCTTCTGTAATTTTTTGAATATCATTGATAAAATGTAAATAATTTTTGTGAAGTTATAAACATCCTCATCATCATCTTTATCTATTGGTTCAGAAACCTCATCTTCTTTGACTTTTACATTTATGAAGACTTCAAAGGTAATCTAATATTTTTCTATCATTTATAAAGTTTTATCCTTCCTCATCTAATAATAAATTAATATATTATGAAACACATTAATTATTATATAGTCCCTATATTTTTTAGCATATAATTTGGGATCAAACATGTCTGGAAAACATCTCATCAACTTTTTAACAATTATGGATTTTTCTAGTTTCTCTCCACGACCTCAAATATTGTTGACCATATTATTTACTTATATGATAGAGCTATAAATATCTTTATCATCATTAATTTTAATTTCATCATAAATATTCAGAAAACCAATTAGTGTGGATTCCTTGACACTAATAATTCCTTGATAAATTCTTCTCAATTAATATCATACAACCTATACTTTTGAAAGCCCCATTACCTTTGTGTAGAATAATTTTATCACTTACATTAATATATAATTTAAATTCATTCTGTATATCTCAAAATTTCTATTTTATTATTTATTCCCAATAACACCATAAATAATGGGTTGAAAACATACTTTAGTAGCATCTCTAACATCTAGATTGAGTGAAATGAGATAGGGAGACTTTATATTCCTCTAACCATGGTAGTTGTTTTACATCAAATGTTGGTTCTTGTTTATTTTTTAATTTGTTTGATTCTCCAATTCTTAGAAACCCCATACTTGGATATTTATAGGTAAATTGGATATTCTTATAGAAATTTTAAAGGAAATGGTCTAATTATATACCACCAAAGGGTGAATCTATGGTATACACATTTTTATGAATTCTCTAAACTCAATCACTTTAACTTATTATGGTTATAAATCCACTCATTGAATTTTCATAACCTCATCTTTTGAGATGTAATAACAAGAATAGAGAGAATAACATACTATTTATAAGGTGATACTAAAAGTACCACTAATTTCCCTGATGGTTATACCACCCAATATGGATTATCCCCAGACATAAACAATTCTCTACAATGGAGAGTCCACTACACACTCCATGGATTTGAAAATCCACTAGAAGATACAAGAAATATTTTAAAAAATATATAAATCAAATACCTCCCATTTATCCTAGTGAACTTTATACCTCTTTACTATTATCCTCATCTACAATTGGATGGATCAACATATATTCACATGTATAGTTATTCTTGTTATTTAATATCTGATCGTCTTGATCAGTTCATTTGGACCTCAAACTCTTTCTATATCATGAGTGATGTGGTTCTTCTTAACTCTTTTAATAAATGAGTTACAAAAAAATCACATTATTCAATGGCACCCACATTTTACACCTTCTCTCTCCTTAGTATAATGGAGTATTAGGATCTACAAAAATATCTCAACCAATTTTCATGAGTTCCCAATATTCATAAACTATTTTTAAAACAAACAATAAATATTTATATACAATTCATAATAAAACATGAATATTTTTTCCATTTGAAAATGGGACATCCTCAATAATCTATAGGCATGATATTCTCACTCAAACATTGATTACAAAATGCTTTTGGAATATCTAGGAAAACGATGGGTTGTTTTTTTATTTGAAACTAATTTCATCTATGTTAGGAATTCATTTTATTCACTATCCAAATGTCTAAGGATACTACTGTATATGATATTCAATTATCACAATATTTTTATCAACAAAATTTGTGACTTTAAATTTTTTGAAAACTACTCCACATCTCTATGAGTGCATATAACACCACATAATTTCCTACATTGTAGAACTCCATGTGATGGAATTTTACAATCAAAAAATGGATATCATTATTAGATTAAGACGTAGAGGGAATTACTATTTCTTTTAGATTATTTCTAATATCACAACAATTAATATTATGAAAATATATTTTTCACTCCGACATGGTCCCATTTATTTGTTCTATTTTTTATATCTTACATGAAAACCAAAAAACCCAATGATATTTCCATATAGTGTGATAGAATATTTACATTTACAAAGATCACATAAAATTTTAAACTATTTTAGGCCCATGTAGATTATGGTTATAAAGTGTCTAATAAATTCTCATATAGATCATGATGTTTACACAAAGGTAGAATCATTTTTTTTCCATATTTCATGGTGACTACACAATCATTATGTGATATTTGTGAAGAACATTCATGATATTTTCATAGAATCTATATTTTATTTATGTAGTTTATCATCTTTATAAAATGAATTTTATGTTTATTCAAATCAATTAAAAAACTACCTAAATGATGTAGATAATATTTCTTCATCCACCAAAAATTTCTATTTTATAAATACTAGTTAAAAAAGAGTAAAAAAAGTACAGTTACAACTTTTTTAACATCTACACATATGTTCTTAAAAAAATTTGATTATTTGTGACCATAGATGAATCACCAAGCATTACATCTAATTCCAACCCATTAAACTATACAAATATTCCAAGAATCATCACATACATCACCAAACATGTTTGATATAATAATAAAGAAACAATCAAATAATTTGGTACTTCAATATTAAATAATTTTTTAACACGATGATCATTTATTTATCACATTAATAGTATTCTATTTAAGATGTGACATATTAAATATATTTTCTTATATAGGATTAAATTTTATATAAGTTAAAAGGAAAGGCCCATTTTTATTTTATTAAAACAAAGACTATGATATTTAATTTTTATTAACTCCTTTTAAAGGTAAGAAAATAAAATATAATTCCTTTTTATTGATAGGAGGAGATAATTATAGATTGAATCTTCCTATTTTATCTAGATTTAGAGTGATAAAAATGTGGGATACACATTCAATAAACATTAACCATTTGAAAACTATTGATTAATCATGATACCACCCAATGAAAAACGACCACCATATAGATCTTCACATATCATGTGTGGATATCTCTAGGGGAACTCATGTTTGGGTTTTTTAGGTAAATAATATGAAAATTTCAATGGGGATTTAGATAATAAATCATGTTACAGTGTTAATTAAATAAAAATAATATTAAATTTTAAATTTATTAAGTTATTATTGTACATATATTTTTATTTTATTCAACTAACTCACTTAACCCCTGTATTTTTCATAGTACATACTTTAAAAACATCATGTTTCAAAAGAAACATATTTTATTTTCATCTATAAAAGGGAACCCCTCTACCATTTCCAAACCACTTGGATTATTATTATAACTCTACTAATGTTTCTCCCCTAGAATCCTTTACTATGTTTTGGGGATTTTAGTCTAAAGTATATGTCTCATGGACTTAAAAACAAATAAGGAAATTATGTGAGGAATTGATCTCATCAAAGTTGTTAATTATCATTCAAGTCAGTAAAAATTTAATGAAATGTGTTTATCCATCAACAATATCACTTTTAGGTTCGAATTAATTTTTATCACCCATTATTATCTTATTTATAATTTAAATCGTATTTATATATAATAATATATTCCTACCATTTTTATCATATTATTTCATTTTAGTGTCTATTTATGTTTACTATGTATGTATAAATGTATTATTTTCCAATTTATAATAAATTATATTACATTCCCATTAATTGATATATAATATTATATATTGAATATGTATAGTCCTATGATAATATATTATTCTATTTTCCCTTGATTTTAAGGTTTTTCAAGTCCTCCTCCAATTCCCTGTTTGATTGATCCATAATACCTTATAAATTACAATGTTTATAATATACCTACCTTTTGTATTTCTCTTCAAATTTTTGAAAATATGTATCCATTTTTTATTTCAATTTTTGTTATGAACTTATAATTGAAATACAAATAAACCCTTATTTATGGATATGTTTGTATTTAAAATTTCTTTAACTATTTCACACTTCCTTCCAATTAAATATTTTTATTTTTTATAAAAAATAATTTTATGTTTTTAGGGTAACCCTTGAGAAATCACACAAAAAATACATGTCAATTATGTTATATAATAGATTAGAACACCATTATAAATTTTATAAAATAATTAACTCCTGAACCTTTTGCGCGTTTCTCTCAATATAAAAAATCACCATTTATGGTGTCTTTGAAGAAATTAGCTATCTTTTCCTAGGTCATGATAATATATTCTATATTGATATTCCCTTAAACAAACCCACATATCAAAAATACCACTTTTGTTGATCCATGAGTTTTTTCCTTATTTAGGTTGAGTTGTAGTTTTCTTTAATGAATTATATTGTAATTTTCCAATGGGGAATTCATGGTCAACACCTCTACCAAAATATCTTCCAGGAAGTGCATTAATTTATGAAATTTAATTTCTATCTAACTTACAAATTCCCATGTGATCTATTATTTGTTGGATGACCCCCAAGTATCCTCCTAAGAGTGGATTACTATGCCATCTTCTTAATTTATCTGGTCTATATTTTCCCTAGTTTCAATATATTTTGGAATATATTTGGTTGGAATATCATTTATTCATTGTTCCACCATATCCATTGGGAAACCCTCCATCCACCCAATTTTCAAATAAATGAGATCTTTTCTAATTTATGGTACTTCATCTATTATATCTAATTATTTAACAGGGATAAACATCGAGTGGATTGGGACCCTGATCTGTCCTCATCTATCTAATGAGCATTGACATGGGATGGATAGAATAATCCTTTATATTTTTTTTATATTATTTAATAGATAAAATCCCATATCTATTTCACTCTATTTTGAATTATTTCACCAAATTTAAAGTGTTTTGTTTCTAGATATTACTATTCATAGTTAGAGTAGACCTTTACAGTCTCATATAGCCTTTGTGACTTCTTTGTAGATGCAATATAAATCTCTAGAGGAGATTGATATACTTTCTTTTATTGTACATACTTACCATTGGGTTTATTACATTTTAATTTTGAATTTTGTGCTACCCATACCTTAGAAAGCTTACTACCCATAATATTTTCACCTAGAAACTAAAATATATTGTTCATCGTGAACTCAACATCCATATCCTATACATGAACCTTAGCACTAGAAATTTTTTCCCCTTATATTACATAATTATTTTCTATACCGGTAGATCTATATTGGTATTAATTTCTGAGAAGAATGAGGTTCTCAAAAAACATTTGACCATATGGGTCCAGTACATAGGTCACCCCATCTACAAGAATAAACTACATAGTAGTAGAACCTATAGCCAAGCTTGGGGGAGTATTCAATGAGGCATTCCCTATATCATATGCATAGGTCTCAAAACACACTATCCTACATGGCCCACCCCCACCAACCAAAGATTTACCACTTTGAAGAGGATTATGAGTATCATTATTCATCCCCTTTTCACTCAATTATATAGTCCAAGATACCTTAGGGAAGAAACTATTTATTAATATATGCATAATGCAATGATTTTTGAAGGTGTACTAGTCCGTTTCATTAGGATAAATAATCACTAACCATTTATGAAACATCTCGTACTAACTCATTATCTTGGGAAGATGAATAAATATTACCAGCCATAGGTGACAGACCCAAGAAATGAAATACTACAAATAAAGGACATTGTATGAGGAAAATGATAGTGGATGATTTTACATTAAATATAAATCAACTTTGCAAAAAAAATAAACATATAATTGTTCTATATAGTCCCTGAAAAGGAATAATAAAGTCCAAAGTAAAACCAACATAAAAAATATAATTTTAAAAATGAAAAAAAACAACTGGTAAGGAATGAATAATGATAAGAACCAAAGATGCCCATTTTAAATCTTCTCATGTAAATCCTAAACTATCTCCAAGATCCAAATTTACATGTCCTTCCCCAAATATCTAGGTTAATCACTAGAGAATTAATATACATTTCCCATTACAATTACCTAATAGATAAAATTCCTAAAAACATGGAAGTTCCCATGAAGGGGATGAGCATAAAATCAGTGGGAAATCCCTCAAGACTTCCCAACCAATGCACTAAGACAAGAACTATTTGACTCATTCTTTTATAGTAGTTTAGATGCATCTAAAATATTTTATATTAAAATCATAAAAATTTTCCATTGAAATAACTATATAAATATTTTAACCATTTCTCATTATTTTACAAAACTATTCACATGTTTCCTCTCACACAAAAATATTCCAAGTGATAGTTCAATAATCATGAGTGGTCTATTTTCAAACCCATTAGTCATCAAAAGGATACTAATATCCAGGTGATGTAATAGAACATTACCATTATATAGGGCCACATTCATAAGATGAACTCATGAAAAAAATGAAAAATCCTATTCTGAATTCCAATTCACATTAAAACAATTGCCTCTTGATGACATTTCATCACACAACTTATATGCATCAACCAATACTTTTATTTGATAACATTAATAATAAAATTTGAAACCAAATGGGTTTTCATTAATAATAACACAATGGTTTTCCAAAAATTTCAATTAAATATATATATCAAAACTAATCATTCATGTTCTACCATGGAATATATTAGATACAATGCACATACCTCTCTACAGATGGTGAAATTTAATAATAACACTTTGATAATTTATATCAGAGTCACAATATATTCCCTTAAATAGATTAAATCATATATATTAAATATTCCAATAAGAGAACATAGATATATCCATAATGTAATATATCAATGGTTATTGAATGGAGGATCAAAGTTGATTTAAGAAGAATAGGAAAGAACAATAAATTAATAATGATTATGGATCTCCAATGTGATTTGATTCAAAAAAATTTGTATCTAGATTGAAATTAATCACCTCGGGATCTTAAAGAGGCAGAGGGATTTGATACCTTGGGATATTATGTGAGAAATCAGGGTTTGGGGGATTAAATTTTAATTAAAACACAAATTATAGGGTGTAAAATATATGTCGCATGGTTATGTTACATGATTTTTTAAACTGCGCATGAACCATTCACATGCTACTAGATATTCCATGTAGTATCTCGGTTTGGTCTGCATATTTTGAAAAAACATGCACCAACCTTGAGGGGATAATATCTCATGCTCATACCCCCCAGGGTTGGATCCCACAGTAATATATACTATGTTCCAAACATTATTTTACCTTTTTTTATTACATGGATTCATTTTGGAACTTACATGGTTTGGAGAAAACATGTTCCAAACATGATCCTTCCCAGTGAACCTTAAAAAATGTTTCACAGTTTCTTAGATGTGGTGAAGAGCTTCTACTAATCATGTACAATCCATGAACCTATACAAACACCTCCAAAACTATCCAACCCACCTCAAACCAATATAAACATATCCCATGAATTATATAAGAAAAAAATACATTAAACAACAGTAAATTACATGAAACTATGGGTGTCACATTCTATACACTATTGTGTATTCTATGCGTATGATGTATAAAAATATTTTTGGTATGGAAGAGCTTGTTTCATTACTCTAACGGTTCATTTTCACGCTCCCAAATTTCATTATAGACTTGGCCATTATTCTATACAACCCATACTAAATCAATACCATTACCATTTAAGATATTCTCTTGCCTATAAAAAATCTATATGAGCACATAAATCAATGTAGCATCTGGTTCATGATCAATATGGTCCCATCAAATTAGATGGTCTAAATTAGGGTTATACATCTTCAATTGATATATATGTAACACTTTATTCACATAACTAAACGTTGGTGGTAAATAAAATTGATAAGATTAATACCCTACTCATTCAAGTATCTCAAAAGGGATAATGTGCCATGGAGAAAACATTACCTTCTTACCAAAATGATGATTTTGTAGCCTTGTAGATTTTCTCATGAAAACATAATCAACCACCTCAATTGATTACGTTCACTTATGATGAACAAAATTGGATTTTAGATGATTGTGAACTATCTTTATTCTATTTATGATCATTATAATATTATCCAATGTTTTTTTGTAGAAATATTAGTCTCATATGCAAAGTCTCACATGTTTCTACCCAAAAAATTAGAGAACAAAAATGTGGGTCATACAATGCATTAAAAGGAACGATATGTGTCAAGGCTGAATATATATTATTTTATAAAAACTATTGCATATGATCCTACCATGGGCCTCCAAAAACAATAAAACTATCCCAAACCATGTATTCCAATATTTAGATCTTCTGTTAATATATGATCATGGTTAATTGGGTTAGAAGGGCTTACTGTAAGGAAATCGAAAACTGATATGTAAAATAGTGACCCCTTCAGACATAATTAAAAATGGAATGCCATGAATTATTAACATTTTACAAATGTAGAGTTTTTATTTGTCTTCCAACATATTGGATTCAGGAATAGGGATAATGTGAGATGACTTCGTGAGTTGATCTACGATTACCCATATGGAATCATGTATTCAAACAATTTTAGGATAGCCTTTCTCAAACCCCATAACAATTTTCACTCATCTTTTTAGGGGATTTGGTATGTAGAGAGACATACCAGCTGATCTTTGATGCTCCACCTTAACCTGATGATAGGAGAGGCATCTCAAAACAAACATTTCCACATTCCTTCTAATGACATCCAACTATGACTATCATAGTAGTGATTTTTAATTATTCTTTATTTCCAGTTGAATACACATCTAGAGTAGTGGTACATATAAAGATGTTATTCATGATAGGTTGGATGAACTATTATATGATCTGTAAACTAGAACAAAAATTTACCATATAGATTGCATTCTTCAATGCTCTCCCCACCATTTATTTGTGACCTAAATGTCATACATTCTAGATCTGATGTATGATAATCATTAAACTACTAAACTAGATGAGGAACACGTGAAAATATAATGATGTTTACAATTTCACCTTGATAAAAACACTCTTGATGCATATCTGCTATGACCGACATTTGATTTTGTGGATCCAAATCCTATTTATCTAGCAGATATATAACTTCCCACTTAATGTTTTAGCCACATGGTTCCATTTACCCTACGTATACATAAAGTCAAAGTCAAATATTTTATGATATTACAACCATCTTCATTTCCATATATTCAAAACCCTTTGTGAGAAAATGTGATTCAAACTCTTATGATTCGTAAACTCCCTAAATTTATCATCAAAAATAAAATGAGTCCAATTCATCAAAGAGTGTACTATAACAGTTAATTCTATATCATGTTTCGGGTTGTTATTCTGAAGAACCAATAACATCCATGATCCATAAGAAACAATATGATCTATCTGTATGAGATCAAAGCCTAGCCTGTATGATGATGTATCACAATAGAATGCATACCCTTTTCTGAAAATTCTTAATGTATGGATTGGTTCTTATATAAGTCAAGCCATAAACTCGTGGAAGGATTATTGGAACTCATTAATCAATTTTATAGGAACCAAAATTGCTTTTAAATCCGTTATTGTTGACGTGGTATGTGAATATCATGAAAGACATTCCAAAAATATCCCACTAAGAAAAGGAAACTACACATATAAAAGGAATTCATTAGTGTTATATAGGAAATAACCAATTATATCTTCTCAGTATCTAAAAAAATTTTCTTTAAAAAATGAAATGACCTATAAAAAATACCTCTTGTATTCAGAAATCATACATAGAAATCTTATAAAAAAGGTGATGCTCCCGCAAGATACCTAACGCTATATCTATGTATTGTTCACAATGGGCCTTGGTTATCTAATATTCTTTTATATCACCAATTAAAACCACTATAATGGAAAAAATATAATTTTTAAAGAACTGATAAATCAATTACATAAAAACTAACATTGTATTCATTGTACTAAAGGGAATAACCAGATAGTCCTAAAGTCTATAATGTCTCCAAAACAATGTTTCTGATAAATCCACCTTTCGTAACTGGATTTGATGTTGGAATGATCATAATTAAATCACATATAACTATCAGGATCCACAAAATAAGAAAAATAGATCATTAATTCATGGATGATGATATCAATTATTTATCAAAACAATGTTGAGATTATGATAATATATGAAAAACCAAATAGTTTTATCCCCTTCTTTTAAAAAAATAAATGGTGCTAACCATGTGAATGTACCTAGGAAAATGAACCCTTTACATTCTGATTCCACTAGATAAAATATAAATTCCATCGGTTACTTTTTATAAGATAGAATTGAAATAGTACGGGTCCCTGGTAGTTGTTCAATCATAAACTCCACTTCACATTCACGTTGTGACCATGAGAAATTGTCAGGAAAGACGTCAAGAAACTGGTCAACAATAGTGGGAAAAGATCTGTTTTTTATCTTATCAACTAAATATATTGTAACTTCTACCAACTAGTATGATATAGTCCAAATAATCAGTATTAAAGGTCCTACTCCACTGGTATTCAATATCAAATCTCCTTTTAAGATATTATTAACACCATCTAATGATATGAAACTCATTTTCCCATCATAATAGTAGATATGGAATTTTGATGTCGTTATCCAATATGTTCTCAAAATCAAGTTGTAGATGTCCCAATAAATAATATATAATTCCTATACCAATTGAACCCTCATCTATATTCATCATACATAATGAACCCATAAAATTTTAACACACATGTTTTCCAAGGGCAGTTTTTGGTTTCAAAATATATGGAATTATTTTAATATTTAAATAGATAAGATCAATGATACAACAATCAAAAAATTAGTGGGATTCACCCTTATAAAAAAAGTCATGCATAATTGTATAATTCCCAAGAATAGTACCTCACATCATCAATAGTCTAGATTAATAATTCATGATCACCTATTTAGAACCATAAAATTACATAGTCATTATCCCATTATCTTTATTTCTCTACTGACATAGCATAGCTTGAAGATTCAGGTATTTATAAAATCACCTTTGTTCACTAATTCTAAGGTTGTTATTTATTTTCAGGACATCTTCCAATAAAATCATAGTATTTTTGAGATACATAAGATGTGTCCCCAACACTACGATTTTGTGTTCTACAACAATAACACTTGATATGTCCCATCTAGTTATAATTATAAAATTACCTTGGTGGTTCCATATAATATTAATTTATATTCTCAAAGGA
Organism: Viscum album; assembly: GCA_963277665.1. Lineage (NCBI taxonomy): Eukaryota > Viridiplantae > Streptophyta > Magnoliopsida > Santalales > Viscaceae > Viscum > Viscum album. The sequence continues at coordinate 1,559,000,661 of OY728160.1, forward strand.
ACTACAGTGGAAACATCCCTGCATAATTTTAGGTCAAGTATGAAATTTTGATGATCCCATGGTATGGTTCTGGGACACACCGCCACTTTTGAAGTGGGTTCCCCTTTTCCTCTTATTTCTATCATTGATGTTCCCACTTATTCCCCTAGGAAAAAACATTTCCCCTAAAACTATATTTATATATATATAACTTTATTCTGAAGCAAAATTATTTTACATATCCTTATAGTTTGTAATAAAAAGGGTGGAAATCATTGAGTGAATTTCCGATCGTATCTGAGACTGAAAGATACATGGATTAAAGGACAAACATGTGGCTACTTCTAGTGGGAATAAAACTATATTCATAAAAATAGATGTGTTCTCATTCACCGAAAGATTATATTTCATTAAACATAAAAATTACACTATTCCTATGATCTAAAGGTCTGAGGAGTGAATGGTATATTGAAAAATTATTCAAAATCATCGCTTATATTCACATTGTCAAACATAGCCTAAAAATATAAATCCCAAAGTTGGTATGAAATATTCTCAAGTATGTGTGTATCCAACATGACTTTAATATTGAATGGTGTTCATGGAAATCAATGATTTGATTCCTCCCTTTGAGCCAAGACACCACTATTTTAGGATAATAATCTACACAATAGATTGATGGATTCTGTTTTTATAACATAAAGATGTGACCTACTTGTTGAGAATCATCATTCTAGTTTTCTCAATTTATGACTTGAAATTCATGAATGATTCTATAGATAAGTAGTTGGTTCAGTTATTTCTCATGACTAACCACATTTTCTACTACCTTTTTTTGGTTGATTCTTATGATTTCTACGTAGTTCCATTTTCTATAAATTAAAACAATTCCATTTAATCTTAATCAATATAAATTGAAGGATTTGAAACTGAAAACTACCATATCAACAAATATTAGAACTGTTCTTTTCAAATTCCTACAATTGTTTGTATTTTTACTATTTATCATAAAGTATAAAATCAAAGATGATCAATGGAGTCCAAATGGGGTGTATTACCCCTAATTCATGGTATGAGACTCTTATTAACTAATCCCACAATGATGAGATGAAAACCCACCAAGAAGTGTCTTAATAAAATTATGTACCCAAAACATCCTTCTAACTTGAATTTCAATATAAAAATATTTTTCATTTATTTTTAAAGTAATAAGTTTTGCGTTCTGAAATTTCTCTCATTTTGTTAGACTCACCTGTTTTGATAATCCCAAATCATGTTTCATTTATGTGATAATTAGTATTATATTATAGAATCATCATGTCATTAATATTTATAGTTTCTATATAGTGATACCTATGTATTTTTAATCACATTATTATATTGTTTAAGCTTATAGTGGAAAATTTATCAAAGTAAAGAAAGGTCATAGATTATGGTCACCGATGAAAGGTCACCGATGAAAGGTCACCAATAGAAAGGTCACTAACAAAGGTCACCGATGAAAGGTCATCGGTGAAGGTCACCGATGAAATTTCACCACTGAAAGTTCACTGATAGAAAGGTCACTGATGAAAGGACACCGATATAAAGGTCACCAATAAAGGTAACCTATGAAAGGTCATCGATGAATGTCACTGATAGAAAGGTCATCGATGATGGTTTCCATTGAGAAGGTTACCGCTGAAGGTTTCTATTGAGAAGGATACAGCTACTAGTCTACTGATGCTCACTCGTCTACTCCATACTTTTAAAATTATTAACATTATTCTAACAATCATATTTTCTAAATTTAATTATTCTAAAATTAATAAATGCTGATTATAGACATATCAAGAGACTGTATCTTGGGATAGTATGAGGTACGAGGAGGAATTCACATGGTTTACTTATTCCTTTTGTCAGACCTCAAATATAAAATATAAGACTGAGGAAGAAAAGAAAAATCCACAAAGATCCCATGTGAATTGTGTAAAGACAGAGGAATGCATGAGAAAGATATTACTCACTAGATAAAAGAGAACATAGAAGAACCATCCAGCACTTACATTATGAACCCATGAACTTCAAGAAGATCATTTTAGGAGAACAAATTCAAGGTTATCTTCTGTGCTTCATCAACTGTCTATCAGCTCAAGAACAAGAACACTCAGTACCTGAAAGCTAGAACCTGGAGTTGTGATGCTCTGTTTTGAGGACATCTTCCAGAGAAAAACTCAAACTGGAATTTCGTCACTCCAAGGACTTAAGAGCTGAACTACAAACACATAGAGCTTTCTAAACTAAATATTATACAATTATCTCTATTATGTTCTTTTATTTTTCATTTCGAATAAGTGTGTGTGATTTTCTGTTACATTCACTATCTCATGTGCTTGAACTAGAGGATACTAAAAATCCTCTCATAAATCTCCACTTATACCTTTTTCCCACGTATAACTATAGAAAAGACTGTGTGTGGTCTATATTGTTTATTTTTTCCACAAAGAACTATGGTAGAGGGTGTGAGCCCTGGAAATTTTTTGAAAACTGTTGTAATGCCTGATACAGGCTGTGTGTCAAGTTTATTGTTAATATAAAACTCTTGTTGGAAAGTGATACCAATTGGAGAGGATTTATTATCGTCTTGAGACTGAACGTATTCTTTAACTTTTCTATGTTTTAATTTTTTGTAATACTCTATTTTTCTATTTTTCCATTGCTTATCATTTCAAAAATAGATAACTGTTTTCATTTTCTCTGATAGTTAGTTCGGGTTAGTGTGTGTATGTTTTTAATTTAGTAAGCATGTTTCAAAAGTTAAAGTAGTGTTTTACACTAATTCAGTTGAGGACTAATCATCCTTTGAGAAACATGTTGAACAACTAAACATTTATATCTCAATTTCCTTAATTAATTGGTCCGTTTAAAAATTGGGGGATCTTTATCATAATGTTTTTAATAGAAATTTTAAGTAGGAACTCAATTCACCCCCCCCCCCTCTTGAGATTCCACTCCGACCAAAATTTGGTATCACAAGATTAAAGTTTTATTGATACTATCTGAACTGTTGGGAAAGATGTAAAATTCTTTTCAACTGTGATTTTAGTTATATCTTAAAGATCTTAAAATTTCTTTCATATCTAAATTTTCAGTTCTATAAAATTCTAATTAACAATGGATTATGGAGTTTAGGGTTCTTCTACTAATAGGACACATTTCATTAATAGTAATAACTATGCTCGGTGGAAATTAATGATTAAAATGCATCTATATAGTATGGGTCCTGAAATCTGGGACACAATTCAAGAACAACATGCTTTTCCTCTTACTGCTAGGGACACATGGTCTCAATTGACTAAAGTTGCATACAAAAACAACTATAATGAGAAGAATACATTGTACTATTCTCTAGGTGACGAAGAATTCAATAGAATATCTACCTGTAAAACTGCTTATGAAATTTTGGATACTTTGGATGTTTCTCACGAGGGAACCACCAATGTTAAAGAAATGAAATTAAAAACTTATACTTTTAAATATGATAGTTTTAAAATGAATCCTAATGAATTTATATATGAAATGTATCTTAGGTTCAATGAAATAGTAAATACAATGAGTCTTCTTGGAAAACCAATGGACAGCAAGGATTAGATAATAAGGTTTCTTTGATGCCTACCTGAAAGATGTAGAGGACCTTCTGTTTCTATCCGAGAATCTTGTGACATAGGCAAGCTACCAGTGAATGAACTAATTGGAAAACTTGTGATGTATGAAGAAGAGATTAAGGTAAATCAGGTAGCAAATGAAGAATCAAGAAATTAATCTATAGCATTCAATACTTCTACCGTCAAGAGAAAAGATAAAGAAAAAGTTCAAGATCTTGTAGACACTTACACTAGTGAAGACTAAGACTCTGACAGTGATGATTAGAAGGCTCATATTTCTAGGATATTCAAGAAGTTCTACCATTAGAATAAGTTCTCTAGAAAATAAAACTATAAATGAAGCTTTGATAGAAAAGTTCAATGGAAAAAGGGAAGAAAATGGAATCACAATACAAATGAGATAGTCTATTATGAGTAAAAACGAAATGGCCATGTGAAGGCTGATTACCCCAAGCTGAAATTTAAGAATAAATATTAATATAATGGAAAGGGACATAAAAACCCTATGAAATATACTTGGATTTCTTTAGAAGATAGCTCCAGTGGATCTGACTCTTCTGATATTGAGAAGAACAAACACCAAAACCTATGTTTCATGACAGAAACATTTGAGGTAATACCCAATTATCCTATACATAATGCTTATTATTCTAGGAATGAAATTGAATCAAATAATGATGAGAATATGAATAAGGATGAACTATTTGAATATAGTGGAATGCTTGTGGATAACATTAATGAACTCAACGATAAAATTAAATTATTGGAAAGACAATATGATTAAAATGCTAATTATAAGTCAGATTTGGATATTGATAAAGAAAAATGTTCTCATCTATTAAAAGAAAATACTGAACTTAAATGACCAAATAAGCATTTAAAAAATGGATCTTGAGATTTTTACTGCAGGTAGAGATAACTTGACTCCATTTCTAGGGAAACATATTGCTCTAAAATATACAACTAGTTTAGGATATCAACCAGGACAGAGAAGTATTATTATAAATAAATTTATTCCAAAATCTAGACACTTCACTACTAGTTCTGGTTTTGGACCATCTTTTTAAAAACAATTTTCTAAAGTACCTAACAATGTATTAATTTCTCAAAAAATATCTGTTGATTATAAGAAACCTGTGAGACAAGTATGGGTTCCTAAACATTACTTTCTATCCTCTCTGGACCTAAGAAAATTTGGGTACTAATGTTACCCTACAATTAATCTGTTTTGTAGGGAAATTGTTTAAGGAGCTCCTGTAAAACTCTATGGTACATGGATAGTGGATTTTCATGACCTGTGACATGATACTATTCATGCATCAAGAGCCTAATTAGTGTTTATGGTGGACATGTCACATTTGGTGATAATTTTAAAGTAAAGATTGTCGTATTAGGCTAGATTGGTAACTGTAATACTGTATTAATTTCAAAAGTACTTTTTTATGTGTTAAAGTAAAATCTACTTAGTATCACTCAGTTTTGTGATGATGGAATCAATGTTAAGTTTTAAAATGATTCATGCAATGTTTTTAATTCTAAAAATGATTTAATATTCACTGCTCTTAGAAAGGAAAATATATATGTTGTTGATTTAAACTCTTTAGCTATGCAAAAATTTTCTTGTTTAAATGTGTTTTATAAGGAATCTTGGTTATGGCACAGAATATTAAGAAAATTCAATGTGTACTCACTTAGGAAACTAACTAGGGAATTTTTATTTATAGACTTACCTAATTTATAATTCCCTCAAGGAAATGTTTGTAATCCTTGTCAAAAAGGATAAAAATCACAATGTTTTATTCAAACCAATGATATAAGTTTCTCCTATTCAACTGCTTGAGTTGGTTCACCTGGATTTGTTTAGACCATCTAGAGTATTGAGTTTAAATGGGAAGCACTATGTTTATGTTCTAGTAGATGATTGTTCTTGATATACTTAGGTATAATTTCTAGCTCAAAAAATTGAAGCATGTTCTAAGTTTATTAAATATTCCAAGTCTGTAGAAAATCTTAGTGGTCTTAGAATTAAGACCTTGAGAAGTGATCATGGCTGTGAGCTAGAAAATCAGAAATTTGAATATTTTTACTCACAAAATGTCTATAAGCACAATTTCTCTACTCCTTGAACACCTCAACAAAATGGAGTTGTAGAAATAAGAAATTGGACACTTCAAGAGGTTTCCCGAAATATGTTAAATGAGTATAATATCCCTATCTATTTTTAGGTTGAAGCTATTAATACATCTTGTTACATCACCAATAGAGTCTTGACTAGAACTATTCTTAAGAAAACCCCTTATGAGCTCTGGAATAATAGGAAGCCAAAGCTTAATTACTTTAGAGTTTTTGGTTTCCAAGTCTTTATCCTTAGAACTAATGATAATCTTGAAAAATTTGCTTTTAAGAGTGATGAAGTAATTTTCCTAGGTTACACAATATATAGTAATGATTATAGAGTATTAAATAAGAGAACCAAATTTGTGGAAGAATTAGTTCATGTTAGATTTGATGAGACGGATCCACATGAACCCAAAACCTCTCTTGAACATCTTGGGGAAGATATGTCAATTCTGGACCGTAATGATAAAGATAGTGAACCTTTAGTGAAAATGTAAAAACCTAGAAATTCCATGTAATTTTTTTAAACTTACATGGGAATTTTATGAGTCTATGAAAACTGATGGCGTATGATTCTGAGGCCCGGAGTGCCCAGAATGAATTTTTGAACTTTTGTTCAAGTACATTCAATAAACGTGGGAGTGGTTTTTTCTAAATTTTGAAACGGTGCATAGAATTAAAATCTAATGACACCGTTGAACTCGCAGCACCGATATTTGCTAAAGGAGACTTTCACCTCAATGGCAGTTGGTCGAGGATGAGAGTTAATTTTTGGATTTTTTATGGAAATAATAGAATAAAATAATTTCATATTTTATTTTATTTGTTGTAACCACTTCGTGTGGAAGATGAGAACTGGGGACTTCCAGACGTTAACCTCCCATGAGAGGTTATGGTGGTAGGGACCACCTGAGCTTAACCTCCCATGAAAGGTTATGGTGGTGGGGACCACCTGAGGCCTAACCCTCTTAAACTCCCCTCTTAATGAGGGATAAACCACTCAAATCCCTCTTTAATGTGGAGGATGTGCTTACTCCCCATTAAGTATGCCAATGCACCACATTGATTAACCCAATTTGAATTTTATGCCAACAAACATAATAGATCACTTAATCAATTATTTTGGGGCTATTATTTTATTTTGGTGGAATTGGGAGAGGAGGAGCTTTGGGAGAAAAGCTCTTCAAAGAAGAACGCCTCTCCTTCGATGAATTCTTCTCCAAACTCCGTTGAAGGATCTTCAACAACGCACGAACCAACAGTCGAGGAAAACACTGACGAAACTGAAATCCATCTTTTCCCAACTATTCATCTTCTTCCTCGTGACCTCGTCAATGAAAAACCTGAGGTAGGGGTTTGTTGTGAATGATTTTATTTACCCATGTTCTTCCCTTCTAAAACAAGGAATGCAGATCAACTTTCTAACTAGTTGATCTGCACAAGATTTCTTTTGCGGGTTTAGGGAATAATCATTGAGGGATGGTTTGAAGTTATTCATTCTTATTTATGTTGATACACCTACTACCACCATAACGCAGGGCATGGGCAAAAAAATGGCCCAACCCCTCCAAAACTCTTATGTTGTTTTGTGGTGTTGAACGTGATGAAGGTGACGGTGCAATGACACCGCCCCATGGAAACCGTCGCCTCACGACCTCTGCATCCTTGCAGTGCCCCCACGACTGAGTCGCTCCACAACACCCTTGGCCCTCATGCCCCTCGGGTCCACCCTATGTGGCCCCGCCGTGCCACTTCCGATGTTTGATGCTCTGCCGCCGCCATCTGTCGAGTCCCCCCCGTCGCCTCGCGGTCAGACCATCGCCCCATGGATGGACCGCCAACCCGTAGACGTACCGCCACCCCACAGCCAGACCGTCGACCCACAGCCGTACCGCCACCCCGCAGCCGGACAGCCGGCCCATGGACGGACCGCCGCCCTCCTGGCCGAGCCACCCCGACCATGCCACCCTGCAGCCTCTTATCGTTTGCGGCCGAACCCCATGGCCCCTCATGGCCTGTCAGACCGCCCAGGAGGTTGGGCCACTCAGCATGGGTCGGGCCTCCTAGCACTGGTCGGGCCGAACCCAACGGGCTGGGCCAGACCCAGCGGGTCGGACCAAGTTTACCCAAACCCAGTCCCACTATGACATATTTACTTTCTTTTGGCCATAACCTTGTAACCAGACGTCTGTTTGACGAATCGCCAGTGGTGTTGGAAATTTTGGAGTGAGTCGGTCCCTTTGAGTATACCCCCACTAGATTTTTGAATTAATATGGGGAAATTTCCTGTTGGATCAAACATGAATCCAACCGGGCCCCTAGGTATAAATGTCTAATAACTCACAGAACTAGCCTCTGATTGACGTGCCATATATTACATTGAGACCCTTATGATGTGACTGACCTTTGAGATACTTCTTCGTGAGACTTCGTGAAAGTTAGAGTATCTACCAATAGCTTGTGGAGTGGATCCTCTCGGAGACGAGTGAGCATAGTGCGGGAACCCAGTGGTTGGCTGAGACTTGACGACTACTGACCGTTTTGACTCTGAGTGACTTGACAGGCCCAGTGGGGAGCACCTTGGTGACGAGGAAGACCCACGGAGGGGATCACCTTGGTGATGCAGCATACCCACGGTACTTGACATGAGGAGTACCTCAGCAGGCCTCGATGAGGAGTGCCTTGGTGATGCGGCAAAACCATGGTGGGGAATGCCTTGGTGACGCAACAGACCCACATTACTCGACAGGAGAAGTACCTCAGCAGTCCAAGGTTACTGGGAAGCACCTTTATGTGATGAGGCAGGCCCACAGTACTCAATAAAAGAGGAGTTCTCCAATATCCGAGGTGTTTGACAACGTGATAGGGAATGTTACATGTTACTACCTCTAGAATAAATACAGTTGTGAGCTGAGTCAGTAATCTTGTGTTTTCCTCATGATTGAGATTAATTACTTGATAACTTAGTTATATATATGAGAATATACCTAAGTAAGGTTATCTGTTGATTTCATACTTTTGGATTTATCCTTGATTGTTTTTTTTTGAGACCTAGAGGGTCTCAGGGTCCCTACTGAGTGTTGTTATACTCACCCCTGCATGGGATATACCAACACCTTGTTGTGTTGGATGCATATGATGAACAACGCTGACTGAGGCTGAGAGTACCAGGACTGGATGGTACCTAGAGTTGGACCATATAGCATGTCAGTACACAGAGGAGATGGGTGGACATGGAGTGTTGTGCATGTGATATGTACCTACCCTTCAGGTAGGAACCTCGGAGTACGTTCTAGTAGCTCTCTTTTCTCCTTCTTCAGTTGTATTGTATTTCATTTGTAATTTTACCCTTTATTGTTGGGATTTTATTCTGGCCTCTTTTTACATTCATCGCTATTTTGGTTATATAGTTTTCTTGTGTTTGTATATTTCTCTATTCTTGGTTACGTGAGTTTATTGGTTATAATGGAAATACCTTCCAATTTTTAGGGAAAATGCCATTCGGTGCTAGTCACCAGCCCCTAGCCTATAGAAGGCGGGCTTGGGGTAGTCATGACATGGGCTCCAGGGTATGGGTCATGAAAAATTGGTATTAGAGGAGTTGATTCTACATATGTACTAAGACTCTGATATTTTCTATAAATCCATAGTGTTAAGGGTAATGAGTGCGTTTTTCACTTCGTGGAGTCTAGTGTTGTTGTAGTGGCCAACGTATTCATACACCAGGACCCTGACTTCTGATTTCTGACTCTGTGCACAAAAACACTGATTGTGTGTCTATTTTCAAGAGTTTGTGCTAGAGACTCTTCACATGGGGCATACAAGAGCTACTTCATCTATAGCAGGGCAACGTGACTGTGGCTTAGTACTCAGCGAGGTTCACTGACCTCTCATGCTACTCCACATATATGGTGTAGGACCCATTCTTTAGGTCTCAGACCATTGAGCAGGGGCTCAGGCGGGAGATCAGGTGTTTTATGATCTCACTCATCATCCTGACGTAGGAGGGGGTGTTAGAGAGCGCCCTCTTAGGGGACATTTTCCTTACTGAGTACTCACCAGCAGCAATACCCACTACCAGTCATCATGTAGCGGAGTCTTCTGCAACTAGCAGCAGATAGACTTCACAGAGGTCCAAGAAGACCAGACTTATATGTGGACGACTGCATGACTCAGGATCAGTTGTGCGGGGAACCTGAGGCTGAGCCAGTCATTCTAGAAGCGGGAAGTGTTTCACATTCGGTGGGCAGGGTCACATGGCTCGTGACTATCCGACCCACCATACGGATGATCAGAAGACAGTCGAAGGACCACCCAGGCAGAGACAGAGATTCGACTGAGGAGGTCCATAGGGAGCAGGTGGATGTGGTAGAGGAGCTGGCCAAGCATCTTTCGATGGGTGACGATTCAATATGTTACCGTCACCACCACCAGGAGGTCCACTCCGACCGAAGGGAGTAAGTGGACAGTAGAGAGCTCATCTCTAGGCAGCTGAGGCCTATGATCACGGAGCTCTCGAGATTATACGAGGTATGATCTGTGTCTACTACGCCTTACTTATAGTACTTATAGACATGGGTGTCAGTCATTATTTCATTTCCACTACCCTCATTTGGAGCTCGGAGATTCTGACAAAGTTGTTCGCTCGATCCTTACGGCTAGAGACTTCTATACGAGTAGATTCGATGATTATGCACAGGTGCCGACAGTGTGAGCTTACTTTGAGATATGATAGATTCGGCTTGGATCTCCTAGTAGCAGCATCGAGGCCTTATGATTTCACCTTGGGTATAGACTGGTTATCTACATTCCATGATCAGATAGACTGTATTAGGCGCAAGGTGCGGTGTGTCCGCACGGATGGGACCAGGTTTATCTTCACCAGTGATAAGGGATCCTTCACAGTGAAGGATGGACTTACCTAGAGGAGAGTTCAGTTGATCACTCATTAGTTGGCTAGACTTACCCTCAGAGCTATTGATGTGGAGAGTCCGAGCTCTCCTGTAGTGGTGGACCAGTACGCGGATGTTTTCCCTGATGATGTCCCAGGTCAACCTCCTCTCAGAGAGGTGCACTTTTACATTTAATTTTACCCCGGGATGACATTGATATATAGACGAGCATATAGGATGGATCTCACAGAGCTTTGTGAGGTGCGGGTATAAATAGATGACTTGCAAGGGAAGGGATTCATCCAGCCCCGTGTTTCTCCCTGGGCAGCCACTATTATCTTCTCCAAGAAGGTAGATGGGAGCTTGAGTATTTTTGTTGACTATCAGTGCTTTAACAAGGTGACCGTGAATAAAAAGTAACCACTCCCAAGGATTGGAGACCACATTTATTAGCTTAAGGGAGAAATATGGTTCTCGAAGATAGACCTCAGATCAAGCTATCACGAGCTCAGTGTGCGATATGAGGATGTGCATAAGATAACCTTTAGATGTCGGTACGGCCACTACAAGTTCTTGGTTATGACATTCGGCATAACCAATACTCCAGCAGTGTTCATGGGACTCATGAATAGGATCTTTCAGCCATACCTTGATCACTTTGTGGTAGTCTTCATCGACGAAATACTGATCTACTCGGCTACAAAAGAGGATCATGCCTATCAACTGTAGGTAGTTCTAGACACACTCTGAGAGCACCAACATTATGGTATGCTCTCAAAGTGCCAGTTCTAGATCAGAGAGGTTCATTATCTGGGAAATTTCATATCGGAGGCTGGAGTTGTAGTGGATCTAATGAAGATTGAGGCAGTACTTGCTTCAGAGCCACCTAGGAGTTTGACGGAGGAATAACGTTTCCTAGGTTTGGATGGATACTACCGGAGGTTTGTTCTAGACTTCTCCAGAGTTTTAGCACCACTATCAGCATTGAAGAACAAGGGGAAACCCTTCGTTTGGTCGGATAAATTCCATCGGAGTTTTTAGAAGCTAAGGCAGAGGCTGACTAGTTCCCCCATCTTGAGGCTACCGGAGGAGGGCGTAGGGTATTTAGTCTACTACAACGCATCAGGGACAAGACTCGGATGTGTCCTGATGCAGAAGAGACTGGTGATCACATATGGTTCTCAATAGCTGAGATAGAACAAGCAGAACTATGCTACCCATGAGCTGGAGTTAGCAGCAGTGGTCTTCGCCTTAATGAAATGGAAACATTACTTGATGGGCGAGCGTTTTGTAGTGTACTCTGATCACCAGAGTCTCAGGAATATCTTTTCTTAGAAGGAACTAAACCCGAGACAATGACGTTGGCTTGAGTTCCACCTAGATTATGACTTCGAGATATTCTATACACCTAGGAAAGGGAACATTGTTGCAGATGAACATAGCATGAGATCTGGTTTACAAATGCTAGGCGAGGCGATGGAGAAGCGGGTTGCTTTGCAGATACCCTGGGTAGATAGAGATGGATCAGCTTTCCTTCAGTCTCTTACAGTCACTCCCCTACTTCTGTAGTGAGTCAAGGAGGCACAGCATGGGTACGTTGACTGCAAGACACGACGTGCTTAGATATCCACATGACAGGCACCGGATGGATTTTTTGATGGTGGGGAGCACATCATCCTCTTTAGAGGACGTAAAATGGCACCAGTTTCACTTTAAGAAGAATTGGTGTGGGATTTCCACACATCCACTCTAGCGGTACATCCAGGAGTGGAAAAGATGTACCAGGATCTCTGATGACATCACTAGTGGCAGAGAATGAAGAATGCAGTAGTAGAGTTTATCTCTCGATGCCTCACTTGTCAGCAGGTGAAGGTGGAGAATCAGGTACCAAAAGGCTTGGTTCAACCTTTAGAGGCCCTAGAGTGGAAGTGGGATGAGATATCCATGGACTTCATGGCAGGACTTCCACGTACATCCAGAGGTCATGACTCTATTTAGGTGATCGTCGACCGACTCATCAAGTCGTCCCACTTCCTACCGAGCAGACAATAGGGTTCAGTAGAGAGCATGTGACGCCTCTATGTGAAGGAGATTGTGTGGCTACATGGAGTACCCTCTAAGATTGTCTCTGATCGTGATACACGTTTTACTTCCCGTATATGGATGGGGTTGTAGGAGCCTTTGGGACACAGCTTCGTTTGAGCACCGCCTTCCATCCTCAGATGAATGGCTAGAATGAGTTGACCACTCAGACCATCAAGGACATATTGTGTGCTTGTGTCCTCAACTTCAATCGCAGCTGGGATGATCACTTAACTTTTGTGGAGTTTTCATACAACAACAGTTATCACTCCACTATTGGGATGGCGCCTTTTGAGGCATTGTACAGACAACCTTGCAGATCACCTTTGTGCTGGACTGATCCAGGGGAGTCAGTACTAGTGGAACCAGAGATGGTACGGGCTACCACATAGAAGGTGCAGATCATCTAGGAGTAGATGAAGACTACACAGAGCAGGTATAAGTCGTATGCCGACAGGAGGTAGAGGCCTCTAGAGGTCGAGGATGGCGACCACGTCTTTCTACGGGTCTCACCCCGACGAGGTATACGGAGATTTGGCCGAGGAGACAAGTTATCTCCGAGATTCATCAGACCTTTTCTGGTCCTCAGCAGAGTTCGAGAGGTGTATTACCACTTAGATCGTCCACCTTAGTTGCAATAGGTGCACAAAATCTTCCATGTATCTCAGCTGAGGAGATACGAGCATTACTCTTCTCACATCATTGACCATGGTGATCTGGATATCGATGATGGGGAGACTTTTACGGTGGTTCCAGTAGAGATTGAGGATCGATAGTAGCAGGTCCTTTGTGGATGGTCGATACCACTAGTGCACGTTCTCTGGTAGCACGAGAACCTTAGGAGAGCACATGGGAGTGAGAGGCACAGATGCATTCTTAGTACCCCCTCTTTTTTCCTAATTTTGAGTAGTAGCTTATGGGGATGTAAAGCCCTAAGGTGGGGAGAATGTAAAAAACCAAAAATTCTTTGTAAGTTTTTTTTAAATTATATGGGAATTTTACGAGTCCGTGAAAATTGACAGCACATGATTCTGAGGCCCGAAGTGCCCGAAATGAATTTTGAAACTTTTGTTCAGGAACGTTTAGTAAATGCGCGAGCTTGTTTTTTTAACTTTTGAACTGGTGCTCAGAATTGAAATCTGAGGACACCATTTAACTCATAGCTCCGGTATTCACTTAAGGAGACTTCCACCTCAATGGAAGTTGGTCAAGGGTGAGAGTTATTTTTTGGGTTTCTCGTGGAAATAATAAAATAAAATAATCTCATATTTTATTTTATTTTTTGTAACCACAGCATGTGGAAGTTGAGTAGTGGGGACCATAAGACCTTAACCTCCCATGAGAGGTTACGGTGGTGGGTACCACCCGAGGCCTAAACAACTTAAACTCCCCTATTAATGAGGGATAAACCTCTCAATTCCCTCTTTAATGTGGAGGATGAGCTTCCTCTTCATTAATTATTCCAACACACCACATTGATTAACCAAATTTAAATTTTATGCCAACAAACATAATAGATCACTTAATCTATTATTTTTGGGCTATCATTTCATTTTGGTGGAATTAAGAGAGGAGGATCATTGGGAGAAAAGCTATACAATGAAGAACTCCAATGAGGAGTGCCTCTCCTTGGAAAAATTCTTCTCCAAACATTGTTGAAGTATCTCCAAAGACACATGAACCGACAATCGAGGAAAACACTGATGACACTGACATCCATCTTTTCCCAATGATTCGTCTTCTTCCCCATGACCTCGTCAATGAACAACTTGATGTTGGGGTTTATTTTAAATGATTTTATTTACACATGTTATTCCCTTCTAAAACAAGGAATGCAGATCAACTTTCTAACTAGTTGATCCGCACATGTTTTCTTTTGCGGGTTTAGGGAATAATCATTGCGGGAGGGTTTGACATTCTTCATTCTTATTTATGTTGAGTTGCCTGATACCACCATAATGTATAGGGATTGGGCCAAAAAATAGAGCCCGACCCCTCTGTAAATATTGTGTTTATTTGTGGTGTTGAACGCGATGAAGGAAACGACACAACGACACCGCCCTGCGGCCACCGACGCCTCGTGACCTCTGTGTCCTCATGGCACCACCATGGCCGAGCAGCTCCATGACCCCCACAGCCACCATGTCCTACAGCTCCACCCCTCATGGACCTACCGATCAGTCACCACCACCGCCATCCCCTGAGACTCCTCCACCATCTGTCGAGCTGATGTCGTCGTCTGCCAAGCCGTCTCCACCGTCTGTAAAGCCGCCGCCCTGCGACCGGACCACCGCCCCACGGTCGGACCGCCGCCCCATGGCCGAACCTCCGCCCCGCGGCCGGACTGCCCCTATGCAGCCAGACCGCCACCCAGGCTGAGCCACCCTGCGGCCTCGCGTCGCCCACATCCGAACCCTGCGACCCCTCGCGTCCTGCCAGACCATCCAGTGGGCCGGGCCTCCTAGCACGGGCCAGGCCGAACCCAACGGGCCGGGCCGCACTTCAGTTCGGGCCAGACCCAGTGGGTCAGACCGTGTCGACCCAAACAGGGTCGGCCTAGGCCGGTCGTACCGGGTCAGCCTAGGCTAGGTCAGACCGAACCCGGGCCCACTATGACTTATGTACTTTCTTTTTCCCATAACTTTGGCACAAAACTTCCATTTGACGAAACGTCTGTGGCGCTGGGAATTTTGGATCCAGTCAGTCCCTTTGAGTATACCCCACTGGAGTTTTGGATTAAGATGGGGAATATTCAGGTTGGATCGAGTACGAATCCAACCAAGCCCCCAGGACCAAAAGGCTAATAACTCACGGACTGGGCATTCGATTGACACATCATCTGTGACGTTGAGACCCCTATGAAGTGGCGGACCTTTGAGATACTTCTTCATGACACTTCATGGATGTTGGAGTATTGACCAGTAGCTTGTGTAACAGATCCTCCCAGAGATGAGCGAGCATAGTGCAGGGACCCATTGGTTGGATGAGACTTTACGATTATTGATCATTTCGACTCAGAGTGACTTGATAGGCCTAGTGGGGATCACCTTGGTGATGCAGTAGACCCATGGTGGGGAGCACCTTAGTGACGCAGAAAACCCATGGTACTCGACAGGAGGAGTACCTCAGAAGGCCATGAGGGGGAGCACCATGGTGACGTGGAAGATCCCCGGTGGAGAGCACCTTGGTGAAGCGTCAGACCCACAGTACTTGACATGAGGAGTACCTCAGCTGTCCAAGGCTAGTGGGAAGAACCTCTGTGTGCTGCGGCAGGCCCACAATACTCGATATGGGGGGATTTCTCCAGCATCCAAGGTGTTCGACGATGTGAATGGGAATGTTACTTGGTACTACCCCTATAATAAATCCTGGTGTGATCTGAGTCTGTACTTTTGTGTTTTTCTCATGATTTAGATGGATTACTTGATAAATTAGGTATATGTATGGGCATATACCTATGTAAGGTTATCTATTGATTTCATACTTTTTGATTTATCCTTGATGGATTTTGTGAGACCTAGAGGGTATCGGGGTCCCTACTGAGTGTCATTATACTCACCCATGCCTGGGCTATGTCTGCACCTTGTTGTGTTGGATTCAGACAATGGACAGTGCTGACTGAGGCTTAGAGTACCAGGATTAGACGGTACCTATAGGTGTACCATAAGGCATGTCGGTATGAAGAGGAGACTGGTAGATCTGGAGTGCTGAGGAGGTGATGTGTACCTACCCTTCAGGAAAGAACCTTGGAGGATGATCCAGTAGTTCTCTTTTATCCTTCTTCAGTTGTATTGTATTTCAGTTTTACTTGTACCCTTTACTGTTGGGCTAGTATTTCAGCCCCTTTTTCTTTCATCACTCTTTTGGTTATACAGGTTTCTTGTGTTAATATCTTGTTGTGTGCTTGGTTATGTATTTTTTCATGTCAGAAGGGAAATGTATTCCCAGTTTTAGGGAAAATGTCTTTCAGTGCTAGTCGCCAGCCCCTAGCCTATGGAAGGCGGGCGTGGGGTAGTCACAGCACGGGCCCTGGGGGACAGGTCGTGACAGAAAACAACACATCCGGGAAATTTTAAAGAATCTAATCATGGTGAATCAAAACCTATATACAACCATGATGATTTGAGTTCAACTATTTCTAGAGGTATTATAACTCTTAGAAATCATCATTCAGATGCTATTGTAGGTGATATAAATATAAGATCACTAACTAGAGCTTCTCTAGGAAACAAAGTTGAACATAAAGATTTTCTTTCACAGCTTGAACCCAAAAATATTAATGATGCTATCAATGATGAATTTTGGTTAATATCTATGCAAAAATAATTAAAGCAGTTTGAAGGAAACGGGGATTGGGAAAAAGTAGAAAGACTGAAAGAAACTTTTACCATATGAACTAAGTGGGTGTTTAGAAATATAGTTGATGAATCTGGGAACATAGTTATAAATAAGGCTAGACTAGTTGCACAAGGATATAGTCAGGAATAATGAAAAGACTATGAGGAAACCTTTTGACCTCTAGCTAGACTAGAATCCTTTAGGATATTTCTTCATTATGCAGCTCATCTGAATTTCAAACGTTATCACATGGATTTCAAAAGTGCATTTCTAAATGGGTACATAGTTAAGGATGTATTTGTTGAAAAACCCACTAGTTTTACAAATCCCCATTTTTCAAATCATGTATTTAAACATTCTAATGCACTATATGGTCTAAAACAGGCTCCAAGATCTTGGTATGATAGACTTAGTTATTTTCTTATTTCAAAAGGTTTTACTAAAGGAATAGTTGATCCTACTATTTTTATTAAAAGGATTTACAAAGATGTTTTAATAGTACAGATTTATGTAAATGGCATTATTTTTTGATCCTCTAAAAATTATTTATGTACTGATTTCTCAAAAATGATGAAAGATGAATTTGAAATGATTTTAATGGGTGAACATTAATTTTTCCTCGGATTTAAAATTTTAGAAAATAAAAAATGGTATTATTTTAAATCACAGTAGATATGCTAAGGATATTTTCAATTTTTTGGATTGGATTGTAATAAAGTTAGTGATAAACATATGTGTACCACTTGAAAGTTGTATGCTGATGAAACTGGTAAACCAGTGGATCAAACCAATTATAGAGGTATGATTAGGATTCTTCTATATCTTAATGCTATCCAACCTGATATTATGTTTAGTTTATGCATGGTGCTCTTTTTTAGGCCAATCCCAAAGAGTATCATTTAACTTCTGTTAATAGGATTTTTAAATATCTCAAGTACACTACAAACATTGGAATATTTTATACTAGAGGACAATCATTTTATTTAATAAGTTATTTGGATGTTGACTTTTCCAGTTGAAAGTTAGATAGAAAGAGAACCACTGGAACATGTCACATTTTGGGAAAGTCAGTAGTATCATGGTGTAGTAAGAAACAGAATTATGTTGCATTTTCTACTACCGAAGCTGAATATATAGTTGTTGGTTGTTGTTGTGCTAACATTTTGAGGGTGAAACAGGCTTTACTAGACTATGGACATCAATTCAAACATGTATCTAAAAATTTTGATAATAAAAGTTCTATTAACATATCTAAAAATCAAGTATCTCTTGCCAAGACAAATCACATTGATGTGAGACTTCACTTCTTGAGAGATCATTATCCAATAGGTGATATCACTCTTGAATTCATTGGCACTGAACACCAATTGGCTGATATATTCACAAAACCTTTGAGTTCTGAGAGGTTAAAATACATCAAACATGAGTTAGGTATGGTAAACTATTAATTTTGGACATTATAGTTAGTAACCTCACTGTTGGACCTCACCATTGGAAAACTCACTGTTGGACCTCACCATTACGAACCTAACTGTTGCGCCTCACTGTTAGGAATCTCACTGTTGAACCTCACCATTAGGAACCTCACCATTGCACCTCACCATTAGGAACCTCATCGCTGCACCTCGCCATTAGGTACCTCACCATTAGACCTCATCATTGGCATATCACAGTTGGGACTTTACCGTTGGGACCTCACCATTGGCACCTTACTAATAGTTTAATTTTCTGGGACTTTTCATTTTTCTACATGAATCTGAAACATTTTTAGTATTACTTATTTCATTTACTTGATTGGTTTTTTCGATCCCTAAATGATAAAAATAGAGAACAAACTACATTTTGATCCACATCAAACCTCTCCTGAACCTCTTGATCCCTAACATTAGAACCTCACCACCTACCAAAACCCTCAAACTGCTCCAGATTGAAATGGAAAGATTAAAGATACCATTGGTCAGTGATGAAGGAGATGTTCCAAATCAGAAGAAACCTCAAGTTGGGTCTAGTAGTGGAAGCCAGTTTGTGGAAAAGCTGATCAATCCGCATTTTTCTAAGAGGTAAATCGTGGTTGAAAAGGAACTAAACTCGGAATGGATGATGTAGAGTAGGTCTCTAGTGCTACAAGAACTTGAAGCTAAGGGTTGGGTATAATTATTTGAAAATAATAATGGACCTTATTACCCAAAGATAGTAAAGGAATTTTATGAATCTCTAAAATTATAACAATATGAGAATGAGAACCGAATGTCTTTAAGGGTAAATGAAGTAAGTGTGAGCTTCTCCTCTGTTGAATGCGATTATTGTTTGAGAGTCCCATGTGAAGGGATTTTTGATTACTACTCAGGAGGGGTACCTCCCACTAGTGATTTATTCTATTATAAAGAAGATTTGGCTAAACTAATAGGGAATGGGATCCCTAATAAAGTGATTACTGCTGAAATGAAAGAAGAATACAAGTTACTATTTAAATTTGTTCTGCATGTTTTGAGTCCCAGGAGAGGGGAAGTTTATACCTTGAAGTATCAGGACATATTTATTTTATATCTGTTGAAGTATGGACATAAGATAAATTTGTGTAGGTTGCTGATGATTCAATTAGAGGATATGACAAAGCCCAGTTCCAAATCAAATGCATTGTTTCATTCCAGATTGATATCCTTAATGTTGAAAGTAAAAGGAGTTTCTAGAAAAAGGAGGAAACGGTTGTTTTAAGGGACAACATCTTCATTACCAAGATCATTTCCAATTTGATAAAGATAAACTGGAACCCCTGGAAAAGAAAATTGGTGAATGATGAGGTTAATCTATATGAGGAATTAAACTGTGTTACTCATCCTACTAGGCCTAATAATAAAAGAGACCCTGGTCTAAAGCCTAATAAAGTGGAGACCGTACTCTCCGATAAAGAAGATGTAGATGTTGTTATGTAAGAAAGAGAGTATTCTCCTATAAATGACAGGAGTGATCTTGACCTTCCCTCAAATCCTCATTCCAATACTGTATCTTTTGGTGAGCCTATCCCACCAAGATGATTTCCTAGAAGGGAGACTATACTAAGGGAGAGTGATGATGAAGAAACCTGTAAAGAAGATGGAGATAAAAAAGTCTTAAGAGATACTAGAGAGACCTTAGAGGAGGAAAATGAAACTGAATCTAGTCATGATTATTTTCAGACAGCTACTATTGAAAGTGAAGAGGAATGTATAAGTCTCAGTCCTCTGATAGGATATACCAAAATGGTAGAAAGTGTAGATGAAGAATTTTATAATTTGGTTGAAGCTATATTTGCCATGGTATTAATTGAATATTTTTTATTAGAATTAGTTTTGGACTCTCCTGTTGATGCAGTTGATCAAGGAGGTATGGCAGTGGTGAATGTGTTTGATCCGGAGAATGATCCAAGTGAGGAGGAACCTATTGCAACAGGTTCAGTTTTTTTTCTCATGGGATATAAGATTGTTCATAAGACCCTGGATTAGTGGTCTTGGGCTTATATTATGGAGATTTTGATGATGAAAATACAAACATAATCCCTCCAATTACTTCTATTTTAGAAGCCAACATTATACAACCAGTATATCTTTTACCTTAATACTATGTAAATAAGAATGATTTAGAATCCTTAAAATTAGATTTGAAAAGGCACTTTGATGAGAGATCTATTTAGATAGAGAGAACAGTGGGCCTAAATCAAGAATTGGTGGCATTTTCCTTAGAAAGAGCCATTTCTACATCTCACTCAAATCTCCTACACGATATAAAAGAATGTCAGAATATGGTCAAAACCTTGGCAGAGTCTATGGAATATGTGAATCAGCCTATTTATAGTTTATAATCCTATATTGATTCAAGGGATCAAGTGGATAGAGGAATAAGTCTGTGAAAAGTGTTGTTCAGAAGATAGTCATTGTGTTTGAGGAGTTTAAGAAGTCTATGGAGGCACATGCGAGTGTCCAGGATGATTATGTGAAGAGGTTGATCAGTGGGTTGACCAAATCCTTTAAGGAGACAGTGGATGTTAATCTGGAACCTCTGTGTACATCTGCTTTCTCTTTAGTCACTTCTCCTATTGATCTAGAATATTTCAGGACAGTTGTTAGAGAATAAGTGTAGAAGTTCTTTGGTGCTATTACCTCAGACCCTCAGTCTATGACTTAGGTCATTTCCACTACCAGGGAAATTCATAAACATGTGGGAGATTATATAAGGGAATCTGATCAGGATTAGAAAGCCATCAAATCAAAAGTTGATTTCTACTAAAAATGGTGTACAATATGCATCAGATGTATGGTCACTTTAAACCGTTGTTGGATAACTTGAGGATCCCACCTGTCACTTAGGAGTTTAAAGATGACGTTATCAGGCTATGAGAGTTGAATCCTACCTTAGAGAAATACATGGATAAAAAGGATGAATTTATTTTAGATATGGAAAGATGAGGAACAATTATTATGGATTTCAGAAATATTCTTTTACCCTTACTCTATGTGAACTACACTCCCATCATTGTTCCTCCAACATTACCTTATTCCTCAATTGCTTCAGGCTCTACCAGTGTTGCACCATTGCTAACTCCTGCACAGGACATCAGAAGCTTGACCCATATGATTACTCAGAGATCTACTCACTATAGGTATACTGATGCCTCTATAGCTACTCCTCCTGCACTACTCACTGCCATACTTAGGCATATCCCTCCATCTTCAGAACCCGAATCCTCAACTTTCAAATAAAAATCTCCCTTGGACATATATGATGTGGATTGAATGTGGGATGTCTTTGTTGATAGGCTTCTTTGTACACCTTTCTTTGTATGTTGTACTCTTCCTTCAGTTCTAATAAAATCCTCTTTCATCTCCTTTTTTTCATCCATTATTTCTGTTAATCATATTGGGGGAGAAGTTCTTTGTTGCATGAAGGGGAGATATGTTTTAATTTGACTGAATATTTTCATATATATACTATCTATTTTGGTTCAATTTTACTTATAAACACCTCTGAAGATATTATAAAATGTTCTTAAACCTGATTCAATAATAATTAACACTAAATTTTCACTGACATAATTTTTTATTATAAAAAAGTAGGAGATTTTTGGACTCACCTGTTTTGATAATCCCAATTTCTGTTTCATTTATGTGTAATCATGTTTCGATTATAGAATCATCATTTCATTAATATTTATAGTTTCTATCCAGTGATACCTATATATCCTTAATCTCACTGTTCTATTATTTAAGCTTACAGTGAAAGATTTATCTATGTATAGAAAGGTCACCGATGAAGGTCACCAATGAAAGGTCGCTGATGAAAGGTCATCGATAGAAAGGTCACTGATTAAGGTCACTAATGAACAGTCACTAATAAATGTCACAGATGAAAGGTAATCGATGAAAGGTCACATATATAAAGGTCATTTATGAAAGGTCACCCATATAAAGGTCACTGATGAAGGTCACTAATGAAAGGTCACCAATGAAGGTCACTGATAGAACGATCACTGATAAAGGTCACCGATGAAGGTCACCATTGAGAAGGTTACCACTGAAGGTTTCCATTGAGAAGGAAACCACTACCAGTCTACTGATGCTCATTCTTCTTGTCCATACATTTTCAAATTCATTAGATTATTCTAACAATCATATTTGGTAAATTTAATGGTTCTGACATTAATAAATGTTGATTGTAGACATATCAAGAGGTTGTATATGGGTAAAATATGAGGTATGAGGAGGACCACACGTGGTTTACTTATTCTTATTTTTGGACCTCAAATATAAAACAAAAGATAGAGGAGGAAAATAAAAATTTTCAAAGAGCGTGTGTAAAGTGTGTAGAGAGAGGGGAATCCATGAGAAAGAGATTACTCACTAGATCAAAGAGAGAAAGGAAGAGACATCCATAATTACATTGTGAACCCAAAAAATTCAAGAAGATTGTATCGGGAGTAAAAATTCATGGCTATGCTCTGTGCTTTATCAACTCTCTATCAACTCAAGAAGATGAAAATGCAGTACCTGAAAGCTAGAACCTTGAGTTTCAGCACTCTGTTTTGAGGAAAACATTTAGAGAAAGACTCGAACTGTAATTTATTCACTCCAAGGAGTCAAGATTTGAACTGAAAATATATAGATCTCTCTAGACTCAATTTAATAACATTAGCTCTACAGTGTTATTTTA
This sequence comes from Viscum album, assembly GCA_963277665.1. Classification (NCBI taxonomy): domain Eukaryota; kingdom Viridiplantae; phylum Streptophyta; class Magnoliopsida; order Santalales; family Viscaceae; genus Viscum; species Viscum album. Next base: position 1,559,023,897 of record OY728160.1, read on the forward strand.
TTTTACATTTCTGAGAAGTGTGTGTGATTGTATGTTACACACACTATCTTCTGTTCTTGCACTAGAAGATACTGAAAATCCTCACATCAAACTCCACTTAAACCTTGTTTCCTATTTATAACTGTGGAAGGGACCGTTGGTGGTCTATATTGTTTGTTTTTCCCACGAAGAGCTATGGTAGATAGTATGATCCCTGGATAGTTTTTGAAAATTTTTGTAAATCCTGATATAGGATGTGTATCAAATTTATTGTTAATATGAACTGCCTGGTGGTAGGTGATCACCAAGTGGAGAGGATAAAGTCTCGGCTTGAGACTGAACCTCTTGTTTAAATTTGGTGTGTTTTATGTTTCCCTAACACTCTGTTTTTCTATTTTTCTGCTGCTTATCATTTCAAAAATAGGTAACTATTTTTCATTGACTTTAATAGTTTATTGTGGTTAGTGTGTGTATATGTTTAATCCAGTAATATTGTTTCAAAAGTTTAAGAAGTGTTTTAAACTAATTCAACTGAGGACTAATCACCCATTGAGAAACATGTTGACCAAAAAAACATTTATATATCTACTGCCTTAATTAACTGGGATGTTTCAAAATTGGGGGATCTTTATCATAATGTTTTTAACTGAAATTTTATGTAGGAACTCAATTCAACCCCCCCCCCCCTCTTGACATTCAACTCCAACAAAAACATTTCAAATTTAACAACCTAGGTACATATAATATAATTTTTTTCATTCGGAAATTAAATATCAAAAATCAATATAAATTTATAATTAAATAAGTTATATTTTAAGGAATCTATACTGATGGAATTGTAATGTGTCCTTATAAACAGTAACATGAACATTTTGAAAATTAATATTGAAAATAGAATATTAACCACACCTAGGAAGGTATAAATAAAATTTGTGTATTCTAAAAGTGAAAATATACTATATTTATATTATTGAATAAGTAAATATATGTTTTGAAAATGATAAATTATGTGCTGGAATTTGTTGAAATATAAATGTTTATTTAAAATTTATGGACTTAAAATAAAATTTAATTTTCATAAAATTGATTCATAAACTAATACATTATTATCTTATGATAATAAGATAATTTTATGATATCTTAATTAATTTTTTAAACTGTTATAAAATCAGTTATCATTTTAAAATTTTGATTTTTTAAATAAATTATGATTTTAAATAAAAATTAAATTTCCCATATTTATAATTTGTTTTCATAAAATATAGTTCAATTTTTAATTTAATATGTCAAAAAATGGTTAGGTTGAATTTTTATTATTTTTCTAAAATAGTTGATTTTTTTAATAATGAAATAAGGTAATTTACGGTATATATACATTATAAGTTAAATAAAGTTATCCAAACAAGTTTAAATACCCTAAGAGGGGGGTTGAATCAGGGTATGGAAGATTAAAACAATTTTTCATTAGGATCTTTATTTTTCATTAAACAAAATACTCTACTCTCCATTTCCCTTAATAATGTCTGAAAAGAAACGAAAGCATGCACGAGACAGAACAGCTTTACTTGATTTAAACACACTATGCTACCTCCAAGGAGCATACAACAGAAATTTTATGATGTACCAAATCCACTAAAAGAATATGGTTGTTTACAATGTTCATAGCAGACTCATTGTTCCTCTGGATTTACAACCAATCACAATATTAAAGATCACTGCTCTATGAACTGAAGTTTTCCCACTGCTTCTTTATAGGACTATTCGTTGATTTCATGAATAAATATGTTTTACACCTCATTTAATGTACCATTATGTTCCACATCCATCCACTTGATGAATACATCTTTACCACCGAACTACTCGAAAACTTCAATATTTAGCGCAACCTTTTGGGTGGCTTGTGCGCACCATTAATGGATTGTGTGAAAAATTTATGTGTTTCCACAAAAAATCTCTTTAAAAAAACGTCATTATTATTTTGAACTCACTTATTACGTGAAAACCCCATTTTCACACAATTCCTACATGATGCAGAGCCTCATATTTCACTAAAGATTTAGTTCTTGAATTGAGGGGGTAGCCGCATATTTATAGACCCATCCAAACGTGCGTACAAGTTCCTGAAATGTCTTCTTCTATGCATGTAAGATAATCTCGGAGAACATAAAACTACATTTGATGTTTCATTGGGAATGTAGTCCTCTTTCATGAAAACTCACATTTTGTTCAAAAACTCATCTTTCACGTGTTTCATGCCTTTACTATATTTTGATGTGGTGATCCCAAAACATTCCATGCTCCGAAAATTCAAAACCACCTTCGATCTTGCACACAATTTCCTTTTCTAAAAACTTCTTTCTACATTATTTCAATTTTGAGGCCCAAAATATTGGCAAACACAAGGAAATGAAACCACCTTATATATGATCTTTTTGTGCTACCTCCAATGCTTACACTCCTTTGAATTGGATCTTTTTCAACATACCTTGTCAAGAATATATTTTGATCTTCCCAAATGATCATGGAAACCTTGTTTTTCAAAAAAAATAAACCCAAAAAAACACTTCAATGTAACCTTGAGGTATTTTTTTCTTATAATCTCCCCCTTTGGGATTGTTGAGGACTATTCAAATTTTTATACCTCATTAAATCTTCTTATAATCTTCTAAAACCAGTTTATTCATGGGATTTAGAGATCAATCACTGTCTTACTAAACAAACACTCTAATACCACATGATACATTCTTGGGATGAGAAACAAGAGTAGCATGAAATGTTTATGAATTAATCACTTCATTTATGGAACCACTCTACTTATTTCATCACAAACTCCAACTATCGTGATAGGTAACCTTTGATTGAACAACTTCAGCATCATTAGATTTAAAACTCCACCAACTTCACTGCTTGGGTTCTTATTTTTTGTAATGCTTAAAGATTTATAAGCTAAGCTCTGACTATTTCCATAAAAAACCAAAGAATTCTCATTATATTACTCCCCCTATTAGCTTCTCCACCTATCTCGTTTCTCAACCTTTTATCTTCTCTCCCTAACTTGTTTCTCCACTTATCATCTTCTCCCCCTATCATGATTAAGACATTTTATCCCCTAAAGTAGATGCACTTTTCTCCCCATTTTTCTATGAATCCAAAGGTCACTCCTTTATGGTTTGCAACAAGGTAGAGAACACATATCAGTACATAAGGGAAAAACACACCATAACTCAGGGAGAGGGGGTCCTACATCCACACTTTTTCATGTGCAGGGAGTCAACTGAACTCCCAGAGCCAGTCAATGCCTCTCCAATTATTCTTTGGGAATGGCCTTTATCAGAATGTATATAACCTATTATTTTTAGGCACATACTCCAACTTGAGTAGCCCATGCTCCATAATCACATTGACAATGTGATATTTGATTTCAATATGATTTTTCCTCGACTTATGGACTAGAATTTTTCTTTGATTTCAGCACTTGAATTATCACAATGGATTCAAATTGGAGACTTCACTTCAATACCCATATCATCAAGATGATTCTTCATCCACAATAATTGTGTCCATTCATGAGTAGACACAATATATTTAGCTTCTACGGTGATCTATGAAATGAAATATTTTTTCTTACTTAGCCATGAAATTCACAATCCACCTAGATAGAATTCACAACCGCAATTTGATTTTCTATCTTTTGCTGAAGTAGATCGAACTAAATCTGTATAACCCAATGACTCTGGATAATATTTCTCATTATACAATAAACTAAAATCCACTATGTCGTTGATATTTTGAAGTATTATTTCACTATAATAAAGTAGATTTCCTTGGTATTTATTTGATATCTCGCTTCATGGCATGTGAAAAAAACAATATTATGTCTTATCATTGTCAAGTATAATAGAATGCCAATTATTTGCCTATATTCTTTGATAATGAATGTTTTTTCTTCATCATCTCGTGATAATTCCATCTGAGTAACTATTGAAGTTTTCATCTCCCTGTAATTATCCATTCCAAATATTCTTAGAACCTCCTTAGAATATTTATATTGAGAAATTGATCTGTCATTCGTTCCTTATGTCATCTATAAACAAGGAAAAATTCTGCCTCACTGATCATTGAGATTTCAAACTCACTTTTCATGTATTCTGCCAACTGTTTGAACTGATCTTCATCTGATTCAAAAAATATTATATTATTTACATAAACCATCATCATCATCATGTGATTATTGTCATTGTTGAAAAAAAGATTGTAATCAACTCCACCACACTAAAAACTATCTTCTTCAAAAACTAATTGAGCCTTAGATACCATTCGCTTGATGCTTTCTTCAAACCTTATGGGTCCTTTCTTAATAAACAAACTTTATTATCATATTCATGAATGATAAAACCATTTCGGTTCTCAATATACATAACTTATTCCAGAATCCCATTCAAAAATGTTTATTTTATGTCCATTTGGAAAAATTTAACCTTATTTACACTACTATGGAATAGAATAATATGATTTTATCGAGCCTTGCAACAGGTGAAAATGTTTTGTTAACATCAATAACCTCTATCTATGAGTTCCATTTTCACACTAGTCATGATTTTTTACGGATCAATGTTCCATCTCCATTAATCTTCTTGTGAAAGACCCATTTAGTTCCATTGGCTTTCTTATCTATTAGCCTCGAAACAATCTCTCACATCTAATTCTTCTCAATTTGTTATAGATCTTCATTTATATACGAAACCTGATTCTTATCACCAACTTATTATAATAAAAATTTATTATCTAACTGAGATAAAAAAAATATTTTTTTTATAAATAATTCATTATCCATGTTTTAACTGGCACTGCTTGATCACAAATTATATTCTATTTATAAATTTCATCTCTTTTCTTTGACTTCTATGTAAATTTTACTTCCTTCTATCATCGTCAGTATCTTCTTCTGATTCATCATTTTCCACTTCAACTCCACATGTGTTTCTAACATCATTATCACTTTTATCAAGAACTATTCACTACTTTTTTGAAGATTATATTTATTTTCCACTACAGTGACATCATTTCTCTCAACTACCTTTCCCAAACTCTTATTTAATAATTTATATGCTTTGATTATTCATGAGTAACCAAGGAATATTGCCATATCTCTATGTGACTCAAATTTCCTGTGTTTCTCTTTATTGAGAATATATAACTTACTACCAAATATTTAAAATTATTTCAATGATGGATTCTATCCGTATAACATCTCATACATAGCCTTTTCTTTCTGCACACATAACAGAGCCATGTTAGATATGTAGACCGATGTCAGAACTACTTCCTTCCAAAATTTCTCAGGTAGGTCCATTTCAATTATCATCATTTGATCCATATTATTAATAATCCAATTTATCCTCTCAACAAAACCATTTATTTGAGCACTTATCAGTGAAAAAACATTATACCTTATCCTGTATTTCTTGAGATAACCTTCCACTTGGCTATTTGAAAATTTTGTTCGATTATTAGTATGAAACTTTATAATTTTTTATTCAATCAACCTTTTTGATTCCCACTAATATTGTTTAATGGAATTAAACACATAAGTGTTGGGGGAAATGAAAAATTCTAATTCCATCCTACTAAATCATCAATAAAAAATAATTTAATACCTCTTTCTATCAATTTATATTAGAGAGATAGGTCCAAAAACATCTCCATGCACCAATTCAACACTTTAATTGTCTTATATTACCTTTCCTTGTATGACTTTATGATGATCTTCTCTTTTTGACAAGCATCACATGTTTTATTATGACACATGATAGCTTAGGGAGGTCTCTCGCTTCATTACATTTTTCCAGATCTTCTAGATATGGTTTTCATAGATGTCCAAGTATTTTATTCCACAACATGTTTTCTTCCTCTCTTGATAAAAAGAACATATCTTCTTCATCACAAACATGTTATAAATTCCAATTTATCCTTTATCCTCATAGAAAAACTTTATGAACTATTCCTTTGATGGTATAAATATTCTTAGAAATTTTTATAGCATGCCTTGAGTCACATAGTTGACAGAAACTAAGAAATTTGTGACTAAGACCCTCAAAAACTTAGACATCGAGTCATCACATTTCATTTCCCCAAAACTTTCAATCCAATTATCTTCAGGAATTTATAATTTTAAAATTTGACAATACCTTCTTTATTATATTTTATTCCTATAACAAGATCTTTACTTCCTATCATATAGAATGGGAATCCACTGTTAAGGATCTAAACACAAGAATGATTAGATAGTTTAAGGGGAATATCCCTAACCAATACCTTCTTAGCTATTTTCTTTTTGATCCATTTTTTGACTTTATACTAAGTATAGATTGAAAATATTGATCTTCTGTAGAGTATGATTGACCATCATTGTCTTGGAGAGCTACAAATCAATTTTTTAACTTCATCTCACCTTATCATTCATTCATTTTATTATTGCGACCACTTTGGTTATTCTTTGGAACATTCCTTGGTATGGTTGATATAAAATATCTGGACATTTTTCCAAAACCTCTACACCAAAAAAATAACCCTTGAAATATATTCTTTAATATTTAGATTTTTTTTCTAAAAATATTTTACTACTTCCATTCACTTTCTCTTGGATATGGAACACACATTTTGTGAATTTCCCATATTTCCACTATAATAACACCTGATGGAAGGTGCATTCCTAGGTGTCACTTCTACACCACTAGTTGTCCCTTGGAATCTCTGAATTTTATTATTCATCTTTTTACCCAAATTAATCTTCAATCTCAGAGTGGATACTTGCGGCCTGACATCAACCATGACTTATTTCGATTTTGTATAAACCCTTATACCAGCCTTATCATTTGGGTTTGGCTATTTCTTCTATTCTTCTAGACCTCTATGAACCACTTCTATCTTTTATTTCACTAGAATGATATGTGTTCTCGATTTCATTGTGAGATTCAAGAGTTTTTCCTAATCCTTAACTTATTTTTCCAAAGACCGACAACTTCACTTTCAAGTTCTTCGATACGTTTGGTTTGATCCCATCCATTGTTATTCAAACTATCATTTTCACTTTTCTATTTATTGATTTTGATTTTGTACTTAATAGACTTTTCTGAGCACTCTGTAATTGATGGTTTACATTTTTCAATTTCATCCATCAACTCATACTTCTCTTCCTCTGGCTACTACATAAATATTTTTACATCACAAGACACTTTGTTGGATTTCTTTGTTTTGTCTCTCCAAACATCTATCTTATCAGGAGTATATTCCAATTTATCATCCATATCAACTCTTACATCAACTTAATCTTCATCAATGTCATTGTATTCCATTTTCTGGGCACTAACAACAAATCCCACTATATCATTTTCTACATGATCTTTGCAGTTCTCTATCTCTTAAATGTCAAATTCATCTTAACTATCACATTCTTTTGAAAGAATATTCTTCTATTTGAATAAATTTATCTTAAATGTTTTATTACCTTTCACATTGAATGAAAAATTATTCATGGGTATTTTAAATTCATCCTCATCATCTTCTTGTAAATTCATGGGGCACCTTGTTGCAATACGACCAACCTTTCTACATCAAAATCATGTTGGTGGAAGTTTCCCTTTGAACTTTCCTATTAATATTTTATATTTAAATAAAATAATTACATCACCTCATTGGTCTCATATTATTCCTAAAAATAATAAATGTTAAGATTCTTCATGGCCTTCAATTCCACCTCTTTGGAATTATCTTTTTCCATAGACTCAATGCCTTCATTTCTCATCTCATTTGAGAAAATATTATTGTGAAATATATATAATGTTAGTTCCTTTGGATCATTATCCTTAAACCTAGATACATTTGGATTAGAATAAGTTGGAAGTCTTCTAAATATGTGATAAAAATCTTTAAATATTTAATAATTTATCTAATACCATGAAATTATTTGACAAAAACATTTACCCAATCAAATAATGCATCAACAGACTCATTTGGGTTCATTGTCAAATCTTTATACTTGTTCTAAAGAACCTCCATATTTTCCTCTCTGACCATTGAATCACCTTCATAGATATTAAATATCTTTTCCCCCATATCATGTGATTTTTTAAATGTCATGGCCTTCATATAAATTACATTGGATAGGGATCCCCCTAAAGCATTAAATCCCTTCGTGTAGGCATCCAATTATCTTTACTCAAATTATTATAAAGCACCACTATTCATACTGGCCAAAATTCCATGCATTACTTTTGTAAATACATACATTCCCAATGATTGAAATTAGTACTACATTATATTATTCCATAACTGAAAAATATTCCCATCGAAGACCGAAATCCATTTATGATTAAAAACTTATGTTTAAATCCTTGAAAGAGAAACATAGAAATTAACCTTTTGCTCTGATACCAATTATTTTCCCAACAAGTTTAAATACCATGGGAGGAGGCGAATCATGGTATGACAGATTAAAACAACTAAAACTTAGGATCTTTTTTCATTGTTAAAAAACACTCTATTCTCTCATTCTCATAGAAATCTATTAACACAAATGAAATCATGCACAAGACACAAAAATTATACTTTGTTCATCCTCACTGGGCAATGTCCAAGGAGAATACAATGACAATGTTCTGATGTACCAAATCACCTAAATTCACATTATTATTTTCTATGTTCATAAAAACCTCACTATCCCCACTAGTTTAAAACCAAAAACAATATGAAATTTCAAACCTCTATAAACTATAGAGCTCTCATTTCTTCTTTAGAAGACCCTTATTTTATTTCATGAATAAATATGTTTTACAACTTATTCGGTGTATTATTAAGTTCTAATTTCATACACTTGATGAATACATCTTTACCACAGAACTATTGGGAAAATTAAATCTTTTGTGTAACCTTTTTGGTGTATTTTGTGAAAAAAATAATGACTTGTGTGATTCATTTATGTTTTGTAACGAAAAACCTCATGCACAAAACTTCCTTCTTACACAAAACCCCCTTCTTATGTGCAACTCCCTTTACACACAGTTCTTACTCGATTCAGAGCCTCATATTTCTATAAGGTCCGAGCTATTGAAATTAGTGGGGTATCCACTTATTTATAGACCTAAATGACCCTATATCCAAGATACTGTTGTTTCTTCCTCTGTGTGGGTAAGATCATCTTCGACCGCTAAAAACCATATTTGATGTCACATTGGGCATGTAAGCCTCTTTTGCGCGAACTCACCTTTCGCACAAAAAAATGATATTTATCATGATATATGATTTTTAAATATTTCTATTTCGTGTTCTAAGAACATTACTTGTGAACAACCTTTAAAAACACCTTTGATCTTTCATGCATCTTCCATTTCTAATAACATATTTCTCCATTCTCCTGATTTTGAGGCCCAAAAATTTGGAAAACACTAGGAAATGACACCACCTTGTATATTATCTTTTTGTCCCACCTCCAAAGAACCCATTACTTTTACATGGATCTTTATCAACATTACCTATCAAAAATATCTATGTATATCCCCAAAGGATCATGGAAATCCACTTTTTCAACAAACACAATCAACCTAAAAACACTTTAATGTAACCTTGAGGGATTTTTTCCGAACAAATACACTTTTACATGACTCATGAATGTTTTAAGAACATTAATATCATACTAACATTAATAATTTTAATATATTTAGTAATAATTATAAAATAATTCATAGTCTTGTTCCAGAATAATGAACTAATGAATAAAATATTTAAAAAACACCCCTCTCCTCCACTATAAATACCAGCCTTCACCAACTCTTCTCACACATTGAATCTTTTTATATTGTTTAATTTATACCCAATTACCTTACCAAGACGTTTCCCCATGTTCAAGACCTATTGGAATCATAAAAAGAATTAAACCAAGTTCCTTAAGGAGGTTATCCGGGAGAAGATTTCAAGAGGTAAAAATCCTCTTTCATTTTTCTTATATTTTCTTTTTAATTGCTTTTATTTTCTTATTCTATTTTCATCTACCCTTATCCAAATGGAATGGAAACTATAGTATATTATATATAAATTTAATAATTTTATTACATTTTTGGAAAAATACATCATCGAACTCTTTCTCAACTCTCTTTTATTCTAAAAATTAAAACATCTTTTGTGAGGTGTTGATTTATAGCCTTCGTGGATGACATGTATTTGTTTTAAATTTAACATTCATGGATGGTAATAAAACCATTATTATGGTTAAATATGATTGTTTTAAAAAAATTATAAATTATATAATGCTTTGGAACCACTGTTTATACATAATATTAATTAATAAAAAAAATTGGTTTGTAATGATCCAAATTCACCAAAATAAACCAACGTTCATTAGTAAAAAAATTTCAAATGATTAATCCTCATAAAATAAAACCAAAATATTAAATAATAACATTTAATATTATTTAATATTTTTATGAACATATAATTTCAATTCTGGAGTTTTTAATCCATCAGATAAGAGAATCAATTATGAATAGACGATGAAAACCATGAAACGAACTCATCTGATAAATGGAAATAAAAAATTATTATAAATATATGGGTGAAAAATGTTATAAATTGATCATATTAGGTGTTATAATCATGAATATAGTTCTATAATAAATCCCTATTTAGACCATTATACATGAGTTTTGAACACTTTTTAAAGAAGCCGAACCAGACGTAAGGGTCTTTTATTAAACAGTCCTCTTTTAAATTTTTAATTTTAAAAAATTAAAAAGGAATGTTTTATGATGTATGTTTCATTATTTTATGATTATTTTCTAGTTATTGGAAATTTTTTATGATGATGAGTTGGGCCAATATCTCCCTCTAATACATTGGGTATGTTTATGTTGTAGGACGACTGTAATGGTTACTCCAAGGGTAACTATGATGGTTATACCTAAGGTAGTCATGAGGGTAACATTGTCATGTATCCTTGAGGGTTATATTGTAAGGTATACTTGAGGGATAAAAATCATATGGTATTAGTGATGGTTAAAATATTATGTTTGTAATTCCCCAAGTTACCTATATATTGTTTATCAATGTTTCTATTTTTTATGGAAATATCTTGTTTTTTCCATGTAAGTATATGATACTTTAAGGGTGAGAAGTATTTTATTGTGAAAATGATTTCATATACTTATACATATTCATGGACTAACTATTTAATTATATCATTTTTTATCCATTACAGGGATTTTTTTATCTTCTTAAGTTTTAATATTTATTTCACATGTTTTATGTATGGGTAAAGGAATGGAAGGATTATAGTTTAAAGTCATGAAGTTTTATCATATAAAGAACACATGTCTTATTTTAAAAGATTAATATTATGAGAAAATGGATATTATTTTAATTGTACCCAATTTTTATTCTTTTGGTTTTTCATGTATAAGTTATTTACAAATTCTCTAAAACTATAACAAATAAATATCTTCTGGTATCTTATAAATTGAATTGTAGTTCAATTAACTAGATATGGTATTGTTTAAGGTTAGGTCCTTATAGATGGTATCATATATAGTTTAGACAAATTTAGAGGTTTGAATGATGTTAATAGAATATCAAAAATGATTTTCACATCTGTTTATGTTTAAATGATATATGATTTGTAGAATAAAAATTTTATTCATCTAAGATATGTATTTTTATAATGGGTTTACCTAGAAGAAACAAGGAAGCTAAATTAGGAAGGTATCAAGAGGATGATATCTTTCTAAATATAAAACCCATAATGGAGGTAATTGCAACTCAGTAGTTTATGATAGTGATGGATCAGTTAAAGCGAGATATAAAAGGTTTTGATATACATAAAATATAACATCCAAAAAAACAACAAAGAAACATTATGATAATGGGGCATTTTATGAAGAAACACCCTCCTAGTTGTATTGGATCATCAGACCCAGTGGAAGATAGAAGGTGGATTAAATCCCATGCAATGATATTTGATTTATGGGGGTTTTAGATAATCAAAAGGTTTGTCCTTCTATTTATCGTTTTCAAGGAGAATCTGACCCGTGGTGGTAAATGGTCAATAATATCAGCGATAAAGAGGAGATTTATTCCTTGGAATGAGATTAATTTAAGAATTTTTTCCTTAAAAAATGTTTTCCAATGAAGTTTTGACATAGGTTGGAAAAAAAATTCTTTGAATTAAAGAAAAAGGAGTATGATTAAGTGGTAATGTATAGAGAAAACTTAACCTGAATTATAAGTTATTCTCCAAATATTATTAGAGATCTTGAAATAAAAACCCATTGTTTTTAATCATGATTAAAGCCAAGATACCAATGGGCTTTGGCCTCCTGTAAATTCAAAAGTTATGTAAAGATTGTTAGATGTGATAATAGGGTAGAAATGTAGTTTTCTAATGATCATGTGTACTTTGAAAATAAGAAAAATAATAGGTCTATATGGAAAAAATGGGTAATTGTGATTAAAATAAATATGATGGTAAGAATGTTTACTTTAATTTTGTGAGATGTGTGGTAAAAAGTGCCTTGGTAAGTACCTTAACAAATTTGGGAAGTTTTTTTGATGTGGGATGTTTGGATATATGGGCCAAAATTTCAAAGAAAATGGTCAGATGATTAAATATGATAAATAAACTATAAAGTGTTTTGAATATGGTTAAATGGTTCATTATTAAAATACATTCCCAAAGAAAGATATGAATAATGGAAATCTATCTGTCTAAAAGAAGAAATGTTTAGTGTAATCCTTTATGACTACTTCAGTATATTCTAGGTCATCCAATGAAGTGGTATTAGGTACATTTTTTGTTTACTCAGGTATTTCTAATGTCTTGAATGATATGGGGTCTTCACATTCCTTTATTTATGAATAATTTTATTGTCAACTGGAAATTTCACCCCTATAAATGAAATCATATTTTATAGTAAAAATGAAAATATAAGAATCTTCAAGTTTTTTTTATGGAAAGACATTACCTTAGAACCTTGTCAGTATTCCTTTAGTATATTTTGATGTTATTCTTAGTACGTATTGGTTATATTTTTACCATGATAAGACTGATTATAGAGTCAAAGAATTTGTTTTTAAAAAGGATTTTCATTTTTATAAAATAATGTACCCATACAATTGATAAAATATTAGGAAGTGGTGAAACTATTAAAAGATGTAAATTAAATTTATCTTCCAAATTTTTTTGAAAATAAAGAAACTGTTTAGATTAATGATGTGTCAGTGATAAATGAATGCCTATATGTTTTCCTAATGAGTTTCCTTGTATTATATATGATTAGGAAGTTAAATTTACTATTGACTTCATTTATGATGCGAATCCAAATTTAGAACCACCTTATTTAATGGCTCAAGTGTAGCTTTTTGAATTAAAAAATTAGTTTAATGTGTTGATTGATAAATGAATCACTCATCCTACAACATCACCATGGGGTGCTCCTATTTTTTTTGTTAAAAGTAAATATGGATCCTTGAGATATTTCATTGATTATTGATCTTTGAATAACTTTACTATTAAGAATAAGTATTAATTGCCTCATATTTATGACTTGTTTGACCATATCTAGGGAGCTTAGTATTTTTTCAAGAATGAATTGAGATCTAGGTACCATCAGCTAAAGGTGAAAACAGTTGACATTCCAAAAATAGTGTTCTGAACTAGATATGACCATTATGTGTTTTTTAAAAACAATTCATGGTTATCTAGCATGTTAACTAAGTAAATATAAAAGGGGTTATATTTCTTGGGACGTAAGACTATTATTTTTCATTTCAAAACAAAAAAGAAAATTGGTTAATGATACTGTTTTGGCCCCTCCTTCTAGAAATTGTGATTTTTTATCTACAAAGATGCCTCTTAGAAGGGATGTGGTTGTGTTCTAATGTATAATTACTAGGTAATTACTTATGCTTTAAGAAAATTGAAACCACATGAGTTAAATTATCCCACACATGATTTCAAATTAGAATCTATGGTTTTCTCTTTAAAATTTGGATGCATCATTTATATTGATACAAATGTGAAATATATACTAACCATAAAATTATTAAATATATATTTACATAGAGAAATTGAACATGAGGCAGAGAAGATGGCTGGAACTGATAAAGGATTGTGATTTCATGATCAATTACCATCATAAATAACTGAACAAAGTAGTTGATGCCTTGATTCTAAATCATCATTCCAGATTAACCGTGATACATTTATAACATGAAACCTTGATTAATGATTTGATAAACTATGGAATAGATGTTCATGGTGTAATAAATCCCTCTTTTTCTTTTTGGATACAGTGTAGTCATCTATCTCAGAAAGAAATAATAAACTGAAGAAGGAAGACTATGGGATATAGAAAATGGTATAATTGGTGAATAAAGGTAGATTGACTGAATTTAATGTTGAAAAATATTGTGACTTGATATTGGGAAAGAGATTATGTGCACCGTCTATTTCCCAAATGAAGAAATAATTGGTCAGTGAATCTCATGTATATTTGTATTCAGTCCATCCTGGTGGCACTAATATGTATAGAGACCTTCAGAAGTATTGCTTTAGGGATAGAATGAAATGAGATATTTAATATTTTAGAATGATATTTTTGACTTTTAAACAGGTTAAAGAAGAGTAACATTAGCCAAATGGGATACTTCAGCATTTTCCAGTACCTGAGTGGAAATCGGAAAATATATCCATGGACTTTGTGGTGGGACTACCAAATACTTATTGAGGTAGTAATGTGATTTTGGTTATTGTTGATTGACTAACTAAATCTAAACATTTCTTTCCTATTCATGATTCTGTTTCTCTAGTTCTTTTTTCTCGATTATACATAAAAGATATTATCATGTTACATAGAGTTCCTCTCCTTATTGTATATGGTCGTGATCCAAGGTTTACTTATAACTTTTTGAAAGGATAACATAATTAATTTTCATCACTACTTTTCATCCTCAATTTGATGGATAGTCTAAGAGATCAATTCAAACATTGGATGACATGATTCTAGCATGTTAAATTTACTACCAAGGAAGTTGGGATCAACATATTTATTTAGTTGAGTTATATTATAATAATAGTTTCCATTATAGTATACAAATGGAGCCTTTTAAAGAATTTTATAGAATTTGGTGTCAATATTCATACTTTGGGGATGATTTTGGGGAAAGGAAGTTGATGGGATTAGAATTAGTAGAGGGGTGGCTGAGGAGGTGAAAATGTTCCAACATCACACTACTACAAATTGGCCTTTTATCAGCGCTAAAAACTAACATTAATAGCGCTATAAAAGCATTGTTAATGCCGTTGTAGATAGGGGGTCCCCTTTATCAGCGCTCCAAAAAGTGGTGATAAAGGGGTCCTTTATCAGCTCTTTTTAGCACTGATAAAGGGGGACTTTATCAGTGCTATCTTGAGCGCTGATAATGGGTCCCTTTATCAGTGCTCTTTTAGCGCTATTAAAGGAATCCTTTATCAGTGCTCAAAAAAACACTGATAAAGGCACCCGCCCCTTCACCTGCACACCTACAAAAAATAGCACCAGTACACGAACAATGAACTGAAAGATGACACAGCACACACAATATTTTGACCAACAATGCTATATACATTTACTTAAAATCATGAATACAAAAAAACACACTTTTATATACATTTAAAACAATGTTTTACATGGTTACAATTAAAATTATCCAAATACAGTTATAAACATTAATATTTCATCCTTTGATATCCGTGATCCCCACTCAAAAATTGTCATCTGCGGTATTTGTTGCCAAAGAAAGCATCTGAACTCAAGGAAAAAATTCACCTATATAAGAAAACAAATATTATGTTAGTAATATAATAATGAAATAAATCAAAACATTAATATAAAATAATAAATTAATATGGAAATTTGAAACTAAAATATGGAAATGATAAACTCAAATGTTTTCATTTTGATAACAATGAAAGGGAATAATGTGAAATCAATATGTTTTTGGCTGATTTATCTCATTTAATAAATACTGATTCTTTATCTAATGAAAAGAATTACCAGTCATACCATGCGTCATATTGAGGTGTTTTTTATTCGTACACATCACAAATGACTCATATATCGTTTTCCTAAAGTATAAAAATAATCCAAACGTGTTTTCTCGGTTTGTCGTATGTCACATGTGTTGTTTTCAAAAGTTAATGTCAAATTGAAACGGATATTAGACACTTTTAGTCATACTGGTCACACCGTATGTCATATTGAGGTGTGGTTGATTCGAACACGTCACAAATAACTCATGGATAATTTTCCTAAAGTATCAAAACAATCTGAAAATGTTTTCTCATTTTTCTGTATGTCACTTGTGTTGTTTTCTAAAGTAAATGTCAATTTTAAACTAATATCAGTCACTTTTATCCATACCGGTCACACGGTGCATCGGATTGAGGTGTGGTTGATTTGTACACATCACAAATGACTCATGGATATTTTTCCTAAAGTATCAAAACAATATGAATGTGTTTTCTCATTTTTCCGTATGTCACTTGTGTTGTTTTCTAAAGTTAATGTCAAATTGAAACTGATATCAGACACTTTTAGCCATACTAGTCATACAGTGCATCGAATTGAGGTTTGTTTGATTCGTACTCATCAAAAATGACTCATGGATCATTTTCCTAAAGTATCAAAGAAATCCGAATGTGTTTTCTTGGTTTTCCGTATGTCACTTGTGTTGTTTTCTAAAGTTAATGTCAATTTGAATCAGATATCAGACACTTTTAGCCATACCGGTCACACCATGTGTCGGATTGAGGTACGGTTGATTCATAAACATCAAATATGACTCATGTATAATTTTACAAAAGTACAAAAACAATCCAATCATGTTTTCTCGGTTTTCTGTATGTCACTTGTTTGGTATTCTAAAGTTAATGTCAATTTGAAATTGATATCAGGCACTTTTGGCCATACTAGTCACACCGTGGGTCATATTGAGATGTGGTTGATTCATAAACATCACAAATTACACATTTATAGTTTTCCTAAAGTATCAAAACAATATGAACATGATTTCTCAGTTTTTCGTATATCACTTGTGTTGTTTTCTAAAGTTAATGTCATTTTGAAACTGATATCAGACACCATTAGCCATAACAGTGACACTGTGTGTCGAATTGAGGTGTCGTTGATTCTTAAACATCACAAATGACTCATGGATCGTTTTCCTAAAGTATAAAAACAATCTGAATGTGTTTTCTCGGTTTTTTGTATGTCACTTGTGTTGTTTTCTAAAGTTAATGTCAATTTGAAACTGATATCAGACACTTTTAGCCATACCGGTCACACTGTGCATTATAGTGAGGTGTGGTTGATTCGTACATGTCGAAATTGACTCATGGATAATTTTTCTAAAGTATCAAAACAATACGAACGTGTTTTCACAGTTTTCCATATGTCACTTGTGTTGTTTTCTAAAGTTAATGTCAATTTGAAACTGATATCAGACACTTTTAGCCATACCGGTCACACTGTGTGTAGGATTTAGGTGTGGTTGATTCTTACACATCTAAAATGACTCATAGATAATTTCCCTAAAGTATCAAAACAATCCGAATGCATTCGCTCAGTTTGCAGTATGTCACTTGTGTTGTTTTCTAAAGTTAATGTCAAATTGAAACTGATATCAGACACTTTTATCCATACCGGTCCCACCATGCATCAGATTGAGGTTTGGTTGATTCATAAACGTCATAAATGACTCATTTATTGTTTTATTAA
Source organism: Viscum album (assembly GCA_963277665.1). Lineage (NCBI taxonomy): Eukaryota > Viridiplantae > Streptophyta > Magnoliopsida > Santalales > Viscaceae > Viscum > Viscum album. Next base: position 1,559,041,677 of record OY728160.1, read on the forward strand.
AGTATCAAAACAATCCTAAATCATTTTCTTTGTTTTCCGTATGTTACTTGTGTTGTTTTCTAAAGTTAATGTCAATTTGAAACTGATATCAGACACTTTTAGTCATACCGATCACACCATGCGTCGGATTGAGGTGAGGTTGATTCTTACATGTCCCAAATGAGTCATGTATCATTTTACTAAAATATCAAAACAATAAGAATGTGTTTTCTCAGTTTCTTGTATGTCAATTTTTATGTTTTCTAAAGTTAATGTCAAATTGAAACTGATATCAGACACTTTTAGCCATACCCGTCACACCATGTGTCATATTGAGGTGAGGATGATTCTTACATGTCACAAATGACTAATGGATCATTTTCCTAAAGTATCAAAACAATATGAATGCGTTTTCTCAGTTTTCTGTATGTCACTTTTGTTGTTTTTTAAAGTTAATGTCAATTTAAAACAGATATCAGACACTTTTACCATACTAGTCACACCGTGTATTTTATTGAGGTGCGGTTGATTTGTACACATCAAAAATTACTCATGGATCATTTTACTAATGTATACAAACAATCATAATGCTTTTTCTTAGTTTTCTGTATGTCACTTGTGTTGTTTTCTATAGTTAATGTTAATTTGAAACTAATATTAGACACTTTTGGCCATATTAGTCACATTGTGCATCAGATTAAGGTGTGGTTGATTCGTACATGTCAAAAATGACTCATTGATTATTTTAATAAATTATCAAAACAATATGAATGCATTTGATCGGTTTTCCATATGTCACCTGTGTTGTTTTCTAAAGTTAATGTCAATTTCGAACTCATATTAGACACTTTTAGCCATACCAGTCACACCGTGCATCGTATTAAGGTGCGGTTGATTTTTACATGTCACAAATGACTCATGTATTGTTTTCCTAAAGTATAAAAACAATCTGAATGTGTTTTATGGGTATTTCATTTGTCACTTGTGTTGTTTGATAAACTTAATGTCAAATTGAAACTAATATCAGACTCTTTTAGCCGTACCAGTCACACCGTGTGTCATATTGAGGTGTGGTTTATTCATACACATCAACAATGACTCATGGATGATTTTCCTAAAGTATGAAAACAATACTAATGCATTTTCTCAGTTTTCCGTATGTCACATATGTTGTTTTATAAAGTTAATTTCAATTTGAAACTGCTATCAGGCACTTTTAGCCATACCGGTCACACCGTGCATCAGATTGAGGTGTGGTTGATTCTTACACGTCACAAATTACTCATAGATCATTTTCCTGAAGTATCATAACAATATGAATGTGTTTTCTCGGTTTTCCGTATGTCAGTGGTTCATAAGAGTCTCTATTTAAGTTATTCTTTACTAGAAACTGAAATCATTTCTAAAACCATTATCCATAATCTAAGGATATGAAACATAAGAAAGTTTGATCATAAATGGTCAATAAGTTTAAATAAGGAAGATATCAATGATCATATAAAGATAACATAAGTAGTAGGAATTCACCTTCATTGTCATATTTGTTTAAATTCTCCCATCAGGTACACTGCCCATTCATTTCTAAACACATCTATATCATTTTGTGCATAATATTTTTTGTGACAGTCATAGTAGTACTGAAAAAATATAAGTACACAAAGGATTAATAATTATTTTAAATTAACTAGTAATTATTTTCAAAAATACCTCTTCAGGGATGCTAATTTGTTCATGAAATATGATCTCTTTCATAAATTTACAAAAATTATAACCGCAATCCTTTCTGTTTTTTTGTTTCGAACACTATAGAAACATTGATAAAAATAAGTAATCTATTTTTATATGTATTTGGATATTGAAATTTAATTATATATACCCTGATACTTCTCCATTTTTAGATCTCATGCGCCTTGTCGTCCTTTTGTCCTATATTCATTTCAGCCTTTAGACAATATTCATACACCACCCTATCATAACAAAATCCTCATTAAAAGATAATTTAAATTATATAACTAGATATATTGTTTTAAAATGTTGGATCTAGTGTATTACAAATTGAAAATTGCCATCATGTGTGCTCAGTTTTTTGGATATCCATGTAGTGAATCCAGAAAATAAATCTTTTGAGTACCCAAATTGACTGCAATGAGCATCCAATGCTGCATAAAAACACAAAAAGGAATAAGTAATGATAAAAATGAAAATATAATTGATATGATTAAAAAGTTGAGTTTTACCCAGCAACATTGGTATTAAAAAGATCCTGTTAGTCGTAATTTTTCATTGAAACAATCTGAGTGGGTTTGACATTAATCTAGCCTGAAAATCAAAATCTATTTCTTTTTGTTATGTAGACATGGTGTGATGACTAATGAGTCCAAATTTGTGTTCATGGTCAAATCCCTTCAATTTGTTTTTCATATATACGCCTGTGAAAAATATTAAATGTATTTATCCATAATTATCATAGTATATCAGCTTCTGTAAAATAAAATCATGAAAACATACCTCATTTATACATTTATAACTAAGGCACCTAGCCAGTCGTATGTGATGATTTCATCTACAGCTTCAGAACTAACGAAATATAATGTTTCCTCTCCGTACATATCTTTTTCATGAACATTTGTGTGATTATTTCCACCTTTAATTTTCGTATCCAGATGAGCTTGCAATGATATTAAATGTGGATATAGAACGGGCGGGGTGAAGGTGCTCTTAGTAGATCATTTTGATCGGTTTGTTGATCCTTTTGAGCTGCTCTTTTGTTTTAGCTCCTTCCTTTTGTCCTTCTGTAATAACATTCATCATTTCAGCCCTTTTATAATTAAATGTTAAAGGTTCTTCTTGAAAAATTAATTGTAAATGAATACCTCCTGGTTGAAATTTTTTTTTACAAGATTCGACAGCCATGCAACAAATTTTCCAACAGCTTTTTCCACTGTATGAATTTCGTCGTCATCATTTGGCATGGGTAGCTCAGCGCTTGGCTCATTAGCTAAGTTAATTGACACTTTGACATGACCAGTTGGAAGTGTTTTGGATTTTAGCATGTCATTCTGCATATTGAACATCGTAGACCTCGCTACAAGGCGATGGGTAGGAGTTGACAGATATAAATCACAGCCACTATCACCCTATAGTATATCATTAAAATAAAGGTATTAGTGTCTATGTGATTCACATTTCACAGAAAAAAATATTAGAACATTTATTACCTTGGTTATGTCAGGTCTTTGAGGGGAATGGATCGCCTCAAAACTGGTGGGTGTGGGGCGGGATCTTCGCACACGGGTTGTTCTTGAGTTGTTTCTTCTCTTCGTCTCTCCCCCATCAAAGCTGCTAGCAACTCTCCCTGACTTTGTAATTTTTCTTCAAGGGTATCTAGTCTATCTCTCATCATTTTAATTTCTTTAGATTTTTGCCCCTCTTGTTTTTTTCTGAAAATATGTCTGGGGTGTCACCCTAAAACCTGAACCTCTGATGCGGCCATACTGTTCTGGCAGTTTCAAGGCTGCTGATAGTATGTCTGCATCTGGTGTGGGTGTTGTTGATTCCTGTGAGTATGTAAAATTGAAAATATGGTAAAATAAGTAATCATAATTATGTAATACTGATTTAAAGAAAAATAAAATTTATATTATGTAATACTTACACATGTTTCCCACACTTTTTGTGTGTTTTCATCTACCAGTTTACCTTATTTATTAACATGAACTTCCTTCCATAGCACATGTAATGGGATGGAAGTGGACTGGGATTTTGATTCATCAATCTGCATATAAATAGATAAACATGGTTACAGTGTTTTTTTATGTCACATAAAAGTATTACAATACTTTTAAAATGCATACCAATTGTTTTTCAATTGATGCGTACCCCAGCCTTTCTTTAAGGTAGGGGTACGATGTTATTGATGCCCGTTCTTTATTTTCAGCACTCAGTTGCTATTTTATAAATAAAAAAATTTCAATCAATGTGATGAATACAAGCAAAGTTAAATAGCGTGTCACCAAACACAATGTACCTGAAAAGTCTTCTCTGCATGACGGTTGCGAAATGCATACCATGCTCCTTGGGATATCAAGTGTGCATAAAGAGGAGGTCGGTGCGGCTTGATTTTCTCTTCAACATCTTTCATATGAAATTTCGTTAAAATGGTGTGAAATCCTATATGAACCCTTCTTTCCAGTCTTAATACATATTCTTTGTGCGAGACATCTACTATAAATGCAATCTACACGAGATGATGAAGTGTTAGCCAATATTACAGTATTTTATTTTATTTTATTTTAATAAATTAAATAAATGATATCATAATGTTACCATAATATCCTCCCACATTAATGTTTTTATCTTGCTGACAACATGGTGGCACAGCTCTACATCAATCAGCATGCGTTGCCGAGTGAAGATTCCAATGTAGCTAATAAACATGGCTTTGTTACGGTTCACATGATGGCCTCTCTTATTCCATCCCACCTCATATTTGAGGCCTTTTTCAATTGCCTTAAAGATTTTGGCTAAAACTGTCAAACTACGGTGCACCTTTTTTTTGTGCCATCAGGGTTTCATTTCCTACCATTTCCTTGGTTTCTACATCATCATTATGTTCCTCTGAAGAACTAGCATCGGCACTAGGACCAGCAACAACAGGTTGAGAAACCTTTTGTACCTCAACAGTGGGACCAGCAGCAACAGGTTGAGAAACCTATTGTACATCAGTAGTGGGACCAGCTGAAATAGGTTGAGAGACCTCTTGTACCTCAACAGTGGGACCAGCTGCAATAGGTTGAGAAACCTGTTGTGTCTCGAGATTGGGTGCATCAGCAAGTGCAGAGGTCATTATCTGTAGAAGTGGTTTAAAATTTAAATTAGATAACAAAAAATCAGAAGCGAACAGATAATAACATAATGTAACACAATCTATATTACAATAAAAAATAACCTGATTATTGAACTCTCTTTTTTTTTTTAAAAGGCTAAAGGGATTTTAACCCTCTATCGATCTGTATCCCTTCATTGTGGTCTCCTATGACATACAAAATGTCATCTACATTGGGACCACTACGAAATGATTTTGAAGTCCCAATGAAAGGTTAATCCTCCATTGAATTTTCATCTGACCCTTCAGTTGTTTTGTTCGAGAACAGAACAATTGACCAGTTTCATTTTGTGGGATCTGGAACATAAAATACTTCCACTACATGTGATGCCATTATAAACAGTTCATCTTTCTTCCCTTCCTTATTGAAATCAACTTTCACAAATCCCAATTCATTAATTTTAATAGCACTCTTGTTATTAACCCACTTGGATTGAAAAATCGGAACTTGGAATTCCGTATAATCCAACTCCCATATTTGTTTGATGATGCCAAAGTATAACATATTCACATAAATTGGATTTCTATCCTTAGCACCCGAAACATGCATCTCTTCAGCCACAAGTGTATCCCCACTATTCTGCATGGTACGGTCTTCATCATGTTCATTTGTATAAAATGTATAACCATTAACTACATAATTATTGTAATATAATATGTACACACTTGGTCCTTAGGATAGCCATCGAAGTCGTTCTGAAATTGACTCTTGATTTTCATCTAACTTCGTAAAACTATGGTCCCAAAACCATCCTATAAACTGTCGATTATGTGTATCTGATATCCATTTTTCTTCCTTAGATGGATAAAAATGCCTAATAATTTCTTAGTGGGTTTCAACATATGGGTCAACGTCAAAAATGTTATGCAAAACATAAAGGTGGGCCTTCTCCCGATCTGTAATATTGATTGTGACAACCTGTCATCCATAAATTCCTTCACCCTCAAGCCACCTAGTGTGATGAGATTTCAATAGGACAATGCTTTCCAGACCAGGCAGGTATTCGGTATAGAATTCAACGGCTTCCTCAACAATATATCGCTCTGCAATACAACCCTCTTACCGACTTCGATTTTTGACATACCCTTTCAAAATCATCATATACTGTTCAATGGGGTACATCCATCTGTAATGTACAAGACCACATAGTTGAATCTCTCTCACCAAGTGGACCATCAAATGAACCATCATATCAAAAAATGAAGGTGGGAAGAACATTTCTAATTCACATAATATGATGGAAATTTCTCTTTCCATAGTTTTCAACTTCGTCGGGTCCATAACTTTGCTGCATATACCTTTGAAGAAGAAACACAATTTCGTTAATGTATGGAAAACATTCTAGGGAAAAATAAACTGTAAATCAATTGGAATAAGATATTACATCAAAACATGGAAGTCATGTGATTTTAGACCTTTTAACTTCAAGTTTCTCATTGAGCTGAGGTTCCAGATATTTCATGAATACCCCTCTGGAACCTTTACGTCATTCAAGAAGTTTCAAAAATGATATATCACCTACCTAGAAAGAGTGTAAGCAGTAGGAGGAAGAAATGTTTGTTTTTCACCTTTCACTGGTGCCAAATCTTCTCATATTCCCATCTCAAAAATGTCCAACCTATCCTTAATTCCATATTTTTTCAGGTGTATTTAGAAACATGCTGATGACACTATCAAATATATTTTTTTCTACATGAATAACATCAAGAAAATGTCTGACATGCAGACAATTCCAGTATTGTAATTCAAAAAAACTGATCTCTTTTTTCAACCGATTTTCCTAAGGTTTTTCGAATCCGGTTTACCAAAAGTAGTGTCCACATTTTTTACTTTCACAGACAATTGATCGCTTGTTAGTAGAGACGGTGATGTACATTCTTCTGAACATCCATCAAATGATTCCATCCAAGATTGGTACTTATTTCATCAGGGTAGAAATCTACGATGACCTAGAAACACGGTTTTTGATGAATGTTTCAACCTAATTGATTGTATACCTAGTTCGCAAATAGGACACCCTCGAGTTCCTTTAATTCTATATACTAACAAATTTCCATAAGCAGGGAAGTCATTTATTATCCTATACAACATGGCTCCAAAATTGAAATCTTCCTTTTTGTAAGCATCATACAATGTAACACCTGAATCCCACAATAATTTCAAATCTTCGATCAATGGAGCTAAATAAACATAAATATCATTACCTGGTTGTTTTGGCCCTCATATAAGCATAGATAACATGATGTATTTTCATTTCATGCATAACCATGATGGTATGTTATAATTTACCAACATAAACGGCCATGTACTGTGATTGTTTCTTTGAAAACCAAAAGGATTCACTCCATCTATAGATAATGCAAGATGAAGGTTTCTCGACTCGTTTCCAAATTCATGATACTCATGATCAATTCTATTCCACTAAGGAGAGTCTGTCGGGTGACATAGTATCCCATATTTAATTCTTGTATTTTCATGAAATGTCAATTTTCCTGCAGTATCCTCACTCTATATAGGCGCCTAAACCGTGGAATGATTGGAAAGTACCATACAACTATAGTAGGACATGATTAATATTTCTTGTATCGAGAAGCACCACACATTTGGAATTCATTAAGTGATTTTTGGTTCTTACAAAATAGTATACAATCATTCAATAAGGTCTATATTCTTTCAATGATCATACCCATCGAGCGTAGCATTCGTTTGGCTTCGTATGTTTAGCTCAGGAGATCATTATCTTCTGGGAGTATGTCATTCAGGAGAGCTATTAGTTCTGTAAAACTAGCGTCACTCCACTTGTTGTCTGCTTTCAAATTATGCAGCTTCAGTGTGGCAGAGAGTGTTGTATATTTAGTGCAACCAGCATACAATGGCGTCTTTGCACAACTTTTTAACTTCTCAAACAATTTTGGGAAATCATGAAGTTTATCTTCGATAGTCCTTGTCATTTCCTCAATACGATCTTCATCATCATTCACATCTGTAATCACATCCTCCATACAGTCATCTTCATTTTTTATGATTGTAATCATATCATATGATCCATAAAATGTAGTGTTATCCTAGCCACTACCTAAATTCATTGTTTCCCTATGTTTATTCCAACATGTATAACTCTGATCTATTCTGTGACAGATCAAGTGTTCTTCCAACTCCTATGGACTAATTTTTTAATAATAATAGCATAAGCATGGACAAAGGATTTGAGAAGGTTCATATGCATGATCTATTGTAAACATGATAAAATATTTCACGCCTTCTTCAAACTCTTTTTTCAACCGATTAGAATTCCTCAATTCTTTATTTATATTCATCCTATTTGAAATCCAAAGGATGGGTATATAGGTTAGCGGAGAAGGAATATAGTATAATTTAGATAAAAAACTAGATACTTCAGAAATGGTGGGGGCGTGCATATTAATAGTAAATCTTTGGTGGTTCATGGGATTCATCCATTCTCTTCCACTCTTCGATCCCCCCTGATGAGGGGTGGTTTTTGGGAGTTTTTTATAGTGCGTTAGTGAGTTCTTCCCTCATACTTCATCCATTACTATTATCATTTATTTCCCTATGATTTGGGATGATTTTAACTTCGATTTTTTTGATGATTTCACTATATCATCTTCAAATCAATTCAGATGATGTAGATTTTGTTTGTATAGGCTAGATGTTATCCTCGTGTGATGAATGCACCAATTATTGTGTGTTTTAGGTGGTGTAGTGTTTCCCAGTGAGTTTTTAAAAGATTATTTATAGTTATATTAAGGTAAATTATTAATTATAAGTTTCTATAATTAATTATTTTGGAATTGTGCCTTGATATTGGGTCTCAATCATTGGTAAAAGATTAGATTAGGCATGTATAGTCTTGGTTAAGGATGAGTTGATCTTGGTGAGGGGGTTACTATATTTTTTGAGGTAGGTGGACCCTATAATAAAAAAACATGTTGAAATTTATACATGATTGTGCATTCATGCATGAGTATATGTGTTCCAGTGAAAGGGATAGAAATCAAGAGCAACCTAGGTAAATAAATAGGGTTTTTTTGATCCACCAAGAGATAGAGTGAGGGTTCAATTGAATGTTTTTGATTTTGTGATCATCCAAAGATTATGTCTCCATGGAGGTGAGGTTTCTAGTTGTGTTTATGAGAGGATCAAGTTTGGTATGATATTTGTATAGCCTAGTTAAGTTTTCTAAGGATATTTGAGTAGGTATTAGATTATTAGGCCTAAATAAGATGGATAATATAGTTTTATATCTCACGTATGATGGGGAACACCCTCTTAAGTATATATAAGAGTCATGGTGTGTGTGATGAGTAGGATATTACATATAGGGATTGGTGAAGTGTGACATAGAGTATTTCCTTTTTATAATTGGATTAAGATATCTCCTAGGGGAGATATGATATGGTACCTAAGTGGGGGTCATGGTAATAGTCTGGATGACTTAGCATAGGGTATCCAAGGCTCATAGTGTGAGTTTCTTAGGATGGTCATTATTTATTTTTAATAAGTTTTAATGTGGGAATTAGAATATGATATAGACTAGACTATCTAGGACTAGATGAAGTATAGCATGTGGGTTGTGACATTAACATGTAGTGATGAGTGTGTGTTGGTATCAATAAGTATAGATGGGTTAGGTTTGTAGAACCCAGTAGATTCCCTTATAGGAAGAATTAGAATGATGATAGGTTGGGAATAATTTTCATGTATAACCAAGATGGTTTTAAGGAGATAATTATGAAAGGCTAAATGGATGGTGACTTTTATCATTTATGGTCAGACAGACTAATAGATTGGGACTTTATATGACTTTCACCTAGTTGAAGTATGATCATCCATGGGCCCCGCCTATTTATGATGTGGTTTAGCTAGTACGAGAGGTTGGTTATCTAGATACCCTTCTTAGATTACTATTTATATGTTTTGTGGCATGATACAAGATGGATGGCCTTTATTTATGTGATAAGGTGTTGGTAGGATCCTACTTTGAGTGAGAAGGCATTGGTTAAAGGGGATTGGTGTGTGACTTCCATGGGATCCACCTATTGATGGTGCATTTTGCCTTGTGATAGATGTTGGATATTGTTATTCCCTCCTTATATCATTTTTTGTATGATAATATGATGTTAGATATAGAAATGGGAATCACTTAGTATTGGTTTGGAGTAGTTTTGTGAGAGGTTTTCTGTAGAGATTCCCTCCTCAAATTTTTTTTATGTGATGTGATGGCGAGACCCGCCGTAAGTGAGAGGGGAGCAGCTACTGTGGTATGGAATTAAAGTATATGTGATTCACACACAATGTAAGAGGTTAGTGGCACTGTTATGTTATAAGAAAGGATGCGATACTTAAATTGGTATATGACCCAACCCAGAGAGAGTGGGTAGTGGGATGGAATTGGTAGAAACCCTATTAAGGTTTATTTTTTCTAACCTAAGGAGAATAGTGTACAATATATAACATAATAAGCATATGTCTCATCTCGTTGGCATGCCTCACCTGATGACATGAATTCACTAACAAGGACGGTTTAAACCCTACCTGGCCAAACTATGGGGTAGTATCCAAAATCAGAAAAATATCCATACTAAGGGCCACTATACGGAGTGAAATCCTAATATAGTGTCAAAACATTTCCTAAAAAATACTCTCTCTATTCAGGTTTCTATCACAAGGCTATAGTGGGGAGAGAAAATCAAGATCAAACAAGTAACCAACCACATATACATGTGTCACACACAGGAATCATGCCAAATTATAATTAATCTCAATATTTACAATAAATTCAAAAATAATTAATTCATGAAAATTAAATTTTACTCACCTTAAGAAGGAGGACCCGGTGGCGGAGGAGGAGGAGGAGGCGTCGACAGCAGAGGCAGCGGAGGCAGCTCAGAGGTAGTGGAGGTAGCGGAGGTAGAAGATTAGGTAGAGGAGGTGGAGGAGGAGGCCACGGTGGAGGAGGAGGAGGTGGAGGATCCACGGTAGAGAAGGAGGAGGATGAGGAGCCGCAGTGGAGACAGATAAGGAGGAGGAGCCGTGGAAAGAGGAGGAGGAGGAGAAGTAGGCGCCGGTGGAGGATAATGAGGCAGCAGCCGTGGCAGAGGAGGAGGAGAAGGAGGTAGCGGCGGAGAGGAGGCAGTGGCGGAGGTGCAGGGCAGGGCTTCCGTGAGAGCATGACAGGGTGCGGGGAGGAGGAGCTGTGGAAAGAGGATGAGGAGGAGATGTAGGCACCGGAGGAGGAGAATGAGGTGGTGGTCGCGGTAGAGGAGGAGGAGAAGGAGGCGGTGGCGGAGAGGAGGAAGCAGCAGAGGTGCATGTTTGGGCTTCCGTGAGAGCTTGACAGGGTGTAGGGAAGAGGAGGAGGACTCGGTGGCATTTATAAATCCCGCGAGGACCTTTATTAGCACTAGTAAAAAGCGCAAATAAAGGGGGTATTTATCAGTGCTAAAATGAAAATTTCTGATAAAGATCCCCTTTATCAGTGATTTTTTAGCACTGATAAAGGTAGGACTTTATCAGTGCTTTTCATTTTAGCGCTGAAAAAGACCCACTTTATCAGCACTTTTTTAGCGCTGATAAATCCATACTTCATCAGCGCTAATAAAAGCACTGATAAATGTATAAATTTAATAATTTTTTTATATTATTATATATTTATTTAAAATGATATTTATGATAAATAAATATATTTATTAATAAGTATAACTCTAAATAAGTATATCTTTATTTATACTTATAAAATTATTAGAAATATAGTTATTATATTTATAGACATATAAATATATAGAATAAATATATTAATTATATATATTTAAAAGATTATAGATATATTAATTATATATAGTTAATTATAATTATAATTACAAATGTATTTTAATGGTATATTTATATATATATCATTGAAAATATAATAAAATATATATTTATTTTTTAAATATAATGTAATTTTAATTATAAGTGTACATTTTTTAGAACATATATATTATATGGGTAACATAATGAATTATAAATAAATAACACATCAACGTGATATGTAATTATAATCTATAAATGAACATTATTCATGCACATGTATGATTACATAACATATACACATGATATATTCATCGACCCCAATTCATTGGAAAACACACATATATACAATAATTTTAATTATACATATATATTAAAAAGTATTATATATTTATGAATAAAACAAATACATTAAATATAAACAAATATAATAAATATATATTAAATATAATGAATTAATAAATGTAATAAATATAATGAATTAATAAATATAATAAATCTTATAAATCTGATAAATATATTTATTATTAATCTTATAATTATTTAATTATATATATATATATATAATCAGTTATAACATGTGTTTTTTATTTAATGTATACAATAAAAATTATTTTTGAATATAAATATAATAATTTCATATGAAGTAAAGTGCTGATAAATGTAACCTTTTTCAGCGCTGAGAAAAGCGCTGATAAATTTCTTCCCCTTTATCAGTGCTTTTCCATTAGCGCTGATAAAGGTAGGAGCCTACCTTGCAACGTTTTGTCATACTGTCACCATAGAACAACTCAGAGCAGGCATGAATGTTATAAAGATAACAGAATTAAAGAGTTTTCTTTTGAGGTAGGTGATCATGTTTTCCATAAAATATAACCTTGGTAATGTGTTTTTCATTTTGGTAAGAAAGGAAATCTAAGCCCACAGTTCATTGTAACTTATGAAATCTAAGATATGTTGGGCATGTTTCACATTGAGTATATTTTCTTCTGATTTTATCTTTGGTACGCAATTTTTTTCATGTTTAAAAGTTGAGTAAGTGTGTGTTAGATTCATATCAGATTTTGAGCCAAGAAGTAGTTCAGGTGGAAGAGAACCATACTTATAAAGAGAAACCCTTTTAGATTCTAGATCATAGTGAGCATGTATTGGTGAATAAGATGATTTACTTGGTTATGATTTTTTTAGAGAAATCACATGGTTAAAGAAGAATCATGGGAATCTGAAAATGCTATGAGGTAAAGGTGTCCTCACTTGTTTGATATGTAAATAAAAATTGCAAGGACAGAATTTCTAGAATTTGCGGATAATTTAACAAACCCAGGTACATATATAATTTGTTCATTCTAAAATTAAATAGTAGAACTCATTATAAATTTATATTGAAAAAAATGGTATTTTAAGGAATCTATACTAATTTAATTATAACATGAATCTATGAATAATAACTTGACCATTTTGAATATTATAACAACCTTGGTCTTTATTTCATCCTTAAACATGATTTATTACATAAATTTGAACTTAAGACAACTATGAGGATTGAGAGGTGTAGTTTATTGGTAAACTAGGAACATTACATGACAACTTAAGAAATAAATTACAACATCATTATTGAAAACGTCTTTTACATGACCACAACATTCCTTCATACTTATCATTGTATGGGATAACCTGAGGACATACATAAGAAAAGAGTGAGATATAAAGCCCAGTAAGGGAGTAAACAAGGAATAAAATGAAGTATACAATACATGTTATACAATACTCATATCAATGGAGAATAAGATATTCATAAACCAAAATTCATGATATAGCATGATTATCATAATGTGCATATGTGGCAACAACATTTAACTTGATATTAGCATGAGCCAAGGCTCATTTCACATGTAGAATGAGTAAAACCTCATTGAAATTGAATTAAAAGAAGTGAAACCTAATTGAACTTGAATTATCATGAGTAAACCCTCATTAAAAATGTGGTATCATGATACTATTCTTTACCCAATGTATTGGAGCGCTATCAGGACCCACCCTTTAGAAACATTTCATTTCATGCATAAGTGTGCCACATGGATCATACAACATGGAATCATTCACCATATTCATTTATTCCATGATAAAGGAAGGTGGATTACATACATGAAACTATTTATTCAATAATTAAATGTGCATAATGTTGAATACCCTTGATAGAGAAACATGAATGATATTCACTACACAATGACTGGCTTGGATAATCACAGTGCAATTTCGGCAGCATAACGACGTGACATAAGAATTCATAAAAATGGTTGATGAGAGAGAAAGGGGTATATCATCATATTCAATTAAAATTGACAATAATGGGGTCATATATATACATTTCCCAATATATGTAATGGAATTTATATGTCTAATATAAAATAATTTCTTGAAAGTAAATGAGGAGAGATAAATCCCTTACAGAATTTTGGAATGGTAATAGGTGTACATGGGAGGCATTAATGAGAGATAAAAAGGTATATCATCATTAAAACATAATTAGGGAAGTATAGGGGAGGTTATAAATCATAATACCATATTTTTAATTAAAAATAAAATGGAATAAAAATATAAGGAAACTTGGACATAAATAAGGAAAGTGAGGATACCTTACTTGGAAGTGTGATCCCAAAGGCTTGGGAAAGGAATGAGAGCGGCTTTCTGGGAGTTCTGGGAGCATTATGAGGATTCTAGAAAGAGTGGGGCAGAGTTTTATCTAGCTCAAAATGGTTTGAGTGAAGAGTATTGGGAGATTGGGTGGGTTTATATATGAAAGGATAGGTAATTCATTATTATTTAGGTCTTGGACACTACAAATTAAACTAATCAATACCACTAACCATACCATGTTTTATGCCCATGTTTTTTTCAAAATTGGAGTGGAAAACAATATTTTATAAGGCCAATGGCCGAACGTATTAAAATATTAGGATTTCTTATGTGGAGGTGAATCACAGTTTGAAGGAAATAATTTTAAAATGTAAAAATATTTAATTAGTCTTGGATGGCCCACAAAGGCACCATAAAATTAATAAAACAATCCAAAATCAAATTATTTTAAAGGTAAAACATTTATTTGTATAATATCCCTTTTATTGTATTTTACTATATCACTATTGGTTCATTATGATGTCATTAAACACATTATATATTTAAAAGGTATTTAATTTTTACCCAAATATTCAATTCCCTTAGAAAAATATGAAAAATTCACCATTGGATAATTTCAAAATCCTGATTACAAAAATAATGTTTATTTTATCTAAATATTTTTCTAAATATTTGAATTTCCACTTTTAAAATAAAAAACAATATTTATTGAAAATTCATGGGTTTTGAAAAAACAATTTTCAAACCTTAATAAAAATTTCAATTTTATTCATAAAAATTATATGATAATTTATATTTAATAAAAATTAATATAGTAATAGTATTTTATTAAAATATTATTTAATTAAACAATACCTTAATTCATCATAATAAATTATATAATTGAATATACATATTAACTAAAAAATAAATTTTGTTCATTAAATCACATTTAAAAAGTAACAATAATAAAATGAATGTATATTATTTATACAAAAAATGAACATAAACATAGTTCTAGGGTCTTGTTACATAACCCCTTATAACACCCACATAAGTCCTAAGGGTAATGTATGCAATGGTAACAGACTCTTAGGGGGGGTCGGATAACATCACTCGGGTGGTAATGTCTACTGACTTCCACTTCTCCCGTAGGAGGTTCCATTCAACATTAAAATGGTGATGCATGGATTAGGCTTGGTCAAGAGAAAATCCTAGTGACACTGTCTCCTTTCCAAGCTCTAAAAAATGGGCTTTGTATAGAGCAATTTTACTGGATGAGTCCACCACTTCCTTTTTCTGAGTAAATTGGATTTGTTAAAGCCCTATGTTTATACAAATCGGGTGATCATTGTTCAAAATCTATATTAGCAACGAAAATAATTCTTAATGGTAATTAAAAATCCCAAAACATAAAACCGAGCTAGTTCATATGTTTTTATAACCATTTTTAAAAATAATATATTTAATTAGATCATAAGGAATTTTCATTAATAAAATTTTGGGTCGTTGCAATCTTCCCCCCTTAAGAAATTTCACCCTCTAAATTTCTTTTCCCCACACTAAATAAGATGAGGGTAACTATGCTTCATCACTTCCTCTGATTTCCACATTGATTCTTCAAACTTGTGGTTTCCCCACAACACTTTGACGAGGGGAATTGTCTTAATATGTAGAAATGTTTCCATGTGATCTCATATCTTCATCGGAGAGGTCATTCACCAAAGGTACCACCTCTAGATTGAGTACATGCAATGGTTCAGGTTGGTACTTCCTCAAGAGTGATACATGGAATACATCATGTAATTGATATTGTTTAGTGGGATTGTTAGTAGATAGGCCACTACTCTGATGTGATCAAGGATATAAAAAGGGTCGACGTACCTTGGAATAATATTTCCCTTATTCTCAAATCTCAATACTGTCTTCCATGGTGATATGCAGAGGAATACCATGTCTTCAACATCAAATTGTAGGTCGCATCGACGATTTTCAGCGTAGCATCTTTTATCGACTCTGTGTAGCATTAATATGATGTTGTATGGTCTTAACCTCCTCCACCATTTCTTTGACAATTTCTAGTCCTAGGAGTTTAGTAGTCTTGGAAACACTAGATATATTCATAAGTCTTATAGTACATCATAAGGTAAAAAAACTACAACAACATATTGTCTTCATATCCCCTCATACTATCCCTGTAGGTCATTCATAAATTACCTCTTCACATCCTGGGAAAAGATAAAACATTGAAAGGGGTGAGCTCAGATGCTCAGTAAGAATAACAATATAGCATAAGCTTTCATAAATAAGAATAAACATTCCAGGCAATGTATAACTAAAACAAAAGCCTTTTAAACTTGAACTTCAACATAGTATGGCAAAAATAAAATGAAATAATGCCATTTACTTATTCACATGGATATTCTCCTAATAGAATAATCCCATGAAATATCAATAACCACTTTCATAATGATGGAATGCATAATTCCAGACTATCATAACCACATAGCCAAGGCCTCATGCCAAGACTACAAATAAGATTTTTTCCAAGGCCTTGTTCCAAGACACTAGTTTGTATCATGAGACCTACTGATGCATCGAGGAGCTATAGAGGGATCCACCTGCCACTTACTATGTCCAGTACATTCCTCATATGAAAAGTTTTAAACATAACATAAACATTCATATTAAAACTAGCATATGAAATGTCAATACTTTATCCACAAACCATGAATGGTATAAAAATAGCACATCCACAGTCAAACATAACACATTCGATACAATATGGAAGATTTTATTGTATCATATTAACCTCAATTGATAAAAATGAAGGATATTGACATAGTTGAAAATAATCATCAAAACTATTTGAGAGAAATATCCCCCTTTTCTTGAAATCATTTAAAAGTCACACTATTTGTCAAGAAGCCGTTTAAAAATAGATTTTTGATTCAAAGTGTCCCATACCACTTTGAAACTTTAAAATGAGTTTTAATTTAAAAACATTAATGTCCATATAAATAATTCCATAAAACCATTTTTTAAAACATGGACATTAATGAGCAAGATTTAGAAGAATAAGTCTTCAAAACATTTTAAAATGGTATTTTAGTTAGAGTTTCAAACCAAAAGAGAGACACTTGAATAAAAATAATTGCGGTAACCAAAACATTTTAATATCATGAGAATAAAGGGATTCATGATATTCTATGTCAAAGTACATTATATACACCACATAAAAGTGATTTGGTGTATAACAACAAAGAAGTCTCAATGGAATGTAAATTGAGATGAAATCTCTCATAAAGGACATATCCTTAGGTTAAGGATAAATCAACGACATAGTTATGTGTGAAAAATATAAATAAACTAAATATGATTCGATATTCAGTGTAAAACAACAAAAGGACATTCACACATTATCTTGTAAAAACAACACCAATGAATTGGATGTTTAACTCAACAAATGTAGAATGAGTTAAAATTACTCTTATCAAATTCATATCGATGACTTGTGAAATTATCAATGGATTGATTATGTGTATCAAATGTATATCCACAGAAAAGGAGAGTGGAAATTATGACATAAGAAAATGAATAGTGATTCCACACATAATATCGGAGTAAAATAATCAATGAAGTTTGCGTAAAGCTGAATAAATAGAAATGGAAATTTCAAATTCCCTTATCGATTAGATAACTTATGAAACATACACCCATGAAATAAGGATCATACAATGATGATTTAAATACCCATAAATTAAAATATATTACACAATGAATACAATAATGGGCTGTACACATACACCACATGAAATAAATAAGTGGTGAACAATGGAATTCTCACAAAATTAAGAGTGAGATAAGAAACCCCTTGCTTTGTACTTTTTCCTTGGTAGATGGTAGGTTAACCTCCTGTATAATGGTGAAATAATTTTTATTGAATTATAAAAGAATAATTTACATTAATATGATATCATATATGATCTTTTAACATTAATTTGTTAATAATATCTTAGAATTATCGTCATTTCGGGTGTTAACTTACTCGTTTTCCTTTATATTCTTTGTTACGTAAGCCATGTTTGTAATGGATAGGTTGTATCTTATTCATATCCAGAATGATATCAAGTCCTTAAACATTATTTTTAAATCCTGAAATTATAATTATACTTTAATGGATACGATGGAGAATGAATCTCATCGCGTTCGTGGAGACGGTAGTCCGTACGTACGCACGAACGACAATATCATACTTTTGATATTCAAATAATATATAATTGGATGGTATATCATATATACATAATAACTATCATGTTATATTTATTATTTACATGAATTACACATCATTATTATACCCATCCAAATAATAATTTATTGAATAACAATTACACCACGACGTGGAGACGGTAAGTCGTACGTATGCACGTATGGTGACTTGTTATTCAAAGGATGGATAGAATACTGAATATGGTTGTACCATATTTATAATAACATCCCATTATATATAAGATACTTGAGTTATTATTTTAGAATGGTAATAACAATGAAAGAATAAGTGGATGAAGAAAGGAACTTGAAAAGGGTGGTGAAATCATTACCTCTTCTTCGGGTTCTTCCTTTTGACTTGAACAAAAGGGATCATAGGTTGGCTTTCTGATCAAACTAAGGCCTCTAGGTTGTATTTAGGGAAGTTGAGAGAGTATAAGGGCAGATTTTGTCCGAACTAAAAGGCTTTGAAGATGTGAGTTAATGATAAGGGAGAGTGCCCTTTTATAAGAGGGGTGAGGGGCACCTTTGGAAAAGCTAGAAATATTATTTTATAATAAATTCATATTCAGTTTATAATGGCTCCAGAGTGGATTATTTAAATTTTAAGGTGGGGATAGGTCTAAAACCACTCATCCAATATAATTTAGACAGGTTTGGGTTACTATATTAACCTTATCATTAAGTATTAACTCTTAGTTAATTAGTTTCACTTTTACAATGTCTCTTTGTCTTTTTATATTATATGGTTAATAAACATACTATATACATCCAAGAGACCCCCAAGTGGTCCATTAATGATACACCTATCATGATATAAGTCTCTTGGCTGAACCATAGATTTTTAAGAATTTAATATCAATTAATAAAATAATATTTCTTTTAAAAACTCTTTTATGTCAATTTTGACACTATCCAATAGTTGATTTTTGTAAAAATCATCAAAGAATGATTACTTATAAAAAAGTTAATTAAATAATTTATAACTTGTCATATTAAACTATAAAATTAGTGTAATTCATAAAAAGGCTCAAATTATATTTATTTGGATATCTACAATATCAATTATTTTAATTTTTCACTATTATGGTAATTACTACATCACCATTGTGTCATATATAAATTAAATTATTCAATGTATAAAAATTATAAATAAACTAAAATTATGTAGGAAATATTTTTTGATTTCTAATTAATATTTATAGTCGAATATCTAACATATATAACCCTATGTAAAAATTGTTTTTCAAAAAGATATCTGCTTGTGTCATTTTTGTATTCATTTTAACTTAATTAAAATAAAGTGTCCCTATCACTTACAAGTGGCTTCATGGGATCCCAAAATCGACCCAAAGATGCCCAGGGTCGTACATGTATCCACCAATAAGGTTAGGACGCATTTTAGGGTAATTTAGTATTATTATAATATTATTTTTAACCCTTATTTACCGGATTTACCCTTAACCATGGTAAATAAAATATTTAACGAAGTAATTATTCAAAATGTATAAAAATAAAAGTTACCTATTTACACAATTTGTACATCCTGATTCCAAATATGGAATCCATTTTTCAAAATTAAAAACACAGAAGTGGCAGAAATTAATTTAAAAATAATTTCCTTGTTAAAACAAAAAGCGTGTTTTTAAGAGTTAATAACTATCAAAAGACTGGCACTTGTTTATGTCTGATTTAATTGTGAAATTATGTCCAATGACCAAAATTGTATTAAATGGTAATAGTATATTCTAAATATACTTTAAAACCACTCAAATTAATAATTTATCAATATTAATTATTTTGATTAAAAAAAGTTGTTTTTAATTAAAATTTAGTAATTTTCACTATTCATTAAAATATAAAAGTTATCTAAAAAGTACGAAATTTTACCCTAGGCTAATTTCTATATTCCAAATCCAAAAATGAAGTCCATTTTGAGAGATGGAATTTATAGAATTTCAAAAAGTGGGTATTACTATTCATAATGGCTACTTTGATTGGACAAGGTGTGTTTGAACTCGAAGTTGCGTATAACACACACTACTGTATTAATCAAAGAGAAGCGTACCATGGAAGATTGGGGTGTTACATTCTCCCCTCCTTCAATAAATTGCATCCTTGCAATTTTTAAAATTGGGCATTGGAATATAATGGAAAGTCCCACATCAGAAAAAGATTCAATAAAACAATCACTTTAAAAGAAAGAAAGAGAAGAACAAAGGTCACCCGAGATAACCCATACTAGGATTCCATGTAGGAAACATGGATATGGATGATAAAATAAGTGTTCAGTTCTGATGGAGAGGGATAAAAAACATGATCATGAGAAATTTAACAATAAGAAAATCACAAACTTGTGTTGGGACAAACGGTCTTTAGTCTCCCAGTAGGAAAAGTAAACAGACAACATTTTTTTGTTTTAAGTTACATTACATAAGGAAAAGGAATTCATTTATGATATTGAATAAGAACATAAAGAGATATATTTACTTTTTAAGTAGAGTTTCATTATTTAATAAATTTTTACCACTAACTCAATTTTTTTTGAAAAATGAGTATTCAAGAAGACTTGGTCACAATGGAAGAGCTAGAATAAACATCTATAGAAATACATGATCCATGTAGGATAAACTATATATTTACCCTACCTTTAGAGATTATTAAAAACCAAAATGTTTATTATAATATTTGATGATCCCCCAAATGGATATTCCATTAGAGAAAAAAAACACTAATCCTAATTTCTAAAATTAAACCATCAATACCCCAAAGTTAAATAAATACCATTCAATAATCAATTTTCCTTAAAATCCTTAAATATAATCCAAACTAATATTGAAACCCAAAACATATAAGAATGTAGTCTTCCATGTTAAATTATATCTCCAAATGACATTAATTACTCTTAAAGTCACATTCTTAAAAGTAATTAACCTAATCATTTCCATAAATAACCCAAATCGCTATAAATCCACAATAAAAACATAGATAAAAATCTACCATTACTCCTAAAATGAAATACCATAATATTATATTTTCCATGGGCATATAGTGTTCATAACAAAGCGAAAAACTTCCAAAATAACATTTATCACTTAATCACCAAATCATTTTCCTATACTAAGGGTATTCATTTGATAAGACAAAAGATCCCAAATCAAATTATTATTGATCAATAAAATCATTTAACTAAAAATAATAGTCACAGTAACCAGGGACTTCACGTAGTCCAGTGGTAGGCGATAAATC
Organism: Viscum album; assembly: GCA_963277665.1. NCBI lineage: Eukaryota > Viridiplantae > Streptophyta > Magnoliopsida > Santalales > Viscaceae > Viscum > Viscum album. The sequence continues at coordinate 1,559,063,486 of OY728160.1, forward strand.
CAAATCACACTTTGGTTGTGGGTTCGATTCCCACACCTTTGTCCGACGCGACGGGTTGTTACATGGTCTGCGTGTCGTCCTTTTTCAAAAACTATATTTTATAACATTACCAAAATGAGATAAATTCCTCAAAATAACCATAACATAATTTAACCACAAATCTTATCTCATACCTTGTATTTTCATCCCAAATTATAATAACTTATAATTGCCTCAAACCCAATGATAATATAAGACCAAATGGTTATTTATAACTATATCTGAAAAAAAAAGATAATTCTTCCTCAAATATCATTTTCACATGATAAATTGCAGGTTTACACATACAAGAGAAAATTATTCCAAAGTAATCCCATCAATAAAGAGTACTAACACTTTTAAACATTTCACCATCCATTTATTTCCACATAGGTTCTTCATCATATGTTCCTCGGGTTCCCACATTACCTCTTCCATCTTATGATTTCTCCATAGATCTTTTACCAGATGAGTCATCCGGTTTCTCATCACTTGATCTATGGTAAGAATAATTCTGATAGACTCTCCACAATAAGATAGATCAGGTTCCAGTTCTAATTCTTTATAGGTGAGTACATGCATTGGGTCAGGCATGTATTTTGTCACTAGAGATATGTGGAACAAAACATGAACTTTGGAGAGACTAGGAAGAATTACCTTTTGGTAGAATGTGTTCATGTGTCACAATGGTACCTCAGGAATTTTTCAAAATCATCTACTTCCTTTACCCAAAATCTCCTCATCCATCTTGGGTTATATTGATGGAATCATCGATGCATCATAAAAAAATATGTATTTCTTATATATAATTTTGAGACAATGTCTTTAACATGTTTATTTAGAAAAATTCTTACAGATTCATCTTCAAATATTTCAAAATAAGGCTTTGGTAAATCAGTTTCTGTATGTCCCAAAAGAAAAAAACATATAATATGATACATATAGGCTGTTGGAAGGTCTCCCTCTTCTAAAGCATCTAGAATGTCATTTAGTGCATCGTAATTTTGAGATAATGGGAAGAATTTGAAAAGACCATGATGGTACTTCCCACGCTTAGCGTGGTAAGAAAGATGAGAGCACAATATTATCCCATAGTCGGTACTTGATCCATGAAAGAATCATGCAATGATAGAGGTATTAGATGTCTCATAAAGTTGTTTGCATGTAACTTGGATATTTTAAAAAGTTTCAACATCATCTGCACATGACTTATGGATAATAATTGTAAGTAGTTCTTCAGAAAGAGAGAGAAGAGTTGTTCGTGATCTTGCTCCCTCCATGTTTCAACTAACAAAAAGAAAATACAATTAGGGTTTTTAAATACTTGTCTAATAAGACTGTAAAAAAAATAGACATAATAGTATAATCTTGTAATTGAACAATATATCCTAGCTTTGGGTACCCTATGTTAAAATCTAGGTTATCCACTATCTATTTGCCGACATATATTCATAGGGGTATTTTTTTATTCCCTTAATAATTTTTCATACTAATCTTATGAATTTACCAAAGCATATCCCCCGGGAGTGTCGTAACCAAGAGTGCAGCAAGGCCCGTTGACGTGCACCAGTTCTCGTTCGAGTCTAGCTCAAAGTGGTGTTTTTGGGTTTTACCCCTAGGTACATCTGTGCCAGAGCCGCCTCTACCTGTTTGTATCCAGAAAAGGATGTATTGCTCGGAAAACACAAAAAATATCTACAATACCAAAATTCTAGTATATTATTCTATACTAATCCTCAAATTATATCTTAGAGATATGTGATCTAATCCGAGTTTATCTAAATCTAGCTTCCAAGGTTTGTACTAAACTTCCTCTGATACCAACTATAACGCCCCGACCCCAGTTACCCAGAGTCGGTACATTATTACATAACATTGGAATGATCACAAAGGATCATGTATCTATAGACCGATTAGTTTAGTAGTCTTTGAAACACTAGATATATTCATAAGTCTTACATTACATCATAAGGGGAAAAAACTACAACATCTTGTCTTCATATCCCCTCATACAATCCCTGTAGGTCATTCATAAATTAATTCTTCACATCCTGGAAAAAGATAAAACATTGAAAGGGGTGAGCTCAGATGTTCAGTAAGGATAACAATATAGCAGAAGCTTTCATAAATAAGAATAAACATTCAAGGCAATGTATAACTAAAACAAAATCATTTTAAACTTGTACTTCAACATAGTATTGTAAAAATAAAATCAAATAATTCCATTTACTTATTCACATGGATATTCTACTAATTGAATAATCACATGAAATATCAATAACCACCTTTTTAAAGATGGAATTCATAATTCCAGACTATCATAACCACATAGCCAAGGCCTCATGCCAAGACTACAAATAAGATTTTGTCAAGGCCTTGTGCCAAGACACTAGTTTGTATCATGAGACCTACCAATGAATCGAGGATCTATAGCGGGCTCCACCCATCACTTAATAAGTCCAATGCATTCCTCATATAAAAAGTGTTAAACATAACATAAACATTCGTATTAAAACTAGCATACAAAATGTCAATACTTTATCCACAATCCATGAATGGTATAAAAATAGCACATCCACAGTCAAACATAACACATTCGATACAATATGGAAGATTTTATTGTATAATATTAACCTCAATCAGAAATAATGAAGGATATTGACATAGATGAAAATAATCATCAAAACTATTTGAGAGAAATATCCCCCTTTTCTTGAAATCATTTAAAAGGCACACTATTTTTCAAGAAGTCATTTAAAAATATTTTTTTGAATCAAAGTGTCCCATACCACTTTGAAACTTTTAAAATGAGTTTTAATTTTAAAAATTTAATGGCCATATAAATAAATCCTTAAAACCATTTTTTAAAACATGGTCATTAATTAGCAATATTTCGAAGAATAAGTCTTTAAAACATTTAAAAATGGTATTTTAGTTAGAGTTTCTAACCAAAAGAGAGACACTTGAATAAAAATAATTGAGGTAATCAAAACATTTTAATATCATGGGAATAAAGGGATTAATGATGTACTATGTCAAAGTACATTATATACACCACATAAAAGTGATTTGGGGTATCACAACAAAGAAGTCTCAATGGAATGTAAATTCTGATGAAATCTCTCATAAAGGTCGTATCCTTAGGTTAAGGATAAATCAATGACATATTTATGTGTGAAAAATATAAATACAGTAAATATGATTTGATATTCAGTGTAAAACAATAAAAGGACATTCACACATTATCTTGTAAAAACAACACCAATGAATTGGATGTTTAACTCAACAAATGGAGAATGAGTTAAAATTACTCTTATCAAATTTATATCAATGACTTGAGAAATTATCAATGGAGTGATTATGTGTATCAAAAGTATATCCACAGAAAAGGAGATTGGAAATTATGGCATAAGCAAATGAATAGTGATTCCACACATAATATTGGAGTAAAATAATCAATGAAGTTTGCGTAAAGCTGAATAAATAGAAATGGAAATTTCAAATTCCCTTATCGATTAGCTAACTTATGGAACATACACACATGAAAGAAGGATCATACAATTATGATGTAAATACCCATAAATTAAAATATATTACAAAATGAATACAATCATTGGTTGTACACATACCCCACATGAAATAAATAAGTGGTGAACAATGGAATTCTCACAAAATTAAGAGTGAGATAAGAAACCCCTTGCTTTGTAATTTTTCCTTGGTAGATGGTAGTTTAACCTCCCGAATAATGGTGAAATAATTGTTATTGAATTATACAAGAATAATTTACATTAATATGATATCATATATGATCTTTTAACATTAATTTGTTAATAATATCTTAGTATTGTCGTCATTTCGGGTGTTAACTTACTCGTTTTCCTTTATATTATTTGATACGTAAGCCATGTTTGTAATGGATAGGTTGAATCTTATTCATATAAAGAATTATATCAAGTCCTTAAGCATTATTTTTAAATCCTAAAATGATAATTATACTTTAATGGATACGATGGTGAATGAATCTCATCGCGTTCGTGGAGACGGTAGTCCGTACGTACGCACGAGCGACATAATCATACTTTTGATGTTCAAATAATATATAATTGGATGGTATATCATAAATACAGAATAAATATCATGTTATATTTATTATTTACATGAATAAAACATCATTATTATACCAATACAAATAATAATTTATTGAATAACAATTACACCATGACGTGGAGACGGTAAGCCGTACGTACGCACGTATAGTGACATGTTATTCAAAGGATGGATAGAATACTGAATATGGTTGTACCATATTTATAATAACATCACGGTATATATAAGATACTGGAGTTATTATTTTAGAATGGTAATAACAAAGAATGAAGAAGTGGAAGAAGAAAGGAACTTGAAAAAGGGTGGTGAAATCATTACCTCTTCTTCGGGTTCTTCCTTTTGATTTGATCAAAAGGGATCTTAGGTTGGATTTATGATCAAACTAAGGACTCTAGGATGTACTGAGAGACGTTTAGAGAGTATATGGGCAGATTTTGGCCGATCCAAAACGCTTTTAAGGTGTGAGTTAATGATAAGGGAGAGTTCCCTTTTATAAGAGGGGTGAGGGACACCTTTGGAAAAGCTAGAAATATTATTTTATAATAAATTCATATTTGGTTTCTAATGGATAAAAAGTGGATTATTTAAATTTTAAGGTGGGTATAGGTCGAAAACCACTCAACCAATAGAATTTAGATAGGTTTGGGTTACTATATTAACCTTATCATTAAGTATTAACTCTTAGTTAATTAGTTTCACTTTTACAATGTCTCTTTGTATTTTTATATTATATGGTTAATAAACCTACTATATACATCCAAGAGACCCCCAAGTGGTCCATTAATGATAAAAATATCATGATATAAGTCTCTTGGCTAAACCTTTGATTTTTAAGAATTTAATATCAATTAATAATATAATATTTGTTTTAAAAACTCTTTTATGTCAATTTTGACACTATTCAATAGTTGATTTTTGTAAAAATCATAAAAGAATGATTACTTAGAAAAAATTTAATTAAATCATTTAAAATTTGTCATAGTAACCTAGAAAATTAGTTTAATTCATAAAAAGTCTCAAATTATATTTATTTTGGTATCTACAATATCAATTATTTAATGTTTTCACTCTTATGGTAATTACTGCATCACCATTGTGTCATATATAAATTAAATTATTTAATGTCTAAAAATTATAAATAAAATACCATTATGTAGGAAATAGTTTTATATTTCTAATGAATATTTATATTCGAAAATATAACATATATAACCATATGTAAAAATTGTTTTTCTAAAAGATATATGCTTGTGTCATTTTTGTATTCATTTTAACTTAATTAAAATAAAGTGTCCCTATCACTTACAAGTGGCTACATGGGGTCCCAAAATCGACCCAAAGAGCCCAATGGTCGGCCATGTATCCACCAATTAGGTTAGGACACATTTTAGGGTAATTTAGTATTATTATAATATTATTTTTTAACCCTAATTTACCGGATTTACCCTTAACCATGGTAAATAAAATATTTACCGAAGTAATTATTCAAAATGTCTAAAAATAAAATTTACCTATTTACACAATTTGGACATCCTGATTCCAAATATGTAATCCGTTTTTCCAAATTCAAAACAGAGAAGTGGCAGAAATTAATTTAAAATAAATTCCCGTTGTTAAAACAAAAAGCGTGTTTTTAAGAGATAATAACTATCAAAAGATTGGCACTTGTTTATGTCTGATTTAATTGTAAATTTATGTACAATGACCAAAATTGTATTAAATGGTAAAAATATATTCTAAATATACTTTAAAACCATTCAAATTCATAATTTATCAATATTAATTATTTCGATAAAAAAAGTTGTTTTTAATTAAAATTTAGTAATTTTCACTATTCATCAAAATATGAATGTTATCCAAAAAGTACCAAAATTTCACCCTAGGCTAATTTAGATATTCCAAATCCAAAAATGAAGTCCATTTTGAGAGATAGAATTTATAGAATTTCAAAAAGTGGGTATTACTATTCATAACTGCTACTTTGATTGGTTGAGGTGTGTTAGAACTCGAAGTTGCATACAACACACGCTACTGTATTAATCAAAGAGAAGCGTACCATGGAAGCTTGGGGTGTTACAGTGATAATCCATGTAGCCTCAAAACTACTATGATTTATATACATTCTAGTGGATCTAATGAGAAATCCTCTTAAATTGAAATCAAGTGTGCATTCTTTATTAGAAGATCCAAAACAACCCAGATAGCATTGTTTCCATTAGATGTCTTCAAAAGTCTAGTGGCAAAGTCCAGGGTGATGTTTTCTCATTTCGATATTGGTATGGGTAATGGTTTCATAATACCCTTAGACTTCCTCCTCTTATCCTTCACTCGATGACATATCAGACACTTTGAGGTATACTCAGCGATCTCCATCTTCATGTTATCCCACCAATAAATCTCTCAGAGATCTTGATACATCATTTTGTTTCTTGGTTGAATGGAGATATTTGAACTATGTGAATCATCCAAAAGTTCTTTCCTTAACTCTATATTTTATGGAACACATAGTCTTGACCCAAACATCACAATTCCATATTCAATAACATTGAACTTTGAGGATTTCCATTTTCTGATAGTTTCCACTTTCTTCTGAATTCCAAAATCATATTTTGGATCATCCTTTTACATTTACAAAATAGACGTTTGATCAATAATTTGTGAAATTATTGATGATGTACCCTTAATTATGATTCTCATCTTCATCTTCATCAAATATAATAAGATTGGATTTTTTTTAATTCTCATCAATGAAAGATTTGTTGGATCATTTATACTTATAGCATATTCCACCTTGTTCGATTTCCCTGGATGGTAGTGAATTTCACTTTTATAGTATTTGATTAGATCTAACCATATTTTTTGGTTCATATGCATTTCTTTATATGTAATATATACTTGAGGATTTTTTTATATGTATATATTTCACACCTCTCCCCAAAGAGGTAATGTCGCCAAATTTTCAATGTGAAGATTATTGAAGCCAACTCCATATTATGTTTTGGATATTTTTCCTCATGAAAATTCAATTTCCTTTAATCATAGGCAATGAATTTTCATTTTGCATCAACACAAAGCCCAGGACCTTCTTCGAATCATCACTGAATACGAAAAAAAATTCTCCACTTGTGGGTAGTGTGAGCATGAGCATAGTGATAATCCTACTTTTCAACTACTTAAATATATCTTCACATTCATCAATACAAGAAAACATGACTCCCTTACAAGTTATCTTGGTAAAAGGGTTTGACAATCCTGATTAATTTCTCACAAATCAGTGATAATATCCAGCTAACCCAAGGAAGCTAAAAATATCTTTCAAATATGTTGGCCTCATCCATCCCTAAATTACATGTGTCTGGTAGGGATCCATACATATACCATTACTTGTTATGTTATTACCCAAGAATGAGACTTCATTCTACCATAACTCAAACTTTCTGTACTCTTCATATAGATTCTTCTTTCGCAAGGTCTCTAGTACAACACTTAGATGTTCTTCATTATCCTCCTTGGTTTTGGACTTTATGATAATCTATTATATAAAGACTACAAAAATTTTGCCAAGGTAATATATAATGACTTTATTTATCTATTCCATGAATATTTCTTGAGAATTAGTGAGTCCAAAATGCATTACTATGAATTCATAGTGCTTGTACCTTGTACGAAAATTAGTCTTGGGGATATCCTCCTTCACCCTTACTTGGTAATATCCAAACCACAAATCCACCTTGGAGAAGTATTGTGATCCAATTATATGATCTAACAAGTCATCAATTTTTGGTATAGGATACTAGTTATTTGTCGTGATTTTGTTGATCTCATGATAATCAATGAAAAGGAGCATTGAACCATCATTTTTCTTGAAAAAGAGGACTTGTGCACCCCAGGGTGAATCACATTGACATATAAACCCTTTATCTATTATCTCATGAATTTTTTTATTTAGCTCCTAAATCTCGAAAACAACCATTCGATACGGAGTCTTGGATATTATTAATGCCCCTGGTATAAGATCAATCAAGAATTCCACATCTTTTCTTGGAGGAAGACCTGGAAATTCGTCATGAAACACTTCAGTGAATTCCCTCACAATAGGAATGTATCCAAGGATGATTTCTTCCTTAGACTCAATTATTTGAGAAAGATACACATTATCATAGGGTAGTAATATCCCTTCATGAGATGATGGCTCTAAAGGAGATTCATCCTCCTCCTTTCACTTGTTTATAATCGAGGGTCGATTTTCTATATGGCGAGTGATTTCCCTCTCATAGCAATTTATGTTGGCTTTATATAGGGAACGCCAATCCATGCCCAGAATTGCATCAAATTCTACTAGAGGGAGTATGAAGAGTTTTACAGGGAATTTCAATCCACAAATTGTGATAGGGGGTTATAATAATGGGATGCAATGATTTCCCAATTTTCCATTCTCACCGACATATCTACTTGCCTGATTTTTGGTGGTGTTGGGATAGGTCTACTAAACTTTTGGGATATAGAAGAATGTGTAGAACCACAATCAAAAAGTAAATTAACTATTTTGGAATAAATAACTAGTGTACCTATCACAACTTCATTTTTTGGGTTCACTTTAGTAGTAGTGATGGAAAAATATGTCCCTTGCTACCTTGGAGGTTGTTGGTTGCCTCAAAAAAACCTTGGCATAGGGAAATTATTTTCAAATTGCCCTGGTTATTTACATTTGAAGAAATGAACAATCTGTTGAGGGATCAAATGATCCATTGAATGTAGGAGGCCTTTGTCTCATGAATCTCTCGATGGTGGCTTGTTTTTTCTTTGGGGGGGGGGGGTTGAAGATCCTCTTGACCCATGTTTCTATTCAAAACGTGAGTTAACTAAGAGATTACTATGAAACCATTTTTGATTCCTACCCCCATATGATAGGGAATCTCATTAGCACAATCATCACATTGATCATCACATCAATTGTTAGCATGAGTCCTACTATTACTATCCATTGGATAGAATAAAAGGAATGTTAGGGGTAAAATATAATGGAGAATCCAATGAAAAAAAGGGATAAGTTATAAATTACATTTATTTCTTTAACTTATGAATTTATAGGATTCTATCTGTGTTATATATGATCTACTTCCCAATATATATTCATAGGGTCATTTTTTTATTCCCTTAAAAATGGTTCATACTAAACTTATGAATTTACCAAATCCTATCCACAAGGAGTGTCATAACCAAGAGGGTAGTATGGCCCATTATTGTGCACCAGTTCTTGTTCAAGTCTATCTCAAAGTAGTGTTTTCGAGTATTACCCCTAGGTACATCTGTGCCAAATCCACCACTACTTGTTCATATCCATACAAGGATGTATTTTTTGGATAAAACACTTTATATATACTCACCAAAATTTAGGGATGTTTTTATTATACATGGTCTTATACTTAAGTCTTTCACTGTGTTTTTCTAATCCAAATCCCAAAAGTAACTAAAAATATCCTTTGATGCCAACTATAACAACCCTACTCTTTATTACACACATAAACATGATTTATTACATAAACATTCACTTAATAAAACTATTAGGATCGAGTGATCCAGTGTCTTGGGAAATTAGGAACATTACATGACAAATTATGAGATAAAATACAACATCTTTCTTGAAAACTTATTTTACACGACCACAAAATTCCTTCATACTTATAATTTTATGGGATAACCTGATGACATACATAAGAAAAAGATGATCTATAAACCCCAGTAATGTTGTAAGCAAGGCATAAAATGAATAATACAATAAATGTAATTCAATATTCATATCAATGTAGCATAATAGAAACATGAACATAAAGTCATGACATAGCATGATTATCATAATGTGGAAATGTGGCCACAACGTTTGACATGAAATTAACATGAGAAAAGGCTCATTGCACATGGAACATGAGTAAACTCTCATTTCACTTAAATTAGAATGAATAAAACCTAATTTAAATTCAATTACCATGAATAAAACCTTATTGCAAATGGTGTATCATGATACTAATCTTTACTCAATGAATTGAGGCATTATCAGGGCGCACCCTTTATAAATATTTCATTTCATGCATAAGTGCCCCACATGGATCATACAAAATAGAATCATTTAACATCATAATTTATTCCATGATAAAGGAATTTTTAATACATACATGAAAATCTATAATAAATACTTAAATGTGCATAAATTTGAATACCCTTGATAGAGAAATCGACATGGCATTCACTACACAATGACTTTGTCTTGGAAAATGGTGGTGCAATTTCGGCTGCATAACGACATGAAATAAGAATTCATAAAAATTGTTTATGAGAGAGAAATGGGTATCTCATCATATGTACCTTAAATATATAGTAATGGGTCAGATATATATATTTCACAACATACGTAATGGAATTTAGATGCATAATATAAAATAATTTCTTGAATGTAAATGAGGAGAGAGAAATCCCTTATGAAATTTCAGCATGGTAACGGGTGTAAATGGGATTAATTAATGAGAGATAAATATTTCTTTGATCATAAAAAAATAATAAGGAAAGTATAGGGGAGGTTATAAATTATACCCCAACATTTTTATTTGAAAATAAAAGGGCATAACAATATAAGGAATTGTGGATATAAATACGGAAGGAAAGTTAGGATCCCATAAATGGAAGTGTGTTCCCAAAGGCTTGGGAAAGGCTTGAGAGATGATTATTAGGAGCATGGGAGGCCTTGGGAGGATTCTAGAGATATGATGTCAGAGGATGGTCGAGCTCCAAATGGTTTGAGTGAAGAGGGATGGGAGATTGAGTGGGAATATATTGGATAGGAGAGGGAATTCTTTATTATTTAGGTTTTGGAAACAACACATTAATCTAAAAAAACTAGAAACCATCCCATGTTTTTTACCAAATTGTATTGTAAAAAATTATTTTATAAGACCAATGGTCAAACATATTAAAATATTAGGCTTTCTTATGTGGTGGTGAGTCACACTCTCAAGGAAATTATTTTAAAATGTTAAAATATTTAATAAGTCCTATAGGGTCCACTAAGGCACCGTATATTTAATCAAAAAAACATAAAATCGCATTATTTAAAATTTAAAACATATATTGGCCGAATAATGTTTTTATATTATTTTATTACATCACTATTGGTTCATTGTGATGTCATAAGACACATTATATTTTTAAACAGTATTTAATTTTTACCCAAAAATTAGAGTGACTCAGAAAATTATTAAAAATTCACCATGGGATAATTTCAACATCTTGATTCAAAAAATAATATTCATTTTATATAAATAATTTTCTAAATATGTGAATTTTCAATTTTAAAATAAAACCTAACATTTTTTTAAAAATTCCACGGTTTTGAAAAAAACAGTTTTCAAACATTAATAAAAATTACAATTGTAGTCAAAAAAATTATATGATAATTTATATTTAATAAAAATTAATTTTGTAATAAAATTTTATTAAACATTATTTAATTATAAAATCCATTAATTCACCAAAATATATTTCTTAATTGAATTAAAATATTAACTAAAAAGATCTATTTGTGCTTTAAAAACCATTTACAAAGTATCTATAATAGAATGAATCTTAATTATTTATACAAAAAAAATCACATAATCATAGTTCTAGGGTCTTTTTACATAACCCCTTATAACGCCCACATAATACCTAAGGGTAAGGTGTGTGATTGTGATAGGCTTCCGGGGCGGCTCAGATAAAATCGCTCGGGTGGTAATCTCTATTAACTTCCAATTCTCTTGTAGGCGGTTCCATTCAGGCTTAATGTGTTGAAGCTCATCTTGGGATTGGTCAAGATCGAAGACCAGTGATGCTACCTTCTTTCTGAGCTCCGACAAATGGGATTCGTATGAAGAAATTCTACTTGATGAGGCCATCACTTCCTTTATCTGCGTAAATTGGATTTATTAATGCACTATATTTGTACTAATTATGTGATCACTATTCAATGGATATATTAGAAATAGTAACAATGTTAATGGTAGTTTAAAATCCAAAAACATAAAACAAATGTAGTGCATATGTTTTATTTAAACATTTTTCGTAATCAGACATTTAATTTGATAAAGTGGAATTTTAATTAATAAAAGTTTGGGTTGTAACAAATATAAATCTAGATAATAGAATCTTAATGTGAAATATGAAATTATAAAAATATCAGGTATCTTAAAAGTGAAAATATGTTCTATTTAAACCATGGAAAAGTAAATAAATGTTTTCAAAATGATAAATTAAGAGTGGTTATTTTTTAGAAACATAAAAGTTTTTTTATAATTTAATGGTTTAAAATAAAATTTATTTTCGTAAAATAGATTCATAAATTATTAATTTATTATATTATGATTATAATTAAATTTTAACTTATCATAATTAATTTTTAAAAGTGTTATAAAATATGTTTCATTTTTAAAATTGGTTTATTTTTTGAATAAATTGTGATTTTAATTAAAAATTAAATATCCTATATTTATTAAATTATGATTATAAAATTTAGTTATTTTTTTAAATCTTCAACTTAAAAAATGGTTAAGGTGACTTTTAGGGATTTTTTTGAAAGAGTTTAATTTTTTTTGAAAAGTTAAATACTATAATTTACAGTTTTTTATACATTAAAAGTTATGTACACTTTCCCTTAAGTAATTAATGATGTAATCACCTTAATCTAGAACTCCCCCTCATTATTTTATTATATTTTTTGATAATTATAAACCTATTCATAGTCTTGACCTAAAATGATAAACTAATGAATAAAATACTCAAAAAACACCACTCTCCTCCACTATAAATACCACCCCTCACCACCTCTTCTCCTCACAACTCCAAGCCTTTTAGATTGTTTAATTTTTTCCAAATATCCTTCAAAATCATCTTCCCCACTTCTAAGGCCTTCTATTATAAGAAAATTCTAAATCCAAGTTCCTTAGGGAGGTTCTCTAGGAGACGAATTCAACAGGTAATAATCTTATTTCATTTTTCTTTTATTTTAATTTTAATTTCTTTACTTTTCATAATATATATTCACATACCCTTATCCAAGTGGTAATAAAACTAGATTTTCTTATATATATAGTAATTTCATACTTTTTATTAAAAAATTCATCATCAAACTATTTCCCCTCTCCCTTTTATTCTAAAAATGAAAACATCTCCCATGAGGTGCCGATTTACCACCTACATGAATGACATGTTTTTGTTTTTCAATTATTCCTTAAGGGATGGTAATAAAACCATTATTATTATCAAATAATATTTATTATAAAAATTATAAGTTATATAATTCTCTGGAATCAATTTTTATACATAATATTTATTAATAAAAAAAATTGGTTCAAGATGATCCAAATTCACCAAAATAAACAATGATTCGTCACTAATGTTTTATCCAATGATTCATCCACATACTATATAACCATAATGATATATAAAGCCATTTAATATTATTGAGGTTAATTAAATACATATAATTTCAAATCTAGAGTTTTTTTCCATTAGACATGGAAATCCATTAGAAACCAACCATGGAATCTATGAAAAGAACAAACTCAAAATAATGGAAGTAACAAAAAATTATTAATAAATGGGTGAAAATTGTATATAATGATCATATAAGGTGTCATAAAAATGAATATAGTTTTTAATAAATTAAAAACACTATTAAAACCATTATACCTAAGTTTTTAAAACTTTTTATGGAATTTGAACCTAAGGTAAGGGAATTTTCTTGAAAACCCCTCTTTTATATTTCTATTTTTACAGAATTGAAAAGGACTGTTTTATGATGAAAGTTTAATTTTTTTATGATTATTTTCATGTTTTTGGGAACTGAATATGATTAAGGGTGGGAACTATATCTCCCTCCAATAAATTGGGTATGTTAGTGTTGGAGGTCGACCATAATGGCTACTCAAAGTGTAACTGTGATGGTTACAACATAAGGTAGTCATGAGGGTTACATTGTAAGGTAGCTGTGAGGGTTACATTGTAAGGTATCCATGAGAGGTAAAACATATATGGGTTCCCTGAGGTTTACAATATTATGCACATAATTTCTCAAGTTACCTATATGTTATTTAATCTATATTTTCAATGTTTTATGGATATATCTTATTTTCACAAAGTATATGGTACTTTAAGGGGGATAAGTATGCCATTGAAGAAATGATTTAATATGATTATTTGTATTTATTAAATAACAGTTTATATATTTATTTATTTTTCTCCCTTATTGGTATTTTTATCCTCATCCCATGTTTTAAATTTTTTTTCACATGGGTTATGGATCAGAAAAGGAATGGAAGGATTCGAGTTTAGGGTCATGAATTTTAATCATATAAAGATAGAATGTTTTGTTTTAAAAGATTCATATTGTGGAAAAATAGTGGTTATCTTAATTTTATCCACATTTTATTCTTATGGGTTTTCATGAATGATTTATTTCATAATTATCCAAAATTTTGACCTGAAAATATATTTGGGTATATAATAATTTGAATTTTGTTGAATTAATTATATTGTGTGATATTTATGGTCTGATCCTAATATCCTCCATCTGAAAAATTATGAATGACCAGACAAGAATAATACCACTTATAATATCTGACCACAACTCATTGTCCTAGGAAGAGGAATAAATGTTTCTACACTTTGGTGGAATTCTGAATACACAAAGGCTAACAGTAAATACTAATGGATGGGAACAATTTTTAGGGGACTACTTTCCCTATGATGATTAAACATCCTATTAACACTGAATAATATACATCAAATATTAATATATAATGAATGATAAGGAATAATATTGCCCAAATTAAAACCAATAGAACATAAATATCAAACAAACAATGGAAACAAATATAATAATAATTGACAAGGAATGAAAGACAACAAGCCCCAAAGACATCCATGTGGAATCCTCTCATGAAAATCTCGAACTGGCACCAAGATCCAACTCCACCTATCAAATCCATGGTATTAAGGTGAATCAATAGATAAATATAGTACATTTCCCTTTTATGATTCTTGACACATAACACTTAAAAATGCATTGAATTCCCCAATAAGGGGGTGAGTATAAACTCAGTGAAAATTACCAAAATACTTCCCAAATAATTGAACTAAGACAATAACAAGTTATCATATTTTATATTACAATGTTTAGAAGTAGTTTAATCTATTTATTTAAAAACCATAATCAATTTCCATGAAAAAATATAAACTAATATTTTGACCATTTCTCGTTATTTGGAATAACCTTTCCAATGTTTCCACACACACACACTCATAAAAAATCATTCCAATTAAATCTCTCACACTCATGATACGTCTCTCCATAATTCACCAAGTAATCATAAGGTTTCAAATTCAATGGCTCCCTAATGTCTCATGCCCTTTATCCAATGTCACCTTCTAATAATGAAGGTTCCCAAATGGAATATTATGCTTATCATAGGTAACTTTTAAACAATGAACTCACACCAACAATATATTTTTAACCCTATAAATAATTCCATTTCACATTAAAATAGTTCTTTTTTTAAAACATTTCATCAAACAACTTGTGTAAAAACAATACCCTAACTTTGAATCGATCATTTTAAAACTATAATAAAAAGGAGTTTCCATGAGTAATCACACACTATTTTTAGAACAATTTTATGTTAAACCATTAATAAAAACAAAGCCTTTTTGTAATAGAATATTGGATGTCTAAGAGAGGCCACATACCTCTCTAGTGATGGAGAGATAGAATAACAAAACCAATATCTTCTATATTTGAGTTTAAAAAACCATTACTGTAATATATTCAATCATATCTCATCAATATTAACATCATTGAACATTGATATATCCATAACGGGCTAGATCTATGGTTCTGGAAGAGAGGAGAAGAGTGAATCTAAGAATAGAAGGAAATAATGTTGACATAATTATGATTCCATATCTCTAACATGATTTTATTAGACAATGTATTATTTGGATCAAAATTAGTAACCTTGGGATGTTATAGAGGAAAACTAATTAGATACCCTGAATGTATCGAGAAAAAATGAGTGTATTAGGGCCTTGATCCATATTAAACAAAAAAATTAATGCAATTGGCTATATGTATCATTATTAGGCCAGATGATTTTTTAAACCATAATCCAAGCTTGAAGATGATACTATAAAATCCAGGTATCTACACAGTTTGGAATCCCTTACACCAATAATGTAGTGATACTCTCTAAAACCCACTCCCCACTCAGCTTTCTCACATATTTAGACAAACCATGCACCAACTTCACATTTCTCACTATATTCTTATGCACATTTTCCCCTGAAACTCACACAGTTTTTCCAAATATTATGCAAACCATGTGAATACCCATTTTCCCCCAAAACATGTTGCAAGGTTTCTTAGAAGTGGTGAAAGAGTTACAATAAATGTGGATAAATTGTCCACCTACCTAAAAACCTGAAAAACATTCCAAATCCTCTACAAAACTACCAAAACATAACCCATGAATTATATAAACTCAAATTAAATAAAATAATAGTTTATTACTTGAAACCGGGGTGTTACAATTTACCACTAATTTATTCAAACTTCTCCCAATATGATGTTTGTAATGGTAAATTTACTTGATCTTAAGGTTTAAATGATATTTATATTATATATGAATATTTTTTCATATCAATTTAGATATATTTCCTATAAATATTTTAATTCATGTACCCATATTTCATTATATTTCCTTTTCTACTTTTATTAAAATCCATTAAGATTATTTCATAAATATTTCATATATATTGAAAATACATTCGATGTTTCTTTTGAACTTTCTTATAATTTCATATATTCCTTATCATGATTTATTTTTCAATGAAATTAATATTTTTTATAAAGAATACTTGTTCATATTTAAAATTTATTATCTTATAAATATTTTCAAAAGTGTATAAATTTTCATAAAAATAGTTTTTTCTTAATTTGTAATTTCCTTAATTTTTTGTAAAAAAATAAATGTATTATTAAATATTTTAATTTTTGTATCCATATTAAAAAAAATATTTAATAAATTTTAATACAAATTAAAATTCCATGATTTGAAAATATCATATATTCAATTCCCATTATATCATAATTTTTTAATTTACTAAATCATTTCCCTAATTAATTATCTAATTTCTTATATATCAGATGTGTTGTGGAAGTGAATTCCATATTTAAGAATTAAGACTTCACTACATTTTTATTTCTTTATCATATTTCACTCATAAGTAAATTTTTTCAGAAAATACCTTTCCATTGTGAACACTCGATAATTCATTTTTCTTATTAAAGGATATTAATTTAAAATATCCATATGAATTGATTAATAAGGGAAATATATTTATATGATCATATATCCCATTATTACATATGATAAACTCATTAAATATTTTGTTGAATATTTATCCTTGTATATATATGTTACTCATTATTAAACAATATGATTTTAATTTTTTTAAAATTTTTCCCACATGCTAGAATGCATTGAAATTTTAAATGATGGGTGGTGATCATAATTATATAGATCCTCATTATATTTTTAGGTCACATGAGAAAAATAGATATTGTAATGGTTTTATTACTACCATAATATATATATATATATATCAATCATAACATTGGATGATTTATCTGATGGGTGGATCATAGAATTATATAACTCCTCAATGCACTATTAGGTATTTAATGAAATCTATTATTGGTTCATGGTTTTATCCTTACCCTTTCATGTATGATATATTGAAATAAGGACTTGATGATATGAGTAAGATATCTACCATTATCTATTCCTATAATTATGATATTCTTCACATATCCATGATCATATTTTATTGGTTTGAGCCTTATGTATTTTTAAATATTTACATAGCCATATTTTTTCCCTGAGCATGATTCCTTATAATTTTATACGTTATATAGTACCTAAGATCACATAATACTTATGTTACCCTATTTTATTGGGATCAAATATGTAAATAAATATAGAGTATTAATTCATGTGATAAAATTAATTAAAGAAAAAAATGGATTTCATATTATGTAATAAGATGGATATATCTTTAATCTTCAAAGAAAAATACCTCATGTTTAAGGAGTATGTAATTAATATTAATTTTTAATATATAATTACTAAAAATGATGTAAAATATATGGTTTATCTAAATTTTTATAACATAATGTTTTAAATGTTTTCATTTGAAGTAGTGGATCCCCAAGTACATGTCTGGGGAAATACAACTTGTATTAGAGTAGGGTTTAGTTAATTTTTGAGATTATGTTAAAATGAATAAGGGGGTAAAAATTATGTACACTTTGGTTGATAAAAAGGTTTCCTATGTTAAAATATCTTAACATTTAGATTTTAATTTTATATGATGGTTCATTCTAATTTAACTGGATAGTATTACTACTCAAACAAACCACTGTGTATTTAGTCAATGGATTGAAAAATAAGGATTGAAGTCAATAAAGGATTCAATGTACTATGAAATTATTTTCCCAATAAACATCCAAACAGGAAAGAATCATTAATGGAAAATCATATGGATTTTCACCCACAACTATCTTATGTGTTGAATAATAACTTATACCATGTGTATCACCAAAATGAACCAAACAAGGATCAAATAAATATTGTATCCTTCATGTAATTGAAAAAATATACATTATCGGATATTCTAATCCATTAATGGATGAAAAATAGATAAATGTAATAAAAAATATATTTTTTCAGTGCTACCAACATGAAAAAAAACATTTGGGTGATCTACTATTTGGATTTTAAAATGAATTAGTGGTGTAAAATGACCTAAACCTCAAATACTAAATATTGAGTTATTGGTCGAAACACATAGTGATATGATGTTTGAATCTAATATATATAACCCTTCTCCAAATGATATTTTTCGAAGCTAATTCCTATAAATATGAGAATTATTCATTTCATAGAATTAAATGCAATAATTGTAATTGATTATCTCTCTAAACATATATCCAATATACAATATCAATAATTAGGAATGGTGGTTATCCAATATTTATGGATTTGTAATGGATGAAAGTTTAGATCATAAGGGAAGACTTGAACTCCTACATGATTTGAAGACTACTCAACCATTTATCAAATTTAAGGTTAATGAGGCATAGAATTATGATATAGAGAAACAGAATTATATTGAAAAAACATATATGTCAACATTGAAAAATATATATATAAGATATGGTAAGATAATTGTTCTATTAATTATAGAATTAAATATTTTATTATATTATATAAATAAATAAACATTATATATTTTCCAAGGAAGTAAAAAATATATATAGAGATCATTGAGAAAACTTTTATATAAAAAATATTAATAGGTTCATGTGATTTTGGAATAAGGAAAAAATAAGACCTATATATATTATTCCTTCCAATATTCATGATGATGTTAAAACCATATATTCTTAGTTGGAGTATCCAATAAAAACATCAAAATTTAAAAATATGTTCTATATATCACCTCTAAGGGTTTGCATACTAGGTCCATCATATGTATTAATCATTATGGCTTTGAACTTGGAGAATGATCTCTCTTATGAAGAATAATTAATGAATATAATGGATCATATATATTAGTAATATTAAAAAAAACTACTCACCTTTTCAATGTTCAATAATGAAATTATAAGTACAAATAAATGTCATATAATCCTTAATATGTGAGAAACCTCATATATTCTTATATATAAAATGAAATTTCTCTAGAATTATTGAAGGGGGGAATATAAAAAAAAGTATTTTTATATAAAATTTCCTTTTATAAATTACATATATATGAAAATTGAATAATATTTTTTATATACAATAAAAATATAAAACGATCTATTATTTACATCATCGATATTTTACATTAAAATATAACATCAAATAAATATTACTATTACAATAAATGTAGAAAAAATATAAATATAAATATAAAATAATATAATAAACGCAAGTAAATAAAAAATAAATATTGAAATATTATTTCTTATGACGTCCCATTAGAATCATTACACTATATATTTAATTACTGAAATAATGAATAATATTTTAAATATGTTTGATATTTTTAATAATTAAATTGACAGAATGATTCTTGATAAGAATATCAGGTTATATCGAATAATGATAAAGAGAAATATGACATCACTATATTATAGGGGTATATATATCCTCAGGTATATATATTTCCAATTAGTATATTAAGTTGTTATTGAATGGTAGGGATAATTATTTTCCTAACAGGGCATAAATGACCGACCAGAACCCATTACACTATAAGAAATTTCGATTCATTTAGTTGAAGTAAAATAAATTAAGAGTTAAAACCTATTATATGATGATTCAATACATTTATGATTGTTAACACACGATTCATAGAAATAATCAAGAAGCAACAATAGACATCTTCCTCCCTTGGGTATTAATGGGTTGTGTAAATATCTACATGTTGGGAATTATCCCCTATTCCCCATGGTTTTCTCAAACCTTTTTTGATGATAAATATTGAGAGTGATCAATTTATTCAACTTATATTATTTAATTTTTTCTTATTATAGTTTAATATCAAACTATATTGTATGTAATTTAAAAACAATGAGACAATTTATATAAGCCTCCACAGGATATGAATCATTTCATAAACATTTTTTTCACTAGATTAAAATTGTTTCAAATATTTTTCATGAGATTAAAAACTTATGACTCATATCTTATCCTTGTGATAAATTTTTTAATGTTTAGATTTTTTATTTATTTTCAAACACCTAAAATAATTATCACGTAATAATTATAAAAAAACATAAACACCGATATTAGATAAAATAAATGTTGTTTCATAATATATTTATGATCATTCAATAAACCATCATGTAATAACATTAACAGTGTCATATTTTAAACTAACATAAACCAAGACATTCATTATAAGACCACATCATGTTTTTTTCATTATAAAATTTTTACCCCATATATCCACTTGAATTAAATAATCATATAATATTTATAATCTCACCTAATTTTATATCGTAAGAAATTACTTTTGAAACCATGAACAAAAAACCTTTCATATATCTTACAAAAAACTTTTTGGAAAAGATCTATTTCATTTTGACTACATGCTACATAATTTTTAATAATACGAAAAAACCAATAGAAAAAAAAATTTGTGTCCTCAAAATACTTTAGGCATAACTATAAATATTTTTTAAATACACATTATGAAAAACCATAATAATAATTCATAAAAACACTAACTATAACCTCATTATACATTATAAACTTTTATGTAGTTATTTATTATCAAATAAAAAATTGTAAACAATGAGTTTCCTCGAAAATTGGGTTAGTACTATGTAGGCTACATAGGGAGCTAGTGTTATCTCTATCAAATAAATTATTCCCTACGTATGTTTCCACTAGCCATATCATATGAATGTATGATTAACTATATAATACTTTTTTACATGAAATTAGGTTACCATAAGACACCAGAAATGTCCATATTTTATAGGCTACTCATAAATTCTCGGTTCATTGATATAAACTAGAAAGATGGATGTACATATTAGATTTTATTCATCGAAGTTGATGGGTATATCACATTTAACTAATCCTTGTATTTAAGAGTATAACATATACCATATCATTGCATGTCCACACACTTCTTTAGTTTATCTCCATCAGTGAAAAAACTTCCATACCCTTCATATGATATGAAATATTCCCATTGGTTAAAAATTATCTTATAATAAGATCAAAAATATTTCCAAAAATATCCTAATAGCCACCAGGTTGGAGTAAAAAGTTAAAAAATGATGAAGGTTATCATAAATGATTTTTATAAACAGTAGGTGTGGGGATTAAATATATAACATGAACATCTAGTAAATCAAATCCATAGTACATGACACTATATATGGTGTAATTGGTGTGTCTTCTATCACATAGACTAATATTTCTACCTCATGTGAGAATTTCATATATTTTAAATAACCATACCTACATGAATTAACACATGTCATTACAACCTATAATACTCCATGGTGATAAAAAATCATGGATAACTCAAATTTATACATCGATATGTCAATTATATTTTAAATTCATGTATAAGTGTATCTAACATTAAATAATGATAATGTAATGATTAAAATATATATAACAAGTTAAATTTTATATTTTTAAAAATCTTTTTGGAATATTACAAAAAATTAAGAACATATCTAATCATATATAATATGATAAACCAATATAGAGTCCTTATGTTTACTATACATTTAGATTATTTTAAACTTATTAATTCTATATGTAATTCCTACCACATATTTATTTGATCTTTATCTAAACCCTCCCTCTGGAATTTTTTACTGGATAAATCCTTTGAATAAATATTACATGAATAATGGTGAGTATATAATTCATAATATGGATTTTCATCTCAATGGATATAATATTACATCTTCTTTTCTTTTGAAAAATATAATTTTATGATGTTAATAACAATTTTTTCTACTAAGAATTCATCCAATGTTCATTATCATCATTATGAAATAATTTCATTCAAACATTTCATTGAGAACATTTGGTGAAAATTTTAAATATAACTCACTATATTAATTTAATTTTTTACAAATATATCCTAAAATAATTTAGGATATTGTGTTACATTCATTTTTAAATAGAGTCTAATACTACCAACAACCTATTGAAAGTATATTTTATTTCAATTGTATTTATTAAACACATAAATATTTGTATAAGGAAATAATAATTATTTCTATTATAGGAATATTTAATTAATTAATTGTTAACACCCATTTTTATATGGAATTATATGTGATTCGAGAATTATTATAGATATTATATTTTAATATTTAATATTTTAAAATATTCTATAAAGAGAATTATTTATCATTTATTTTATGAAATAACCTTGGATAAAATATTTTAACCTAGATAACTTTTTTTAATCTTATCTTGTTTTTAATAAAGAAATATAATTTTATAAAACATAACCCTATGTATAAAATCAATTATCTTATTTTTTTATTCACACTATTGTTTAAAAATAACTTTAATTATAACCTAAGATTAAATGATAAAAAACAAAGAATAAATATTTTTATTCTATATATTTTTGATGTAATTAATGGTATCAACATTCTTAGTGTAATAATACATTACTTCACCACATTTATGAATACTTCAAGAAACAGATATCAAACCTTCTTTACTTTTAACTCATATAAATATTCAAAAAAATTCACTTTTATTGGAGATTATATTCCATTAAAAATAAAATAATTGATTATAATAACATTAAAACCTTATATGGACACTATATAAATATTCTTTCTCCTATAAATGTATTCCTAAAAATTCCTCATCCGGTGATATGGTTTACAGTGGTGGGAATATTGTTCTTCTTTCATTAATTATCCTTTATGATTCAATGACCAATGATGACTATTGGAAACACCAATATTCTTATTTTGTCTAATTTTTTTTTTACTTTTTTACTATCAACACATAACTGGATATTGAAATTCCCATGTATTTCTCCACAATCCATAATATATTAATAAGTTTTGATAAATTTTTATTGAAGACATTCATATTAATAGACACAATTAGTTCTAAAAACATATTTATAAAGGATTATAGAATGATTTCTATATATAGATAAATTATTAGAAGACACCCAAGCCCCTTCATGTCATTAACATACCCAATCATATTGAGTACATGATCGATGAATGAATTTACATAATTCATATTTCAACTAAATAATGCATTTGAAACCTTATGCCTCTCTTTACATAGTTTTTCTTGGTAGAGACTTTTTATGTTATTTATCATCTAGAATCCATCCATGTTTTATTATTTATTTTTCAACTAAGACTCCATGTAAACAAGAATTATATTTGATACATAAAGATAATCCTTTTATTGTTTAATATACGAATCATGGTCTAATTATTATACATCATCACAATTCATCTACTCGAGATGGTGTTTTACTGACATAAAATTTTATATTTTTCATAATATTTATTATTATGTTTCTATACAAGTATAGGAGGTTTATTATTTAATGATCATCCATTAAAAATGGATATTAATTTCTAGTATGATTATGATTTTGTGATTTTGTTTCTGGATATTTTTTTTATCATATGGGTATCATTTTTTGTTTTTATTTAAAAAGTACATTTATTAAAAGTGATCCCTTTTAAATTATGACCCAATTTATTGAAATCATATCAATTTTTGGTATATAACAATTATTTCATTAATAAATGATTCCACTTTATCACATATCATATTTTTAATTTTTTCGGGTGATCATCATGTAAATTATATCATATATGACTTTTAGAAAGATGAGTGGACAAGCAATTTTTCAAATCCATCATATTAAGAAACTGAACACTATTCCTATAGTTTCCTAAGTTCTAGGAATTTCCATGTTTTTGTAGAAACATATCACACCAAATATAGGCACCTAATCCTAATAGGGTCATGCATAACTTGCTTTCCTTACACATGATAATCTTATGACACCTTGCTTTGGAATAACTAACCTCGTTCAATGATCAATGCCATATTCACATTATTAGGATTATACGTCAAAATATTTTAGGGGGATGTAAAATATCACCAACTTATCTCATGTATTCCATTTATATATTTATTTAACTAAAATTATATTTTTTAGTATCATATAAATTTAACCAAATTAATATACACAAAACATATTAATGTACAATTCTTTATACATTACATGTCTTTTCTTACTTTCATGAAAAAATTACAACTATATTTATGAAAATTTGAATTCCTTACATGGAAATGGTATATAAAACTCTTTCATGTAAATTGTTAAAATCATTTTAAACAAAAATCTTTATGTGAAAATGAATAATGAAATAGTTTCTAAACCATATTTTTTTAGATAGATCCAAAGTCCTCGGGATAGTGAGAGGTATAACTCACATTTCCTCAATTTTTGAATCACTACTAAACACTGATCTCAATTCTAATACAATCATAGCATCTAATTTGAAATGGTCATAATTAAATTTTACTTTAATGTTTGTAACCATTAAAGTAAGTCAATGTTAATGATAAACATTACAAAATATTT
Organism: Viscum album; assembly: GCA_963277665.1. Taxonomy (NCBI): domain Eukaryota; kingdom Viridiplantae; phylum Streptophyta; class Magnoliopsida; order Santalales; family Viscaceae; genus Viscum; species Viscum album. The sequence goes on from OY728160.1 coordinate 1,559,088,866, forward strand.
ATATCACACATTGAATGTGATTCCTTATATATATAGAAAGAAATTTATATGGTGTGGTTTGACAATTAAAACAAAATAATAAATTTATTCACAAGATAACATTGATAATCATTAATAACAAAAAAAAAGGAATAAAATAACTAAATAAATAATTATAATATTTAGACTAGAAATATAATTTAGTGGATATTTTATTAAAAAATTATATTATCTTATAATTTGAAATTGTATATGGACATTACGTAACTAAATACACATGGAATAACATAATTTATATAAAATGACCTATTTCATATTCTTAACATACTTGGAAGTTAATATAAACCCTTCTATATTCCAAAATATGTTCTAACTATGAAAACTATTATAATCATATTAAAAAAATTAATTAAGTACATTACTTTAACTAAATAAAATATATTTCATTTCAATTTTAACCTTCATCAGGTCATCATAATGCTTTAAATAAATTTCTATAATAAGTCTTCTAATAATAACATTAAATATTTTCATTTAGGAATATTTCATAATCTAAAATAAACTTCTTTATATGTATGTTATTTTATATTTAATAACAACATTATAAATTATTATTCAATTTAAATTCACATAAAACCAAGATCTTAACAACCAAAATATTTTTTGGTATAATTTAAATCCACATAATATTTGGAACAATCTTAGAAGGCCCACTATAAATATGGAAATTGAGAGTTTAAAAATCATTTTTTTTCAAAAAACATTAATCCATAAAGACTACTCATTGTGCTTCCACATCAATAAAAAAACTCCTCCTAAAATAATCAATAATTAAAATAATATAATAAAAATATCCCATTACATGATTGATGTTTTAATGCAATGAAATAAAAAGTATCTAAAAGGGAAATGATGGCCCTTTATCAACTCATATCCTGACACACCATAAGAAAATCAGATAGTCCTTTAAATTAGGTAGATTAATAAATTGTAGTAGAACACTATCAATCAATAGTTTTTGAACTCACGGCAAGTAAGTACCAATTAATGTTTAAAAATTTGTTGAATCAATGTAGTATAAGCTATGATAAAAGATAAGTATATGGTTCCTCATATAATCTCTAGCCTTCTTGGATTTGGATACTCTTTAGGATGAAACTAAACATCCCAACTCCTCTAACTCACTATCCTTAGCGAAGACCAACTACATGTGAATTCCCAACTCCATATACATAATGGAAAGGAACTTCATGGTGTTATAATCAACCATCTCTATCTACCCTATACTAAAAAAATCATACAGAATGTATTTTTACTAATAAGGACTCATGGGAACAATGAATATGTCTACATAAAAAATTTATCTCCTTTCATTTTCTTACCACCATGGATGGTCAGAAAATTATTCCACTGATTGAAAAAACCACAAAAAAACATTCAAGGATATAACTATTTATGGAGACCCAAAAACCACCAATTCTATAAAAAAGAACAAGTAGAGGGATAGATTAAATCATCTCTTATGAAAACTACGACTATTAATATCATCCATCTTCATAATTACTCCACATAGTGTTATAATAGAATCCCTCTAGGCATGAACAAGTTTAAAGATGCATTTATTGAATCACCACAACCTTAACCAACACTATGAGATAAAACAGTTATGAAAATATGGTTACCTAGAACTGAATATTTATACATAATACCTCCCAAATATTTTATTCTATATCCTCATAATTTTGGATAACATTATATAAAAAATAAATTATATTCTTGAAAAATATTCTAAGTTATGACATAAAAATATCACTTGTAAAAAATAATGAAACTCTTATAACCTAGACACATTTAACATCAAATAGTGGAACTCGTTTTGAAACTACTTATATAAACCATCCAATGATACTGAAAACTCATCATTCCCACCCAATAAAAATATTAGATATTGATTATTATCACATATTAACAAGCTAATTTTCATCACAATCCGATACTTCCCATATAAATAGATCCTACTAAAAGTTATCTTCAGATCCTTTAACTATTACTGGGTCTTATGATCAAAGAAAATCCCATAATATGTCACTAAGATATAACACTAAAACTCACAGTGTATCTTCATCCAATAATAATAGTCCTCCACATGGTTGACCCTCCAATGGTAAATTGGCTTATCATTTTGTACCTTGTGAATATGAACCATATATATATGATTTCAACCATTCTTCTATCTTAACATAGAAAAGTAAAATTATATGCTTGTGAATATATAATTCATCTAAATTTATTCAATTATATTTATTTTACCTTATTATTAATAAAATATATTTGAAAAAATTATTGATGCATGTACATTTCCTTGGTCTCTTCCTTACCATCAATATCATCTATCTTTTGATGATTAGTAAGTTTAATGTCCTTATATCAAATCACAAGGGGGATTATTTGTGTGTCTCCTAACTTGTATCCCTTTCCACATCACTTGATAAGTTTAATTAATATTTCTACCCTACCAAACTGTTTCCTCTCTAACTAGTGACTTAATCATATCTAACCCATAACACCCATATATATCTTTAATACAAATCTTTTATAACCTTTCTCCACTAAAACCACACCTTGGAAGACAATAAAGATAATAATAAACCTATAATCCCACACTCAATAGGCCAAGGGTATATTTCTAACACGAAGGGTATAAAACTACACATATGAGAGGTATTGTACTCATAAATACTATTAATATCAGGAAACAAAATCCAGTCAATTATAACACATAAATAACATACAAACCATAATCCCAAAATCCATCTAAATTAAATTTAGAAACATGGTCTCAAAAATAAAATACAAAAAGTTAAAATAATGACAATGAAATTACTAACACCAAGGATTACCATGAGCTATTATGTTAAAACAAGATCACAAAAACCCTCTTGGAAACATAATATATATATATATATATATAATGATATTATAAGAAAAGTATACTCAATTGGTTCCTCCACAAAACCTCTTGTGAAAACTTCAATGAATCAACATAATGTTTCAGTGAATAAATAGTTGAATCAATTATTCATCTACAACAGGTCAATTACCTCACATAGGATCAGTAATCCAATATCAAATCTAAGTATAGTTAAATAATATCAACAGAATATATCAAGAAGTTACCCTATAGCCACTTCCCTACTGAACAAGTTGATCTAATTCCCTGAATCCATATATCTTAATCTACCATATCTTCAATATCCACATGAAAAAAATTTCATAGTTGTAACCATATATATCCACAAACCATGACCACATCATTCTAAAAATGATACCCCATGTCTAATGACCACACCAAATCCCCACATCGCATCCTCATCACAGTAATAAAATATGAACATAAAGGAGATCAACCTAATAACCTTCTCATACCATGACCTTATCCCACCATAAATCCATATTAAAATATGAAAACCATGTAAAAAATTATATGTATATTATATAATCATGAAATTAAAACCTATATATATAAAAACTACAATCTTGAGGGATGAAACCCATACTATGATCAAATAGAGATGTGGAAGAGAGAGTAGTTGACTATCTATTACCACTATAACCTTAATGTTTAGAGAAAAAAACAAAAGACATATAATGGTCATCGATAAGGATACATAACTCACATTTTGGTGTGTAAGAAATACCTAAAAATTAGATATAATAAAAAAAATACTACACAATCCCAACCTAATTGTAAATTCACAAGTATTTTTCCATTTATTACTACGATATTTAATAAAAAATAGTAATCCTTACGAACTCAAACTAATAACCACTTACACAACTAATCATAATAAAAATAAACTACACATCCATCACACAGAGACCCCACAATGATAATAAATTTTTATTTTATCACATCTAAATATCCCATGTGTTGATTTAATTTCATTTAAATAAGGGGTAGAATGAAGGATTTCAAACACACATTATAACATAGAGTATTAATGGTATTTCAAAAAAATAAAAAAGGGGAGATAGAAGACATCATGTGTGTATTGAATTTATTTTTAGTAAATAAGGAATACAAGAATTTATGAAATTTTCAATATGTGTTGGATGTATATAAAATAGATGAGTAATATTCTTCCAGTATAAATGGTAAATAAGATTGTGCGCTTCTTCTTAAAAACCCCAACTGGAAAAATTCATTGTATATCTCCTTATATGTTATGATTGTTTACATATGTTTTCTATTAAAGGAATCTATCAATTCTTGGTTTAATACCTAAAATTTTTACTATAAGTTATAGTAAGCTAGTAAATAGGGATATTGATGAATGATTATTGAAGTGGTAAAGGAAGCTGATAAGATGATTGTTTAAGTTTATTTGAAGAGATATAAATGTCTTAAGACGTCTCTAGGTGAGAAAAAATTATGTCTTGAATCTGAGAGATAAATTCTATAATTTTAGTTCTATAGTCGATAGAATTGGAAAAGTTAGGTTCTATGTAAAAATAAATTTTAATAGTTGTATAAATATGTATTTCACCTATGTAAACATCGACATTAATCTCATTAAGCATAAACAAATGTATGTGTAAGGATGAGTATTATTTGTAATATAATTGGAGGTTGTGTAAGAATTTTATATATAGGAATTAATTTATATAAGGATGATACATTAAACTTCACAGGCTATTAGTTATGATGTTTGTAAGAATGAATTGGAAAACATTCCATTTTATCTCTATAAAGACCATCTATAAGTAAAATTTATATTAGGTTTGATACTAAAAATTATTACTTTATAATTTATATTCATAAGAAATGTGGAATAAATCAAGTTGATGCCTCCGGAAATATATAAAATATTCAAATATTGTGATCCATTAAGTGGATCATGATTCAAGATACTAAGAGTTGAGAATAAAAATGAAGTTAATTTCATGCTAAGATGAGATCCATACCACAAGAAACTATGATATGTTAAAATACAGACTACCATGCATACATAGAGGGAATTAAAAATAAATTATATCAACAGATTATGTGGGAAAATAAATATAAAATATTTCAACTGTTGTATGTATAAAAATCCAAAATCCCCTGAGAGAATTAAATGATAATTTAAATGATTTTGAATGATAATTTAAACTAAATAATATCTTAGATATTTTAATGAGTAGATATTTTTTTTATGATATAAGGAGTTTCCAAGTAAAATATAAAAAACAATATATTCATTATTATTTTGTTGTAAAAGGCTGAAAAGGTAAGAAGAAAAAAATATCGATGTTTCTATTCCCTAAATAATAATTTTTAGTTTGAGAAGTGATAGGGGTTGATATTGTACTTACAAAAATTACACTTAATTGTATCAAAGGGGAAGGATAAAAAGAGAATTAAGAGTCTTATGATACAACTATATCATATAAGCAAGTAAACTAAGGTCTATGAAGAAAACAGAGAAAATGATTTAGGCTAAAACATTTCCCAAAAATATAGAGGGGCAGTCAATGTCATAATCACTAGTTTTTGGAAGATCTATTCATTTATTTTATAATGTTTTCAATCTGAATGCAAGGACTGAGATGTAGGAGAATTTGTAATCCTATGAGAAGTTAGTGGAAGTTATGAGATGCAGTGTAAATACCGTATACTAAGAATCTTGAACATGCGATGGGATTATATGAAATAATAGAACGAGACCATTCTATGTAACTGCGTTATGTTAAATTTTTTATGGAACCGTGGATGGGGAACTATACAATCGTGAAGAGGAGAAATATTTTAAAGATAAACCTTGTAAATCGTTCTGTCAGTTTCTTTGCATACAAATTTTTCTGGAAGATTTTTTGAGACACAAAGACAATAGGGATTGAGACATTAACTAGTCAATGTTGAATAATTAAAAGGATACATTTTTTAAAATAAAAATGGATCAATTATTCAAATATACCCTTCTTAGTGATCGTAAAACATGGGTACTACAAGTGTATCAAAACTAATCTAGGTATCCTCTAATTGGATTATAAAAATTAATATATTTTAATATATATATAGGATGTTATGTTTTCATAAATATTTTGGGATATTTCTTATATGGATAACTTGATTTCTATCCATTTTTATTAAGATGTAGAATACTGAGAAAAAAATGGAATAAATAGGAAGACAATGGAGGCCTAGAAATCAATTAAGTTATTAATTGAAAAGAATGATCTATCACTACTTTATTTTTTCCAATGAATAAATATTGACCTACCAAATATATTGTGAATAATCTTATTGAATATTAATTTTCAAGGTATGGAGATTATGCATGAGATGAGTCCTGAAAAGAAATTGAATACCATAACTCTGAAATCAATGATCATATGATGAAATTTCTCAAATAAGTGGTCAATTTTAAATTTTGTTTTCTTGGGGAAGTTCTTTATAAAAATACGAATCTTGAAATAGATATTTATGAATTATAGAATTCACATTTTAATATGATTCAAAATTACATTTCTATAAATGACCTTGTGGAAGAAAAGGAACAACATGTATCACTATTCAATTTAATATTTTTACCTACTGAAGAAAAATTAAATGGTATGTTTGTGAGAAAGTGGTGTCTAAAATTATATTTCTGGATGTTATCCATGCATCTGAAAAATTATACAAAACCACCATCAATGACTATGATTCATAGATGGATGTTAAATGAAAAATAGTAAAACATCATGATTACTCTACAATTATCAAAATAAATAAATGAATAAAAAATATATAAATTAAATAAATAAAGGTTAGATATATAAATATTAATGGAGGGTGAGAAAACATCCCTAAATATATAGTTTTTTGAGAAGGTGGTAAGAGTAATAAATCTAAAAGCAACACAACTTAAATAATCCCATATAATTTAAATGAAATATCCTGACACATATGTTCTTATTGATAATTATGGATCTAAAGGGAGTCATACCAATAAGGACAATAGCTTGAAATTATCCATTGATCATTTTTAAATATCATCTAATAATAAGGGAACCTATAGAACCAAAAATAATTCACGTACTAATGCTGCTTTATATGCTGGAAATACTTTTACTTAAAAAATGAGAAAATTTTAGTTCAGATAAATAGTGAAAAATTCAACACCACATCAATGTTGAATTTCAATATTTATATGGATAATATCCCCCAAGATAAACCCAAAATATTAGTAATTCCATTAAAAACTCTAAGAAATTAAATATTCATTGATCACCACAACAAGAGGAAAATAGAAATTTATAGTCTACCATTGGTTCTTCTAGAAGTTTGGGCATAAATACATTGAATAATGGAATACCATGTCAATTTTTTAGATCTTATAATTCCATGACTACGGGGTAGTAGATCCAATTTATAAATAAGTCCGACTATTCAAATATGGGTTGGTAAAAATAATAAATATTCCTTGGGAGGAAAGAATGTGAAAAAAATAGGAATATTGATAAATTAAATCTCAATAAATCTAAATTTAAATTTTTTAAATGATGTAAATTAAAAAAATTGCCTCTTCTAAAATGGAAAAGTTTATATACCATGGATCACTACAAAAATTCCATTCAAATAAAAATAAAAATAACAGAGATGATTCAAATAAAGAAGTCAATATAAGCGACTGAAAAAGAGATCAACATTTTTATGAGGTAAAATTAAATGATATAATTAAAAAAAAATATAAAGGGACCCTTGATTTACCCCCATATTAGTGATAACTAAACTTGGGAACTACAACATAATTAATAAATTCTAGTTTTATCATTACAACCACATTACATTCAATTAGTTTCCTTTTTCTTCAGCGAGCGTAATTCATTAATATTATTTATTCGGAAGATTAATACTCTATTTAAACCATCTCATTTCTTATATTTCATAAAATGGAAATTAAGAATCAATTTTATCCATTTCCTATTAAAATTTTCAATAATTTTAATCACTATTGATATTACCATGGAACTATGATACAACCACATCAATTGCCTCTCAAACAAAATCCACCACTACAAAATTCTAACTAATAGCCACCATTAATAAAGAAACCATATCCACAACACTGACCACATAATTTCGTAATCATCCATTATAAACTATTGACAATAAAAATATATTATTGCAGCCTCTTCTATAAAATCCTCTCATATCGCAACCCTAATTTCAACTCAAACAACCCATGAACAAGACTAATCCAACAATAAAAAGGATAAGAAAAATAAAATTACCAAGACCACTCTAACTATAATAGGGATAATCCTAGGATAATATAATCAAACAATAAAAATTATAGTAGAAAACCATATCCAAAAAATCCCCCTCTCACATAATTTCATTCTTATTTAAAACTTCATGCATAAACATGAACATTAGAATTCTGTATTTTCTTTATCAATAATTCATTACCATATTTTTAAAATTTTCCCATTATAAAGGTTTTAAGGTGTAACTAAATTATAGAAAAAGTATATATATTAATGTATATTAGTCAAAAAGGATAATATTCATAGTTAATTGTGTATAAATCAAATAAAACACATTTGTATAAATCATCAATTTGGAATCCCTTATATTGGTTCATTATCCTATTATGTTAACTCAGACTATACACCAAATGAAAATGTATTAATGTTAATTCTGTATTAAAGCATGAATATAAAAGGATAAATATTGAATCCCCTATATCATTCAAAGCATTAACATGAGATGTATGAAAACATCAAGATAACACTTATCGATCACCAAAAACCCCACAAGGATTCCTGAAAATGACTAAACCCCTTAAAACTCACCTAAAAATAAAAAATATTAATCCCATAAATTTTCTTCAAACTCATTATGAATATAAAAAAATAATGTATATGGAAAAAAAGAGAATAAGTCACTTCATGTCACAAGAATGTGATCAGTCTATGTTGGGGGGAATCCACCAAGGGATGAACAAGAATATCTAATACTGGGCCAAATAACATATTGGGTTCAAAGGATGTTAAAAGAATAGGAGATAATTTTAAATTGTATATTAATATATATTTAATACTTTAAAACAAAACATCACAATATGGGGGTGGTTTTGTATGCCACAATAGTGGCCCAATCTAGACATCATGACACAATATCCCCATATCTTAGAGAGTCAAATTGTTTAATTTTGATATATCCAAGGAACTTCATAGTAAAATAGATAGATTCATGTAAAAAAATTTGAATCACTAATGCTTATGGTGTAATAATTAATATCTTCTTTGAAGTCAGATCATCCATATACAAACATCCCAATGAAACATAATCCACAATAATTCAACAATTCACTTAAGGTAGAACTATAGAATCCCCTTCCAAGACTCCCATATTATAAACCAAAATAACATGGTGAAATTTTCCTCATGTATGATTGAATAAAAATAATTTATTCCACAAAAAACAAATCATGTCCTGACCAGCTTCCCCTAATATATAAAGATTGAAAATCATATCTCACATCCTAAACCCTAGCCATAATACACCTCCTAAAAGAGAAAACTTACTAACTAACATACAACCAAATTAATTTTAGTAACTTCTATTTTTTAGGTAACGCATCATGGTATTAAAGAAATTTTATAAATTTGATTATTTCCATCAACTAGATTTTTAGATTATAACTCCACTTTTCTTTTAAATCTTGCCTCCAATATTCCTCTAAAAACTCCCCACCACCCAAAAAAATGAAATCTAATTGTTCGTGAATGTTTATCCCTATTAAAAAAATATTTTTATTATAAATTTAATTTAATTTTGTAAATTTAAATGGATAAATAATTTAATAAGAAAATTAATTTGAAACAGGTATTAGAAAAGAATTATAAAAAATAAAAATAAGTGTGTGAAAAAAACTCCAAACATGATTAGATATTTAAAAAAGGTTTAAAACCAACCCATTAAGACTTATAAATTTCAAAAAAAATAGAGGCGAAGCTCTAGGTAAATGTACTTTATAACTAAATTTTGAGTAAGTATAAATTTAATGTAATTATTATTACATGATGATGCGAGTATTTGTAGGATGTATAAGGCGGTTTTATTGAATAAACAATAATATAATTTATTATTTTCCCAAATCACCAGAAATTGTAATGATTTTTAGGATAATGGATTGTTACTATACTCTTGTGGGAAACTTTTTTTTAACACATCATTCACTCATCATGATTAATGATTTTTCATACATATTTGACTTATTATATCACATACTATATTAATAATATTTCACTATCGTCATGTATATTTTATTATTTCTAAAAATACTAAAATTTAAATCCTATATAATGTTAATTTTTTGAATAAAATTTGAATTCCATTTTTTCACAAAAAGTCTCAAATTAGGTGAAAGTTATGTTTAACATAAAACTCTACATTCCATAGAATTTCATGTTTTTATAGAACATGGTAATTATTTTTCTGATGATTAAACAAATCATTCCCTTACTATTTATATATTAATTATTAATATTTATTAATATAATTGAAAATTTTAAAATTTTGTTATTTATTTTTAATGGTTATATTATGGTGAATTCTAATGGTATAATAATAAAAACGTAATAATTCAATAATGGTCCTATTCCAAAAATTACATTTCAATAATTAAATTCCAATGTCAACATTTAATCCATTAATTTCATATAATTATACCTCATTTAATACTCTAAAATCATAATTATAATTACATTAGTTCTTAAAAAATTTATATCAATAAATTATAGTGTTCTTAATAAAATTAATTGGTCCTATAGTATTGATTTTAATTTAAAAATACAATTTATGGGAGTTCTAGTTTCCTATACTACCACATATTTCCAATAATATTTCATTTTTTGTTTTTTTAGTTTTGATCAATGTTAATAATTTATTTATGTTTTTGTATAATATCATAAAAAAGTGTGTATTTTTTATGTATAATATTTTAGAACCATAATATATGTTTATTTTATATTGAAGGTTTAAAGACTTAAGATCCAACTATATTTATTAAAATTAATTTCAAGAAAAAATTAAGAGTTTTAATATAAATGGATGATACCATTTTTAAATGCTCCAAAAAATCAGATACCAATTTTTTTATAATTTTATAAAAAAGGAATTTAATATGTGTGGGATGGGTGAATTTTATTTCATTCATGTTTTTAAAAATTTCCAAAATCCATTAGAAAAAATATTAAATCCACACAATATCCTTATAGACTTATTAGAAAGTTTTCTTTTTGAAGAAAACCTTGATTATAAATAATCTAGTAAGTAACACATGTAGGCATGATAAATATAAATCTAATATACTAGTATATCAGAAAATCAATAGAGGGATGATTAATATGTTACTATAATTAAAAAATGTTTGGGCAGGAATCAGGTTCTTGCTATATATTTATGCTCTCTTTTAATCCAATCCAAATTGATCACATATAATATATGAATGAAAGGATATCTTCTATTTTAAAGTGGTAACCCATCCTGGTATTTTTTATTCATACAATGATTATTTTAATATAAAATGATAAACTAATAAGGATATAAGTGCATATATGTTTAAAAGGAAATGAATTCCCAAATACTACCTATTCATAGTGAAGTCACTCTTGTTTTTCTCCAATAATAAGTAATACTCTAGGTAACTCTCTATCACTGAATCCAAATATTATTTAAATACAAAGTTTTTGTGCATTTATTTTTTGGATTAAATGTATACATAACAAAAAATTTTGTTTACATATACACATATTCCAATCATGTGTGACAAGTGAAGTCAAATTTTTATTTCCATGAAACATGTGAATTACTCACTATAAATATTTATATATATATATATATGAAAACAATTTATCCATGTTGAAACATAAAAAATATATATCACTCTCAATTTTATAGGAAGTGATAGTTTATTTTTTTGATATATTCACTAAACCGTTGATATTTAAGTGTGTTTTCTTTATAAATATGTTTTTTGGAATTATTAAATTTTAACAGTAATTTTTCATTATAAAATATACTATTGATTTTAATACTTATATCCTTCAAAGTGGGAGTTCATATTTTTTTGAATAGAAAAATATTTCCCATTATCTATAATTTTAGACTATACAACAAATTATATGTATAACATTACATTTTTAGAAGTTATAAATAAGATCCTAGATAGAAATATTTTGATAATATAATGAATTGAACTTACAAAAATTTACAACTTCATCAATTAAACATTATTAATATAAATATTATAATGACTATAATATAATTATGAATCTTATTTAAATTTTACTATTTTGAATATTAATGATAATAGAGATATTTCATATTTATTTACTTAAATATTTTTTTCTACTGATTCCAGATTTCTCATTAAACCAATGGGATTTGAGTTTTTTATTTTATTATTAATCATAAATATGATTAATAGATAAGAAGGGTTAAGGTTTTAAATAAATAGGCTCAACCACCATTTGATGGTATCAAAATTTCCTATTTAAAATTATGGAATGAGGAAACAAAAATTAAATAGTGTAATAATAATTGATGATGTTGGTATGATGTTATGCATACATTTTAAATGATCTTGTTAAATTCAAAGGATATAATAAGTTGAATCTAGTAATAAAATCATTCAATGTTATCTCATTAAGAAATAGTTTTAATGTTATTTCACACCCTCTAATATAACAAAGAAGTTATTCATAATTTTATATTCTTCAATATTCATGTTACTAATTTATATTTGCCAAGAGATTTTTTTGTTCAATATTAGGTGTAAATGATCATCAGGGATTCTTCTAAACTTCACATAATCTTTATTAATGTAATTATTTTTTTATAGTGTTGAATAAGTGTCTAGGATATTTACTACACCTAATAATACCATTATGTTTTCTCCCCTCTATTAAAAAAATAATAATATTTAGAAATAGATATATAAAATTTGCATCTATATGATTGAAGACATTAATATATTTATGATACTGGATGTATTTATTTTTGAATATCTCTTAACCATATGGTATCTCAATAAATGTTAATTTATGGGGGAATATATTTAAGATAATCTTAATGAAATGGTAAGTAAAAAAAATATTTCGACATTAAAAACACATCCCCCAATTTATTTATAAAAATTTGAGTAAGAAGAAATAATAAAATTTGGATCAGCAAATGTAATCATTGATAATTTGATAAAAATGGACCGGTTAATTTTAAAAAAATCAATAAAACTAATAATTAATATATTTAACAAATAGTAGAGGTACCTTTAAATGGTTATAGTGGAAAATTTGAAGGAAATTTCAATTAAATAAATTAAATTTCCATAAACTGTATGAAAAATATGATTTTAAGAACTTTAAGTGATGAGAATAAGGCTTCTACTCCATGTAAAACTACAAATAAGGTTCTGTATCCATACAGGAAGCAGAGGAAAGAAGGAAATATAGGAATAATGTAGTTGAGGAAGTTTTTAATCCTACTACAATATTAAATAATATGATTATTAGGAAGATTAAACTAATAAATTATCTACATACCATTTATAAGGGCTAATAATCAATGTTGATAGATCTAGAAGACTTTGTGTAACTCACACCTCTATTACATTGGAATCCTTTTAAAAAAGAATAAAAAGTTGAATATTTTGTCTAAATGTAATGAAAACGAAGTAAATATTATATCTATTTTATACCATAATATATGATTTAACACTATTTTTATTCAATGTATATAGTATCTAGGAAAGTTTATTTGGACACCTAGGGTACACAAAGGGTAGATATTTTTAAAACCATGTCATCAAAACTAATCCTTCATCTTAATATTTTAACAAAATAAATGTTATACTAATCCAAAAAAAACATCTTATACCAAACCTACCATATTTAACTAACTTAAACACCAATGAAAACAAGAAATGTTCACTTACACCATCTTCCCCACCACAACCTTAGAAGATTTATACTTTTATAAAATATGATACCCAAAGAAATCCTAACAAAATTTTGGAAATTTATGATGGATCTTTTGAAGGTCATGATATTTTCACTTACCAAACTAATAATTTATAATCATTATAAAAGTACTCCAATATCATTGATACCTAAACATTTTTCCCAAATAATACCCAGACCCACTAAAAACACTTTTACCGACCAAATTACTCCACCTAAATGTGAACCCATTTCTATAGAATCATACATAAATAACTATTGAGAGACTAAGTATATATTATATATAGAGACTCTTATATATTCAACTTATCATACAATATTAAAAAAACATTCAATTAAATTCAAAGATATATCTAAAATCATTTCTTTATTCATTTAAAAATAAAACACCATATTTTAAACATTCATAACCTACATCTTATTTTTATTATAGATGTTAAAGTTTAATTTCATAATGTTTATCATGACTCCCTTTACATATTAATTAAATATTTTCACCATGTTTTATAAAATTAAATAATTACTGATAACCATCTTTAGAGGGTGAAATATTTATAAGTTAAATTTAAGTTATTTAATTAATAAATAAAAATAGATAATCTTTTGATCATATTATTTCATCAAGAGCATAAGGATTTATGTACAAAATACTTGGTCAATTCATGATTTTTTCCCTTTTACTTTTCTATAAATAATATTAATCTATTTTAAAATTCCTTCCAATATTTTAATTTTAAAATATATTTTATTTTACTAATTATATCATTGATTCTAACATGGAATTTTTTATTTTTAATAATAATAAAATGGGAGTTCTTCTTAAATGTTAAATTGGAAAATTATAAGTAGAAATATAAATGGTAAACATTATTTAAGGGGGAGAATTCATAAAATTAAAGATTAATTTCCTTTATTAACGTTTATTTAATCTATTACGTATATATATTATGTTCATGATCTATTTTATTGTTCAAAATATATTTAATTATTTTTAAAATTGTTTCCTATAACATTTATTTAAAGTATTTTCATGTTACCCCAATTCATTTTTTTTCTTTTTCACTAAAATTTTATTATAACAAAATTATATATACTTGTTATAATTTATTATACTATATTATTTTATCTAGTATATATATACATAACTATTTAGTAATATGTTTTTCATTTATTATAAATAATTAAGTTATTATGGTTTATATACTAACATATTAATATCCTATTACCATTAGGATTTATAAAATCATAAATAATTTATTATACATGTCTTTTGAAATGTATTTGGTAGGTAATTTACGAACATCGATTTTTTTGGTTTTATAGAATTATCGTATGATTCTTTTTTAGTATAAGAACACCTAAATAGGAATTAAGTATCCTCAAACAAAATAATAATGAATTATAAATAAAAAATACATGAAAGCCAGTAATACATGGTTCTAGTTGGAAACCACTATCTTCTTTCTTGATGTGATTGGAACTCTTATTGAATATCATGATCACTGGATGAATTATTCATTCTAACTTCAAGGGGTGATAAAATGGCTTCTATATCCTGATCTCTATTGATATATAATTGATCCATAAAAGTTGTGGTCATGCCTTCCCTAAAATTATAAATGATTCTTTAGAAGAAATAAATTTTTTACCAGCATTGAATGAAACTGATAATCACAATCACCACCAAATGAATGCCTTAAAAACCACACACAAATGAGGAGAACAATTTATTATTTTATATGAAATACCTGGTTCTTCGTTATAAATTAATAATAAATCTAAATATATTTATTATCATCATATAATACCCATGATATGAACCTTCTTCATCAATTCATTCAATGATCATAATAAAAATATATAAATCCATTCAAAATGGATAAATTAATATAATAACCACATGGGGAGGAATATCTTACCATGTGGGAATATTACCGGTTGTATCACATGCAATCTATTAGAAAATACACTTGAATCATATGTTTGATTTTATATTTTCACTAAATATATACAGTATGATATAAGGTATATCAATATAGTATATATATGTGTATTACGTGTAAAAATATATATATTATACTTGAATCATCTACATGTATTCATTGTACTTTCATCATATTCCTATATATTTTATAGAACATCCAATAATCTCCCAATGTTGTTAAAATCTCATTGAGAATTTTTGTCAAATTTCATAACTCTTTATGAATCAATCTAAAATCTTTTTGATATGATTTCATAATGGTCTCTTCATTTTCTAAGATAGATTTTGCCTAATATTGTTTCCTTACAAATGGGTCTAACTGCGTGACTCTATGGGATTCAGCAACTCTGAAAATAAATTTCAAATCAATATTTCATAAATTTAAGCAAAGAGAAACATATAGAAATAAATCAGTTCTAATCAAGGTAATAAGGGGTAGGTGTGATCTTTATCAAACATATTCACATCTCTATACAAACATTTACACCTCTATTGTATCATATATATCAAATGCATGTGAATATAAACATTTTTTCCATGACATAGAGTGACAACCATAATTTGAAAATATAAATATACTATTTACCAACTTATCTTTTTCTTGATCCTCTGAAAATGACTTACCAATTTGATGAATACATAACATTTCATTTATAAAAAGTATGAGAAAATAAGATAAAAATCATATAAATACCTCAATACATAATATGTAACTTAAATAAGCATGGCCATGATTTTTCATTATCTAATTCGATCTTAGGCTAGATGTATTTTCTTGGTATACAAATGGAAAATTCACAACATGGTTTCACAAAAATCATTCACATGATCAACAACATATCCAACCAACCATGATTTTATATGTTCATATTTTTTTACTTTCATAATTAGGGTATCAAATTATAAATGTTCTCATTATTAGTATTCCTCAAAAATCATGTAATAATTATTTTTCATAAGAATAAAACCCAAATAATATCAATGATTTTATGGAATTCCCTGAGATATACTTTGTCAGGATAGTCCTAGTAATAAGTATCTAATTATTGGCCCTTTTATAAATTATTAATATCTATTATATGTCTATTTTTAATGAGATTATGAATCTATTAAATACAATATTAACATATCATCACAACCCATTTTACTCTATAATGATCATTCATTGGGGACAACACAATGTATGTACTCTAGGGGGGTATTTATGATTCGCCCATTCATATAAAATAATTTGTAGTTCAAATGAATGAATCATAACTGAAGACATCCTTATGAAACCAAGATACGCTTAATATTCTCAAACCCTTTAATAATATATTTGAAAATCCATAGAAAACCTTTTATTATTTCAGATGTGATAAACAATCAATTCAACCTCATGTATATTGTATTTTTTGTGCTCTATTAACTAAATACATCTATATGTCATTACATAAACATATTTATTCCCCTTATCTATGTCATTATATAGAAACACATTTCTCTAAAACTCCATTAATTATCCATCAACTCGCCTTTTATATCTAAACTTTTATATACTTACAACATTTTCAAATCATATAAATGGAATCTTATACCCTCAAAAATCTATAAATTTATTTTTATAATATTTATAATATGATTTTTCTCACCATATTTAATCTCATGATACATAAGGAAATACATAAAATTTATTCTTCGTAAGAAAATATGTGGAAATTATTGAAATATCCATTCTTATTTTTCAATTTTACCAGAGGTTTGTAGTTTTTAGGACCTATTTTACTTCTGGAACATTTTAACTTCATCTTTTATACAATCAATGTGAAAAAAGACCCCAAACCTCACATTTCCAACTCAAATATAGTAAATATATTGAGATTATTGGGTAAGATAATAAAAAATTCATTCAGGTATAATTAACAAGAAACTACAACATCTTTTCCAACAATGATTGTAGAATGAAGTATATATAAAATTATATTATACAAGGTGACCTCATCCTTTGAAAATCATTATCTTAACAAATAATGTTGAGAATATGAATGTTTATTTATTCTTTTTCCACAATCACACATTTAAAAATATCTTATTACACTTCAAACCATTCATTCCTAGCATGTTCTTGATAAAAAAAAATTAGGTTCTTTATCACTCAATAATAACCCCTTTCTATGATGTTTATTTTTATACATTGACTCCATGGTAACTCTAATAATAATTGAAAACATTATATATTCCTTTAGGTAAAAATTATATACATCTAACTCTTTTTGAGAGATATCCTTCCTGACATTTTTCTCTGAAATGGTTGTTCTAAAACATATAATTTACCCTCTTATTTGATGATAATTATCATATTTCTATAATATTCAATAAAATTATTTCCATTTAGATTCTATTTATCCAAATCAAATCCGATTTTCATAGTGGATAATGAAGATTTTATTATCCACAATAGAAATTTATTTTATCCTATGAGTATCATGTTTTATATCTTCTCATCAAAGATGTTTAATGAGATTAATCTCTCTTAAATTGATGACCCTAAACATCATATAAATTTACTTATCCAAGATCCTTATTTTATTTTTCAATGAACCCACTATGGTGTAAAACACTTCACATTTGTTATTTAGGAAGATTATCAAGACAACCCCAATAATTTTGATTCATGTACAGTTGAGTGGGCAAAACTTTTCTTATATCCATAATATAGATAATAATTTACATTAATCCTCTTGTATCAAAATCATTGGGGTTTCCCAACTAGTGTTAACTAAATCAAATTCAAAAAAAGAGCTAATACATGATAATCATGGGAAACACCACTATTCTGT
This sequence comes from Viscum album, assembly GCA_963277665.1. NCBI lineage: Eukaryota > Viridiplantae > Streptophyta > Magnoliopsida > Santalales > Viscaceae > Viscum > Viscum album. The sequence goes on from OY728160.1 coordinate 1,559,107,643, forward strand.
AAAACCTCTTGATTGGATAATCCAGTGTCTCTCATTACATACATTCCTTATACAAGTTAATCCAATATCACCCTACTATTATGTGAAAATAACCAGCTATATAATAAATGTCTTGATTAGTTCCTCTTAACAAGGAATCTCACACTTTGTATTTTTGGGGGTTTCCAAAAAGTATCACCAATTTAATATATATCTTATGCGTATTAAATTAATTAGTATTCCATCTCATGTAATATTTATCTTTTATATTTGTATACATTTTTATTTATTCTTGTAATGGTTTATATTTTTCTAATCTCTAATACATATACGAAATTAACATTTTTACACCACTTCAATGTGTTACTATTTACAAAACCCCCAATTTATGCTATTCTCCCAAAAATAGAAGCTAAAAATATTTTTACATATTTGATTTCATCAAACATATAACGTATATAAATAATTCATATAAATACATATATTTGAGATGATATTTAAAATATCTATCTAATTAATCCCATAGTGATACATAGACATCCATGTTCACATTTTCAAGACCACACATAATTCTCTAGGATGGTAGGGTGTCCTCTCCCAATTCAGACTCCCTAGGGATACATTACTTAAAATGTTATCCATTTAAATATATCTCTAATACCTAGTATACACAAATAATTCCCAAAAAATAAATTCAATATATTAACAGTGATTAAAAACTGAGGTCAAGGTAGATAAAAACTGAATTTTTTGAAGTCATTCCTAGCATGTGATGAAATTTTATATATCCTATAAGTAATTTATCATATAAATAATGAATTCACAATATTCATAATTTAAAAACTATACATGAATAAATAAAGGAAAATGTATTAAATAAATAATAATTTTGTAAATTTAAACATGGGAATAATTTATGAACCATTTTTCTAATATATAAAATCACTGTATAAAAAAATTAATAAAGCAAGACATTATGGTTTTTCAATAATTTTTAACATAAACACTTATATATCAACATTAAATATGAGGCTTTTTATATTATACATTATATATAATTTCAATAAATATGATATTTCATGTATTAATTTACAAATTTATATTCTATTATTGAAACATTTTTATATAATTTATGTTTGATATTCATTATATAATTTAATCTTGTAATCATATAAATCATCAAAATATTTTTTTTGTAGGGTCTAAACAATATCTTTAAATTTTACCTTAATTTTAATTTAATAAATTTCTAATTAATTTTTTAAGAATAATTCATAAACAGAAATATAAATTTATTTATATTTTGGCCTTATTTTATAATTTATAACCATTTAAAAATACCCCTTATGATTTATAAATAAAAAAAATGTATTCCTTAATCATAAGTCCTACCTTAAAATTTGGTTAATGGATTTTAATACTGTTTATTATGATTTATAAACATTTATAGACAATGTTAGTATGAAAGGATATTGTTAATACTAACTCTTTAATATTAATAGTATATAAGTAAAAAATGTTTCAAAAACATTTAAATAATTAAAATTTTTGATTTAATAGTTAATAAATTTATAAAAAAATATTTTTTAAAATTTCTAAAATATTACATAATATATTTTCCCTTATTTATAAATAATTTATAAATAATTTAATTCAATTAACAATCTAATTTTCCAACTAAATAAAAAATTTATTTATTTATCATATAATGTGATATAAATATGAACATTTTCATATTTAATATATTCATAAAAAAATATATTATAATTATAATAATTTATTATTTATAAAAATTATATAAATAATAATTACTTTTAAAAGAACTGCAAAACTTTTTTTACCCTTCCAAAATAAATCTATTCTACATAAAGGTAGTTTGAGTTACTTTTACATTGATCCACCATGAAAAGGTAGTTTGTTCTTACATTTATATGTTGTTACCATGAATGTAAAACTCATTATATTTACATAGAATGTTACATAAAGGTAAACATTAGTTATCTTTACATAGATCAACTACATATAGGTAATATTGTATTTACCATTAAGTAGAACTGACTATATAAAGGTAATTTGTGATGACCCTTGCACGTGACTCTTTTAGGTAAGGGTAATATGTAATTATCTTTAAATAGAGATCCTCTATTTAATAGTAATGTATCTTCACTAAATATCATGATTATATTTGTTGGATAAAAATTATATTATAACAGTGTTACCATATAACATAATATCAAACAAATTTGAACCAGTAACATTGAATACATAATGATTTCATAATGAGTATGGTATAAATAGTGGTCTAATGAGGATTATTTCTTTTATACCACTATATGGATTTTAGGAATAATCATATGATCCTTTGGTAGTAGAAGAACTCCAAAAAGGTAGGAACTGTCCATGAATTGAAGCATCATGCATTGTAAATAAAAAAATAAAATAAGGAATACAAGGTTGATTTTTGTATCAGTTATCTTCTTCGTTGATGTGTTGAGTTTGCTTGAGGAAAATTTTGAATAATATTTTATCTATGCCTAATTCTTATAAGGTGTACACAATGATCACTAGTACCCAATCTCTATCATAAGATACTTAATATATCGAAGGTGTGAAATGACATTCAAATCAGTGATAAATTATGCTTAAGAAGGAAGAGATATTCTACATACATACAATGAAACTGATGTTCTTACTCACCACCAAATGAACACCATAAAAACCAAACACCAATGAGTATAATTATTTCTTCTTTTATAGGTTATATTTGATGCTTCTTCATAAATGAATAACATGTCTATATAACACAGGTATAATAGAATAATACCAATGATATGCACCTTGTTGATGAATAAGTTCAATGATCATACTATATTGTTGTTAATATATTCAAAATTTATATATAAATACGGAAACTATTTCAAGAGGAAGTTATTTTCTTGTGGGAATATTACAGGTTTCACCTCATGCAGTCTGTCTTCAAAAATAAATGTATCATATTCATGATTATATATGTGCACTATATACATATATATATAGTATCATATTATATATATCAATATACTATTTATATGAATTATATGAATGTATATATATACATAATACATGAAACACATATTTTTATTCAACGTACATGCATCCAAAGCATGTATATTTTCTTGCACATCCAATATCAATATTTGATGAAGTAATCATATAAAATGGAGATATTTATTATTAATTTTCCATAAGAAATCCTTTGGATATATTCATTTTTATAATAATAATTTAGAAATATATTTCAATAATTATTTCATATATATATATATTCTATTCATACATATGATATGTTCTAGTGATATGTCATCATTATCTATACATCGATACAATATATGTATAATATCAGCTCTGGTAATGAAGGAATAATGGAATGAATTTATATAAAATCTTGGAGGATCAACCATTGACATTTATTTTTACCATGTTATTTTAAAGATTTCATTGAGAATGTTATTTTATTATTTAATTCATAAGTAAATGAATTTGAAGAATAGAAGTCAACAACTCTTGAACAACATATGATATTATCAACTTAAAATCAATGAATTTTGTCAACATTTTAAATCTACAATATAATTCCACAATGGTTAAAAAGCCCTAAATATTGATTTTTGTACCCTATATAATGGAAAAACGTGTTATAAACAAAAAATAATACTATGAAGCCAATTAAAAAAATTGGAAACGTCTTTGAATTTCCATATAAAACTATTTTATTTAATTATTATAAAAAAGTAGCATATTTCTTTTAATCTTAATTTTTCTTTGTCTGTAATTAATCAAGCCTTATTATTTTAAAATTGTACCTAAATAAAAATGAATCAATATAATATAATTATATAACCTACCATTGATAATAAATTTAATCATTTTATCATCAATTACATTGTGTATGATCATGAATTTTGGAAAAGTAAGCACAACTTGTACTTAGTGTTGGAGAAACTAGAATATGGAATATAATCCAGCCCCTCAGTTTGAAATTAATGTGAATAACATCCAATAATTGATAATTGTGTCTCAAAATTTTGAAAATGTATTTTTATATGTTATCATTTATTTCTTAACCAAAATATTTATCATAATTTATTTATAAGATATTCATATCTTACTTACCAATATTTTAATTTCTTTGCATTAATTTTTCTAAAATTTTATCTTATAGTTTTATTCTCATACTAGGTTCTTAGATACTTATTTAATAAATTTTGAAAAAACGTTATATCTATCATTGAAAATATATTTCATAAAAAATCATATTAAATTTTTAATTTTGTCATGTTAAACTCTTTTTGAAATATTAAAGACATCAAATTCTTTTTACCAAACATAATTATTTTATGAAAACTCTTCCTATGGGGTTTCATACATTAATATATTAATAATTAAACTTATCCTAATTAATAATTTTTAATGTTAACTATATCTTTAATGAAGGGAATATTAATAGTGTACTTCATAAAAATTTTCATAATCTTGGATATATTTTTATTAGTTTTCTATTGATTCATCATTGTTATGGGTGGTAATTTTTGTTTATACTGTGATAAACCATCCCATGTTTCTTCTCCTTTACTATTTTTATAAATAAAAAATATTTTTATTTTAATCAATCCTAATTTTTTCTCCAATTTCTCCTCTTATTAATATTGTTACAACATTAAATTATCCCCCTAAACTAACTTTCATCTTACTAGTATTTCTCATTGAATTAATTCATTCTTAATTTACATAATTTGACACATTAATATCACAAAATTTAACATTATAAAATTTTATTTTTTTTCAAATCAACATTATTGGATGTGATTAATTTTTCAATTGTATATGTAAAGTTTTTTACGATCCATTGTTAAGTGTTTTTGAAATTTCAATGGTATTTTGGTCAATTGTCTAAATAGTAAAATTGATAATTTTGATATAGAATAAATTATGATATTGAAAAATAATTTTCTAATATATCAAAAAAAAATTAAAGTAAAATTTGTATTAGGAAACCCTATAATACTATAAAACAAAAAAACCAATATATATGTAATATAACTAAGAATTATTTCAATCCTTTATTAGAGGTGGATCACTTGCATCAAGTAAAATAAAAATGTTCAATCCCACCATTAAATTTTTATTTTTTGAAGAGGCCCACTCATTATGAAAATTTTAAGAATAATCTTCCTTTCTTATTTTTTTTGTTCTTATTATACCTCCACCTGTAAATTCTTGGCGTAGTTTTTTCCAACTTCCTATTTAGAAATATCAACAATGATTTTTATGCACTTTAATAAGGTACATGGGAGAAACCACCATCTCTAATTACATCCAACTATAAAATTTTCAAAAATACATTTATGACCTATGATACATCATAAATTTTCACTAGAGGGTCATTTTAAGCCTTCACAAAAACCTGTAAATGAGAAATTTTTCATGAACCATTGTTTAAAAATTTAAAACTTTAATCATAATGGGTGGAGATTAAAAAATAAAAAAGGAGAGTTTTTTTTTTGATAAAATGAAACATGTGGAACTAATTTAATAAATTTGTTATGGGAGGAACATACTTGAGTATCTTGAATAGGTGTTAGGGATGTTAATACCTGAATGGTGAAATGTCTAGAAATGTTGTTCATAGTCTAAACTATATATACATGAGAGTTCCCCTGGATAACATTTATCATCATAAATATATTAATGGTTCCCCATTTAACATTTTAATAAATCCCATTCAAAAATATTTCACTTTATTTACTCATTGTATTGTTAAAAATATGCATTCATAGAATAAATAATCACTATAATAATGAGTCAATTGATGTCACCATTTCAACAAACCATAATCTTATATATAGAAACACTACCATTTGATTGTATCATTATGTTGTCCCCATTTATAAAATTTTGGAATAAAATAATCTAATTTGTGGCCTACGAAATTTTATTAGGAATGAAATCAATCTAAAATTATTAGAGTATATTTTTCTAGTGGTAATATCTTGAAATCTGAATTAAGATTAAATAAAGAGGGAATCAATATGAATTTTTAATATTTGATATTTATTAATAGAATTGTGTAAGTTCCTTAATTATTTTTCCAACATATTTAAAATTTATTGAATTTATAATATAATGTTAAGTATAGATAAATACATTTAAAAAATGGATGTTAAATGGTCTTGATGTAGTTGAAAATCATAAGACCACTTGAAGAGAATGAAAATGATTAAGATAAGAATAAGTACTAGGGATAGGACTAAAAAAATATTTATATCCTTCTAAATGAATAAAGAGTTGATGAGGCATAATATTACTAACCACTAAATTATGTTTCAATCCCAATTACATATTAACAATCTTTAAAAATTTATTTATCAATTATATGAAATGAAAAATCTAGAAACTAGATTAAATAATGATGATCCACTCTATCAATTGTACTCAAATTCATGGTAGGAATCTTTGGTAAAAACATAAAATCTATAAAAGGGATAGAAACCTAAATCAGTGGTGAATGTTGTATACATAGTGAATTACACTACCCCTCCCTCATTAATTTTTAAGGGGAATTACCACCAATGTAAAACCAAATAAGTAGTTGTGAATGGATAAAATAAATGATATGAGGGGAGGGAATTGATTTTTTTTTTTTGAAAAAATAGAAAATTTAGTGGAGAGAAAAATGGAGGGAATTTGTTTTCCCATGATTAAATCTTTTTAATCATTCCAAAATAGAGAAGATTTTGAATGAAATAGAACATGTGGTTAGTTAATATTTTAAAATTTCCAATATTTCCCTTATATTCTGAATATATCATAAAATAATTTCATTTCATTTCTCTTAAAGAATTTTCCATAAAATATGAATAAAATTTATAATTATTTAGTACTGTATTATCTAATTACTGATATACACATAAGAGTAGAATTAATAATCATTACATTTATTTTAAGTTCGTTTAGATATTATCTAATCAGTTTTTTATTTTATAAATCTCTCAATTAACATAATTCCAAGCCTCATCGTTGATGATTTATGAAGATTCCATATAGGAACTATGAATTCCCTCAACATGAAAATATTATAACACCATTAATACTTAAATATATAATTTACCATAATGGGTGATTTATTTCTTATTAAAACATATTCAATATCCCGACTATGTTTTTTTTATAAATTGGAAAGGTTAATTTAATTTAGAGAAAAAAATATAACAATATACTGATCTTGTTAAATGAAAAATAGGTATGAGTAAAAGGAATGGGTACATACTCATTTTGATTAAAAATTGGAAATTTGTTGGGGTTATGGGTTTTAAGGGATGAAAATGGGTACCCCTTAAGAGGGTTCCTATTACTATCCAATGATGTTATGTTAGGTTCAGGTAGATTCTATATTAGTTTTAAAAAGATTATGGTAATTAAGTTTTTACTCATTTTTTATTTGAGTACAGTTTGGGTAGAGATGATATGGTACTCTAAAAATGAATATTTTTCATAATTATATATATATATATATATAATCATGATTTTTAAGGATTTTTGTTGTTTGGTGGCTCGAGTACATGATAGTCCCATAATTTATATTTAACAAACTAGACCCAAATGATCACTCCCATATCACTTTCATGATACACTCATCCCCATTCCCCCATCAACCATGCCCATTTTCTTTATAAAAACACAATACCCAACTCTCTATCCCATTATTGTTTTGAATCATGTATCTATTCTCAGGTAACAATATATTTATCATTGGAATTTCATAATTATATTAGTAAATTTATTTTATTTTAAAAAAATATACCAAAGATAATTTATTCTAGGTAATAATTAGTTATTACATGTGTTGATTAGTTTTTCTAGGGAAGTTATTTATGAAATTAAATAGTTAATAATCATTCATGGGTTTCAATATCATCATTTATATTTTAATTTGGGTTACTCATTTTTATTGGTACCCAAATTTTTTACATCGTTAACATTGAATCAAGAAAAGAAGATTAAGAACATCACAACGTGGGAGGGGAAGGGGGATTCAATACATTACATGAAGAATAAAATAAATAATAAAAAATATCAAGTGGGGGGAAATTGAAAATCTAACTTGGTAATTAAAAGGATTTTTACATAGCACACCATGAACCATCCCCATCTAGTCTTCCCAAGGACTCTTATATCCACATCATCTATTCACTTCTCTTTGTAATGTATTGAAAATTTGAAAAAGTTAATATGGTTATTCTATTAATTTTCATTATTTATTAAAATCATATTAGGGTTTGTACAATAAAAAATGTAATTTCTAATTATAATCTTTTTTACAATCCTAGATTATGGCCATGATCACTAATAAATATTCTCACACTACTGATTCAAGATTGATGTAAACAACCTTTATTTTATTCAAATATTATTCATTTTCTATAATGTTTAATATTTATTTTGATATATTTAATTTTATACATAGTGAAATATACTAAAATATTTTCATATATCTCCTAATATTTTTCATTCATGGTCCATGAATAATTTTATCATGTTTTTTCATCAAAATTTTGATAGTGTAATTGAATATATATATCCCGAAATAATTACTTTTTTATAAGATCATAAAAATTAATTAAATATATATTTCGTTTTCTGAGTTATTTTACTAAATGAATACTTATTATAACAATATTAATCAGTGGGAGACTATACCCACAATATGATTAATGCATGAATTGTGAAAATGAACAAGCTTCATGAAACACATATTTGAGAATTAAACTATGTAATTAATTCCATTAAAAATTAATTATGATATATATAATAAATAGTTATACACTAAACTATTTCTAAGAATGGGTAAAACTTATATATATGACCACATAGCAGAATTCACATAATATAAAAAATCTATACACCATGCATCCACCTCATTAAGCCTCCAATATCATTGAAGAATCTAACCCATACCATAACCCATCAAAGACATACACCAACTCTACCCCTAGTGTAGTTACCTATAAAAAAATATAAGACATGAAGTTTCACATGCACTGAAATTCCCATGTAGGGTTTCAGTAGGAACATAGTAATCCCCCAAAATTGTGCTCCATAATAGATCCAGTAAAATATATATGAAAACACAAAATTTCTTAAAAACTAATGATCTTCCATTCCAATAATCTTGATACATGGGGTATTATACTACCACTATTCTACATCAGTTCACCGACTTTAGATGGTGTATAATTAGGATGATGTACTAATAGTCTAAACATACTGAAGGCTCTAAAAAACGTTGACTCTGAATTTCACATCACTAGTGACCTCATGTGACCAATAATGGGGTGTAACCTCCTCCACATAACCATACCAATGACCCCAAATAAACTATTTTCATCAAACCACCTCAATGACATGGGGAAATTATATGATGTATCCCTCCCCTAGTTTGATAATAAACATCATCACCCTAAGAATAATACTTATAAAGGACATCAACAATAATTTAGTGATCAATACCACCCATTCCATCATGTTTATATAAAAAATAATCTAACACCACAATAGTGTGTGACAACGCTAACATCCTATGACCACACACTCCACAAACCTCACTCACCTTATCACCATTTAATGGTATATCATTGTCATACCGTACAATGTATTCACATAACTACCACATAATTGTTTAATATATAACCTTAAAACCATAACACCTTGACCCTAAGGACTTGGTGATCTCTAAGTCAACTACCACTAGCATCTAATCAAAATTAAATAACCATGGCCCTTAAAAATTGGTTACTATACTAATTACTAACAATGATTCCCACATTAAGTACACACTTCCCATTAAAAACACCATAAAAACCCTCTTTACAATGATAACTGACATCTTATAAGCTACACATCGATGTGATACGCACATACCACCATAAGAAACACATAGATATCTCCTTTTCCTATTTTATATCTGATTATGAAAGATTACAAGATATCTACCTCAATCCCACTATATCCCATAAACAATACATCTATAAAATTACCACCATTTTTTATGATATACAATAAGAACCCATTCTAATATTTCTTGCACTCGATCAACCCCGAAAACCCATTTTCTCCAAAATATCCTCTTCTCATCCTAATATTAAATAAGGATTTCTGTTATCGTTGATTTCATAGATCTTTCACCAGTCTTCTGATAGTACTCCTATTTTATAAAACACCTTATAAACCCTTTATATCCATAGGAATTGATATTGGTTCTATCTTGGATTTATCCATGTAACATTTCAACCACCAACTTAACATGTTATATGAACATAAATATAATGGTATAAGAAATTTATCATCCACCAACAAAGTACCCATAGTAGCCTTATTACCTTGTAATCTCATCTAACCAAACTCAAATAAAAATAAATCACAAAACCCTACAAAATCCAAAAAGTAGGGCATAACCAGTGAGTATTGATAAAACAATGAGAGAAACATAGAGAAAAAAGAGTATTTTTAGTATTACCTATAACACTCCCTAGTAACATACTACATGATCAGCCAACCATGAATGAGAGATATATATCCCTTGGAATAAGAGGGTATGATAGGGATAGGGTTCAGTTGAGAAGAAATGTCACTGGATGAGCAATAAACTCATCCATTCTAGACATTTTTTTTAATATTTCATATAGTTTAATTAATAATTTTAAAAGACCATAATATAACACTAAAACTTATATAGATCCCATAAAAACATCTATGGCACTATCAATTCCATAATACACCCCACCATACTTCCAATGGAACTAGAAAATGACAATGCCTTCTTTACCAGAGCATTGTTGGTCTCCAACTAGGCTTTTAATGGAAATATTATGAAAATATATATATCCAAAACAAATCCATTTCCTTGAATCCCCAAAACATTCCTCTTATAACACCTAAAACACCCTAATTAAGTCCTAATACACTTTGTATAACTTAAATTGGACATAAATTACCTACATAAACACTTTGGTTTATTATATGATCAACTCTCATATAGTCATTATCTTTCATATTGGGGAATTATTGAAGTGTTTTCAAGTATTTTCTACTAGATATAAGTTTTCTAATTTCTTTAAATAAACTTGTATTAAATATATCTATGGAAATAATGAACAAAATCTATAATAAAGGATTTCTCATGTTTAATAGGAATGTATTCCATCTACTTAAGAAGAGGATGGATCAATATCTTCTTTCTCTTATCATTCAAGGTTTCGCTATCTTTGAGAATGGTTTATATATTACTGATGTTTGTATGACCTAAACGTTATTGGAAGATAATAATATTCTAACTGATGTAAAGTCATAAAGAATATTAAATTTATCCCCCTTATATAAAGAATTAATACATGTAATTATTATAAAAACAAATATAATTTGGGTGAAATATCGTGATATCGATGATGGGGATAAGAAAATAAATTATTTATAATAATGAACATTTTTGGACTAATATGAATAAATTATCATGAGATAAGATAATTTTATTGATTTATTCTTAATTTAAGGGAACAAAATTGAAATACAGATTCTAATTGATGAAACAATTATTCAGTATTACATAGAAGTGAATAAATTGATGATGAATCTCCTTGGTTAATTTGATTAAAACATTTCTCCAATAGAGGAACAAGAAATGAATTCATGAACTATTTATAAAATAAAAACTCTCTATATTTCCTATTAGATTAAAAGTGTTAAAAAAGGATAAAATAAAAATTTGATAAGTAAAATGAATCTTTTGCTATAAAATGTTCAACTATTATTAATCCTAAGAAATATCATGGGGGGAAATAAAATTATTAAGATGATGTTGTGAATTTAAATAAAATTAAATAATTTTTATAATGGCAGGAAATATGGTAAAGGAAAATATAAGGGTGAAATAACATTTAAGTTTTTCAATTATGGAAATATTAGACACTTTTTATATATATTTTCTATGATAAATATTAAAGAATAAATTTATGATGAATCATAATTATCATCAATAAGAAGAAATCTCTAAATTTGAAATTATATATAAAATTAATGTAAATGAAATTGATATCAAACACATAAATGAAATTTAAATTTATTTCAAAACATTAAGATATATCTTGTGAAGAGGAAAGATAAAAGGAGGCTGATTATTTCAAAGATCAATGAACTATAAATTTTATGGCTAAATCTAATCAGTTACTAATGATAAAAGTGAAGATGAGGATATAATATACGAATTCAAATTTTGGTTGGATCTATTGGTGTGATAAAAAATAAAAAATGAGTATTAAAAGACAAATGAATTAATTTAAATGTGATAAATATTAGTTTAATAATTCCATTCATGAATCAAATAATAATTAAATTGTCAGTATGTAAGTAGATTTCACTTGAATATAGGTGATCTTAATTAAATACATTAAGAGATGTGATGATTTAAATTTTCATATAGAATATCATTACTAAAAATGAGGATGTAAAGACTCTTGAAGTGAATTTGGTTCTTGATAAGAATTTATTATTGAATACTAACATTTATATTGAAATTTTTATTATGTAATTTGGTAAATGTTAAAAGTCAAATGATAATGTTGATGACACTACCAATAAACTTGGATATTATCCTCTAATACCATTAACTATCATATTAGACATCATTTTTTGTGACGTAAATGGTGGAAACAATAATAATTTCAAAATGAAGGTGATTAACACACCCAAGAAGGGTATGATTACCATTACTAATACTATTGGTGGTTCATAAAACTACAAATGTAGTTAGTAATTGAATAATAATAGTTTTATGACTATGAATAAGGTAAAATATGAGGTTAAATGAGATTATTATTTGGGTGAGTGTTTTTAAGGAAGAAAAAAGTTTCAAATTGGATGGCTGGTCAATTATAAAATTTTAATCAAAAATATTTATAAGTGATATGATTTTTTTTTAAAGAAGATGTTACTTCTATAGGGTCTATATAAATAACTCCTATTTTTTGGTATAACCTATCATTCCCTATGTCAAAATAATTCATAAATTAAGTGGGATTAAATATGATGTTCTGAGTTTCTAGTCGACACAACATTTGGAATAAAAGATAAAATTGAATTAATCTTTAAATTCTCTTGACAAAACATATTAAAGGTGTGATCATCATGAAAAAAAACATAAATAAGTGCATCATTAAAGAAAAAAATAAATTGACGTAGAATGAGAACTGAGTTCGATTAATTGGAGGAGTGATTATATGAATTCATTGGTGGTCAAGGTGTCTTACAAATTAATGAAATCAAAAAATATTTGATATTTGATAGTGTTTTATTATCACAATTGACCAATAATAATATTATTATAAAATATATCCAAATGTATGATAGTGGAGATGATAATTTTTTAAATAATGTATTACACAATGTCATAGGAGTTGGAAGTTCCAAATATTGTTTGGGAAAATTTGAATCAAGTCACATAATCTATCTTGATGGGATGTGGGAAAAAATTTCAACTATCTATAAATGTTTTTAAAATGGAAAGGAGGTGATATTTTTTCGAATGGATCTATCATAATAATATTGATGGATGAAAAATAATCATGAAGGGAAAGTGATCCAATGATACCATATTTTATATCTATAATGATCAATGTTCATGTTTATTAAACATGAATGAGTATAATAAACCTTGAAATAAGAGACTTTTCCATTTTGGTTAACAGAAAATGGATAATCTATTCACATAATAAGTTGTGAGGAATTTCCAAAACCAAAAAAATTGAATGAATCAACACTTTTGGCACTCAACATAAATAAATAAATGTCCAACAAGAGATATGAGGAGGTGTAAATAAGATTAAATAGACATCTTGAGTTGATACACTTAAATATAGGTGGAACAATGAGCTTGAAATCAACTAAAAATATAATAATTTCACTAATTTAATTAAATATTTCAGTCATAATACTTATATATACTTTATGTTTACTAAATAAAAATATCTTGATATTTTTTATAATTCTTATAGGTGTTATAGAAACCAAACGGGGTGTGATATCAAAATATTTCATTTTATTAATTGATCTAAATAACATAATTTCTTTATTAAGGCCTATATTTAGAATCCGGGAATAAGAAATGAATATATTTTTTCATACGTATCCATTTGAAATCGAGTATTAGAGTTTAATAATTCTAGTATAGTGTACATGGTAAGAACCATGTTTTCAAATAATAATACCTCGATGTAATTTTAGAGACAAGACAAAATTTTAACACTCTATATTCACAAATAGTGTATAGTTTGGAAAAAAATCATCACACCTTAACAAATTTGGTTTGGTAATAATTAAAACATGAAATATTTTACTATATTTTGAAACCCTTTTTATAACCTCATCAAATAAATACATTTAAACAAGTTTGATAAAAGTGGTGAAGAAGTGATGCTCTAAGAATATACACCAGTTAGAAAAATTTACTAATGTTACAATGAAAATACAAGGAAGATCATTAATATCTATGGTATAATTTTTCAGAAAATAAAAAATACATATAAACGTAATTTCCTATTTATGATGAGAAATAATATTCTTAAGGATAATGTGATGGAAAACAGGGGAGTAATTATCTTCTAGCATTAATTTTTTTAACACTGTACAAAGATTTTGAATCTATATAAATGACAAAGGCTGATAAAAATAAGGATCTGTGATACAAGGGCTTAGAAAATATTTTTATCTTAAATCCATCCTTGGATATAGATAAAAGGGTCTAAAAACCTGGATAATTATAATAATTTCAAATCATAATATATTTCATTCACAATTTCATCCAAAAAGTATTGAAGGTTCACTTTGACATGAGAATAGGTTTGAAGAAATAGTGGGATAAATAAATAATATTGAAGATAATGAAACATGGGAATTTGTGTCATATCCCATAAAAGAAAATATGATCCAAAAAATGGCTTCTATAAAATAATCTCAAAGATAATAGAAATATATCATAGAAAAAAGAACCTAATTTATGTAAATGATACTATAAAATTATCTAAGATTTATCAAAGTCATGAGGAAGTCATGTTTATAAGAATAATTTTTTGAATAAATGATATTTCTAAAGATTATGTGTTTTCGACTTATCTCCTTGGTGTGGGAACACCAGACATATATTTGTTTGAAGGAGGTTAAGGTTTGTTTGAAATGTTACAATATGAAGATGATTGTTTTTATTAAGACCAATAAGCCCAAAGAAACAAATATTTGGAGAATGAAGTTGATGAATGAAAAATGTTTGTGTGAATCGTAATTAGGAAAAAAAAAGAAGTTTCGACTGAAACTAGTCCATCAGACACCTATATGCACTAATAATTTTAGTGATCCTAACACTGATTCATCAGACATTGTGATAGTTGCAAAAGGAAATCAGAGGAAGGAGTTGTTGGGACTAATGAAAACTAGAATAAACCTAGATTGTTCAACAGTGAAGTCAACCATTTTCATCTGGTTATATTACTCAGTTTTTCAATTGGGTCTATAACTCAAGAAGGAACTCTGATTTGTTTATATTTTAGGCCAAGATTAATCATATAGGGGGTGATACCAATCAATAAGTGTTAGGTCTACTAGGGTAGATACCCTAAGAGGGGGGTGAATCAGGGTATGACAAATTAAAACAAATTCCCCTTTGATATTGTTTTGTTGTTAGAAAAAACCCTCTTCTCTCTTTCCTTCCTGTTGCATAGTATGAATGAATCTTAAATCATGCATAGGACGCATCAATTTTACTTGGTTCACCCGCACTTGGCTACATCCAAGGAGAATACACTAGTGATGTACTGATGTACTGAATCCACTGAAAGTGCACTTATGTTTACAAAGATCATAGTGGACTCACTGTCCCTCGTTGTTTATAAAAAATCATGATATGAAAGGTCACTACCCTTTGAAATGAAGTGTGATTACTGCTTCTTCAGAAGATCCACTTAGAGTTTATAGACCTGTAGGTCTCTTCATTATAGGTAATGAAATCTGTATCCTTAACTGTTGATAGATGCTCTTTTGACATCCAACATTCACTCATAGATGAATATCTCTTTGCACCGGATGTACCAAGAAACTCCAAATATTTAACACAACCCTTACTGGATCTTGTTCACAACATTAATGCCTTGCGTGTAAGATTCCACTTTTGTCGCGAAACACTCCTTGAGCAAAACTTCAATCTTTTGTGCAACTCAAATCTTACATGAATCTTTTTTAGCTTGTGCGCAAATAAAATTCATTCATGCAACTCCCTTTGCGTGAAATTATTACGCGATCCTGTGCTCGGATTTTCTATAAGTTTTGATCTCTTTCTAATGAAGGGGGTTACCTCATGGCGTTCTTGACCACTACGTGGAAGATTCAACTTTTGTCATGCAAGTTCCTCTTTGATCATGAAAAACCCCATTTGACGTTGTGTTGGGCATGTAATTTTCTTTCTCACAACCTCCTCTTTCGTGCCAATTTCCAAATATTTCATGCACATCATGCCTTTTCCATTTTTCAACGTTCTGCTCCCAAAACATACCTTGTGCGCAAGATTCCAAACCACCCTAGATCTTGCGTGAAACTTCCTTGGCCACCTTAGATCTGTTATTTTTTTACTACCTCAAGATATTTCATTCCATTTTCATTGTAACACCCCAATATTCCATGGTACGCTTCTCTTTGAATAACACAATAGTGTGTGTTGTACGCAACTTCGAATTCTAACACACCACAACCTATAAAACTAGCCGTTATGAATAGTAATACCCACTTTTTGAAATTTTATAAATTTTATCTTTCAAAATCAACTTCGTTTTTGGATTTGGAATATTAAAATTATCTCAGGGTGAATTTTTGGTTCTTTTCTGATAACTTTCATATTTTGATGAATAGTGAAAATTACTAAATTTTAATTAAAAACAACTTTTTTAATCGAAATAATTAATAATGATAAATTATGAATTTTAATGTTTTGGAAGTATAATAAGATTATATTTTTATAATTTAATACAATTTATTTCATTATAAGTAATTTCAAATTTAAATTTTATATAAACAAGTGTCAATCTTTTGATAGCAATTATTTCATAAAAACACGCTTTTTGTTTTGACAATGGGAATCAATTTTAAATTAATATCTGCCACTTCTGTATTTTGAATTTAGAAAAATGGATTAAATATTTTGAATTAGGAGGTCCAAATTTTTTAAATATGTAACTTTTATTTTTAGACATTTTGAATAATTACTTTGGTAAATATTTTATTTACCATGGTTAAAGGGGTAAATCCAGTAAATAAGGTTAACAAATAATATCAGAATAATATTAAATTAATGTAACACGTGTCCTAACACTATTTTATGTCACATTTCCAACCATGGTCATCTTTGGGTCGATTTGGGGACCCCATAGAGCCACTTGTAAGTGATAATAACACTTTATATTAATTAAGTTAACGTAAATACAAAAATGACTTAAGCATATATCTTTTAGTAAAACAATTTTTACATAGGGTCATACATGTTATCTCTTAGACTATAAATATTAATTAGAAATATAAAAATATTTCATACATAAAATTATTTTATTTATAATTTTTATACATTTCATAATTAAATTTATTTATGACACAATGGCGATGCAGTATTTTCCTTATTAAGGAAAGAATCAAATAAATGGTATTATAAATGTTAAAATAAATATAATTTGAATGTTTTGATTCCATTCATGAATTTTATAAGTTAATAGGACATGTTAGTATTGATTAAATTAATTTATTTAAAATTAATAAAAAATTTAGGACTTTAACAAAAATCAATTATAAAATAGTGTCAAAATTGACAAAAATGAGTTTTTTAAAACAAATATTATATTATTAATTAATATAATATTCATAAAAATTTATGGTTCAAAAAAATGACATATATAATGATATTTGTATCATTAACGAACCACTTGAGGTTATCTTGGAATTTTATGGTATGTTTATTAACCATATAATATAAAAATACAAAGAGACATGGTAAATGTCAAACTATTTAACTAAGGGTTAAATCTAAATGATAAAGTAAATATAGTGACCCAAACCTCTATAAAAACTATTGGTTGAGTGTTTTTCAACCCATAACCACCTTATCCATTAAGGAATTCATTTTGGATCCTTTATAAACAGAAAATTCTTTTATTATAAAATAATATTTCTATCTTTTCCTAAGGTTCCCCTCACCCCTCTTATAAAAGGGCAGTCACCCTTCCCTAAAATTCACATCTTGAAAGCCTTTTGGATCAGCCAACCCCTGCCCAAATACCATCTCAAATTTCCTCCCTTCATCATAGAAGTATTACTTTTTTCATAAATCCATCCTAAGGATCCATTTTGATCAAATAAAAAGGAAGAACCTGAAGAAGAGGTAAATATTTTTTCACCTCTTTCAAGTTCCTTTCTTCTTCGACTTCCTCTTTCTTTGTTGTTTCCAATATAAAATAATAACTCAAGTATCTTCTATATAATTTGATTTTATTTTAAATATGGTAAAACCATATTCGTTAATCTATCCATCTTTTGAATGACATGTCACCATACGTGCGTATGTACGGCTTACCGTCTCCACATCGTGGTGTAATTGTTATTCAACACATTATTATTTGGATGGGTATAATAATGATGTGTAATTGATGTAAATAATAAATATAACATGATAATGATTCTTTATATATGATATAAAATCCAATTAAATATTATTTTAATATCAAAATAATGATATTATCACTCGTGTGTACGTACGGATTACCGTCTCTACGAACACGATGAGATTCATTCCCCATCATATCCATTCAAGACTAATTTTCATTATTTTATTTAAAATAATTTTTATATAATTTATATCATTCTGGATATGAATAAGATCCATCCCATCCATAACAAAAATTACTCACAAAACAAAGAATATAAAGGAAAACGAATCCTTTGACACCCAAAATAACGATAACACTAAGATATTATTAACAAAGCAATGTTAAAAGATCATATATGATATCATAATAATGTATATGATTCTTGTATAATTTAATAAAAATTATTTAAAAATTATAAAGGAGGTTAACCTACCCTGAACCAAGGAAAAGTGCAAGGTAAGGGTAAATTCTACAATCTCTTTATTATCCGATGTTGTTTTTACGTAAGTATCTACTGGGACCTCTTTATCATCCACATCCATGTTTCTAAAAAATGTATTTCAAAACATTTTTTTACTAGATAATGGGGTAAATTAATTTATAACCTTATATGATTTGAAAGTAATCTTTCCTTCATCTTCCAAACAAGGTATTTTATTACCTTTTCGAAAAAATTAATATAAGAATGTTTCTTTAACTTATACGGCGAGTGCGGCTATTTTCCACCACTATAACATCTTCGTAGCTTCCATTACAATCTTATATGAATATTTTAAAAATATCCGTTTTCATTATAATTATTTTACTCTAAAATTATTTCAAAATTAAAAGATATATTTCTCTAAAAAAGGTTTTGATTTCATCTATGTAAACATCCTTTGATGGATTTTAAGTTTATTTGAAGATGATTTATTATGATACAAAACATCCATTTTTTATTAAAGTTTTTTTGATATGTTTGACTCAGGATGTGCTATTTTTATATCATTCATGGTTTATGGTTAAAGTGTTAACATTTTGTATGCTAGTTTTAATACAAATGTTTATGTTATAATTCAACCTTTTCATATGAGAAATGTATTGGACTTAGTAAGTGACGGTTGGAGCCCGTTATAGCTCATTGATGCATCGATAGGTCTCATGAGACAACTAGACATGGAATTGGCCGAGGCATTTCCCAATTTGATATATGGTTTTGGCCATGGCTATAATAATTTTTGGACGTCTTCGCCGAGTCCTTGAAAAAATGATTTAGAATGACCGGCATTATACATTCCCTAATTATGAAAATAATATTGATGGTTCATGTGGTCATTTGACTAGTAGAATACCCACAATTATGTTTTATTATGGCATTATTTACTCATCTCATATTCCTTCCATAAAAGTATTCATGTTTATTATTGGTAAAGGCATGAGTTTTCAATTATTCACCGTGCTTAAAATTTATGTTATCTTCTGTTGTATTGCTTACCCTTACTGAGCATTTTATCTCACCCCTTTCATATGTTTCATTTTCCCATGATATGAAGAAGTTAGTTATGAGTGACTTGCAGGCATTATCTAAGAGTCTTGGATGTTTCCAATAGAATAAATTCATGTTGAAATTCTTCTCAAGTTGTAAAGTTGAACTCATGTATGAATCTTATTTCCAATAATACTAAACTGATTGGTCATTCAAGACATGATTTCCTTATGATCATGCCAATGTTATCTAATAATGCACCAACTCTGGGTAACTATGGTCGGGGCGTTATAGTTGGTATCAGAGAAAGTTTAGTACAAACCTTGGAAACTAGATTTAGATAAACTCTTATTAGAGAACATAGCGCTAAGATAGACTTTGAGGATTAGTATAGAAGAACTTCCTAGAATTTTGGTATTGTAGATATTTTGTGTGTTTTCCAATAAATACATCCCTGTCTGGAAACAAGAAGGTAGAGGTGGCTCTTTCACAAATGTACATAAGGGTAAAACCTGAAAACAGCACTTTGAGATAGACTCGAACAGGAACTCGTGCACGACAACGGGCCTTACTGCACTCTTGGTTACGACACTCTCGGGGGATATGCTTAGGATAATTTTCATTTTCTTTAAAAACCATTATGAAGGGTTTATGAGTATATACTTCCTCAGGGAAAATATTTTTATGATTATGGATTGTATCCATAAACTATTCAATTTATGATAAGTGTTTTACAAGTTTGGATTTATGTATTGTGATTCATAAACTAATCTAGTGCATGCCATTGTTTATAAATGGTTCCTAGTGTAAGAAATGAAAACCTTATCAATGCACGCACTCCATATAGGTATTTCTCTCCTACTCAAGATAACTATAGTGGAGCTGGTGATACAACTAGTGCTGATCAGCTTATCACCATATTGGGATAACTCACACTGGTTATGAATAATAACATTACCCGTATGGAGAACCCTGATCCCCAATTCGGAGGATCAATGTTAGACCGCTTCATGAGGAAACAACCACCAACATTAAATGGGGGTACAAATCAATTAGTAGCTATGCAATGGATAAATTATTTAGAGAAAATATTCCATGCCTTGGGGAGTAGCAAAAGGGAAAAAGTTGTCATGGCAGTCTACAGCCTCATTGGAGATACTAATCAATGGTGGTCGTTGATTCAAAACACAAAGGAAGATGATGAATTATAAAGTATGGAATTGAGGGAGTTTAAATAAATTTTCTTAGAAATATACTTTCCTCATGAACATAGAGTGGATATGGAAAGACAATTTCTGAGTTTGAGGCAAAAGGAGGATGAGAATCTTGCATAGTATGAAGCTAACTTTACAAAGTTAGCGAGCCATGATGCAGATTATATATGTAACCCAAGAAGTAAGATTGACCATTTCTTTGATGGTTTAAAACCATTTCTGTAAAAACCCAGTTTTGGGCTATAAAAGACTTTGTAATTTTCTTGATGTTATTCTAGAGAAGCGCCTTTAGACGGCGTGCAATTCCGAGCCCCGGTGTGGCAAGAATTAAATTTTCAGTGCGTTCACATTGGGCATGCAAAATAAATAGAATAACTCCTAAACGGTAATTCGGATTCTAAATCTGAGAGTACGAATGGGTCTGAAATGGTGTTTTTACCCTAATAACGACATAAAGCATGTCGGCGCAGGATGTTGGGACCCCTCACCCGTTAACAGAACGTTAAACGGATAATTAAAATAATTAATTTATTCATTTAATGGTTAAACTCTAGTTTTTCTAAAATGGTTACTCGGATGGGAAAACTGAGGGCACCGTTGAGTCTGTAATGTGTCGTTTACCCTAGGACGGGTGTATGTATCACAGACGTCGGCCTTCTGTGGAAAATGGCCCCAGGGGCGTTTTCGTAAATTACCGGCCTCAGACGTTGAGTTTTTTATCTTTTGAACGGAGGCTCAGATTAAAATTCTGAGACAACTGTTGTGCTCGGGAGGTGGTATTTACCTTAGTGGAGGCTTAACCTCGACCCCATCGAGGGTTTCAGATGCGGGTTAAATTGGGGGTTTAAATTAATTAAAATGTTAATTAATTTTTATTTATTTAAACCAACCCACCCCTCTCCTTCCACATTTCCTCCCCTTGGAGGAACCTCCTCTCTCCATCAATATCTCCTCCTACTATTTCCTTTGATGAAGGTGCTTTCAGGGAAGGTGAGGCTCGATGAGCGGTGAAGCGTCCTGCAACGCCCATCGAAGTAGGCTCGTGTTTTATCGTTTTAATTCTCGCAGTACTCTTCAAATTGGTTTAATTGCATAGAATTTTTGTCTGGTCATCGATCGAAGCCCATAATCGTGTATAACTCTTTATAATATTTCCAACGCATGCTTAGGATTGAAATCCGAGTCCCAACGAGTCCGGGGTGGTCTGTTGAAGTTCTCGGTGGTTTTGGAGTTTTTCCGGCCGGATTTGGGGGTTTCGACGGCGGTCAGACGAGCGGCAGGCAGACCTGGTAGTGGCTGGTCCTTCAAGCGTTTTGGAGAGGCAGGGTTGGCGCGAGTGGGGGTATCCAGTTTCACACATCGGCGCGAGGCGACGTCGGCGTGAGCGCGCGACGGAGTGTGGACCGGGGTCGCGGTGCGCGACCCCGCGGGGAAACAAAGACCCCCGTCCCGTGGGTCTTCATGCGGGATGCCCGGCCTAGGCTGGTCTGAGTGTGGACCACGGGTCCATCGCTGGGCCATGAGGCTGGGTCGTGGGCCTGCGCTAAGAGTCGGGCCGGCCGGCGCGGGCCGGCCCAAACCGGGTGGACCGGCCAGCCAGGCTGGTCCAGCCCAAGGGGCTTCATCCCCTCTGACTTCAGACACCCGTAACTTCGGCTATGGGTGTCCGTTTTGCGTGCCGTCTGTGGAATTGTAATCCTCGACTCGAGAAGAAGGTTTTGAGATGGTTTTGGAGATTTTTATTTCCTGGGATTTAAGCTCATTGGCACGACATGCTCGTTAAGTACTACACTGGGATTCTTGTTTTGGATGGCGCAGACACATCTGATGTCCGTTTTGAGCGCCATCAACGGCGTTGCGAACCTGGCATCGAGGTGGATTTTTTCATGGGTTTTCGGGAATTTAAACCAGATTTTATACATGGGCCCCTTGGGCCATCTTTTAAGTTGTGATCATCGTTTAGCAACTTTCTCATTGGATGTCCATTCGGGGCGTGCGAGCAGTCGTTTTTGGGTGTTTTTTCGAGGGCAATGCAATGGAGTAATCCGCGCACTTTAATTATGCACGATGGTTCAGGACCCATGAGGGTCATTTTGGGAATTGGCGGTGATTTCTATCTTTATCCCTGGGTGTCCGTTGTAGACAAATGGATAGTCAATATTGTGTACTTTTTCAAGAGGATCGCAACGGTGTGATCTGTTCATTGCATTTCGGGACCGAGATTCGTGTCCCACAAAGAACCGCTCGTGTGCGGTATGATGAAATGCATTGTCTTCTCCGGATATCCGTTTCACTCAAGTAAGCATTCAATTTGGCATGTCTTCCCGAGGGGTTCGTAATGGTGCGATGTGCCCAACTGTTTTCGGGGCCGAGACTTGGGATCATGGGACGTTGTTCGGGCGTAAAGCTGTGTTGGCGACTTTTCCTTCGGATATCTGTTTGAGGGGAGTAAGTATTCTGTCTCGTATGTTTTTCTACGGGGATTACAATGGGGTAATCGGTTCGTGTGAGCGGAGCCTCTTACGTGATCTTATTGAATGTGGAAGCATGAAAGGCGCTCTGGTTGTGGTTCTTCCTGCGGTGTTTGTAGGGAACCTTTGGAGCTTAATCATGTTCACTCTCATGTGAGTAAAGTAGATGCTTAAAGAGATGTGGTTTTCCATGCTAGGGCCGTGGAGGAAGTAGGTGGGCGAAACTGCATTTTCTCCCTTCGCATTAACATTGGGTGTCGTGAGCACGATAGCATTTGGGCTGGAAATGTGGTATACTCTGGGATTATACGGGAATTCCTGGAGGTACATGTTGTGTTTTGTGCCCAAGGATGTTTGTGCTCTTGTTTTGGATATGACATAGACCCACAAGTCATGTGGGACCCTTGTATATGTCGTGTTCTTATTTACGTACCTTTGACCTCTCGTGACACTGATGGTCCTTCTGTTAATGATGGTTTAGACCAGCAGAGACTGGGCAGTGGGTCGCCTATCGACTTCTTCCAGGTCTACCCTCCAGTAGAGACTGGGCAGTTGGTCACATGTCGACTTCTTCCAGGTCTACCCTCCAGCAGAGACTGGGTAGTGGGTCGCCTGTCGACTTCATCCAGGTATACCCTCCAGTAGAGACTGTTCAGTAGGTCGCCTGTCGACTTCTTCCAGGTCTACCCTCCTGTGGGGCTAGGAAGTGGGTCATCTGTCAACTTCTTCCAGGTCTACCTTCCATTAGAGACTGGGCAGTGGGTTGCATGTCGACCTTTTAGGGTCTACCCTCCAGTAGAGACTGGGCAGTGGGTCACCTGATAACCTCTTAGGGTCTACCCTCTAGCAGAGACTGGGCAGTGGGTCGCCCGACAACTTCTTTCAGACTCATTCCTTTCTTCTAGGATAGTCTGTGGATTTTCTTTATGACTACCGGAGCAGGACCCTTGGATTGTATGGTTTTGTGATGTGACAACTTTGAATTAGAGAAGACCTCTCGACTGGGTGACAGTGAGGAGTTGTGGTTTGACATTCCCCAAAACTCTCAAGTACGAGGGGAACTTTCCCCACCAGGACGTGTCCTTGTGATGCAAGCTAAAACCGTGTGGGTGAGTGAGTGCCACCTAAAACGGAGAGTGTCGAGGTGTGGTGATTTGAGCCCCATGACCTGCAGTTTGGGGTAAACGAACGAAATATTGGGAATCGATGATGGTTTACTTATGAGACTGTTGGCTACTCACTTTCTTGGGCTGAGATACGGTATGGAGATCCCCTTACGATCTTGTTCGGGTTTCTTGACAGGGAATTTATATATGTATACCTTGTTACAGTACCCACTTCTTGGGTTTTGGTTTCTCTCCATCCAAGAGAGGCGAAGACGCACGTGGTATGCCACGTGCTTTCCGTATCTAGCTTCTTGTGGTTGACTGAGTCTACTCTCTTGCTATAGGTAGTGAAGACTTGATAAGAAGTTCATCTTCTCACCGTTTATAGCACCTTTAATTTGTATGATTCTACTTCCTTCCTCTTGTTGGGTTGATCTGTACTCTTTACTGCACTCTCGTTTGTACTCCATTACTTATCCTTGTTCGATCTACCACTACAACAAAACCGTTGTTTAGCGGCGGTTCTAGGAACCGCCCCTAAACCTTTTGAAAAAAAGGTTTCATGGTGGTTTATAATAAACCGTCGTGAACCATTGTTTTTTTAACACCCGACCCTTCCACCCACCCCGACCCTCCTTCCCCCATGACCCTGGCCCCCTGCTTCCCACGCGACCCCGGCCCCCAGTGACCCAGGTGACCCCGCGACCCCGACCACGGTGACCACGGCGACCCCTGGCCCCCGCGACCCCCGGCCCCCCACAACCCTGGAAGCTGCCCCATCTTCCCCTCTAGGTAGGGTTTGGTTTCTCCTTCTTTAGGTTTTTGTTTTTCCAGTAGGTAGGGTAGTTGATTTAGGGTTTTTCATGTTGGATAGGGTCTGATCTCGTTTTTTTTTTTGGTAAATCTTTTCTTTTGGGGTTTCTTTGAGGTGTGGTTGAGGTACAAATGGGGTTTCACACCATTTTTAAGCAATTTCTTCACCCAATGTAGGTGGTTCCATGCCCTATCATTTTTAGATGATTTTATTTTTTTTGTTTAATTAATTTTAACATGTTTTATAGATAAATTGTTTAATGTGAATTATGTTTTGGATATATTTTGGCATTTGTATGTGGTGAAATTTGATTTTATAAAGAAAAATGGATATGTTTAATATGTTCTCTATTGTGGTGTTTCATGGAATTTTTTTTATGGTTATGTGAAGGGTGTGAATTTTTTTTTCAAATGCACTTGAAGTGATAATGTGTAAAAAATGGGGTTTCAAAGGGAAATGAATTTTTTTGGGTATGTAAACTTTTTTTGTTCCCCATGAAATGTGATGAGTTATTTGTGTAAATTAAGAGAAGCATGTTTTTAAATAGGGTAAATTATCTTGTGTGATGATTTGGAAAGGGTTATCCCAGGGAAATTCTTGAATGTATTATTTTCTTCTCTTGAAATGTACCTAATGGGTTTTATGAATTTTTCAAGTGGTTTGGAAAGTGTTTTTCTCATCATTTTTTGTGTGTTTAAAAAGGTAAAAGGTTCATTTTATGGAAAAAAGTGTTTTAAATGTAATGCTTGACCTGTATTGGTGAAATTGGTGTTATGTGTTACATGTAGAAGATAATTGAGCATAAAGAAATCCTAGGTAACTAGGTGAACATATTTGGACTTGCTCGCTAGTGATTTTGAAGTGGCTACGACCCGATTTCACTTAGCGAGATGGACTTGTATTTATGTTGATTTTTCCACTTCTATATAACTACATAACCGAGGGTATGGTCTCCCCACTATAAATATCACACTCATTTCTAGTCAATGACCTGTGGAATATGGGTAGGAATGCATGGAGTCCCATAAAAAACCTGATTTGGCCACATGAGAGAGTGATCGATTGGGGGATGTAGCAAAGTGGTATCAAAGAATCATGTTTTAATTTCTATTGCATTACTACTTATGGAAAGGTATAAGAGATACTAGGATGTGCCAAGACATAGAAATGAGATTCTAAATAGGAGTATCTAGCCAATGTATTGGGTAAATATGTGTTCATATGGATGGGATTGGTTCTTATGTTATTTTATTGAAAAATTTGATGTTATTTCACCTTGGGTGATTTGTATTTTGTGTGATGGTATTGTTTAGTGATGAATTTTGATTCTTAATATTTATACTCAGGGCCCAGAATAGTGTTAAATGAGTATTCATGCATCATGATAGTCACATAGGAATGTATATATTGACATTCATTCTTTATGGTAGGGACATATTTATTTCATGTTCTATGTTCTTTCCTTTATGATGTGTTTTAATAAACCTACTGCATCTGATAAATGATTTATTCTCCCAATCCTTTAATATTGGGAAATGGATTTGTTTTTTGTGAATAAATATTATGGAACCCTTCACCTCTGTAATTATTACCGAAAGATGAATCGATTCATAGTAAAGAACAAGTTTCAAAAATGTATTCATGGTTTGCGCCTAGACACCCATCCCACAAAGCCAAAGCATTTACATCACAATTTATCCCCCTATTATCCTGTTTCAACTCCTCTCCAATATGTATTTTCCAAATGAGGTTCACACTTATTGGAGGTTGTATTTCATAATTACTTATAAAAAATGGTGGTTTAAAACGGAAAGTAAATTTGGTTTCATTAGTGTGTTCCTTGTTTAATTTTCACTTTTTTTTATTTTATTCTTACTTTAATATAGAATAATTAGGCTTTATTTTGAGTATTTAATTGATATAGTTTATTTAGATGTTATTGTTGTCCACTGTAATTTTCAAAAAGGATTATTTAGTTCTTATTCCGACCTAGAATACATGTTGATTTGTTGATGTTAAATCATTTTCAATCTTGAACACCATCATAGGATTCCTGAATCACTATCTTCCTTCATTAAGTGTTTTTCAAGGGTCAGTGGAATCAGTTAGGTAGTTGGAACAAATTGAGGTGATCCTCAATTATCTTAGTGAATCTGATACTTTGTGTATGAGAATTTTTTAGAACTGGATTTATAGTTTCAGTAGAGTCTTGTGGGAGTTAGTGGTACCTTCTTAACTTCATGAATGTATGAATTGGAATCTCATCAAGATTGATTTTTTTAATTGTTATTTCCTAAGGGAATGAATTTATATAAATAGACTGATCTCATGAGACTTTTTATTGGTGACAGATCAGTATGGGAGTATGTCAATAACCTTTCAAGGTTTGTCATATATTCTCCAAAGATAGGGGTCATCAATTATGAGAAAGATCATTTCTTTGGTGATGGTCTTCACCCAGACCATGGTACATCACTACATTCTTCGGGCATAACATCCATTTTGGAGGTTGTCACTAAGGACATGTGAATGGAAGATAAATATTCTTTGAAATTGATGGTTGATCATTCCTTAGTCTTATCAGGTATGCAACAAATTAATAGTGAGAATGAAGAGAATCCAATGTGCAAGGAGTAGACGAAGGATGAACCATAACATGATGAAAATGCCCATTCTTATAGAAAGAGTTCATCCATTTTGTGCTTCCATTTTAGGGACTTTGAAGAATTTTGAGACCCATTTCATGATATATCCTTGAATTTTTCTCTATTATGGAAATTTTTTTCATCATGATTTGTTTATTTTTATGGGGTTATAGAAGAAGTCTCATGTTTGATTCATTGTTTTTTGGGTAGGCACATTGTGATATACATGGATAAAAGCTGGATCACATTACCGAGGAACACATCTCAGTATGTTAAGGGTTTGAATGAGTTTTTAGATTTTGAAATTTATAATCGATCCATTGAAGGGAGAATAAAATTGTCATGTCCTAAATGTAAATTTAGAACATGGTTGAAGAGAGATGAGGTTTATGAACATTTAATACAGAAGCAATTCCCTACTCAATATTTGTGTTTGATTTGGCATGGAGAATCGAACGTTACCGAAAGATTGAGCACTGATGTTAATCCACATAATGAGGTCCCAAGTTCATCGAAAATGGAAAATGAAATGAAAAACCTAATAAATGATGCATTTGGCACTGCAAGACACCACTATCAGCATCAAAACATATCAGAACAACCAGAATAGGGTGCTAAAAATTGCAACATGACAAGTGATGTTTTTGAGACTGTAACACAGGCAGATCATGATTTTCACATATCATTGGATCCTCCTCTTCATTCTGTGGAGCCAAATGTAAGAGAAAACTTAACTGAGGAAATTGATTTTCATGATTTAATTGATGATGGAAATCAAGAGTTGTATAGTGGGTGTTTGAAATATTCAGATCTTTCATTTCTGCTAAAGTTGTACCATTTCAAATTTCTATGTGGAATTACAAATAAGGCAACTTCCATGATATTGGAATTGATTCGTGATGCATTTCCTGAAGAAAAAATCTCAGAATATTTTTATGATATGAAAAAAGTTGTTAACAAGCTTGGTCTGAATTATAAAAAAATACATGTGTGTCCCAATGATTGTATGCTTTATTGGGGAGAGGATTCAAGTAGACAGAATTTCAAGAAATTTTCTTCTTCTAGATGGTAGGAAAAGGGTGATTTTGGAAGTCTGAATGAACATATTTTCATGGAGAAGAAGAAAACGAGCACACCTGCAAAGGTTTTTCATTACTTTCCTTTGAAGCCTCGATTGAAAAGATTATTCATGTCATCGAAAACCTCTGACCACATGAAGTGGTATTCTGTAGATAATAACAATGATGGGTTAATGAGATATCCATGAGATTCCCAATCGTGGAAGACATTTGATTCACTACATCTCGATTTCTCAGCTGATCCTAGGAATGTTCGATTGGGACTGGTTGTCGATGGATTCAACCCATTTGGGACTTTGAGTGCCAATTATAGCATTTGGCCAGTTGTTTTGATCCCTTATAATCTACCTCCGTGGAAGTGTATGCAACAAAAATCTTTTATCCTTTCGATGATTATTCCTGGAAAACAAATGCCTGGAAATGATATTGATGTATACTTGCAGCCTTTTATTGACAAATTGTAGGAGTTATGGAGCAACGGTGTTGAGACATTTGATGCTTCTTATAAAACAATGTTCAAAATACATGTTGCTTTAATGTGGACCATTAGTGACTTCCCTGGGCATGGGAATTTATCTGGTTGGAACACTTACACGGGTTTTTCTTGTCCCATTTGTAACTTTGATTTTGAGCCCAAAAGGATACCTCACAGTAGAAAATGGTTCTTTATATTTCATCGAATATTTCTCGATGCATCTCATAGATTTCGGCTGAACGTATCAAAATTTAATGGTTCCATTGATCGTAGACCACCTCCAAAGTTGTTAAATGGTTTTGAAATATTGATGCAGCTTGAAAATGTTGAAACAGAATTTGGGAAGGTTCATCATTTGAATGATAGTGAAAAACGGGTCCGAAGTGCATCGTCAAGCGAAACCAGAACGCAACAATGGAAGAAAAAAAAGTATATTCTTCAAACATCTGTATTGGGAATTTAATTTGTTGCGACATAATCCAGATGTGATGCATATTGAGAAGAATGTATGTGACAATTTTATTTTCACATTGCTTAATGAGCATGAAAATTCAAAGGATCGTCTCAATGCTCGCAAAGACTTACAAGCAATGAACATAAAACGTGATCTCTGGCCAGATGAGAATGAAAAGTATCCTCTGGCAATTTTTTCAATGAAAAATAGGGATAAAGATACATTCCTTTGAATGTTAAAGAATGTTAAGCTATCTAATGGGTATTCAAGTAACATCTCGAGGTGTGTTGACTTGAATAATCATAAGTTACATGGATTGAAAAGCCATGATTCACATATTTTGTTACAACAGTTACTACCATTGACATTGCGTGCATTATTACTTGAAAAAAAATACTCCTGTTGTACTCCAGTTCTGCACATTTTTCAGAAAACTATGTGATAAATCTCTACATCCATTTCAGATTGACAACCTCTAGGAGAGGTTTGTATTGACCCTTTATGCAATGGAGATGATCTTTCCTCCGTCCTTTTTTACTGTAACGATGCATTTAATTATGCATTTGGTTGACGAAGCTAAATTAGGCGGCCCCATTCATTATCGATGGATGTATCCAATTGAGAGGTACTTTATTTATATGTTTTCCAGTTAAGTAAACAATTTTTGGTACTTAATTAAATGAATAATTATGTTTATTTTATTTCACAGATATCTTGGGCATTTGAAATCATACGTGAGAAATAAAGCTAAACCAGAAGGCTCAAATGACCCATATGAAACACACAAAGATGTCAATTTAAGGAACATAATCCATTTTGAGGATTTAAATCTTCATCTTGAAATAATACCTTCATGTTTTTTAATACACCAAGTCACTAAACTCCTTCATAACCAAATACACTAGTGGTATTTTAAGGTAATGACATATTTTATTAGCATCAAAAAATGTGCTTCATACAGTTTTCCATGGAATCCATGATACAAACCTCATTCAAAAAAAACATGTGATATTAGAAAAGATTTTTGGCAAATGAATAAGACACAAATGGGGTTTACATTTTTTTCATGGATTTTCACATAATAAAGGATTGGGATTCATTTAAAAATTTTTCTAATTTGGTAACTTGGTGGTGAGATCCTCCCATTGGTAGTAGGATATGTATTTTTTATGTTGTTTATAAAAATGGTTATTAGAACTCTGAAATACATTTTTAGAGTCTTTTAGTAACTTTTTGGCCCTATGAGACACATAATATGGGATAAATTGGTCACTAGGGGTGTAGTTAGTTTCACAGGATTCAATTTGACCATTTTTTGATCCAAAACAATTATGGATCATAAGTTATAGTCATTTGATGTCAGTATGAGTTTTATGAAATTATTTTCATGTACCTTACTTTATCATGATCCTATGTCACTTCAATTCCCAGTTCTTCTGGGTTCTTCCTAGATCCACTAGTGAATTACTATACTGATGTTCCCACATATACACATCCATGTATGTGTGGCTAAGTTTCATCTTCCCTGGTCTCGTCTTGCAAGCATAACTCTACTTCACACAAATAACATGTGTGCTTGACCTCTGTGCACTTTTCACCTTTTGATATTATGAGTATGAACTTGATTTATGTGCTATGTTACTTGAAAAAATTTCCTCTAATGATCAAACCTTGTGTGCCCCTATCCCTATATTTTTCAATAAATAAACCCATGGATCCCCATTTAACAAATATAAAGAAACAGGAAGAGACATGAGTTGCTCATGTTCCCAAGTATCTAATTTCACTAAGGTGTATTTTTAAGGTCATACCTTGGGGAAATAATTTTAATACAAGATAATTGAGTTACCTGAATGTTTAACACATTATAACCTTTGAGGAATACTACTTCTCCCATAGTTCTCTAAAACTATGGTAAAGGATCTCATCTTAGATGATACATTAGGGTGTTACATGCTGAATTCATATCCTGGATGGAACAATAGAGAATCATGAACCTCATTCAGTTCCAAATACTCAGCCCCACTATTGTTCCATGAACTTAGACCCTATTAGAGATTCCTCAATTGGGATTCATGCGCCAAAGTCAACTTGGGCCTTTATACTCTGGCAGGCCATTACCTTATACTCTATACCACAATGATGCTTATCATGGGCCTCTATACTGGAGGAAACCATCACTGATCCCTCCACTAGGTCAATGATTCACCCAACCCTACACTTGGATGAAGCTTCACCTAGCTCCAATTATAGGGTGTGATATATTCTCTAGATCAATTATAGAGAAAATTTTCACCCAAGTCTCTTATTTGGGAACCCAATTCCCCAAACCACCACCATTAATTATTGATTCACATGATCAACAATTTTTTCATGAAATAGTTCCTATTATTGCTCATTTATTCCTTTGATAACGGGCTCTTCTTGGTTTTTCCTTCTAGGATGATATGTACCTCATGGGGTTTATAATCATGTATCCCTTTTTTAATGAGTGTCCTTGTCATGAAGATATTTGTAAAACCTCCCCTACCACAAGTTTCTCATCTTGGTTTCCCTATATATAACATGTGGTTTCTCATCATGGTTTATAATCATGTTATTTATTCTGCATATTCAGCTCTTGGTCATTGGTGGGAGGCCAGGGATGGTTTTTTCTGGTTTTATTTGTTTTTCAGGGCAGTGGTGCAGTAGAAGCAAAGAATTTTTTTTTATTATGGGCAGATTTTCGCGGCGGTTTTAACTACCGATAAATGTATATTGGCGACGGTTTAAACCACCTCTAAACGTAAAATAAAATTGACTTTTCACGGCGGTTATAACCGCCTCTAAATAGGAGCATCGTGGCTACCTCATTCCACGACAGTTCCCGTGAATTTAGCGACGGTTTTACGGCCGCTAGAATTTGAGTTTATTCGTGGAGGTTATAACCGCCGCGAAGAAAGTGATATCCAGGGCTCATAAAACCGCTGCTAAATCCAGGAAAACCGCCGTGAAATGAAGAACCTGCGACACTTTCCTGAAACCGCCGCTAAATGTTAAAAACTGCCTCTAATAGATTGCTGACGCCCTATTAGGCGACATTTTCTGTAAACCGCCACCAAACAGTTTAGTGGCGGTTTAAACCGCTGCTAAATGGAGATTCTGTTGTAGTGTACTGATCACCTCTTCAGTACCTCCTTTGTTGCTCCCTCGAGCCTTCGGGTCATCCTACTGAGTATTTTTTTACTCACCCCTTCTTGGGCTTTGCCCGCACTTGGTGTGCCCTTGCAGACGATGGAAAAGTTGGTCGTGAATTCATTAGAGCTTAGGAATTTGGGAGCTCAGACCACTGCGGTGGTTGTTGTTGGGTTCCAGGTGTGGGACTCTCCCAGCTGTTTACTTTTGTTTACCTGTTTTCGGGTTGTGGCACTTTTTTGGTTGGGCGCATGTTTTTCCCTTTTTCTTTCAGTTTACCTTCATCACTTGCTTTGTACTGTTTAGAGGTCGATGCACTTTTCTGGTTGTTTATAGCAGTTAGTAATTTAATTTTCCTTTTACTATGCACTTCTGTATTGAGTGGGCTGCATTTGTGTGTACAGGTACTTAGGAAAAGGCCTCCCCAAGTTGTTTAGCCTTCGGCACTAGTCGTCGGCCCCTAGCCTATGGAGGTGAGCTTGGGGTAGTTGCGGCTCGAGGCCAAGAAGGGTCGGGTCGTGAAAAAGTGGTATTAGAGGTGGTTCATTCCTTGGGACATTTTTCGGACGTCCCTAAAATGAAATTGGTTGGGATATAGGAAAACAGTGTCAACGTGTCTCGAGAGCGGCTCTCAGTCCAGGGTGTCCAGTGACGGTGCGGTGGCTAACATATCCTTTCACTAGGACCCTGATAACATTCTTGTCGACTCTCCATGCTAAGACACTAGTTTCCGGGAAAATTGCTTTGTGCATCACATAGGATTGAGCCCTTGACTGTCCTTCTTGAGTCAGATCCCCATTATTGTTACTGTTATATACATATATGCTCATCTGACCGAGGCACTCCTTTATAACATTCTGGATGTCTCCACGAAGACCGCTGAGGTTAAGTGGTGAGCCAGACCCTCAGGCAGTAGAGTTTTGGCTCGAGGCAGTGGTTCTCCTTTTTAGGCTTGGGCAGAGGCCGAAAGATCTTATGGTGGCTTTGGCTGCCAGCCTTTTCCATAGAGCAGCTGGGCGTTGGTGGAGTCTGGTGGCTCAGTTTCTAGATGAGTCGTCTCTTTTGTGGGATGACTTCTAGCTGCTATTTCGTGAGGAGTTTTACCCCTCCTACTTATGCTTCGTTCTAATCCAGGAGCTCATGTAGTTCATCAGGGAGGGATGATGGTGACTGAGTATGCGACTAGGTTCGCGGACCATGCACATTTTTACCCGGAATTTTTCCATGATGGAAAATTCCGAGCGTGGAAGTTCGAGTAGGGTCTCTATGGAGAGATTCGCGTTGTCTTAGTACCCTTTTTTATTTCCACTTATACCGAGGTTCTAGAGCAGGCACTGGTGATAGAGAGATTTCTGTCACGCTCTACAATTGGTGGTGGCAGCAGGCACGATGGAGTCGAGATGTTTTTCGCAGCTAGCGGGTATCGGCAGATAGAACCTCGATGCAGGTGGCCTTCCGATAACCGGACTCAGGGGCGTGGTCGTACCCCATAGTGGATTTGGAGGGCACTAGTTCTATGCTTGCGATGGGAAAGGTCACTTGGAACGGGACTACCCGACCAGGTATACGAAGAATATCGGGCAGGCAGTAGGTGCTCCACCGCAGCAGAGGCAACGCAGTGACCGGAGTAGCACCCAATGTGGATGTGCTTGCAGAGGAGAAGGAGGATATGGAAGTAGAGGATGACCTTACGAGGTCTTCCCATCACCACCAGGAAGTCTACTTTAGGCTCTGGGAGCTAACAGTTGGGACAGCAGATAGCTGCGAGCTCTGGATGTCTACGATCCTGTGGAGCATGAAGTGACAAGAGGTACACCCTATGGCTCTTCTACTATTAGCAGTAAAATTGTAAGGCTTTGTGTATGAAGTGATCTTTTTCCCATTCTCCTTGTTTGAGGTGTTACGATGGTGACACGGGGTGTCAGTGTAACTGTGTGTCAGTAGAATAGAAGGCATAGAACCTTTTTCTATTAGTTGATGGTGTTGAATCCTTCATTCTTTGAGCATATAAGAGAGTCTAGTTCATGATACATCGACTAGGAAATCTTGCATGACCAAATATCCTTGGGTGCTTCACCGTATGGATATTCTAAAGGAGGGAATCACCAGGCGTTGTACCAGGTCCAAACGGTGATTCCAGTCATGGCGTGCGATGTAGGGGTTCGATTGGGTAGGTGAGCTACCTTCGAGATCTTGTGGGCTATTTGAGACCGTGCGAAGGGATGGTGAGGTTCCCTACCACCTTTACCTAACCCCAAAGGCTGGTTTGGGTGCATAGAATCTCCCATGTGACTCACCCAAGAAGGATCGTGCATGCTCCTATGCACTTCATCGGCAAGGGAAGACCTCGTGTGAATAGATCAAATCCTTTGGTCTGTGTATGGTGACACGGGACTGTGCATGAGTTCTTCTAGGTACGGAAGAGCCAGGTGTGGGCTTAGTACCCTGAGTTGTTCCCTGGTTTTTCTTTTGGAGGATGAAAATATTGAAGGAGGGAATGATGTAAGAACCTTATTTTTGTCTATAAAAGACTTTTTAATTTTCTTGATGTTATTCCAGAGCAGCGCCTTCAGACGGCGTGCGATTTCGAGCCAGGGTCTGTCCAGAATTAAATATTCAGTGTGTTCACACTAGGCATGCCAAAAAAATGGAATAACTCCAAAATGGTACTTAGGATCCTAAATCTGAGAGTACTGATGGGTCCTAAATGGCATGTTTACCCTAGGAATGTCATAATGCATGTCGGCGCGGGACGTTAGGACCCCTCACCCGTTAACAGAACGTTAAACGGATAATTAAAATAATTAATTTATTCATTTAATAGTAAACTCTAGTATCTCTTAAAAGGTTGCTCAGATGGGAAAACCGAGAGCACCGTTGAGTCCAGAACATGTCGTTTACCCTAGGATGTGTGTAAGTTTCACAAGCACGGGCCTTCTGTGGAAAATGTCCCCAGGGGCATTTTGTAAATTAGCAGCCTCAGTCGTTGTGTTTTATAAAATTCGAACGGAGGCTCGGATTAAAATTCTGAGACCTCTGTTATGCTCGAGAGGTGGTATTTAACATAGGAGAGGATTAACCTAGACCCCGTCAAGAGTTTCGGATGCGGGTTAATTTGGGGGTTTAAATTAATTAATTTTTTAATTAATTTTTCTTTATTTAAACCAACCCACCCCTCTCCATCCCCATTTCCTCCCCCTGGTAGAACCTCCTTTATCCCTCTAGATCTCATCGTCTACCTTCCTCCGATCAAGGTTCTTGCGGTGAGGGCGAGGCTCGACGAGCGGGGAAGAATCGGGAAACGCCCTTCGAAGTAGGCTCGTGTTTTATCGTTTTAATTCTCGCAGTCTTCTTCAAATTGGTTTAATTGTGTCGAATTGTTGTTTGATAGTCAATAGAATCCAATAAAAGAGTATAAATCATTATAATCTTTCCAAATCATGCTTCGGATTGAAAATCCTAGTCTCGATGAGTCCAGGGTGGTCTGTTGAAGTTCCTGGTTATTTTGGTGTTTTTTCGGCCGGATTTAGGGGTTCCGACGAGAGGTAGGCAGACCCGGCGGCAGCGGCTCCTTCAGGCGGTTCAGTGAGGTGGCATCGGCGCGAGAGGGGGGATTCGACTACAGGCATCAGCGGGGGATGTGGCGTCGGCGCGAGGCAGCGTCGGCGCGAGCGCGCGACGGAGCGTGGACCACGGTCGTGGCGCGCCACCCCTCGGAGAAACCAAGACCCGCGTCTCGCAGGTCTTCACGCGGGAAGACCGGCCTCGGCCAGTCTGAGCATGGACCGCAGATCCATGGCTAGCCCATGTGGCTGGGCTGCATGCCGGTGCTACGAGCCGGCCCAGACCGGGTGGACCGGCTGGCCAGGCCGGTCCTGCCCAAGGGGCTTCGTCCCCTCCGACTTCAGACACACGTAACATTCGCTACAGGTGTCGGTTTTGTGTGTCATCTATGTTAGTGTAATCCTCGGCTCGATATGAAGGTTTTTAGATGGTTTTGGGTATTTTTAATTCCTGGTATGAGAGCTCGGTGGCGTGACATGCTCATTAAGTACTAAGTCGGGATTCTTGTTTTGGATGGCGCAGACACATCCGATGTCCATTTTGAGCGCTGTCAGCGGAGTTGCGACCCTAGCATCGAGGAAGATTTTTCCAAGGGTTTTTTGGGTGTTGAAACCAGAGTTGGTACGTGGGCCCCATGGGCTGTCTTTTAAGCTGCGAGCAGCGTTTAGTAACTTTCTCATTGGATGTCCGTTTGGGGCGTGCGAGTAGTCGTTTTTGGGTATTTTTACGAGGGCATTGCAATGGCGCAATCCGACCGCTTTAATTCTGCATGATTGTGCGGGCCCCATGAGGGTCATTTTGGGAATTGGAGTGGATTTCTATATTTATCACTGGGTGTCCGTTGTGGACAAATGGATAGTCAATCTTGTGTACTTTTTCGAGAGGATCGCAATGATGCGATCTGTTCGTTGCGTTTCAGGAATGAGATGCGGGTCCCATGAAGCACCGCTTGTATGCGGTGCTATGGAAATCATCTTCTTCTCCGGATATTTGTTGCACACAAGTGAGCAGTCAATTTTTCATGTCTTCCCAAGGGGTTTGAAATGGTGCGATGCGCCTGACTATTTTCGGGGCCGAGACTCAGGATCATGGGATGTTGTTCGGGCGTAATGTGGTGTTGGCGACTTTTCCGTCGAATATCTATTTGAGGTGAGTAAGTAGTCTATCTCATGTTTTTTCGCAAGTATTACAATGGGGTAATATGTTCACATGAGTGGATCCTCTTACGTGATCTTATAAAATGTGGAAGCATGAAAGGTGCTCCAGTGGTGGTTCTTCCTGCGATGTTTTTATGGAACCTTTGGCGTGTAATCGTGTTCACTCCTGTGTGAGTGAAGTAGATGTTTAAGGAGATGTGGTTGGACATGCTAGGGCTGTGGAAGAAGCAGGTGGGAGAAACTATGTTTTCACCCTTCGCATTAACGTCGGGTTTCGTGATCACGGTAGCCTTTGGGTTGAAAATTTGGTAAGCTCTGTAAGTATACGGGAATTCCTAGAGGTATATGTTGTGGTTTGTACCCAAGGATGTTTGTGCACTTGGTTCGGAGATGACATAGGGCCACACTTCATGTGGTCCCCTTGTACGTTTCGTGTCCTACTTTATGTACCTTTGACCTCTCGTGACGCAGATGGTCCTTCTGTTAACGATGCTTTAGACCAGCAGAGACTGGGCAGTGGGTCGCCTATTGACTTCTTTTAGGTCTACCCTCTAGAAGAGACTGGGCAGTGGGTCACCTGTCAACTTCTCCAAGGTCTACCCTCCTGTAGAGACTAGGAAGTGGGTCGCCTGGCGACTTCTTCCAGGTCTACCCTCCAGCAGAGACTGGCCAGTGAGTCGCCTGTCAACTTCTTCCAGGTCTACCCTCCAGCAGGGCTCGGTAGTGGGTTGCCTTTTGACTTCTTCCAGGTCTACCCTCCAGTACATATGGGGCAGTGGGTTGGTTGTCGACCTCTTAGGGTCTACCCTCTAGCAGAGACTAGGCAGTGGGTCCCCCGACGACCTCTTAGGGTCTACCCTCCAGCAGAGACTGGGCAGTGGGTCACCCGATGACTTCTTTTAGACTCATTCGTTTCTTCTAGGCTAGTCTGTGGCTTTTCTACATGACT
Source organism: Viscum album (assembly GCA_963277665.1). Lineage (NCBI taxonomy): Eukaryota > Viridiplantae > Streptophyta > Magnoliopsida > Santalales > Viscaceae > Viscum > Viscum album. The sequence continues at coordinate 1,559,146,950 of OY728160.1, forward strand.
ACCGGAGCGGGACCCTTGGATTTTATGGGTCAGTGATGTGATATCTTTGACATTGAGCAGACCTCTCGACTGGGTGATAGTGATGAGGTGTGGTTTGACTTTCCCCAAAACTCTCAAGTACGAGGGGAACTTTCCCAACCAAGACACATCCTTATGACAGGATCTAAAACCGTGCAGGCAAGCCAGTGCCGCCCAAAGTGGATAGTGTCGAAGTGCGGTGATTTGATCCCCTTGACTTGCAGTTCGTGGAAAACATACGAGATACTGGGCATCGATGGTGGGTTACTTATAAAACTGTTGGATACTCACTTTCTTGGGCTGAGCTATGGGATGGAGATCCCCTTATGATCTTGTTCAGGTTTCTTGACAGAGCATTTATATATGTATACCTTGTTCCAGTACACACTTCTTGGGTTCTGGTTACACTCCTTCCAGGAGAGGCGAAGATGCACGGGGTATGCCACATGCTTTCCGTGTCTAGCTTCTCATGGTTGGAGGAGTCTACTCTTCTGCTATAGGTAGCGAAGACTCGACGAGAAGTTCATCTTCTCAGCATTTCTAGATCCTTGCGTTTGGATGAGTCTACTTCCTTCCTCTTGTTGGGTTGAGTTGTACTCTTTACTGCACTCTCAGTTGTACTCCTTTACTTTTCCCTGTTCGATCTACTGCTCACCTCTTCAGTACCTCATTTGTTTCTCCCTCGAGCCTTCAGGGAATCCTACTGATTATTTTTATACTCACCCCTACTTGGTCTTTTCCCACACTTGGTGTGCCCTTGCAGACAATGGATAGTATGGTCGTGACTTCAGCGGAGCATAGGAGTTCGGGAGCTCGGACATCGTGTGGTGGTCGTAGTCGGGTTCTAGATGTGGGACTCTCCTAGCTATTTACTTTTGTTTACCTATTGCTGGGTTGTGGCACTTTTCTAGTTGGGTAGGTGTTTTTTCCTTTTTCTTTTAGTTTACCTTCAGCACATGCTTTGTACTATTTAGAGGTCGATGCACTTTTGTGGTTGTTTATAGTAGTTAGTACTTTACTTTTCCTTTTAATTTGCACTTCTGCATTGAGTGGGTTGTGTGTGTGTGTGTGTGTGTATAGGTTCTTAATCAAAGGCCTCCCCAAGTTTTTTAGCCTTCGGCACTGGTTTCCATCCCCTGGCCTATGGAGGTGGGATTGGGGTAGTTGCGGCTCGAGGCCGAGTAGGGTCGGGTCGTGACAATTTCTATGTCGAGCATTAGTAGCACAATCCTTCTCCTCATACGAAGATATTGTATCATGTGCTATCAAGATAGAAAATAAATTCTCTAAGTCTTATGAATTTAAGGAAAAGCAAGGGAATAATAGATCTATTGAACACTCCGGGAAAGGAAATAAGGAAATTGGGAAGAAGTGAAGAATTGAATTTCTACCTTGTGATAATTGTGGAAGGAAGAACCTTGGTGACTGTCTAAAAGGAGGAGTATTCTACCAATGTGGATAGAAAGGCCATCTTTCTAGTGATTGTAAGGGAAACAAAGATTCTACCAATGTTCCATGCTACAATTATAGGGATATGGGATATTATGAAAATGAATTTCCTAAGCGTCAGGGAAACTTACCTCAGAAGAGGCCAAGGGATCAAGGAAAATCTTATGTGATCACTACTACTGAGGTTTAAGCCCCGAAAGACGTGGTGGAAAGTAATTTAATGGTTTCCTCAATTTTATCCAATGCTTTATTTGATTCTAGATCATCGCATTGTTTCATATATTCCCATTTTGCTAAGAAAATTATATATTTCCAATTTTATTTAACAAGGGACTTTTCAGTCCAACTCTTAAGGGAAGTATCATTGATACAAAGTTTTGTTAATCAATTCCTATTAGGGCATATAAATGTTCTTTATCTGCTGATCTCATCATTATACCCATGATTGAATTTTATATAATCCTTGCTATGGATTGGCTTTCGGACTATGATTCGAAAATTTATTGTAAGAAGGAGGTTACAATTTTTGATAATGATAAAGAGTACCTTATCTTTAGAGCAGAAATGCCACAACGTAATTCTTATCTAGATCCACCCCCAGTAGATCAACTGAATTCCATTATTGGGGAGGAACAGAATGAAATAACAATGGGTTATAAAAGTAATGTTCAAATAGAGGATGTACCTATTGTGCAAGAATATGTTGATGTGTTTCTAGAGGATCTATCTGGACATCCTCCAGAATAAGAAATTGAGTTTTAAATTGATTTAATTCCTGGATCAAGGCCCATATCAAAGACCCCTTATAGAATGGAAACTGTGTAATTAGTGGAACTAAGGAAACAACTATAGGAATTGAGTAATAAGGGATTTATTCACCCTAGTGTTTCTCCATGGGGAGCCCATGTCCTTTTTGTTAAGAAGAAAGATGGATCTATGAGGTTGTGCATTTACTACAGGGAGATCAATGTTATAACAATAAGGAACAAGTATCCCCTACCTTGCATTGATGATTTATTTGGCCAACTTCATGGAGCTCAATACTTTTCAAAGATTTACCATCGATCTAGATATCATTAGTTGTGTGTAAAGAAGGAAAACATTCGAAAAACAGCATTTCGAACCAGGTACAGGCATTATGAGTTTATAATAATGACTTTTGGGTTGACTAATCCACCATTTCACTTCATGGATCTAATGAATAGAGTTTTCAAGGAATATCGTGATGACTTTGTAGTGGTATTTATTGATGATATCTTGTTATACTCCAAAATCTATGAAGATCATGAAAATCACTTGCACATTATCCTAAAGACTCTGAGAAGACATGAACTATATGGGAACTTTAGCAAGTGTGAATTATGAATTCAAGAGATTTCTTTTTTTGGCCATATTATCTCCAAGGGTAGAATCTCTGTTGATCCTTCTAAGACCAAGGAAATATAAGAAAGGCTAGCACCAACGAGTATAACTGTGGTATGCTTTTTTATTGGTTTAGCAGGTTATTATCAGCATTTCGTCCAGAATTTTTCCTGAATGGCTAACCCATTGACCAAGCTAGCATGTAAAGGGGTTAAATTTGTTTGGAAAATAGTGTGATGTATGTTTTTAAGAATTTAAGAGAAGATTACTCAATGTTCCTCTCTTGACTTTACCACCGGGGAATGATGGGTTGGTTATTTATAGTGATGCATCGAAGAAAGGACTTGGTTGTGTCCTTATGCAGAATGATAGAGTTATTGCCTATGCATCATGACATCTTAAAATTCATGAGAAAAACTATCCTACACATGATATTGAGTTAGCATCTATAATATTTTCTTTGAAGATGTGGACACATTATCTCTATGGTGAAAAATGTGAGATATATACCGATCACAAGAGTTTGAAGTATATTTTCTCACAAAAAGAACTCAATATGAGGCAAAGACGATGGCTTAAACTACTCATGGATTATTATTTCATGATATACTACCACCCGGAGAAGGAAAATAAGGTGTCAGATTCTTTGAGAATAAAGGATCATGGAGTTTTGAACAAGATGAGAGTTGAAAGGGATCCTATATTCATGGATATAGTAAATATGGATATGGGAATCACCATGGAAGGTGAAACAATAAAACTTTTTCAAATGGTTGTCAAACCGTCTTTACTAGAAAGGATAAAAAGTTCTCAAGTTGATGATAAGGAGTTTCAAAGGAAGATTAAAGATCTGAATGATGGGAGATTGAGTGACTTCGTATATGAAGATGGAATTTTGAAATTTGGGAGGAGACTTTGTGTTCCCGCTATACCTGATCTAAAAATGGAATTGTTCAATGATTCTCATAGTTCCAATTTCTCTATACACCCTAGGAGAACCAAAATGTATTGATATTTGAAGGAACATTTTTTTGTGGGGCAACATGAATAGGGAGATTGCTGATTTTGTGTCAAGATGTATGGTTTTTCAACAAGTGATAGCTGGAAGGAAACAGCCTGGAGGAGTCATGCAACCTCTTCCCATACCTGAGTTGAAATGGGATAATATTACGATGGAATTTTTCATTGGACTACCAACGACTCCTAGAAGGAACAGTGCAATATGGGTCATTGTTGATCATCTTACCATGTCAGCACATTTTCTTGCTATAAGGGAAGATTTACCACTTAAACGTTTAGAATGACTACATATTAATGAATTTTTAAGACGTCATGGAGTACCACTATCGATTGTTTCTGATTGTGATCCCCATTTTACATCAATATTATGTAAAAGTCTTTTGAAATACCTAGATACTAAACTTCGCTTGAGCACTGCCTACCACCCTCAAACTGATGGACAATCAGAATGGACTATTCAAATGTTATAAGACATGTTGATATCATGCTCACATGACTTTCAAGTTATGTGGGATCAATATTTACCTCTGGTAGAATTTTCCTATAACAATAGCTTCCATTCAAGTATTCAAATGGCACCATATGAAGCATTATACGGAAAGAGATGTCGCAAACCAACCTGTTGGGATGATGTTGGTGAAAGAAAACTCATAGGCCCAGAACATGTGGAGGAAATGATGAAAAATGTAAAGGTAATCCAAAACCACATCAAGGAATCTCAATGTAGGCAAAAGAGCTATGCTGACAAATGAAGGAAGGATTTTTAATTTTAGGTGGGAGATCATGTTTTCTTGAAGGTATCTCCATGGAAGGGTGTTATAAATTTTGGTAAGAAGAGAAAATTGAGTCCCAGGTACATTGGACCCTTTGAAATTCTTGAACTAATTGGGGTTGTAGCTTACCATTTGGCAATGTCTTCAAGTCTCTCCAAAGATCATGATTTATTCCACGTATCACGGTTGAGAAAATACTTTCCCGGCCCAATGCAAGTACTCACATATAAGGAATTATAACTGGAACCTGATCTATCTTATTACGAAGATCCTGTCAGGATTCTTGATACAAGAGAACAAGTGCTGAGAAACCAGAAGACTCATCTGGTAAAAGTTCTATGGAGAAACTATAAGATGGAAGAGGTAATGTGGGAACCCGATAAACTTATGATGAAGAACTACCCGAGTCTTTTTACATAGTAATACTCTAGAAATTTCGAGGAAAAAATTATTTGAAGGAGGGGAGAATGTAACACCCCAATATTCCACGGTACGCTTCTCTTTGAATAACACAATAGTGGGTGTTGTACGCAACTTCGAGTTCTAACACACCACAACCAATCAAACTAGTTGTTATGAATAGTAATACCCACTTTTTGGAATTTTATACATTTTATCATTCAAAATGGACTTCATTTTTGGATTTATAAAATAGAAATTATATTAGGGTGAATTTTTTTACTTTTCTGATAACTTTCATATTTTGATGAATAGTGAAAATTACTAAATTTAAATTAAAAACAAATTTTTTAATCGAAATAATTAATAGTGATAAGTTATGGATTTGAATGGTTTGGAAGTATAATTATATTATATTTTTATCATTCAATAAAATTTGGGTCATTATAAGTAATTTTACATTTAAATTTGACTTAAAAAAGTGTCAACCTTTTGATAGTTATTTTTTCATAAAAACACGCTTTTTGTTTTGACAACGGGAATCAATTTTAAATTAATTCTTCACACTTTTGTGTTCTGAACTTAGAAAAATGTATTACATATTTGGAATCAGGAGGTAAAAATTTAGTAATTAGGTAACTTTTATTTTTAGACATTTTGAATAATTACATCGGTAAATATTTTATTAACCATGGTTAAAGGGGTAAATCCAGTAAATAAGGTTAACAAATAATATTATAATATTATTAAATTACCCTAACACATGTTATAACCCTATTGGATGATACATTTCCGACCATGGACATCTTTGGGTCGATTTTGGGACCCCATGGAGCCACTTGTAAGTGATAATGATACTTTATATTAATTAAGTTAAAGTAAATACAAAAATTACACAAACATATATCTTTTAGTAAAACAGTTTTTACATAGGGTAATACAAGTTATCTCGTTGACTATAAATATTAATTAGAAATATAAAAATATTTCCTACATAATGGTATTTTATTTATAATTTTTATACATTTAATAATTAAATTTATTTATGACACAATGATGATGTAGTATTTTCCTTAATAATGAATGATTCAAATAAATGATATTATAAATGATAAAATAATTATAATTTTAAGGTTTTGATGCTATCCACGAATTTTATAGGTTAATATAAAATTTTAGGATTGATTGAATGAATTTATTTAAAATTTATAAATTTTCTAGGACTTTAAAAATATCAATTATTAAATAGTGTCAAAATTTACATAAAGGAGTTTTTAAAAAATATATTATATTATTAATTGATATGATATTCCTAAAAATCTAAGGTTCTGCCAAATGACTTATATAATGATAGGCGTATCATTAATGAACCACTTGGGGTTTTATTGGAAGTTTATCATATGTTTTTGAACCATATAATATAAAAAACAAAGAGACGTTGTAAATGTCAAACTATTTAACTAAGAGTTAAATCTAAAAGATAATGTTAATATAGTGACCCAAACCTATCTAAAACATATTGGTTGAGAGGTTTTTGACCCATACCCACCATATCCTTTAAATAATTTATTTTAGAGCCTTTAGAAACCGAAAATTATTTTATCATTAAATAATATTTATAGCTTTTCCTAAGGTTCCCCTCACCCCTCTTATAAAAGGTCACTCCCCCTTCCCTAAAATTCACATCTTCAAAGCCTTTTGGCTCATACAACCCCTTCCCAAATACCCTCTCAACTATCCTCCCTTCATTATATATGCCTTCCATTTGTCATAAATCCAACCTATGTATCCCTTTTGATCAAATCAAAATGAATAACCCGAAGAAGAGGTAAATATTTCATCACCTCTTTCAAGTTCCTTTGTTCTTCCACTTCCGCATTCTTTGTTGTTTCCATTCGAAAATAATAACTCCAATATATTTTATATAATGTGATGTTATTATAAATATGGTACAACCATATTTATTATTCTATCCATCTTTTGAATGACATGTCACCATACATGCGTACGTACCGCTTACCGTCTCCACGTCAGGGTGTAATTGTTATTCAATACATTATTCTTTGGATGGTTATAATAATGATGTGTAATTGATGTAAATAATAAATATTACATGGTAATTATTCTTTATATATGATATAAAATCCAATTATAGATTATTTTAATATCAAAAGAATGATATTATCGCTTGTGCGTACGTACGGATTACAGTCTCCACGAACGCGATGAGATTCGTTCCCCATCATATCTATTCAAGAATAATTTTCATTAGATGTTTAAAAATAATGTATAAATACTTGACATAATTCTGGATATGAACAAGATGCATCCCATCCATAAAAAATATGACTCACATAACAAATAATATAAAGGAAAATGAATCCTTTAACTCCGAAAACAACGATAATACTAAGATATTATTAAAAAAAGCAATTATAAAAGATCATATATGATATCATAATAATGTATATGATTCTTGTATATTTTAATAACAATTATTTTACCATTATATAGGAGGTTAACCTACCCTAAACCAAGGAAAATTACAAGGTAAGGGTTATTTATACAATCTCTTTATTATCTGAGGTTTTTTTTACGTAAGTATCTACTCGGACCTCTTTATCATCCACATCCAAGTTTCTTAAAAATTTATTTCAAAATTTTTTTTTAATAGATAAAGGGGTAAAGTAATTTATAACTTTATTTAACCTTATATGGTTTGAAATAATCTTTTCGTCATTTTACAAAAAAGGTACTTTATGTCCCTTTCGACAAAATTAAGATAAGAATGTTTTTTAACTTATGCGGTGGGTGTGGCTATTTTCCACCATTATAACATCATGGAAGCTTCCCTTACAAGCTTATAGGAATATTTTAAAAATAAATTTTTTCTTTATAATTATGTTACTCTTAAATTATTTCAAAATATAATGAGATATTTCTCAAAAAAAGGTTTTTATTTCATCTATGTCAACATCCTTTGATGGATTTTAAGTTTATTTGAATTTTATTTATTATGATACAAAACTTCCATTTTTTATTGAAGGTTTTGTGATATGTTTGACTGTGGATGTGCAATTTTTATACCATTCATGGTTTATGGTTAAATTATTGACATTTTTTATGCCAATTTTAATACGAATGTTTACGTTATATTTCATCCTTTTCATATATGAGGAATGTATTGGACTTTGTAAGTTATGGGTGGACCCGCTATAGCTCCTCGATGCATTGGTAGGTCTCATGAGACCACTAGACATGGAATTAGCCGAGGCCCTTCCCAATTTTATATATGGTTTTGGTCATGGCCTTAATCATTTTTAGACATCTTGGCAGAGGTCTTGACAAAATGATTCAGAATGTATGGAATTATACATTCCCTTTTTATGAAAATAATATTGATGGTTCATGTGCTCATTTCACTAGTATAATACACATGATTATGTTTTATTATGTCATTATTTACTCAACTCATATTCCTACCATAAAAGTATTCATGTTTATTATTGGTAAAGTCATGAGGTTTAAATTATTCACCATTCTTAAAATTTATGTTATCTTCCATTGTATTTCTTACCCTTACTGAGCATTTGAGCTCACCCCTTTCATATGTTTTATTTTCCCAAGATATGAAGAAGTTAGTTATGAGTGACTTGTAGGCATTATCTAAGAGTATTGGATGTTTCCAATGGAATAAATTCGTGTTGTATTTCTTTTCAAGTTGAAAAGATGAACTTATGTATGAATCTTATTTCCAATAATACTAAACTGATCGGTCTTTAGAGACATGATTTCATTTTGATCATGCCAATGTTATGTAATAATGAACTGACTCTAGGTAACTTGGGTCGGGGAATTACATTCATCGTTCTTTGTCAACATTGGTTTTCAAAAATATCTAAGGAACTCGACAAAATCACCATGAAAACCCCCTTTTTCAACAAAATTTACTTCGTAGTATGCCTTGTTGACAAACACAACATGGATTTCAACATTGTCAACAAACAAAATCACCTCAAAAAATGCTTCAATGATACTTTGAGGGATTTTTTCCAACAAAAAGATTGATTAAAGGACCAATAAATAATATAAATTATTACATTAATAACATAATTGGACTTAGGGTAATCAGTCGGAGGGGAAGAAGAAAATTAGAATTTTTTTTGGTAGCCATGGAAGTATTGTTAAAGGGGGATCTTGATGTTTGAATAATTGTAGAGGCCAATGCTGGTGTATTTTCAAGTAAGTGTAGGAATCTTTTGGAGTTCAAACTATGTTCAGGTAATAATAAATATAAACCTAAAAGTTTTTTTAATAGGTATAGGGAAACATAATGAAGAACCTACTAGCATACATATGTTTTCATGATTATTAATAAACAATAGTATCAAACAGAAACAGATTGTAAGAATGCTAAGAAATTATGAAGTGAGATGAATTCCTGAGAATATTTTATAAGGTCAATAATAAATAATTAACACTGATGAAGTCAATGATGTATCATAAATTTAAGGGAAATATGACTTTCAGAAAATTTTCTTGAGCTGGAAAAGTTTCTAGAATCCCACCAAACTACTTTTGGGTCACCTATAAATAGTGGTAACTACAATTTAATTTCTAAAAATAGTAATATTCATGGGTGAAGAGAGAAAATGGTGAGATCATTGGATGTTTTTAGAGGGGGTATTTTCTGGATTGATCAATCTTGAGGAATTTTTCAAGATAGATGAAGAATAAGAAGGAAGAACATGTTCAGATTCCAGATCAAACAGAGCAATCAGATTGGGAATAACAGGCTAAAGCAGAAGTAGTTTAGGATTATTTCATTGGTATTATGACAAGGTTATATTTATATATTCAGTAACTAAACCAGTGATAAAATTGGGAAATCATACTGAGTATCATTACAAAGTCTAGAGAAGTTTTTACCCACTCCTAGGTAATAAAGTAATTAATTTTTTTGAATGTTTATTCTTTTTTTAATGATTATTCAAAAGAAAAAAATATTATTTTACTGCATTTCATGCTTTTTTAATAACATGAAATTATTTATTAAACATAGTGTTAAAAATGTGTAAGGTAATATCCTGAACAAAAGTATTGTTTTCTAGTGTATTATATGGTATTGGATTGTTGTCAAACCATACAAGAGATGTAGCTACTCTTTTTGAGTACTGAACCTTGTAAATTAATATGTTCCTATATATGTGTGATTATTTTCCTTTCAGTATAGAAATAAATCATAAAAAAGTGGTGAAGTTTTTTTTTAATAAATTATGCTTAAAATAAAACGTAATCACTAATTTCCCCTTTCCCCTCTTAGTAAATAAAAATCAGCATTATATTTTGAAGTGGTTTTTTAACTATTAGGATACTTATATATTACAAGACCTAGATGTTTGATTCTTTGATTCTATAATATAATCATAACACCAAGTTATTGTGTGTAGGAATGTAACATTTTCTTCCTATAGTTAGTTACAAAAAATACGATTGTTATAATTTTTATACTAACTCCTCCTTGTCATTTGTCTCCCGATTGACATTAAAGACTTCCCATAACTTTTAATGTAGATTTACAATAGACACTAGATGTTACTATCACCAAAATTAGACCTCCTTCTTCCTTAGAATTATATCTTTGAATGCCTTCATATAACTAGCTAAACCTATAGAAAATTAGGTTCTAAATGGTAAAATTTTGTTTCTAGATATTCTTCAAAAACTAATTTTTGGGTTCTCTCAACTAACATCCAATGTACATCGACAACTATTAAATATTCAGTAGTAGTCCCTGAACAACAGCCTTTATTAGTCTCTTATTCTTCTATCTCATTGTTTCTATGATACTCTGTATAATATAAATTGACGTGCAGAAAACATTCACCTTCTTCCTTCCTTATTATTTTACTTAATCTCAATTTGATCAATAGAACAAGGTTTTCACAATAATTTTTGTTACATATCATGTTCTGCATTCTAGCTTCATATTGGGTTCTCTTCTTCCTCAAAAGAGATATGTTGTTCCCAATTTTGGATTCTCAGTCTCTCAGTATCCTCGAAAAAGATCTCCTATCCATGTATTTATTTTTATTTTTTATATTATCTCACCAAAAATTATTTTCTATATATTTATTATAGAAAATAATTCAATTAATTCAGGTTTAATGACCCTCAAACACATTATCCTCAATAAAATCATGTGGGTGTGATCATGTATTCTCCAAATGTCCCTTCAAGGTTACACATGGGGTTTTCCCCAATATCAGTAATATTCAAATTTCCCAAACTTAATGTCTCAACCGGTACTATAAAAATATTTTACAGTCCCCATCCATAGTCACCTAGAATTGGATGGTTATTAAATTCATGGAAATAAAAATATAAGATACTACATTTCCAAGATCATCGTTTGGTACTCCTTAAGACACTAGATACATATTTATTTCAATACAACATGAATTATTAAAATATTTGAGTATAAATACTTATTCATTAATTTTATCCTTAGATATTATCATATTTAGTATCCCAATTCATTAACTATAGAAATGGGAAAAAACTAAAGGGTGATCTCAAATACATAGTAAGGGAAAGCATAAAGTGGAGGATTTCATCGAATTATAATAACATAATAGAAGTAGGTAAAAAAACATTATATACATAAGAATAACATAATCCGTTGATGAGAAAATAATTAAATAATCACATGGATTGAAGTGAATTTTCACATAATGATAGAAATGATGAAAATACATAATTATAGACATTATAAACATATCATCAAGGCCTTGTTATGATACATCCAACATAAAAGTGTAAGGATGCTCCCATTACCATATATTAGTTGTCTCATTAGACCTATTGGTGAATTAAGGGGATATATAATTATAGGCCCCATACATCATAGAAATGTCTTATACATTCAATCATATAGTAAAATGAAATAGTTAATACATGGAATGACGATCAAGAATGAACCAAATATAAATATTTAGCTTAATTTTTCAATGTATATTGTCTTAAAATGTTTTCCAATAAGAAACAAAGGATTATACATGAATGAAAAATAACATACCTAGTCAATAAATTAATAATTATGTCTAGTTTAATTCCCTGTAATATTTTTTGGGATAATTAGGGATTCACAATCTTCAAATAAGTACCCTTATCAAGTGAATAATGTGGAATTAAAGTTATTGGATACTTACAAATACAAAGATGATCAAGGTATTTAGGAAATAAAATAAATGTATTTGAAATGGTATTAGACCATAAAAATTTATTTAAATACTTCATTATGGTAAATAAATTGTTAATAATTCAGAAAAAAACATATCCCAAGAGATTGTCAAATTAGGTGTGTATTTAGGCCCAATTTTTGTGCACCGAGTTAAGAACATGTTAATAACAAAAATTCATTTTAAAATTTTGTTAACCCCATATGAATATAAGATAAATCCTACATCCACTTGTTTGTATCCAGACTAGGATATCATTTTTATGTAACCACAACTCTTTATTTTAACAAAAAAATTGGATCTTTTCCTATATTTAGATTTATTATTTGGGATTCCACTAATTATTGAACATTATAAAAAACATTATACATAGAATACTATGAGTGAAATGGGTACTCACATGGATTGTATAACTAATTTAAAATAATTATAATGATATTAAAAAAATATTGGAGTAATCACATTGAAATTGAAAAGGGAATAAAAAATTGAAATGAAAAAAGGATTTAAATATTGAGGAACAAAACACTTAACTATTTTGATCTTCTTATCCAATAGATGAACCATGTAACCAATAAAATATTTCATTAATTAAGAGTGGGATACATGAGAGACTACTTGAGAGGCACATAAATAGTGAACAATGAATTTTTTGTGGGATAAATGAGAAGTGTGGGTGGGTATTTGTAGGTTTATTAAAGGAATTTCATGGAATAACTTATTTATTATTTGATTTTACCACTATCAGTAGTGGTACACTACCTCACTTAGTCCCCAATTACATATTTAAATGCTCTATAATAATTATAATTCAAAAAATATATTTAAATAGCACTATATTTTATGTTTTGTATCATGATTACATATATATTACATAATATTTACCACATTTTACTATTTTCTAAAATTTTAAAAAAATTTATCAAAAATTAAAAAAAATTCCCCACTAGATATTTTTTATGTCTTGACTCTAAATATGAAATCTATTTTGAAAAAACATTCATCAATTTATATAAATTTTTCCTTTTATATAGTAATGACACATTTACTAAAATTTTGGAATCCTAGTAAACACACATTAATTTCTAAAATATTTCACACCTTATTAATTCATGACCCTTAGATACTTAACCCATTATCACATAAGATTAATCCCTAAGAGTAAAGTGTGTAATAGTTCTAATTTTAGTGGAGGAATGGTCAAAATTTATTTGGTTGTGATCTCCACTGACATGAAACTCTCAGGTAGATGATTCTTCTCCAACCTCAATTGATGAAAATGTCATTGGTATTGGTTAAGGGAGAACCCTATTTATGACACCTCCTTCCTATGATTTTAAAAATAAATATCATAAGGGATATTCCTATATATTTAATCCATTATCCCTCCCCTCTTTGATTATTAAATATTTTTATTTCCCTTAATATACACTAAAAAGTTCACAAAATATTTAATCGTAATTCCAAAAATGGTCATAATTCCCAATGAGAATAATTCCCAATAGTCATTATTTCCAATGGATATATTAAAAAAATTCCCAATGGTCACATTTAATCTTAATTTATATATATTCATCTAACCAAATCTAATAAAAAATACCTATTATCAATATGTCGATTCTATGGATTTTATTATTTTTATTTTGTACTATTCATATTATATGTGTGATGTTTTTTAGGAAATTTTGTCCATAATACCTAAAAATTTTACATTCTTTATTTATTTTTTTGTATTGTCCAGTTTTAAATATAGTTGTTTAGTAAATTTTTTTATTTATAATTCATTTCATTGTAGAAAAACATATTTATTCTTAGTATAATTTTCAAAGGTATTACAAATACCCTTCTTCATTTTCTTCCCATTTTAATTTTTTTATTAAATAATTCTTGTAGTTATTCTACTAGTAGAATAAATTTTTATTCTTCTTATAATTTTTTTTATAAAACACAAATAAATAAATATTCAATATTATAATAAAATCATTTAGTTATACAATTTGAGGCATGTGACCTTTTCTTGGGAAAGATAGCTTCTTGGAAACTAATATAGATTCGAGCTTCAATCCATTGTACTCAAATTTAATCTCGTCATGTTCCCTAATTTCCTTTTTAGTTTGAATCATATTTTTTATGATATTTAATTAATTTTATATCTATAATAATAATTATTTCATTTAAAATCTATTTTGATCACAAATAACAATTTTAAAATGTTATCATTTTGAAAATCCCAAATAAATATATTTTTGATCCTCTAATCACATCTCATTAAATCATCATAAAAAAACATGATAAATATATCAAAATATCTTCATAATGTTTAGAAATTGAATGAAAAACTTCAACATCAATTTATATAATCTCATTCATCATAATTATCATGAGTCTTATATACAAAGATTCAATAATAATGGGAGGGAGATACTGAGAGCCCAAGTCTCGCCTCTAGTAGGACCCAAGTTGGAAAATAGCAACGGGGTTATAGTAAAAATACATATGGTCAGAATTACCCTCTAAGAGAAAAAGTGTAAGTGAGAGATAAGAAGGAAACACCAATTAAATCCTTCTCATAAATATATATAAAATAAATCCAATGTGAAAACATGGGATTACATATAGTACTATAACAACCAAATGGAAAACTATATGTAAAAAAGGAAAAATAGTGGTGAACATGAAGCAAAAACAGATCCTTCAAAACCATAATTGGTAATATCATGCTCGATATCCAAGATTTTCCACCTAACCTGAAAAATAGTGTGTGTTTATATAAACTGTGAGAATAATAGTGCACTAAATATGATCCTCCCCGGTTCCTCTCTTGTAGATGATAATGAAATCATGATACAACAAAGTGGGCATCAGTGAAACTATCTCATCACTTAAATGAATACATTATGTTCACAAAATCACCATAGATAAATCTCACCAAGTATCTCATACAAGAGATCATATAATATAATAATGAAACGTAAAGGGTTCCCCATTTCTGCTTCCCCACTAGTTTCCCGCTCTTCCCCAAAGTTGCACGTATTGACCTATATCTCTCCAAAATAAGCTAGAATAAAGACACCAAGGTGTCTAGTAAATATATGGAACTCATGAAATATATAAACACATCAGCCCATATCACATATTTGTATATAATAATCACTCACTTTCTGGAAGCCACTATTGACTCTATAACATGTATCATACATCGAGTATTATACCTCAAGCAATTATAGCCCATACACTGATTAAGTACCTCAATCCATCATAACATATACACATAGAAAATATAATAATAATTTTTATAATATATCAATAAATACATGTGTTTTTAATAACCACAAGACATTATATCTCTATATACACATATATGGGTAAAATAACCACCTTGCATACTAGACTAATAACTACAAAGATATGAGATCGGGTCTAGAGGGGGTATTTAGTCATCCAACCTCCCACATGGATGTTGGGGAAAATACCCTCCCAGACTCCACTAGGTGTCAGTTTCCCAACTAACATGGGTGGGGTAGTGTTTGAAACCATAGAATATAAATGATATATTATACCTCATAACCACACTATAGGTATAACCTAGTCATAGAATCAATTATAGTTAACATCTCTCAGACTCATGGCTACCACCACTAAGACTAGATATCTTATACTATCAAAAGAATTTTAAAGAGTTTCGTTAGTTACTTATCTCTTTTTTACAAATTATTTCTATATATTAATTCATTATCCATTAACTAACCATTGAAATTATTCCACATTACATTACATTTATCATCAAAGTAAAGTCCATTACCTCTAGGAATAATCCAAGAAGAGGACCTGGTTTATATATATTAACATCTATTATCATTTTAATTCCATAAACACCATCCCCATGGGTTAATAATTATTATTAATTATTTTCATATTTCTATAATAATTATAATCTTGGAAGACCATACTAGGATACAACCAAGATGAAACATGGAACCAAGAACATCTAGCTGCCTTAAGTAGTTGTGGAAGGAATGTTGATAAAAACACGAATCCTAAAAGTCATCCATTAAACAGATTCATAATCAATCATCCCATCTCTTAGAATCTCATCAAAAGGTAAGCCCAAATTCAACCTATTCCATTACCCACGGTGACATCTTTGACACTCTCATGTATATATCGATGCATCTCTCAATCACAAGTGTCAAATACTGCCAAATCATCCAAGACTCCCCACCCATAAATAATATCATACATCATATACTTATTCATACCAGGATCATATCTCATCCATGAATCCCTACCCCATATCACATTGCATATTGAAGCTCACATCTAAAGGACATCAATAAAAGAAATTGGAACACAAAAGTATATCCAATAGGGAAATTTAATCCCTAAAACAACGCATCCAGCCTTCAACATAAATGAGCTCTTGTGTCTCCAACTCTATGAACTAATCCTTCTAAATAAAATTGGAAATAGATTCCCTATAAATTATCTTTATCACTCAACCATTTAATATTCCTGCATGAATTAACTGATTTATTATTAACGGTATATATCTATGAAGATACTAAGGCATCAAGATATAACATGATATGAAAAACTTAACATGATCTATAGCATTAAATCAATTCATTTTATCAATCCTTTTAATTATTATCGACAAGAATAAAATTGTTTCACATTATTTATAAATTTCCATTAATAACATGGAAAAAAACATTTAATTACACATTCTTAAAGAATCAATTTGATCATTATCAAATTAAAACAAACAATAGATTAAGAACACACATATTATTTACTTAATAAACCATTTAATTATCAATAAATTCCATATTTATGTTCTTTATCAATTTCCTCAAGATACACTAAGTATAATAATGATTGAAAAAGTATAGAATATATGTCACACTATCTAGAAAACTAAGTGGCAATCAACTATCATAGTATAAAGCACATCAACATTTGATCTCTATGTAATTCATTATTAATAATGTTAAATAACTATTATGTAAATTTCATTTCCATTAAAAATAGATAAACAATGCTCAATTTTTTATATCATGTAATTAAATAACAAAACATAGAATCCCCTGCCTCAAAGGAATCAATATTGATTTCATGAGAACGAACTGATGTTGTGGGTCTCTGGTCACCTCTCATGCAAGGAAACTATGGTCTATAGAAGTAATAATATTAAAAAATAATCATAAAAAATATAGAAAAGTAATTAGAATTAGTAGACATAAAGAACCATTTCATGGAAATAATAAACAAGATGACATAAGACTGAAAAGTATATAAATTTATACCAATAAAACAATTATTTTCCTTGAGAATCCAAAAACCAAACCAAGGTGGTTGTCTGAACAGACACACAATGAGATACCACTCAAATATGTCACCATCTCATAAGATCAATCACTTCATGAGTGGAAACAAGTTAAAAAACACAAAAAAGAAATAACCATATCCTAACACTGTAATACTAGAGATAAATCTCTAACTAGAGTTAATAAATAAAAATAAATTTGATAAAAGAAAACTCATTAACTATAAATGTAAACATCCATGAAAAAAATATTATAAGATAATATATAAACATCAAAAATATTAGGGTACTGAGGGAGAATATCTACATCATATTTCAATGTACTCTCCTCCATTCCACTATATCACTATACGACACAAACCATTAGATTAGAAAACCCAAAAAACACCTTCTACTAGTGTACCTAGATCTCCTTATTCTACTACTCACAGGTGGCATCATGTTCAACATCATTCTCTCCCAAACTGATGAGCTAAAAGTGGAAATGAATGTTATGAGGTAGGTTTGACATATGAAACCAGTCATTTATCCTAATAATAAATGGGGGAGGTGATATCAAATAAAAATGGCTCCAACATGTGACAACACCTCAAAAGGGCCAAAAAATTGTGGGTAAATCTTACTCTAACATTGAAACCTTAAATCCCCATGATGAGGAGTCACCGTCAAGAACAAATGATCTCCAAAATTGAACTCCATTGATCTTCTCCTATGATCGAGTTATGATTTTTTATGATGCTTATATTAATTCACCATCTCATGAATTACTTTAAAAATGTATGACATATTCTATAATATTTTCGACCAAAGAATTGTGGCCTCTCTTACCCCAGTCCAACACAATTGTGAAATGAAAGGTAAGACATAAAAATCTTCAAACAGCACTATACCAATGGTGGAGTAGAAACTATTATTATAAAAAAACTCAACTAAGGAAAGGTTACTCATCCAAAAATCTCAAAAATATAGGGAATAAGAGTGTAACATGTTCTATAGAGTCAGATTAGACTTCTCTGTATAAGCATCCATATGTGGTTGCAAAGTAGTGATAAAAAATAACTAAGATCCAAAATCATTATAGAGGCCTATTCGTACCCTAGATGTTAAATGAGTATCTTCATCAGAAATGGTTGACCTCAGGACTCTTTAGATTCACTCCACCCCATTCAAATATTACCTTGATAAAAGATACACTGGTATTGACTCTCTGATTGTCATGAATTTGGATGATTTTATCTAATGATCCATTATCAACCATAAATAATCATAGCCTCTTGGAGCTCAAGGTAAAAAAATGGCAAAATTCATTAACATGTTCTCCCAATTAAATAGTTTACAATATTTGTTAAAATGAAGGAGGACTCCAAAGTTAATCGAGAATATAAATTCAGATGATTGATGTACTAATCCTAAGTTCAAAATAACTTTTATCATGTGTGATCCAATGTTTACAACAATGAAAAGGGAAAATTGGAGTGAGAATATTAAAAAATAAAGGAATCATATTAGTTTCATGATGTGTATGAGGTTAGATAATGAAGAGAAGAAGAGAGGTTTCCATGCATGGTTTTAGAGTTTTAAGGTGGTCATGAACACTATAGTATTTCGATGTGTGGTTTTACTTTAAAAATAGGGCCCACCCACAAGCCAGCCATCCAACCTTAACCTGAGCCACATGCAGGACCACAGGAGTCAACTGCGGCCTAGGGAAGCTTGTCGAGCTATCCCACAAGTAGTAGAGTGGGCATATAGTGCACCCACAGAGAGTGGGTTGAATCCTGTGAAAAGGGTGGGAATAGAGCGCACTGACAGAGAACATGGTACGGGGTGGTACCATCAGGGGAAGGAGTAATCTAGCCAGTTTTTGGGATGGGTTGATTAATAAACTCTAGAAATTCCACATCTCCAGTTCGATGTGGGACAGAACAAGCAGGGTACTATTCACAACATAAAAATTTGGAAGCAATCCTGGCTGCACATCTCATCCATGCTATGTGATCTCATCACCTCCATCCATCACATCGCACCTCGCATGTTCAAATGAGGGTAGTCTGATTACCCCATAGTTTCTGAACCCCCAATGTAATCGTCTTCCTCCTCCAACGCCTATTGGTGCCACTGATTCTCACCAAAGATGACTAACAACAACTTCTGAACCACCATGCCCCATCATTTTGACATCTATAAGACATGTGGATCTAACTGATTCCATGCATGAAACATATATTGTGCATGCATGTGATATATCTATAAATAAGGTTAGACTAAAGAAAATGGATTTTCCAAGGCCTTGTAGACTCAATCTTGGATTTAAAAGAAGATTGCATGTGATTATTTAAACGCGTGCATGTGATTTTCTCACCCTAAATTAGGAATTCAAAAAAGAAACATGTTGCAAGTCTCTGCGTATCTCAAACACAGATTTGAAGAATCTTAAAACGTTGGAGATATCATGAATTCAAAGGATGATCTTCATGGAACATCACTCATGATTTGAACATGGAGAAGAAGAGACCCTTGTCAATAAATGTAGAACCATCAAGACGAGAAGAATTAGTTTCTACCTTGTTCTCAAGAACTCTAATTTCCAAAAACCGATCATCTTCTAGAGATTCTATTTCGTAAAGGGCAAGAAAAGATTCACATGCCCTCTGGATTTTCCAAGAGAGGATTACACAGGCATTTGATAAGTTCTTTGCACTATCGATTATGATCCATGAAGAACCATACTCTGTAAAAAAAAGGGATTGTTCACTGTGTCTCCCTTTCCTTTTTGATGACCTAAGATCCAAAAAACCATTCTAATTCATGAAGATATCTGATGATCTGTGATGGAATGCTTGAGTCTCACACACCTACTACACATCGTAAAGCACCGCACATACTATGCATGGAATACCTATGCTTTGTGAGGCTGCACATGTGCATCTTCTACAGGAATACGAAGACCCATGACCACCTTAGTTTCATAAAGAAAAGGTAAGAACACACTCTTATTTTCACAAATATACTATACTATGTGTAGATTTTGTTTTTGGTAAAGAGAGATATTTCATGGAGATGGGAAGTTCATTCATGCATGCATGCATGTGCATTATTTTAAGGAACCTAAGGTAGTGTGTGTTTTCCAAGGGGTTTTACCCAATCGAATTTGGTTGCATGAAAATAATAAAAGGATAAAACTAGAGGCAGTTTGTGTTCACATGTGTAGAAGAAGGAGAGAGAAACTTTCCAAAGGTATACACCCATTTTTGTTTGGGTTTCATGCACTCTTTCATGAACATTCATATGTGAAGGCATTTAAAGAAGAGACCCTATACAAGTGGTTGCATGTGTGAAAAGAAGAAGAAGAGGAGGAGAATTGTGCCTACATTTTACATGCATGATCTCATGCATATATGAAAATGAGTAAGGATAATTGATTCTAATGATACCCATTGAACATACCTTCATTGCTTGAATAATTACATAGGTACTTCTGATTCTAGATGAGAAGAATTATTAGTTTTTAGTACATTCAGTTATTTCACTAAATTTGAAGATTGGGTATAAAATAGAATCAATTATTTAGTTAGATGAAAGAAAATTCTCATGTTGAACAAGAGAAAAATACTTCAATGCCTATCTGTTGAAGAGACCTTAAAATTGATAAATTGAGTGAGACCTATCCCAAGGTAGTGAGCTAGGGGGAGTCAACAGAAGTGATTTGAGGGAAGTAGTGAGCTATACCTAAACCATAAGGTAGATTTTCTTGGATAGAGGGACTGTTCCCGAACCTTTGTAATCCATAGCTATTGAAGATTAGTGTAATTAGTTACGACTTGAAACCTATCGGTGTATTCTCCTTAGAAGTATCCATTAGTGGTGAACCAAGTAAAAGTGATGTGTTGTTGTTCTTCATGTGAATGTATTAATTACTACACATATCCATAATGCAGATTTAAAAAAGTTCCTACCAATATGGTAACAAGGTCCAGTAAATAAGAGAAAAAGTTAAAACCCTGATTCACCCCCCCCCCCCCACCCCTCTCAAGGTGGTCTATGGTCCTTAAATTGGTATCAGGGGGAAAAGGTACAAGTATTTTGGATACTCTACATTAATTCCATTTAGTGGAGTATTTTTTTTTCTTTCTTTAATCAACAATGAATTGAAGTTATATTGAAGATGCAATTACCTCTGAACAGAAGTCTATATCATGAAAGACCTTGAAAAACAAATAAAATAAAGAGAATAAAAGGTTGAATAAGTCATTATTATCTAAATAATAGGTAGTATCTAGTTCTCCCTGCCTTTCCAATAATGAAGAAATATCAGTATTGGAATGTAAAGAGCAGTTGGCTCAAGTTTTCACCAAAAAAAGGATTCCAACACAAGTGGTGAGGTTGATCAAACTTTTACCTCACATTAGATTTCAATTGATAAATTAATAAATTATCTACATGATATTCCTAAGGAATATACTACCTTTTTTGTAAACAATTTCAATATATGAAAGCTAAGATCACCTAGTTGGAATGAGAAGCTGATAATATGGAAAAGGGATTAGAAGGAGAAATTATTGAATGTTTAAAGCTCTCCAAACAGATTGATTACATTGAAAAGAAATAAAGAGACAAAAATACTCTAGAATAAAAGATCCACGCACCTAAAGATGAGCTAAAGAATAACATTGAAGTCAAGAATTTATGTTTGGAAGAATCTTCCTTGAAATTCAAGGAACTTTACTCTTTCCTAAAAACAAATTTATATTGAATGAAGGTTAATTATAAAGAATTAATGAATCCTGTGAAGAGAATATGAGTATTACTGAAGATCAAAAACTAATCCTCAATATGAAATGTCTATAATGGGAAGCTTAGTTGACCAATATATAGAAGACATATATTGATACTTCACAGAAGAAGGAAATAGTAGATGTTGTTACTCAATGCTTACTAGAGGATTATATGTTTAGAATACCTCTAACATGTGATAATAAGATCATGAATTAATTCAATTTTCTATCCCTAGAAGTTGAGAAAGTAAAGTAACCATCCATACCATCTTGTACTGATACTTATAAAGTTGTCTCTACAAAAAGTAATGGGTGGAAGAAAAATTCTAAACATGTATGGATGAAGAAAGGTGATGAGATACCTACCACAATGGTTGGGGTGTATAGTAAGAATATGAAATTGGAATATGGTTCCCCATATAGAGTACAAAACATCAATAAGAAGACCCAATAATATTATTCAGAAGATATTAAGAAGTCAATATTTTTGGGTCAATGTAGGTGTTTCAACAGGTTTGGGCATTGTGCATTAGATTGTTGCTACAATCCTAAAAATAAAAAATCACAAACAAAGTCCATTTTAAGGGGGAGAAAACCAGGGAAGTAGAAGCAACATCCAAAGTTCTAGATATATTAGTATACTACAAATAAAATTGGAATGGTTGACAACATCTGTGATGTACGAAATGGAAGTGGTCACAAGGTTGGTATATGCTCATCAAAATGTTCATCCAAAAGAACATATAAGAATGATTACACTTGTAAGCATCCATGTGGAAGATCCAATCTTAATGCCTCAATTCCTAATGACATATTAGTTATCTAGCCAGGGGATTTGGAAGGAACTTGGAAAATGGAAGAAGTAGTCATAAACACACAAGCACAACCATAATTGAAGATGAAATGTGCAAGTGTGAAGAGTGGATCAAATGGATCGTATTGGTTTAGAAAACCATCTCAAATTAGTTGTTCTCAATGATAAATAAAGAAGGATCCAACTTATTCCCTTTACTATTTGTGTATTTTATTTTTTCTTATAATATAGGGAATTGAAGGTTAAGAAAGCTCTCAGGGGGTGAACTTGAGAAGCGTTCCCTTGAGGGGTAGACAGATAAAGAAGCTGTTGGAGTTATTATTTCAATTAGTATCAACATCAGTTTGTATCAAATTCAATTACTCTGAAGATTGTTTAAAAATCATTTCATTTTAAAAGTTATTTCATTTCTTTATCTCTCATCCTTGGTTACTCAAAATAAATATCATTCTGTAAATGTGGAGTAACTAAACTAATCAATGTCATAAGAAGAATAGAAGTGAACTAAGGTCACTTATCATACCAATTACACTTGAATGTTTTTTATTTATTTGATGATGTGAGTGTAGTATTTTCAGGTTGATTATTCCTAGAAAGATTCATCTCACATCCCGGAATTAAAGTAGAAAACCCTTGAAGACAAGTATATGAGGTCTCATATAATGTGGTATCATGATCAGTGGTTAATGGATAGCTTTGTTGACTAAATCAAATCATCTTGTTTTCTACACCAAGCATAGCTCAACTAGACTTGGAGTGAAATTATTTATGGCACATTGCATAATTACGGATAGTTAACCTCTCTTCATGAACTTTGTATTTCATGTCAATAAGGGGGAGATAAATTGAAATAAAAGTTTTAGATGTAGAGAAAGAAGTAAAAGGGGAGAGAGAAAATTATCCTTTTGATATTGGCACATTAATTTGAATAACTCTGAAGTATTTACAAAAAAATACATAGGGGGATATTTTTTGGACCACTTTTTGTATGGAATTGTATTTGTTTTCAACAGTTTCCAATATTTTTTAAAATGAAGCAGGACTAGAATGTTAATGGATAATGAAAATTCATATGATTGAAGAACAAATCCTAACTTCAAAATAACTTTTATTATTTGTGATACAAACTTTACAAGAATGGAGAGGGAGAATTGGAGTATGACTGTGTAAAAAGAAAGGATTCATATGAGTTTCATGAAGTGGGGTGGGTTAGAGGATGAAGAGAAGAATATAGGTGTCCATGCATGGTATTTAGGTTTTAAGATTTCCAGGAACTCTATACTTAGAAGTAATTTTATGTGTTTATTTACTTAAAAAATTGGGCCTTCCCACAATCTCGTCTGCCAGCCTCAACTCGAGCCACATGCGAGACCATGGGAGTTAACTGCAGCCTAGGGAAGCTGGCCAGGCTAGGTTGCAAGCAATAGAGTGGGAATAGAGCGTTCCTACAGAGAAAGCGGTATGGGGAGATACAGTGATGGGAAAAGGAGTAATCTAACTAGTTGTTAGGATGTTTTGATTGATTAATTGTGGGAATTTCACGTCTCTAGTTCGATGTGCGACAAGAACACGTGGTTAACATTCACAACTTAAAAACAAAGAAGTAATCTTGGTTGCACATCTCATCCATTCTCTATGATCTCATCACTTTCATCCATCACCCTACACCTCACTAGTTCAATCAAGGGCCATCTGATTTCCCCACAGTTTCTAAACCCCTAGTGTTGTCGTCTTCCTCCTCCAGCGCCCACCAGTTCCACTTCTTCTCACCAGAGATGATGAAGAACCATGTTCTAACCACCATGACCCATCATTACATCATCATTAAGATGGGTTGATTGAATTGAGAACATGCATGTAACTTACATTTTTCATGCATGAGATATCTCGATGAAGAAGGTTCAGCTAAAGAAAACAGAGTTTCCAAGGCCACGTAAATTCAAGAGTGGATTTAAAAGGATATTTCATGTGATCGTGTAAACAAATTCACGTGATTTTCTCAATGTAAATGAGTCCTTCAAAAAGGAAACATGTTTCAAGTCTCATCATATCTCAAAAAAAGATTTGAAGAAATCCTAAAACACTGGAAATTTCATCCATTCAAATGATGATCTTCATGAAACATCTCTCATGATTTAAACATGAAAAATAAGAGACCCTTTTCTGTAAAAGGAGAACCACTGAGCCGAGAATAAGTGGCTAATCTCTTGTTCTTGAGAGCTCTCATTTCCAAAAATGAAGCATCTCCTTGAGGTTCTATTTTATAAAGGGAAATAAAATATTTTCAAGCCCTTTGTCTCTACGAAGATAGGATTTCATAGGCCTTAGATAATTTCTTTTCACTCTTTATTGTGCTCTGCGAAGAACCACACTCCTCAAAGCAAAGGGATAGTACACCACATCTCTCTTGCCTTTGTGGTGAACTAAGATCCACAAAACCATTCTGGTTTGTGAATATCTTCATAGATCTGCAAGGAATTGGTTGAGTCTCACACTCCCACTACACTTCACAAAACACTGCACATCCTGTGTGTGGTATACCCATGCTCTTCGAGGTTGCACTTGTGTGCCTCCTGCATGAAGATGATGACCCGTGACCACCTAGGTTTCATGAAGAAAAACTAATAACACCCTATTGTTTTCACAAATATACAATATTGTGTGAAGGTTTTGTTTTTCTTAAATAGAGATAGATTTCATGGAGATGGGAAGTTCATACATGTATGCACACATGTGCACTCTTTGAAGGAACCTGAGGTAGTGTGTGTGTGATAAGGGGTTTTAGCCAATCTAATTTGGTTGCATGCAATGAATAGAAGGAGAAAACCAGAGGTATTGTCTGTATACATGTGAAGAAGAAGGAGATAGAACATGTACAAATGTATACACCCATTTGGGTTTGGGTTCCATGCACTCTTGAATGTACATGCATACATGAAGGCATTTAAATAAGAGAACATAGACAAGTGGTTGCATGTGTGTAATCAAGAAGAAGAGGATAAGTTTGATTACATGTTCCATGAATGATCTCATGCATATATAAAAATGATTAAGGATAATTGATTCTGATAATTCCCAGTGAAGTGACCTTCATTTATTGAATAATCACATACGTACTTGTCATTTTCGTTGAGAAGAATAATAATTTGTTTATGAATTATGTTATTTTACTAAAGTTTAATATTTAATGTAAAATTGCATCAATTTTGTAACACCCCAAAATGAGAAAGGGTTAAATGACTAAATGATGTGACTCATGTCAACAAGGTGTGACATCCTTCTCAGGAGCCTACCTTATTAGAACTCTACGGTTAATCATGCTTGGCCTAGAGTTGTGATCAGGATGGGTGACAATTTGGGAGGTTTACCAAGGTGTGTGTACGTGAGGACGAAAACACTATAAAGGACATGTGTTGGCTTGTGGGGACAGTCATTAGTCATATGACCCATTCAGGCACATGGGTGGGCCCTAGGGTGGGGATCACGTGTCTTCGAGGAAAATGGTGGTACCTGGCTGGCTAGGACACGATCACCATGTTAAACTGAGTTGGTTGTGCTATCATCGAGGCCCTTTGTCAAATTTGGTATTAGAGGAGGAACCCAACCTTAAGTGTGGTGAACTTCCTGGGTTGAGGTATAGGGTCCACAATGAGGTCATTGTGCTCTAAAGGGGGTGAATGTAACACCCCAGAATGATAAAGGGTTAAATGACAAAATGATGTGACTCATGTCAACAAGGTTCACCTTTCTTTTCGGGATCTTACCATATTATAACTGCATAATTAAGCATGCTTGGCCGGAAATAGTGATAGGATGGTTGACCTTCTGGGAAGTTTCCTAGGGTATGTGTGAGTGAGGACAATACACACTGGAAAGGACATGTGTTGGCCTATGGGGATAGTCATTAGTCAAGTGACATGTTCGAGCCGTGGGTGGGCCCTATGGTGGGGATCATGTGTCGGTGGGACAACTGGTGGTACCTGGCTGGCCGGGACCCAATGTCCATGTTAAGGGGGGCGGTTCTGTTGTCATCAAGGCCCATCTATCACATTAATGTAATACCCCAAAATTTCTTGATTTTCTTTTTCAAAATTAAATGGGATTATTTTAAAAATAGGTGTTGAGACGGTGTGCGATTCTGAGGCCTAGGGTGCCAAAAATGATCCATCAAAAATGTTATGTTTTAAATAGAACACATTAGAGGTTTTTATAAAAAATTGTAATAAATCTTAAAGGGGATCCCAAATCAGAAATATGAGGGTATCATTGCGTTCAGGATGGCGGGTTTACCCAAGGTGTGACTTACGTTTAGTCGGCACATACCTCTTGTGAGAAAACATTAAAATGGCATAACTGTAAATAAAATAGTTGAATAAAAATATTTACATTTTAAAATTCTTATAACTCACGAAAAGTGACTCAGATTCAAAATCTGAGACCACCTTTAATCCCGTGAGGGTATGTTTTCCTTAGGTAGAGCCAAACGTTGGTCTTCATGGGTCAAGAGTGGAAAGTAGTTTTTGGCCATAAATAAATTAATTGAATAAAATTATTTTATTTTAAAATAATTATAACTCATAAAGAGTAACTCAGATTGGAAATCTAAGAGTACGATTGAGCTCATGAGGGCGTGTTTCTCTTAGGCGGGGATTAACTTCAACCAGAACGGGTCGAGGGTGAAAGTTATTCTTTGAACTTTTTTAAGTTAATTTAAATAAACATGCAAGTGGGTTTTTTAACATTTAAAACAATGTCTGAATCAAAAATATAAGGGCATCGTTGAACTCAGAATGTCAGGATTCACATTTAAAGGACCTAACATCGACCGGAAAGGGCCGACCATAAAAGTTAGTTTTCACACTTTTCAAGAGAAAAATAAAAAAAAACTTAAAATGTTTTTTTTGTTTCCTTCACCATTGAGTAGTGACATATCCACATTGTAGAGTGGCAATGAGGTAATGATGAGTTTCATTAAATGGATCCCTTTAATGGCTCTTAATGAGTAACATCCTAGGTATATAAAGAATAATAAATTTTCATATTTATTAATATTTGTGAATTAAATATTAATTTTACTTCAAAAGGGTTGCTATGTTTGATAGCGTACCCGATACGCAACAACGAGTTTCTTTGAAATCTTATGTTGCACACTAATAATTTAATAATATTATTTTAAATGGTAGTTAACACGTAGCCTTTTTATTGGAAGGAATGAATAGAAATAACTAAAATATGATTATATATGTTTGTTAAATGTTTTTACATTTATCCAATAAAAGATAAAGACTTAAAATAAGAAAAGAATTCAATTTTAAGCATAAATACTCTAATATTCACTAAAAGGTCGATTTATCACCTTTTGATGGAGAACCCTCTTTAAAAATAGATTTGGTAACTCTTATACATTCTATTGGACAAAATAAAATCCTTCTATATAGTCAGGACATCAAATTTATTTTGTGTATGTTTTTGTTATTTTTCCGATAAAGTTCATTTTTAATGAATAAGTGAAAAATGATGCATTTTAATTCAAAACCTCATTTTAATCTAATTTAATTATATGATTAGATTATCTTTTGAATTAGTTTTAAAGTGAAATTAGAATATATTTTTACCATTTAATCCAATTGTGGTCATTGGAATTAATTTCACTTTGATATTGGACTTAAACTAGTGTCAATCTTTTGATATATTTTATTTCTTAAAAACACTCTATTAGTTTTGACTACGGGAATTAATTATTAAATTGATTAATGAAACTTATATGTTTTGAATTTTTTAAAATAGACATTATTTTTGAATTCAAAATATCAAATATAGCTTAGGGTGATTTTTTGGTATTTTTCTGAAAAACATCAATTTTTGATGAATAGTGAAACCACTAAGTGGTAGTTGAAAAACTGATTTTTCGTTTAAATTAAACATTACCACTTCTGTGAATTGAATTTTAAAAATCCAACATTCATGGTTTTCATTAGTAAGTAAAATTTGGTTCAATGGGACAAAAATAATTTTTGGTGAATAGTAACTTTTAAGTTTTATTAATCGCGATTAAAGGTAATTAGTGTAATTTAAGGTAAAGATAAAGTTATAATAATATTAAATGACCTTGACACATGTCCTACCCAATTTGGATGAGTCATGGCCGACCAATAAAATCCATGGGTCAACTTGGGGACCCCATGGAGCCACTTGGGTAAGAAAATGACATTAATAACGTTTTATTTAAAGTTAAAATAAAAATGTCACAAACATGTATTGTTTTACTAAAACAATTCTCACATGGGGTAATACAATTCATATTTTTTACTATAAATAATCATTTTAAATATAAAAAAAATTCCTACATCATAGTATTTTTTTTATAAATTTTAGACATTAAATAAATTAACTTATTTATGACACCATGATGATGCAGCGATTACCTCATTAATGAACGATTTAAATAAAATGAAAAGATAATGTAAAATCTAAGACATACACTTGTCAAAAACCTATTGGATGGGTGGATTTAGAACCCTTATCACCTTATCCAAGAAATAAATAATTGTGGGACCTTTGATATCTGAAAATCATTTTATAATAAAGTAACTTTTCAAGACTTTCCAAGAGTGACCCTCCTCCCTCTTATAAAAGGCTCCCACCTCTACCTCATTACCCACACCTATCAAGCCATTGGCTTGGACAAAATCTGCTCCTTTTATCTCTCCACATCCCTCTATTTATCATAGAAGCCTTCCCATAGTCATAAATCTCTTTAAGAAACCCTTTTGGTTCAAACCAAGGGGAGTTACCCGATTTAAAAGAAATTAAAGAACAATCGAGTCAAGTCAGACACGAGGTAATGGATCCTACCTCTCTCTTTCTTGTTAAGTACTCTCTTTTATGTCCTTTATTTTAAGATCCTATTTCTTATGTTGGGGGATGTTCTTTTATATTCCTATTACTGTACATTTTATTTTCATATGATGAGAGACCCTATTTTATTTCATTAATCCATTTTTTGGAAGCTTTAAGTGGAGCCGTTAGGCAGCCTAGTTTTCGTAGGGGATTTTTCATCTCACTTTTATTCTAGTGATATTTATGCTACATTTTCCAATATTTACTTTGATTGGTGTATGTAATTTCAATTATTCTACTCTTTGTGTAATTTACTTTCGCTTATGGGTATTTACATCAATTTTGAATAGTTTTTCTTTCATGGGGTGTACATTTTGAAAGTTACCCAAATCGGTAAGGGAACGCTTCACCCTCATCTTTTTAAAAGACTTATTTTTTATGGGTATTTTAATTTACATATTGTTATGTTGGGATATTTTCATCTATATCCTTATTGATATAAATTTTATGTCCAAGTTATGAGATGACATTTTCTCTCTCATTTTTTTAATTTTAAAGTGACGTCGTTAGGCTGTCGAATTTTTGCAAGGGAACTTCTTAACTCAATTTAAATTCTTTGGGTTAAACTTGTACTCCTAGAATATGTCATTATGTGAATATGTGTGAATGAATATGATTTTCTTACACTTAATATCCACTTTTATTAGGTGTATTTATATTTGGAACACATAATTATGTAGTTGATTTATCCTTAATCTAAGGATACCGTTTTTGAACGGGACTTCGTCTCAATCTCATTTCATTGAGGCATATTTTGTTCTAATACAAGACTTTCTTTTATACACTGTATAAATGCATTTTATTTTTCAATTCATTCAAATGGAATCTTTTTCTACGAATCATTTTACTAAATGACAAAAAGGAATGTTTCTTTTTACGTACGCGGTGACAATGACCTTCTCCACTTCCGTGAGTACTATTTGATCTTTGGCTTCCACAACAAGCCGTAATGTTTTTAAAAGTAAATAAATACCATATAATCTTTTAGGTATTTTGTTATTGGAAATGGTTTTGGTAATGGATTTGTTATGTCAATATAATTAAGTTATATATTGTGATTGAAATGTGGAAATGTTTTCTTTCCTTTATAATTGTTTTATATGTTATGATTTTATAATGGTACTTGGACATTTGATGGGTGGTTATATAATAAACCATATGACGGGTGGTGCCGTGAATACTAGGACGGGTGGTTACGTTATAACCTCCAATGCATTGGGTATGGAAGTCAGTCGTATGGCTATTCCATGTAGTGATATGTGTGGAAGTCAACCGTATGGTTATTCCATTTAAGTATTTTTATGTCCCAAGTTACCTTTATATGTTTTGTGTTCTTTATTTGGGTTTTATGGTAATATTTTTGTTACAAAGGTTAAGTGTGATATTTTATTCAGTGAAGAGTATTTACTACTTCATAAAGGTGAAAAGTATTACAATGATAAAGTATTCATGGTTTACATGTTGTTTTGGAAAAACTAACAGTTTTCCTTCTTTGTATATCCTTTAACGGGATTTTTATACTCTTACCAAGTTTTTGAAATGTTTTCCACAGGACTTAGATATGAATAGGGTCAAGGATATGATCCAGGAAAGACATGATATCTAAAACATGGAACTAGACATGTTTTTTTAAGAGTTTTTATTTTATGGAAACTTAGTAGAAGTGTCTACTTTGTATTCTTTTGAGATGTAATAGTTATGTCCTAATTCTCTAAAACTCTAAACCTGAAAAGATACTCTATGTGAGTTATTCATTTAATTCATGATTATGTAATATTTTAAGGTCGGGTCTTTATAGTTGGTATCAAAGGTCGGTTTAGATAACTTTAGAGGTTAGAATGTTGTTTAAGCATAAGTGACAAGTTGTGTATAAACACAATGGGTAGTATATTAGATGGATTCATTGTTTTTTTTGAAATTTAGAATGTATTTGAGATAACTTGGATAAATATATCTTAGTTTTTATCTTCCTCATTATTATATGAATATTTTACTGATATGCTCACACTGAACTTTTTGGTTTTAGTAAATGGATGGAACTAGTAGGCACCAAAGTAATAGTGGATGTGAAGGAAACTGTGACCGTTTTCTGAGCAAGAAACTGAATGATATGGGAGCTGCAATGAGAAATATTGTTTTTATCCTCAACCAACTATCTGGAGTCATTATTGACCACCTAAACCATGGTGACTTTTATAAGGAATCATATATGTGAGAAACAAATCTCTACGGAAGTTCAGGTTATAATCATAAAGGTAAGTGTGTTCAAAAACCTATGTGTCAAAGATGTGGAAATAAACACCTAGGAAAATGTTTCAAAGGGAAAGAAAGATGCTATAGATGTGGAAATTAAGGTCATAAAGCAAGAACCTTCCATGGAAAAAGGAAGCATCCAGTTGACTGGAGGAAAGGGAAAGAAGTTCTTTCTGAGGGATCAATTGAATGTTTTAAATGTGGTGTGCATGGTCATTATGAAAAAACATGTCCTAAGAATAAGTTTCAATAATGGGATCACCAAGATCGTAAAAATATTCTTTTACCAATATCTAATGCCATTCCGATTGAGGATTAAGAAACTGACAATGACCAATCAAAGGTATGGATTTTTTCTTAACATATGTTTTCCTATTTTGCAATCATAGGATATGATTCATGATTTTGTTTGTAGGAAAGAAGTATTTCAGAATAAGTTGGAAAGGAATGTTTAATAGATCATGAAGAATGTTGAATGTGTAAGAAGTCAACATATAAGGGATTTAAGATTTATGGTAGATTTTAGGATGGTGAAATTCTTAAAATTATTAAGTCTCTTTTGATGATGGGGTTACATTAGAAGACTTTTTATAGTATGTGTAACCCTGATGTTTGATATATGAAAATTTTATTCAAGGAAAAATTATTTGTTCTTTTGTGGACATAGTTATAAAAACCATTTGGGTTTATATGATCCTTGAATTTGAGGCAATTTCTGGTTAATAATTTTTGGGTTTTAAAATGAAATGTATTTGATAACCTTTGTGGTAAAATATGTTATGGTTATTTTTGATGATTTTATCTTTTTTGGAGAATGTTTTGAGAATTATATAGTTTTGGAAAAAGGAAAACATGCAGACTATGTGACAACTCGTCGTGTCGGAAAAAGCTGTGGGAATCGAATCCTAAACCAAAGTGCGACTGGTATTTATTGCCTACCACTGGACTACGTGAACTCCCTGGTTAGTATGAAAAATTCTTTTTAGTTATATAATTTTATGAATCAAGAATAAGTTTATTTTGGGTTATCTAGGAAAATATTGACCTATCATGGAGGATATATGATTAGGTTAATTACTTTTCAATATGAGACTTTATGAGCAACTAATGTTATTTGGAGATAAATGTGAAATTTTTTGCCTTGGAAGACTATGTGATTAAATCATTCAGAGATTTGGGTTTCAATTTTAGTTTGGGTTACTTTGAAGTATTTTATGGATAGATTCTTATTGAATGGTCTTTGTTGAACTTTGTGTATTTTTTGACAAATTTTGGAGATTAAGAATAGATTTTTTTTATAAAGGATTATCCATTTTGGGGATTATCTGATCTTGTACTAACATTTTTTGTTCTGGTTTTGGTTAAGGCCTAAAAACATGGGAAATATATAGTTCTCTTTTATGGCTTATTTGATTATCTAGAAGTTGATTATAGTTCTCTTAATGTGAACAAGTCATCCTAAATACTCGTCTTTTGGAGGAAAAAAATGAGTTTGTGTAAGAAATATAGTAAGAGATGAAAGTATACATGACAAGTAAGTATGTTTCCTTGTGATTTAGTTAAACTCATAAATAAAATCCTCAATTAAAAGTACCTTAAAACTAAAAGTTTGTCTGTTAACTTTTCCTACTAGAGAATCATATACCGTTTAACCCATCACAAGTTTGTAATTTTCCTGGGGTTAACTTTCTCCTAATCATGTTTTTTATCACTCTCCATCAGAACATGACCCTTTGTTTTCTCTTCCATATCCATGTTTTTTACATGGAATCCTAGTATGAGTTAACTCGGGTGACCCTTGTACTTCTCTTTCTTTCTTTTAAAGTGACAGTTTAATTGACTCCTTTTCCGATGTGGGGCTTTCAAGGATGTTTCAAAGTCCAATTTTTAAAATTGCGAGGATGCAATTCCCAAAAGGGGGGAAGGATATAACATCCCAGGTAAATAAAGAATAATACATTTTCATATTTAATAATATTTTTGAATTAAATATTAATTTTACTTCAAAAGGGTTTCTATGTTCGATAGCGTACCTGATACGCAACAACGAGTTTCTTTGAAATCTTACGTTGCACACTAATAATATAATAATATTATTTTAAAAGGTAGTTAACACATAGTCGTTGTATTGGTGGGAATGAATATAAATAACTAAAATATGATTATATATGTTTGTTAAATGTTTTTTACATTTATCCAATAAAAGATAAAGGCTTAAAATAATAAAATAATTCAATTTTAAGCATAAATACTATAATATTCACTAAGAGGTCGATTTATCGCCTTTTGATGGTGAAACCTCTTAAAAAATAGTTTTGTTAACTCTTATAAATTCTATTTGACCACATATAATCCTTTTATAGATTCGGGATATCAAATTTATTTTGTATATGTTTTTGTTATTTTTCCGATAAAGTTCATTTTTAATTAATAAGTGAAAAATGCTTCATTTTAATTCAAAACCTCATTTAAATATAATTTATTTATATGATTATATTATCTTTTGAATTATTTTTAAAGTTCAATTAGAATATATTTTTACCATTTAATTCCATGGTGGTCATTGGAATTAATTTTACTTTGAAATTAGACTTAGACTAGTGTCAATCTTTTGATATATTTTGTTTCTTAAAAACACGCTATTTGTTTTGAAAATGGGAATTAATTATTAAATTGATTAATATAACTTATATGTTTTTAATTTTTTAAAATAGACATCATTTTTGAATTTAGAATATCAAATATAGCTTAGGGTGAGTTTTTTGTATTTTTCTGAAAAACATCAATTTTTGATGAATAGTGAAACCACTAAGTGGTAGTTAAAAAACTGATTTTTTGTTTAAATGAAACTTTACCACTTCTATGAATTGAATTTTAAAAATCCAACATACATGGCTGTCATTAGTAAGTAAAATGTGGTTCAATGGGATGAAAATAATTTTTGGTGAATAGTAACTTTTAAGTTTTATTAATCGCGATTAAAGGTAATTAGTGTAATTTAAGGTAAAGATAATGTTATAATAATATGAAATGACCTTGAAAAATGTCTTACCCTTATTGAATGAGTCATGTACGACCAAGACAATCCATGGGTCATCTTGGGGACCCCATGGAGCAACTTGGGTAAGAAAATGACATTAATAACTTTTTATTTAAAGTTAAAATAAAAATGTCACAAACATAGATTGTTTTAATAAAAAAAATTACATGAGGTTAAACATGTCATATTTATTACTATAAATAATCATTGGAAAGCTAAAAATATTTCCTACATCATAGTAATTTTTTTATAATTTTTATACATAAAATAAATTAATTTATTTATGACACCATGATGATGCAGTGATTACCTCATTAATGAACGATTTAAATAAAATGAAAATATAAGGTAAAATCTAAGACATACACTTATCAAAAACCTATTGGATGGGTGGATTTCGAACCCTTATCACATTATCCTAGAAATAAATAATTGTGGGACCTTTGATATCCGAAAATCATTTTATAATAAAGTAACTTTTCAAGACTTTCCAAGAGTGCCCCTCCTCCCTCTTATAAAAGGCCCCCACCTCTACCTCATTACCCACCCCTCTCAATCCATTGGCTCGGCCAACCTCTGCTTCTTTTATCTCTCCAAATCTTTCTCTTCATCATAGAAGCCTTCCCTTAGGCAGAATTCTCTTCAAGAAACCCTTTTGGTTCAAACCAAGGGGAGTTACCCGATTTAAAGGAGATTAAAGAAAGATCGAGTCAAGTCGGACACAAGGTAAGGGATTCTACCTCTCTCTTTGATTTTAAGTACTCTCTTTTATGTCATTTATTTTAATCTCATCTTTCTTATGTTGGGGTATGTTATTTTATA
The DNA here is from genome assembly GCA_963277665.1 of Viscum album. Classification (NCBI taxonomy): domain Eukaryota; kingdom Viridiplantae; phylum Streptophyta; class Magnoliopsida; order Santalales; family Viscaceae; genus Viscum; species Viscum album. The sequence goes on from OY728160.1 coordinate 1,559,183,142, forward strand.
TTCCTCTTACTGTACATTTTTTGTTCAAATGATGAGAGACCCTATTTTATTTCATCAATCCATTTTTTTGGAAGTTTTGTTATGCAGCCGAGTTTTCGTAGGGGATTTTTCATCTCACTTTTATTCCAGTGAGATTTATGCTACATTTTCCACTATTTACTTTGAGTGGTGTATATACTTCCCATTATTCTACTCTTTGTGTAATATAATTTCGTTTATGGGTATTTACATCAATTTTGAATAGTCCTTCTTTCATGGGGTGTACGTTTCGAAAGTTACCCAAATCGGTAAGGGAACCTTTCACCATCCTCTTTTTAAAAGACTTATTTTTTATGGGTCTTTTAATTTACATATTGAATTATTGGGATATGTTCTTATATATCCTTATTGATGTAAATATTATGTCCAAGTGATGAGATACCATTTTCTCTCTCATTTTCTAAATTTTAAAGTGACGTCGTCAGGATGTCGAATTTTTGAAAGGGAACTTCTTAACTCAATTTCAATTCTTTGGGTTAAACTTGTACTCCTTGAATATTTGATTCTATGAATATGTGCGAATTAATCTGATTTTCTTACACTTAATATCCACTTATATTTGGTGTATTTATATTTTTCACACATAATTATGTAATTGATTTATCCTTAATCTAAGGATACCGTCTTTGAACAGGACTTCGTCTCAATCTCCTTTCATTGAGGGATATTTTGTTCTAATGCAAGACTTTATTTTATATGCTGTATAAACACCTTTTAATTTTCATTTCATTTAAAGGTAATTTTTTATATGAAGCGTTTTACTAAACAAATAAAAGGAATGTTTCTTTTTACATACGCGGTGACAATTACCTTTTCCACCGCCGCGAGTACTATTTGATCTTTGGCTTCCACAACAAGCCGTAATGTTTTTAAAAGTAAATAAATACCATATACTTTTTAGTTATTTTGGTATTGGAAACGGTTTTGTTAATGGATTTGTTATGTCAATATATTTAAGTTATCTATTGTGATTGAAATATGGAAATGTTTTCTTTCCATTATAACTGTTTTATGTGTTATGATTTTATAATGGTACTTGGACATTTTATGGGTGGTTATATGATAAACTATATGATGGGTGGTGCCATGAATACCAGGATAGGTGGTTACGTTATAACCTCCAATGCATTGGGTATGAAAGTCGGTCGTATGGCTATTCAATGTAGTGATATGTGTGGAAGTCAACAGTATGGTTATTCCATTTAAGTATGTTTATGTCCCAAGTTACCTTTATATTTTATGTGTTCTTTATTTGGGTTTTATGGTAATGTTTTGGTTACAAAGGGTAAGTAGTGTTCTTTTATTCAGTGAAGAGTATTTACTACTTCATAAAGGTGAAAAGTATTACTTTGATAAAGTATTCATGGTTTACTTTTTGTTTTGGAAAAACTAACAGTTTTCCTTCTTTGTGTATCCTTTACTGGGATTTTTATGCTCATCCGAAGTTTTTGAAATGTTTTCCACAGGACTTAAAGATGAATAGGGTCAAGGTTGGGATCAAGGAAAGACATGCTATCTAAAACATTGAACTAGACATGTTTCTTTTTAAGAGTTTTTATTTTATGGAAATTTAGTAGAAGTGTCTACTTTGTAATATTTTGAGATGTAATAGTTATGTCCTAATTCTCTAAAACTCTAAACCTGAAAAGATCCTCTATGTGAGTTATTAATTTAATTCTTGATTATGTAATGTTTTAAGGTCGGGTCCTTATATAATGTGTAGCCTAATGACCCATTAAATGAATCGTAATGACGTGATGACACATCATAACAGAAACGTGGCGACGTGTTTCTCTTATAATCGGTTAATGGGTTGGAGAAATGGAAATAAAAACATGGAACTCATCTGACAAGTCTATGATGAGAATCCTCTCCAACGACAAATAATTAATGTTGGTGAATTGTCAGTGACATCAAAAAACCCTGAAGAATGGGACCTGAGAGCAACGAACACCCATGGAATCCCAATGAACGGATAGCTCCAACAATGAACCTCCTCCAGGTAGTTGTAGCTTGATTTGATTTACTTTTTCTCAATTATTCATTCTCAAATGATGTAAACGGATCGACCCACCAACATGTTGATCCACAGATCACTCGTTCTTGCGGGAGGGTACCTTTTCTTGGGATTTTTCAATCGGGATTAATTATTTGGTTGATATAACTTCAATCCAAAACCTCTCCATATATAAACTCTAATTTGGAGGGCACAGGCCGACATGAACAAGGCCTGAGCCCCTTTTCATGTGCATTCTTCATGGTCGAACCTTCGAAATGGCAGTAAGAAGGTTATAAGGCCTTAGCAGGGAAGGCGGAACCCCATGGAGGCTACAGACATAGATGACACAAATAATGAACCATCGAGGCAGAAACGGTGGTCCGTGGAAGGAGTTGTTGGCGGTGGCCCATGGAGGCGGCCGCTGGATAGTGGCGGCATGCCATGATGCCACGACATGGGTGGTAGTCGAGGCTGGCTTGGGCCACGGTGAGGTAGCAGGAGCTACCAACGCCTAGGCTGGCGGCTAGCTGAGAGGGATCCAGCCCCTCAATCACAGCGGTGGGTGGGCCACGTCATCTGGGATGTGGATATCTTCTACCATTCAATCCAATGACTATGTGTGTGAAAGAAAATGTGGCATGCTTATCCAGCCACGATGCACCGAAACAGATGCCATTAGGTGTTTGGGATGAGGGAGCTCGGCCCACCAATTGCGGGTCGGACTAAGGTGAACAATATGGGCCAGAAAAATAACACTGGACTGCCGAGCATCCTAGGCTGGAAACAAACTGGCTCGTCGGTTGTGGGTGGGCTGGATGGGACCGGGTCACCGGGCGACCCGGCAGGCTGGACCCCCGACTGAACCGGGCTGGGTCCAGCAAGTCCCAATGGGCTTGGCCTGCTGGATAGGATAGACTGGGCCGGCCCATATCCGAACCTGGTTGAGTCAGGTCAGTAAAACTGGGTCGGTTCATGTGGGACCCATGGGTTGGGTTTTTTGGGTCGGTTCAACTGGGCCCATATGCAACCATCCCATGTTTACTAAAACATCAATATCTCTCAAACCGAGCATTTGATTGATGATCCATTTGTGTCGGTGGAACCCTCGCTATGAGAAGGATCTTTTGGAAAACTCTAATAAGGATTTCATGGATGTTAGAATATGAAGAATGTCTTGAGGAGTTATTTATCCTAGAATCAAGCACACTACATGTGGGAACTATATGGATAACTAATATCCGAAGACTTCTAACAAGAGACCATGTTTGGATCAGCTACGATGGCCTAGTGGGAAGCGCTATATATGACTCGGAAGGCCCACGGTGGGGAGAGGCTATGTGTGACCTAAAAGACCCACGATACTCATCGGGAAGGAGTACCTCAGTATGATGGCAAAAGTGTGAAGCGAATGTATGTGACCCTGTAGGCCCGCATTAGGAAGAGGCTGTATGTGACCCAGTATACCCATGGTACTCATCAGGGATGAGTAACACAGCATTCCAAGGCTAGTAGGAAGTGGCTATGTGTGACCCGAAATACACACAATGGGGAGTGGCTCTATGTAACCCAGCATACCCATAGTACTCATCAGGGAGTGGTACCCCAGTAGCTCAAGGTGTTTAGTGATACAACTGATGGTCTTTCTTTCTATATTCTAGATTATACCAGTGTGAGATGACTCTTGGTATACTCACCTTAGTGGTATACTTAGTGTACTTGGTATACTCACCTCTATGGTGTACTTACTGTAACTGGTGTACTCTATTAAGTGGTGTACTTAGTTTACTTGATTACTCTCCTCAGTTGTGTACTTAGTGTAATTAGCGTACTCTCCTCTGTGGTGTAATTTTTGTACATGGTGTACTCTCTTCAGTGGTGTACTGACATTACCATATGTATACTTTTTTATGGTCTTTGCTTTATGTTTTGGGGTCCATACTTGGTACTATGTAACTCACCACAACACTGGAATCTCCCACACATGTTGTGTCTCATGTAGGTGATCAATGCATTGCTGGAGACCTTGTGGGTCCAGGACCAAGTGGTTCTCAGTGAGACAGGACAGACAGAAGCTTCGACGGAGACCTTGGTGGTCCAAGACAAGGTTGTGCTAAGTGGTATGGGAAGGACGGTCAAACTACTATGTTTACAGGTAGCTACCCTTCACCTACCCTTACGGTACAGTCTCAAGAAAACAGATCGGGGCAATTGTACTTTCCTTTATGGTTTTGGGCTTGTATTCTGAACCATTTGTACTTTCCTTTGTGGTTTTGGGCTTGAATTCTGCCCCCTTTGTACTTTTAGTTTGTATTGTACCCTCTGTTGTTTTCCTAGTGACAGTTGTGGTTTACTTCGTATTTACATTCCATGGTTTGAGCTTTGTGCATGTGTATAGGTTTAAAGGGAAATGTCTTCCCTTTTTGCGATATGCCTATTCGGTGCTATTCAACAGCCCTTGGCCTATGGAAGGTGGGCTTGGGGTAGTCACGACACGGGCCCTAGGGGATTTTTCGTGACAAATTGTTATCAAAGGTAGGTTAGTTCTACGAGAAGAACTAAGATTTTTTAAATTTTAATGGGGCGATAGTGTTAAGTGTTTTGAGTTCAGAAATTAGGCCAATGAGTCCAGTGTTGGTGCGGTGGCTGACGTATCCCTGCACCAACACCATGAATTCTAATTTTCGACTTGATACATGATAACATTGGTTTCATGAATCTTGGAGAGTTTTGTGATGGTATTTTTGAGTCACAGTTGGCTCACCAGGTATAATAAATTAATCGTGTTTCATCTTAATTATCTTTCAAGATACCTCCACGTAGACAACCTATTCGGGTTCCAGTGCATGACCCCGAGGTTGGTTTATGGAGTGATGTGGCTTTAGTGCATGGATCGTTGCCTAAGTTGGAACCTTCAGGCAGTGTCCTAGCTTTTCCACCACACATTGGTCAGCAGTTACAATCGACACTACCAATAGAGGATGCACATAGGCTCAGTGCCTTACACAAGTTTCAACAACAGAGACCCCTCATATTATGAGGATATCCCAATACATATGAATCTAAGGGTTGGGTTGAGGTGGTCACCGAGTTTTCCACCTAGTCAGGGAACCATTAAATCAAATTGTAATCCTGACAGTGAGCCTTGTATGAGGCTCATCAAGGTGATTATGGTGTATAGATTACCTGATATTATGATGAGGTGAATTTTCCATGGATAGAGCTTGAGAACCTCCCTCTGATAAGGGGATATTTCCATAAAAGATAAGGTCTATGCATGCCCAAGAGCTTCTACAGATTTGTCAGGAGGACATATCGGTAGTTGAGTATTCATCGAGGCGTACTAACCCTCCCAAGTACAAGATGTGTACTATATATCCAGTGCTTCAGGGCTCAGACTTCCAAACGAGATGTGTTTAGGGACATTAGAGCCATCACTATTCTTCTATGTATTCCTACTTATGCTAGGGTGATAGAGATAACATTTGTGGTTGAAAGTCCTTTGGTTGAGTAGATACTACGAGGGGATGTCAGTAGTGGAAAAGAATGAAACCAGCATCAGTCTCAGATACTTGGATGAGTATGTGGACATCTTTACAGAGGAAATTACAAGACTAAATCCTCATAGAGAGGTAGATTTATGCATTGATTTGTACCTTGGGATGACCCCGATATCTAAACCTGTATATCGGATGGCTCCCCTAGAGATCTTGAAGCTGAGTGTATAGATGGAGGAATTACAGAGGAAGGGGGATGTAAAGACCAGCATTTCACTATGGGCAGCCTCTGTGCAGTTTTCCAAGAAGGCAGACAAAATCTTGAGGCTTTGTTTGGACTTCTGGCACCTGAACTATGTGACATTGAATAACAAGTATCCTCTATCAAGTATTTATGACCTATTCGATCAGTTGGGGGGGAATGGGATGGTTCTCAAAGATGGACCTCAAATCAAGCTATCACTATCTTTGATTGTGAGTTGAGGACATCTCTAAGATGGCTTTTGAGATGTCTCTATAGAAACTATGTGTACTTATTGATGTCATTTAGCATGATGAACGGCCCAATTGTTCTCATGGGACTCATGAATAGGATCTTCTATCCATACCTAGACTAACTTGTAGTGGTCTTTATTGATGACATAGTAGTGTATTCAGCGTTATATGAGGAGAACATGATACACCTAAGGATGGTTCTACACACACTTTGAAGAACCATCTCTATGGTAAGCTCTCCAAGTGTGAGTTCTGGATACAAAAGGTCCACTTCCTAGAACATGTTATCTCAAAAGCTGGAGTTATAGTGGATCCAGAAAATATAGAGGTGGTTCTTGCTTGGGATCCATCCAAGAGTGTTTTTGAGGTGCGGAGTTTCCTTGGGTTGGATAGGTACTATAGGAGGTTTGTACCTGACTTTTCCAGAGTAGAAACACCCATAATGGAATTAAAGAAGAAGGGAAAACCCTTTTTGTGGATATAAATATGCCACCAGAGCTTTCAGCAGCTGAGGTAGAGCTAGATGAGTGCTCCTATCATGAGGCTTCTAGAGGAGGGAACCAATTACATGGTCTTCTGTGATGCATCAGGAAATGTGCTTGGTTGTGTCTTGATGTAGGGAAGAGTTGTGATTTCTTATGTCTCATGATAGTTGAGAACACATGAGTAGAACTATGCAACTCATGATCTTGAGTTGGAAGCGTTAGTCTTCACACTAAAATGTGGTGACACTACCATATGGGCTAATGATTCATTGTTTACTCTGACCATAAGAGTCTCAAGTATATATTTTTTCAAAAGACTATAAATCTAAGACAGTGATGTTTACAACAACCAAAATAGTACATTAATGGGGGTTGTTTAGAGGGGGTTATACACAACCCCCTCTAAATTCATTTTCGGTAACATTAGAGGGGGTTTTATAAAACCCCCTCTAATCATCGAATTTAGAGGGGTTATGAAACCACTCTAAATTCATTTTATATAAAAATTAGAGAGGGATTGTGTACAATCCTCACAAATCATAGAATATAGAGGGGGTTATAAACCACCTCTAATTTCATAAATTATAGGGGGTTTTGAACCCCATCAAAAAAATAACATTGTTTTTTTAATATTCGGTTGGATTTTAGAGGGGGCTAAAAACCCCCCTCTAATATCGTAAATTTGAGGGGGTGGAAAACCCCATCTAATGTCTTAAAATAGAGGGGGGTTAAAACCCTTTCTACTTTCTTAAATTAGAGGGGGTCCAAACCCCTCTAATGCCATTAAATTATAGGTGGTTCAAAACCCACTCTAATGTCTTAAAATAGAGAGGGTTCAAAACCCCCCTGCTTTCTTAAATTAGAGGGGGTCCAAAACCCCCTCTAATATCATTAAATTAGAGGGGGTTCAAAACCTCCTCTAATTTAAATGATTACACGGGGTTGTGAACCCCCATTTTTTAATAAAAAACTTCCATAATATATATATAATTAAAACACAATATACAAATGTATTTACATATATTATATAAACATATTATAAAATAAATTTATTTGATTGTATTTAATTGTATTTATATATATACATAAATATAATTGTATAATATTATGTACATTAACATATATTAATTTGTATAAATTGTATTTCATATAATATTAATTATTTATAATATAAAAGAATAAAAATATTATATAAATACATACATAAATTTAATTTATTTAAAAAATATATCATATAAAAATGCAATCTTGTAGTTTTTATAAATTATATTATTATAATAACAATTATATTTTTCAATATTATTTTTATGATTTTATGTTATATATACTTAATATTATATGAAATACAATTTATAAAAATAACTATATATTAATTTATAAAAATATTATACAATTATATTTATTGAAATACAAATATATTAATGAACATGATAATAAATATATGTATTGAAATACATTATATGAATATTTTTATAAATTGTATTTCATATATTATTAATTATATATTTTTTAAAATTGTATTTCATATAATATTGATTATATATAATATACCTATTAATTATATATAACATAAAATTTTATTTCAAATAACATTGTATAAATATTAGTATAAGATGTATTTCATATAATATCAATTATATATACTATAAATATTTGTATAAATTGTATTTAATATCGTAATAATTATATAATATTATATTATTTATACAAATAAATAAATATATTAATATAAATAATAATAAATATATGTCCTGAAATACATTATATAAATGTATTTTTAAATATCTTATATAAATATATTAAGTAAATACTTATATATATATATATATATTCTTTAAATAAAAATGTATATAGTATATAAATTTTTATTTAAGTATACAAATAATTTACATAAATATATAATATAAATGTAATTAATATAAATTATGTATGATATAAATCATAAAATGAATTTATAGCATTTATAAAACCAGCATATAATTTTTGTAGTTTAAAAACCAGGTGTAATAACAATAATAATATTTAAATATATTTATTTATATGTTATAATTATATTATATGTATCAATATTATATAAATACATAAACAAACACACAAAAATATAAATATATTTATAAATATATCTTTATATATTTAAATATAATTATTTATATATATTATATAAATAAACATGTACATAATATATAAATATGATTTTTATGTATATAAATAAATTATATGAATATGTTTATAAATATATAATTATATGGGTATATACATATAAATATATAGTTTATATAAATATAAATATATGTTATGTAATTAAATGAATTTAAAAATATTATCTAAATATATATTTATTAGAGTAGACAATGATATATATATATATAGATATATAATTATATTTATGCCTATAATAAATAAATAAATAACAGATTGTGATAGTGGTACCTGGGGGTCGCACGCGCACGCAGGCGAGGCTTCGGTCCTAGGTTCAAAACTTTCCAACCCAAAAAATAATTGTAATCAGGATGGGAGACTGGCGGCGGGCATCGGGTATCGCAAGTGAGGGGCGGTACAGATGTGGGGGCATGCGGCAGGACAGGCGAGGCACCGTGTGACATGTGGCAGGACAAGCAAGGTGGTGAATGGGAGGGAGGAGGGGCGAGGCGGTGGGAAATGAAGTGGGTAGCAAGGTGGGGAACGAGAGGTAGGAGGGATGTTGGAACGGGGAACCAGAGGGAGGTGGGGTGGGGAACTAGAGGGAGGAGGGGTGGGTTTGAAAAATAAAAATAAAAAACCGAAGCCTTATGGGACTAAACCTAAGGTAATCACAATTAGGGGTGGTTAAAACCACCCCTAAAAGCAATCCGTTAGAGGGGGTTGTGGTTGTAACTACCTCTAATGAAGGTGTTTTTGGTAAATTTATGTCATCATTTGGGGTCGTTTAAACCCCCTCTAATGTAACCACCGCTAAAGTCACTCTGATTATACAAACACTTCCACAAAACCTCCCCTAATAATAGTGGTCGGGCACATTAGAGGCAGTTACTCATAATCGCCACTAATATCTTTAGAAGGGGTTATAACCCCTTCTAAATTCAATAATAACCCCCTCAGAACTCATCATTTTTTTGAATTGGTTGTCTAGAGTTCCTCCGGGACTATGACTTCGAGATAGTCTATACTTCTGGGAAGGGGAAGGTGGTATTAGATGCCCTGAGTAGAAAATTGAGTTCACAGTTACTGAACGAGGCCTCAGTGCAGTTGTTTTCATGCATCATATATACTTTGTGGATAGATATGAGGCAGATTATCTTTAGTTGATGATGGTTTCCCCTCCACCCTTAAATGATTCAGGGAGGAACAACTCATTTAAATCGACTATGAGTCAGTATGTTCTTAGTTTTCCATGAGGAATACCCCTAATGGACATTTGACAGGTGGGGAGAACATTATCATTTTCCGTGGACGCATCTTTGTACTAGTGGTGTTATGGGGGTATGTTTTGTGGGAGTTGCATACATCCCCTTTATAGGTTCATCCAGGTGAGGTAGAGATGTACCGGGACCTCTGATGCATGTACTAGTGGTTGAGGATGAAGAACGCAGTGCCAGAGTATGTTTCTAGATGTCTCACTCGTGATCAAGTAAAGGTCAGGCACCAGGTTCTAGCTGGTTTGACACAACCCCTCAGGGTACTCGAATGGATGTGGTATGGAATATCGATCGACTTCATGATGGTTTTACCACATATTTCCAAGAGACACAATACCATATGGGTTATAATTGAATGACTCACCGAGTTATCCTACTTCCTAACTACCCAGGAGTATAGTTTAGTAGAGGTATCAGGATCCCTCTATCTGCTAGATATTTGATGATGAGGAGACTTTTGCGGATTTTCTAGTATAAATCTATGATCGATATGGGATTATACTTCATGGATGGTTGATTCTTCTAGTCCATATTTGTTGGTATCACAGGAATCACCAGGAGATCACATAGGAGTGGGAGGCTCAGATTCGTGCCAAGTAACCCCTTTTGTTTGATTATCCATTTTTTTGTCTTACGAGTACAAAAATCTCTAAAGGGGAGAGTAATGTAATAGCATTTCATTCCATGATTTTTTTAAATTAAATGGTACTATTTCGAGACCATGTGTGGAGTCAGTGTGCAATTCTGAGGCTCGGAGTGCCTGGAATGATCCGTCGAAAAATTCTATGTTTTAAATAGCGCAAATCAGCAGTTTTCCTAAAAAAGTGGAATAACTCTTAAAAAGGTACCTAGAATAGAAATCTGAGGGTACCATTGCATTCAAGATGGTGGATTGACCCTAGGAATGACTTAAGTTTTTTTGTCATAGGCCTCAAGTGAGAAACCGGAAAATGGAATAACAATAAATAAAACATTTGAATAAAATTAATTTATTTTTCAAATGCTTATAAATCATGAACGGTGACTCATATTGAAAATTTGAGCCCATATTTGATCTTGTGAGGGTATGCTTTCCTTAGTAAAAGCCTAATATTGGTTTTCCTAGGTCAACATTGGAATGCATCTTTTGATTGTCAATAAAATAATTGAATTAAGTTTTTTTATTTTCAAATCCTTATAACTCCTAAAATGTAACTTGTATTGGAATTATGAGAGTACTGTTGATCTCATGAGGGAGTTTTTCCCTTAGCCGGAGCTTAAACTCAACCAGTTCGGGTTAAGGGTGAGTATTAGTTTTTGAAGTTTTTTTAAGTTCATTTAAATAAATATGTGATAGGGTTTTGCTAATGCTTAAAATGTTTCCTGGATCAAAAATACATGGGCACCTTTGATCTCAAAATTTCGGGATTCTCCTAGAAAGAATTTAACTTTGACCAGTAAGGGCCAACTAGAAAAGTTAGTTTTCAGACTTTTCGAGAGAAATATAAAAATAACATAAAAAGTTTTTTTTGTTTCCTTCATTGTTGAGCAGTGACACATCTGCACAGCAACATGGAGATGATGAAACGATGAGTATCATTAAATAGATCCATTTAATGGATCATAATGTGCAGTGTAACAACCAATTAAATGAATCATAACAGATACATTGTTTCCTAAATGTAACAGCGTAACGACTTGATGATGCATCGTATCAGAAATGTTGCGGCGTGAAGATGTAGGATAACAGAAACTTCATGACGTGTTTTTCTTTTAATGGGTTAATGTGTTGGATAGATGGGGATAAAAATTTGGAACTAATATGACGAATATATGATGATAACCCTCTCCAATGATGAACGAAGAATGCTGAAAAATCTCCAGTGACATTGATGCACCCCAAAGAACTGGATCAGAAAGTGATGAATGCCAACAAAATCCCTGTGAATGGGTCGATCAAACGACAAACCTCCTCTAAGTAGGGGTTTCTTGACTTGATTTTCTTTTTCTTTGTTCTTAATTTTCAAACGATGAACATGGATCAACCCACAAACATTTTGATCTGTGGATCTCTCATTTTTGCGAGAGGGTGACTTTTCTTAGGATTTTTGCATCAGTATTAATTATTTGGTTGGCATGACTTCAATCCCAAACCTCCCCATATTTAAACTCTACTGTGGAGGGTGTGGGCTGACATAAACATGGAATGAACCCCTTTACCTTTTGAGTTATTTTTGGTTGAACATTAGAAATAGTGGTAAGAAGGTTCTGAGGCCTTAGAAGGAAAGGAATCACCCCATGGAAGCCATAGGCATAGACAGAATGAAGAACAGACAACCGGAGCGGACCCGGTGGTCCGTGGAAGGCGTTGTTGGTGTTCCAGCACTGGTGGGGGCCTACGGTCATCTCAAGACACAGTGAGGTAGTAGGAGCCGCCAGTGCTCTGGCTGAAAGTTTGCGAATAGGGATACAACCCCTCTGCCACATCGGTGGGCGGTTCGCGCCATGCAAGCTGCATCAGTGGGTGGCCCGCGCCATACGGGTTGTGGCTCTTGGCTGGAATTTGGTCCAGAGACTGTGTTTGAGAAAAAAAATGGTCTTATTATCCAGTCACGGTGTTCCAAAATGGATTACATTAGGAATTCAGGCTAAGGGAGGTTGTCCCACTTCTGTGGTTCGTGCCGGTGAAATAACACTAGGCTGCCAAGTGGCCCGGGCTGGGAACAGACCGGCCCGCCGGTTGCAGGCTGGACCGGATGCAACCGGGTCACAGGGCGACTCGACAGGTTGGACCCCTATCCGAACTATGTTTTTTCTGGTTAGTATAACTAGGTCAGGTCATGTAGGACCTACATGTTGGGTTGGTCGGGTCGGTCTGACCGGGTCAGACCGGGCCTAGACGCAACCAGCCCCTATTTACTAAAATGCCAATATCTCTCAAACTGGGCATCTGATTAAAGATCTGTTTGCGGAGTTGAAACCCTCACTATGAGGAGGATCTTTGGGAGAACTCTAATAAAGATTTAATGGATGTTAAAATACAACTAATTTCTTGAGGAGCAGTTTCTTCTGGAATCAATACCACTATGTGCGGGAACATTGCGGCAGACTAAGACCCGAAGACTACTGAGAAGAGAACCTATGTGGATCATCAACGATGGACCAGTTGGAAGTAGCTTTATGTGACCCAGCAGGTCCATGGTGGGGAGCGGCTCTGTGTGACCCGGAAGACCGACAATAGTCATCAGGGATAAGTACCTCAGAACAATGGCCAAATTGTAAAGCAGCTTTGTGTGACCCAGTTGGCCCACAGTGGGGAGTAGCTCTCTATGACCCAAAATACTCATAGTACTCATTAGTTATGAGTACCATAGTAGTCAAAGGTTAGTGGGAAGTGGCTCTATGTGACCCAGCAGGCCAATAGTGGGGAGCGGCTCTATGTGACCCAGTATACCCAAGGTACTCATCAGGGAGGAGTACCCCAGTAGCCCAAGGTGTTCAGTGATATGATTAATTGTCTTACTTTATATACACTATATTATACCTTCGTGGCATGAATCTTGTTGTACTCGCTTCAATGGTTGACTTAGTGTACTTGGTGTACTCTCCTTAGTGGTTCACTTAGTGTACATGGTGTACTCTCCTTAGTGGTGTACTTAGTGTACTTCGCATACTCGCTTCAGTGGTATACATAGTCTACTTGGTGTAATCTCCTCAGTGGTGTACTGATAGTAACTTGTGTATACATTCTTTTGTGGTCATTAATTTGTGGTTTGGGGTCCCTATCGAGTACTGTGTTAATCAACCCTACATGGGCTTCGCCCGCATGTTTCTTGTCCCGTGGAGGTGATCGACACTTCGATAGAGACCTTGGTGGTCTAGGACTAAGTGGTGCTCAGTGATACGGGACTGAAGGACGCTTTGATGGGGACCTTGGTGGTCTGAGACCAGGTGGTGCTCAGTGAGAAAGGATGGATGGGTGTAATACTATGGCTATAGGAATCTACCCTTCACCTGCCCTTTAGGTAGGGTCTTGAGTGGATAGATCGGGGCAATTTCACTTTCCTTTGTGGTTTTGGGCTTTTATTCTTGCCCCTTTGCACTTTTAGTTTATACTATACTCTCTATAGTAGTCTCAGTGACAGTTTTGGTTTACTTTGTGTTTACATTACTCAGTTTGAGCTTTGTGTGTGTGTATGGGGTTAAAGGAAAATGCCTTAACTTTTTGGGATATCCCTTTTAAGTGCTAGTTGTCATCCTGTGGCCTATGCAAGGAAGGCTTGGGGTAGTCAAGGTATGGGCCCTAGGGTACAGGTCATGAAAAATTATGAAGTTTGATGCAAGAAAATTCTCATGTTAAACAAGATACAAATATTAAAATTCATATTTGTTCAATAGACCTTCATGTAGATAAACTGAGTGAGACATCTCCCAAGGTAGTGAGCTAGGGGGAGTCCACAGAAGTGATATAAAGGAAGTAGTGATCTATCCCTAAACCCTTAGGCAGTGTTCCTAGAACTGAATGATTGTGCCCGAACCTTTGTAATCCATTACTAGTGAAGATTTATGGAATTAGGTACAACTAGAAACTTGTCGGTGTCTGCTCCTTAGACGCAGCCCTTAGTGGTGAACCGAGTAAAAGTCTTGTGTTATGCTTCTACATATGAAGGTTTTAATTACTACACATATCAATCATACTAGTTTAAACAAGTTCCTACAAATGTTGGAACATGATCCTGTAATGAAGAGAAAAATTTGACACCCTGATTCACCCCCCCCCCACCTCAGGGTGGTCTAGGGTCCTTCAGGAGGGGTGAGGTATGAGTGTTTTATTTTATTTTATTTTAATTTAACTTAAAAAAATTGTTTAAAACACACACACTTCATGGTTTAAGACACATTATTTGAAAAACTATGCACCAACCATGTGGCAACCCCTGATTAAGAAACCCCCCTCACACAGTTTTTCCTCCATGATTAGCCTAACAAAGCACAGACAATGAGATGAATAGTGTCACTATACTGCCTCAAAACATCAACCGTGTGGGCAAGGTGAATGGTTTGGAAAAAAATTTATATCTCGTCCAAAATTACTTTACCTCAACATCAAAAGGATTCATGGTTTCCTGTTGTTGGCCGCACGGTTTCAGAAAAACCACGCACCCTCTACAAGTCCTTAGAATGTTGGTTTTCCAGGTTTGATGCTCCTAAAACTCCTCAGGACACCTAGGAAACGTTTTTTTCCTTCACCCATGTCCAAAAACAACACATATAAGTGTTCCAATCATCATTTATTCATTCCAAATCTTGAATTTAAATTCCACCCATCTGGAAAATGAAAAAGATCAAAAACCTTTGCATTTTCATCTGGTTTAAAATATGTATCATTACAGTTTACAAATTTTCATTTTAAATTAATAAATAAATTGTGTATTGATCCTATCATTTATTCCCATTCAATATTCCTCATAAAAATATTCCATATTTGATCAACATTGCTTCATGATGTTTATACCTAAAACATATATTCAATGGCATCCCATATAATATCATTAATTTGAATATTGATCTATAAAAATATCAAATTTTAAAAAGTCATTATTTTTTTTAATACTTTTGGAATATTATATTTTTAACAAGAAAATTTAATATCTTATAAAAATAACATCTTATGAAATATATCTTACATGTATCACTTCTAACATCGATATCTTTCACATTTCACATCATATGTTCTCTCCAATCTTATTAGATTTTCCTATCGTATGAAGTGGCATTTCATACAAAATTTTTCTATCTTACCAATCCAACCATTCATATGAGATTAATTATTATGATATTATCTTCTCATATTATATTTTTAGAAGTTCTAAAATTAGGGAATCTTATGTGATCCACATATCATTTGAAGCACCTAGTATTGCCAAAAACTAGGATCTATTATATTGTTATCCTCCCTTACAATAATATTATTTGTATCATTAATGTTTCTTATGAGACTTTATCTTATAATTTTTCTTTCTATCATTTTAAATACAATATCATATGAAATTGAAAACATGCCATACATTTATTATATATGACTTTTAAATTTTTGAACTCTAGATCTATAATTCTTAAAATTAATTAATTGATTCTTTTAAAGAAACTCAAGGCATTCTTATAAACTTAAAATCACCTCATTTTAATATAAAATAATTATAGGGATTTTTAAAATTATTCCAAACTCCTTATAACTTTTTCTAATATGTGACAACATATTAAATACTCATTTCATAGTATTTCGTTATATTTATGTACCCTATCATTCTATAATCTCTTCAACCATCCCAAATCATCATAAAAGAGTTACTTAAAATTGCTTAAGAAAATACTCATGATAGGTACCTCCAGAATGGCTCCATCATACTTTTTCTCTTAAAAATTTCATCCATAAGTCCTTGGATGGGGTTTGATGGTGTTAGAAAACTTTTCTTGCTTTGAATAATATCCCTTCATGTTGTTTCCATAACAAAATCCTCCTCAACTTCTCTACTTTCATTAAAGTTCAACATGACTGATCTCTTTCTATAATGAAGTTAGTTTTTGTATAAGTACATCATTTAAATATAATGTTCAATAATTTGGGAATATTTTTTTCTAATGATTCAAACATATTTAGCGGTTTATTAAAAATTATAGATTACAAGTGTTTACCTTTATAGATTCAGTTATAGATAACGTATCCTAAATTTGAATTGTACTACGGATGTAGATTCCACACTTGGATATCCCTAATACTACTTATGTTATTTTGATATATATGTATAGGGTAGTGTGACTTGTAATTTATTCTATGTATAATAAAATAACTATATTATAATTTCTAGGTTATTAGGATACCAACAAAGACATTATCTTGTGGGACTGTCTATGTTCTGTTACACATAAAATATTATCCTAGGATTGAGGCATTTTATATAGATACCCCCAATGATATTTGATATTGAAATGTTACAATAGGTTAAAATAAATTTTCTGATGTCGAGGAAGGTATATTCCATTTATTTAAATAGATAAAAATTAATTTAGATAATGATAGATTCATTTGATAGTTAAAATATAATAATATGACAATATCTTTTGGATGCAGTGGTGTGGTTAATATTTGATATATTTGTTTTGTTAATTATACAACCTTTGATTATTTGAGTGATCAAAAACATTATTTGTAATGCCCCGACCCTAGTTACCTAGTGTCAGTGCATTGTTACATAAAATTAGCATGATCATAAGGAAATCATGTCTTGAATGACCGATCAGTTTAGTATTATTAGAAACAAGATTCATACATAAGGTCAACTTTACAACTTGAAAATAAATACAACACGAATTTATTCCATTGGAGACATCCAAGCCTCTTAGATAATGCCTTCAAGTCACTCATAACTAACTTCTTTATATCCTGGGAAAATGAAACATACGAAAGGGGTGATCTCAAATGCTCAGTAAAGTTATGAAATACAGTGGAAGATAACATAAATATTAAGCATGGTGAATAATTGAAACCTCATGCCTTTACCAATAATAAACATGAATAATTGTATGGCAGGAATATGAGTTGAGTAATTAATGCCATAATAAAAAATAATCATGGGTATTCTACTAGTCGAATGACCACATGAACCATCAATATTGTTTTCATAATGAGGGAATGTACAATGCCGGACATTCTGAAACATTTTTTCATGGCCTCAGCCAAGATGTCTAAAAATGATTAAGGCCTCGGACAAAACCATATATCAAATTGGAAAAGGACTCGGCCAATTCCATGTCTAGTTGTCTTATGAGACCTACCGATGCATCAAGGAGCTATAGCGGGCTCCACCCTTCACTTACTAAGTCCAATACATTCCTCATATGAAAAGGTTGAAATATAACATAAACATTCATATTAAAACTAGCATACGAAATGTCAATAATTTAACCATAAACCATGAATGGTATAAAAATAAAACATCCACAGTCAAACATATCACAAATACTTCAATACAATATGGAACATTTTTATCACAATGAATCGAATTCAAACAAGTATAAAATCCATCAAAGTATGTTGACATAGATGAAATCAAAACTATTTGAGAGAAATATCTATTTCTTTATTGTTATAGTAATTTAAAGTTACATAATTATAAATGAAATCATTCATTTTTAAAATATTCTTATAATCTTTTAAGGGAAGATTTAATGATGTTATAATGGCAGAGAATAACTGCACTCACCGTATAAGATAAAAAACATTCTTACTTTAATTTTGTCGAAAAGGTCTTAGAGTACCTTGTTTGGAAAACGACTGAAAGATTCCTTTCAAAACAAATAAGTTCAAATAATGGTATAAATGAATTTGAATAATTTTCTAGTAAATAGTACAAGTGTTTTGGAAAACATTTTTACGAAACATGGATGTGGATGATAAAGAGGTCTCAGTAGATACTTATGTAAAAACAACCTCGGATAATAAAGAGATTGTATAATTAACCCTTATCTTGTACTTTTCCTTGGTTGAGTGTAGGTTAAACACATGTATAATGGTGAAATAATTTTTATTAAATTATAAAATAATCATATACATTATTATGATATCATATATGATCTTTTAACATTTATTTGTTAATAATATCTTAGTATTATCATTGTTTTGGATGTTAATGGATTCATTTTCCTTTATATTCTTTGTTATGTGAGTAGTATTTTTTATGTATGGGATACATATTACTGATATACAGAATTATATCAAGTATTTAAACATTATTTTTAATCATATAATGAAAATTAGTCTTGAATGGATATGATGGATAACGAATCTCACCGCGTTCGTGGAGACGGTAATCCGTACACACGCACAAGCGACAATATCATTCTTTTGATATTAAAATAATATATAATAAGATTTTATATCATATATACAGAATCATTATCATGTTATATTTATTATTTATATCAATTAAACATCATTATTTTACCCATCCAAATAATAATTTATTGAATAACAATTACACCATGACGTGGAGACGGTAAGCCGTACGTACGCACGTTTGGTGACATGTCATTAAAAAGATGGATAGAATAATTAATATGGTTGTACCATATTTATAATAACATCACATTATATAGAAGATAATGAATTTATTATTTTAGAATGGAAGCAACAAAGAAAGAGGAAGTGGAAGAAGAAAGGAACTTGAAAGAGGTGATGAAATATTTACCTCTTCTTCGGGTTCTTCCTTTTGATTTGATCAAAATGGATCCTTAGGTTGGTTTTATGACCAATGTAAGGCCTTTAGTATGCAAGTAGGATAGTTTTGAGGGTATTTGGGTAGGGTTTGGGTGAGCCAAAAGGCTTTGAAGATGTGAATTTGAGGGAAGGGGTAGTGCCCTTTTATAAGAGGGGTGAGGGGCACCTTAGGAAAATCTAGAAATATTATTTTATAATAAAATACTTTTCGGTTTATAAAGAATAAAAAATGAATTATTTAAAAGGATAATGTGGGGATGGGTCCAAAACCACTCAACCAATAGGTTTTCTACAGGTCTGGGTCACTATATTAACTTTATCTTTTAGATTTAACTCTTAGTTAAATAGTTTGACATTTACCATGTCCCTTTGTATTTTTATATTATATGGTTAATAAAATTACCATAAATTTCCAAGATAACCCCAAGTGGATCATTAATTATACACCAATAATTATATAAGTCATTTGGACAAACCTTATATTTTTAGGAACATTATATCAATTAATAATATAATATTTGTTTTAAAAAACTCATTTATGTCAATTTTGACACTATTTAATAATTGATTTTTGTTAAAGTCCTAAAAATTTGATTAATTTTAAATAAATTCATTTAATCAATCCTAAAATGTCATATTAACCTATAAAATTAGTGTATAGCATCAAAACTTTCAAATTATATTTATTTTAACATTTACAATACCATTTCTTTGATTCTTTCATTAATAAGGAAAATAATGCATCATCATTGTGTCATAAATAAATTTAATTATTAAATGTCTAAAAATTATAAAAAAATTTAATTATGTAAGAAATAATTTTATCTCTCTAATTAATATTTATATTTTAATAGATAACATGTATAACCCTATGTAAAAATTGTCTTACTAAAAGATATATGCTTATGTCATTTATGTATTTATTTTAACTTAATTAATATAAAGTGTCATTATCACTTACAAGTGGATCCATGGAGTCCCAAAATCGACCCAAAGATGCCCATGATCGGAAATGTATCATTAAATAGGATTAGAAAGCATTTTAGGGTAATTTATTATTATTATTATATTATTTTTTAACCTTATTTTCTGGATTTACCCCTTTAACCATAGTAAATAAAATATTTACCGAAGTAATTATTCAAAATGTCTAAAAATAAAAGATACCTATTTACATAATTTTGACGTCATGATTCCAAATATGGAATCCATTTTTCTAAATTCAAAACACATAAGTGGTAGAAATTAATAAAAAATTGATTCTTGTTTTCAAAACAAAAAAGTGTTTTTATGAAATAATAACTATCAAAAGATTGACACTTGTTTATGTCAAATTTAAATGTGAAATTACATATAATGACCTAAATTATATTAAAAGATAAAAATATAATATAATTATACTTCCAAACCATTCAAATTCATAATTTATCACTATTAATTATTTTTGATTAAAAAAGTTGATTTAAATTAAAATTTAGTAATTTTCACTATTCATCATAATATGAAAATTATCAGAAAGGTACCAAAAATTCACGCTAAGCTAATTTCAATATTTCAAATCAAAAAATGAAGTCCATTTTGAATTTTAAAATGTATAAAATTCCAAAAAGTGGGTATTATTATTCATCACGTCAAGTTTGATTGGTTGTGGTGTGTTAGAACACGAAGTTGCGTACAACACACGCTATTGTGTTATTCACAGAGAAGCGTATTGTGGAAGCTTGGGGTGTTACATTCTCCCCTCCTTAAAATAATTTCATACTCAAAATTTCTAGAGTATTAATGTGTAAAAATACTCAGGTGGTTCTTCATAATAAGTTCCTCGAGTTCCCACGTTTCCTCTTCCATCTTATGGTTTCTCCATAGAACTTTTACCAGACGAGTCGTCTGGTTTCTCAACACTTGTTCTCTTTTATCAAGAATCCTGATAGGATCTTCGCAATAAGACAGATCGGGTTCCAGTTCTAATTCCTCATAGCTGAGTACATTCCTTGGGTCAGGTATGTATTTTCTCAATAGTGATATATGGAATACATCATGAACTTTGGAGAGACTTGGCATCATTGCCAAAAGGTAAGCTACAACCCCAATTCATTCCAGAATTTTGATTGGTCTGATGTACTTAGGACTCAATTTTACCTTCTTATTGAAATGTATAACACCCCTCCCTGGAGATACATTCATGAAAACATGATCTCCAACCTAAAATTACAAATCCTTCCTTTGGTTGTCAGCATAGCTCTTCTGCCTACTTTGAGACGCCTTGATGTGGTTTTGGATTACCTTCACATTTTTCATCGTTTCCTCCACAAGTTCTATGACTACAAGTTTTCTTTCACCAATATCATCCCAATAGGTTGGTGTGTGACATCTCTCTTTGTATAACGCGTCATATGGTGCCATCTGAATACTTGAATGGAAGCTATTTTTATAGGAAAATTCTACCAAAGGTAAATATTTATCCCACATACATTGAAAGTCAAGTGATCATGATCTCAACATGTCTTCTAACATTTGAATAGACTGTTCTGATTGTCCATCAGTTTGAGGGTGGTAGGCAGTGCTCAAATGAAGTTCAGTATCCAGGGCTTTCTGAAGACTTTTCCAGAATCTTAATGTAAAATGGGGATCATGATCATAAATAATCGATAGTGGTACTCCATGAAGTCTTACAACTTAGTTAATATAAAGTCTTTCTAAACATTCAAGTGGTAAATCATTCTTTAAAGCAATAAAATGTGCTGACTTTGTAAGATGATCAAAAATTACCCATATTGCATCGTTCCTTCTATGAGTCTTTGTTAGTCCCATGACAAAGTCCATCATAATGTTATCCCATTTCCACTCAGGTATGGGAAGATGTTTCATGACTCCTCCAGGTTGTTGCCTTCCATCTTTCACTTGTTGAAAAACCATACATCTTAACACAAAATCAGCAATCTCCCTCTTCATGTTGTCCCACCAAAAATGTTCCTTCAAAACTCTATACATTTTGGTGCTCCCAGGGAGTATAGAGAAATTGGAACTATGAGCATCATCCAAAAATTCCCTTTTAGATCAGGTATAACGGGAACACAAAGTCTCTTCCCAAATTTCAAAATTCCACCTTCAAATACGGAGTCACTCAATCTCCCTTCATTCACAGCTTTAATCTTCTTTTGAAACTCCTCATCATCAACTTGATAACTTTTTATCCTTTCTAGTAAATATGGTTTGGCAACCATTTGAAAAAGTATTAATGTTTCACCTTCCATGGTGATTCCCATATCCACCTTTATTAGATTCATGAAAATAGGATCCCATTCAACTCTCATCTTGTTCAAAACTAATTGATCCATTCTTCTCAAAGCATCTGCCACCTTATTTTCCTTCACCGGGTGGTAGTGTATCATTAAATAATAATCCTTGATTAGTTCAAGTCATCGTCTTTACCTCATATTGAGTTCTTTCTGTGAGAAAATACACTTCAAACTCTTGTGATCGGTATATATCTCACATTTTTTACCATAGAGATAATGTCTCCATATCTTCAAAGCAAAGATTATAGCTGCTAACTCAATATCATGAGAAGGATAGTTTTTATCATGAATTTTAACCTGTCATGATGCATATGCAATAACTCTATCATTCTGCATAAGGACACAACCAAGTCCTTTCATCGATGCATCGCTATAAATAACAAACCCATCATTCTCCGATGGTAGAGTCAAGATAAGAGTATTGAATAATCTTCTCTTCAATTATTCAAAACATTATTCACACTCTTTTGTCCAAATAATTTTAACCCCTTTACGTGTGAGCTTGGTTAATGGGTTAGCCAAATGGGCAAAATTATACACGAAACTCAGATAATAACCTGCTAAACCAATAAAATTGTGTACCTCAGTTATACTCTTTGGTGTTGGCCATTCATGGATTGCCTTGGTCTTAGAAGGATCAACAGAGCTTCCATCCTTGGAGACAATATGTCCATGAAAAGAAATCTCCTAAATCCAGAATTCACACTTGCTAAACTTCCCATATAATTCTTGTCTTCTCAGAGTCTTCAGGATCATGCGCAAGTGATTTTCATGATCTTCATAGCTTTTGGAGTATACCAAGATATCATAAATAAATACCACTGCAAAGTCATAAAGATATTCCTTGAAAACCCTTTTCATTAGATCCATGAAGATAGAGGGTGCATTAGTCAACCCAAAAGGCATTACTGTAAACTTGTAATGCCCGTACCTGGTTCGAAATGCTATTTTCAGAATGTATTCCTCTTCACACACAACTGATGATTTCCATATCGAAGTTCAATCTTTAAAAAGTATTGATATCCATGAATTTGTTCAAATAAATCATCAATGTGAGGTAGGGTATACTTGTTCTTTACTGTTATAGCATTGATCTCCATGTAGTCAATGCACAACCTCATAGATTCATCTTTCTTCTTAACAAAAAAGATAGGGGATCCCCATGGAGAAACACTAGGGTAAATAAATCCATTATTACTCAATTCCTCTAGTTGTTTATTTAGTTCCACTAATTCCATAGTGGTCATTATATAAGGGGTCTTTTATATGGGCCTTTATCCAGCAATTAAATCAATGGAAAACTCACTTTCTCATTCTAGAGGATGTCCAAGTATATCCTCTAGAAACACATCAACATATTCTTCCACAATAGGTACATCCTCTATTTGAACATTCCTTTCCTCACCCACAGTTATTTCATTCTCTTCCTCCCCAATAATTTAATTCAGTTGACCTATTGTGGGTGGATCTAGATAATAATTAGGTGGTGAAATTTTTGCTCTAAAGATAAGGTACTCGTTATCATTATCAAAAATTGTAACCTCCTTCTTCTTACAATCAATTTTCACATCATTTTCTAAAATACAATCCATATCAAGGATTATATCAAATTAAATCATGGGTATGGCGATGAGATTAGCAGATAAAGAACATTTATATTCTCTAATGGGAACTGATTCAGAAAATTGTATAGCAATGATACTTCCCTTGGGAGTTTTAACTGACAACTCCCTTGTTAAATCAAAATGGAAATATCTAATTTTCATAGAAAACTGGGAAGATATGAAACAATTCAATGATCCAGAATCAAATAAAGCATTGGATAATCTTGAGGAAACCATTAAATTACCTGCCACTATGTTTTTCGAGGCTTCAACCTCAGCAGTAGTGGTCGCATAAGCTTGGCCTTGATCCATTGTCCACTTCTGAGGTAAGTTTCCCTAATTCTTAGGGCATTTATTTTCATAATTTTCCATCTCCCTACAATTGTATCATTGAAAATTGGTAGCATATTTCTTTCCCTTACAATCACCAGTAAGATGGCATTTCTATCCACATTTTTTGCATACTCCTTCTCCTTTTAGACAGGCACCAACGTGCTTCCTTCCACAATTATCACAACGTATAAATTCAATTCTTCCCTTCTTCCTTGTTTCCTCATTTCCTTTCCCATAGTGTTCAGAAGATCTCTTCTTCTCTTTCTTTTCTTCAAAGTCATAAGACTTAGAAAATTCCTTTTATGTATTGATGACACATGAGACAATATCTTCGTATGATGAGAAGGATTGTGATACTAATTCTCGACAGAGAAATGGTTTTAACCCATCAATGAAATGGTCAATCTTACTTCTTGGGTTACGTATATAATCTGCATCATGCCTTGCTAACCATGTAAAGTTATCTTCATACGTTACAACATTATCACCCTCCCTTTGCCTCAAACTTAGAAATTATCTTTCCATATCCGCTCGATGGTCATGAGGAAAGTATTTTTCTATGAAAATTTATTTAAACTCTCTCCATTAAATATTTGATACTTCATAATCTTCCTTTGTGTTTTGAATCAATGACCACCATTGATCAGTATCTCCAGTGAGGTGGTAGACTTCCATGACAACTTTTTCCCTTTCACTACTCTCCAATCCATAGAATATTTTATCTAGGGAATTTATCCATTTCTCAAATACTAATGGATTTGTACCCCCATAGAATTTTGATGGTTGTTTCTTCATGAAGCGGTCTAACATTTATCTTCCGCATTGTTGATCAGGGTGCTCCGTATGGGTAAGGTTATTATTCATAACCTGTGTGAGTTGTCCCAGTATGGTGATAAGTTTATAAACACCAGTTGTATCACCAACTCCACTATAATTATCTTGAGCAGGAGGTAAATACCTACATGGAGTGTGTGAATTGATACAGTTTCCATTCCTTCCACTAGGTTCCATTTGTAAACAATGGAATACACTAAATTAGTTTATGAATCGAAATACATAAATCCAAACTTGTAAAACACTTATCTTAAATTGAACAGTTTCTGGATATAATCCATAATCATAAAAATATTTTCTTTGAGGAAGTATATACTCAGAAACCATTCATAATGGTTTATAAATAAAATGATAATTATCTTAATCATATCCCCTGGGAGTTTTGTAATGAAGATTGCAACAAGTCCCTTTGTCGTGAACCAGTTCCCGTTCGAGTCTAGTTCAAAGCGGTGTTTTTGGGTTTTACCCCAAGGTACATATGTGCCAGAGCCGCCTCTACCTGCTCTTATCTGGATAGAGATTTATTTCTTGGAAAACTCACAAAATCTCTACAAAAAGAAAATTCTATGACGTTATTCTATACTAATCCTCAAATACTATTTTTGCACTATGTGCTCTAATCAGAGTTTATCTAAATCTAATTTCCAAGGATTGTACTAAACTTCCTCTAATACCAACTGTAACTCCCCAACCCTAGTTATCCAGAGTCGGTGCATTATTACATAACATTAGAATGATCACAAGAAAATCATGTCTCAAAAGACCGGTCAGTTTTGTATTATTGGAAACAAGATTCATACATAAGTTCAACTTTACAACCTGAAAATAAATACAACGCGAATTTATTCCATCGGAAACATCCAAGACTCTTAGATAATGCCTATAAGTCACTCATAACTAACTTCTTCATATCCTAGGAAAACGAAGCATACAAAATGGGTGATCTCAAATTCTCAGTAAGGGTAAGAAATATAGCAGAAGATAACATAAATATTAATCATGGTGAATAATTGAAACCTCAAGCCTTTACGAGTAATAAACATGAATACTTTTATTGCAGGAATACGAGCTGAGTAAATAATTCCATAATAAAACATAATGATGGGTATTCAACTAGTTTAATGACCACATGAACCATCAGTATTATTTTCATAATGAGGGAATGTATAATTCCAGACATTTTGAAACATTTTTTCAAGGCCTCGGCCAAGACGTCTAAAAATCATTAAGGCCTCAGACAGAACTATATATCAAATTTGGAAAGGCCTCACCCAATTCCATGTCTAGTTGTCTCATGAGACCTACTAATGCATCTAGGAGCTATAGCGGGCTCCAACCATCACTTACTAAGTCCAATACATTCCTCATATGAAAATGTTGAAATATAACATAAACATTCATATTAGAATTAGCATATGAATGTCAATAATTTAACCATAGACCATGAATGGTATAAAAATAATACATACATAGTCAAACATATCACAAAATATTCAATACAATATGGAATATTTTTATCATAATGAATTGACTTCAAACAAGTATAAAATCCATCAAAGTATGTTGACATAGAAGAAATCGAAACTTTTTGAGAAATAACCCTTTATTTTTTTTTGAACTAATTTAAAGTTGCATAAATATAAATGAAAAAAATTATTTTGAAAATATTCTTCTAAGCCTGAAAGGGAATCTTTGACGATGTTATAATGAAAAATAATAATTGCACTCACCGTATAAGTTAAAAAAAAGTCTTACCTTAATTTTGTTGAAAAGGTTGTAAAGTACCTTATTTGGAAAACGACCGAAAGATTCCTTTCAAAACATATAAGTTCAAATTATGGAATAAATGACTTTAACTCATTTTCTAGTAAATAGTACAAATGTTTTGAAATACATTTTTAAGAAACATGGATGTGGATGATAAAGAGGATCCAGTAGATACTTACGTAAAAACAACATCAGATAATAAAGATATTGTAGAATTAACCCTTACCTTGTAATTTTCCATGGTTGAGGTTATGTTAACCTCTTGTATAATGGTGAAATAATTATTATTAAATTATAAAAGAATCATATACATTATTATGATATCATATATGATCTTTTAACATTTCTTTTTTAATAATATCTTAGTATTATCGTTGTGTTGGGTGTTAAAGGATTCGTTTTCTGTTATATTATTTGTTATTTGTGGTTTATTTATTATGAATGGGATGCATCTTATTCATATCCAAAATTATATCAAGTATTTAAACATTATTTTTAATAATCTAATAAAAATTAGTCTTTAATGGATATGATGGGGAACGAATCTCATCGCGTTCGTGGAGACGGTAATCCGTACGTACGCACGAGTGATAATAACATTATTTTGATATTAAAATAATATATAATTGGATTTTATATCATATATACAGAATAATTATCATGTTATATTTATTATTTATATCAATTAAACATCATTATTATACCCATCCAAATAAAAATGTATTGAATAACAATTACACCATGACGTGGACACAGTAAGCCATACGTACGCATGTATGGTGACATGTCATTCAAAAGATG
The DNA here is from genome assembly GCA_963277665.1 of Viscum album. Classification (NCBI taxonomy): domain Eukaryota; kingdom Viridiplantae; phylum Streptophyta; class Magnoliopsida; order Santalales; family Viscaceae; genus Viscum; species Viscum album. The sequence goes on from OY728160.1 coordinate 1,559,210,964, forward strand.
GATAGAATAATGAATATGGTTGTAAAGTATTTATAATAACATCACATTATATATAAGATACTGAATTTATTATTTTAGAATGGAAACAACAAAGATAGAGGAAGTGGAAGAATAAAGGAACTTGAAAGAGGTGATGAAATATTTACCTCTTTTTTGGGTTCTTCCTTTTGATTTGATCAAAAGGGATCCTTAAGTTTGATTTCTGACCAATGTAAGGACTATAGGATGAAGGTAGGACAGTTGAGAGGGTATTTAGGCAAGATATTTCCAATCCAAAAGGCTTTGAAGATGTAAATTTGAGGGGAGGGGGAGTGACCTTTTATAACAGGGGTGAGGGGAACCTTAGGAAAAGCTAGAAATATTATTTTATAATAAAATAATTTTCGGTCTCTAAAGGCTCCAAAATAAATTATTTAAAGGATAAGGTGGGTATGGGTCGAAACCACTCAACCAACAGGTTTTAGACAAGATTGGGTCACTATATTAACATTATCTTTTAGATTTAACTCTTAGTTAAATAGTTTGACATTTACGAAGTCCCTTTGTATTTTTATATTATATGGTTAATAATGTTACCATAAACATCCAAGATAACCCCAAGTGGTTCATTAATGATAAATATATTATTATATAATTCATTTTGTTGATGCTTAGATTTTTAGGAATATTATATAAATTAATAATATAATATTTTTTTAAAAAAACTCATTTATGTCAATTTTGACACTATTTAATAATTTATTTTAGTTAAAGTCCTAAAAATTTATTAATTTGAACTAAATGCATTTAATCAATACTAACATGTCATATTAACCTATAAAATTATTTTATGGCATCAAAACTTTCAAATTATATTTATTTAAACATTTATAATACAATTTATTTGATTCTTTTATTAATAAGGAAAATATTGCATCATCATTGTGTCATAAATAAATTTAATTATTAAATGTCTAAAAATTATAAATAAAATACCATTATGTAGGAAATATTTTTATATTTCTAATGAATATTTATTTTTGAAGATATAACATTTATAACCTTATGTAAAATTTTTTTTACAAAAATATATATGCTTATGTCATTTTTGTATTTACTTTAACTTAATTAATATAAAGTGTCATTATCACTTACACGAGGTTCCATGGGGTCCCAAAATCTAACAAAAGATTTCCATGGTCATAGATGTATCATTAAATAGGTTTAGGATATGTGTTAGTGTAATTTAAAATTATTATAATATTATTTTTTAACCTTATTTAGTAGATTTACCCCTTTAACCATGGTAAGTAAAATATTTACCAAAGTAATTATTCAAAATGTATAAAAATAAAGTTTACCCATTTACACAATTTGGAACTCCTGATTCCAAATATGGAATCCATTTTTCTAAATTCAATACATATAATGGGTATAAGTTAATTTAAAATCGATTCCTGTTGTCAAAACAAAAAGCGTGTTTTTATGAAATAATAACTATAAAAAGATTGACACTCATTTATGTCAAATATAAATGTGAAATTACTTATAATGACTTAAATTGTATTAAATGATAAAAATATAATCTAATTATACTTAAAAACCATTCAAATTCATAATTTATCACTATTAATTATTTCCATTAAAAAAGTAGTTTTTAATTAAAATTTAGTAATTTTCACAATTCATTAAAATATGAATGTTATCAGAAAAGTACAAAAAATTCACCCTAAGCTAATTTGAATATTCTGAATCCAAAAATGAAGTCCATTTTGAATGATAAAATATATAAAACACACACTATTGTGTTATTCAAAGAGAAGTGTACCATGGAAGCTTAGAGTGTTACATTCATGGATATTTAACTACCATTTTTAGTGATATCTAATCTTATTCTCACTTCATGAATGGATTTTTTAAAATATATCCAAATCTTCATTAGTTGATATCCGGGCTCTAAAAACCTTTTATATAAATCAAATTTTTATTTTTATTTTTCATTAATTATGTAATTTAGTGAATCATTCAAATATTTATCTCTTAAAAGTGATTCATTTATACATTCCACTTCTTTCCATGGATACAACTATTTTCTTATTTGGCATTTCTTATCTACATTTGGAGGATGAGGTATCTTACTGAAATTCCTTCTTCCTTATTTAATTTTTATTTTTTTAGAAAATAATTCAATTATTCCATTGAAATAAACTCTAGGCCATTTTTTCTTGATTTATTCATTATAGAACTCTTCAGAATTTACTTTAGCATTTAATAATTTCATTTCATGATCACTAGATAGTGAATGTTATTTAATTCCAATATAACCAAATTCTTCATACATCATCTTCAAAGAAATCTTTTATGATTTTGAAAATTTCTTGTACCTTCACTCATAAAGAGGCTTTATCTTATTTAATTATAACATCTTCATACATGAGAATTTCATTGCTAAGGAATATTGATGCATCATCGGAAGCTCAAAACGAGTAAGTGAAAAGGAGCAGCGTAATGTATCCCAATTGACAAAGGCTTAAAGGCAATGCCACCCGCCAAGGTCACTCCACGCTTAAAGAAAAAGTCACCAGCACTGGAGTTGCACCACCAATTCCGGGCAAAGGGAAAAGGCTAAAGCACTAGGACAACACAATAAGCTTCCAAAATCTGTCACATTCAAGCATCCCCATTACAAAGGGGTGAAAATACAATATAAAGACAAAATAAATAAAGGAAAATGCCCCAATTCTAGTTACAAGACATGGGGAACCCAAAAGGCACATAAAAAGCATAAAATAACACTTTCCCATGCCATTTAATGACCCCACTAGACAAAGTAGCGGGATTCCCTCTTAATGATGCTTTTCTCCACCTTCTCTCTCCTCATTAATGTTCAGCTACGAATTTCCACCATTTTCCATGTGGATAAATGATTTTGGGTCCCAAATAAGTGTGTTGTGGCCCACCATAGTGTTGGACATCAAGAAGTGTGGGCTGGTCCAATTCGAACAACAATTGGGCTTGGAATTTCTATTAAGCCCAAAATTATTCTCCTTGGGCTGAATCTGATCCATATCATTCTCCCCCGGTTGAAGAGGATTTGCCCTCAAATCCACGACATCATCTTCTTCAATGTAAGTAGATAAATCCCCAATGTTGAACGTTGCAGAAACGCTGCCAAAATCATCTGGTAAATCAACAAGGGCATTTGATTGCAAGGTATGAAATGAGCCATCTTAGAAAATCGATCAACAACAACCATTATTGAATCTTTACCTCACTGAGTCTTTGGTAAAGCCATAATGAAATCCATGCTGAGATCTTCCCATGGCTGCTCCGGAATAGGTAACGGAGTGTATAAACCAGGCTTGAAATGACTCTTTGCTCTTTGACATGTTCCGCATCTTGAAAGAATAGCTTGGACATTTGATTTCATCTTCGGCCAGTAGAAATGATCTTTTAGTATCTCCAAGGTTTTATGGATTCCAAAATGACCAGCAAGTCCCCCTTCATGTGCTTCCTGAATAAGCAAGTCCCTGTAATTACCCTTTGGAGCACACAACTTGTTTCTCTTAAAGAGAAACCCATCATGTACAGAATAATCCTCCACAAATCCATCTTGACATTGGATTAAAATAGAATTAAACTCCATATCATGCTGATAATCTTCTCTCATAAGATGAAATCCAAGAATTCGAGCATCAAGAATTGTAAGTAATGCATACCTCCGAGATAAAGAATCTGCCACTATATTATCTTGCCCCTTCATGTATTTTGACACAAATGAGAATGATTGTAAGAATTCCACCCACTTTGCATGCCTCGAACTCAGCTTGTGTTGACCATTGATAAACCTCAAAGCCTGATGGTCAGAATGAAGAACAAACTGCTTCGGTCTCAAATAATGAGACCAATGATCTAGGGCTCTTATAACTGCATAAAATTCCTTATCATAGGTGCTATAATTCCTCCTTGAATCATTCAGTTTCTCACTGAAATATGCAATAGGGCGTTTGCTTTGGATGAGAACAGTGTCTATCCTAACTCCACTTGCATCACATTCCACTTCAAATACTTGATCAAAATCAGGCAATGGCAAAACCGGTGCTTCACACAACTCTTTCTTAATGATTTCAAATGATTTTTTTGCTGCCTTTAACCACTCAAATTTCCCCCTTTTAAAGCATTCAGTAATAGGTGCCATAATAGTGCTGAAATTGGAAACAAAGTGACGATAAAAAGATGCCAAACCGTGGAAACTTCTTACTTCGGTAATGGATTCTGGTTGTGGCCAGGACTTGATTGCTTCCACTTTTGATTCATCCACCATGATTCCTTCTTTGGTTACCACATATCCCAAAAACACCACTTCTGTTGAAAAGAACTCGCATTTTTCAAGCTTCCCATATAGCTTTTGTTTCCGTAGAACGTCAAATACCCACTGAAGATGATCCACATGGCTCTCCACATCCTTGTTGTAAATAAAAATGTCATACAAATAAACTACCATAAATTTACCAATAAATGGTTTCAGAACTTCATTCATGAGTCGCATGAATGTGCTAGGAGAATTTGAGAGGCCGAATGGCATGACCAGCCACTCAAACAATCCACCTTTAGTTTTGAACGCCGTTTTCCACTCATCCCCTTCTTTCATTCGAATCTGGTGGTATCCACTACGAAGATCAACCTTCGAAAAGATTGATGAACCATGCAATTCATCAAGCATATCATCGAGTCATGGGATGGGATACCTGTATTTGATGGTAATATTATTGATAGCTCTACTATCAATGCACATGCGATACGTACCATCTTTCTTCGGCACCAATAACGCTGGAACAGAACACAGGGTCATGCTTGGCCTTATAAAGCCTCGATCCATCAACTCATCTACTTGCTTCTACAATTCCCTTGATTCTCCAGGATTACACCGATATGCTGGTTTATTTGGAAATTGTGCACCCGGAATGAGATCAATCTGGTGTTCAATGCCTCTAAATGGTGGTAATCCTGCTGGAAGATCATTAGGAAAAACATCATGATATTCCCCAATTAAGGAATGAGCTAAAGTATGTTGATGACTCTTCTCCTCATGGCATGACTTTTCCATCATCAATAAAGCAAAAACTGGCTTTTGCTTATTTATGGATTTCTCCACTTGAGCTTTGCTGATAAAGAGACTACCTTTGGGCACTTCTGAAACAAATTTTTCTTGAAGAGTTTGGGACGGCTTCAAAGGAGAAAGTGTGATATTCTTTTCCCCATATCGAAAAGAATATGTGTTCTTCCTCCCATCATATTTCACTTCCCTGTCAAACTGCCAAGGCCCACCCAACAACAAGTGACAAGCATCCATAGGAATAACATCACACAATACTTCATCAGCATAGTTCTTACCAATGGAGAACGAAATTAGAACCTGTTTGTTGACATGGAGTGTGCTCCCATTGTTCAACCATTGAAATTTATACGAGTGAGGATGATTCTGAGTTGGAAGCTTCAATTTCTCTACTAGTGTAGTTAAGGCCACATTTGTATAGCTCCCACTATCAATAATCACCATGCATACCTGCTGATTAATGGTGCAGCGAGTTTGGAACAAGTTTTCTCTTTGATCTTCTTCCGGCCAGATTTGAGCTTGCAAAACTCTTCGTAGCCCCAGCATGTTTCCCACATCAGCTTCTTCCACAACATGTTCCTAATTTTCAGATTCTTCACCATCATGTTCATCCTCTTTGATTGCCTCTTCAATTTCTTCAATCTCTTTAATAGTAATAATTCGATTGTTAGGGCAATTGGCCTGAAAATGACCATACCCATGGCATTTGAAACACATTCGATTCCCACGTTCAAAGGAGTTCGACTTCCCTTTTGTTTGTTCCATAGCCTTCTCTTTCCCATTTTCCAGCATCTTGTTCCTTCCAAATTCCTTCTCAACAACACCAGATTTATTAGAATAAATACCCTTATAAAAAGTTGTACCTCTATTGTAGTTTTTGAGCGCCGGTGCCCTTGAGGTCCTCTTTTGATTTTCCACCTTGATCGCCAGCTTGCAAACATCATCAAGTGAGTAAAATGATTGCAACTCCACTGAATGTGCAATTTCTTCATTTAATCCACCCAAAAACCTTGCAATTGTTTGCTCTTTATATTCTGGAACATCACTTCGCATCAATAAACGATAAAATTCCCGAATGTACTCTTCAATAGACTTATCTCCTTGTCGTAGGCTATGCATTCGAAAATAAAGATCTTGCTTATAATTCTCAGGCAGAAATCGTCTCCTCAAAAGCTTTTTCAACTTCTCCCATGAGTGTATCTTGCCTTATCATCACGTTCCCGCTGTTTCTTCAGATTTTCCCACCAAAGTGATGCATAATCTTTAAATTTCAGAATGGCTACCTTGCACTTCTTCTCGTCAGAACAATTCTTAAATTCGAAGAACCGTTCAATTTCCCGCATCCAATCCAGAAAATAATCCAGATTCATACTCCCATAAAAATCTGGAATGTTGATCCTCAACCCTCTTTCAATGTCTTCATCATCTCTTCTTCTTCGTATATCTACCTCTGAATCGCTGGAATCATCACCATTTGTACGATCTTCATAAAATGGTGCTGGATTGCATCTATTATGTGGTGATGGATGTCGAGGATGTCGCTGCGGTGGAGGGGATTCAGGTCGCCGCACTCTCAAAAGTTGAGCAAGTTGCTCACCGATTTGAGTAATTTGTGATTTTAGCTGTGCATTAGCTATTTCCCATGGAGCAGGAGGAGTAGAAGATCCGCTCTTGCGAGACATGATGGAGAGTAATAAGAAGAATGCGATAGAACTTACTCGTTGGAACCGCGCCTCTGATACCAATTGATGCGTCTCCGGAAGCTCAAAACGAGTAAGTGAAAAGGAGAAGCGTAATGTAGCCGAATTGACAAAGGCTTAAAGGCAATGCCACCTGCCAAGGTCACTCCACGCTTAAAGACAAAGTCACCAGCACTAGAGTTGCACCACCAATTCCGGGCAAAGGGAAAAGGATAAAGCACTAGGACAGCACAATAAGCTTCCAAAATCCTTCACATTCAAGCATCCCCATTACAAAGGGGTGAAAATACAATATAAAGACAAAATAAATAAAGGAAAATCCCTCAATTCGAGTTACAAGACATGGGGAACCCAAAAGGCACATAAAAAGCATAAAATAACACTTTCTCATGCCATTTAATGACCCCACTAGACAAAGTAGCGGGATTCCCTCTTAATGATGCTTTTCTCCACCTTCTCTCTCCTCATTAATGTGCAGCTACGAATTTCCACCATTTTCCATGTGGATAAATGATTTTGGGTCCCAAATAAGTGTGTTGTGGCCCACCATAGTGTTGGACATCAAGAAGTGTGGGCTGGTCCAATTCGAACAACAATTGGACTTGGAATTTTTATTAAGCCCAAAATTATTCTCCTTGGGCTGAATCTGATCCATATCAAATATTCACTTTCACATCCCTAAATTTTTTTAATTCCCTATTTCTGATATTTTTTAGTGGCTATTTTTTATAACTACTATTTCAATTTCAAATTATTCCACTAATGAGTGACTTGATATTATAAAATTTCAAGTAAATTTCTCCATTTGAATATTGATATGTATTTTCTTGTTTGACCTCATTAAAAGTATTTTCCTTCTTCATAGATTTGAATGAAATTTATTTCACATATCAATTATGTTATTTAAATAAATAAACCAAATATTTTCTTAAAAAATAATAAAATATTCCTATAATCTTCTGATAATATATTCAAATCATGATCATTAAGAGATGAAGCTTTAGAATATATCCCATCTATAAATATATAAAGTAACTACCTCACTTTTATATAATTATATAATGTTATTATAATACCACTCATGGAGCATATAATATCATTACTTATAGTAATAAAATAATCCAAAATCTTTCCATGTACACAAATGTATTAAAATTAGGAATTTATTATTTTTATTTTTTCCTCATTCACTCTAATATTCCCATCATGGATATTCCATAGTTTTTTCCAAAATTCCATTTCAATCTTGATATCATATAACTTTATTATCTCTTTCACTAAAATAAATGTTGAGATAACATATCATGAACCTCGATCAATATCAATATTTTTTATATCATATTTATTATTAACCATCAATGACTAGAGTTGAGCCATTAGTTATAACTTATACTACTTTTATACACAAAAATAGAAAAGAGGATGACATTATTTATTTTTAAAATTTTTTATTTTTTATATCAAATGTTGGAGCTCACTTAAAAATGATTTAATTGAATTATCCATGTTGGAAAAATTAATTTCATTATAAAAATAAAAAAAAATTATTAAATTAGTTGAATAGAAATATTTTATGATTTTTTAACTAATAAAAATTCTCATGGGTTAAGATACAACAAAAAAAAGTTATCTCCAACTTTATAAATTCACAAAGAACCATTTTGATGTTAATAAATATACAATGATGTTTTCATTTTCAAATCCATGAAACCAAAGATAACATAATGATATGTAAGTTTTACTATTCAAAATGAATTGTTATGTCATTGGATGAACATGGTATCATCCATTGCCTCATGATCCACTAAAATCACGAAATTTACTATAAAGAGAATACCTAGTAATTTAAACATTTGTTTATAAAAAATACTTTTAAGAAGTTTGTTTTTACCCCCAAACTCAATCGAGATAACTCTTTAATAAAATAAAAATAAAGATATTATGACATCATCAAGTATCTCTAAATCTACTATCAATCATATATCACCACATATTTTTCAATTTGATCAATAAAAATTTGAAATTCAGTAACCAAACACTTTTTGTAGACTAGGAAAAATATTCTACCACCATTAAATATGTTTCATTTAAGTATATATGAATCCTTGATCATCAAAAAATAAGAAAAAAAATCAATAACTCACTACAAAACCACTTTAGTCCATCATTATTAAAAGAAATATGTTTATATTTTCTATTTAATGATTCCACATACAATTACCTATTATAATATCTATATATAATTATTTCATAGTCTCTCATCCTATTTTATTTTCTATTCTGCACTCAAATTAATATTGTATCAAGAACTATCATTCACTGGAATCATAACTAGGCACCAGAGCTGGCACACGACATTCCTCAAGTGTGTTCCTAATAGCCTTATACTAGAAATTAGTTCCATAGAATCATGAGAGAACTCATTAGAATGATTTCACCCAGTAAAATTGAATTCTTAAACATCATAATTCTATTGGAATTATGATATGACCTATCTAGATATTGGATTTCTATGCCAAATCAAACAAATGGAAAATTCATAAATAAAAAAACAAAAGAAGCACCATCAGAAAAAAAGAACCTACTCAATGTCGAATGATTGAGAAAAGTAAAACCTAGTACCAAAATAGATGTTTCTAACTAGTATGATGTTATAGAACTACAGTTTAAAAATAAAATAAATATAAATGACACCCAACCCTATATTTTTGTGACCCCATGGGTCCCCATAAAACATCAAAACCATAGACACTATATGATTTTCTATAAGATGAAACTAAAACCTGAAACTAAAAAGATAAATATAGTTGTGACTACAAATCACAATATATTTTAAAAATAAACTACACAAGATATATTACCTTTAAATAAAAAATCCATTTCTAACTAGATTAATATTTTTCTTATGAATATAGGTTACTATCATTATGATTTAAAATAAAATAATATTTGGTTTCCATTTTCATTTTAAAACTAGTTCCATTTGAAATATGTGGTCTTATAATTTTTAAAATATTTAGTCCTCAAAAAAATATTTTAAAATGTGTTTGTACATTTCCAAATAATTTTACTATAAAACATTAAGCCACTAGATTCTTCTAAAAATGAGTACACTAGTTACAAATGGTGGATATAAAAATAATAATATCATAAAAATAAATCATGGAAAGTGGGAAAAAATATATATTCTACTCTCATATTAATAAATATAAATTATCAAATTTAAATATTAAAGAGTAATCACATTTTCATAGTGTGACTTAGTGTGAGATTTTATCTTCTAAGGGAGCTTCCTCTTGGTTTGACAAGGTATGGTATGAAAATGAATTTAGCATGATAAAGTGGGAGTTTTATTACATTAATCTAGTGTAACATGGGTTTTCATAAATTCCATAGGTTTATTTTGATTCCCATGATGTATTTAATATAGTGGATGAGTAAAAAATAGTATCAAATAACAATTTAGAAATAAATACATGTAGCTACATAAAACATGAGTTACACACAATATTCACTACAATCACCTATATAAGGAACGGACCCTTTCTTTTAAAAGAAAAACATAATAGAGGTGTACCATATAATGGAAAAATTCATTAATTTGAAAACAAGGTGGTACATGGGAAAATTAAAATGGTTTTTTTCAATAAAAGTACAATTTTAATGTTCCAAATAGGCCTTTTCATCATTCTTTAAAAACAATACCATTATTGAAAGAACAAAACAAACGACTTAAAAATAAAAATATAATTGAAATGTATATTGGAAATAGAAAACATAATTTAAAATATAATATTACATTTATAAATTCCATTTATGAAATTTCTCAAACACATGGAATTCACAATTTATTTAAATAGATTTTTAACATTTAACAAATTTAAAAATCTTCTGAAATGAAATGAAAACCATGTAAAACATATTTTCTCTATAAAATAATCCTCAAATTAATTTAATTCTATTTTTTAATATCTTAACATTACAGTTGAATATACATCTAATAGTGGTTCTTAAATTAAAATTCTCATACAAGAGGAAACCTACCTAAATCAAATAAAAAGTTGTCTAATAGTTATAAAAAAATATGAACATGAGTTGAAAGACCAAAAACACAAACAAACCAAAAATAAACACAAGGATAAAGTTAAAACCCTTACCCAAGGTTTTAACAAATAGAAAAAACTATAAGGGGAGAAGAGAAAACTTGAAGTAAGTATATGATAGGAAGATATCGAGGAATAAAGTGGATTACCTTGAGGAACATGACTCATACCGTGAATATTAACCACTAATTATCCATTGAGGTCAGTATAAATTAAAGGGGAAATTATCCAAGGATGTAGGAATTTAATGGGGGATAGTAGGATTTTTAATTTTTAAAATTATATTAAGGTCAGTTCTGTAATTTAAGGGATTTTAAAATATGTTTATTTACCATGGTTTGATAAACAATTTCCTAATCATGTTCCCATTAATGGAATATTCTAGATACCTATATAGTTTTCTATCATGATTTGGTATATGGTGCGCTAACTATAAGAAATTTATATGTTAAAAGTTTTAAACATTCAATATGTTTTTCTCAATATTTTTCCTAACTATGTGCAAGCCAGGTGACATCACCCTTGCCCATAAAATATTATCATTATTTCCTCTATAATTCAGGTAGTTTTGATATAAAAGTGCACTACTATTGTGTTATAAACCATAAAATAAAAAAATGAACTAAATGTGTTCCTTGCAAAAAGGTATCAATATGGGTTCCCATAAATAGTGCATACTAACAATTATATAGAAGAAAAAACATTCCAAAACACAAAAAAAAATTAACACAAAACACGCAAAACTCAAATATAATTCCTAAAACAAATAAATATAAAAAATAATAAGTAAAAATAAGGTTTGGATATGGAAATATTGTCTACAATAATATTTTCCTCCTCTATAATTCTTCATTGAATCTGGTTGTTCAATATAGAGGTTGAAACTAAATATCTCAAATCACATCTCAAAAAACAAAAATAATGAAAACCTAAACATCACCGACACCCAACCACTATCATCAACTAAAAAAACTAAAATTATATTTGAATTTATATTAATATCCAAAAAAATATAAATAAAGGATTCTAAATCAATGGATTCACTACAATTATAATTGTTGATCTTGCACAAACTTCCCAACAAAATTACATAATAAAGAAAATGAGAACCTATAAATCAGACCACCAAAGGGACTAGGGATCAATAGAATGAAAATTTATCCTAATAATTTTATATCTGATGAAACAAGTTACAAAAATAGGAAACACTTAGTTGATGAAAATCACTATTTTAGTCTCCCAATAGTATTATGATTATTTTAAGGCACCCATTCTATAATGAAATAAATAAGTATAAAAAGACCATGGGAAATGGGAAAATTCATAAAAACTCCATCAGTAAAGGGGTACATCAAAAAATAATAGAAAGACTAAAAATAAAACCACTTAGATCTCATAAATATCACAAGAAGTACTCCCGAAAAATTCTAATAATATCCCTAAACAAAGGTAAGATATTGTAAATATAGTTAAGGAAGTAATGAAAGAAAATTGACTACCTCAAAAACATAAATAAAAAAATAGGTCCCCAAGTTGAACCAGTGAATACCTTGAAGTGATAGATCCATATCTTCTACTCTTTCACGGGAATCCTTTATAAAAACTTTGAAGATGGATCTATATAACATAAAAATGATATTTATATAGAGATTTATGATAGATGTATTTATATGGTATCACTTTATAGAGTGATAACACACCATATTTTGACCGTAATAATATTTTGATGAGATACTATGGGTACTCCTAACACTAATGTCTTTTGACATAGTTATATATTAATCCCTTGTTCCCATCCTATTACTCCATTCACCACTCTATAGAATTGACGAGGTGGCATCCACCACCATCACTCTTTATAAGACTGCTTCAATGAAAATTTCATTCCCCACTAATCCCATATAATAGGTTAGGAAAAATTCTAACACCATTGACTAAAAATCAAAATGAATACCACCTTAAAAATTCTAGGCTTCCAAGGATTTAATCAAGAATTTATTTGGTTGGTATGGAACAAGGTAAATTAAATTACTAATGTACTCCAACCCCATTGGATCAGACAATAGAATATAGTAAAACACCGTCACCTTAGAAACCATCAAGACCTCAAAAAAAATGTTTGATAAATGAAGCTTTAATATTTTTATAAGAAAGGTCCATGCATCGATTAATATAAATGACCTACTTCCACAACTTACAACTTATACCTTCAATCATAATGGTCTCAAAAATGATTTTGAAAACTCAAGATTCTAAAAAGCCCAAATATTATATAAGTACATAACAATACATTTTCTAATTTATAACGATACAATTGACCATAAAATTGGGTTGGATTCTCTATTTAAAATTTTAGAAGGAAGCCTCTTTTCTGATCAACTGAAGGGTCCACTAGTAGTGAACCACCCATGATTTTATCTTAGTAATCCATTGAATCTTGGTGGGGGAGTTGTATATAAGAAATAAAAAAAAATAAAAACCATCCCAATATGAAAGTATCATCAAAATGAATACCAAAACACGTAATGTTCTAAATAAACTAATCCTAAAAACATTAAAGGAAACCTATTGATTATACTTTTAAAATCATTTATTAAATAATGGTCATAGTTTCCCAAATGTCCACAATAAAAAATTATTTTATTTAAAAAACAATTAATTTACTTTTCAAATATCTACATTGATAATTTAAAACAAATTTACCAATTAAAATACAATCAAAAAAATAATTAGTGTAATACCCACTAGTTTTTGAAATTGAATATCAACAAAAAAGGCAATAATTTAATAGCCATTTTATTGGAAATAAAAACACCGTGTTCATCATTAAATTGACTCAATAAAACTATTTTATAAAATCCATCATTTTAAATTGATTATTATGAAATTTGAAACAATTTTTACCAAAAGAAGATAAAAAATTTGAAATTAAAAAAAATAAAAAGAGTCAAACATAAAATTCCAAAGGGGACAAGTGTCTGTTTGATTAATGGCATGTGGATTCAAGGAAAATCTGGAAAATATAAAAATAAAATAGGGAGTCATAAAAAATATTTTCTTTCTAATCCTTATGGATTTCCAAGACCAATGAGGTTATCAGGTACCATAAGTTCACTCCTATTTTTGGCCCTCCAAATAACAATTAAACAGTAACTAGCATTATTTAATAATTTCACCAACACTATTAACTAGATCCAAAATGAAATAATAATAAATGAAATAACTATGTAAACCTAATATTAAGAACCCAATATCCCAGGGAAACATGAGGTTTGATAGTAAATGTTTGGGCTAAACACTTATTTGGACCCATACCCCATGTCCGGACAGTCTAATATCTAATATACCATTACTATAAAAATGAAAACATGAATTCTAAATCCTTCTAGATATTATAAACCTACACTATATTACTGTTTAATTACTAAAAAACCATTGTTATCCACTTTAATAGGTACCCGGGAAATCATTTGATATTCCTAGGGAGCACTCTTGATCTCCTAAGGCTATAAACTAGTACTAGGTGATCATGAGAGAACTCATTGGAATGATTTTTATAAATAAATATCATTTAATAATAAGTTTAATTCCATTTAAATTCTATAATGACCCATGAAAATGTTTTAAATACATAAAAAATACATAAAAATAAAATTTGAAAATAAATAGAACCAAATTAAGTACTTGAAAAGAATAAAACAACCAGAACTATAGAAAAACATGCATAAAAATAAATATAGGATCTAAAATAGAAGTTCCCAATTTGGATGATGTAAGTAATATAAAGGATAAATATGAAAAATAAAATAAAACGATACCCAACCCATATATGTGTGACTCTAGGAGTCACCGTCCAACCTTAAAACCAGAAACATGTCACGAGAACCCAGAAATAGAACCAGGAATAATAAACTAAAAATAAAATGATAGAAATGAGAATAAGGTTCAGTAGTAATGATAAATAAAAAATAACCCAACTATTACCTTTAAATGAATGATATTTTTCTTTCCACTTTTAAATATAGTTTATAGACAAAGGTTTTTCTCATTTGATTTTAAAATCCACTAATACACCTTTTCAATATTCTTTTTAAAACTAGTTCTATTTGAATCATTAAGTCTCAAACATTTTAAAATAGATAGTCCTTGAAAAATTAATTTCAAATGTGTTTATATATAATCGATAATAAAATAGTTCCAAAATATTTTACCATGAATCATTAATAACCAATTTATTTTAAAAACAAATGATTAATCTAGAATCAAAAGTCAAAATGACAAAAAATATAGTAGTAATAATAAATCAAGGGAAATATGAAAAAATATCTTGAATACTATCAAAGTAATAAAATTAAAATATCTAAAATAAACAGTCACATACTAGTGATATTGAGTGTAACACTCGAGACTTTTATGTTATATAAATCATCAAAGGAATATTTCACTACACACAACATTTTCTTGGCTTGCTTTACATGCAATCGCGACCTCCGTCGATAGCTTGCGTCGTACGCAATACCGAGTTTCACTAAATAACGATATGCTATTAAAATATTATTAAAACTAGCCCTTATGAATAGTAACAACCACTTTTTAAAATTTTGTAAATTTTTTTTTTCAAAATTTACTTCATTTATGGATTCGGAATATCGAAATTAGCCTAGGGTGAAATTTTTGGTATTTTTCAGAAAACTTTCAATTTTCGATGAATAGTGAAACCACTAAGTGGTAGTTAAAAAAACTGAATTTTTCATAAAAATTAATTTTACCACTTCTGTGAGTGGAATTTAAAAAATCCGAGAGACACAGTTGACGATAGTATGTAAAATGTGGTTCAATGAGATGAAAATAATTTTTGGTGAAGAGTAACATTTTACTTTTATTTACCACTGTTAAAAGTAAATAGGGTAATTAAGGGTAAAAATGATATTATTATTACCCTAACACACGTCCTAATTCTATTGGATAAGTGTAATTCGACCAAAAACAACCATAGTAATAAAATATGACCATTTAGGTCCACTTGGATTAGATTAGGACATTTATTATTAATTTATTAAAAGAATGGTTAAAATAGTTAAAATCAATGTTTAATAACTAAATAATTTTTAATATAGGTTTATACATAAGATAAATTAGACTATAAATATTCATTATAAAGATAAAAAGATTTCCTACATAATTATATTTTATTTGTAATTTTTAGAATTTAACTAATTTAATTTATTTATGACACAAATATGATGCAGTAATTATTTTATTAATGAAAGTTTGACATAATTGATGTTATAAATACTCAAATAACTATAATTTGAGACTTTTTATGAATTACACTAATTTTATAGGTTAATATGAAATGTTATTATTGTTTTAATTAACTTTTTTCGAACTAATCATTCTGTTATGATTTTCACAAAAATCAATTACTAAATAGTGTCAAAATTGACATAAAATAGTTTTAAAAACAAATATTATATTATTAATTGTTATTTTATTCCAAAAAATATAAGGTTCATTCAAATTACTTATATATGGTTATATATATCAATAATAAACAACTTGGAGTTCGTTTGGCTTATTATAGTATGTTTATTAACCTTATAGTATAAGAACACAAGAAGACACAGTAAAATTAAAATTATTTAACTTAATGTTAAATCTAAATGATAAGGTTAAAATAGGAACCTAAACTTGTCTAAATTCTATTTTATGAGGTTATTTCGACCCATACCCACCTTAGATTCGAAATAAATCAATTTGGAGCTATTTAAAACCGAATTTGGCTTTATAATAAAATAATATTTTTAGTTTTTCCAGAGGAGCCCCTCTCCTCCCTTAAAAAAGGGCACCTCCTCCCTCTCTTCCTCACACCACTTTGAGCCTTCAAGCTCGGCCAAACCCTGACAATTTCTACTCTCCACTTCCCTAGAAACATCCTAGAGGTTCTGGTCTTCTTCATAGAACAATTTTAGTGCCCTAAAAGGAGATCTCAAAGATGCTCTTCAAAGAAGAGGTAATGTCCATTACCAATTCTTTCAACTTTATTTCTTCTTCCACATATTCTTATATAATTGTTTCATTATGAAGTAATAACATCAGTATCACTCATATACTTATATGTTATTATAAGCATGAAACAACCCTATTTCACCACCTATCCATCCTACGGAAAACGAAATCATCACGCGTGTGTACGTACGGAATACCGTCTCCACGCCATGGTGTAATCTATTTTCCACCACCACCTTACTTGGATGGGTATAATGGTGTAAATAATGACTATATATGACTATTTTAAAGTGATATTGATTCTGAAATAGTATAAATACACTCTAATATAATTCCACGATCATGGGAACGATATCATCGCTCATGCGTACATACGGAATACCGTCTCCACGATGCGATGCGACTCGTTCTACATGATCTTCATTGTATAATGATTATATAAATGAATTGAGTGAATAAATATGATATATATTACACTAATACGATTCTGTAAATGAGGTATCTATAACCTAAAAATAAGGATAAGAATTTATTCTACAAAACACGCATAAGAACAAAAAGTAATAAACACCCGAAAAAACAAGTATTAATGAAATATTACAAATAAGAAGCTAAGAATATGACCATATATGATATAATAAAAATAATTATGATTCTGGAATAAGTCAATAACATTATTTAAATCATTATACAGGAGGTTCAGGCACTTACGAAGCAAATCGGACCTAAGGTAAGGTAAATATCACAATCTCATTTTTATCCGAGATTGTTTATACTTTGAAATTTATTGGGGTGTATTTTATCATCCACATACATGTTTCCTCAATATGTAATATTATTTCCATCCGCCTACAATTGTTTAAATCTAATTTTACCCTTCGGTGAGTTTTTAGTAAATGATATGAAAGGAATCTTTTGTCGTTTTTTGTACGAGGTACTTTTTGACTTTTCTGACAAAAGGACGAGAAGAATGTTTTTTTAACTTATACTGCATGAATGGATTTTTAGAAAATTATTTCCAAGAATCTTACTTTACAAGTTTTCAAGTTTATTTTTAATCAACTTCTTTTAGTTTAAAATTGTATGACATGTTAAGAAAGGAAAAATGTTTTTGAAGGAGAAAGGATATTTTCCTCAAGAATGGAGTTCAAGAGTTTTATAAAAATTATTTTCCATATAAGATAATATAGGGTTATGTTTCTATCCCTATTATTACATGGATTTGATTATGTTGTGATGGAAATATTTTTATGAATTCCTTTATCTTATATGAATTGTTTTATGATGTCATGATGTTTAAGATTCCCATTTTTATTACATGGGTTATGCTATGATGTATGGTTTATGATTTTGTGGCACACATAAGAATGGTATAATTATGAGATGGGTGGGAACTATATCTCCCTCCAATACATTGGGTAATGATTTTTTATCTCATGAGATAGACATGGCTGGAACGGCAGGTTAAACCGGTTCAGTGAAACAGGACTGAAACAAGGAGTGAACTCGGTTCAGAAATGAAATTTTTCCACTAAGATAGTCTTGGCAATGAGTATTGACTAATAAGAAATGATTCTCTATGATTATGTGTGTATGCCACAAAGTTTCATGTTTTAATTTATGATTATTGGGATTACATTTCACTACTATGATTTATCCCATGTTATGAAATTATGATTTCTTTTGCAGGTTAAGATTTCCAAAAGTTATGTTCTTATGTATATGATGTGATTGATATTTATTTTGTTGACCCTTACTGAGCATTTGAGCTCACCCTTTTGTATGTTTTATTTCCCCAGGTCAGGAAGAAGGTTATTAAGTAGGATATGCCAAAAAGGGACTCTATATATGATGAAATAAATGGGAGGCAAAGTAGATGCTTTATGAACCAGTTGTTTATGTTTCCCAGTTTCTAAAGACTCTATACCTATAAGGTCCTTTTCTGGTTTTGTTATATGTTGTAATAAGTGTGCTTAAATTACGAAGTAATGACAATGTATGTAAAGTATGGGTCGTTATAGTTGGTATCATAGGCAAATTAGGTAGGAATGTATCTGATCCTTGGGAACTCTCATATGTGAGCGTTGGACGAAACATGGCTCTCCGCCCAAGGGCTTCATGAAGAAATGGTTTCCAATGGGGATGGTGGTGTGTCCCGCCCAGGGGGTGTATCCGCCCATAGTTTTCCCTGATAGGTATCAATTATAGTCCACTGGAATCAATTCCATACCGCTACAGTTGGTATCAGAGGAAAGGTATAGTCAACCTTTGGAAACTAGGATGTGAAAGCCTTAGTAAGAATCCTAAGGATAAGTCTAATCATAGAACACAATCTTAATGTTTTAGAAATGGCCATGAATAACCTAGGATAAGACCTTAAGTGTAAAATTTTATTCTTGATTATGTGGTTTTCCTATTATAATTAATGTTGCTCACACTATTCTTCTTGGTTTTAGTCAATGGATGGAACCCGAAGGAACCGTGTTAATGCAGAATGCGAAGGGCAATGAAATGATTGTCCCCCTGAGCAACCAAACTTTATGGGAGATGGAATGCAAAATCTTGTAGCCATGCTAACAAAAATTTCTCAAGCTGTTAATCATACAAGACTTCCAAACGAGCAAAGGAAGGAGCAACATTCTGTTGAATCCTTCATGAGACAGCGTCCACCTTCATTCAGCGGGTCTACTGATCCATTAGTTGCTGAACAATTGATTAGTACTACTGAAAAGATTTTTTCAGTTCTTCAATGTTCTGAACATGATAAAGTCATCTTAGCAGTGTATTGTTTGGAAGGTGATGTTGATCGATGGTGGAATCTTATCAAGAATACGAGGTAAAGAGATGAAATTGAGTCCATGGAATGGGATGAGTTCAAGAACTTATTTTTCAATAAGTACTTCCCTCATATTCTCCGAACAAAGATGGAGAAATAGTTTCTTGAACTGAAGAAAAAGGATGATGAATCTGTTGGTACCTATGAAGAAAATTTTACAAGACTTGCAAGGTACACTTCTGGTATTATTATCCAACCTGAGAGTAAGATTTATCGATTCTTTAGTGGCTTAAAACCAAGTTTCAAAGGGCGTTAGCCATAAGGGACTTCAATAGCTACGAGGAAATCGTTCGATGTGCTCTCAAAGTTGAGATAGAGATTGGAGTAACCCATCAGTCATATGGGTTTGATAAGAAGAGGAAAATGGAAGTCAAAGGAAAATATAAAGAGCACACTGAAAAGAAGATGATATTTCCCTTATTCTCAAAGTGTGGAAAGAAACATGGAGGGAGTTGTCTTAAAGGGACAAGTAAATGTTTCAAATGTGTAAAGGAAGGTTATAGGGAATTTGAATGCTGCAATGATGGGAAGAAGATGTCTAATGATGCAAACAAAGGAAGGGATACACAGAATGAACCTACTACAATTCAATGTTTCAAGTGCAAGGAGATGGGTAATTATGCCAATCAATGCCCAAATCCAAGGGTTGATGATGATGGTCGATGTCAACAAACTCTTAAGGCTAAAGACAATGGAAAGTCACATGCAATTTCTATCAGTGATTTGGAGTACGATAACGATGTGGTGAAAGGTACACTTACCAACCACTCTAAAGTAGAAAATGTTTTATTTGATTCTAGATCCACCCACTCCTTTATTTCTGAAGAATTTTCTAAGGGTATCATCGTATTACCTCAACAATTAGATGTTGAGTTAGCTGTGACAACCCATAATGGCACAACAGTCGCATCAAAACTTTATAATTCTTCTCTGATTGAATTTTGTGGGAAAGTGCTTCCTGCAAATCTTGTGATCCTTCCTATAGTGTAATTTGATGTGATTCTTGGCATGGATTGGATTTCTCTACATGGAGCTCATATCAATTTCAAAAGAAGGGAAGTCAAATTTCATATTCCAGATCAATCTATGATCGTCTATCAATGCAAGGATGAACATAACCTTCCAGTGGAAATTTTTTCCATCTTATGGGTCTTGATTCCACTAAATGAAGGTTATTTATCTCAAATGGTTGATGATAAACTCACAATTAAGAATATGCCCATTGTATGGGAGTTTGATGATGTCTTTCTGGAGGAATTACCGGGTCTTCCACCAAATCGTGAAGTTGAGTTTTTAATAGAACTCGTACCGGGTGCTTTTCCTATTTCAAAGACACCTTATAGAATTGCCCCAATTGAGTTGCAGGAATTGAAGAAGCAACTCCAAGAGAATCTTGATAAGGGGTTCATACGCCCTAGTGCGTCACCTTGGGGAGCACCTATTCTGTTTGTTAAGAAGAAAGATGGATCAATGAGACTCTGCATTGATTATCAAGAACTTAACAAGATCACTATCAAGAACAAATATCCTCTCCCACGCATTGATGACTTATTTGACCAACTACGCGGAGCTCAATACTTTTCCAAGATTGATCTTCATTCAGTATATCATCAATTAAGGGTAAAAAGGGAGGATATACCATAGACGACTTTACGTTCAAGGTATGGACACTATGAATTTATAGTGATGCCATTTGGTCTTACTAATTCCCCTGCTATCTTCATGGATCTGATGAATAGAGTCTTTAGAGACTATCTTGATCAGTTTGTGGTAGTCTTTATAGATGATATTCTTGTCTATTCAAAGAGAAAGGAAGAACATGAAGATCACTTGAGAATTATATTGAAGACCCTAAGAAAGGATAATATTTATGCCAAATTTACCAAGTGTGAATTTTGGCTTCAAAAAGTTTTATTTTTGGGTCACATAATCTCAAAAGAGGGGATATCTGTGGATCCAGCAAAAACAGAGGTTATCGAAAGATGGTCGAGACCAACAACAGTAACTGATATCCGAAGTTTTCTTGGTTTGTCTGGATAATATCAACGTTTTGTGAAATATTTTTCATGATTATCTAATCCACTCACCAAGTTGACTCAGAAAAGAGTTAAGTTTGTTTGGACGTAGGAATGTGAATATAATTTCAAGGAGTTGAAAGGAAGGTTATCCAGTGCACCTGTGCTCACACTGCCTTGTAGTGGAGAAAGGTTTGTGATCTACAGTGATGCATCCAAGAAGGTATTGGGGTGTGTTCTTATGCAAAATGATATGGTGATAGATTATGCCTCACGACAGTTGAAAATCCATGAGCAAAATTACCCAACTCATGATTTGGAGTTGGCTGCGTTAATCTTTGCATTAAACATTTGGAGGCATTATCTTTATAGAGAAAGGTGTGACAATTATACTGATCCTAAAAGTTTAAAGTATATTTTCACACAAAAGGAGATGAATATGCGCCAAAGAATATGGTTGGAACTGATTATGGATTATGACTGCTCAATCCATTACCACCCTGGGAAAGCAAACAAGGTGGCAGATGCATTAAGTCGACAAGACCATGCCAGTTTATCCATGATGAGGGTCACAAAAGATCCAATATTTATGGATTTACAAAGGATGGATCTTGGAATTATAATGAAAGGGGAAAAATCGTATCTTTCTCAAATGAATGTTCGACCATCTATACATGTGAAGATTAAAGAGGAACAAAAAGAAGATTTCTAGTTACAAAAGAATGTGAGAAATGTTCCTGAATTCAACCTTGATTGTTATGGGATAATAAAGTTCAGGAATCGGGTTTGTGTTCCTCCCATCCCTGAATTAAAGAAGGAGCTGTTGTATGAGGCCCATAGTTCTCCATTCTCTATTCATCCTGGAAGCACGAAGATGTATAGGGACCTGAAAGAGTACTTCTGGTGGGATGGCATGAAAAGAGATGTTGCTAAATATGTCTCTCGAAGCTTGGTTTGTCAGAAAGTTAAAGCTCAGAGACAGAAGTCTAAGGGGATGTTACAACCATTACCCATACCAAAATGGAAATGGGAAAACATCACTATAGACTTTGTCACCGGACTTCCTGAAACATTCAAAGGCAATAATTCTATCTGGGTCATAGTTGATCGTCTTACAAAGTATTCACACTTCATCTCTATTAGAGAGGATTTATCTCTAGATCAGCTTGCCAGGATATATGTGAAGGAAGTGGTAAGATTGCATGGAGTACCACTTTCTATTATATCTGATCGGGATTCGAGGTTTACCTCAAAGTTCTGGCGAAGTATTCAGCATACTCTGGATACAGAGTTGAGTTTCAGCACTGCTTATCATCCTCAGACAGACGGTCAGTCTGAGAGAACAATTCAAACTCTAGAAGATATGTTGAGAGCTTGATCTATGGAAATCAAAGGGGGTTGGGATCAACACCTACCTTTGGTGGAATTTTCTTATAATAATATCTTTCACTCCAGTATTCAGATGGCTCTTTATGAAGCTCTCTGTGGAAAGAAATGCAGGACTCCAACTTGCTGGGATGAAGTTGGGGAAAGAAAGCTATTAGGACCTGATCTCGTTGATGAAATGGCAGAAAAGGTCAGATCTATTCAACAACACATAAGAGTATCTCAGAGTCGACAGAAAATTTATGCAAACAACCGAAGAAAATACCTAGAGTTTGAAGTGGGTGATAATGTGTTCTTATGAATATCTCCCTGGAAGACGGTCATGAGATTTGGAAAGAAGGGGAAGTTGAGCCCTAGATATATCAGTCCTTTCAAAATACTGGATCATGTTGGGAAGGTAGCTTACCGATTGGCTCTTCCACCGAATCTCTCTCAAGTTCACGATGTGTTCCATGTATCTCTCCTGAGAAAGTACATACCTGATCCTTCACATGTACTCATCTCAGAAGATGTACCGCTGGAGCAAGATCTTTCTTATGAAGAACATCCGATAGAGATTCTGGATTGTAGAAAAAAAGTCCTACGAAACAAGACCACTCGATTGGTGAAAGTTTTATAGAGGAACCACCAATTAGAAGAAGCTACATGGGAGCTTGAGGATATGATGAGGGAGAGGTATCCTCATCTGTTTGTTACAAAGTGACGAATTTCGAGGGAAAAATTCATTTTAAGGGGGGTAGAATGTAACACCTGAGACTTTTATGTTATATAAATCATCAAAGGAATCTTTCACTACACACAACACTTTCTTGACTTGCTTTACACGTAATCGCGACCTTCCTTGATAGCTTGCGTCGTACGAAATACCGAGTTTCACTAAACAACGATATACCATTAAAATATTATTAAAACTAGCCATTATGAATAGTAATAACCACTTTTTGAAATTTTGTAAATTTTATTTTTCAAAATTGACTTAATTTTTGGATTCGGAATATCGAAATTATCCTAGGGTAAAATTTTGGTATTTTTCTGAAAACTTTCAATTTTTGATGAATAGTGAAACCACTAAGTGGTAGTTAAAAAAACTGAATTTTTCATAAAACTTAATTTTACCGCTTCTATGAGTGGAATTTCAAAAATCCGAGAGACACGGTTGCTGTCAATAAGTAAAATTTTGTTCAATGAGATGAAAATATTTTTTTTTGAATAGTAACCTTTTACTTTTATTTACCACGGTTAAAAGTAAATAGTGTCATTAAGGGTAAAAATGATATTATTATTACCCTAAAACATGTCCTAATTCTATTGGATAAGTGTAATTAGACCAAAAACAACCTTAGGAATAAAATATGACTATTTAGGCCCACTTGGAATAGATTAGGACATTTATTATTAATTTATTTAAAGAAGGGTTAAAATAGTTAAAATCAAAGTTTAATAACTAAATAATTTTTAATATAGGTTTATACATAAGATAAATTCGACTATAAATTTTCATTAAAAAGATAAAAAGATTTCATATATAATGATATTTTATTTGTAATTTTTAGACTTTAAATAATATAATTCATTTATGACACAAAGATGATGCAGTAATTATCTTATTAATGAACTTTTGACATAATTGATGTTATAAATACCCAAATAAATATAATTTTAGACTTTTTATGAATTCCAATAATTTTATAGGTTAATATGAAATGTTAGTATTGATTTAATTAACTTTTTTAGAACTAATAATTCTGTTATGATTTTCACAAAAATCAATTACTAAATAGTGTCAAAATTGACATAAAATAGTTTTTAAAACAAATATTATATTATTAATTGTTATTTTATTCCTAAAAATATAAGGTTCGGCAAAATGACTTAGATTAGGGTATATATATTAATAATAAACAACATGGGGTTCGTTTGGCTGCTTATAGTATGTTTATTAACCATATAGTATAAGAACACAAGAAGACAAGGTAAAAGTAAACTTATTTAACTTAATGTTAAATATAAATTATAAGGTTAAAATAGGAACCTAAACTTGTCTAAATTCTATTCTATGAGAGTATTTCGACCCATCCCCACATTATCTTCCAAATAAATCAAATTGGAGCTATTTCAAACCGAATTTTGCTTTATAATAAAATAATAGTTTTATTTTTTCCAAAGGAGCCCCTCTCCTCCCTTATAAAAGGGCACCTCCTCCCCCTCTTCCTCACACCACTTTAATCCTTCAAGCTCGGCCAACCCCTGCCAATTTCTCTTCTCCACTTCCCTGGAAACATCCTAGAGGTCCGGATCTTCTTCAAAGACCAATTTTAGTGCCCTAAAAGGAGATCTCAAAGAGGCGCTTCAAAGAAGAGGTAATGTCCGTTACCAATTCTTTCAACTTTATTTCTTCTTCCACTTCTTCTTCTTTAGTTATTTCATTATGAAGTAATAACATCAGTATCACTCATATACTGATATGTTATTATATGTATGAAACAACCCTATTTCAACACCTATCCATCTTACGGAAAACGAAATCGCTGAGCGTGCGTACGTACGGAATACCGTCTCCACGCCGTGGTGTAATATATTTTCCACCACCACCTTACTTGGATGGGTATAATGGTGTAAATAATGACTATATATGACTATTGTAAAGTGATATTGATTCCGAAATAGTATACATACACTCTAATAAAATTCCACGATCATGGGAACGATATCATCGCTCGTGCGTACGTACGGAATACCATCTCCACGATGTGATGTGACTCGTTCTACATGATCTTCATTGCATAATGATTATATAAATGAATTGAGTGAATAAATATGATATATATTACACTAATACCATTCTGGAAATGAGGTATCTATAACCTAAAAAGAAGGATAATAATTTATTCAACAAAACACGCATAAGAACAAAAAGTAATAAACACCTGAATAAACAAGTAGTAATGAAATATTACTAATATGAAGCTAAGAATATGACCATATATGATATCATAAAAATAAGTATGATTCTGGAATAAGTCAATAACATTATTTAAATCATTATATAAGAGGTTTGGACACTTACGAAGCAAATCGGACCTAAGGTAAGGGAAATATCACAATCTCATTTTTATCTGAGATTGTTTATACTTTGAAATTTACTAAGGTGTATTTTATCATCCACATCCATGTTTCTTCAATATGTAATATTATTTCCATCCACCTACAATTGTTTAAATCCAATTTTAACCTTCGGTGAGTTTTTAGTAAAAGATATGAAAGGAATATTTTGTCGTTTTTCGTACGAGGTACTTTTTGACTTTTCCGACAAAAGGATGAGAAGAATGTTTTTTTATCTTATACGGCATGAATGGATTTTTAAAAAATTATTTCCAAGAAGCTTCCTTTACAAGTTTTCATGTTTATTTTTAATCAACTTCTTTTAGTTTAAAATTGTATGACATGTTAAGAAAGGAAAAAAAAATTTGAAGTAGAAAAGATATTTTCCCCAAGAATGGAGTTCAAGAGTTTTATCAAAATTATTTTCCATCTAAGATAATATAGGGTTATGTTTCTATCCCTATTATTACATGGATTTGATTATGTTGTGATGGAAATATTTTTATGAATTCCTTTATCTTATATGAATTTTTTTATGATGTCACGATGTTTAAGATTCCCATTTTTATTACATGGGTTATGCTATGATGTATGGTTTATGATTTGGTGGCATACATAAGAATGGTATCATTATGAGATGGGTGGGACCTATATCTCCCTCCAATGTATTGGGTAAATATTTTATATCTCATGAGATAGACATGGCTGGAACGGCAGGTTAAACCGGTTCAGTGAAACAGGACTGAAACGAGGAGTGAACTTGGTTTAGAAATGGACTTTGTCCACTAAGATAGTCTTGGCAATGAGTCTTGAATAATAATAAATGATTCTCTATGATTATGTGTATATGCCACAAAGTTTAATGTTTTAAGTTATAATTATTGGGATTACATTTCACTACTATGATTTATCCCATGTTATGAAATTATGATTTCTTTTGTAGGTTAAGATTTCCAAAAGTTATGTTCTTATGTATATGATGTGATTGATATTTCTTTTCTTTACCCTTACTGAGAATTTGAGCTCACCCTTTTGTATGTTTTATTTCCCCAGGTCAGGAAGAAAGTTATTAAGTAGGATATTCCAAAAAGGGACTCTAGATATGATGAAATAAATGGGATTCAAAGTAGATGCTTTATGAACCAGTTGTTTATGTTTCCCAGTTTCTAAAGACTCTATACCTATACGGTCCTTTCCTGGTTTTGTTATATGTTGTAATAAGTGTGCTTAAATTCTGAAGTATTGACAATTTATGTAAAGTATGGGTCGTTATAGTGAGAATAACTAGGAGTTTAGGGAGAAATATAAAACATACTAAATAATACTCATCATAATGATACACTCGATTCAATATAATTTCCCAAAAGATTAATTTTTCCCTACTAGACCAAATTGAGTGGAAACTCTGAAAGAGGAGAAAATATATAATAAGGGAAACTAGAAAGATCAATACCATTAAATAGTGAATAACATTTTTTTTAAAATCCCACTTGTCACTCATGGTTCTCTTGATGTCTGTTAAATATTGATGGAGGGATAATCCAAATATATTATTAAAAAAATTATAAAAAATAAGTTCTATTACACAAATAAAGAATCACACTCATGATTCAGCCAAAATCATGCCACTTAGGAAAAAACCATTACTATTAAAAAAAACCACAATAAATAATTCTTATATTAGGGGAACTTTCATTAATTTAAAAAAAAATAAGTTTGGGGGAAAATTCTAACAATATTTTCATCAATAAGCTACAATTTTATAGTGCCAATAGGGCATCTTCATTATTGATTAATAAAATATATCTTTCATGAAATAACCATGGAAATTATTAAAAATACCATGATCATTTATAAATATATAGGATAACTAAAACACCATTTAAAATCTTGGATTTCATCAATAAAGGATGTTTGAGAAATTTCTCAAATATATGGTCTGTATGGTTTATTAAAATAGATTTTTAACATGAATCCATGTTATTAAATCCTATAAGTTGAAATTAAATCCATGTAAAATATGGTTATACATTCAAGTAATCATAAAATGCATTTAATACACTTATCTAAAATCCAAAAAAATCTGTTGAATGAGTAATAAATTGTGGTTATTAAAGCCAAAGGATAATACATGGGGAAACCTACATCAAATAAATAATGAGTGGTCCAATACATATAAAATAGGATAAATTTGGGATAAAATATAAAAAACATCATAACCAAGAAAAATAAAAATGAATAAATTAGAACCCTCACCCCACGGTTTGTCTAATGGAGAACACCATAAGGGAGGAAAATAAAACAAGAAGGAAGAATTGGTGAGGAAGAAATGGTGAATGGATGGGGATTGTGTTGAGGAACAAGACTAAAAACATGAATATTCATAGTGGAATAATTATTAAATGGTGGATAAATCAAGTAGTATGGTATCCAAATATTCTCACATCAAAAGGTGGAAGAAAAGGATTTCATAGGGTTAAAAAACTAAAGGCTAGTTAGATTATTTTAAGGATTTTCAAATTTGGATTGGTCTCACGGTTTGGAAAACTATGAAATAAGAAAAACACCTATAAGATAATCACCTGAACACCTATATGGTCTAGTCGTTTGGTTTTTTAAACCATTATCTAACCATGGCAATGGATCTCCTAAAAATTTCATAAATTTGAAAAAAAAATCACTTGGTTTGTCCTAACCATGCACAAGTTGTGCAGTCTCACCCTTACACACAAAAGACCCATATTTTTTCCGATGGGATTCTCAAAATTTGGAGTCCACAATGAATTTAATGTGTAAATTAAACTGTAGGAGAATAAAATGAACTAAATTGGTCCTAGTGGAAAGGCATTCATACAGTTTTCCCGAAATTTGACATGAAAAATGTTCTAAAAAATGAAAAACTTCCCAAAACACTAAAATTTTAATCCCAATTATATTAAGACCAAAAAAATTCTAAATAATAAATAGATATAATAATGCAGAAAATAATGTTCAGTATGTGACATGGACCACTATATAATAAATAATAATAATTTTCTTTTTTATCAGAATTATATTTTAATCTTTAAATTTTAATTACCAAATTTAACATTGAACATAATCTACATAAATTAAATCCATTAAATAAATTTATTCATTTAAATAATCCTTGATATAGTATATTTGAATACAGGATTGATTTATAATATCCCATGAGTCAAATATGCACTCAAATCATCCAAACACTCAAATATTTATTTTTAAGGAATACGGTGTGGTGATGTGAAACCATAATGTTTTGAGGTATAAAATAACAAACTATCTATAAAAACATGATCCTTAATAAGAAAAAATATTATATTCCTCGCTATTTTTTAATTCCATGTAAAACCATTCTGTTGAATTCCATATGGTTCGAAATAAAATGACTTCTTCTTTTTCAAATCACAACCACAATGGTTTGATTACAGTATAATGAGTTTATTATTTTTATTCCAATACAAAGATTTTAACCTATAACTATCTATAAATAAACCAATATAAATATATTATATTTTTACCCTTTATAACTTTACCTATCTCAAAATCCAATTTTTTAATTATTTCCTCATTTTCCTTCCAATACTAAGAATTATATCCAACCCTCATAAACTAAGTTATAATTCGACTTCCTTATATAGAAGTAATATTTTTTTAAACTCCTATAGAAAAATTTACCTATTTAAAAACTATTTTATTTTAAATACACTATCATAATGTATTTTAGTACCATCAGAAGGTTTTTTTATTCCTAAAATCAATCTAAACTCAACACTTCAACAACAAACATCTTGAAAACACTTCTAAAATTCTAACTAACTATTACCTTATAAAAAATATTTAAATTCATCTATGAATTAATATAATATATGCATCAAAAAACTTTCATCACAAATATATTTAATAATAAATCTTCCCCTTTCATGTTGGACACATTTTAGGGATCCTTAGTTTATAAAAAATATTCTTATTCATATAATAAATCCTTCTATACATAATCAATCCATAATTACATATTAAATAACTAGATTAATATCCCATTGATACATATGTTTAAAAATTATAAAAATATATACAGTTTTAATTTTTTATTTCCCATACATTATGTGTAAAAAACATAGATTTTAAAAATTATAACTATTATTTTTTAAAATTGTTAAATATTTTTATAGATTTTATTACATGCAATAAAAATTTTAAAATGTGTTATACGAAACATATAGTTATAAAAAAACCTTTATATATTATAAATATTATTATTTAAAAGGGAAATTTATAACCTATATATTAAAAATAATGATATTAATATTGATAAATACTTTTAAAATTTTAATTATATTGGTTTTATATAATTAAAACATAATTATAACAAAATGTATATATATTTTTTTGAAAACTCTTTATATGTTTCAAAAGTACTTCTTTCTCAAAAAATGTGTTCTATTTCTTTTCACAAACAACAAGTAAAATAATTTTTTAAACTTTTATAAAATTATTTTGATAAAATAATATTAGTTTTCTAAATTTTCTTGTCCAAATTATCCTAGGATGAATTTTTGAGATTTTTATCAGAAGGTTACTTTTTTCATTAATTGTGAAAATACTGGTTTGTATTGAAAAATTCATTTTCATCTAAAGAGTTTATATAGTTATTTTTTATTTTAAAATAGTTTTAAATGTAAAATTTCCTATAAAATATTTATTTTATTCATTTTTTTACATTTTAATCATTTTTATATTGATTTATGATATATAAACCCTTAAAACAATTGATCATTTTATCTTTGGAAAACTGATTTCTTGTCGAGTCTGTGGGTTAAAATTTTAATTAAAATGTTCAAATTAATTGAATTTCATTTGGAAAAATGGAATAAATATTTATAATAATGATTATTTATATTATATAATAATTTATACTTAATTTTTAACCATAATTAATAGTAAAAATAATAAAAAAATTATTTATGTCATTTAAGGTAAAAATGGTTTTGTCAGGTGTTAAACTAAGATGATAAGGATTGAAAATGAAAACAAACATTTAAAAACTCCATTTAATGGTCATATATAGACATTATCTATTATTTTATCAATAATCATCCATTTTTATCCTTTTGGAATGAGAAAAATAGGGGTACAACTTTTTCTTTTCAAAAATTACAAGTATTACACTCACCTACCTTATAAAAGGTCACTCCCTCTCCTCTAATTTTGACACCTCAAAATATTTTTTAAAAAAAATTCCTCGAAAAATAACTTTATTAATTATGATTACCATACTATAATCATTATTTTTTGTAAAATCCAACCTAATTAGACTTTTTGTGCAAAACAACTGATGTTGTTTGAAGAAGATGTAACACCCATAACTGATCTTTTTATTTTATTTACTTCTCCACAACATTCAATTATTATTAAAAAATGATGATATAAAAACATTATTATATTAAATATAA
Source organism: Viscum album (assembly GCA_963277665.1). Lineage (NCBI taxonomy): Eukaryota > Viridiplantae > Streptophyta > Magnoliopsida > Santalales > Viscaceae > Viscum > Viscum album. Next base: position 1,559,242,681 of record OY728160.1, read on the forward strand.
TTATTAATTATTTTGTTAAATTAATGACCTAAAAATATCTCATATTCCATCAAATGGGATACAATATTTTCATTCATGTGTACGACGAACTACCGCCTCACGAACAGATGTTATTTTTTTCCATCGCCACATCTCACGGATTTATATAATGATGTGTTAAAAATTTATATATGATATTTAGGGAATTATTATACTTATAGAATCATTTTATCACATATACCTTCATAATATTATTTCTTTGGGAATACGGTAACATTGCTCGTGTGTACTGAGGACAACTGCCATGAAATGCTATTTGAATAATTTACACCTTACATTGATGGTAATAAGGATGGGATTAATGAAAATAAGTTATATGTATGAAATATAACTGATTATATAATGGTAATATATTTTTTATATTTTTTATTTAAATCCTTTGAGAAAATGGAAACAGCATCCATGCATATGTACGGTCTACCATCTCCATGAATGGTGTATCTCATTTTCTATATCTAAGTAATATGGATTACACTAAAAATATAAATATAATAATTATATATGATATTTAAATCTTTTTTAAAATTCTATATATGATGTAACCCGGATCAATTTAATAGAACCAAAAATAATAAATCAAAACATACCTAAAAAAAGAGTAGTTTTGTCCAAAACTATGACTTTAACATGGAATTGGTAATAAACATGTAAAAATGGTCATAATTAAACAATATATTTTATTTTATATATATATGTGGTTATATAATATATTTATAATAATAATATATTTATTATATAGGATATTTTTACCGTGTATGATGGAAGTTAACACTTTAGGTAATGGATTTCTGTCTCAATTTTCCTTCTTTAAGGAATATGTTGTGTTATGCACTTATCTTAATTTATGATGTGTATATACACCCAATTTGACATATTAAATCTTGAATATATATTTTTTTAATTATATTTAATGTTTAATTCTATGCTAATAGTTAATGGTACTTACGATTCAAAAATAAAAATTTTGTAAAGATTTTATGTTACGATATCCTAGATTACCAAGATTAATTGTTATTATGATTTCAATAATGAAATCATATGATCCATCTCTCAATAATATCATTAATTTTATTCACATATGGTTATGTAAAGAGAATAAATATTTTCACATCATTTTCCTCTCTTTTTTTAATCGAGAGTTCAAAATAATTTTAATGAAACACTATATTTGTATCTCTCTCTAGTCAAAAACATGTTTTTCATCAAAAAAATGGTTTCTAAAAGTGTTTACAAAATTATTTATACATACTAATTTTTTTATTAAATATATTTTAAGATATTATTTTTATTTTTTTCAAATTTTTCGAAATTAAACTTCATGTCATTTTACAAACAATGCCCATTAGTCTTTTCTTAATTTGAAAGGAATATTATTTTTAATTGAACAACATGAAAAAAATTGTATTCCATCATGAAAAATCATTTATTTTAATATCTATTTATAATCTTACAATGTTATTTAAAAATATTTTTTTAAAATGATATATGTTTTAAAAAGTGTTTTTAAATGGAAAGGATTATTCCCTTATGAAATGTTTTAAATTATATATCAAAACCAATTTAAATCTTCGAAAAAATACATTCATGATACCTATGAATTACTGGGGATATTATCTATGGGTACAATACTTATTATTTCTATTAATGGTTTGTTTTCATCATGATATGACGTTTATGAAACCTGTTCTTCTTCCCAAAGTTATACCATGAGTGAATTCTTATGAAACCTACTTATTTCCATGTGTCATTCTATAATGAAATGGTGAAATGATTATGAATCATGTATCATTTATGTAGGTTATGATATGATGAAATTATTATGGAACCCATTTTATTTCATGGGTTTTGATATTATTAATTTTTTATGATTTTAGGGAACATATACATCTGATATTTATTATGTGATAGGTTGGACCTATATCTCCCTCCAAATAATAGGGTAATGATTTATATATTATGAAAAATATATGACTGAAATGGGGAGTGAACCTAGTTTAGTAAGGTAATTTTATACTATGATATTCCTAGGAGTGAATCTTGACTACTATGATTATTTTTAGAGTTAACTCATTCAACTATAATATCCACTGTAGTGACACTTGACTCGTTTTTAAATTATTTTCTAAGCTAATGTGTCTTCCAAAATTCTATGTCTTGTTATAATTTTATGATATCATGTCTCATTTACTTTTATTTACTTTTTATTAATATCTTATAAAATAAAAATATTTATTACTTGAATAAATATTATGATCTTCAATTCTCATGGTTTGGTTTTCAAATGTTATTCTAAGGTTTTCATACACTTATGCTCATGTTATGATTATCAATATCCTTTTTTTACCCTTATTGATCACTTAATCTCATATTTTATTATGTTTCCTTTACCTTTTTTAAGAATAAATGTATTATGTATGATATGTATAAGAAGGTTACTATTTTTTAAGAACATATTTGGAGATGGTGTAGTTCACATATAAACCAGTTGCTTATATTTTCATGTTTCAAAAGTCACCATTCCATTACAATCCTTAAGTGTGTGTTTGTATAATGTATTGATTTTTCATCAAAAAATATGTAATATATATTTAAGAAAAGCTTATTATGATATAGTGTGTATCTATGGAAAGTTTTATTTGACCATTAGATACTAGGATGGGAGAAATTTAGTGAGATCCCTATGGAAAAGCCTAAGGATAATTTTAAGGATGAGTCAATTTATAGGAAAATTCCCTAAGATTTTGGTGAAGGAGAGAGAGAGTGGTTTCCAATAAATTACATCCCTACCAGGAAACTAAAAGTCTATGTTTCTCTTTAAAAGAGGTACCTTCATGTAATAAATCTATGAATAGGGAATTGAGCTATAATCAATCATCACTTAGTGCATGAAAACAGGACATACTACACTACTGGTTTGAAACTCCTAGTAGATATGCTTGGGAAAATCACAAACTCTTTATGGGGAATCAGGAAGGATTTAAATATATGATAATAATGAATAACCAAGGATAAACCTAAGGTTTCATAGATTAAAAATAATTTGTCATGATTTAGACATCCTATATGTAATTTCTCATGATTATGTGGTTCCCCACTATGAATATTACTATATACACTATTTTTTGGTTTTAGTAAATTAATTTAACATAAAAGAAAAATGTTAACTCTAAATGTGATGGATAAGGATATGATTTTCATCATGTGTAGCCAAAAATTATTGCAGTTGGAATAAAATATCTCATTCTGATGTTCACGTAACATTCTCAATCAATGAATCAAGTCTAACTTGAAAATGAGAAATTGAGGGAACAATATTCTGTTGATTCCTTCATGAGTCAATATTCACATTAATTTAGTAGATCTTTTGATAAGATAGTTTCTAAACAATGTATTAGTAACAATGAAATTATACTTTCCATTCTCTAGTCTTCAACACATCGAAATATTAATTTGTATCTCTATCATTTGGAAGGAGAAGCGAATCAATAGGGGACTCTCATAAAAAATACAATGGAACATGATGAAATTTACTCCATGTATTGGGAAAAGTTCAAGAATATATTTTTAATATGTAATTTTCTTATATTTTTTATATGATTATGTAGGAGTTACTTAGGCCAAAGAAAAGGGATTATGAATCTATTGGTACCTATAAGGAAAATATAATAGGACATGTGAGGTAAACATCTAGTATTATCATCCAACTAGAAAAGTAAGGTTGATCAATTCTTCAGTGGATTAAAAAAAATATTTGAATAGAATTATCCATTAGAGGCATAAGTAGTTATGATTATATCATATGATTTGTTTTCAAGATATAAATGTAGGGTCGAGTTACACATAAATCTCATTGTTTTGATAAGATGAGAAAAATTGAATGGAAATAAAAATATAAAAAAATGTGGAGAGAGGAAGATGATAATACTTTTATACTCAATGTTTTGGAAAAAAACATGGATTAAATTTTCATAAGTAAGATATTAAATATTTTTAGTGTGGAAATGATGGTCATTGGGAAATTTAATTCCGAATTTAGGGGAAGAAGTTATTTAATGATGAAAATAGAGGTAAATATCTATTGAATGCACCAACCATAGTCAAATATTTCATATAAAATGATTATGGTAATTTTACTAACCATTTCAAAAATCCAAAGGTTAATTATGATGATCGATGTCAGTAACCTCTTAAATCTAGATACAATTTTAAATCTTAAGTGATCACTCTTTTTTATGAGGGGTGAGATAACAATGTGGTGAAAGTCTTAACATCCAATCTAGAATTTCTAATCTATTATATGAATCCAAAACTACCCATTTTTTTATATATTAGGAATTTTTTAATGGTATCATGATGCCACCCAATCAATTAGATAAGAACTAGATTTTAATACCCCCTATGGTATGATGATTGCTTCTCATGTCTGTGATTCTTCTCTTGTTGAAGTTTATGATAATTTTCTTCCTAAAAATCATTTCATTCATCCTACAATTTAATTTGATGTTATCATTGTCTATGATTTTATTTCACTATATAAATCCCACATAAATTTACATATAAGGGAATTAAAGTTTGATATTACAAACCAAACAATGATTATATTTCAACATAAGGATAAATATGAAATTATGATTGAAATCACTTCCATTGTATGGGTTTTGGTTCCAATTTAAAAGGGGAATTTATCTTAGATGGTTGGGGACAAACTCAACATCAATTATATAACTATTTTGTGGGAGTTCATATATTTATTTATATAGTAGTTTCCTAGCCTTCCTCTAAAATGTGAATTTGATTTCTCCATGGAACCCATCCCTAGTGTCACACTAATTTCAAAGAGTCCCTAGATAATGATGGCTACTGATTTGTAGGAATTGAAAATGCAACACCAGGAGAAACTTGAAAAGTGATTCAATTTTCCAAGTGTGTAACCTTGGGGTGAACCTATTCATTTTTTTAAAAATAAAGATAGATTTATGTGACATTGAATTTACTATTTGTATCTGAATAAGATCACAATAAAGAATAGGTATCATCTACCCCATATTGATGAACTATTTGATAAACTACAAAGATATCAATAATTTTCTAAGATTAAACTTCATTCTAGATATCATCAATTGAGGCTCAAGATATAGGATATTCCCAAGACCAAATTCCATATAAGGTGTGGAGACCATGATTATATAGTTATTAAATTTGTTCTTACTAATTACCCATCTATCATTATAGATTTAATGAATAAAAACATTTGATATTACGTTGATAAATTTTTGGTAGTATTTATAGATGATATTCTTATCTATTAAAAGGGAAATTAATAGAGTGAAGATCCCTTGAAATTTGTACTAAATACACTATGAAATGAAAAAATATATCAAAAGTTTACAAATTCTGAATTTTGGATGAAAAAAAATCCATTTTTTAGTAATATAATCTAATGATAGTTCTTATCGGTAGACCAATCAATGATCTAAGCTATTTAGTGATGGCCTATACTGAACACGGTGAATGAAATGCATAGTTTTTTTTGATTAAGTGGATATTATCTATGGGTTGTGGATAATTTATTTGTACTATCTAATCAATTCATATAGTTAAATTAGAAGGGATCCAAGATCTTTTATAGATTAATATGGGGAAAGTCTCAAGTAAATGAAGAGAAGAGTAGTTATCACACCTATAATTATATTACCCAATAGTGAAGAAGTTTCTTCATTTATAGTGATGAATCCATGAAGGGATTTCTATGGGTTCTTATGCATAATGACATGGTTGTAGTTTATGCTTCATGAAAATTGAAGAATAATGAGAAAAATTAAACAAATAATTATTTAGATTTAGCTATGGTAATTTTAGTATTAAAGATATAAATGAATTATATTTTTCGGGAAAGGTGTGATATATATAACCATAACTAAAATTAAAAGTATCTATTCCCACAAAAGGAGTTGAATATATGAAATGAACCGAACCAGGTTACCCTCAAACCCAACTCCCGACCCGATCTGTCACATAACTGAAGGGAGTTCCTGATCCCCATGGGCTGGTAATAAGCACCCAGGCATTGAATGACAAAACTGAGGGAACAATTTTTCCCAACCTGAACAACCACATGGCATACATATATAGAGAAAGAAATGAATAGTGTAAGACTAATAAATATATATTCCAGAATTGTAAGAAAAATAGCAGAAACAGAACATTTGTAATAGTATAAAAATCCAAAATACAAGTCCAGCTGTAGAGGAATACAAGAAATGATGACTCCAAGCAATCGTGGGGATAACCCCCCCCCCCCATCTCACCACCAGCTACCCATCCCAGCTGACATGAACCTCACCGCCACACTGTGGTTCCTTGTCTTTACCTATATTGTAAGACAAACAAAGGTCTACACACCGTTGAGGAGGTTTGCGGGGTGTGATCTAAAAGGCTTAGTAGGATACCACCCAGTTGTTTCATAAAAAATCTATGTATAACAAATCATGTACTCTCATTTTAAAATAAAAAATTGCATGATAATACATAAAGTAGTTTCATATAAAACGTGGTCAATATTTCCCTTTTTCAATAGTTCTAAACAAAATTAGGTATAATAGTTTCAAATCATATTTTCCATAATATTTTCCATAAGAATAAACATGCATATAGAGGCTAAATCAGAAGCTAAGCAGTAAAAAATAGAAGCCTAGGTATAACAGCACCAAGGAATACTATAGGTCTAGGCAGTAGACTCCTCATACCATAATAATCCAGTTCATAAAAACTGATCCTAGGACACATTCCTAAGAATAAGTGGAATAACCCATGAGTAACCCCCCCCCCCCCCAATGTGAATATTGATCCCCTAGAACAATAGGACTAGGAAATAGATGAAATACCCAAGAGAAACCTCCTTGATAATCACAAAACAATTGATGATGGATTTAAGTTAAAACTTCCACCTAAGTACCCAAGGTATGACATGTGATCTTTTTTACAATTCATTTCAATTCTTTAAAAACCATTCAAAACCATTCATAATACATTTATCAAAATCCAAGGATTACCCATTTTTCATTGAAAAATATTTTCAACACACCCAAAACAATTATGAAAATATTTCATTATAAATCAGCTAGTAAAGTAAAACAAGTAGGTTCATTATCATAGGATAGAGATGGAACTACCTACCTCAAATTTTGGTTCACACATGGCCGCAACGGAATCCAAAACCAATGAAACCCAAAAATGTCAATGAAGGCATTAGAATAAAACCTTCACATCAAAAGGATTGATTTAATTTATAATAAAAGGGGCCAGTGGATAGAAGAAAACCTACATATATCAAGAAAAGAAATCCTCCGCACCATAACTAGCTAAAGAACGGCCTCTGAAATAAGATCTCACAATGAATATAGAGGAGGAAAATAAGAATAATCCAACATAGATTATCATATCCAATAATTCAAGGCTAGGTAACTGTCGTGACCAACTGCAAGGAAGAACCATAAAGAACACTTACTTGGAGATATGCACCGCAGACAAAATGAATATCCAAAGTCGATCAGATCGATCTGGAAGGAGATGCTCCTCTAAAACTCTTCTAGTAGAAGCCTAGGGTTAAGAGAAATGAATTTTGGGAAGAGAGGGTTGATAAAAATAGCCAAATTAATGAATTTATGATAGGAAATGGTTGATGCATGACGTATATCCCTTGGTCACATCGTGTAGGCCATGTTGGATAAGATACGCCAAAAACCCTATCACCTTGGGTTAAAAAACTACTATTTAACCCCTACATTACATGTACCTCCAGCACACGATGTGTACCTATAGAACACAGTGTGTACCTCCAGTATACAGCGTGTACCCCCAGTATACAGTGTGTTCTACTATATAGCCTACAAAAAATCTAGAAAACAACAACTAAGGACTTTTAACCAAAAGGGGACAAAGAAAAAGGGAAAACTTACCTGATCAAGGAAATGGGATGTTACAACCTCACCACTATAAATATTTTTTGTCCTAAGGAAGTCATGTAGAAGAAGTAACTCCTGGAAAAAACTGAGTCCACTGCTCCCTAATCAATGCCTCACATTCCCAAGTCTCATGATAATCTGATCCTTGTCACCACAAAACTCCGACCAATGGAATTGACTTCCCATTCAAGGCTTTCTATTGAGATCCAATGATCTCAACAGGTTTCTCTAGATGAGAATAATTTGTCTCTTACTCAATTTCTTCCCAACTTCAAACATGAGTGGGATCAGTGTGGTACTTTATAAGATAATATATATAGAAAACTCCATGAATACTGATAATCTCAGCCAGCAATTCTAACCAATAAGAAACTTTTCTGAGCTATCAAATGATCTCAAATGGATCAAAAAATCTTGGAGCCAACTTTCCATGTCTTCCATGTCAGCAGTAACCCAAACAAGGTGAAACTTTCAAGAAAACCGAGTCACTTATGGGAAACTCCAAAGGAAAACGTTGTCGATCTACATATTGTTTTTGTCGACTCCAGGATATAACCAGATTTCATTGTAAATCTTGAATCTTCACAGACGTCTCCTGAACCAAACTTTGTCAAACCAAAGCTACTTCACCCACCTCTTCTCAATGAAGAGGTGAACTTCATGGGTAACCATACAACGCCTCGAAGGGATATATTCTTATCATTGACTAATAACTTTTGTTGTAAAAGAACATGACTAGACCCAGATGGATATCCCATGATCCTTGTAAATCCAAGAAAAATGCACAGACCATATCCTCAAGGATCTGAATTACACACTTTTTCTGACCGTCTGTCTATGGATGGTTGTTCATGGTCAACTTGATCTGATCTCCCATTTCCTCTTGAATAATTATCTAGAACATTGAGGTGAACCAAGGATCTTTATCTAAAAAAATGGAAGAAAGACTCTCATGTAACCTCACAATATCTTACGCATACAGATTACCTAGATCTTCAACTTTAGTGGTGTCTTTGATTGGAATGAAATAAGCATAATTCATCAACCGATCAATGACCACCCAGATATAATTTTTCCCTCAAGGTTTTTGTGGAAATCCAACAACAAATTCTATGGATACCTCATCCCATTTCAAAACCATCACTAGAAGAGGATGAAGCAACCCAAATGGTTTCAAGTGCTATGCCTTTATCCATTTTTAGGTGTAACAGTGAGACACAGACTCTATGAGGTCATGCTTCATACCCAACCACCAAAATCTTATTCTCTTCTCATAGTACATCTCCCAAGTTCCTAGAGAAATGTTCCATAAAGAGATATGACAATCGCACAAGACTATACTTCTCACATATGTTGGGATGACAACTCGCTTCTCAAATTGAAGTATGCCATATGAAGAAAGAGACCAACCAAAAATATTCTACCCACCATAAAGGCTTTCCCAAGTCTTCTAAAACTCATCATCTTGCTACTGAATTTTCAAAATAGACTCCATGGGAGATGATGATAACTGAGAACTATTCAAAAACATACCTAGAACATCCTCCTAGGAATCCAAGTGAAATTTAGAAAAAAGACACATAAGATTCCACTCCACCTTCGATTATAGAATAGACTATGATGGTACCTTCCTTATTATATCATCTGCGACAACATTCCCTTTACTTGGAGTATAGGCGATGCCTAAGTAAAACATTTGGATGTATTCCACCCATCATCTCTGACTGAGATTCAATTATTTTCTGAGAAATGATATAGCTCAGACTCTTATGATCAAATAATATTATGAACTTCTCCCAAAGAGATAGTGTTGCCAACATTTAAGTGCATGCATGACTTTTGAAATCTCTAAATCACAAGAAGGGTAGTTTTTCTCATGAATTTGGAGCTGACGAGAATCATAAGATACCACATGATCATTTCTCATAATCATGTATCCAAAACTAGATCCAGATGCATCACAAAACACTACATTCCCCTTACCAGGATCAGGAAAGATTAAAATAGGTGTCATTGTCAGAAGTTTTTTTATTTCATCAAAATAATTCTAACACTTTTTATCCCATAAGAATTTCACCACTTTACTGGTAAGAGTAGTCAAAGGTGATGACCTCTTAGATAAATCTCTAAAAACCCATCATCAGTATCCAAAAAGACCAAGGAATCATTGAATTTAAAATATGATATGTGGTTCTTTATAAGACATAATAGCCTTTACTTTCTTAGGACCAACTGATAATCCAAGATCAGAAATTATGTGCCCCAATATTTTCACTTCTCAAATCTAGAAACTGCACTTTTAAAGCTTTACATATAGAACATGATTTCTCAGAACTTCCAGAACCAAACTCCATTAGAGCCCATACTCTTGCTCATATTTTGAATAAACTAGAATATAATCCATGAGAACTACCACAAAAGTTTCAAGATACTGATGGAATACCTTATTCATCTAGGCCATAAAAATTGTAGGAGCATTATTTAGAACAAAATGCATCAAAATATATTTATAATTGGAAAACCATATCTTGAAGGCTATCTTCGGTATGTCAAACTCTTTAATCATGAGCTGATGATAACCCGAATGAATCTCAATCTTAGAGAACCACTTTTCTCCCTTAAACTGGTAAAAAAAATCATCCACATGAGGAAAATGATATTTTTTTCTTAACTGTTACCCAGTTCTACTTCTGGTAGTCCACACATAACTGAAGTGAACCATCTGATTTCTTGGAATAAATTATAGGGGATTCTCATGGAGAAACACATGGTGAATGAAAACTTTCTCTAATAAGTCTTCCAACTGAATATTAACTTCTTTCAACTCCGATGGTGCCATGTGATAAGAAGGCATTAATATCGGTTGTGAAACTGGAACTGAGTCAGTCATAAACTCTACCTCTATTCCTAAAGGGAGACCAAAGAAATCATTTGGGAAAACATCAGGGAAGTTTTGAACATAACTAAGAAGATCATCAATAAAAGAAACATCCTCGAGATCAAACTCAACAGCAACCAAAAAACTCCAGAGCTCTGGGCAGGAAGGTCTTACATGATCAGGCCTCGGGTACCACTCTCCCTGAAACATGTGACAGATCCTATCGACATAAAGAAATGAAACACAACTTGATAACAATCAACCTCAGATCAATGATTCAATATCCAATCCATGCCGAAGATGATGTCAAATAGATCCATATCAAGAATGAGAGAATCCCAGACCAACTCAGAATCGGCTATCGTTAATGAAGAAGAAGGGCACTAAAACCCGTGCTCTATCCTCTTACCAATAGGTTTTTCTAACTCTATTACAAAGGGAATGAGTTCTATTGTAAGTTTAAGTGAATCAATAATTAATTCAGATATAAATGAGTGGGAGGAATTGGTATCAAACAAAGAAATTGATACTGAAGATGAAATAAGGATTGTACCTCTCACTATTTCTAGAACTGCATCAACTTCCATTGGAAACCCATATACTATGTGTAAATTATTTACTCGTTAGGCCTGTGGATGGGGCCCTATAGTATTTGAAGCTTCTGACTACACCACAGTATCCTTTGGAGCTGACGAACCCAAATCATAACAGGTAATATTCCTAGCCTGACATAAACGCTGCAAGTGACCAACATATCTATAACTATTTCACATCTTCGCCGGCATAGGAAAAGAATTTTTGATGTTCCATACATTTCCCCAATGATAGAAAGTCATAGGCACACTACCATCTTCAAATGATGGAGAAAAGGAGGCCCACGGCTGAGACCCACCTCCACCAGACATAGAACAAATCTCAGTTCCAACTAGAAAACCCATAAGCCAAAAATGATATTTTAAAAGAAAAAAAAAACTAGAGACACATATATGGACATCTCATGGCAACTTGAGTCTAATTATGATAAGAGTTGTCTAGGAACATATCACAACATATATCTCAAGTACTAACAATCCTATCTTTAGTATAACAGACATCCCAGTAAAAATATTCTTGAGGACATACCTCCTATGATACCAAACTATAACAAAATGGCATGGGTTACCCTCAAACCCGAAACCCAATCTGATCCATCACATACCCAAAGGGCGTTCCCGGTCCCCATAGTCTGGTGACAAGCACTTGGGATTTGAATGAAAAAACTGAGGGAAACTTTTTACCCAACCTGAACAACCACATGGAATATATATATAGAAAAAGAAAGGAACAGTTAAAGACAAAAAAAATATGCCATAAATTTAAGAAAAAAAAGGAAATAGAACATCTATAATAGTATAAAATCCAAAAAGACAAGTCCTACTACAAAGGGATACAAGAAATAGCTACTCCAAGTGATGGTGTGGGAAAACCCCTACTATCTCACCACCATCAACCCATCCTGACTGACACGAACCTCATAACCTCACTACCATGCCTTGAATTTCCCTATATTGGAAGAAAAAAAAGGTCTACACACTGCCAAAGTGGTGTTCATGGTGTGAGATAACAGTATCATTAAGATCCCACATGTGTGTTTATAACGAGTCTCTATACTAAAAATCTTGAATGCTCATTTAAAAATAAAACATGTCATGATAAGTAGTAAAGAAGTTTTACAGAAAACATGGTCAAAATTTCCCTTTTTTCATAGTTCTAAACAAAAGTAGGTATAACAATTTTAAATTATATTTTCCATAACATTTTCCTCAAACATAAACATACACATCAAGGCTAACTCAATAATACAAGTACTACAAAAAAATCACATGTATCACAACACTAAGGAATACTACAGGTATAGGTAGCATACTACTCGTACCACATTAATCAGGTGCACAAAAAATTGTCCTATAGCATATTCCCAGTAACCATAGGGATACCCCATGTGTAAACCCCCCAAAATTTCAACATCAATCCCTTAGAACAGCAGGACTAGGAAATATAAGAAATACCCAAGGAAAATCTCCTTGATAATCATAAAATAATAGACTATGGCCACAAGCTAAACCTTCCACCTAAGTACCCAAGGTAATCCATGTGCTCTTTTTCACAATTCATTTCAATTCTTTGAAAACCATTCAAAACCATTCACAATACATTTATAAAAAAGACTTGGAAAAACCATTTTTCATTAAAAACTCTTTTCAACGCACCCAAAACAATCATGTCAATCTTATATTATAAATTAGTTTATAAATAAAAACAAGAAGGTTCATTGTAATAGTCTATAGATATAACCACCTACCACAATTTTTGGGTCACACATTCCCGCAATGAAATCCAAAACCTCTAAAACCCAACAACACCAATGAAGTCCCTATAATCAAACCTGCACATCAAAGTATTGATTCAATTTAGAAGAAAAGGTTTCGTTGGATAGAAGAAAACCCACATACCTCAAGAACAGATGTCCTCTCCCCAATAACTAGCCAAGGAACATCCTTCAGAACAATATCTCACAATGCATCTAAATGAGGACAACAAGAATAATCCAAATTAGATCAGTGGATCCGATAATGCAAGGATAGGTCACTATTGTGATCAACTGCAAGGAAGAAATAGAAAGAAAACTTACCCAGAGAGATGCACCATAGATGCAATGAAGATACAAAGCTTATCAGATCTATCCATAAGAAGAATATCCTTTGAAAATTGGTTAGGAGTATCCTAGTTTCGAGAGCAATAAAATTTGGGAAGAGAGGGATGAGAGAAATAGCCAAATGTGTGACTTTAAGATGGACATGGGCTGAGTCACAACGTATACCCATTATTCAAATCGTGTAGGCTGTTCTAGATATGTTATACCTAAAAACTCATCACCTCAATTTAAAAAACTACTATTTAACCCCTTCACAATGTGTACCTTCAGTACATGGAGTGTACCTACACAGCATGTACCTACACATCATATACCTCCCATACACAATGTGTACCTACTCTGCAGCTTACAAGAAAATCCATAAAACCACTCTTAAAGACTTTTAACCAAAAGAGAATTTAGAAAAAGGGAAAACTTATCCTATCAAGGTAACGGGATGTTACAATATTTCTTATAGAGGATGGTTAGAGCTGATTAAAGATTATAAATACTCAATACATTACCACCCTGGGAAATAATACAATGTGGTTGATTCCTTGTGTTGAAAGGATCTTGCAAGCTTATCCATGATTAGGATCACACGTGATACAATGTTTTGGATTTGAAAAGGATGGAACTAGAAATTCTGATTGAAGGGGAGAAATATTATCTTTCTCAATTGATTTTTCAACCATATATCTATGTAAATATTAAAGTTGTGAAAAGAGAAAATATAGAGCTGTAAAATAAGTATAGTATTTTTTTAGAGTTTAACCTTGATCATTATGGAATCAGGAGAATCTTTAATTGTGTATGTGTTCTTTCCAAATGAGATCTAAAGAAGGAGTTGGTACAGGACACTCATAGTTCTTCAATCTCTATTCATCCTGGAATTATGAAGATGTAGAGATATCTAAAAAGGTATTTCTAGTGGGATGGAATGAAGAGAGATATCACAGATTTTTTGTCTCAATGCTTTGAATGTGAGTATATTAAGGCTAATAGAATATATTTTAATTGGATGTCACATCCATTGCAAATACAAGAATATAAATGTGAAAAAAAAACACCATGTATTTTGTCATCAGACCCCCAAAAACATATAAATGGAATAATTCTATATGGTCTGTAATAGAGTGTTATACAATGTCATTGAACTTTATACTGATCACAGAATATTTATATTTGTATCACACTTCCATGAAATACATTAATGAAGTGGTAAGGTTATATGGATTACCACATAAAATTGTATTTGATCAGTATATTAGGATTACCTCAATGTTCTGGTGATGTATTTAAAAATCTCTTGATATAGTGTTGTGTTTCATCACTATGTATCATCCTCAAAAAGATGATATCTGAGGTAAAAATTCACACCCTAGAGGATGTTATGCGAGAATATTCTAGGTATTTCAAAGGTGGTTAGTATAAACACCTTCCTCCAATTTATTTTTCATAAAATACTATATTTCACATGGGTATTAATATTTATCCTTATGAATCCATATATGAAATGAAGTTTAGAGCTCCAATGTTCTAGAATAAAGTTGGATAAGGGAATCTATTGGGATTTTATCTAGCTAAATAAATCAACTAAAAGGTTATATTCATTCAGAAACATATCCTAGAATCTCATAGATGGATATAAATTTATACTAACTATTTTCGGTGTGATGTAGTTTCTAAAAATTTCTACATAGAAGAAGGTAATTATAGAAACCCAGACTTCTCATACAATGAAACTACATCATTTTTTCAGAATATATATTACATTACACAAAACACACCAAAATACTAAATTAGTTTAGTTCCATTAGAAAAATAAAAAATTAAACGCTGGTCTATAAGGGAGTAACATCATCTCCAACTATGTTCTTCATTACATGAACCCTTTATAGACTAAACAAAAAAAATACATATCTTTATAACCTAGGGAAAATAAAAATAATAAAGGGTGAGCTCAGATAGTAAGGAAAAAAGGGAGATATATTTATGCAATCATGAGAAAAAGGTCATGAGAACATGTAATGACATTAGAAGATCATATCCTCTATATCAAAGATCGTAATTTTGAGTCATGAAATAAATAGTGGTTGTAATAAGATATGAATCATAATGGAATCAAATAGCATAATTGATGAGAGTATAACATAGGCGTAAGGAATATATTTGTGTCAAACACATAAACATATAAAATTATTTCCATAGTAATCAAGGATTATTTCTAAGGATATCTTAATAGAATAGGTTCACTCTAAAAAATCATCTTACTAGTTAAATTTCACTCCCAAGACCATCATTGTGGAAAATTTCATTTACTGAACAAGGTGTACTCACCATACTATCTATTTCTATATTATGAGATATAAGTACTTACCTAAATAATTGGGGGAGATAGGGTTCTAACCTATCACATAATGAAATCATGCATATGTGTGACATAAGATTATAAAACATCATCATAACATAACCGAATAAATAAAATGGGTATCATAAACATTTCACCATATCATAACATGTGGAAAATAAAGATGTTTCATAATTATTTCATCCTAGTATAAGCTTTAAAAAGAATCAAGTTTCATAATCACATAAACAGTGGAAGAGAAAAAGGTTTTATATCTATATAACCCATAGAACTACAAAACATATACCATTTTTAGAAATAATGTGAATTTTCACTTGGATCATATCCCCATTAAGGCATGAGTAACACCATCAAATTTCATCTTAAATGGAAAATAATATTGAAATATCATTTAAAATATTTCATAAAAAAATATGCCTTCCTCTTAAAAAAATAATACATAAAACATTATAAAAACATTTTTCATTGAAAAAATACTAAACAACTACAAAGGGATCTTTGAGTAAATGACTACTCATGATGTTAGAATATTTAGATCATTTTTTTACATAGAAAAAGAATTTTCCTTTTACATTTTTATTAAATGATAAATGGTAATTGTTTTGGAAAATAGAAAGAATATTCTTTAAAAAACATTTTTTAAAAAATTAAAATATAGTTAAAAGTGTATTTTTAAAATTATATTATTGTAATAGAAAATGGTTCACTTTTTTTTAATACATTATTTTGAGGGAAATCATATTTAAGACCGAATAGAGAGATAAAGTCATGTTTTTATGAAAACATTTTATTAATTTATTTTATTAACAAAGAGTTGGAAAATGGTAAAAATTAATAGAAAATATTATGAATAACTACATAAGAATAAAATTTATGAGAATTATTGAGTGATTTTATTAATGGGATCATAATCATGAACAATTTTTAAAAATGATGAGATTATAAAAATAAACTTTTACCACTTTGGGAACATTGAATCATAGACCCACTGAAAAATAAAATTACCTGATTATTAAAATATCATGTAAATAAGGATATATATTATATAACTTTTCAATGTATAAGTGTATACACCTTGTAAAAAAATATAGGTGCATAACATAACATGTGTCTCAAATAAGTCAAATTGAGACAAAATTCCATTACCGCTTTATATACATTGAAACCATAACCTCATTAAGAATGGGTCATAAAATGGATAATTGAATCCAAATAAAACTAATTAGAATAATCAAAAAATAAATCATTAGGAATTATCCACACCACATACACAAAAAAGGTGTTGAACATGGAATGTGTCTCACGAAAAATAAAAGTGAGATCGAAATCCATTACCTTAAGTCTTGACTTCTGTTGTACTCTTTAAATCATCCTATATAATAAATATCAGATTATTATAAATATATTAATGAAACATATAAATTTATATAATAACATATATTATTTTCTTAAGATTTTTTAGTTCTAATTTATTAAAAAATCCATGTTAATGTTATGTTTCGGGTAATAAATGATTTTTTTTGTATATGTTCTAATTTGTTATATTTTTTGTCATATTATATTAATCATTATTTAATAATATCCAAAATTATAACCATGATATAAATATCATAAAAATTTATTATATATTTCTTTATAATAATTTATATGATATAGAAATAGGAAATCAAATACACCATTCCTGGGGAAAATAGGCCATACATCTGAATGAATGTTGTTTCCAATTTCGTATCAGATTGAAAGAATGAAAAGAATAAGAAAAATTATCATAAAATAATAATTTCTATGTCACATATAGCACATATTTTTTAAAAAAATTATCCTTATTACATTCCATGTAAAGCGTGATTGAATCACATTGCTTTGCAAGCCGGTATTCCACCGTACACAGGAACAACATTATTATATTCCAACAAAATTGGATGCATGGAGGTATGTATGATATAAAAAATTACATAAACATAATAACATAATAAAAATAATGAATATAAAATATAAACAACATTTATATCATTATTACCAACCTTCATATGTTTTAATGAAAAAACGAACTACATGAGTTCGTGAGGTGGTAGTCCTCCGTATAAACAACCGATGATTTTGTAACCCATTTGATAAAAGTGTGTGTTATTTTAGGATATAAAAAAACATGAAAAAATTTATGTATATTGGAGATACTAACATTATTATATAATCATGATATAAATATAATTAAAGAGGTTTGAGGGAAAAAATATTCAATGATGAACAATACATATTGTGTGGGCATCTCCCATTGGTTTGTAATAAAGGAATACCATTGTGGGATTTATGTAAAAAAATAGGGTGATAGGTTAAGGTTAGGAATGATATAAAGATATTTTAATATGTATTTTTTGAAATAATGGTTTTGATAGGTGTAATTAGATGGGATGAGGGGTGGCCTTTTATAAGGGAGTAAAGTGGAAAACATGTACATTTTTGAAAGAGAGAATTCCACCCATATTTTTCATATGGGAAAAGTTTACAATATTTGTAGAATTAGAACCTTAAACATTATATTGTCTTAATATGTCCCTTAAATGGGTTTTATACAAGTTTATAGTTCATTTTACCCCTTAATATTAATGTTGAGTCCCTTGGTAAACTCATTTTTCTCTAAATCGTTGTGATTAGTTTTCACTATTTTCACTAATAACTTTGGTAAAAATGAATTTGAAATGATTAGAAATTAGAAATTATTATTATTAAAAATATAGAATAATTTTTTCTAAATTAAATTCAATGTAGTTTTTGAAATTAATTTAAAATCAATACCACAAATTGGACAAGACAACATATTTTTAACGTGAAAATGTCCAAATTTTTTGAAATTTTGGTTTAACCTATTTCAATGTGAAAATAATTTCAATTACCTAAATTAGATTTATTGATTTATAATTGGAATAATTAAACTCTAAACCTAATTTAAAATATAATTAAACTAAATAATAAATTAGATCAAAAGACTATTCATAATTAATACTCAGTATTTTTAGCTATTCATCCAAAAATGAAATACTTCTGATAAATCCACAAAAAACACTCTAATCTAATTTAGGCAGTATGAATTAAAAAATTATGTTAATATTAACAAATTTAATTTCAAAAAGTGTTAAAATTTATTTTTTTAATTTTTCATATAAGGACATAAAAACAGTTTTTAGATAGAATAGTATTTTCAAAGCATATAGACTTTACTGAAAATTATATATTTCAGTAAAAATAAGTGTTCTTTACATAAAACCATAATATTTAAAATATAGTTATTAATATTCATAATACTGAGTTTAATTTCTAGGTTAAAACTGTCTTGATTAAATAATAATATTAATAAAATATTCTTTCATAGAATATTTGTGTTAAGTGTAACATATGTTAAACTCGGTGTTGCATGTAGCACAATATTAACATGGTGTAGTGTGAAACACAAGACATCATAGAAATATAATTTATTTGAAAAAAAGGTTCATAAAAACTCAGGGTGTTACATTAATGTTATTTGGAATGAAAGGTAAAAATAAGGACTATGTATATTAGTCCCTTTGAAATTCATGATTGTATCAGGATGGTGGCATATTGGATGGATCTTCCACTAAACCTCTCTCTAGTTCATGATATGTTCCATGTATCTCTCTTGAAGAAGTCCATACCTGATCCTTCACATGTAATGAACCCAAAGTTCATACTAGTGGAGGAGGATCATTCTAATGTGGAACTACGACTGTAGATTTTAGATCATAGAGTGAAACTGTTGCGAAAAAATATCACTCCCCTTTTAAAAGTTTTGTGTTGAAACCACTAGTTTTATAAAGATTTGTGGGAACCTAATGATTTAATGAGGTAGAATTATCCTCATTTTTTTCATTAGAGTGATGAATTTTGAGGGTGAAATTCATCTTCAATGGGTTATAATGTGACACCCCAATTTTTTGTAAATTATAATTTTTTTCTATTAAATTAAATCTCATTTGTAGAATGTGATAAATGAATCACTCAAATTAACTTGCATTACATGCAACACTGTGTTTTAATATACCATCATTTTCATAATATTATTTAAACATGACACATATAACTTAGAATTTAAACATATAAATAAGAAAATTAATAACTAATTTTTAAATATTATGTATAATTCTTTTATATAATGAAAAATATTGATAAAAATGTACTTCATTTTTTAGAAAAGTGCTTATATTTTTTGAAAATACTATTTTTTTAATGTTTATTTTTATTTTTTTAAACAATAATAAAATGAATTATTATTTTTTTTAAAATTAATTTTGAAAAAATAAATTTAATTTTTTAAATCATCTTGTCCAAATTATAATAGGGTAATTTTTTTATTTTTCTGAAATGGTAAACTTTTCAGTGAATAGTGAATAATACCGGTTTTTATTGAAAACCATATTTATGTTTAAAGAATTTATTTGTTAAATTTTTCAACTAAAATAAGTTTAAAATTGAAATTAAATAAATTTTATATAAATTAATCCAATTTAGGTAATTTTAATGATTTTAAATTTTAATTTTTATTAAAAAACATTTTAACCATATGAACATTTTCACTTTGGAAAGTTGCTTTCTCATCACGCTTATGGGCTTAATTTCAAAATAAAATTTTACACTTGTAAGAACCAAATTTTTAAAAAATTAATTCCATATTTTGAATTAAAAAATTTATATTATATAGTAATTTGTACATAATTTTTTACCATATTTAATAGTAAAACGAGTACAATTTATTTACCAGGGTTATGGTAAAAATGGGTTTTTCGGGGGTTAAACTAAAATTATATGGGTAAATAAATGAACCAAACCTTTTCCAGCAATAACTTCATGGACATATATAGACCTTATATCTTATTTTATATACAATTATCCATTTTGGAGTCTTTTTACATTATAATAACCTTGTTACACATTTTTATTTTAAAATATTACACATGTCCCACTCACCTCATTTATAAAGGCTACCAAATCTCCTACCGACTTTACACTTTCAAATAATTTTTGATTAGAAAAGACCTCCCAAAATCATATCCTTAATTTCCTCCTCCCATCCTAGAATACATATTTATTTCATAAATCTATCCTAATAATCCTTTGTTGAAATGTAAAATATTTTTTGTGAAGAAGTGCTAATGTCCCTAATCGATTGTTTTATTTTATTTATTCCTCCACCTCCTTCAATTTTTATTTAACCAATATTATATAATATAAATAATATCTTCCATATATTGATACTTTTTATGTTATTTTATTTACCTAAAACCATCTCCTCCTCCATAAAATTGGATACAAAATCATCCTCTGTGTGTACGACATACTACCACCTAATGAACTGATGTTATTCATTTTCCATCACCACATCTCATGACATAATATACTAATGGATTAAATTTTTATACATGATATTTATTTTAATATTATACTTATGGAATTTTTATATCAAATATAACTTCATATTTTCCATTCAGCGGTAATATGATAACATCCCTCGTGTGTACGGCGAACTATCAACTGGCAAAGAAATGCGACTCGTTCATGTTTTACATGGAAGTGAACTATCATCTAACGAAGTGATGTGACTCGTTCACATTTTAAATGGAAGTTATGAAGGATGTTTTTGATTAAAATATATTATATATAGGAAAAAAATATTATTCTATAATTTTAATATATTATTTAACATTCTTTCTTTAAATCCATTGGGAAAATGGAAATAATGTTCATGCATATGTATGACATACAGTCTCAATGAACAGTGTATTTTATTTTTAGTTATTAAATCATATGGAATAATCTAAAATAATATATAATAAATATATTTTATATTTATATCATGGAAAAAATTTTGTATATTAATGACTCATAATAAAAGTTTTAGGACTGATAATAAAAAATATAAACATATAATAAAAATAAAGAAGTTATTTCCTGAAATGTAATTTTAACATTGAATTTTTAATAAATAGGTACTAAAAGGTTATAATAAAATAATATATGGTATTATATATATAAATATGGTTCTATAATATAATAATAATAATAAACTTATATATATTATATAAGAGTCTTCTATTTGTATGATGTAATTCAAGACTTGTGGTAATGAATTTTTGTCTCAATTTTCCTTCTTTGAAACATATGTTATGTTATGCACCAGTATTATTTTTTTAAATGTATATAAAACCAAATTTAAATGTTATATCATGAATATAATTATTTTAATGATATTTAATATTTAACTTTATCTTAATCATTAATGTTACTTATTATTCAAAAGTTACTAATGTTGAAAATATTTAATGTTACAATCTCATCAATTATTGAGATTGTTTATGATTCTAATATTGATGATGAAATATTGTGATTCATATCTCAGTAAATACAAAAGAAAATATTCTCATCTATTAATTTCAATTTAATACATTTTTTCCTTCATTTTCATCATTATATGTACACATGATCTCTAAATAATGCTTTTATGAAAAATCGTCTTTATTTCTATCATTAGTTGAAAACCTGGTTTTCTCCCAAAACCTGGTTTTCTATATGTTTTTTCAAAAAAAAATTATTTTATAAAATATTTATTAAATAAAATTTTTTCTCATGTTTTACTTTTCACAATATTTTTTGAGAGTAATATTCGTGTTATTTTACAAACAATGCATATTTAGATTTTACCCAAAATTTGAAAGGAAACTTCGTTTTAACAAGTATGGTATGTGAAAAATTATCGGTGGTCATGAAAAATAGTTTATCTCTACCATAATTTATAATCATATTGGTTTATTTTTAAAGAAAATTATTTTTTTAATGTCTTATGTTTTAAAATGTGTTATTTAGTGTGGAAAGGATTTTTTCTTCATGATTTGTTTTAAATGATCTCTCAAAACTATTTTCTATATAAGATGAAATCCTTTTATGTTACCTATGGATTAATAAGGATATAATTCATAGACAAAATTCTCATTCCTTATTTGAATATTTATTTTTATGATTTTATGATGTTTATGAAACATTTTTTCTCTTCCATGAATTATCCTATGAAGAAATTCTTATGAAACCCACTTCTTTTCATGAGTTATTTAGTGATGAAATGAAATAAAAATGAAACCTATATCTCTCCCATATGTTATAACATTAGGGAAAGAGTATGAATCCCATTTAATTTCATATAATATGATATTATCAATTTTTTATGCATTTTTTTCACATATACATATTATTTTCATTATATGGAAGGTGGGACCTATATCTCCCTCTAATGAAATGGGTAAAGATTTATATATCATGTGATTGAAAGGAATTAAATGGTTAGAGAACTAGTTTTAGTAAGGTATTTTTACCAATATTATATTCTTGTGAGGGAACCTTTACTACATGAGGCGTTGTAGTGTGATCAAATTATACTTTGATAGCATTGGAAGTGGTCCTTGACTAATATGGAAAACAATTTCTATGATTATGTGAATGAATCAATTCTATGTATTATGCCAATTATAGTCTCTCATGATTCATTTCCCCTTTTTTCCTTATCATTCATCTCTTATAAACATTCAATCATTATTCCATGACTCAATATTATGATAATTGATATGAATGGTATGGGTTTCAAATGTTATGATCATGTTCTCATACCCTTATGTTCATTTAATGATAACATATCTCCCTCTTTTACCCTTATTGAGCATCTGATATCACCCATTGTAGAGTTTACATACCATATATTTTGAATAAATTCCTCATGTATGATATTTCTAAGAAGGGTTATAGTTATGGAGAACATAGTTGGAGATTATGTAGTTCACATATGAACTAGTTGTTTATGTCTCCATGTTCCCAAAGGCACTATATCTTTTTGATACTCAGGAATGTGTTTGTATAATGTAATGAATGTTCATAAAAAAAATTTAATATATATGTTTGAAAATCTTGGTTCAATATATTATGAATAGACTATTATTTAATTTATTTTTGTGTATTCATCTATACATGAATATTATTCAATTGATCAAGGAAGATTATTAATATATACCATATTATAGATTTTTCAATGATATCCCTTCCATATATCCCTTTTAAAAAATAAAAAATATATGGAGTTTTAATTTTTTATGTCCCCTATATTATGAATACCCTAAAATTTATTTAACTAGTACTATGTCCATGAAAATGCATGGGACTACTCAATTTTATTTCAAATCATATGGTTCAGCATCATTCAAAAAATTTAAATGTCATTGTACTCAATATAATGTTTAGAATAAAAATATGATAATAAAGTGAGTGATCTACTCATGACATAATTAAATGGAGTGAAGACTAATGGTGATGGATATGGAACAAGAAGAAATTTGTAAGTCAAAGAAAGAAAAAACATGATGTAACCTAGATTTACGATAAGAAAAAATTTTATTGAATATGAAAATATGTTCATTCAAATTTGAATGTCAACATAAAAGAGTTAGTTTGAAACAAAGTAAACGTAACTAAATTTTTATTAAAAGGCTATGTTTATGAACATATGGTTGAGTTTTTTAACAACTTATTATTATTTTTAGTAGTTTTTTGGTGGGTTCTTCGATGAGACAGTGTCATCCACATCTTGCTTAGTAATCTATTGGACATACTTGTTATTAAAACCCTAAGAGTAGAGGTGTGAGTCATTTCTATAGTGTATCCCCATTTTTGGATGTTGGGTTTGTATCATTGTGGATCCCTATTACAATTATTACAGGTGGGAAAATGAACTATGAAATCTTTTTTGTATATGGGGTAGCAATCAGAAACAAAAAAACATTGAAAAAAATAAGTTGAAACAAAATTTGACCAAGGATGTGAAAATTAAAATTTCATGATATTTAAGGAAATATTTCATTGATTTTATTCAAGATACATTTATAGTATAATATTTTATAAAACTTGGATAAAAATTTAACTGAAAAAAAACATTTTCTTTCTCAATATTTATAAATCTTTTAAACCATATGAGAAACAATTGAATCAATTCAATTAGACAACATATCCAAAAAATTATTCACCAAATAAAATCATCTAGAAACATATTACATAACATTTTTCTTCATAAAATGGGGAAATGTAATCATATAAATATGGTGAGATAAAATTTTGAGTAAGGATTAACATAATTAATATCCTTAAAAGACCATAAGTGGACATAAAATGAGAAAATAGGTGCATTTAGGATACATAATAATTTTATACCCAAAAATAATAGATAATAATTAATTTAATAATGCCTTAAATAGAATAAACTGTAAAATATCATAAAACAGAGTTATGAAATGAAATGAATATGAAAACTATATCTTTCCCACATGTTATAACATTAGAAATGTTTATGAATCGAATTTAATTTCATGTAATATGATATTATTAATGTTTTATGTATTGGTGTCATAGATATATATTATTTTCTTTATATGATGGGTGGGACATATATATTCCTCCAATGCAATTGGTAAAGATTTATATATCATTTGATATAAAGGAATTAAATGGGTAGTGAACCTAGTTCACTAAGGTACTTTGACCAATGGTGCAATGAAATTCCAACACGCCATTATCCAATGGTACGTAAAGAAGCACCCCAGAAATTTTCTGAATGTGTCAAGGAAATGATATAGGTGTGGAAGAGAAGGGAACCTATCCATTAACTGCCAACAAGAAAAATATACGGATTCAATAGAGGATAGGAACATTCTTTTCTACCCTCAACGCATTGTTCATTGCTTCAACTGCAAAGAACCAAGGCACTTTGCAAACCGGTTCCATAAGCCAAGGTTTTTCAAAGGCAACCAATAACCACCAAGGTATGAAGGGTGATCTTTTTCCCTCATTAACGCTGAATTGAACCGTGATAACGAAGTGGTGATAGGTATTCTAGTTATTCATTCAATAATAGTGAACATACTTTTAGATTATGGTTCTATGCATTCTTTTATATCCTGAAACATTAGTAGAACAATCCCAACACCACCACAAATCATGGAAGTAAAGATGTCGATGAGAACAGAAAATGGGGAAATCATTGTAACCTATGAATATAACACCTCCCCTATCATAATTTGTGGTTTAAACTTCCCAGAAAACCTCATCATACTCCCTCTTGTAGAATTTGATTCAATTCTTGGAATGTATTGGATTTCCCTATATAGAGCCAACATAAATTGTTGGGAGAGGTAAATCACTCTCCATATGGTGAATCGACCCCCGATTCTATACAAGTGAAAGGAGGAGGATGAATCTTATTTATCATCATCATCTCAAGAGTGGATATTAACACCCTATGATCATGCGTAACTTTCTCAGATGATTGAGTATAAGGAAGAAACAATCCTTGAAGACATGCATATTGTGAGGGAATTCTCTGAAGTGTTTCCCAAGGAATTGTCTGGTCTTACTCCTATAAGAGATGTTTAATTCTCAATTGATCTTATTCCTGGGGTGTTTCCAATGTCCAAGACTCTATATAGAATGGATTTTTTGGAGCTTGATGAGTTGAATAAATAACTATAGAAGAATCTGGATAAAGGGTTTATATGCCCAAGTGCTTCAGCATAGGGTACACCAGTCCTCTTCGTTAAAAAGAAGGATGGGTTAATGTTCCTTTGCATTGATTATCATGAGCTCAAAAAATCATGATAAAGAACAAGTATCCTCTTCCACAAATTGATGAATTGTTTGATCAGCTATGTGGAGTACAATACTTCTCCAAGACCTCTTTTCATACAAGATATGGGTACTATGAATTCGTAGTAATTCCTTTCGGGCTCACTAATTCTCCATCAATATTCATGGACTTTATGAATAGAGTCTTTAGAAATTACCTTGAATAATTTTTGGTAGCCTTTATAGACGATATTCTAATATATTCCAAAATCAATGGGGACCATGAGGAGAATCTAAGAACTGTACTGGAGACATTGAAAAAGGAAAAGATCTATGAAAAGTAAAGAAAGTCTGTGTTCTGGTTGAATGAGGTCTCATTATTGGGTTATATCATTACAAGGAATGGGATATCTGTGGATCCCTCCAAGATAGCTGCAGTTGAGGGATGGTCGAGTCCAACATCAATAATGGATATCCATAGCATCTTAGGGTTAGCTGAATATTATCGATTATTTGTGATAAATTTCTCACAATTTTCAAACTCTATTACCAAGATAATTCTAAAGGGAATAATGTTTTCTTGGAGTGAGAAATGAAAAGATAGATTCAAGGAATTGAAAAGGAGGCTTATCACCCCGACCATGCTCACACTACCCACAAGTGGATAACTTTTTGTGTTATTTATTGATTCTTTGAAAAATGGATTGGGTTGTGTGTTGATGCAAAATGACAAAGTCATTTCCTATGATTCAACACAATTGAAAAATCATGAGAAAAACTATCAAACACGTGATCTTGAGTTGGTTGTAGTAATATTCTCTTTAAAAATTTGGTGTCATTACCTATTTGGGGATAAGTGTGAAATATACACGGATCACAACAGCCTCAAGTATATATTTACATATAAAGAGTTGAATATGCACTAATAAATATGGATAGAGCTGATCAAAGAATATTGCCGCTCAATCCATTGCCACCCTGGGAAAGCGAACAAGGTGGAGAATTCTCTTAGTAGAAAGGACCCATAAATTCTATCATTGATGATAATTGAAAAGGATCCAATCTTCATAGACTTGATAAATATGGACATGGGAATCATAAATAAGGGAACATCATAAATCCATTCACAAATGATTGATCAACTGTCTCTTTTGTAAAGTTTAAAGGATGCTCAAAAGGATGATGTGGGAATTCAAAAGAAAGTGAAAAATATCATAAAATGGAAATACTTGGATATCAATGTTAATAAAGAAGGAATTGTGAGATTTAGTTCCAGACTATATGTTCTATTGAATCTGTAGTTAAAAAAATGAACTTTTGGATGATGCACATAGTTCAAATTTGTCCACTCACCCAGGAAAAACAAAGATGTATCGATATCTCCACAAGCTTTATTGGTATGAAAACATAAATAAGGAGATCTCTAATTATACATCAAAGCGCCTGGTATGTCATCAAGTGAAGGATGAGAGGAAAAATTCTAAAGGGATTATGTAACCATTACCCATACCAAATGGAAATGAGAAAACATCACTATGGACTTTGTCACCAGATTTCTGAAGACAACCAATGGAAACACTGTTATCTGGGTTGTTGTGGATCGTCTTACAAAGACTTCACAATGTAAGGGTTGGTGTCTTGAGAACCAACTATTTTGTAGTTTTATTACATGAATGTTCACTTATTATATATTGTTCATTGTTCTGCATGACTATAAAAAAATAATGTCCTGGAATATTTGTTGCATTTAAAAGGTCATGGAAGATCCCTGCTATGATGAGAACCTTGAAATGCTATAACAATATTCTTAAATTAAGTTCTACTATTGGATGACATACTATGATAGGACACATAGTATACATATCGTCATGTGTGAGTACTCGTAAGAAGACGAGACTCTCTCTCAGGGAGTTCGCACTTGGTAATCTCCAAGATGGGAGATTATGAGAACAGAGTCGCCAGTAGCAATTCCACATGTCTTGGTCTCATCGTACATTGCTATGTACGAGCATATTTAATGGTCCTTAGACTGGAAGATTATCATTGACTCATTTCATGACTCACGGACTTAGATTTACTGACGAAAACCATCACGCAGACAGTTGGCGGGAAGTAGGGTATGTTTGGTGCGTCACGAGTGACATGTTGTTAAGGGATAAGTCAAGGAATGATTTTTACCTTCCATTTATAGAAGTTGATATCTTGTCCCTTTGATTGAAATATAAATTTTGCTTTAAATTCCATGGACATGGTGTAAACGACAAGTTTATTTCAAGAATTCAAAGAACGATGGATCAAGCATATAGGTTTGTGACACTCCCATGAAACCTGCTTGATGAGATATCAAGAAAAAGGGATTAAATTACACAGTAATCGTTCGTATGAGGTGATACGTCAATGCGGCATAAACTTCTTTCTCTTGGGTGCCTTGACCCATTTCTAGATAGTAATCTTGGACTTTAGGCAAGCTCGCCTAATGCCAATGAGAAAGGGGCCTAGAGGGTCACACACTAAGTGTATTCAAGTATCTCAAGTAAAATAAAGATTATTCCCGTACGTGGTTTAATAATTATTCAAGGAAGCCTAAATCGTTTTAATAATGGAGGAAGAAGGAAATTATCAACAAGATATACACGCCGTGTATTAAATATTACACGCCATGTAGTTTTTCATGGAAAACAAGTACATGCTGTCTATTAATAATTACACACTGTGTAGTTGTCTTTATGGAAAGGAAATGAATAAATGAAAACAAGATATACACGTCGTGTACATTGAATGTGCACGTCGTGTAGTTTTCAATGAAAAACAAGTACATGCCATTTATTTACTAATACATGCTGTGTAGTTTTTCCAGTCAGGATTATACGGATATAATATTTTTTTAAATGATATTTACTATAATCAGCGTGGGCGCATGTCAAGGAATTATTTATTCGACATGGGGGTTTTAAATAAGAGTCAATGAAATAAATAAAACTCGTAACACGTTTATTTATTATCATAACTCTACAACCTCAAACCTGATTATAAATATCCTCACAACCCCAACTCTTTTCCGACACACAAGAGAATTGTTGTGCACAACAACTCTGGAGAATTCTTTCAAGACCGAAAGAATCTCTTCCTCTAAGAACGCTCTCAAGACCGAGAGAGATCCTCTTCAATCGGATCAAGACGATCTAAGGTGGACAATGGAAGCAATGGTTTCTCAACGCTAGCACCCGGAGACTCCTTTGGCGACGTCCCGAGATACGAGGTACACGTATGGATCACCACTAGAGGAAGTCTACACTTGGATTCTGCGACGCAACGACGAATCACATTGGAACGTGATCAAGAACATCAACAAAGAAATAACACCCAAAAGGTATTTCATTTAAATTGATTAAATTAATTATAATCAACCTGTAACGATCCTACTTTGTGGTTCCAGGACTTTCTTTTTCTTTGTCTATTTCTATGATTTAATCTGTGGAGACTGGCGTTTATCATCATATTGATCCCAGATTCATCATTATTAATGAAAAAAGGCCATGTGGGCACATCCACCCACAAGCTTCTACTGTGCCCGGAACCATCAAATGGTATCAGAGCGAGGTTACAACGTTAATTATAGTTATTTGATTTTCGTTGATAATTTACGCATTTATATTTGATTCAATTCGAAATAAATCATTCTATAAATCTGAATAAATGAGATATGTTCTTCCTCCTTCGTTTCTTGATTCATATCACAGAAATGGCCTTTTAATTTTAATTTTGATTAAAATAAAAATGAGGATCTCATCCGGAGGAGCTGCTCTTTCTGTCTGTACAACACGGGATGACACGGTGTGTAATTAAAACTACATGTCGTGTACTTAGGTTCAACGAACCGGTACTGGTCCACCAAACCACACCATGTGAATTGATTACACCTAAGTATTTAACACCCCATGTTGACCATAATTAAATGGCGCGTGGGAACCAGAATACATAGCGTGTATGTCAGAGCAACACGTCGTGTAGTCCGATCTGGCCCAATTGAAACCATGTGCAAAGGAGAAGCCGCGTACCACGTACAGTAGATCGCCAGGCCAGTTACCATGTAACAAGTAAGTACACGATGTGTATGATTTATCTACATGCCATGTACACTAAAATTTCCAAAGTACAGAGAACACGCCAAATCCCCTGGTGTGTAGTTTGGATAAAAGGTGAAAAGAAATACACGACGTGTAAATATAAACTACAAGCCGTGTACTTTCAGAAATTTCACACAGTTTCCTCAAAAAGTACAAAGACTTGTACAAGGAATATGGATGAGAAGAATATCAAGGAAATTAAGAAAGGAATTTAAGATGAAGAGTTGATTAATTATAAGATCATAATTAATTGAATTCAAGCGCAACTTATCTTAAATAAATAAAATTATTAAAAGAATTTGAATTCTAAATATTAGTAAATGTCGTTGCATGCTATGGATGATCATGAGATAGACCAAATACCCTTTGTATGTGTGTATGGTTTCATTTAAATTTATTTAAATTTTTTGGCATGCGAGCCTTCTTCTAATAAAATGTAGGGCCGGCATGCCCACGGTTTCTTTAATGTAAACCCATGTAATGGAGGATCTCCCAATCCAGAGGAGATGGTTCAAAACCTGAAGCTGAGGCGAAACCAACCCAAGAAGATACAAATATGGATAGGTGGGAGCTGCAAAACACGATCCATCGGTTCAAGGTGTTTCTCCCTAGGTCAGGGTTATCTTATCAAGCTGCTACATACGTTAACCAATAGAAGCTCGTGATCATACCATCTTATTTTATTTCTATCTGATTGCATGGTTTATTTATTATTTATATGTTGTTGCAATCACATAATTAATGAAATAAACAAGCATGCAAAGATGGAATAAAATAAAAATCAGACTATGTGTAAACATTATGGGAACATGGTTAATCACTTAATCAAGCATCACTTAATATTAACAAGCATGTGATAATGTGAAACTACACATAAAGATTAAAATCCTTAATACCATATTAATTCAGACCAATCCTTTCAATACTTGATTAAGGGAAAGACTCAACAAAACTATGTGTTTAACCAACCCTTGTTGGGACACTTACTTTTATAAAGGATGCCCTTATGAAAGGTTTCAGGTATACTTAACCATATTACATCAAGAGGAGTAGCCCTTGCTAGACTTGGTGTAATATTAGAGGAAAGATTTGAGGAAATCCAAGTCAGAATTTCAGGATTGGGGAGTCCACTCAACAGATCAAGGAACTGTAAGCTCATAGTTGGCAAAGACCTGCCTACCTAAATACCTTCAAATAGCTTGACCAACCATTGTTGGGGTTATGCGAAGGGGAATATGGATCCTTGCCACTATAATGTCAAAGCAACTGGACATTTTTATTTCAATTGTGGGGGCCATTGGGACTTGATAAAATAGTGGGAGACATAATAAAAAATTTATTATTTCTCATAAAATGTAATCAAGAAAGTACTGATAAATCTGCTCTTTTAATTTGTAGAATCGAAATGAAAAACTTGTCAACCACATTTTCTATGCGATCGATTCTGGATAAAGACAATATTCTCACTGGAATTAACTTTCAGGAATGTTTTAGGTGCCTTCGGGTTATCCTACGCCATGAACGAAAGCTTTACGTGCTGGAGTCCTCACTTCCTGATCCGTCTGCCCAAGGGGCGAGTGATAAATATTTTCTGGTCTATGATCAACATTTGAGCGATGCACTCGACGTTAAATGTTTGATGTTGTCATCAATGTCTAGTGAGCTCATGAAGTCTCATGAAGACATGGATGCCTACAGTAGGCTCGAGCACCTCCGTGGTCTATACCAGGAGAGAGCAAGACAGGAAAGGTTTGAGATCTCCAAGGCTCTATTCCAGAGCAAGATTGGAGAGGGTGCCCGAGCTGGGACTCATGTAGTCAAGCTCATTGGCTACATTGAGCGCTTAGAGGTTCTAGGGTTTAAACTCCCTGAAGAACTGGGTACCGATCTCATTCTCGCATCACTCCCTCAGATCTTCTCAAACTTTGTTGTGAACTTCAACATGAACAATATTGAGAGATCTCTGTCTGATCTTCTTATCCTTATTCGCCATGTGGACAATGACATGAAGCGTGAAAAGCCTTATGTCCTCATGGTGAATAAAAGGGAAGGTAAGGTGAAGCACTTTAAGCCCAAAGATTCATCAAGACCTTCCAAAAAAATTAATGTAAAAGCGGAGGCAAGGGAACAAGATGTTGTTTGTTTCGCATGTGGCAAGAAGGGCCACTGGAAGAAAAACTGCACCCAACCAAGGAAGAAAGGCGAAGCTTCATGTGCATTTGTTATCAAATGCAATCTATCTGTTTCAACTAATTGGGTATTAAATACTACTTCTGGTTCTCACATCTATATCCAAATACAGGAACCAAGTAGATTCAGGAAGATTGATCGAGGGGAGGTAGATCTACAAGCAGCCAACAGAGCCAGACTTGCTGTTGTAGCTGTCGGGGACTACCACCTCACATTTCCAACTGGAATGATCTTGGTGTTAAAGGGTTGTTATTATGTTCCTTCGTTACTAAAAACATTACTTCAGTATCCAGATTAGATACTGATGGATTCATGTTCATGTTTGGAAATCAATGTTGGTACTTTTATAAAGATAGCATTTGTTTTGGTAGGGAACATTTATATAATGGCCTTTATATGTTAGACTACACAAACCAAGTAATGTAAATTGATGACAAAGTTAATTCACAAGACTCATACCACACCCAACATTGGCATCAACGGCTAGGTCATGTCAATGAGAAACATTTGACAAAATTACATCAAGATGGGTATTTAGATTATTTCGAACTAAAACCACTTGGTGTATGTCATGTGTGTCTATAAGGCAAACTGACCAAATCCCCATTTAGTAGGAAAGGTGAAAGAGCTAAAGAGCTTCTAGAATTAGTTCACACAGATGTGTGTGGACCATTTCCAGTTGAATCAAGGTGTGGTTTCTCATACTTTATAACTGTTACTGATGATTTTAGTAGATATGGATATATCTACTTAATGAGGTATAAGTAAGATTATTTTGATCGGTTCAAAGAATACAAGAATGAAGGTGATAATCCGCTTGGTAGGAAGACTAAGAAACTTCGTTCAGATAGAGGAGGAGAATATCTTAATCAGGACTTCATTTATTTCTTAAGGGAGTTTGGTATTCTATCTCAACTCACTCCTCCTTATACACCTCAGTGGAATGGTGTAAGTGAAAGTAGGAACCGCACCCTGTTGGATATGGTGAGATCAATGATTAGTCATGCGAGTCTTCCATTATCTTTTTGGGGATATGCATTACAAGCAAAAGCACACATACTAAACCAAGTACCAACTAAATCGATAAATGGTATTCCATATGAGTTATGGAGTGGACGCAAAGCCATGTTTTCGAATTTACATGTGTGGGGTAGCGAAGCATTTGTTAAAGCCTCTTCAGGTAACAAAGATGAACCCCGAGGCACAAAGTGTATCTTTATAGGATATCCTGAGGAAACAAGGGTATATTACCTATACAACCCATCAGACAAAAAAGGTTACAGTGGAAAGACATGCCATATTCCTTAAGAGTGAGAACATCTCCAAAAGAGATAGTGGGAGCGAGATATTATTAGATGAAGTGGAGTCTCAAGATACATAAGAGTTGGTACAAGAACAGATTCCACAAATCCCCGTGGAAGAACAATCTGTTCCAAAGACACAAGAACTGCGTAGGAGCACGAGAAAGAGGCCTAGAGGGTCCCACACTAAGTGTATTCAAGTATCTCAAGTAAAATAAAGATTATTCCTGTACATGGTTTAATAATTATTCAAGGAAGCCTAAATCATTTTAATGATGGAGGAAGAAGGAAATGAAAAACAAGATATGCACATCATGTATTGAAGATTACACGCCATGTAGTTTTTCATGGAAAACAAGTAAACGCCGTGTATTAATAATTACATGCCGTGTAGTTTTCTTTATGGAAAGGAAATGAATAAATGAAAACATAATATACAGGCCGTGTACATTGAATGTACTCACCCTGTAGTTTTCAATGAAAAACAAGTACACACCGTGTATTTATTAATACACGCCGTGTAGTTTTTCCAGTCTTGATTATGAGGATATAATATTGTTTTATATGATATTTATTATAATCAGCAAGGGCGCATGTCAAGGAATTAATTATTAGACATGGGGGTTTTAAATAAGAGTCAATGAAATAAATAAAACATGTAATGTGTTTACTTATTGTCATAACTCTACAACCTCAAACCTGATTATTAATATCCTCACAACCCCAACTCTTTTCTGACACACAAGAGAATCGTTGTGAACAACAACTATGGAGAATTATTTCAAGGCCGAAAGAACCTCTTCCTCCAAGAACGCTCTCAAGACAGAGAGAGATCCTCTTCCATCATATCAAGATGATCTAAGGCGGACAACACAAGAAAATATTTCTCCACGCTAGCACCCGGAGACTCCTTTGGCGACATCTCGAGATACGAGGTACACCTGTGGATCACCGTTAGAGGAATTATACACTTGGATTCTGTGACGCAATGACGAATCACATCGGAACGTGATTTAGAACATCAATGAAGAAAGAACACCCAAAATTTATTTCTTTTAAATTGATTAAATTAATTATAATCAACCTGTAACGATCCTACTTTGTGGTTCCGGTACTTTCCTTTTTTTTGCCCATTTCTGTTATTTGATCCGTGGAGACTGTAATTTATCATCGTATTGATCTCGGATTGATCATTGTTAATGAAAAAAATACTAGTGGGCACATCCACCCATGATCTTCTGTTGTTCCTGAAACCTTCACCCAATTCATTGCAATTCGGAAGAATTTCTCATTAGATCAAATGGCACAGATATACATCATAGATGTGTTAATGATGCATCGAGTACCACTATCTATTGTATCCAATCAAGATCCATGATTCACCTCTATGTTTTGGAAGGTTCTTCAACATGATCTGAATACTGAGCTGAACTTTAGTACGGCTTATCATCCTCAAACCGATGTCCAATCTGATCAGACTATCCAAACACTTGAGGACATATTGATAAGATGACCAATGTACTTAAAAGGAGGATGGGATCAATATCTTGATCTAGTTGAGTTCTCTTAAAATAGCATTGTCCAATCAATTATCTAAATGGATCCTGATGAATATTTTTATCGGAAGAGGTGCAGAACACTGGCATGTTGGGAAGATGTTGGGGAGTGAAAACTCCTAGGTCCAGAAATGGTTAAAGAAATGGTGGAGAAGTTTAAAACCATCCAGCAGCACATTAAAGCTGCTCAGAGTTGAAAAAATATATATTCTTATAATCATTTACAAGAGGTATATTTTGATGTTGGAGACATGGTATTCCTCTACATATCACCATGGAAGAGAGTTATGAGATTTTGGAAGAATGGAAGGCTTAGTCCAAGGTACATTGGCCCCTTTGAGATCCTTTATCACATTGGAGTAGTGGCCTATCTTCTATCACTCCCACCAAACCTATGTCTAGTACATGATGTATTCCATGTATCACTCTTGAGTAACTACATACCTGACCCATCACATGTACTCAATCCATAGGTAGTACCATTGGATAATTACCTCTCCTATGAAGATAATCCGGTGAAGATATCAGATTGTAGGGAAAAGGTTCTACAAAATAAGACAATAACCCTCATCAAGGTGTTGTCGCGAAACCACAAGTTTGAATAGGCAATGTTGGAATCATAGGAAGTGATGAAGCATAGTTACCCTCTGTTTTAGTATAGGAAATGAAAATTTCAGGGGAAAATTTCTTAAGGGGGAAGATTGTATTGACCCAAACTTTTATTAATGGAAATTACTCTTGATCTAATTAAATTTATTATTATTTAAAATGGTTATATAAAATATAAACTTCCTTGGTTTTATGTTGTCGGATTTCAAAATACCATTAAAAATTGTTACCTTTGATAACATAACCATTGAACAGTGATCACATGATTAGTATAAATATAGGGCTTTAACAAATCCAATTTACTCAGCCAAAGGAAGTGATGGCCTCATCCAGTAGAATTTATCCATACGAAGCCCATTTTTTGGAGCTAAAAAAGGAGGTGGAGTCACCAGGCTTCCCTTTTGACCAATCTCTAACCGATATTCAACATTTTAAGCTTGAACGTGTTCACCTATATGATAAGTGTAAGTTAATAGATATTACCACTTGAACGATTTTATCTGAGACCCCCAAGAGTTTTTCACCATCACACACCTTACCCTTAGGTCTTATGCAGGTTTTATAAGGGTTTATGTAACAAGACTCTAGAACTATGATTATATGAATTATTTTTGTATATAATAAATAATTTTCATTCATTTTATTGTTACTTTGTAAATGGTTTTTAAAGCACAAATAGTATTTTTAGTCAATGTTCAATGAAGAAATCTATTTTGATGAATTAATGGATTTTTTGGAATTAAATAATATTTTAATAAAAAATTACTAAATTAATTTTTATTATATATAAATTATCATATAATTTTTATGAATACAATTGTAATTTTTATTAAGGTTTGAAAGCTATTTTTGTCAAAACCCATGAATTTTAAATAAATGTTGGTTTTTATTTTAAAATTAAAAAATCAAATATTTAGAAAATTATTTATATAAAATGAATATTATTCTAGGAATCAAGATATAAAAATTATCCAATGGTGAAGTTTTCATAATTTTTTGAGATAGTCGAATTTTTACGTAAAAATTAAATATCGTTTAAATATATAATGTGTTTTATGACATCATAATGACCAAATAGTGATGTAATAAAAAACTATAAATGGTATTTTCAGACAATATATGTTTTACCATTAAAATAATATGATTTTAGATTTCTTTTTATTTATTTTACAATATTTTAGTGGACCCTCCAAGAATTATAAAACATTCAAACTTTTAATATGATTTTCCTAGAGAATGTGACTCACCTCCACTTAATAAATCATAATATTTTAATAAGTTCGGAAATTTTAATCATAAAATAATTCTTTCCACTCCACTTTGGAAAAAACCATGTGCAAAAACCATGTTTTGGTTTGTATTTTTGATTAGTTTAATGTGTGGTGTCCAAAACCTAAATAATAAAGAATTCCCTCTCTTTTCCTATATAAACCCACCCAATATCCCACTTATCTTCACTCAAAACCCTTTTATCATGTCCCTACCCAGTCCTCCTTGAAATAGTATCCTCCCAAGGTGCCCCAACTTCAAATAATCCTCTCCCAAGGCTCTCCCAGCCCTTTGGATCACACTTCCAAGTAAGGGATCCTCGCTTTCCTTCCTTCCTTAATTATGTCCAAGTTTTCTTATATTGTCATGCCCTTTTATTTTCAATGAAAAATGATGGGGTATGATTTCAAACCTCCCCCATACTTACCTAATTATTTTTTAATGATTTTTGACCCCTTTCTCTCTCATTAATGCCTCCCATGTACACTTGTTACCATGCCGAAAATTTCGTAAGGGATTTCTCTCTCATCATTTACATTCCAGAATTATTTTATATTATGAATATAAATTCCATTACATATGTTAGGACATGTATCTATATGACATCCTTAGTGTAAATTTCATATACATATGATGTTATACCCCTTTCTCTCTCATTAACCATTTTTATGAATTCTTATGTCACGTTGTTATTTTACCGAAATAGCATCACATGTTTTCACGCCAAAGTCACTATGTAGTGAATACCATTCTCATTTCTCTATCAAGGTTATTCACCTTTATTCACATTTACTTATTTATTGTAGATTTTCATGTATGGATTACACATTCCTTAATCTTGGAATAACTTATGATGTTGAATGATTCCATGTTATGTGATTCATGTGGCACACTTTTTCATGAAATGAAATGATTATGATGGGTGTGCCCTAATAGCACTCCAATTAATTGGGAAAATATTTGTATCATTATACATCAAGTGAAATGATGGTTTACTCATGATAATTCAAGGGAAATGAGGGTTTACTCATTCTACTTGTGAAATAACCCCTGTCTCATGCTGATATCATGTTAAATGTTGCTCCCACATTTCCAAGTTATGTTAATCATACTATATCATGCCTTTATGTTCATGTTTCTCTTGTACTCCATTGATATGCCTATTTCCTAACATGTAATATATTCTTCATTATATGTATTTATTACTCCCTTACTTGGCTTTATAGATCAACTTTTTCTTATTCATGTCCTCAGGTTATCCCATGCAATGTTATGTACGAAGGAATGTGTGTGGTCATGTAAAAGAATTTTTTAATAATGAATGTTTTAAGTTGTTATGTAATGTTCCTAATCCCCAAAGGAACAAGACCTCTTGATATCATATGTTGTAACAAGTGAAGATTTTATGTAATAAATTATGTTTAAGTGTGAAATAAAGATCAGGGTTGCTATAATGTCCCACCCTACCTCTCAGATAATATAGAGGGTACCAACCCATCTTATTGGAGTTGATAAGAAACTGTTACTCAACCCTCTGGATGACACCAAAGAATCCCATGATAATAGTACCTGATGAATGGGGATGTCCTAAAATGTGTGGCTCAAATCAATAACCTAGATCCCCCGTGATTTCTAAGAATAAACACTCACACCCCTTATTTTATGATCCTCTCCTCTAATGACCCACCATAGAGGTTATCGTCACACTTCACATCATCAAAGGTGACAACCAGGAATAAATACCACATAATCTTCAAAATTAATTTGAAAAATTCCACAAGATACAATCTAGGTCATTATAATTATTTAATCAAGCTTCATTCCAAAAAACCATTTAAAATCCAAGTAAAATATCTATCATGCTAAGAAGGTTTGAAATGAGCCTTCACTTAACATTGAATTCAATAACACATTGGGATTCCCAATGGGCAATAATTTTTAAAACACATTTGAAAAAATTAATTGAGATAATTATGAACCAAAGAACCATTTAGAAACCATTTTTAGGAAAGAATATTTCATGTAAGAAAAAGAGGAAGGGGAAAAGGTATTTTGAAAATCCAAGATCAAGAGAGAGATATTCTTTAAAATAGGCCATCATCATTTCTAAGCCAATCCATATTTGCACCCCGTA
Organism: Viscum album; assembly: GCA_963277665.1. Taxonomy (NCBI): domain Eukaryota; kingdom Viridiplantae; phylum Streptophyta; class Magnoliopsida; order Santalales; family Viscaceae; genus Viscum; species Viscum album. Next base: position 1,559,282,455 of record OY728160.1, read on the forward strand.
AAAATATAGACATTCCCAAATCCAATGGATTATTCAAAACATTTATAAGTTACAAAAAATTCACATTTAGATGTTGAAAGGACCTTTCAAAAATTTTACCCACAACTGGTATTCAAGGAAGAGACAACAGAACCACACACCACACCCAATTTATATTAAAAACAATGTTTCCAAAATATATCCATGTCCTAACACCAGTAAATGTTTCTAATATAACTCTATTAATGAAATTGAAAATTTATCAAACACCTTGAGTATGTACATATAGGTATAGTATATGAAATCATTCAAAAATCCCATTTTTTTCAAATTTACAAAAAAAATTACACTAATGAAATTCATAAAAACACATTACAATAATGAATGAAACAATTCTAAATAAATTGGAAACACACAGGAATCAGAAGGAATATTTTTGAAAGAAAATGGATGGAAACATCAACCTAAATGGTGTGTGGAAGGAATGAAACCTTTGTATAAGGAATAACTAAGCTTAATGGAAAAACTGCACACCCTAGAACCAATGAAATCATCCCACATCAGATAAACCTCACCCTAGGCTTTGGAAAAAGAGAATCCAAGTGAAGAAAAATATAAAAGAATAAGAATAAAGAATAATAAGAAAATGGAGATGGAATCTTACCTAAGAAAGAATATACTATGAAATCGAAGGAGAATCACCCTAGATCTAAGGAGGGAGGGAGGAGGAAACCACCCAAGGATCCCCTAGGGACGAATGAATGATAGAGAATAAAGGCGGGGTTTGGGATTAAAATAAAAGGAGGGAAAGGGGGTAATTTTATAATTTTTAATTAATAGGGAAATTCACATGGTTTATTAGAACTATTTGACAAATCATGAACCAACTGTGCACACCCTATATGAGATGGTGGACACCTACATGGTTTTGCTACAGAGATTGGGAAACTATGAACCAACCGTGCAACATGGTTCTATAAAACATTATAGAAGCTCTAGAATTTTTTTTCGCACTGTTTCTCATAAATGTGCACAAGCCATGCACATGTTACTTAACACTAAAAGGAGGACACACATTTTCTCTAAGGCAACACATGGTTTTTCCAATCCATGATCAAATCATGATAAGAAAACCATGATATAATTAGTTTTAACTGAAAACAACTTCTTCCTCAACATTTCATATGGTTAACCCACAAATCATGCACTCAAACCGTGCATAGCCCAAAAACCCACCAAATAACTCAAAAACTCAAAATTTTAAACTGGGAACTCGACCTGAACCACAAATAAAGGATTCAACATCAAGATAATAATAAAAAGAAATAAAAAACTAGGTTAGATGTGGGATATTATAAATTCTTATATGGTGATGGGATGTGATCATTTAGATATGATAAATTTTTGGGTAACTTTAGGAATCAAAACACATATTAAATATCATTATAAAAGTTATAAAAAGTTTGGGTGAGTGGTTTTTAAACCATACATAGTAACCATTTAGGTCACCCAATATTAGATAATAGCCTAACATAGGTTATATGAATATTAAGGAAATCTATACATAATAATATCTTAGATATTAAAATGTATCTATGTCATAATTTTTCCTCTATTCTCCATCATTTTCTCCCTTTTTCCATCTATTGGTCACTTATATCCCCAGTAGACATACCCCTTTATTCCTTTACCTTTTACATATATTTTTATCACTTCTATTTTATATTCAAGGTAAAATAATTTATTAATTATTCTTCTCTTTTCATTTTATTTTTATAATATTTCCATTTATAGGGATTTTAAAATATTTTTTTCTTTATATTATAATGAAATCCCCTTAATAAGAATAATTTTGTTCAATATTGAAAGAGGATAATGATCTGAGATAAATATAACTTTTCTAATATTCAATCACTATTAAATCATTGTTTGAAGAGTTATAGTTTTTTAATTTTAAATATTATTAGATTTTATAGAAAGTTTTAAAACATTAATATTTTTAGGGGTTCATTTAGATGTGTTTCATGGGATTGTATTACTGTAATGATTTTTTGTGATAATATTATAAATGTGATATGACATAAATAAACCCTTATTTTTTTGAATAGTTGATGATAAACACTAGATGGCTATGTTATTGTGCATATTATATTATTATATTTGAGTTATAATATACATTCATCATATATTATGGTAAATTTACGTAAAGGTCCTTATTCCAATTGATAATCATATAATAGCCTCATAATAAATATTTAATGGGTCGATGAGTGATAGTTTAATTGTAAAATAAGTTATTGGATGATGTTATGATTTAGATTTAAACTATGTTAGTTAGTACTATTGGAAAATATATAAATATTTTAAAAAAATTAATAGGTTTATAATGAATTTAAATATATAAAATGGGATGTTAAAATAATGGTGTATGTTAAATAGTTCTAGGATTTAATTTAATATTTTATATAAAAATGGTGAATTTGAAATTTTATTGATTGGGTTACAAATTGGAATTTATGAAGGATGATTTTATAACAGATTTAAAAAAATTATAAATTTATATTAACTTAGTCTCATCTGAAATGAATTATTAAATCAAGAAAATAGAATTTATAATTAAATATTTCCTGGGGTCGTATTTAATTTTTGAAATATCAGTTTTTTATTTACATTTATTAATAAATGATTATTTGGAGAAAATTTATTGAATTTTTTTATTTAATTATCTTTTTAATTGAACTATTATTATTTTTTAAAAATTAATAATACAACTATATATGTAAAATTCATTTAATTTGGATCTTTATATTTCTATATTTTAATTTTATCATATATCATGTCATTATTAGGAATTAGTGAAGTAAGTTTACTTTTTAGAGTTCAATTAGTAGACCAGTTGGTCAAAAGGATTGGTAAATTTTTTATTTTTTAAAAGATAAATCGTGGAGTTTTTTAAAGAACTCATGGAATTAAAAATATGGTTTTACATTGTTTTTAAGAATTAATCACCTATTAAATGATTTCATTAATGAATTAGAATCTTACCAAAGGAATTTTGGGGGATTAAGTATGAAAATTAAGAGTAAATGAATGATTTTAGTATGTGTACAATTTATATTACATGACTATCTCACATGGATAGTCTGACTATTTATCTTTCAGTTGTATCTATTCATGGTTAGAGTACATGGTAATCAAACCTTTAAACCGAAAAATGTTTATTTCTTTATTTTTTATTTTTTTTAGACACCTAGACCCTTGGAGATGTGGTTTGGTATATTATGGGGATTTAATATAACATTAAACAAATTATTGTATGTTTTAAGATATTAATGAAGATGGGATATATATTCTTCCTAATATATTTATTATAATTTAATTACATATATGGTGAATATTTTATAATAGAGGAAGATAACATTGACTTCTTATGTTTTTTTCAATATTACTTAGTAGAAGAAGTTGAAAATAGAGATTATTCTTTTTGGAATAAGTATATTCTATTAATATTTATCAAATATATAGATATTAAATAGTGGTACTCAAATCTGATTATTATTGAGATAATCTTCATAAGAATAACGAATGATTTCTATTGAATAAAATAACAATTTTACATAATAGGTTTCAAGTGAAATTGAAGAGTTTGATATAAAAAATATCTTGAGGGATTTTAATAAATGAAGAATGTTTTGATTTTAATTTAGAGAAATCATCCAATGTTCGTTGAACACTAAGTATTTTTTATTATGTTAAGGAGATCATTTAGATAAAATTTGAAGTATATTTGGTGTGATTTTGAATTTTATAAGAAGGATATTAGAGGTTATGTGTTTTCTTGAAGAATTTTGGAATAGAGGGCATTGGAAATATGTCCAAATATAGAAAATGAAACAGAATTATTAGACAGCCCCAGTGATAAATAATATAATCTTAGGATAAATAATATGTAATATAGTTGATTAGAAATAAAAATAAATAGAATAAGTATTGAAGATATACATTTCTAAATAATGTAATTTTCTACATAGAAGATGAGAATAAGGGTCAATAGGTATTCTAAATAAACCAGAACCCATTTATTACCTTTAAATTAATTATATGTTTCTTGTTATATTGAAATAAAGTTTATAAAAAAATTCATTCATTAAATTTAAAATCCACTAATACTTCATTTCACTTTTCTTTTTGAAAATAGTTGTGTTTAAATCATTTGGTCTTAAAGATTTTAAAATAGATAATCTTTGAAAAAATCATTTGAAATATTTTTATGCATAAAGTATAGTAAAAGAGTTACAAAATATTTTACCATAAAACATTAAAAAATAAATTTCTTTTAAAAAAACGTAGTAAACTATAATCAAGGTTCAATATGATAATAAATATAGTAGCAATAATAAATCAAGGGTGATATGAAACACTATTTTCTACACTATCAAAGTAGGAAAATGAAAGTAACTAAAATAAATAGTCAAGTACTAGTGTTATTGAGAAAAACTAGGAGTTTAAGGGAAAATATAGAGTATACTAAATATGATTCATCATAATGATTCAATAGATTCAATCTAATTTCCATCATGTTTGATTGTCCCCTGCCTGAAATAATGGAGGGGAAAATCAAAAAACAATAGGGAAATATATAATATAGGAAACTATCTAGATCATGATCCTAAGAATGTGAATAATGTGGTATTTTAAATCCCACTAGTTACTCATGGTTCCCATTATGTATGTTAAATGTGAGGGGAGGGGTTGATCCAATAATATTATTAAAAAAGTTAAACAATTGGTTCCATTACGTGAAACATGCATCACACACATGTTTCACCCCCAATAAACCCACTCAAGAAAACCCCATTGCTATTAAAATCAAGAACATAATAAATATTTCCTATATCAGCGAAACATTAATTAATTTTAAAAAACATTCGGCTAGGGGGATACTTTAACGGTGTTTTATCAACAAGGTACACTTTTAAAGTTATAACTTTGTATCTTCATTATTTATTAAAAAAAATATCTTTCTTGAAAGCACTGTGATAAACTATTAAATATACCATGAGCATATAGAAACATATAAGATAACTAAAACACCATTTAAAATCTTGAAATTATTTTATAAAGGATGTTAGATCAATTTGTCAATCATATGGTGTGTGTTGTTTATAAAAACATATTTTTAACATGATTCCAAGTTAATAAATCCAATTAGTTGAAATGAAAACCAAGAAAAATGGTTATATATTCAAATAATCCTAAAAAACATTTAATACTCTTATATAGTATCCAATTAATGGTTTCTAATAAGTAATAAATGATGGTTCTAAAAGAAAAAGGCTACAATATGGGGAATCCTACATTAAATAAATCATGTCTAGTCAAATAAATCCAAAAAAATGAATTTGGGATAAAATAACAATAAAACATCATAACCCATAAGAAACAAATGGAATAAAGTAAAACCCTCACCCCATGGTTTGGCCAAGGGAGAACACCAAAAGGGAGGAAAGTAAAACAAAAAAGAAGAATAGGTGAGGAAGAAATGGAAGATGGATGTGGCTTACCTTGAGGAACCAAACGCAAAACATGATGATTTATAATGGAATCATTATAGAAGGGAGGGGAAATCAAGTAGGATGGTATCCAAGTATGATCACATAAAATTGTAAAAGAAGTGTATTTCTTAGGGTTAAAAAACATAAGGCTAGTTATGTAATTTCATTGATTTTCAAATATGATTTGTCACACTGTTTGGAATACTATGAACCAACCATAAAAACTCGGCTAGAATCATCTAGAAACCTACATGTTTTAGTCACATGGTTTAGAAAAACATTCTCCAAAAATGTGAAATGTATTTGATAAAAATTTCATAACATTGAAAAACTCATCACTTGGTTTTTCATAATCATACACAAGTTGTGCATCATAACCCTTACACACAAAAGGCCCCTATTCTTTCCGATGGGATTATCATAATTTGGACTCAACCATGAATTTAATTTTCATATTAAACTATGAGAGAATAAAATGAATTAATAAGGTCCCAATTAAAAGTTAGTCAAAAGGGTTTAACTAAATTATACATTATAATTGTGCTATAAAAATAAAAACATCCCAAAACACAAAAAAAAATTAAACCCAATTCTATTAAGACTTAAACACAAGGCCAGAAAATAAATAGATAAAATAATAAGGAAAAAATGGACAGTATGCGACATGATTCACTTATATAATATAAAATAACAACAATTTTTTCTTTTATCAAATTTTTATTTTTCAACTTTAAAATAAAATTACAAAATTTAATAACTAACTTAATCCAAATAAATTAAAACCATTAAATCAATTTATTCATTTAAATTACCCTTGATATATTATAAGTGAATAAAGGATTTATTTACAATATCCCTAGATTCAAATAATTATTCTGAAGTGGTCAAGTGATTTGGGGAAGTTGTAATTGTTGTCAATTAGTTAAGAAGATGAAAAGTCAATGAGTTTTTTATCTAAATATTGCAGAGCTAGTCCTATGTTTTAGGAGATGTGTAAATGGATGCACAATGGTTACCACATTTAAAGGATTTCCCTGAAAAAAATATTTATTTATCATGATGAGTTTCTGTGGTTGGTTTTATTTTATTTTTTAGATGATTGGTTATATTCTATATGGATTTTGGAAAACATTTTTTAATTTTTCTAATCAAAAAATTAATCCAATGCCACATAGCTAACTAGGGGAGTAGCACAACAATATGGGAATATGAGCTCAACCACAATCCATCTCATATGAGTAAGCCATAGCACAATGGGAACACCTACGTGAGGCAGAGCAGTGGTGAGGCACCACCACGTGGGGTGGCATGGTGGCAGAGGTGGGCATAGGAGCGCACCCGCATGAACTGGTATGGGGCGGTACTAGAGGAGGGAGAGGATAATTCTAGAAAATGGATGTCACATTGAGTAATATAAGGAATTTGATAATTCGACTCTGTTTTGATGTTTGATTGAGATGAATTAACTTGATCCATCTGATCTGCATAACTTACCATCCTAGCCATTGATCAATTTATCCATTTTAAAAAACTCGGAAAGAACTGTAGATTTTTTATCTGATCCAATATAAATATCTGAGTCGTTTAATCATCCTACCAAGTTTTCCTTTACCTTAATCCATCATAGAGGTTCAGTCCACCAATGGAGATATTTTTAGTGACGTTGACAGAATTATGAATCCAAGCTTCTGATCATGGTTTTACCATTCTAAAAATTCCATGATGATCGAAATATGGTGCAATTTCATTTTCATTATTAATCGAAGATCTAACTGTCGATATATTGTGATTTGAAAAAAAAATATGATGATAGTATTTTCAACAATCATGATGCTAGGAAGTGTTTGAGCTGATGATAAAATGAGTCCAATATGTGATTCTAGAAGATTCAATGGTGATGATCAATGCCTATAAATTAAAAAGTTGAGTTCAATTTCTATTAACATTTTATCTCACATCTGATAGCTATTTTTGAGAGATAAATGGAGTTTTGTGAGCATCTTATATTTAAAGGTTTCATCATTACTAACTTTTTGTGCGTGTAAGGAGAAGTTGTTCTGCAAAGAATCTGAGATAACTCGATACGTGTATACATCTCTTGATATTGAGGTAAGGGCATTGTGAACCAGTTCTTGTCTGGTTTGTGTGAACATATTTTAGGAGCCAAGAATAGTGTTTACTAACATAATGTGAAGAATAAATTTCATGTATAAAAAATTTATACAATTTGGGTTTGTGCATGCAAGAAAAAGTTCTATTTTGAGTGTTTCATTTGTCCACACAAAGGCAATGTGTATTGTTGTGAGCAAAGGAGTATATATTTCTTAAATTGAGCATTCTGTTTTGTGTGAAGGATTTTTGTGCATGTGGTAGAAGATGGTATAGTACATAAAGAATAATCACATACATGATACGTATTCATAGAATAAAGGAAGTTTAATTTTTGTGAAAGTGAGAAGGACTTGTGTGCATAAGTCACAAGTAATACATATCACATTTACACATGCTTGATACCCTTTCATAAAATAAAGATAGTGTGTGTATTTTTTTTGGATGAAAACATATTGAGAAGGTAGTGAAAAGTGTGCACTAAATATTGTGTGAATGAAAGTGAGTAATCCCAGTCACATCACTTGAAGAAACAAGGAGAGAGTATATTGTGAAAGTACTGAGACAGTATCCATTATATGAGGCATTGATAAAATACATGAATTAATGCATTCATAATATGAGAAGTCTATTCTATGTAATATTTACAGGAATGAATATTTATTAGTGCATATGAAATTTACATTTCATAAATATATTTCAATGTTTTGAGACTAAATTCGGGATAGTTTTATCATAATTATTTTAGAATATTTTTTGTGTCTAAGTTGTTAGTGTTTAGTGAGGTCGGGTCTTCAGTAGAAGATAGGATTCATTCCTGATAATTTTTTGTACTGAGACATCTGATTATATTTAGTTATCATAATTATCTAATAAAGTCAACATCAGTGATAAGTTACTTGAATTGTACACTACCCAGTTTGATCCAGCAAGGTCAGGGAGTAGGATCCTAAATTGATCATCATATTTGTGGATTAGATTTAAGAAGAAGAAGTATATTGGGAATAGGGTGTCTAACCAGTTACTAAAGAGGCTCAAGAGAGACTGGGGGTTTAACCAGTTGAACAGTTAGAGTGTCTAACCAACTAAGACAGAAGTGTTGGATTGTTGGGGTGTATAACCATAATCAATAGGGGGATTAATTACTGGAGTGTATAACCAGTTGCTACCAGAACCATTGTAATTTTTAAAAATATTATAGTGTATATTCCATGTTGGGGGGTCTAACCAACATGGAAAGGATGAAGGTATTAGTACCAAACTTTTTAAAAATACTATGTGTTTTGTTTCATTTACTTACAACATTTCATGCATGATCCACTTATCTTAACAGATGACATAGGTTCGAATTAAATGGTAAAAAATAATTCCTTAAAATTGGTCACACCTGATTCACCCAAACCCCCCCCCCCCATTAGTGTGAATTCATGATCCTTGGACACATAAATTGGTATCAAATCCAATGAAACCTCTGATTTGATCTACTCTACTTGTCTAGTGGTATATATCAAAAATATATGAAGTGAAGATTTTATTTTGAAGAAAATTTATAATATCTTCATATGGAAAATTATATCCCTACTCTTAATGATAGAAATGATGATGTTTAAATAATTTTTCGGAAAAATAAGAAGAAAATAGTGATAAATAATTTTAAGAAGAGTTCAAAGGTAAATGAAGATCAATTGTTAGCTGAAGGTACTCATAGTGTAATTTTCTTATTGAAATCAGTTGGTTATAATTATGATGAATCAAGTTCAAGTTGTGATGATGTCATGATCAATTCCAAAATTAGAAATCATCTAAATAAAATTCCCAAAGTACTTTCCACATATATGACCAGAGTTTTCAAGGAACTTCAGGATAAAAAATTAAATCTAGATGAAGAGGATAATGATATGGAAGAAGAATTAACCAAAAAGGTTGGCATATCCAACACTCTCACAATACTTGTTAAAGAAAATGATGCCAAAATATATCTTTTCAAAGAAATATATGATGAAGCTATTGAATATTATGAAATTAATGTTTGTGAGAAATAAAATATTTAAATTATTGTTATAGAAGCTATTCATGCACTTGAAAAGCTACATAATATATCTACGAATGTAAATGATGCTCATATAATTGATAAATCAGAAATAATCATGTAGATCGCCAATTTTTTATTAAATGTAAATCATATGCATGAATATGAGATTCAAAAGATATAGATTTAGTGGTAATATGAAATGAAATTAGTTGCAGATGAGAATATTTCTCTCAAATTAAAATTTCTTTAACTTGAAGTGAAACTAAGAAATATGGAAGAGACACAAAATGAGACTTCTCAAGATGCAGAGAAAATAAGTATTTGCAAGGATTCATCTGATAAGAGTATTATTTCTAAAAAGAATAACACTAGTGATAAGAAGATCCTGAGAATATCTACATATAAATCTACTACAGGTTCGTCTTTGTCTAGATAAATCTGTGGGTACTAATGTTGTCTTAATGACTAGTGAAGATTCAAATTTTAAATATGGACAAACCTGGGTGAAGAAAAATAATCCAAAATCCAAAACATCTTTAAATATGGATGTGAATAAGTTTGGAAATGCTTGTTTCCCAATTAAATCCCATAATAAGAAATGTGACACCCATAATCAGAATAATATGAAAGATAGTCATAATTTTTCACAGAAGAAGAAATCAATATTTTTTGGCTTTTGTTGGTGTTGTTGGAATCTTGATCATTAGGAAATCAATTTTTGTCATAATATTTCATTGTATGAAAATTATAGAATGTATAAATTTTGGGGATAAAATCTGAATAAAATTTCAAACTTGCAAAACAAAAGCAGAATTCACATAAATAGAATCAATTTATGAAGAACATATATGATTAATTTTATAATTTTTGTGATTATTTCAATAGAAGTGGTAACTATTATGATGAGTGTGGGTATGTACCAATAATTCATGAATCATTTGTTAATACAAATAGAATATCACAGTATAAATTGATGCAAGTAAGAGATGAATATAACAGGTCTTCCTTGGGTTGTGAACAGAAGAAAAAGTTGTTAAACAAACAACTCCCTGGAAGTTTGTGAAGAATTATGTGAAGAGTGTCTCTCCAATGAAAAGATGTTTATATTGTGGTAAGAAAGGTCACATCAATTATCACTGTGAATTTTCCATGAACATTCATACTGAAGAAATCAATATAAAATCAAATATAGAATCAATTTTGAAGAAAAAAAACCAGATTGATTTAGTTAGTGACATTACTGATGAAGAATTTGAAAAGTTTCATAAAAGTGGTAACTTTTTATTTGTAAAGTTGTGTGTGATAGCTGAAACATGTCTATATATTATTGTATAAGTTTTTTGACAAGGAAATATGGTCAATAAAAAACTTGAAGAAGAAAGGGAAAGAATCTATGAATTGTAGTGTTTTGAAAAATAAGTCTACACACTGAGTAAATACTAAGAAATTTCCTAAATAATGTTTGATCATATAGCCAAAATTGTTATAAGAGGCAAGAAAGTTGGAACCAACATAGAAAACTGAAATTTTTTTATTATCAAATGTGAAGAATCATTTTTTATCTAATAATATTTTTTTGTTGAGAAGAAATTATCATCCATGTTGCTCTAACTAAAGTACATTTAAGAACCACCTTATTCCCATATATATCATGTTTGTTTTTAATTCAGGGAATTGAAGGTGAAGAATATATTTAGGGGGATACCTAAATTTATAAAATCTATGAATATTTTATATCTAGAAAAATTTCAATCATAGAAGACTATTAGAATCATGTTATCAATTTTCGACATCTCAAATAATGCTAGAAGATACTTAGAATATATTCTGGAATAAATTCAATCATGATGAATAAGTTTTGAGTGAATCTATTGAGTAGGAGCATATAATATCAACCAATAGATATTTCTATTAGAGTTGATATCCTATTAATATCAAAAGTTTTATTGAGGTGTGCATATGATAATTCTAAAAACTAAATGTCAAGAAAATGAATCTTTTCATAATTGAGGTATGATTGTTACATTCTCCCATTTTCATGTTGAAAAAAATATAAAAAAAGTATAGTCACTTACTTATTGATGAAAAAAGTGAAAGATAATATGAAAATGTAAATACATTCTTTCACTTGAATGTTTCTAATCTGTTTGGTAAGATGTATGAAGGGTATTAGTTGAAAATATTTTGATCAATTCCAAAAAATAAGTTTCAGTGTTTGGTTTCACATGTTGGGAGCCTATTGATAGTATTGATGTTTAATTTGATCATTATTTTTTTATATACAGATCATTTCTCATGTAGACTTAAATTTTATTGATATTATCTCTTTTTTAGATAGTAGTGATTCCATCCTTCTCAAATTTAAATTAGACAGTAAGAGTTAAAAAAGGAGAGGATATTCTTATAATATCAATTTTTGGAAATGATAATTCATTCCCATGCTTATAACTTGGGATTTATTTCCAATAAGGGGGAGAATATTTCATTGAATTTTAAAATTAATTAGCTATTGAAAACAAATCCCAAGGGGGATTGAATTGTTAGAGTGATTTGGTGAAGTTGGAATTCTTTTTAATTAGTTAAGAAGATGAAAATTCAATGAGTTTTAAATATGAAGATTACAGAGATGGTCCAAACTTCTATGATATGTAAAAATAAATACACAATTTTTACAACATTAAAAGGAGTTCTGTGAAAAATTATTTATTTTTCATGAGTATTTTCTGAGGTTGGTTGTGTTTTATTTTTGAGTTGATTAGCTATGTTCTATATGGATTTTGGAAAAAAATTAAAAGGTGGTTATCATAAAATTAATCCAACACCATGCAGCCATCTATGATAGCATTACACCACTATGGGAGGATGATATCAACCCCTAGATAGCTCGTATGAGTAGGGCATAGCGAAAGGGGAACACCTACATGAGGCCGAGCAGTAATGAGGTGCCACCATGTGGGTGGCATGGCAGAAAATGTGGGAATATGAGTGCACCCACATAAACTAATATGGGGAGATACCGTAGGAGGGAGAGTATAATTCTGGATGATGGTTTTCATGTTGAGTATTATGATGGAGGAAAGAATTCGAGTCTGTTTCAATGTGGGATTGAGATGAATTAACCAAAACCATTCGATCTTAATAATTGATCATCATGTCCATTGATATGTTTATCCATTTTAAAAAACTTGGAGAGAACCATAGTCTTATAATCTGATCTGATCTGGATACCTGAGTCATTTAGTCTTCTAGTCATGTCTTCTTCTACCTCAATCCATCAGGGAAGTTTAGTCTGTGGGTGGATCTCTTTGCAGTGAAACCGATAGAAGAAAGAATCAAAGCTTCCGATCATGGTTTTATTGTTCTAAAAATTCCATGATGATTGAAATACGATGCAATTTTATTTGAATTATTAATCTAAGATAAAACTGGATATATAGAGTTAGTTGAAAAAAATATTTTTACAATGATGGTGTTTTCACCAATCATAATGCAAGGCATTCTTTGAGAAGATGATGAAATGAGTGGTCTTTGTGATTCTAGAGGATTATGAGGTGATGATTGACGCTTATAAATAATGAAGTCGAGCTCATTTTATTTTGGAATTTTATCTCACATCTGAGAGCTGTTTTTGAGAGGTAAATAGAGTTCCATGAACATCTAGTATGCAAAGGTTGTCGCGTTACTACTATTTGCGTGAAGAAGTAGAAGTACTTCCACAATGCATCCGAGATAACTCAATACACATACGTGTATCTCAGCATTGGGTGAAGTTCATTATGAACAAGTGGTTTTCTAGTTTTCAAAAACATATTTGAGGATCCATTAATAGTGTTTACTTACACTATATGAAGAATAACTTTCATTCATAAACAATTTATACCATTCAGGTTTGCGCATGCAAGAAGAAAATTATATTGTTAGTGCTTCGTTTTTGTGCACAAAACCAATGTGTTTTGTTCCATGCAAAGGAGTATATATTTCTCAAAGTGAGAATTTTATTTTTTCAGATGATTTGTGTGCATGAGTAAGAATCAAGGTATAACACATAATGAAAAAACACATGCATGAAATACATGCATATAAAAAAGAGGTGATGAAAATATTTTTTAAGTGTGAAGGACTTATATGCATGAGTTAGAATCAAGACATATCACATTTACACATTCTTGATACCCTTGCATAAAATATAGGTAGTGTGTGTGTATTTGATTTGATAAAAAAAGATTGAGAATGTAGCGAAAAGTATGCTCTAAATATTTTGGGAATGAATGTCAGTAAGCTCAGGCACATCACATAAATAAACAAGGAGACAGTATATTGTGAAAGTGCTAAGACAATATGCATTATATGAGGTAGTGATAAAATACATTAATTAAGGCGAGCTTAAAATGATAATTTCATGTAGTGTATTATTCACATGCATGAATATTGAATTAGTGATCATGAAATTTACATTTCATAAATATTGTGCAGTGTTTTGATACTAAAGTCGTGACATTTTTATCTTCAGTATTTTAGAAGAATTTCTAAGTTCAAGTTTTCAGTATTTAGTGAGGATGGTTCTTCAACATAAGAAATAATTATTTCCCAAGTAGTTGTTGTATATAGAAATATGATTATATTTAGTGATTGGAATTATTTGAGAAAGTTCAACATCAAAACAAATGTACTTGAATTTTACACGAGCTGATTTGATCTAGTAAGATCATAGTAGAGGATCCTAAATTGATCATCTGGTCTATGGATCATATTTATGTAGAAGAAGGAACATGTGACCGATGTTCTAACTAGTTACTAAAGAGGATCAAGAGATACTAGGGTTCTATCTATTCGAATGGATGGGGGTCTAGACAACCGAGGAAGAAGAGTTAGATTTTTGTGGGGTATAACAAGAATCAACCAGAGGATCGATTAATGGGGTGTATAACTAGTTTCTTCTTGAACCATTATAATTGATAAAAATATTATAGTGGATAATCCATGATGGGGGTAGAACTAAAATAGAAAGGATGTAGGTATTAGTATTGAACCTATTAAAAATATTGTGTGTTTTGTATCATTTACTTTTAGAATTTCATGCATGATACATTCATATTAATAAGTGAAAGAGGTAAAATTAAAAGGTAAGAAGTAATTCCATACAATTGGCCGCACTTGATTCACCCCCCCCCCCCCTCTTAGTGTGATTGCATGATCTTTGGACATTTTGCATTCAAATCATCAAAAACACTCAAATATTGAATTTTTTTCAATACAGTTTGGTGAGGATAAACTATGATGTATTGATGTATCAACTTCCCCACTAGCTATAAAAACATGATCCTTCTGAAGAAAAAATATTATATTACTCACTATTTTTTCATTTCATGGAAAACCATTATGATGAATTAGATATGGTTTGAAATACAATGACTTATTCAATTTAAAATAATGAACATAATGGTCTAATTTTAGTATATTTATTTTCTTATTTTTATTACACGAAAAATTTCATGACTTTTACATATATTTAAATATCCAAAAATAAATCTATTATATTTTGAGCCTTCATACCTTTACCAATCTCACAAACCCATGATGTAATGAGTTCCTTGATTTTCCTCAACTACTAAGAACTATGTCCAACCCTCAGAAATCATGTTATAATTCAACTTCCCTATAGAGAATGAATATTTTTAGAAAATCCTCTAGAAACATTGACCAATTTAACAAATATTTTTTTTGAAATACACTATTATAATTTGTTTTAGTAACATTATAATGTGTTTTTTTCATATATTACACAAATCAATCCATACTCAACAAATCAATAATTAACATCTTGAAAACACTTCTAAATTTCCATATAACCATTACCTTATTAAAAATAATTAAATTCATCAATGTATTAATATAGTTTATGCATAAAAAAATCATCAAATAAATATTCAATAATAAATTGTCCCATTTCATATTAAACACTATTTAGGGAACCTTAATCACATAAACATCTTTTTATTCATATAAGAAATACATATTTACATAATCAAACCATAGTGACATATTAAATAACTACATTTATATCCCTTTGATACATCTATTTTAAATTCATATGAATTATAGAGTTTTTATTTTTTATGTCCTATACATTATGTGTAACAAACAGAGTTTTTAAAAATTAAAATTATTATTATTTCAAATAATTTAAATTTTTTGATATATTTCATTACATGCAATAACAAGTTTAACATTCACTACATGAAACTCTGAGTTATAAAAAAACCATCAATAATATTAATATTATTATTTAAATTTGATGGTTTAACCTAGATGTTAAACATAGGGATATTAATAGTAATAAATAATTTTTAAATATTAATTATAATTTTTTTATATAATTAAGCATACTTATAAAAAAATTTCTTATTTTTTAGAAAACACTTTTTATGTTTTGAAAATTCTACTTTCTCAAAAAAAATGTTTTTTATTTATTTTTATGAACAATAATAGAAGAAATTTTTGAAACTTTTTAAAAAATATTTTCATAAAATAATATTTTTTTAAATCGTCTTGTCCAAATTATCTTGGGATGCATTTTTTATATTTTTCTGAAAAAGGTTACTTTGTTCGTTAATAGTAAAAATACTAGTTTTTATTAAAAAATACCTTTTTTCTAAAGAATTTATATGGTTCTATTTTATTTTAAAATAGATTTAAATGTAAAATTACCTAAAGTATATTTATTTTATTCCAATTTTATTCATTGGAATAATTTTCATATTAATGTTTGATATAGAAACTTTTAAAACACTTGATCATTTTCTCTTTGGAAAACCAATTTCTTATCGAGCCTCTCGGTTTAAATATAAATTAAAATTTTCAAATTAGGTGAATTACATTTATAAAAATGGAATAAATATTTATAATAACAATTATTAATATTAAATAATAAGTTCAGCTTATTTTTTTGCCATAATAAATAGTAAAAAATTAAAAATTAATTATGTTGTTTAAGTTAAAAATGGTTTTATCAGGTGTTAAACTAATATGATAAGGGTTAAAAATGACCAGAAACACTTACAACAACCATTTAATTTTCATATATAGAAATTATGTCTTTTTTAATCAATATTCATCCATTTTTTATCCTTTTGGAATGAGAAAAACGTGGGTAAAACGTTTTCTTTTCAAAAAGTATAAGTATTCCACTCACCTCCCTTATAAAGGTCACCCATGATCCTCTCCTTTTCACACATAAAAAAACTTTGTTTAAAAAATACCTAGATAAATAAATTTATTAATTCTATATTCCCATGATATAATCCTTATTTTGTTAAAAAATACAACCAAAGTAGACTTTTGGTGGAAACCAAATGATGTTGTCTAAAGAAGATGTAACACCCCTAACTAGTCATTTTATATTATTTCTTCCTCCACCTCATTCAATTATTATTAAACCATGATGATATAATAACATTTTTATCTTAAATATACTTATAATTATCTGAAGTTTATTTTTTTTAAGTTAATGACCTAAAATTATCTTCTATTCCATCCAACGGGATAGAAAATCATCATTTATGTGTGTGGTGAACTACTGCCTCATGAACCGATGCTATTATTTTACATCACCACATATAATGGATGGATATAATGATGGATTAAATATTTATATATTATATTTATGAATTTATTATAATTATTTAATTATTATATCACATATACCTTTATACTTTTCATTCTGTGGGAATACGATAACCTCGCTCATGTATACAGAGGAAAACCACCACTCCTAGAGATGTGAATCATTTATGATTTACATAATTGGTAATAAGGATGATTTTAATAAAAATAAGTTATATATATTAAAAATAAACTATTCTATAATATTAATATATTATTTTTCTTTCTTTCTTTCAACTCGTTGAGAGAAAGGAAACAACATTCATGAATATGTACAGTCTACTGTCTCCATAGACGGTGCATTTCATTTTTTATCTCTAAGTAATATGGATTAATATAAAAACAAATAAAATGATTATATGAGATACTTATATCATGTTTAAAATTATATATATTATGTAACTATGATCAATGTAACATGATTAAAAAATCAAAAATCAAAATAGCCATGAAAAAAGTAGTTATTTACTAAAATGTGAATTTAACATGGAATTTGTTATAAAGATGTAAAAAATGTCATAAGTTAGTCATATATTTTATTATATAAATATTTATGGTTCAATACTATATTAATAATAAACATATATTTATTATATAGTATATTATAATGTGTACGATAGAAGATAACAATTTAGATAATTGATTTTTGTTTCAATTTACCTTCTTTGAGGCATATGTTATGTTACGCACCTATCTAACATTATGAATTGGATATACACCCAATTTTACATATTATATCATTAATATCCTTATTTTAATGATATTTAATGTTATATTTTATGGTAATATCTAATGGTACTTCGAATTCAATAGATACAAAAGTTGTAAATATTTTATGTTATGATCTCATCAATTATCTAGATTAATTATTATTATGAATTTAACGATGAAATAATATGATAAATATCTCAAGAATCTAATTAATTTTATTATAATATGGTTATTTCAATAGAATAAATATTTTCCCTTCATTTTCCTCTCTTTATTTACTAAAGTGTTCAAAATACTTTTTAGAAAAACCATCCTTATTTCTCTTTTTAGTTAGAAACATGTTTTTCTTCCAAAATCATGTTTTATAAAACTGTTTTCAATTTTTTTTCATAATAATAATGTTTTATTAAAGATATTTTTATCCATGTAATTATTTTCACAAAATATTTCTAAATGAATATTCATATTATTTTCCAAACAATGATCATTTGTCTTTTTTTGGAAATTTGAAAGGAATATTCATTTCAACTGAATAACATGAAAAAAATTATATTTTTTCATGAAAAATAATTTATATGAATATACCATTATAATATTACAATGTTATTTCAGAATAATTTTATTTTTAAAATTATTTATGTTTTAAAAGGTTTTTTTAATTGGAAAGGATATTTCCCTCATGAAATGTTTTAAATGATCTATCAAAACCAATTTCCATATTTGATGATATATGTTGATGATACCTATTCTTTATTAGGTATATTATCCCTGGATATAGAACTTATTATTTTTCTTAATGGTTTATTTTTATCAGGATATGATTTTTATCAAACCTTTTCCTCTTACAGAAGTTATAGGATGAGTGAATTCTTATTAAACTTACATCATTTCACGTGTTATTCTATGATGAAATTATGAAATAAATATGAATCAAGTATCATATCCATAGGTTATGATATGATGATATTTTTATGAAACCTATTTCATCTCATGGGTTATGATATGATAAATGTTTTATTTTCTTTTGGAACATATACGTATGATGTTTATTATGTGATAGGTTGGACCTATATCTCTCTCCAAATAATTGGGTAAATATGTATATATGATGATATATATTAGACTGAAATGGGGAGTGAACCTAGTTTAGTAAGGGAATTTTTCCACTATGATGGTTCTGGGAGTGAACCTTTACTACTATGATGTTTTTTTACTATAAACCCATTATACTATAATATCCTTTGTAGTGACCCTTGATGGATTTTTAAATGATTTTATATGCTAATTTTCCTTATAAAATTCTACGTCTTAATCCAATGTTATGTTTTCCTGTCTCATGTTATTTTATTTTCTTATGATTCAGGTCTTATAAACTACCAATATTTATTTGAAAAGTTATTATTAAGATAGATGATACTTAGGGTATGGTTTTCAGATGTTATGTTAATGTGGGAATACCCTTATGTTAATGTTATGATTGTGTATTTCCCATAATTACCCTTATTGATCATATGATCTCGTCTTTTCTTATTTTTCCATTCCTTTTTTATGAAGAAATTTATTATGTATTATTTTTCTAAGAAGGTTAATGTATTTTAAGAACTCGGTGGGAGCAGATGTAGTTCACATATGAACCAGTCGGTTATATTTTCGTGTTTTAAAAGTCACTATTCCTTTAGGATCCATAGTCATTTGTTTGTATAATGTATTGAATTTTCATCTAATAATTTGTAATATCATTGTATGAAAAATCCTACTTAATGATAGTTAGTATCCAAGGATAGGTTTATTTGACCATTGGAAACTAGGATGAGAAAGTTTTAGTGATATCCCTAAGTAAAAGTCTAAGGATATGTCTATGTATGAGTCAATGTATAGGAAAATGTCCTAAGATTTTGGTAAAGGATAGAGCGAGTGGTTTCCAAGATATTACATCCCTGCTTGGATACTACAATTGGATGTGGCTCTTATACAGAGGTACCTTTAGGTAATAATTCATAGAATTGGTCATTGAGATGGACTCAATCATCACCTAATGCATAAAAACTGGTCATAATGCACACCTAGTTTGACACTAATGGGGGATATTCCTAGTAAAATCAAAATCACTTTATGAGGTATCCTTAAGAATTTAAATACATGATGACAATGAATAACCTAGAAAAAACTAATGTTTCATAGATTAAAAATCATTTTTATGATTTAAACATCATATAAGTGATTTTTTATGATTATATGGTTCCCCACTATGATTATTATTACATACACTATGTTTTTTTCTTTTAGTCAAAGGATTGAACATGAAAGAACCATTTTAATTCTAAATTATAGGGATAATGCAATGATGTTACTCATGAGTAGCAAAAAATTATTAGAGAATAAAATTTCTCATTCTGATGTTCACATAACATTCTCAATCAATGAAAAAAATTTAACTTTCAAATAACCAATGGAGGGAACAATTTTCTATTGAGTCCTTTATAAGTAAACATTCACATTATATTAGTGGATCCTATGATAAGATATTTTTTGAACAATGGATTGGTACTAATGAAAATATATTTTCCATTATCAAGTGTTCAAAACATGAAAATTTCATTTTGGATTTCTATTATTTGAAGGGGAAGAAGATCAGTGGTGGGAAATCATTAAAAATAAAATAGAACATGATGAAATTGACTCTATGTATTTGGAAGAGTTCAAGAACATATTTTTATATATATAATTTTCTTATATTTTTCTATGATTATGGATAAATATTTCCTTATTCAAATGAAAATGAATTATAAATCTGTAGGTACCAATGAGGAAAATATTATAGGACTTGTGTGGTACACTTATAGTATTATCATCTAAACTAAATGTAAGGTTTATTGATTCTTTAGTATCTTAAAACAATGTATTTGGAGGATATTATCCATCAAAGACATCAGTATCTGTGAATATATTGTTTGATATGTTTTCATGACAGAAATAGAGGATGGAGTTACATATCAATATCATGGTTTTGATAAGAAGAGAAAAATGTAATTGAAAGGAAAATATAAAAAACATAGAGAGAAGAAGATTATATTTACATTATGCCCAATGTGTTGTAATAAATATTGAGGAAATTATTGTAAGGGGACAAGTAAATGTTTAAAGTTTTTAATTGAAGTTAATTGGGAAACTGAATGTCGTTGTGATGGGAAGAAGTTAGTTAATGATGAAAATAGAGGTAAACCTCCATATAATTCACCAACCATAGTCAACTATTTCAAATAAAATGATTACAAGAATTGTGCTAACCAGTTCCCAAATCTTAAGGTTACTGATGATGAACAACATTAGTAGATTTGTAAATTGAGATACAAAGTGAAATCTCTTGTGATCACTAAATCTGATGAGGGGTGAGAAAACAATTTAGTGAAAGGTACACATAACATCCACAATGTATTATTTGACTCTAGAACTACCCATTTTTTCATATATTATGAATTTTAGAATGTTCTCATGATTCCACTCGAACAATTTTATGAAGAACTAGAAGTGTTTACCCTTAATGGTATGATGATCACATATCAAATCTATGATTATTCTCTGGTTGAACTTTATAATAACTTTCTTCTTAATGATAATTTCATTTATCCTATGGTTTAATTTGATGTTATCTTAAGACATGATTTTTTTCACTACATAAGGAATGTTAGTCAAGTTTGATATTCAAAACGAACCTATGATTGTCTTTAAATATGATGATAAATATGATTTCTAATGGAAATCACATCTATAGTATGGGTTTTGATTCCTATTCAAGAGGGGAATTTATCTAAGACGGTTGGTTAAAACTCAACATAGATTATATGCCAACTATATCGGAGTGCTTTGATTTATTTCTAGATAAGTTTCATATCCTTCTGCCAAAATGGGAATATGAGTTCCCAATAGAACTCACCTCTAATGCCACACCAATTTCAAAGACTCTTTATTTAATGACACCAAATGAGTTTTAGGAATTGAAAATGAAAGACCAGGGGAACCTTGAAAAGTGATTCATTTTTCATGTGTGTCACCTTGGGGTGAACCAAGTCATTTTTTTAAAAAAAATAGAGATGGATTGATTCAACTCTGAATTGATTATTGGGAACTGAACATGATCACAATCAAGAAAGAAGTATCATTTACCCCATATTGATGAGCTATTTGATCAACTAAATAGATCTCAATACATTTACAATATTTAACTTCATTCTTGATATCATCATTTTAGGGTCAAGATAGAAAATATACCCAATACAATAGTCAATACATGTTATAGAAACTATGAGTATATAGTTATTCCATTCAGTTATACTAATTCCCTAGCTATGTTCATATATTTAATAAATAGAGACTTTACAGATTACCTTTTACCAATTTTTTGTAGTATTTATAAATGATATTCTTATATATTAAAAGGGAAAGTAATAGAGTTAAGATCACTTTAAAATTGTACTAAAGACGCTAAGGAAGGAAAAAATTTCTGAAAATTTTACAATGTATGAATTTTGGTTGTAAAAAAGATTCATTTTTCGGATATATAAACTCAAAATATAGATTATTGGTAGAAAAATCAGTGATTTAATCTATTGATTGTTGGCCTATATTGACCATGGTGAATGTGATGCATAGTTTTCTTGGTTTGGCTGGATATTTTCAATGGATTGTGGATAATTTATAAGTAATATCCAATCTACTCACCAAGTTAATATGGAAGGGAGCCATGATCATCTAGATTCATGAATATGATGAATTTATGAAGGAAATTAATAGAAGAGTAGTTAGCGCACCTATGTTTATATTACCCTATAGTGGGTAAGGGTTTTTAATTTATAGTGATGAATCCATGAAGGTATTTTGGTGTTTTCTTATGCATAATTGAGTGGTTATAGATTTTTCCCCATGAATATTGAAGGCTAATGAGAAAAATTACCCACATAATGATTTGGGGTTAGCTGTGATAATTTTAGTTTTAAAGATATAGAGGAATTATCTTTCTTGATAAAGGTGTGATATATATGACATGCACAAAAATTAAAAGTTTATTTTCCCATAAAATGAGTTGGATATGCACCAAATAAAGTGGTTGTTTTTGTTTAAATATTATAACAATTGAATATATTATCATTGTGGGAAAGAAAACAAGTTGACTAATTCCTTATGTCAAAAGAACCATAATAGATTATGCATGACAAGGATCATTAAATATCCAATGTTTTTTAATTTGAAAATAATGTAACTAGAAATCCTAAATGAAGGGGAGAAAAATTATCTTAATCAGTTGATTGTTCAACCATATAACCTTGTAAAGATTAAAGTGTCGCAAAAGAAATATATAGAGATGTAAAAGAAGTATAGTAATGTCATAGAGTTTAACCTTGATCATGATGGAATTATGAGTAACTGTAACTGTGTATGTGTTCCTTCCAAACTAGATTTGAAGAAGAAGTTGTTAGAGGATACTCATGGTTCTTCCTTCTCTATTCATCATGGAATTGTGAAGATGTATATATATTTAAAAAGGTATTTCTTGGGGGATGCAATGAAGATATATATCATAGAGTTTTTTCATGGTTCTTAAAATGTCATTCTTTTAAGGCTGATAGAAAAAATTCTAATGGGATGTCACATAAATTTCCAATACTAAAATGAAAATTTGAAAACATCACTATGTATTTTTTCATCGAACTCCCCAAAACATCTAAATGGAATAACCATATATGGGTTGTAGTATAGTCCCTTACAATGTTAGAACACTTCATAATGATTAGAGAATATTTCTATTTATATTATATTTCTAGGATATACATTAAATAATTGGTAAGGTTTCATGGAGTACCACATTCAATTGTATCTGATTAGTATATGATGATTACCTTGAAGTTGTGGTGATTTATTTAGTAAGATCTTGATATAGTGTTGTTTTTCAGTACTATGTATCGTCCTAATAAAGATGTTATCTGAGGAAAAAATTCAAACCCTAGAGGATATTATGAGAGCTTGTACTAGGGATTTCAAAGGTGTTTCGTATCAACACCTTCCAGCAATTGATTTTTCATAAAATACAAGATTTCACATGGGTATTCTGATTTCTCATTATGAATCCATCTATGAAATAAAGTTTAGAGAAGTAATGTTCTGTAATTTTTTGGAGAAGGGAATCTATTGAGAGCTGATATAGATAAATAAATAAACTAAAAGGTTAGATCCATTCAAAAAAAAACATCATGGAATCTTAGAGCTGGATAGAAATTTATACTTATAATCACCAACACTATCTATAATTTGAAGTTGTTTACAAGGTGTTTCTATGAATTTCTCAATATAATTAGGTAATTATAGTGACCCTAGATTAAATTACATTAGTTTTCGAAAATATATAATACATTATACAAAAACACACCAAATGACTGAATTAGTGTAGTTAATTTGGAGAAATGGAAGATTAATCATGTGACCTTAAGTTAACAACATCATCTCCCACTATGTTCTCTATTAGATGGACCCTTGTTAGACACATCAAACAAAATACATATCTTAATAACCTAGGGAAAAGAAACATAATAAAGGGTGATATCGGATTGTAAGGGTAAAAAAGGGATATATATTTGCATAATCATAATCATAAGGGAATGAGAACATGATAATAACATTAGAATATTATTCTATCTATATTAAAGATCATAATTTTTATTCATGCCATAAAGTGTGGTAGTCATAATACATGAATCATACCAGAATCAAAGGGCATAATCCATGAGATCATAATATAGGCATAAGGAATATATTTGTTTCAAACACTTATACATATAAAATGGTTTCCATAGCAGTCAAGGATTATTCCCAAGGACATATTAGTGAAATAGGTTCACTCCCCAAACCATCTTACTAGTCAAAGTTTACTCCTAAGAACATCACAGTGGAATAATTCCATTACTAAATAAGGTTCAATAACTATTATTTCCATGTCTATCTTATTAGATATAAGTTATTATGCAATTAATTGGATGGATAAGTAGGTATAAACCATCATATAATGAAATCATACATATGTGTGACACAAGATCATAAATATTCATCATATAATAACCCATGAAATGAAATGGGTATCATAAACTTTTCACCATATCATAACCTATGAAAAATATATTGGTTTCATAATCATTTCATCATATTATAACCTATGAAAAGAATCAAGTTTCATAATCATAAAAATAGTTGAGGAGAAATTGGTTTCAAAATCATATAACCCATAAAAGAGAAACGGGTTTCATAAACATCATTCCTTGAAAAAATAAACCATTTATAGAAAGGATGTGAAAGTGAAATTGGATCATATCCTCAGTAAATAATGGGTAACACCAACAGATTTCATCTTATATGGAAAATTATATTGAAATATCATTTAAAACATTTATTCAGGAAAATAACCATTCCTCTTTGAAAAAAGAAATTTAATAAGTAAAAAAAAATTAATACCTTTTTCTTTGAAAATAATATTGAATAGTTACTAAGGTATCTTTGTGGAAATGGATACTCATGATCTCAAAATATTCATTTCATGTCTTACATATAAAAAATAATGTTCCTATTAAAAAAACTAAAGGCAAATTTTTATTTTTTGAAAATAGAACGAATATTAATTTAAAAAATTTTTTTTAAAGGAAAACATGGTTAAATTTGTATTTGAAACATTATAAGAGAGTAATAAAAACTGGTTGAAACATTTTTGAAAAATATTCTTTTGATGGAAAACAAATTTTTTACTAAATAGAGAGTTAAATTCATATTTTTATAAATATATTTTATTAATTAATTTTATTACCCAAGAGTGGAAAAATTTTACTGTTAATCAAATATATCATGAATAACCAGAGAATATGAAAAGTTATGAAAAGTATTAAAAAAATTATTAATGGGATCATAATCATGAAAAATACTGAAAAATGATGAGATTGTAGAAATAAACTTTTACTACTTTGGTAATATTGAATCATAGTCCCCATAAAATAATAAAATTACATGATGCTTAAAATATCATGAAAATAATGATATTAACTATATAAAATTTCAAATTATAATTATATACACCACGTAAAAGAATATACGTGCATAACATAACATGTGTCTCAAAAAAAAGAAAAATTGAGACAAAATTACCTTACCATTTTGTTAACATTGTAAATGTAACCCCATGAAATAGGGATCCTAAAATTGATAAGAAAATTTAAATAATTATATTTAGAAGAATCCTTGGGTAGTATACACACCACATATAGGAAATAGTTATTAAACATGGTGTGTGTCTCATAGAAAATAAATATGAGATGCAATTCCCTTACCTTAAATATTGACTTCTGTTATACTCCTTAAATCTTTCTATATATTAAATATTAGTTTATTATACATATTTTAATGAACTATATTAATTTATGTCATACAATATATTATTTTCTTATGAATTTTTATTACCTATTTATTAAAAATTACATGTTAATGTTATGTTTCTCGTAATAAATGATTTATTTTTTGTATATGTTTTAATTTGATATATTTTTGGTCCTATTATATGATTTATTATTTAATAATCACCAAAATGATAACCAAGATATAAATAAGATATATATTCAGTACATATATATAATAATATATAAGATATAGAAATAGAAAATCAAATACACTTTTCATGGAGATAGTAGGTCGTTTGTACACATAAGCATTGTTTCCACTTTCTTGTCATATTGAAACAAAGAAAAGAATATGTGATATTTTCATAAAATAATATTTTTTATGTTGCATATAACATATATTTGTTTACATTGATCCTTATTACATTCCATATAAATCGTGAATTAATCACATCACTTTGTGAGAAAGTATTCTAATGTACACACGAACGACATATTATATTCCCTTAAAATTGGAAGCATGAAGGTATGTGTGATATAAAAATTATAGAATCATAATAAAATCATAAAATTCACTACATTATCTCCTATATCCTATCCATCTAACCTTTAATATTTGAAACTTTCTCAATCTTGTCTCTACCCTTAGCAGTCTTATTTGGTGTATTTCTTGTTCACATTATATCTTTGTTGTCTGGATGCTTCAACAGATCCCATCGGGTGGAATATCATTGAAAACTACATTATATGATCAAATTATATATAAAAATTAAAATATTATAAATTTAATATTTCGTAACATGAATCACATCCCATTAACCCATGAACGTCCCTACTCACACCCAAGTCTCATGTCATCTAACCTCAAGGCCCCGCTAACCCCTTTCCATGGTAAAATACAACAAAACACATGAGAATAATATCTACACACTCGACACAATAAGAATAACATCCCCAATATAGTTGAGTAGAATTCCACAAATAATATATAATAGAAAACACCACATAGTTTTTTATTGGAATATTTAAAAGTTGAAATAAATATTATTCCATAACTAGTTCCGAAATGGAAACCACAAGTAGGAATATGGATTTCATGTGATCCTAACATGCCTATAATGATGCTTGAGAACCACCTATCACCTCTCAGGAATAAGAGTCACACCATAAATCAATAGTATCAAATATTATATTTTTCTAGATAAAAAAACACAACTACAATCACAAAAACAAAAACAAAATTCTTAGTTTCCTTGTTAAATTAGACTTTAACATGTACTTGTGGTAGCCAGGAACATAACATGATTTTAAACCCATTTTGGAACACATTCCATGATATCCATCTATCATATCCTACATAAAAAATATACCCACTATGTATCAATTTTTCTCAACCTACTATAATAATAATTTGTAAAATCCAAGACTTGTATATCGCAAATAGCACCTTATCCAAAGAACTTCTTACCTTAGTCGGACCTCCCCATACACAAGATACTATTGAATAATTGTAAGGGTTTAAGAGGATATAGTGGGGAGGTTATAACTTCTATAATAAACTAAAATCAGTAATAATGAAAGAAAATTTAATAACAACCAAAAATATATATGAAAATCATAAAATAACTAATGAAATGCCATAAGATATAGAAAACTATATGTTCAATGTCATATCAGATTAGAAATACATAATTGTATTTCTTATATTCCAAATTAGTAAATATAATATTAAATACAAACATATATAACACTAAAATCATCACCATGGATTCTCTCAGTCTAGCTCCCACAATCCACTAACTTAGGGGTTCTTAACGGGCCTCGATCCTATATTTCGAGACCAAAAAATGATTTTATGGGGTGGGATATACAAGGAAAATATAATCAACATCATAAAAGGTCACAAATGGTCTGGGGAAATAACTTACAGTATTATGAAAACTTGTTTGAAAATCCATGAACTGGCCCATGGGGTATAAATAAAACATATTTTTTATTTTAATGTATTTTAAATTTTATATATATTTTTATGATAAACATATATGTTTTTTATATATGTGATGAATATATATATAATTTAACAATTATGTGACATCTATAATATGTTTAATATTTATTATTCATTATTATTAAATGTTTCTGGTTTTTTGTTTTATATTTTTTAATATTTCTTGCATATGAAAGTTGGCTCACTGACCGGTCCACTTAAACCATGGTTTACAACAAAATATAGATAACATATAAATTCCATTGGTATAATTATTTCAATGAGTATAAATCCATGTTTCCATAGTATGAGTTACGATGGTAAGATAAGGATTAAACTAAAAAGATAAGTGAATAACCATGACCTACACAAGTAAAATAAATTATGGGATAAATAGGATTATACCATTATCAACATAGTCTAGAAATTTTTTTAATGGAATATTAACCATAAAAATTAATTATATATTATTTGACTCAAATATAGTTACAGAATGTCACTCTTTTTGTATTTAATATATTTTATATGACCATAGAGGGTAAAAACTAAGATATGAATGATTCTAAATGTCTATATTGATCATAATGAAATTATTTTCATTATTTAAATTAAAATGTTATTTTTATAAAATATATAATTACCCTAAAATCATTAAAAATTATAAAACACTATATATTGAATTATGAAAAAAATAAATTAATTGATTTAAAATAATATTATTTTTGTTATATTATTGATGATTTAATGTGTATAAAAAATTTCATAGATCAATATGATATATAAGAGATGTTTTAATAAATTATAATCTAATTATCCCTTTTTTGATGTATTTGATATTAGATTAACGTGATATTATCAAAATAAACATTAATAATAATTTAAAAAAATAATATTTAATTAAATTATTTAAAATTCATAAAAAAATTATTTTTCCATGCGAATAGAATATTTTCTAACACATCGTAAATTTTCCAGTTATGAGTCATTATTCCATTAATAGTAACATTATTAAAACTTTTTAATTAAAATAATGTTTACCCCTATTGAGGTCAAAAATAATTTACCAAAGTGTTAATAAAAAAGATATGATTTAAAATGACACCTTAAATTTTCTAAATTATGTTGGATGATGATATTACAACCCAATAATATCTTATATTATAATCCATTTAAATTTTATGTCACTTGGAATGATAAATGAATTTATTATAATTTAATATTTTGAGACATTCCAAAAGTGTCCCTCACCTCAATTATTAAAAAGGCGCATCCTTCCCCACAAATTCACAACACATCAAGCCATTCATATCAACCAAGTACCACCAATTTATCTTAAAAATATCTGTATCCATGTTTTTGATGTAATGTTCTTTGCATAAGACCAACTCTATATCCCTTAAGAGTATATCTAAAGGAAGTCCAACGAAGAAGTGGTAACAATCTTTACTAACCCTTTCAAGTTTATTTATTCTTCAATTTCCTCTTCATGTGTTGTTTCTATGTTAAGAAAATAATTTTCCTATCATTTAGATGATGGGATATTTTTAGGAATATGGAAAACCATATTCAACTATTGATCTATCCTACAAAAACCAAATTCACAATGTGTCTGTAAGTATTACATACAGTCTCCATGTAGTTGTGTCATTTGTTTTTCATCACCACTTCACATGGATGGTTATAATGATAGAAATATTGGATATATATATATATATATATTTGTTAATTATTACATGATATTATTTTTAGAAAAATTAATATACATCCCACTTAATATTTGAACCATTATTGGAATTGTAACATCCCAGGTAAATAAAGAATATGACATTTTCATATTTATTAATATTTGTTAATTAAATATTAATTTTTCTTTAAAAGGGATGCTATGTTTGATGGCGTACTCGATACGAAACAACGGGTTTCTTTGAAATCTTACATTGCACACTAATAATATAATAATATTATTTTAAATGGTAGGTAATGCTTAACTGTTATAATGGTGAGAATTAACAGAACTAACTAAAAAATTATTATATATGTTTGTTAAATACTGTTTACATTTATCTAATAAATGTTAGAGGCTTAAAATGTGAATGAATCCAATTTTAAGCATAAATATTCTAATATTCTTTAAAAAGGTCGATTAAATGCCTTGTGATGGAGAACCCTTTTTAAATCTAATTTTTGTCAATTTTATATTTTATATTTGAAAAAATAAAATCCTTCTTTATAATAAAGACATCAAAATTTACTTTGTGTAAGTTTTTGGATTTTTCCGATAAAGTTCATTTTTTAATGAATAGTGAAAAATGCTGTATTTTAATTCCAAACCTCCTTTTAATATAATTTATTTATATGGTGAGATTATATTTTTAATTGGGTTTAAAGTGTAATTAAAATTTATTTTTACCATTTAATCGAATCGTGGTCATTGGAAATAATTTCACTTTGAAATTGGACATAAACAAGTGTCACTCTTTTGATAGATATTGTTTCTAAAAAACACGCTATTTGTTTTGACAGCGGGAATTAATTACATTATTAATTAATGAAACTTATATATTTTGAATTTGGTAAAATTTACAGCATTTTTTAATTTGGAATATCAAATATCACTTAGGGTGAATTTTTGGTATTTTTCTAAAAACATCAATTTTTGATGAATAGTGAAACCACTAAGTAGTAGTTAAAAACTGATTTCTTCGTTTAAAAGAAATTTTACCAGTTCTGTTAATTGAATTTCAAAAATCTGACATACATGGTTGTCATTAATAAGTAAAATGTGGTTCAATGGGATGAAAATAATTTTTGTGAATAGTAACTGTTGAGTTTTATAACCACAATTAAAGGTAATTAGGGTAATTTAAGGTAAAAATAATATTATAAAAATATAAAAATACCTCGACACATGTCTTAACCTTATTTTCTGAGTCATGGCTGACCAATACAATCCATGGGTCAATTTGGGGGCCTCATGGAGCCACTTGGGTAAGATAATGACATTAATAACTTTTTATTTAAAGTAAAATTAAAAATCTCACAAACATGTATTGTTTTACTAAAACAATTTTTACATGGGGTTATATAAATTATTTTTTTGACTATAAATATTAATTAGAAAGATAAAACGATTTCCTGCATCATGGTAGTTTTTTATTAATTTTTATACATTAAATAAATAAATTTATTTATGACACCATGATGATGCACTGATTACCTCATTAATGAAGGATTTAAATAAAATGAAAAGATAAGGTAAAATATAAGACATAAACTTGTAAAAAACCTATTTTATGTGTGGATTTAAAACCCTTATCACCTTATACTAAACATATATCATTTTGGGACCTTTAAAATCTGAAAATCATTTTATAATAATGTAACATTTCAAGACTTTCCAAAAGTAACCCTCCCACCTCGTATAAAAGGCCCCCACCTCAAACCCCTTAACCACACCTCTCAAGCCCTTGTATCATCCAAACTATGCTCATATTATCTCTCAAAATCCCTCTATTAATCTTAGAAGCCTCACTTTGGGCATAAGTCTTTCCAAGAAATCCATTGGCTCAAATCAAAAAAGAGTTACCCGATTTAAAGGTAATGTCTTCTCTAATGTTCTTTTGTTTTATTTTGCTTCTCCAACCACTTAAACTATTTTTATTCCTTTATTTTGTAACAACACAAGTATATTAAATATACTAGGATGTTTTTATGATAACTATTTGAGCTACACTTACACACACCTCTATCTAATGGGTGAAAAACATATTGTTTCTATGGACGGAGAACTACTACCTCACAAAACGATGATTGTTCAATTATCTCCTAACTCCTCTCATGGTGGACATTAAGATGTCATGGTATTTATATATGATATATATTATGTTTATGGTTTCCTTATGATTCTGTATTTTTCATTTATTCCATACCTTTATGTTTTCCATAATGGGTAAACGTGATAATTTCATTTTTAGAAGTGCGGACTACCGACCCCTCAAAGTGATTTGAATTGTTAATATCATATGTGGGATATATAAAGGTTGGATTTAATGATATTATATATGATATCATAATATAATTATAATATACCTTTATATCATAATGTTTTCATTCCATTAAATGAAAAATAGAAATGGAAGTAGCGTTCATGCGTACGTACGCCTTACCGCCTCCATGAACGGTGCATTTCATTTCTTACCTTCAAATGTTACGTACTAATATAAATAGATATATATACTAGATATATATGATATATATGATATCTACATCATGAATATAATTCTGTAGATAATGGATATTTTACTACATGAACAACCTATAAATATAGGATGTTCACTTTTTACTTAAGTACCAAATATCGACAAAACGACCGTTATTAACATAAATGATTACATAATGTTTATAACAAGGTAATAAGTGATATAAAAGGAATTATAAACTTGAAAAATATTATTAATCAAGTAGAAATTAATTTTATTTTATCATTTAGGAATAACAAGTAACTTACGAGTGAGTCAAGTCGGACACGTGGTAAGGGATTTCTTATCTCACTTTTAATTTCATGAGATTTCCATTGTTCGCCACTTATTCATTGCATGTCGTGTATTTTGTACTGCCATTTGATATATATTATCATGATTCTAATTATATTTATGTTATTATGTGATTCATTTTGTTTTTATTAACTTTTGGTCATACGACTCAGTTGATTACAACCGGTAAAGGGTTTCATCCCACTTTTTATTCCCATGAGATTCATGCTATATTTGCCACTATTTCCTTTTGTATGGTGTATGTACTGCCCATTATTGTACTCTTTGTGTAATATACTTTCATTTATGAGTATTTACATCTTCATTGTATGATCCTTCTTTCCTGTGGTGTATGTTTTGTACGTTTCCAAATCGGTAAGGGAACCTTTTACCCTCCTCTTTTTAAAAGACTTCATTTTGTTATGTATTTTAATTTACATATTATTATGTTGGGATATTTTATACTATATCCTTATTGATTTAAAATTTATTTCCAATTGATGAGATACCATTTTTATCTCATCAACTAATTTTCTAAATTTTAATGTGACGTCGATAGGCTGTCGAATTTTTACAGGGGAATTTTTTAACCCAATTTTAATTCTTCGGGTTCACC
This sequence comes from Viscum album, assembly GCA_963277665.1. NCBI lineage: Eukaryota > Viridiplantae > Streptophyta > Magnoliopsida > Santalales > Viscaceae > Viscum > Viscum album. Next base: position 1,559,316,064 of record OY728160.1, read on the forward strand.
TTGTACTTCTTAAATATGTCTCACTATGAATATGTTTTAATGACCTATGATTGTTCTACACTAAATATACACTTATATTGGGTTTATTTCTATTTGTCACACATAATTATGTGATTCATTTATCCTTAATTTAAGAATACCATCTTTATAATGGATTTCATCTCACATTACATTTCCACTGAGACTTCATTGTTGTTATGCACAAATTCACTCTTATATGGTGTATATACTATCCATTGACATATTATATCATGAATAGCTTTATTATCATGATATTATAAAGTTCTGATTAAATGTTATTCCTCATTTATTTGTATTCAAGCATCTCTCTTTTTGTTAAAAAACTCTTTAACCAAAATATCATTTTAAATGTTTTAAAGATTTATTCTCATTAATGTCTATGTTTTCAAAATGGTTTTTAGGTTTTATTTATACGGGAATTGATTTTTTCAAATGATAATTCATTCAAAAGATTCAAAGTGGTATGGGACACTTTGATTCAAAAATCTCTTTTTAAATGGTTTTGAAAACGATTTGATAAATCATTGTTTATTTAAATATCTTGATTTGATATATTGGAATGTGGAAATGTTATCTTTCTTTTATACTTGTAGTGTGTGTTATGATTATGTTATGGTTATTGTGGATTTTTTTATGTATATGTGTGGTTCCGTGATAAACCTAGGGTGGGTGAGCCCGAGATAGCTCTCCAATGCATTGGGTAATGTGACGGAGGTAAAAGTTAATGTTTATTCTAAGATATTTAGGGAATATATTGTGATGGGTATTCCAAATGTGACTCCATATGTATCTGTAATAGCTACAATGTAAGTATGTTATGTTTTCCTTAAGTTACCTTTATGATTTGTGATTACAATGTGTTATTCAAAAATATTATGATTTCAGAAGGTATGATTGAAAATGATTGTTTCATTGATTTTTATTTATTAATGGGTTAATGTTTCCTTTCATTATGTTATAACCCTTACTGAGATTTTTATGCTCATCCCATGTTTTTGAAATTTTTTTCACAGGACTTAAAGATGAATAGGGTAAAGGATGGGATCAAAGAAAGACGTGTTGTCTAAAACATGGAACTATTCATGTTTCTTTTTTAAGAGTTTTTATTTTATGGAAAAAATGGAAACAGAGTAGAAGTGTCTACTTTATAATATTTTGAGATGTAATAGTTATTTCCTAATTATCTAAAACTCTAAATCTGAAAATATCCTCAATGTGAATTATTCATTTAATTCAAGATTATGTAATGTTTTAAGGCCAGGTCCATATAGTTGGTATTAGAGGAAGGTTTAGATAACTTTAGAGGTTAGGGTATTCTTTAAGAATAAGTGACATTACCATAATGGTTAGGATTTTAGAAAGAGTCATAGTTTTTTTATATAAAGTTAATGAGTTTAAGATAACATGAATAATTATATCTTAGTATTATATGATGATTTTACTGATATACTCACACTGAACTTTTTGGTTTTAGTAAATGGCTAGATCTAGCAGGCACCAAAGTAACAGTGGATGATAAGAAAACTGTGATGGTTTTCTGAATGAGAAACTGAATGATATGGGAGCTGCAATGATAACTCTTTTGGTTATTCTCAACCAACTATCTAGAGTCATTATTGACCACCAGAACCTTAGAGATTTTTATAAGGCATCATATATGCGAGAAACAAATCCCTATAGAAGTTCAGGTAATTATCATAAAGGTAAGTATGTTCAAAAACCTATGTGTCAAAGATGTGGAAATAAACACATAGGAAAATGTTTCAAAGAGACAGAAATATTCTATAGATTTGTAAATGAAGGTCATAAAGCAAGAACCTTCCATGGAAAAAGGAAGCATCTAGTTGACTCTAGGGAAGGGAAAGAAGTTCTTTATGAAGGATCAATTGAATGTTTTAAATGTAGTATGCATGGTCATTATGAAAACATATGTCCTAAGAAGAATTTTCGGGAATGGTATCACCAGGATCGTACAAATATTCGTTTACCAATACCTAATGCCATTTCAATTGAGGATGAAGAAACTAACAATGGCCAATGAAATGTATGGATTTTTTTCTTAACATATGTTTTCCTATTATTGAAATCTTAAGATATGATTCATGATTTTGTTTATAGGAAAGAATTATTTCAGAATAAGTTGTAAAGGAATGGTTAATGGATCATTAATAATTTTGAATGAGTAAGAAGTCAACATATAAGGGATTCAAGAGTTATGGTGGATTTTAGGATGGTGAAATTATTAAAAGTATTAAGGCTCTTTTGATGATGGGGTTACATTAGAGGACTTTTTATAGTATGTGTAACCCTGATGTTTGATATTTGAAAATTTTATTCAAGGAATAACTATCTTTTCTTTTGTGGATATATTTATAAAGAACCATTTGGGTTTATATGATCCTTGAATTTGAGGAAATTACCGGTTAATAAATTTTGGGACGCAAAACAAAAGTTATTAGATAACCTTTGTGGTTAAAATATGTTATGGTTATTTTTGATGAATTTATCTATTTTTTGTAATGTTATAAAATTATATAGTTTTTGAAAAGGGACAACACGCAGACCGTGTGACAACCCGTCACGTCGGATGAAGTTGCGGGAATCGAACCCCCAACCAAAGTGCGACTGGGATTTATCACCTACCACTGGACTATGTGATATCACTAGTTAGTATGACTAATTATTTTTTGTTAGACGATCTTATGAATCAGGAATAATTTTATTTTGTGTTATCTATGGAAATTATTAACCTATCATAGAGGATATGTGATTAGGTTAATTAATTTTCAGTATGATACTTTAAGAGTAACTGATTGTATTTAGAGATAAATGTTAAGATTTATCTTGGAAGACTATGTGATTAAATCCTTAGAATATTTGGGTTTCAATCCTAGTTTAGATTACTTGATGAATTGTATGGATAACTTTTTATTTACTAGTCTTTGATAAACTTTGGGTTTTGTTTGACAAATTTTGGAGATTAAGAGTAGTTTTTATTTTTGTAAAAGATTATCCTTTTGGGGGATTATTTTATCTTGTACTAACAATCTTGGTTTTGGTTAAGGTCTAAAGACATGGGAAATATATAGTTCATCTTTTTCGGATTATGTGATTCTCTCGAATTTGATTATAGAGCTCTTAATGTGAACAAGTCATCCTGAATACTCATTATTTGGAGAAAATATGAGTTTGTGTTAGAAATATAGTAAAAGATGAAAGTCTACATGACAGTAAGTAGGTTTACATATGTTTTAGTTAAGCTCATAAATAAATTCCTCAATTAAAAGTAACTTAAACCAAAAACTTTGTCTGTTAACTTTTCCTACTTGGGAATCAAATACCGTTTAACCCATTATAATTTTGTGGTTTTCTTGTTGTTAACTTTCTCCTAATCATGTTTTTTATCACTCTGAATCAGAACTTGATCCTTAGTTTCTCCTCCATATCCATGTTTTCATGGAATCCAAGTGTTGGTTATCTCGGGTGACCATTGTTCTTTTATTTCTTTCTTTGAAAGTGATAGTTTTATTTACTCCTTTTTCGATGTTGGACTTTCAAGGAAGTTTCAAAGCCCAATTTCAAAATTGTGAGGACGCCATTCCCAAAAGGGGGGAAGGATCTAAAATCCCAGGTAAATAAATAATATGACATTTTCATATTTATTAATATTTGTGAATTCAATATTAATTTTACTTTAAAAGGGTTTCTATGTTTGATGGCAAACTCGATACGCAACAACGGGTTTCTTTGAAATCTTACGTTGCACACTAATAATATAATATTATTATTTTAAATGGTAGGTAAATCCTAGCCATTGTAATGGAGTGAATTAACATAAATAACTACAAAATGATTATATATGTTTGTTAAATATTTTTTACATTTATCCAATAAATTTTAAAGGATTAAAATGCGAATAAATCCAATTTTAAGCATAAATAGTCTAATATTCTTTAAAAAGGTCGATTAACCGCCTTGTGATGGAGAACCCTTTTTAAATCTACTTTTTTCACATTTATATGTTATATTTTACAAAATAAAATCCTTCTTTAGAATCAAGACATCAAAATTTACTTTGTGTAAATTTTGGGATTTTTCCGATAAAGTTCATTTTTTAATGAATAGTGAAAAATGATGTATATTAATTCAAAACATCATATTAATCTAATTTATTTATCTGGTTATATTATATTTTAATTGGTTTTAAAGTGTAATTAAAATATATTTTTACCATTTAATCCAATGTTTGTCATTGGAATTAATTTCACTTTAAAATTGGACATAAACAAGTGTCAATCTTTTGATAGATATTGTTTCTTAAAAACAGGCTATTTGTTTTGACAGCGGGAATTAATTATAAAATTAATTAATTCAACTTCAATGTTTTGAATTTGGTAAAATGGAAATAATTATTTAATTTAGAATATCAAATATATCTTAGGGTGAATTTTTTGTATTTTTCTAAAAAACATCAATTTTTGATGAATAATGAAACCACTAAGTAGTAGTTAAAAACTTATTTTTTTCATTTAAATGAAATTTTACCGCTTCTGTAAATTTAATTTCAAAAATATGAAATACATGGTTGTCATTAGTAAGTATAATTTGGTTCAATGGGATGAAAATAATTTTTGGTGAATAGTAACTTTTCAGTTTTATTAACCGCGATTAAAGGTAATTAGGGTAATTTAAGGTAAAAATAATATTATAAAAATATAAAAATACCTTGACACATGTCCTAAAATTATTTTATAAGTCATGGCCGACCACGACAATCCATGGGTCAATTTTTGGGCCCCGTGGAGCCACTTAGGTATGATAATGGCATTAATAACTTTTTATTTAAAGTAAAAAATAAAAATGTCGCAAACATGTATTATTTTACTAAAACTATTTTTACATGGGGTTATATAAATTATCTTTTTGACTATAAATATTAATTATAAATCTAAAAAGATTTCCTACATCATGGTATTTTTTTATAATTTTTATAGATTAAATAAATATATTTATTTATGACACCTTGATGATGTAGTGATTACCTCATTAATGAACGATTTAAATTAAATGAAACCATAATGTAACATCTATGACTTACACTTGTATAAAACCTATTGTATGGGTGGATTTAGAACCCTTAAGACCTTATCCACAAAATATATCATTTTGGTACCTTTAAAATCCTAAAATCATTTTATAATAAAGTAACATTTCAAGACTTTCCAAAAGTGACCCTCCTCCCTCTTATAAAAGACCCCCACCTCTACCCCCGTACCCACACCTCTCAAGCCCTTTGATCATCCAACATCTTCTCATATTATCTCTCCAAATCACTATCTTACTCCAAGAAGCCTCACTTTGGGCATAAGTCTTTCCAAATAATCCATTGGCTCAAATCAAAAAAGAGTTACCCGATTTAAAGGTAATGTCTTCTCTTATGTTCTTTTGTTTTATTTTGCTTCTCCAACCCCTTAAACTCTTTTTATTCCTTTATTTTGTAACAAAAACAGTATCTTCAATATAATATGATGTCATTATGATAATTATTCGAGCTACACTTACCCACACCTCCATCTAATGGGTGATGAACATACTGTTTCTGTGGACGGCGAACTACTGCCTCACGAAACGATGATTGTTCAATTATCTCCTACCTCCTCTCATGGTGGACATTAAGATGTCACTGTATTTATATATGATATATATTATGTTTATTTTTTCATTATGCTTCTGTGTTTTTCATTTATTCCATACCTTTATGGTTCCATAATGGGTAAACGTGATAATTTCATTTTAGGAAGTGTGGACTACCACCCCCTCAAAGTGATTTGAATCGTTAATGCAATATGTGGGATGTATAAAGGATGGAGTTAATGATATTATATATGATATTATACTGGAATTATAATATACCTTTATTTCATAATTTTTTATTCCATTAAATGTGAAATAGAAATGGAAGTAGCGTTCATGTGTATGTACGGCTTACCGTCTCCATGAACGGTGCATTTCATTTCTTACCTTCAAATGTTATGTACCTGTATAAATATATATATACTAGATATATATGATATATATGATATCTACATAATTAATATAATTCTGGAGATAATGGATATTTTACTACATGAACAACTTGTAAATATAAGAAGTTCACTTTTGACTCAAGTACCAATTATTGACAAAACGACCGTTATTAACTTAAATGATTACATAATGTTTATAACAAGGTAATAAGTGGTATAAAGGTAATAATAAACTTGAAAAATATTATTAATAAATTAGAAATTAATTTAAGCTTATCATTCAATAAGAATAAGGAACATACGACCGAGTCAAGTCGAACACGTGGTAAGGGATTTCTTATCTCACTTTTAATTCCGTGAGATTTCCATTGTTCGCCACTTATTCATTGCATGTGGTGTATTGTGTACTTAAATTTTATATATATTATCATTATTATCATTATTTTCATGGTATTCTATGATTCATTTGGTGGTTATTAACTTTTTTTCATATGACTTAGTTGATTACAATCGGTAAAGGGTTTCATCTCACTTTTTATTCCCATGAGATTCATGCTATATTTTCCATTATTTCCTTTTGTGTGGTGAATTTACTGACCATGATTGTAATCTTTGTGTAATATACTTTCATTTATGAGTATTTACGTATTCATTTTATGAACCTTTTTTCATGTGGTGTATGTTTTGTAAGTTTCCAAATTGATAAGGGAACCTTTCACCCTCCTCTTTTTAAAAGACTTCTTTTTGTTATGTATTTTAATTTACATATTGTTATGTTGGTATATTTTCTACTATATCCTTATTGATTTAAAATTTATTTCCAATTGATGAGATACCCTTTTATCTCATCAACTCATTTTCTTAATTTTAACGTGACACCGTTAGGCTGTCGAATTTTTACAAGGGAACTTTTTAACCCAATTTCAATTCTTTTGGTTCAACTTATACTTCTTGAATATGTCATCCTATGAATATGTGTGAATTAAATCTGATTTTTTTACACATAATATCCACTTATATTTGGTTTATTTCTATTTTTCACACATAATTATTTGATTGATTTATCATTAATTTAATTATACCATCTTTATAAGGGATTTCATCTCAATTTACATTTCCACTGAGACTTTATTGTTTTTTTACACCAATTCACTCTTATATGGTGTATATACTATCCATTGACATATTATATCATGATTTATATTATTATCATGATATTATAAAGTTCTGATTAAATTTTATTCCTCATTTATTTGTATTCAAGCATATCTCTTTTTGTTACAAAACTCTTTAACCAGAATATCATTTTAAATGTTTTAATGATTTATTCTCATTAATTTCCATGTTTTCCAAATGGTTTTTAGGATTTATTTATATGGGAATTAATTTTTTCAAATGATAATTCATTTAAAATATTCAAAGTGGTATGGGACACTTTGATTCAAAAATATCTTTTTAAATGGTTTTGAAAACGATTTGATAAAGCATTGTTTAGTTCAATATCTTGATTTGATATATTGGAATGTGGCAATGTTATATTTCATTTATAATTGTTATATGTATTATGATTATTTTATGGTTATTGGTTATTTTTTTATGTATATGGGTGTTTCGTGATAATCCTAGGGCGAGTGAGCCTGAGATAGCTCTCCAATGCATTGGGTAATGTGACAGAGGTAAACATTAATGTTTCTCCTAAGAGATTTAGGGAATATTCTGTGATGGGTATTCCAAATGTGACTCCCTATTTAGCTGTGATAGCTACAATGTAAGTATGTTATGTATACCTTAAGTTACATTTATGATTTGTGATTACTATCTGTTATTCATAAATATTGTGATTTCAAAAGGTATGATTGAAAATTATGGTTTCATTGATTTGTATTTATTGATGGGTTAATGTTTCCTTTCATTATTTTATAACCCTTACTGATCTTTTTGTGCTCATCCCAAGATTTTGAAATGTTTTCCACAGGACTTAAAGATGAATAGGTTCAAGGATGGGATCAAGGAAATACATGTTGTCTAAAACATGGAATTAGTCATGTTTCTTTTTTAAGAGTTTTTATTTTATGAAAAAAATAGAAACTGAGTATAAGTGTCTACTTTATAATATTTTGAGATGTAATATTTATTTCCTAATTATCTAAAACTCTAAACCTGAAAATATCCTCAATGTGAATTATTCATTTAATTTAAGATTATGTAATTTTTTAAGTTCGGGTCTTTATAGGAATGATATCGTCACTTGTGCATATGTGTGGCCTACCGTGTATACGATGTGATGCGACTCATTTTCAAGATCCATCACCCAAGAATGACTATAAAAACCTATATAATAATTACATGTCATATCTATTACGTTAATATTATTTTCAATAAAATGTAACTATATCCTATGCATATGAATTCGAACTTATGCGACAAAACATGCAAATGAAAATGAAGCAATTAACAACTAAAACAAATATAGTAACGAAATATTATTAATAATTTGGTGATAAAATGATATAAGAGGATAATTTATGATATAATAAAAATAAATATGGTTATTTTAAAAATTAATATCATTATTTAAACAATTAAACATGAGTTTAAATCACAATTAATAAAATAAAATTACATGGTAATAGATTTCTAAACTCAATTTCAATTCCTTTGGTTAAACATCTCTTTATTTGATTGTGTCATGCTAAAATTATTTGTGTAATGAAAATTTATTATTTTATGTTTTATTTAAACTTTTTATATATATGTATCTGATATAAATAATATATTCATTTGACTAACGTTCACTTTATTGTTATCAAATTTTTAAGATACACTATTTTAAAAAACCCTCTATTAAAATTCATTTTCGACTATTTTTAAGAAAGTATAAATGATTTTTTTTACATATACAAAATAGGAATATTATCCCACTTTCTTGATTCATTAATTCATTGATTATTACTTTATATGTATCCATGTTTATTTTAAAATAAAATGGTTTCTTTATGACATGCGTAATATTTTGATTTTAAAAGGTGTTTTTAAAATAAAATGGTATTTTGATTTTCAAAAGTGATTTGTTTACGAAATTAAAAGAGTTTTTCAAATGTTTTATGGTGGGAAAGTTATACTATAGAAACTATTTTGTTCATGATATGGTACTGGATCATTATACATGAGAAATTGGTGTTCCCAGATAGTGTTGGGGAACCTATTTTAGCTTATATGATGGGGAGTCCAAGACAGAGTCTGATGGACCGTTTAACTTCTATGATGGGTGTGCCTAGATATCACTGCAATGAATTAAGTAATGTACCTTTTCTTCTTATGTAATGATGTATGGAGTTAATAAAGGGTTTCTCCAATGGATTTAATTGTGCAGCAGTTATTTCTAACACGTGATTAAAATAGGTTATGAGTGTGATGCTCTATGTTTCCAAAAAGGGTATTTATTTTCATGTTATAGGTTTAAAGGGAACTCTATGAGATAAAAGTGTGTTTTTCATTGTAAAATTATTAATTTCATTATATCAATTAAAATTTATATAAAATTAAATATTATATAGGTTTTCACATTTTTCACGGAAATAAAGGCTTTTATTATTTTATCCAATACTAATATTTTTTTGCTAATTGCATGTTGGGAAATATTTTTCACATGGAATAATGACTTGTTTGGAAAGGAATAATTGATGATGTATTTATTGAATATTTTTAATGAAAATGAATCATAATTTTTTAAATGGTTTCCTTTGTTGAAAAAAATGGATCTTGGTTGTAAGTTCCACTTTAAAATGTGTGTTATTAATATGTAAATGTTTGTCCTAATTATATAAAACCCTAAACCTAAAATATATTTTGAAAAATAATTTGGTTTATAATTTTACAATAACTTGTATAAATTTTTTTAAGGTTGGGTCCTTACAGTTGATGACTCAAAAATAAATGAATTTTTGATACATATTTAGAATTCAAAAGAATATTATATTATATCAATTTGATATTTAATGATATAGATGAATGTAAATATATTATTATAGTAAATTTGATTAGTAATAATAATGAATTAAAATAATTTGATGTTAATTTTTCTAAATGTTAATATTACATGAGAAAATTTCATCCATTGGAATTGAAATATTCTTTGAAGGAAGATATTGAATTCCCAAATTACGTATAGAATGTTGAAAAATCAGCATTGAAACAAAAATACCAAGAAATTCTAGTAAAAATTATTTTTTTCAAAATATCACAATTTATTATATAAATGATTGATTCAATGAAATTAAATATAAATTAGAAATTATAATTCCTAAGAGGTTGAAATAATAATATATATATTAAATGGTGATACTCATGACTATTATAATAGTAAGGTATATAAGGAAGTAAAAGAAAAAGTTTAATGACTCATACTTGGAGGATTCTACTCCAAATGAATAAATTGGTGCTCCATAGTATACAAGTACAAAGAATTTGATATCTATAATAGTTTTTTACACTGCAAATAAAATTTATTTCATGAATGGAGTAGGAGTTAAACTAATATTACTAGAGGAACCAAGAAACAATATCACAAAAATAATGTGAACATTTATAATTCATTTAATTATATTAATGAAAATTTTGTGAGATGTGGTCATCGTGACACTCCACTATCAACTATATCATAGTGCTACCAGAATAACTAATGATCAATGAAAACATTTAAATTTTTAATAGGAATGGGGATCATTGATATTAATTTATAGTTTCAGTGTCTCATGAGGTAGACAAATAAGGAAATCATTGGATAAGCGATACTGGTCTCTCATAAAACGTGATTAGTAATGAAAAATCATTGATTATATTAATTGTTATGATGAATGATCTCTTATTTTTTTTAAAAATTTTATAACTTAAATTCAAATGAGTTTAAAAAACTAAAAAAAGAGATATTAAACATTAATCTTGTTATATTTACACTATTTATGGGTTGATGAACAAACTATAATGTTTCTATAATTTTTTTTAAATGAAATTGGGTTATTTTTTATAGAATTTATTTTGTGTATGGAGATTAATTTATAATGAAATCATCATGTCAGGTCACAATGATATATTAAATTATTTCAATTTTCTATGGAAAAAAGTTTATGTTTCATTAGAATGAAGTAGAAATCGTCTCTTTGTTAAAAGGGACTTGGAAATTTGGTTAAAATGAACTTGGATGTATCAATCAGATGTAATTTTGGGGGAAATATACAAATATAAACCATGAAACACTCAACCCTTGTGAGATAGATAAAAAAATGATGAATTAGGGTCTTAATTAAATGGGGATACAAATGAAAATAATTTTTATTTTTTAATCTTATATTTTTATGGTAAATTGTGGTTAGAATAAACCAATAGAGATATGTATATTAAAACTATTTTTTTATTTTAATTCTATGAATTATTATTATTTAATATTGTTTAAATAATAATTTTAGAATATATTTATGATTTTTTTTTGATATGTTTTTATAGTCATATAAATAATATATCAAATTATTTTAGAATAATAAAAAATCAAAATACAATAATGGATAATTCAATTATATAATACAACATTTTTAATGAAGGATCTCAATGTGCAATAGAATCATGAATATTGTAAAATTTATAATTTTTGGTTTTGATTCATATTAGAAAAAATAAATAAAAAATTACCCCTTTCATGTTTTTATTAATTTATTTAATGTAATTCAATTTAAGCAAAAAAAAAAGAAAATTGAATCAAAGTGAAAATCTTACCTTGTTTGTTTGAAGTCTTTGGTTTGATTTTCTCACCACTAACGTGTCATAGATTAAAGGTACCATGATTAGATTCTCTATATCATGCACACATGCACCATATGTCTTGGATCATCATTATACTTTTCTTGGGTTCTAATGTAGGAAATCAAATATATTTTCAATGTCCCGTTTTTTGGTGAAGAATGAAGACTCGATCGAGAATCTATGATCAATAAAACCATGTTATTTTATAAAAATATCTATATAAGATATTTATAGGATAAGAGTGGAGATATTGTCTCACTAAATTTCTCAAAAAAAATTCATACTATTCAAGGGAAAAATGAGATTTTATACCTAGGTTAAACATTATAAAATTACACTTTGGTCCCTTAAAGGTAATGACATTAATTTTCAAACTGTTTTAAAATTCGTGACTTAATAAATATTTCATAAATATAGAAATTATTTTATGGCTCACTTGTAACACTTTACCATGCCAAATTATAAACTATGAACCATTAAATCATCCTCTAAGATCCCCAAATAATTTATCAAACCCTGCACATCCAATGTTCGTTTGAAATTTTATATTTTCTCACATTCAATTTTTTTATTAAACAAATTGTGAATACATGGACATATAATTACAATGATCATTATTCTAAAATTAAATTATATAATATACTTATTTTTAATTTCAATTAAACACACTCTGACAAGGCTCCCTCACATGAGTAAAACTATGTCATAAACTACTATTCATCCGAATAAGTGGAATATGGGGATAAGCATAGTGTGACACCCTATTAGTAATTATCTAGACAGTTTTTGAGTCAAATATATAGGAAAATAATGGAGTATAGAAACCTATCATGGCCTCTAAGTAGATATGAGATGTCATATCTACAACTACCTCCTAGAAACACATTCTATGTAATATAATATGTTTTTCTCATGACATCGCTTAAAGTGGGATGCAACTTTACATCACCGACCTTTTGATGATTTATATATTTCTTGACCTTATTGGATGGACTTACCATAATTTACTAAGTACATTGATTTAATGAACATACTACCATCATGTTTAGCATGTTCCCGCAAAATATGTCTTCCTTAACTCAGAATTGACCAATTCTGTGTTGATCATTCAACAAATACCATACAACCAATGACGCACCCAACACAATTTACCTTATCATGAATTAAATGTCATTCTTTTTTCCTTGCATAAATATCCTCTATCAAATGTTACACATTTAAAATGATCTCATGTCTAGAGAACAATACACATGTATTGATATTGGAAAAAACAATGACATATGGAAAAAAAATATTCCTATTGGATGGCCAATCCTCATGATCTCATCTACTTGAGGCCAGTAGGTCTGATCATAATGAGAACAAGTCTTAATTATTATGATCCATATCACTTTATATTCAGATATCATATGTTCCTATTCCTTTTCATGTATCTATACCATAATACATATATTTTTTATAACATTCTTATTATCTTATGATTTTGATTATTGTTTGGAACTAAAATAACATTTTGATACGACATATAATCTAAGGACATTACCATATAAATAGTGGATAGAGATATATCAACACCATTATGGTAATAGTAAACACCTTTATATATAAAAAATTATACAGGTAATTTCATTTAATGTATATAAAGGAGTTGGGTATAGGTAACCCACTCACAACACTCTTACTTTCACTAAATCCAACTTATAGCAATTCTCAACTCACTAGCTCTCACATGATTATCAGGATTCTGATGAGATGTGGTTTTAGTCGTGGGGTTGTTAGGTTATACATTGTGGCTACTCTATTAACCATTACATTACATCTTGGAGTAAAATCCCTCAAGAGATAAACTTTATAATTATATTATTTGTCTTCTTGTGTGACATGGGCTCTATAAAAAACAACTCTACCTTAATGTTATAACTTTGTACTATAATATTCTTTCACTTATAGTAAAAATTCCAACCTCAATAAAATTATACATATCCAAAATAATTCCTTATAGGCATTATATGGGTATATATACATGGAAAATGCAATAAAATCATTAACTATTGACTTCTTTGATCTTCTTCAGCTCGTTGCAGCACCATTCTAGAAGAGGACATAGCCTAAATATTATTTTAGATAATAATGATATATTTGGAATATAGTATAAGTTTATCCCACCATTACTAGAATCCCATATCTTTTATATAGAAGAAACATATCCCTTATACATCACAAGTAAATTAGTATATTTTTTATAGAATCCCAATGCAACTCTCATGGACTAGCTTGATATCTTCCAATCATGCTTAATGAAAAGACAACATCAATCCTACTGTAAAACATGTCATAAATGATATATCTTACTACTGAAGTATAACCTATGAAACTCATTATTTCAATCTCTTCTTATGTTTGACACCAAAACTTCATGGAGAGATTAATTTCATGTGATGCTATTAATAATCATCTCTTGGATTATTCCATATTATACCTTTTGAGTAACTTTCCAATATATGTACTTCGACTTATCCCCAAGTATCCTCTATTATGTATATTGATAGATATTAATCCCTATAATATGGGCTGATTTACCTATCAATTTCATGAAGAATACTTTATTTAATCCAGTCATCAAAGCCTTTAAGACTTTCACTTCATTTTTGATTAATAATATGTTGAAAAAATATAATACTAAGAAAATGATGAAACTTCTACTAACCTTATTATAGACACATGGATCACATTCATTATTAATGAAACCAAATTATCGTATGGCCTCATCAATTCAAATATTATATGATCATGATTATTTATTTAATCAACATACGTATATCTATAGATTTCACACTTTATTGGAAATCTTGTAAATAATGAACCCTTCGGGTTGTGTCATATAGAAATTTTCAACTAACTTACCACTTAGAAAAGAAGTTTTGAAATCAATTTTTGATGCTTTATAATTATTATCAACTACTATTTTAGGTAATTTTCTGATGTATTTTATAATAACAATTGGTAATAGGGTTTCACCATAGTTGATTCCTTGATGTTTCTGAAAACTATTCTCTACTACCCATGATATATATGTTATTAATTAACCATAAATACCTGTATTTTTCTTGAATTATCATTTAAAATAAGTAGGATATAAATATAATTTTGTTTCTACTAGTATAAAAATAAGATTTTGGTACATGGACTCCATTTTTAAATGCCTGGATTTTTCCATTTTGCAATATCATCTTTGTATACTTATTCCTTTTAGGTTAAAGGTTCATCATTCTCTAGGAATAGTGTGAAACCTATATCAGTGATAATAAAATCACATATCTATGGTTATCAAGCTGCTTCATTAGACCAATGTAGTATTTATATCTCAATAACATCTTTCATTTACACTATATATTGAATAGATTGTTCACGTACCAACTCTTGTGCATCTGGATCATCGATGTCATCATTGTTAATCTTAGCCCCACTATTTACATTAGAAAGGTGTTCCCTTTCTTTAAATCTATCATGTCTTGCTAAAATAATCTTTTATCTAAAGGGTAATATTGTTAATATCCTTTAGTCTCTTTAGGATAACCTATAATGATGAAATTCGTACTCAAAGATTCTAATTTTTCAATACATATATTCTTTACGAAAGCCTCGCATGAACTTAAAGATATGTGTGATAGAAATTATTTCTATCCCAATAACAAATCATAAGAAATAACATCTTCTTCTTTAGTTGGCACTTGGTTTAGTGATTATCTCATAGTCTATAGTGAATATCCAAAAATAGATAATGGTATATTGTCACACCCCGACCTAGGCATGTGTGTTTTTTATTTATTTATTTATTCTTAAATAATTTTTCTAGGGTTCGGGGGGAGTCTCGAACGAAGTTTTTGAGTTTTTGATTAAAAGCGCATGTTTTGGGTTCAACGTCATTGAATGCACAACCGGAGCGTGACGTCACGTGGCTTTTCCCAGACAACTGCATGACCTTTCTTCTTCAAAGAAATAAAGAGAATAATGAATTTTTAGTTAATGGTGTTATTTAAAACTTTTATTGTGTTAATAATTTTATTAATATTAAAATAAATGGATGCCTTTATTAGTTTTATTCTTATCATTTTACTTTGGTATTATTATGTATTATTATTATTATTATATTATTATTTTTAGTTTTATTTATTATTATTATTATTATTATTATTATTTTCTTCTTCTTTTCTTCTAACCCTAGCGGCTCGCCCCCTCATTTTTTTTTCATCCTCCTCTCTTCTCTCTCCCATCCAGCACCGCCTCATCCTTCCTTCGCACCAACATCACAAAAATTCCATGTCATAGGTCGCCACCAGAAATCTCCTCCTCCTTCTCCCTGCTTGTGCGACACGAGCAGCCTCCCACCTTCATCGTCTCCCTTCCTCCCCATATCGGCCATCGATACTGCTGCAACCGGCACCTCCTATTTTCCCCTTGGCTCGCAGCAGCACCGCACAACCGCTATCTCCTCTCCCTTGCCGGTGCACCTTAGCAATCCTGCTCACCCTCTAGTCTACCCTCCAGCGCGCATAGCTGCAGCTGCCACCCCAGTTCCCTCCTCTCCCCTGCATGTGGTGCCCCCAGCACCTCGCACCAGCCCCCAGCAGCCCTCGGACCCGGAAACCCCACTGCCCCCCCCCCCCTCCTTCACCGGTGCGACTCCCCCTTTTCAAGCCGGAGGCATGACCTCCTGACACTTTTATTTTTCCTTCCCCTGGTACCCCTGATTTGGCCTCATACAGGCCACCCCCTTCTACTCACCAGCATAGACCCCTCTCGGCCTCCCTCTCGTTTAGTGCACCCAGTGCCTTCGCCTAAATCCAGTCGCGTCTGGCCCTCGCCCTCCTTCTCATCTGCTGCTCACCAACCGCCCCGCACCCTATTTAGAGCCCCAAATTCCATTCGGATCACCCTCATCCTGCCCGTCGGCCACCTTGCACCTCCACTGTCCAGCGGCCCTCGACGCACCCCCTGGTCGGACCGCGTCCAGCCTCACAGACCCCTTCTGTTGTCCCGGCACAACTCCTTCCCGTGATCCCTTTCCAGTCGCGACCCCCCCCCCACCCCCTGTTGGTATACCATCTTTTTTTATGCTCTGTTTGATATTTATGTTTGATATATTTATATATATGCCTTGGTTTGATAGGGACTTTTTATTAATTAAATATTATTTGGGTCGTCTTGACTTTTTTAGGACCCACACAGGGCATTTCTGAGTGAGCTCCATCGTCGTGCCTTGTGTCCGAAGTTCTGTCGTCGTCACGCTTCAGTTTCAAGGGGAGTGTTTCTTCCCGACGCTTGGTTTTGCATGCTCCAGTGAGTTTTTGGAAGTGTTTTGAGTCCTTGATATTTATTATGTAGGGCTTTGGACTTTTCCGCACATTTTCGAACGTGTGTAGTTTCATCGCGTCGTGTATCTGAGGTAGGTTCCCTTTGCACTGCTTTTAAAATTTATGTTACATTATTTCCTGCTATTTTCACACACTAATTGTTCAAAATAAATATTTTATTAATTCTAAATAATGTGAGATAATTTAAGATAATTAATTTTTAATATAATATAGTTAATATTTAAATGATTATTTAGTGTAAAAAGAGCCGTTTGTTTTATACAGGACACATGAAATATTTTCCTGACGAGTGGACACCCAATAATGAAATAATTCTCGTTTGGATTTTAATCCTTATTCACGGAATGTAAAATAGAGTTCTGGTTTAATGAGAAATGATCTCTTTTGAAGCATGAACAAGTACATTGGTTCTTTTGAGAAATTGTTTGGTTGAATCTTTAACTTTATTTGGAAAAAAAATAAATTTTTTTGATTTTTTTTGGTTTATAAAAATATCTTCATCCTATGAAGTAGTGTTTTGGGGGTTCCTTAAATGGTTTTAAACTGGTTTTGGACTTATAAAGAAGTTTTACTTTTTTTGAGTAGTGATTGTGAAATGTATTTAATGCCCATTTGGAACTTTATAGAAAGCGATGAAAATGTTTTGATAAAAACCCCTCTTAGGACGACTCTCATGCCTTGGTTGCAATTGATTGTTTGGGAGGCTGCACTTAGAGTCTCTCGGGTACTTGAGTAGTTTAAAGGAAAGAGGTTCTTCCATGGGGTGGCTCGGGGTGATTCCTGTTGTGCTTTATATATATATATATATGATTGGATTCTCAGTTGGAATCGGTTTGCTCACCCCCTTTTTAAACACTTGAGACATGGGAATCTGGCATATTGAGAGAATATTCTAAGAATTATTGTTGCACTGGTAGGTTATGGTTCTGACCAGTGGCCCATAGTAGGTGGATATATTAGGTTTATTACTATGGGATTTTCCCTCGACCTACCTGAGAGAGAATGGTTGAGCGTATTGTGCATTTTGATTTCATTGTGACATGTCAATAAGGATGATTTCTCATGTATTGGTGTCTTCTGATTTATTCTAGATCCCCTAGGTTCACCCATTTTTATTCATCTTTTGTTTCTTGCAGTAGTGATTATGATGTTCATATGTATACCTACATTTCCCTCGCTGTGAGTATTACTTTGTGCATTTCTGATGTATTGTTTTTCCTTGGAAAGTGGAAAATTGATTTTGACTAGGTTTCTAAAAATGGGTTTCAAATGAAAGTGTTTAATCCTCTTTGTACAATGTGAAAATATAAACCTCACTTTCCCTTTTCCTAAAAAATCCATTGACACTAATAAAATGAACCTAAATTTGGAAATCGTTAAGGGAAATGGTTCGTACTTTGTTTTTAAGTAAAATACTTAGAAAAACATACTTCTATAAATTTTAGTTCAAACTTGAAATGATGTTTCTTTTCTTTTAAAGGTAGTGCATTGGGAATAGATATCAGGCTTGCCTACTAAGTTTTAATACTCACGCTTATAGTTCTTTTCTGTTTTTAGCGTTCATTCAGGCTATAGCTTGAGTGCGCTCGCCTAGGGCGACGCTTGATCGTTGATTCGAAGAGTGACCCAAGAGGTCGCACAGAGTTAGTTCGGACGCCGTGTTTGGTCAGTTATATTTTTTTTCTTCTATTCATGTTTAGTCACTTTATTTGTTTTTTTTTTATTTTTCATTCCTCTGTATTACTCCGGCGGTTTTATTTATTTATATTGGGCGAAATCGTTCCCACAGTCTCTGTTGATTCCCTGACGCTTGTCGCCAGCCCTGGAGGATCGAGAACGCCTCTCGGGCCATGACGCGGACCAGCTCGGGTCGACCGGCCCGGGTTGGTTCATGACAAAATGGTATTAGAGGAGGTCAGCTCTTAGTGGACCTTGCTGTTCAGAGCACCCTTTGTTATTTGGGATGTCAAGGTAGACGGAGTAGGATTGTCGGGACTCGAGGGGTAGGTGAGGGAAGAGAGTTGCGAACTCTTTCCCGTACTGATCCTCAGGTTTCCATGGGAAGTCCGGTTTAATTTGTTTATTTGGGTTTTTATGGAAAGGTTTTGCAATTGGGATACGACAAAGAGAGTTTGGGACACTAGTCCTCCTAACCCGCATGGCCTGGAAAACCATACAAAGTTAGGGGCATGGTCCAAGAACGCTCTCTTTGTCTGTGACGTGTTTGGCATATGGCCGCCAACCATATGGTCAAGTCACCCACTGACACTAGTCCCCTGTTTGAGTTTTTTTGGGTTTCCCTTGATTTCTGAATGTGGTTTGAATCAGAAAAGTTGGTTTTGAAACAAAATGGTTGTTTGAAATGACATATTTAATTTGTAGATTGTTTTAAAAGAAGTGGTATGAATGAATTGTTTTTGGAAAATGAAGTTGCTTTGTTTTGGCCTTGGTGTTCCGATTAGTGCTCACATGCATTGTGGTATGTTCAAAATGTGGATGGATTTCTGGTATGGTGGATGGATGACCGGGGTGGAATAAATACATTCATGTGAGTGAGACTCTAAGGGATACCAATGGCGAGGGTTTAACCCACTAAGATTGTTTTAACTTAAATATGTTTTAAAAGAGAAAAGTTTTGATGTTATGATAACATCATTCCTTGTGTTTTGAACTTATCACCTATGCAGTGTTCGATTTTGAGGTTTCTATTCACTCATTGAGTTGGCCTTGATTGGGTTTTTGACTTTTCCTTGTCCAGTGGTTATCCCTTTGAAGCTTTGATGGGTGATCGTAGTGCGGTTGATTAACCTAAGGATTTTATGATTGAGTTTTGGAAGCTGGATCCACCTCTATTTTGTGATCATGCAGACCCTTACGTAGCTGAGGAGTGGATTCAGAAGATTGAACGGGACCTTAACCTCATTGAGTTGCTCGAGTCGTTGAAGGTCAAGTTTTCAACCTTCATGCTTGAAGGTTCACCTTGGATGTGGTGGAAGTCAGTGTCTCGGAACAAGCCCCGTCAAGAGATTACTTGGGAGTTCTTCAAGGCCTCGTTCATTCTCCAGTATTTCTATCAGGATGAAAGGGTGAGAAAGGGGATAGAGATGTGTTGTCTACAGCTGGGCAACAGATCGGTGTTGGAATATTTCCAGCGCTTTGTGGAGCTAGTACCTTATGATTTAGAGTATGCCACGAATGGCCCCATGAAGGCTCGACGCTTCGAGGTGGGTCTCCGTCCTGATATACAGTCGAAGGTGTCAGAGTCCAACCTAACTTCTTTTGTCTATGTGGCAAGACAAACTTTTCATGTCAAAGCCGTGATGGCAGGAGTGCTTGAAGTAGTTCTCCCTCCTTTGATCCCTATTATCAGTGGTGAATATTCTGGAAAGGAAATGAGTAAGCAAATGGAAGTGGATGGAGCAGGTCGTGGAATCAAGAGGCCTAGGGATCTTTCATCAACCTCTTCGGAGCGAGAGATTATTGTGTGTTATCAGTGTGACAAGCGGGGTCACAAGAAGTCATTGTTACCAAGCACTGCGAAGCCCTGCCAGGCATGTGGATTCCTGGGTCACTTGCGACGATTTTGTCGGGGCGTTGCAAGAAAGAGTCACAGAGGAAGTTCTCAGAAGTAGTGTGTTGTTGGGTCTTTGTTCAAAGTTTCTGGTGTAAGTTTCCTTTTATTTTAAGGGATATTTTATCGTTGTAGTTGTATTGATGGTGTTTTGGGTTTGAAATGTATGGGAATGTCATGGGTCTTTTGATAAACTTCGACTTTCAATGCTGATATGTTTTTAAATTTTAAAATCTTGTCCTTTATTTTGTCAAATCAAAAGATGTATATTTCTCATTGAGATTATCAGAACCTGACTGTGAGGAAGAAGATGCTTCATCCATTAGAGCTCCAGCCAAAAGGTCTCGGAGTGAAGACGATGCATAGTCAAGAACCCCCGGGGAATTTTAAGGAGTCTGGTTAAGGTTATGACTCTATCGTTGGGGTGAGGTAGTTTTAGTGTGTCTGTTGTAGTTTTATCATCATTATAAATTTTCCTCTTATTGCAAGGAGCGTGATGGACTTATCCCTCGCACAATGTCTCTAATGGTGCATTTTTGTTTAGATGTGAGGTGTCAACTAGTGGTCTTTCATGGAGCACTGATGTAAATCAGTTGCGGCCCTGATTTGTGCCCATCCCTAAATAGTGAGTCATGAGTAGTTTTCTGTCCATATTTTAGTGATCCAATCCTTGGGCCCTCCCTCCCCACCCATGGGGTAAGGGGTTTTTGGTTAGTGCAGACTCTTCGGATGAACTTTTATCCCTTTCGGACAGAATTAAGTGGTTTAAATGTTTTTGTTGTGCTTTTTATAGCTTGAGTAAGGCCCAGTTCTGGCCTAAGTTGGATTTATGTATGGTCTCTAGTAGGTCGGTTCCTCATGGTGGGGAGACCCACTGTGAGTCTCGTTGAGTTTTCTATTAAGTTGTTATTGGGTGCTAGTTGAGTTCTTATGGTGGGGAGCCGTTCAGGACTCCCCTCTACTGGTGATTTATTTCAGGAAATGAGGTTGAGTCCTGTAGATGGTTGATGAAATGTCCTTTGGTTAAGAGGTTGGATCTTGTTAATGTAGAATCCTTAGGCATTGATCGATCGACTGGATGGTGTTGTGGATTTCTGGGGGCGGAAAGCATTATGGTGGGGAGAATTGTCACACCCTGACCTAGGTGTATGTTTTTTTATTTATTTATTTATTCTTAAATAATTTTTCTGGGGTTCGGGGGAGTCTTGGATGATGTTTTTGAGTTTTCGATTAAAAGCGCATGTTTTGGGTTCAACGTCATTGAACGCACAGCTGGAGAACGACGTCACGCGGCTTTTCCCAGACAACTGTGTGACCTTTCTTCTTCAAATAAATAAAGAAAATAATGAAATGTTAGTTAATGGTGTCATTTAAAACTTTTATTGTGTTAATAATTTTTTTATATTAAAATAAATGGGTTCCTTTATTAGTTTTATTCTTATCATTTTACTTTGGTATTATTATGTATTATGTATTATTATTTTTATTATTTTATTTTTAGTTTTATTTATTATTATTATTATTATTTTCTTCTTCTTTTCTTATAACCCTAGCGGCTCGCCCCCCTTGTTTTTTTTCTTCCTCCTCTCTTCTCTCTCCCATCCAGCGCCGTCTCAGCCTTCCTCCGCACCAGCATCACAAAAACTCCCCGTCGCAGGCCGCCACCAGAAATATCCTCCTCCTTCTCCATGCTTGTGCGACACGAGCAGCCTCCCACCTTCATCGTCTCCCTTCCTCCCCATATCGGCCCTCGGTACTACTGCAACTGGCACCTCCTATTGTCCCCTTGGCTCGCAGCAGAACCACGCAACTGCTCTCTCCTCTCCCTCGACGGCGCACCTCGGCCCTCCTTCTCACCCTCCAGTCTACCCTCCAGCGCACATAGTTGCATCTGGTACCCCATTTCCCTCCTCTCCCTTGCATGCGGCGCCCCCAGCACCTCGCACCAGCCCCCAGCAGCCCTCGGACCCAGCAACCCTGCTGCCCCCCCCCCCTCCTTCAACGGTGCGACTCCCCCTTTTCAAGCCGGTGGAATGACCCCCTGGCACTTTTCTTTCCTTCCCAAGCTACCCCTGATTTGGCCTCATCCACGCCACCCCCTTCTACTCACCAGCGCAGACCCCTCTCGGCCTCCCTCTCGATTAGTTCACTTGGTGCCTTCGCCTAAATCCAGTCGCGCCTGGCCCTCGCCCTCCTTCTCGTATGATGCTCGCCAACAACCCCGCACCCTGCTCAGAGCCCCAAATTCCATTCGGATCATCCTCATCCTGCCCGTCGGCCACCTTTCACCGCCACTGTCCGGCGGCCCTCGATGCACCCCCTGGTCGGACCGCGTCCAGCCTCGCGGACCCCTTCCGTTGTCCCGACTCGACTCCTTCCTGCGATCCATTTCAGTTGCGACCCCCCCCCCCCCCCCGTTGGTATACCATCTTTTTTTATGCTCTGTTTGATATTTATGTTTGATATATGTACATATATGCCTTGGTTTGATAGGTATTCTTTATTAATTAAATATTATTTGAGTCTTCTTGACTTTTTTAAGACCCGCACAGGGCGTTTCTGAGTGAGCGCCATCGTCGTGCCTTGTGTCCGAATTTTCGTCGTCATCGCGCTTCAGTTTCAAGGTGAGTGTTTCTTCCCGATGCTTGGTTTCGCATGCTATAGTAAGTTTTTTGATGCGTTTTGAGTCCTTTTTATTTATTATGTAGGGCATTGGACTTTTCCGCGCATTTTCGAACGTGCGTAGTTTCATCACGTCGTGTATCTGAGGTAGGTTCCCTTTGCACTGATTTTAAAATTTAAGTTACATTATTTCCTACTATTTTCACACACTAATTGTTTAAAATAAATATTTTATTAATTCTAAATAATGTGAGATAATATACGATAATTAATTTTTAATATAATATAGTTAATCTTTAAATGATTATTTAGTGTAAAAAGAGCCGTTTATTTTATACAGGATGCATGAAATATTTTCTTGACGAGCAGACACCCAATAATGAAAGAATGCCCGTTTGTATTTTAACCATAATTCACGGAATGTAAAATAGAGTTCTGGTTTAATGAGAAATGATCTCTTTTGATGCATGAACAAGTACTTTGGTTCTTTTGAGAAACTGTCTTGTTGACTCTTAAACTTTATTTGGAAAAAAAATAAAATGTTTTGATTTGGTTTGGTTTATAAAAATATTGTCAGCCTATGAAGTAGTGTTTTGGGGGTTCCTTAAATGGTTTTAAACTGGTTTTGGTCTTATAAAGAAGTTGTACTTTTTTTTGAGTAGTGATTGTGAAATGTATTTAATGCCCATTTGGAAATTTATGGAAAGCGATGAAAATGTTTTGATAAAAACCCTCTTAGGATGAATCTCATGGCTTGGTTGCAATTGATTGTTTGGGAGGCCACTCTTAGAGGCTCCCTGGTACTTGAGTAGTTTAAAGGCAAGAGGTTGTTCCATGGGGTGGCTCGAGGTGATGCCTGTTGTGTTTTATATATATATATTATTGGATGCTCGGTTGGCATCGGTTGGGTCACCCCCTTTTTAAACACTTGAGACATGGGAATCTGGCATATTGAGAGAATATTCTAAGAATGATTGATGCACTAGTAGGTTATGGTTCTGACCAGTGGTCCATAGTAGGTGGATATATTGGGTTTATTACTATGGGATTTTCCCTCGACCTGCCTGAGAGAGGATGGTTGAGCGTATTGTGCGTTTTGATTTCATCGTGACGTGTTGATAAGGATTATTTATCATGTCTTGGTGTCTTTTGGTTTATTCTTGATCTCTTAGGTTCACCCATGTCTATTCATCTTTTGTTGCTTGTAGTAGTGATTATGATTCTCATATGTATACCTAAATTGCCCTTGTTGTGTGTATTACTTTGTGCATTTTTGGTGTATTGTTTTTCCTGGGAAAGTGGTAAATTTCTTTTTATTAGGTTTCTAAAAATGGTTTTCAAATGAAAGTGGTTAATCCTCTTTGTACAATGTGAAAATATAAACCTCGCCTTCCCTTTTCCTAAAAAATCCATTGACACTAATAAAATGAACCCAAATTTGGAAATGGTTAAGGGCAATGGTTCATACTTTGTTTTTAAGTAAAATACATAGAAAAACATACTTCTATAAATTGTAGTTCAAACTTGAAATGATGTTTTTTTATTTTAAAGGTAGTGCATTGGGAATAGATATCGGGCTAGCCTACTGAGTTTTAATACTCACGCCTATAGTTCTTTTCTATTTTTAGTGTTCATGTAGGCTATATCTTGAGTGTGCAAGCTTAGGGCGATGCTTGATCATTGATTCATAGAGCAACCCACAAGGTCGCACGGAGTTAGTTCGGACGTCGTGTTTGGTCAGTTTTATTTTTTTCTTTTATTCCTATTTAGTCACTTTATTTGGGTTTTTTTATTTTGCACTTCTCTATATTACTTCTGCTGTTTTATTTATTTATATTGGGAGAAATCGTTCACATAGTCTCTGTGGATTCCCTGGCACTTATCGCCAGCCCGAGAGGATCGGGAACGCCTCTCGGGCCATGTCGCGGTCCAGCTTGGGTCGACCGGTCCGGGTTGGTTCGTGACATATATCCATATGACTCATCTTCGATATAAACATGTAAATAAAGATCTTATTCCCCCTTTCAATAGCACCATTAAAATATGGTGTATTAGGAGAAGTGAGTTGGGAAACTATACCAAAATCCTTTAAATGACCAATTAATGATGGGTTAAGATATCCTCCACCACAGTCTGAGTGGGGTTTCTTAATCTTCACACCAAGTTGATTCTATAATTCAATATGATATTTCATAAACATGATAGTGGAATTTTTATTATACCTTATAAAGTAGATATATATATATATATATCAAATATAATCATTGGAAAAAGTAACAATATAATAAAATCCACTCCTTGCCTCTATAGAAATAGACCACATTCATTAGTATGAACCAATTCCAATAAATCATTGGTTGTTTCTCTTTTCCAATTGAATAGTGCTTTGTCCATTTTACCATGTAAACATGTGTGGCATAAATTAATGGGATTTAAGTCAATAGAATCTAAATACGATGATTGATTTAATTTTCGAAAACACTGGTTTTTTCATAACCCTTCATAGGAATGTAGGAAATGAGTCACTCTTATTGGAATTGTTATTGATATCCAATACTAGATTTTTATAGTTCATATATAAACAACTAATCATTAAGATGTTTCATACCATAACATCGGTTATCCTTATACATAAAATAGTATTTATATAGAAAATAGTAATAAAATCCCATACTTTCTAATTTCAATGATGATATTATAATTCTAGTAATATATGTTATATAAAAAATTATTTATTATAGGAACTACTGAACTGGGAAAATTAAGATGATTATCTCCTACTACCAAGGATGCTAGACTCCCACTATTTGAAGGTTAGATATCAACTTCCCCTTTTTCAATTGTCTTAAATTTACATGGTTTCTATATTTGAATTTAATTATATTAGCATTATGCATTATCCAATTACAAAATTTTAAAAATATTTATATGGAATTAAATGGAAAGTATACCTGAAATAGAAGCATCAAAGTGATTCATCTTCCCATCTGTAAAATTATTATTCTTGTGGCCTTTCTTTCCACATGAAAAGAAAACCACCTCCAACACATTCCTCTCTCTATATAAAATTGGCTTCCTGAAAGAGATTTTTATCAGTGTCATTGATTTTGACAAAAGATCTCGACACTTTATCCTTTCATTTCCTCCCCTTGTTCACTATAAAGACCAAATAAGTCTAACTCGTCATATCCTTATTTTTCTGGTGATTTAAACACACAAATCCAGGAGTAAATTTTTAAGGTTATTCAAATTATAATTAACAATTAATTATGATAAATAATGTATTAAATTCAGAATAATGAGATTATTTATCAGATATTAGATCAGTTTGAACCCATGGGAATCAAGTCTCTCAATGTACCCGATCATCTTGACTAATTTAGTTCCTTTTGGTTCATTTATTCTAGCCCGCATATATAAAGATAATGTGATATCTAATATCATTTTTGATGAGGTGTCTCCTGGTATACCTCATAGAGATATGGGATAATTTGTAAAGAATAATTTTCCACATTCATTTTATAAAACTCACTGGAAATTGATAAAAATATGAATAATTGAAGATAAAACACATCATACGTATTCTTATTTTGTATATAATTATCTTCCTTACATGCTCTTTGAGGTGTCTTAGTCATAAGTTTATATTCCTAAACATAAATCTTCTTATATGGGAATAGTAAAATTTGTAAGCAACTATACTACTCCGAGAAATTAAAGCTTATTAAGATATTAGTTTTATTAATTATTGATCTCATTGAAATTTATTTGATGGTGGTTTCCATTTTATCAACTATAAATAAAATAATTGGATTAGTACATTATCTTCATTACTAATAGAAATTTAAAATTTTAAATTTTAAATGCACCATAAATTTTATCAAATCATAGTATCCCTAAACTACTAGATTCAGAATACCCATTACCTTGAGTATTCTAGTGTCAAAGATCATTGAAACCTATCCTCATATTTTACAAGCATTGGATACACCGCTAATCAGAGAATTAAATGATATGAATATAATTGGAAAACCACATTACCTTTCAGTGCACTGATCTATTGATTGTATTCCCACGTCCTATAATGAATTAATTTTCAATGCTTGACACATTACCTCTAATTTTCCAAAATATATAGTTATGGATAACCCTTTGGTTCCAACATTTGTTATGTCGAACCACCAAACTCATAACAACTACCTGGTAGTAAGAGGAACCCTAAACTAGGTTTCATGAGTTCCACAAACAATCAGTAGTTTCCAAATTTGAGAAATAAAATTCATTTAATGACTTAATATTTTCATTGAGGGATTTGGTAAGTTAATATTGGAGAATTAAATTGTTTTCTTTTTAACATGAATGTTCTATGTGATCAAGATCAAAACATAACCAAGATTTTAGTTATCAAACATTCACCACACTTTTTCATTTTATATTTCCATTCCTTTTTATTAAAATAATTTGTGATCTTGAATAATAAATAAAAATTCACAAAATAATAAATACTACACATGAAAAAATAAATAAATAAAAACATTATCTTGAACCACTTTTCCTTGAACTCCTATGATATTTTCCATGTGTGCACACAAGTAGGTGTGGGTAACTAATGGTGATAAATAATAGTTTATTACCTAAATATGGAAACTCGATCCCTTTTTTAAACTAAAGATAGATGGAAGATGAAAATATCATCAAAATAAACAATTCATTAAATTATAAAAACATAAATCTAATATTTAAATATAATGAATAATTTACCAAACATGCAAGGGTTTCCATCAACTCATGATCAGTCAACATGAAACTATATTGCATAAGAAAAATTAAATTTTATAAAATTCATCTTGAGGGTATTTTAAGGCAATAACATTCATTAAAATAATTGTCATTAATGATCAATATGTTCCTAAAAACCAAAAAATGATAAATTATAGCCAATTAAATTTAAATTTGGAACTTTTTTACTTAATTATCTGGTCTGTGTAGAACTAAATAAGTTCCCTATAAGTTAATTTAGATATTATAATGGGTTAAATGGGTGAAACCAGTCATACCCAAACCAAATTGATATGGCACAATATGGGGGTCCTTTTATGGGAATAAATAGATGTATACACAAACATTACATATATATATATATTTAATGATACAATATCTATATTATAAAATATATAAAATATATAAAATTTAATATAATATATGTACATATAAACAAAAATGAAAATGTGTTATATTTTTTTATATTTATTTCTTAATCATCCCATTGAATATTTGTGTAAGAATCTCATGGAAGCTTTATTTAAGCATCCAATGGAATCATTGGGTAATATTCCCATGAAGGTTTTGGTTATACTCCCTTTTTTTATTTTTGTAAACTAAATAAAGCTTCCATAAAAATATTTTATGTCCATAAAACTACCCCATTTGTCTTCTGGTATATCCTTCCAAGACACAACATAATAACCTAATTATCCATCTAAAAATCCATCATAATGGTATCCATTAATATTAAAAAAATTATAAAACATTAATTCTCATCGCAATTTTTATGCAAGACCCATTTATTTTTGTTCAGCTATATCTAGGATATATAAACTCAGATTGATGTGTTGTTAGATTAATTGGGACTATATTGAAACTCTATTTCAGACCAGTAAAAAATTAATTGAAAATTTAATTTTTAGGAATTAAATAATTATAAAATTTCTATGATACCAATTAAAGGAAGTCCCAAAAGAAGCATGAGAAATTCACAATTTAAAACTTTGGGATTTGATTCATGTTAAAATCATTGAATCCATAATAAACTATTTCTCATATTTCTTAAATTATAACATTTAATTTAATTTAATAATGAATTATAATATAGAAAAAAATAATAAATAATAAATTTTTATTTGAAGTCAACGGTTTCATTGTCTCACTATCAAATTGTCTTAGCTTAATGGTACTAGTCAAGGAAGTCTCTAAATCATCTACATGTGTTCCATAGTTCATGGATCATTGAATTTCATTTTTTTGGTTATATCTCAGGAAATTTAATAGCTTTACAATATCTCATCTACCACTAGAAGAACAGAAACACGATCGAAAAATAGAGATGCATTCGACCTTTTTCATTCATTGGAATCTCCCTCTAGGAAATTTAGAGGAAAATAGAGGATATAATATATCATTAAGTTCTTCAAAATGGCCACACATTCTATTAAAGAGGATAAAATGAGATTTTATACCTAGTATATACTTTCAAAATTTTCACTTCGGTCAAGGGAAATTAATAAACTTCCTTTTAGAACTTTTCACATATGTATGAATTAATAAACATGTCATAGATGTCAAATATATTTTATCACTAAAATGTAACACTATATCATATTAGTTTTTAAAATATTAACCATTAGCTCATGTTGTAAGCTAACCATATAATTTAATGATCTTTGAACATCCTATGTTCATTTGAAAAATTAAATGTTATCCTATTCTCATATATGATCAAAAAACTTATGATTTATTTTAGGAATAAATTCAATAATAATTAGTAAAAGCATAAATAATATAATGGAATTATTTTTACATGTGATCAAACAAAATCAGACATTAACCAGATCCCATTTCTGGGCCCACATTTTACTAAAATCCTATTCATTCGAATAGGTGGAACTTGTGGATAAACATAGTGTGTGACCCACTAGGTCTATATATAGATAGTAGTAAGTAAAACCCAAATACCAATAGTGGATTATGGTAACCCATCATGGATCGTATGGATATAAGGAATTTCATATCTACTACTTCCTACTACGAACATGTTTGGTGTAATGTAATCTCATTATCATGTGATATCTCATAAAATAGGATCCACACTTGTGTCATCATCCTTCTATTTCTTTTTATATTTTGTGACCTTACTAGACACAATTACCTTCTCTTACCATGAACATTTATTTCATGAAGTTACTAACATCTAGGTCAACCTGTTCCCATGAGAAATTTCTTCATTATCATGGAAATGAAAAATTATTTCTTGATCACTCAACCAACATCTCACTAAAAATAATGCACACAACACAACCTACCTCTCTATGATACAATTTCATGGTTTTCAATTCATAAAAGTATGTGATCAAATGGTACACATTTAAAAAGATATCAAGTCCAGAGACAAATAAAAATTATCATAGATAGGAAAAACCAATGACACCTAAAGCATGAGGTGTTCCTATTAGTGGGTCAACCCTCATGATATCATCTACTTGAGATCACCAAGTGAAAAATTCATGAGAGGAAGACTCAGTGATTTTGATCTCTAACCACCTGATAGTCATACATCTTATGTGTCCTGTCAGTATGATATATCTGGACTATATATCATATATTGAATATAGTATTCATAATATATAAAGCATCTCATTATAGATAGGAATAACTATATTATGTTGATATGACACATAATTTAAGGACATTTCCATGTAAAGTGTGGATGAAAATGTTTTGACAGAATTATGGTATGATTAAACACATGTATAAATCAAAATATATATATATATATATATTTAATCATAATTTATCTACAAAATGGATTTCAGTCTATGGAATCCACTCACAAAAAATAATACATGAATTTAAACATTATTCCAAAAAAATAACATTAATAACTTCTATGGATCTATTAAGGTCTAGTGTATTGAAAAATAGGTACATAATTAATTTTTTCATATGGAAACCAAAAACACAAATATTAATTAATACTCTTGAATGAATTATTCGATAAAAATTCCTAGGTCACCTCACTGCATGTAATTTATTTGGCATATAAATTAATATAAAAGGGTTATATTAATGTTGAGTGAGGAATATCAATGGAAACAAAACATAAACAATCATCATGAATAAAACAAGAGGCTTAACATGAGATAATATTCATATTTATGTGATACATAACATGGAAATGTTGATAAAACATAAAAAAGATAAATTCATAACAATTTCACATTGTTTTATAAAAAATGTTCCATAAAACATAGTTACCAAGGTTATTCATAAAGGTATCATGAAACATTTTGTCTCTTGAGATTAATTAATTTCCCAATAAATTAGAGTGTTATCAGGGTGCACCATTATCCCATGGGTTTTTCTTATGATTTAAAACATTTAGGTAATGTTGCATAGTATTTTAATATATTTTAACTAATATCCAAATTTTAATTTCACTTTGGACATGGAAAAGTGATTTTTCCACAAAATAATGTTTTCCAAATTCCTAATTTATCTATTCGGATTTAAAAAGTCATTTATAGGATTGGAAATTGATTAAAATCCATTAAAATATATAATATTAAAAAAAAAAATATTTTAATTATGGATTCCATTTGGTTTGTTATTACATCATTATACATTTTTATGATTCCATCAAATAAACCAAAAACAAAAATCTATATTTTTAATATTCATTATAAAATAATTTATTTTATAAAAATATAAAAAATTCACCCTAACATTTTTTTTGTTTTATGATTTCAAATATAATGGTTATTTTATCAAAATAATTATATAAATAGGATAATTTTATTATTTTAATATAAAAACCTTATTTATTGAAAAACCCCTATTTTACAACATAGTCAAATTCTTTTACACATAAAAACTCCTTATTCCTGTAAAAAAATTTGTAACATGTATGTTTTAATAAATATTTTATAGAAGTCTATTTAATGAAACATAAATTATATACAATAGTTTATATTATTATAAAAGTGTATTTTATCTGAGGATATAGTTATGCTTTATCTATATCCAAAAATATCTCTATGAAATTCATATTATATTCGTGTATATTTATTAAATAAAATAATAATAAAAATTGGAAGTTTGAAATAACTATTTCATTTATAAAATGTAAATTAAAATTTTATAAAACTATGATATAGGCACATATCCCCTTATTATCCCATCATATACCTTAAGTAAATGTTGTGTGATGTTGGAACTTTTATGGGGTGGATTAGAAAACATTGATATAGGGGTGATATATACTAAATTAAATGTATCTAGTAGTTGATTTCATTCAAGCCTCACTTGTTAAATATTGTTTTGTCTTGGAAAAGGGAAAACCTCAATGATGTTACCTCCCCCATAAGTTCTAACAAATAGGCATAAAAATTCAATACTCTAATGCTAGAGGCCATTATTTCCCCTTTATCATTGATTATGATGTTTCATTATAATTTTTAATGGCTAACACAAACTATAAAATTATTATAAATCTTTATAGATCCCAATGGTCATACTAAATGATGTTCTATAATGGAAAAGGGTCATATTGACCAATAGTCATATAACAATAATGTCTTAGTGATCACTTTCCCCTTATACTGTTTATATACCCTTCCGTTATCAATATTTACTACTTCATTACAAACTGTTTTTACCTTTCATTTGATAATATCAATTATATTCATAATGTTTCTTTTTCTTTTAATAGTTGTGATGGTATGTATATTCTTCCAGTTAGAGTTTAAACCTATAGAGTGTACCTTTGTGTGGTCAATAATCATCGATTTTTATATCCCATTAGTTTTCTTATATATAGTAAATGGTATTGATATATGATACGTAATATATATTTGTAATTTTATTTCATTATACATCAAATTTAAATATAATAAAATGGTTATTATTAAAAAATAGTTCTTTAATTAATAAAATAAGAAAATTTTGTTTTGTTACATTCAACTCTCCCCTAGGTAATAATATTTCATTGTCGAAATATAATAGTTGACATAAACAAATGGGGTTATTCCTCTTTTATTTCTTCATAGGTTCCCACATGGACTCTTCGAACATGTTACTTCTCCACTGGGGATATAAAAGTCATATTTTATTCTTCCTCAACACTTATTCTAATATTAAAATGATATTTATTAGTTAATATTCATATTACTATTCAGTATCTAACTAAAAAATATTACTATCAAGAAAATGTTGAGGTCCTGACATTTACACTCATAGTAGGGACACATAGAACACATTGCGGACATCAAAAATATTTTTTCAGTTATGCTTATCCATAATAATACATAATAAAATGTTAACAAATATTAAACATTCCAGTCTACCTTGAAAAAAATTCCCATTCTTTTAAAATCTCATAACTCCCTTCCAGGGTTATATCTTGATAAAAACATGATCCCAAATCTGAAATTATATTTCTTTCCTCATGTTTTCAGCCTAAAAGTTTCTTGAATATGTGCAACCTTGATGTGTTTCAAAATTACATTTATTTTTTTTGGCCTCCATCATAGTTTATAGTCC
This sequence comes from Viscum album, assembly GCA_963277665.1. Classification (NCBI taxonomy): domain Eukaryota; kingdom Viridiplantae; phylum Streptophyta; class Magnoliopsida; order Santalales; family Viscaceae; genus Viscum; species Viscum album. The sequence continues at coordinate 1,559,349,789 of OY728160.1, forward strand.
CATAATATTTGTTTCTCCATCTTCATCACAAAATGTTACAGTTCTATGAAATTTACCATATAGAGCTTCAAAAGGTTCTATTTGAATGCTCAAGTGTTATGTATTATTATTGGTGAATTAAGAAATTGGAATATATTAGTACCAAATCCCTTGAAAATCATGTCAGGTATCCCATAACATTCCATCTAATGTTTGAATAGTCCTCTCATATTGTCCATCATTTTCAAGATGATATGTTTTTCCTGGGATTAATTTTGTATTCATAGCTTTTAAAGGCACATCAATATCATAGAAGTAAATTTTTAATCTCGTTCTGAAACAATCGACAATGTTCCGATATTGAACCTAAAAACTTCATTAATATAGAGGCAAGTATACTAAACATATAAGAAGTCCTATATTATATAAATGAAATTAGGAAACATTCTCAACCAATTGAATATAACACATAAATATTGTTTCCCTTGGATGTATTATGGAGGAAAGTGACAATGTCCATAGTGATGTTTTCCAACTTCCATATAGGTATGGGAAGTGTCTACAACACCCCTTTGGGGAGTTTTCTCTTTAACAACAGATTTTTACATGAAAACCACCTTGTAGTGTAATCTAAAATATTCCTTCTCATTTTATACCACCAATATTGATCATGAAGTTACCTATAAATTTTAATTATTTTGTGATGTATAGAGTATATAGTCATAATCTTAACCCAGTAGCACATTATTTATCTCTAGGATAAATGAAACACATAACCTTGTTTAATATTTAATTAAAGAAATTTTACATTTTTCACAGCAAATTTCTTCTTTTCCATGAAAGGATCATCTCTTTAAGAATTTATGATCTTATTTAGTAATGATGGTTCAAATATCATTTGGGATAGGATTGATGACATCCCTACTATAATTATTCCCATTTTTAGTATTATTAGGTCCTTGATCGATATAAATCCTTTAAACCCCATCATTTTTAAAACTAGTGGATCTTTCATATGCAATGCATCTACAAGTTTTTCTCTCTTATTGGTTAATAATGAATAGAGAAATAATTTTCATTAAGAATACTATACTATATATGTTCTATCATGGTCAATTATTATTCTTTGATTATATAGTTCAACCATAGCTGGTATGTTTATGTATAACATTTTCACCATATTGATATTGTCTCCATAACATCATATAAAATATGACCAAATCTAACTCAAGGTCATGAAATTTATAGTTATTCTCATGAGGAATTAACCATATATTTTAATAGTTGAACACCATTTAATTATCCATGACAACACATCACATTTATTTAAGAGATTAATTATAATATATAAAAAACTTTATCCGACAAAGGTTATAGTTATCATTGGTTCACTAACCAACCTGATCTCCAGTTATTAGAACCATTAATCATAATACTTTTTCAAGATAAACATAAATCCATTAAATGATAACTGGGTTAGATAATTATAATATCAATCAATGGTTGCCAGAATCCTTCAATAATATCCTTACAAACTAAGAAAAAAATGAATTTCATTTGTACTTATAGGATGAGGCAACTTTACTACTGTATTTTTCATGTAATGAACAATGAATATTCATACCCTAGTTACAATTTTCCCAAGGAATTCATATTTTCATATAGAAAATCTTCTAAAATTACCCTCATATGATCATCATGGACCTTATGACTTTTATTATATACCATAATTTCATCAATAGAGGCCACTATAATATTATCATGGTAGTCCTTAATGATTATATTCATTGAATCAATAAATACTGTAAGTTAATTAGTTAATAAAAATATTATATTAGGATAATCATAATTCCCTTAACTTTTTAGGATAGTTGGATTTGGGATAATATTTTTCTATACAGTCAACTGATGATACCTCAATTAGTTTTCAATCATTAAAAATTATGGAGGCCCATGAAGTTGGTCAAGGAAATTATCAATCCTCATGAGAGGGTATTTTTTATTTACTATGATCCCATTATGATCTCTATAATAAATTAATAACCACATTGATCCATACTTCATATTTATAATGAGAATAAGTGATCCCAAAGGAGATATACAATGCCTAATGAAACCCTTCTCTAAACGTTACTAATGTTTCTTTAATAAATCATCTATATAAAAATATACCAATATATATGGGGTATTTGATATTGTCTTTGATCCAATTATGAGTTCAATGAAGAAATATATCATTCTTTTGGATGAGATCCAGTTAACCCTTTAAAGTTACATCAACGTGTTCATGAATAATGGGGAAATTTTATATCATTGCAATTTCATTTTATTCTCCCTCTTAAATAATCATCTTCAAAAAATGGTTGTTGAAGCTAGTTTTTTATAGGGTTCAGTCAAAGATGTCTCTACATTGAAAATAACTCAGAATTTTCCATTAAATACTAATGAAATATCCCTGCATCTATATTTGATCTTGGAATTACACATTGAGACATAGTTTTTCCCCAATGTATTTTTGGATTCCAAAATTTGAATGATTACTATATGTATGATGATACTATACTCTACAACGTTGATACTAGTGATTTTATACACCATTGGTTCTTGGATAATTTCTTCTAATAGTTTTCACTAATATATCTAGTCTTATTATTTCTAGGTTTGATTCTAACATATTTTCAATCTTGAATGAAATAAAGGAATGTGTGGAAGTAGATTAAAAGTACATGCTATCTTTGAGGGAATAATGAGTGTTCCTACCACTACATTATTTATATAATCCAATTCCAACATTTTGAAAGTGAAAGCACGAATTTGATCCCTTGGCATATGCTAAGGTTTATTATGGATTCTCCCTCCCCCATTTTCTTCTAAATTGGAAATTGATTTATAATGTTTTCAAGATTTACACAATTGAAGCATTTAACTTCATTATTTTTCATTCACTATCATCCCTTTGTCTTTTTCATTGTGATGTTTTAGATTCAGCACACTATGATAGTTTCATTATCTATATACATATTTTCTATACTTATATCATATTAAAATCTCATTCATGTATTACTATGAATGTTTCTTCCCACATTTATTTCATATGGGAAGTTTTGGTTTCTTCAATTATCTTTCATGATAGAAATTAAAACTTATGTAGGTATCCATTGATCTCTTTTTTCATTAGGGATATGCCACCACTTTTTTCCCCTATCCCCATTCAAACATTAATATCACTCCATAGTATCTCCTCATAGTTTTAAATGTCTTTATTTTCATGATTCATCGGCATATGGGTTCTCAGTATACCGAAGAACATATCAAACATTATGTTAGGATCCATAAAAAATATTTTAGTGTATTTATATAGAGTAATAATTTCCATGATGTAGATTCCCACATATTCATTTTCAATCGGATTTAGCTCTATAAATTCCTTCTCTATTTATTTTTCATCCAATGGGGAAATATTTACTAAATAATATTCTCTTGAACTCTTACCACTCTAGAATCTATCTTTCTTCCTGGATTAATATTCATAATGAGTGTCCAACACTAATTATATTCTCCATATAAGTGGTATAATACATATGTGACACTCTCTATCTATGAAAAATGGAGTATAAATATATTTTTCTATTTATATAATCAATTGTTAGGCCTATAATGGATTAAAATATACACTAATAGATAGTAGACATTGATTCATGAAGGAATCAACTAAAAGTTATTCCCTTCAGGTTGAATATAGCTACTCAACATTATTCAGGTTATTATTCATAAACAGAGACAAATGATTTATCATCCCCCATAGTTTTTTCAATTTTAGCTTCCATCATTTAAGGATGTTTAATAGTGTATTATGCATTGCACTCATCATTTATGTGGTTCATCCCATTACGCACTATTATTCAAAAATAATAAATCCAAAGAGAGAAATATGTTTCATTTATTAATATTTCTATTCTATAGGGAGTTTAAGTCCCAAAAAAATAGTCATAAAGTTATTGTTCTTTAATATCCTACAATAGAATTTACATTTTCTATATATCCTTCATAAAGGTTCATAAAGATCTTGTTATTAATCATATAAATCATATGGAAGTGTAAAAATAGGTGTTAAAAAGTCTTATTTATCATGGAATATGTGGTGATCAATTCAAATCCCAAAGAACCCTTTTTGGAATTATTAACCATAGGAACAACTATACTAGAGATATATGGAATTGTAATATCCAAACATTGAATTCATTTTTTGAAATTAATCACTTAATACTTCACAGAAATTTCATGATGTCTTCATATTTTTAGTCATATTCCTAGGGTTCATACAAATTCATTCTTATCATAATTTCCACAAATAACTAAACAATACATTTGATCCCAACTATGAAATTTTTCCTTTTTAATACATGAAATTTAACATAATCCCATATAAATTTACATTAATAATATCAAAGGATCATTTAAAGTCCAATGTCTCCAAAAATAGGTACATAATACATGAATTATATAGGGAAAATGAACACAAACTTTATTTAATACCTTTGAATGAATTCATTTTAAATCCTTCTTAGGTCAGCCCAATGAATGTAATTTTATTATAACATTCATTAATAGAAAAGGGTGATCATAAATCAAAATATGGTAAAAACATAAATGTTACTTAGAAGGTCATTATAGATAAATCAAGAGGAATAAAAATAAATAAAAATAAAATGTAATTTAGTAATAACATGTTAATTCGGCTACATTAAAAAATTTATACTTGTATAAGAAAAAAAGAATTATATTTCCATGTTATCATAAATAGAATATCCAATTTTATTCACCAAGGTATCATAAAAATTTTCATCTATAGAGATTAATTCATTAATAATGGTTTATAGAACTTTTAGGGAATTATTCTCATATTTATTAATTTATGTGAATCAAATTGATCATAATAAATCATTATATCAATAACCTATGGAGAATAAATACCATGTTTCATAAAAAAACATTGAGTGCGTATGTTCACAAAGACATGAACATTATATCATTTTTAACTCATGAATTGGAAATGTGGGATTTATATATGTAAATACTTGAATAATAAAATTATGTTTTCATATACATGACTTCCCATGGATAGGAAAGTGGCTTCGATATTCAAAATATAATAATATTTCATGTAAAATAGGGAAATTCAGGGAATTAATCCATTAGTATGACACTATACAATGTGGATTAAGTAAAGGGTCCAATGGGATGGAAATAATTTATCCCATTCATAAAAAACATTTTTTATTGTAATGGCATAAAAATGTTATGAAAAGGAGGTAATGAAATTCTAAGAAAACATAACACAATAGAGGTATTTCAATATAAAATAAGAAATGTGTAATTCTATTACCTTTAATAGTTTCTTCCTAGAACATGAAGATGACACCTTAATACCATGAAGAAAACATGTAAGGACTCTTTGTGAGGTAAAATGAAAAAATATTTGTGGATGATGGATTTTGATTTGATAAGAATTGGGAAAGGGTGGGTATATGTAGTAAAATATGAGGAATTATTTATTAGTTTATAAATATATGTATTCAAAATCTTTGAACTCAAAATTGAAAATCCATTGTCTTTTATATGGTTTTTTCTCATTATATTAGTCACTGGGGTATCAAATTATTTAATTTTAAAATATTTTAATATAAATTCATACTTTAAAATTACGTTGGACATGGATTAATGAATTTTTATCCAAATATATATTTTACATTCATAATTTCCATTATAGATTCTAGAATGGCTTTTATATGTTTCATAATTTATTTTAATTTATTAAAATAAATAATAATAATAAAATAAATTATTTTAGGTTGTGGATTATATTTAATTACTACTAAATCATAATTAAATATATTCGAAGTCATTAAACATACCAAAAACAAAGAACTATTTTTCTACTATTCACTAAAAAATAATGTATTTTAGAACATTTTCAAAAATACATCCTGACATAATTTCAACATTGCAGATTCATATATAATGTTTATTTTATCAAAATAATTATCTAAAAATTATATTTTTAACATTTAAATAAAAAAACATTATTCATTGATAAATAATAATTTTTACAACATATTAAAATTTTTACACATATAAAAGTTTCATAGGCCATTATAAAATTATATTATAATTTCTATTTCAATAAATAGACTTTATAATGGATATTTCTTGAAATTAATAATTATATAGAATAAATTAGAGTATTATAAGAAGATTATATATTATTTTAAGATATAACTATGATTTATCATTGTCTAAAATATGTATATTAAATTCATATTATATTCATGTGGTTTATTAAATAAAATAATACCAAAAAATGGGATGGGTGAAATAAATATGTCATTTAAATAATTAAAATTTAACATTTTTTTATATTGTGATCTAAAATCATAACCCCTTATTACCCCAGTTTACACATTAGTTTAATGTGTACAATGCTGATAGTTTTATGTGGTGGATCAGCTAACATTGACCTAGTTAGGATTTCAACTAACATAAACATATCCCACAGTCTCTTTTTTCATGCCTCACTTATTGACGATTTCTATAGGACTGTTCAAGGGAGTCCCCCATTGACACTACCTACCACCCATGTTTTACCAAATGGTCCTCAAAATGAATAAATACACTAGTTGAGAAAATAGTCTATGTATATCCCCCGGGGTGGATTGACCACTAAGAGGGGAGGGGTGAATCAATGGTTTATTTTTAAAAATCCCTTTTCTTTTAAATTCAACCTATTGAACATGTTACAATTCTTTATCTTTCAATCTCATTTCAATTTTAGTAGTAGTAATATAAAGAGAATCACAAATTATTTACAAGTTTTGGAATAAATACATACTCCATGAAATATTGGTTATTCCCCAGAAATGTATTTTGAATTATAATTTCACTATCTCAAAAAGTGAATACAGTGTCTATGAATCCAACTTATAGACTCCATTTTCTTTTGGATCCCCCAAAAAGACTTCTTTCTCTTGTTATAGTTGAGATACCCTATCTTCTCATCGATCTAACTAGAAGATATCAATTTCTCCCAGATCTAACTTGAAGTCTTCACATCCATTCAAAGTCTTGATCCACTACATGATGATTTTATAATCTTCCTCCATGTTCTTGAAGGATCTGAAAAGATCATTTATTTTTTTCAAGTGTGTTAAATAGACTATGGTAGCATCTATTAACCATTCTCCATAACTTTGGTCACATGTGTTTGAAAAGTTTCTTTAGTGTAACAATTCTCATGATACGATTACTTATGAATAAATTCCTAAACTCAATAGGATGTGTGAATGTTGTGAACACAAATTATTATAGATTTTTTTATTAAAGATTAATACTTACACAACATCAAATCACTTCTTATTGAATCCTAAATTCAAACTCATCAAAAACACTTTATGAATGGAAGTGTAATTCAGGGAATTCAAATTTCATTTTTCATATATCTAATGAAACGCATAAATTTAATGTTTTTATTTATATTTTATGTTCTTTCATCAATTAATCTTTCAGTTAATATCAAATGATTTCATGTGTGCATGTGAAAATTCATGAACAATGTTTAATTTATCCTTTAATGCTTTACACACCTAACTTATAATGCATAAATTTTATCATATTCATGTTCATCCATATTATCATGCAAGTCCCATGAAATATTTGTGTACCCTATCCACCTTGTGTTTTTTGTCCACATGAACACACACTACTTCACGTATGTACACTCCCTTCTCAAATGAATATCCTTCACATAAGGGGTTTACACCTTCATGAAAATTAAGTTCTTAGGTGTGTGGGATTCTCCTTTATGGTCAATTTCATTATATTTTTTGAAACATATTGTATTATACACTATCTCTCAATTCTCAATCATGTTTCATTAACCATGTAGGTTTCACGGATTTCATACCTTCATGAAATCTTGGGAAATGTGTCATAGTGTTTTCCTGAATGCTTCATAGAAACACATTACTTTGAGAAGGAACTCAAGAGAGAATTTATTTTTTTAATGCTCGTGGTATCCTTTTATCACTCTTGTAACTCTTATCATTGGTAGGGATTATGATTTTTGAACTGAAGGAGTTCATAGTGCTATGTAGCATTAGAAATGAGAGATTCTCTTGAAATCTCAGACCCTCGGTCTAGGGTTCTTCCTCTTTTATAGATGATGAACAACCCATCATTAATTCATCTTATGTCATATTTTTTATTAATCATAAATGAAATTAAATTATATATCATGTCAAGGTTCCATCAATTATCCTGAGTCATTCAGGATATCATATGTGTATGATGAATTTCCTGGAGTCTTTGTTTTGCGAGATCTTGATGATCCTATGATGTGAAATCATAATGTTCATGTGGTGTGGATCAAATTATCCTAAAATTTCAATATTTAAACATATTCATGATGGATGGTCATTTAATCGTCCTCTAGAAACTATGTTTTTAATTGGGTCATCCCCAGTTCATTGATCACTCATATACATGAAAGATAAAACATGTATGTGTGATGATTCTACTAGATATAATAATCCTCATGAAATATTAAAAAGGCTGACTTCTCGATCATGGAAGGATTTGTTTCATCTATGTAATACCAGTGATCACTTGGGTGAGCCTAAGGTAGGAGACAATGTATCATTTTGAAAAAACAACTCATTTCATCCAACCGTATGGCCCACATTCAGTGTGAATTTTTAAAATAAGGTAAAATTACTCACTGGATCATGATCCCATATAGAAATGGTCATAGGTTAGGCTGCATTATATTACTCAACTACTGGAACCTACAGCTCAAAATTTTATTCACCCTCTCTTGGAACCACCCTGTACCAGTTCTCCTCACTATCATTCTACCCAACACAATGGTGCCACCCCTCCCTCTCCATATACATGGAACCTATTCTAGAACACTCCTTCTCCCACCCATTCCCCCATCGGACTAACTAGGGTCTCTCTCCCCTAGGCGCGATTGAACCCATGGGTCATGCATGTTCCCTCGGTCGAGGTTTACCTTGGATGGATGTTGGATGGATTATTTTTTATGTAAGGAAACATTTGAAATGTTATTCAAAAAATTCTATGTATAGAATGAATTAAATTCAAATCTTATTCTCAAATCAAATACCAAGCCTCCTTCATTAAAATCATCATGGAATATATATTCATATTTTTTTCTTGTCCTTCTATTTACATCTATATGCATTAAAACACAATGCATATTCTTCTTCATGCAATTACTTCTTTCATGGTATATACTTGTGGAAACAATGTGCACAATCCTTTTCACATTTTGTATTTTCTTTTAATATAACTTCAAAAATCATATGATTTCTAACCATGGATAACTATCCAAGTGTGAAATCCAATTCAATTAAATGAATCCAAAACATTTATCTTGGGATCACCCATTCATCCACATCTCACTAAACACATATTGACACATCATTGATAGAAAATTAAACACTATCCTGAAAAATTTTCACACTTTTTATTTTATTGTTAATAACTCTTTTTCACAATGTATAAGTTTCAGTATGTTTTTACGAACTCTTATCCCCCTTATTTAAAATTAAATGAAAAGGAAATTTGGGTGTTGTCTCAAAAACACGTTCAAATCCCTTTGAATATTATTTCATTAATACCATTAAGAGAGTGATGATATCATTTGGTCCTCTTAGCAAAGATAAATTAGTAAATGAACTCTAAGTAAACTTTGGACAACCTGATTTAGAAAAAAAGAGTGATATGAACATGGTTTTAAGTGATGTCTATAACTAAAAAATCATGTAAAATAATTCTTATAAATTTTCAAATCTCACCCGAGGTTTTTTAAATAATAAAATTTATTGATGAAATGATAAATCTTCCACATCATTCAACAAACAAATCAGAAAGTTACAGTGTATAGATAAAGAACCCCATTTATTTTATCTTATTTTCAACCAAGCACTCCCCATTAATTGATATATTTAATAAAATTATGAATTATTGATGATAGTGTGATTATAATACCTAATTTTAAAACCAATTATCCTCATTAATGGATGAACAAACCCCATAAATTTCCTACATTTTAGTACATAAATATACAAATATAATGGAATAAATAGGAACCTTACTTGTTCCTTAATGTGAATAGTATAGCTGAGATGTTTTTCTCAGCCATGTTTCTCAACTATCTCCAGTGTTCATACTTACACATGTGATTTTTAAATATTATTTATCCTCTATTTACATGGATATCATCACTCCTACCACTTCATTGTGTGATAAATTTATTCTTTATATAACCATAAAATCATATGAATCTCCTGATGTAAGCTTTATTCTATTCATGGATTCATGTTTTTCATGAAATTTAGTTAAAAATCCTATTTCACAATGTCCATATTTATTGTATATATTATACAGTACATCCGTAGTGTATGAGTTTTCATTTATTGACAAACTATCATCAAATTCATATTCTTTATGTGCAATCTTCAGTTTTCCTTTAGCACTAGCTTTGTCTTATTATTATTTTAACTTTATATCATTCTCGAAACTAGTTAGAAAAATCACATGAATATTCTTAGGAATCATGAAAAAAATATTGGTGTTTCCACATGGATTAACATTTAATTCTCCCTTTTTTATAGGAGATGATCTCTCATAATTCTTTTTGGTGATATTTTATGTAACATTATTCTTATTTTGTTTATATCCCAAGTCTGACTTGCCACCATTCATTTTTTTGTAAAATTTTATACTCTGATGTAGGTGTTTTATTTTCTTCATATTCACTCCCCCTAAATATAGGCCCATTGTAATCCTCATTAATTGACATGTTATTACAACATTAAAAATCCAGGAACCTAATCTTATAGAAACACCAACAGTAGCCTAATATGTATCTTCTTTTCTTTTGATTTTATGTCTATTAAGGTTTCATAGATTATAAACCTTGCTTCTTTTGAGTGGTATTTCCACTCATTAAGACACATTTTTGGAAATATTTACATGTGATTCTTTTCACAATATATCTTGATGTGGTGGATTTAAAAACAACACTAATTATCCATAATTTCCCAGAGTTATATTTTAAACCTATATCGGCACTTGAAACATCATTCGTACATATAATTTTTTCTATATTATGGAATTCTTTATTCTTGAAGGTTTTTCCTTTTGATAAGACACTGATCTCATGCACTTATTGGAGTCATGATCCTCTAAGAATACTTGTGTAGAAACATATTTTTCATAATAACATGGAAGATCCATCTTGTGATGATTCTTTATTCTTTAATCTCACCTCAAGTTGAAAGCACGTCATGTTGAGAGTGTCCTTTTAATCCTCAAAAAATCTCTTCATGGATTCTCATACCTATTTTACCTTCTTCATTTGTTCTTCATGCATTTTTTTATGCTTGTAATGAAAGTTAAATATCCTTTACCCTGTTATCTTTTTTTGTCTAGTTGGTCATATTTTAGAACCATAGAAAAGTTTTGAAATTTTTCAAATTCATGGAAAACTTCTACAAAGAGAATCTCAATGAATTATTTCTCACAAAAAATTCCTTTTAATTAGTCAAAATATTATTCATATATTTCACTAAAAATAATTTTTTTTATCCCATTTATATCAAATGTTTTATGAGAGTGTTGGATAAGAAAAACCTTTTAGCTAATTCATCTTCTATTGTAATAGATTCTTCTTACAGATTAAATTTTTTGTCCTGAATAGACTTAAAACATCAAACAACGCAATTTTAACCATATTTAGGGAGTTTATTCAATTTTTATACAAATAAAAATAATGATAACTTAGTGATAGATCATCATCAAAAAATGATCAGGCTTCATTATAATAATTATAATTGAAATATTTATTTCATGTTGTACCTTTTAGATTAACTCCTATTTGAGGTGTCTCTTCCTTTGTGCTAAGATTCTTTTTTAGATTCATTATTTGTTTATTCTTCCTATTATTGTGAGTCTTGAAATAGATTTATATAAAATATACCTATCCCATTTCATGAAATATTTACATCATAATGACTCTATTGGATCCTTATATAGAACTGAAACAACTGATACCACTTTTAGATCCCTAAGCTGGATTGAACATTCAGTTGTGAGGGGTGAATCTGTGGTTTATTTTTATGAATCCCATTTCAATAAAATTCAACCTCTTGAACATGTTAAATATCTCGATCCACTGAATATTATATCTCAATCTCACTTCATGTGTAGTGGTATTAATTGAAATATAATCACATGATATTTATAAGGTTTGATGTAAATATCTACCTCTTTCCATGTTGTTTATTCCCCAAACATAGATTATGTATTATAATTTCACTATCTACATGAGTGATAATAGAGTCCCTTTCTCCAAATGAGAGACTCCATTTTATTTTGGATCTAACCAAAATACTTCTTTATTTGGATCTAACCTAGAGACTCCTCCGGCTCATGGATTTATAAAGAAGACTTCAACTGCTCCCAACTCCAACCGGAAGGCTTCACCTCTATTCAAAGGATTGATCCTATTTAGGATTATTTTCTAATATTTCTCCATGATCTTGTAGGATATTATTTTCTCATATACATGTTTGATTATCTTCATCATTCTATTATAGGTTCTATTGGAATTGCTAAAAAATTATGATCACTTGTGATTGACTAGTGTCCATAGTGTAACCATTCTCAGGATATGCTTCCTTATGAATGAAATATCGTCCTCATATGGATGATTGAAAGTTGTGGAAATAAATTACTTAGAATTATTTTTATAAAATATTAATTATTATACAACCTAAAATAACTTATTCTTCATTTCTCAATTCAAACTCTCCAAATAAAATTCATGCATGGATTTGTAATGCATGCAATATGAATGTCATTGTTCGTGTCACGGACCAAGCTAGGTTGTCATATGAATTGGAACTTAACCTAGTCTTTGGCATGGCTTGAAGGGAATTCCCAATCCCCACAGGCTGGAACAAGTTCTTAGGTATCATAAAAAAATCTTGGGAATGATTTACTTGAACTTATAATCATAAAACATCCACAAAAAATAATAAACTAAATATGAAAATAAAAACCAAACAAGAATTCAAAAAATTCATAATTGAGATACATAGTTTAAACCAACACTTGAAAGGGCTATAACAAAAAGGAATAGTAAGTTTATCTCAAAAAAAAATAACATATGGAAAGTGGAATCGCCCTAAATCCACCACCACAACATCACACCTAGAAAACAATTAAAAATCCGAACCACCATCACCAAATGAATTTACCTTACCTGTGTCAAACATTACCAAGTCTACTTATACCAAAGGTGTATGTAGGGTACGATACTAATCCTGGTAGGATTCCAAACAAGAAAATATCCCATGCACTAAACATTACAAGGTAAATAACTTATAATATTTTATACAAATTAAATTCTAGTAGCAATTTTAAGAAAAAAAGTTTTAAATGAAATAAAATTTTAAAGAGAACAATTTTAAAAATAATGCACTTGATTCTAAAAATTCACAACAAAACAACACTATATACTGATGGTATGTGAAATATAGAAAATGATAACTAATGACTGGAACTACCCCTAGGAACTAACTAGAAGTGGGACCCCAGGTACATCGTGTCTTGGTGAAATGTGGTATAGGAACCATGACCAATAGCTTTCTCATGCATGAGCCACTAGAGATGGGTAATACCCAAATTTATAGTGGTATAAAGTCATTTTCTATATATAGTTAGTTTTTTCATCATCAATCCTACTAAGTGAAACTATTCTATATCCACTTCTGAATCACTATAAAACTAGCCCTAGTCCACCCACCTAGATACTTGGGCTTCCATTTTTGTGCTCAAACAAGTTACACAAAACACATAACATTATTTTCACATCCAAATTCTATTTTAAAATCCTAAACACACCAAAAAAATCCCAAACATGATTTTCACCACTTATAAAACTTAATAAACCATTTAAACAATTAGTAAAATAATTTTCAAGAACAACCCAAGTCTTTTCCACCCAAAAATGTACCCAAAGTCATATTCTAAATTCAACTGCACAAACAAATCAAACCAAAATATTATTTTCATCCATGAAATCATATAATAAACCAATTTCCAAATTTATAAATTCATTCCATGTAACATAACAAGAGTTCACACAAGAAAAACACCCAATTTCATGTAAAAATTCCACTTTAAAATCAAACTCACACTTAATCCATTTAAAATATACTTTCACACCACACACAATGATAAAAGAACATGCTAAATTAAAAATGTAAGAAAAATAAATTCACCAAATGATGTTTTCAAATTGAACCACCTACCTTTGACGTTAAAAACCCCAAAAATGGTGTGAGTATTAAACTGCACTACAATCGCACCACAAACAAGAAAAACATCACCTAAACCAAGAGATAGAACCTAAAACCCCAATATTAAACACCAGGGATGAAACACTAGGTATTGGAGAATTATAAATTCAAGAAAGAGGGAATAATCACTAAATAGAAGGAAGAAAGAAGGGGAAATCCACTTACTTGATGATTCTTGAAGTTTCTCCCACCAAAACCCCTTCAAAAATGGTTGATAAGGGAGCTTGAGGGAGATCAGAGGCCTTCTATGGAAAAAAATCCCAAGTGGGAAATAAAACCAATGGAGGAGAGGTCAAATCCAAAAAGGGAAAACTTGGAATAAATTATTTTTAATTTTTTGGGTTGAGTGCACAGTTTAATAAACATACATCAACTGTGCACACTCCCTATTCAGAGCACACAGTTACCTGGTCTGAGGCATATGACCGTGTGGAGGTTATATGGTAGGTTTTTCCTTCTATCGCACGGTGACATGGGTTGGTCGCATGGTTTACACTAATCGTATTCCAACTGGGAACCTAAGCCTTCCCACCTAAAAAACCTCTATTTTCTCCAAAATTAAAATGGAAACCTAGGGGTAAAAGATAGATAAAAAATAAAAGGAGAAATACCTTAAAATAAATACAGAGATGTGATAATTCACCCCAACATGAAAACATTCCACCCTCAAAAACTCAACTCGGAACTTGATCAAAAAATAAGAATGGATACTCTTACTCAACCCATGAATTCCTCTCCCATGTATCATTCACATCATTACCATACTTCCAAAGGACATAGACCAACATGATAGACTCCCCATTATGAACCTTCTCCTAGGAATCCATTATCTACACTGGTCGTTCAAACACTGATAAATCAATCTCTATCTCCAAACCTTCCCAGTTCATCATATGGGATGGGTTTGGGTTATACTTCTTGAATTGAGATAAATGAAACACATTGTGGATAGATTTCAACTGAGGAGTAAAATCTAACATGTATACTATGTTTCTAATCCGCTCAGTTATTTCAAAGGGATGATATACCTCGAGGTTATCATTCCCTACTTCCCCAACTAGTGATGACCCAAGATATTGGCCACCTTCAATAATACCTGATCACCCACAGAAAACTCAAGTTCTTGATTTCTTTAGTCAACATACGATTTGTGATGACTTTAAGCTGTCTATGACTGATTCCTGATCAACTTGACTTTCTCAAATGTCTCTTGCACAAGGCTTGATCCCAAAAGTGATGTATCACCCACCTCAACCCAACATAGAGGACACCGACAAGATAATCCATAAATCGCTTCAAACATAACCATTAAAATAGAATATTGGTAACTGTTATTATAATAAAAATCAACCAATCCCAAATGGATATCCTATTATCCTCCAAAATCCAAAACACATGCACAAACCATGTACTCTAAAATCTAATTTTCTCATTATATGTGACCATCCGTTTGAGGATGGTATGTCGTACTCATCTTAATCTATGACCCCAATGCCTTTTGAAGGCCTTCCCAGAATCGTGAGGTAAAACAGGGATCTATATATGAAACAACAACTGATGGAACCCCATGAATCCTTACCACCTCTTGAATATACAATTGGTCTAGCTCATCAACTTTATCTATATCTCTAATTGGAGAAAAGTGGGATGATTTGGTCATATGATCTATCAACACCCAAATGTAATTCCTTCTTTTATGATTACGAGGAAATATGACAATGAAATCCATGTAAACCTACTCCCGCTTCCAGGTAGGAATGGGTAATGGTTGTAGTAAACCAGAGGGCCTTTGATTCTATTCATTTACCTGCTGACATGTATAACACCTTGATATGAAATTAGTTATCTCCTGCCTCAAGATTGGACACCAAAACTTCCAAAAAACATCATAATACATCTTTTTCACCCCAGGATGAATGGACCACTAGGATTGGTAGATATCCTACATTACCACCTTCCTTAAGGACATCAGAACCCCTGAATGTCCCTTAAAGAGAAAGACTGTCTCAGGAGACGATGAATAATCAAAAGATGTATCCCCACCATGAAGAAAATATATAGAACACTGACACAACTCCACACGTGGTTTTTCACACTTAATCAACTTCAAAATGGAAGGATCCAACGTAACACTCACCAACAATGCATCCCCACTATGCTCCTTGGTCTCCAAGTGAATCTGGGTAAAGAGTTACATTAGAGTCCACTCCTCGTGGGACTTCTTTAAATCCTACACCATCACTTTTCTACTCAAGGCTCTGGCCACCACATTACCCTTTCCCAAGGTATAGATAATATCAAAGTATAATCCATACAAGTACTCGATCCAATGGTGTTGACTCAAGTTAAAGTATTTTTGGGAGAAAATATATGGTAAACATTTATAGTCATAGTAAACTACAAATTTCTCCCAAAAAGATAATGTCACCAAGTCTTCAAGGCATTCATAACCACTGCCAATTCCAAGTCAGGGGTTGGGTAATTATTTTCATGTGGTCAAAGTTTGCAGGATCTATATTCTGCCAAATGATCTTCTTGTATAAGTACACACTCAGTATCCATACCTGAAGCCTCTCAATAAACCACATAGCCCTTCCCAGACTCTGGAAATATCAATATAGGTGAAATAGTCAAATGCCTCTTTATCTCCACAAAGGATGCCTAGAACTCTGAGCTCCACTCAAAATTCACCCCTTTCTGAGTGATTGCAGTCATGAATGAGGCAAGCTGAGAGAAATCCCTAACAAACTGTCTATAATAACCAACCAAGATAAGAAAACTTCTGATCTTGAACACATTCTTTGGTTGCTCCCAAGACATAACTACGATGATCATCTCATGGTCCACTTAAACCCCCTAATCTGAAATCACATGACCTAGAAACTTCACCTACCTGGTCCATAAGGTTCACTTTGAAAGTTTGGAATATAGGTGGTGATCTCGAAAAGTGTCCAATATGACCTGTAGGTGATTCTCATGATCCTCATCATATCCAAAAGAAACTAGGATGTCATCCACAAATACCACAATGAATAAGTCAAGATAATGGTGGAACACCCTATTCATGAGTTCCATAAAAACATCTGGAGCATTGGTCAACCAAGAAGGCATGACCAAATACTCAAAGTGGTCTAACCTTCTTCGTAAATCCATCTTCGGGATGTCCTCCTCTCTCAACTTGACTTAGTGATACCCCAAATAAAAATATATATTAGAAAATCACTTTTCCCCTTCAGTTGATCAAACAAGTCATTGATTCGGGGAAAATGGTATTTATTCTTAATAGTTGCCTTATTCATATTCTAGTAATAAAGAAAAAACTGGATTAATATGTCATCCTTCTTCACAAACAAGACTGGGCGGCCCGAGGAGAGATGCTTGAGTAAATGAATCCTTTGGATTTCAAATAATCCAGTTGTATATATAATTCTCTCAATTCAAAGGAGGCCATGAGATATGAGGGAAGATATATCGGTTTTGTTCCTGATGACAAATCAATCAAGAAATCCATGTCCCTCCCTAGGGGTAATACCAAAAAGTCATCTACAAATACCTTGGGTAACTCATCCCCTACTCGAGGTAGTCCACCCTCAGGAGAACCACCATCGTCCTCCAGCACGAGCGATGATAACTGAAATATAAGATTTCCTAACTCTATGAGTGGAGGTCCCATGCAACCCAAATGAGGATCTCATTCCATAAAGAATACCTAAGGACTCTCATCAGGTTCCATGAAAATCACCTTCTTCCTATAACAATCGATATGTTCTTAGAAGCGCACTATCCAATCCATGCCAAGGATTATGTTAAATAGTTCCATGTCTAGGACTAATAAATCCCACTCCATTTCAACCCCTGACATGGAGAGCGCACAAGATAGACACCTGAAACACCGCTTCTTGTTCCTACCCAATGAAGTTACTAGCTCCATTTTAAAAAGACTTCATCTTAATTAGAAAGGTCAATAAATTCAAAATACAGGTAGAGATGAAATAAATAGATGCACCAGTATCAAATAAAATATGCGTTATATTAGATTCAATAAAAATGGTGCCTCAAACTATCAAGGGCCATGCATCTTGCCTCATTGGTGTCTGATCCACATCATAAAAATTCCTGGTCTCTGCCTGATAATGGCCACTCGCCTACAGTTCTTAACTAAACTAGCTCTGCCCCAAAGACGAACCGGTCCTCCCACCACAACCACCAAACCAAGACCGCATCATCTAGGTTGGATCTAACTAAATAGACACTCCCTTGGAATACATATATCTTACACCACCATGGTATGGGTGAATCTCCCTGCAGAAACATTGCAAGTGCCCCATAATTCCAAAGTGATGACAAGTTCTAGGAGTATATGTGAGAGAAGGTCGAGTGTACCTCAGCCTCCCGCACTAATGCAACATAACAGATCTCACAATAAAATATATAGAATAAAACTGTGTGGAAAGATGGCATGAATTACTACCTCCCTTTTTCCCTTGCTTTTCTCGATTCCTCTTTTTCTTTGAAGAATTGACACTTCCCACAACTGACACCCCTCTAGAAAACTAATACTTTCCTTTATAATCAATCTCGACCATGAAAGAATGATCAAATACATTATAATAGGTTCCCATATTGAATGATAATACCTAAGAGTAAACTTATAGTCAAAGTCCCTTCTCAAACTTCTAAGATTTCATATATTCATCAAAAACAATCTTATGTGCGTACCCAACTAGCTCAAAAAAAGGGTTAGCATAATCCATCACCGACCGATCTCCCTGGAAAATATCTATGAACTCTCGGGATCTATAATAGTTTAGGACCTCTGGAAAATATTTTTCATTGAATATGATCTTGAAATCCTTCCATCTCATCGGCTCATACTTCCCAGCCTCAAGCACTAATTCCCACCACCTTCAGTTGGTATCCTCTATAAAGAATGAAGAACATTTCACCCTAACTTATTCAGGGGTGTTAATAAATTAAAACATTCTATTAATATTCTTGATCCACTCCTTTGATTCCTATGTCAAGAATTGCCTCAAAAGATGGGGGCTTATTCTTAAGGAACTCCAAATTTGTGTCCTTTTTAGGACTAGACTCACCTCTCTAACTGGAGTGGGAGAAAGAGTATCTCCCTTTCCCAGAGCTTGTAAAACTCTAACCACAACTTCCACTAACCTTTGATCAAGCAGTGTGCGAAAACTCTCTCTATATTCCTCACAAGGGTGCAAGGGAGCTCTCTGTAGAGGCATGCCTCTACAAAAAAGAATCAATCACAAGATAAAACATTAGTACAATAGTTCTGAAAATTTCCATAATAGCATCAACTATAAATAAATTAAACTTTCACAATAATAAAATGACCAAACCACTTCATCCCCACCCAGTGTCCAAGTGCAGTATATAGCCCACACATCCCACCTAGAAGATAATTCAAACAAAAGTCCCAACATCCCACAGAAACTCGAGGTCTATCATGAGTTGTGTTTTCCAATAACCCCACTCTCTACCATAAATCTAAGCCTCTACAACCCTAGATCTTATCTAACCTAACTCATCCCCGTAAAATTAACCAATATTATGACCTCCTCTGATGCCATTTTTATCACAAACCAATCCTAGTCATCATCTGAACCGATGACTGACCCGGTCTGTGGCATGGCTCTAAGGGCATTCCTGATCCCCACAGGCGGGTAAAAGTTCCTAGGTATCATAAAAAAATCTTGGAAATGACTTACCAAAATTTATAAGCATAAAACAACCAAAAAGAATTAATAAATAGAATCTAAAAATCCAACCAAACAAGCCTTAAAGAAATTTCATAATTGGGATACATAGTTTAAACCAACACCAAAAATGGTTACAACAGAAAGGATAAGCAAGTTTATCTCAACACATGGTAAGGGGGCATCATCCTCAAGCCACCTCCACAACACTACACCAAGAAAACAGCTACCAACCCAAACTACCGTCACCAAACGCCTTTCCCTTACCTGTTTCAAACATTACCAAGTCTACTTACACCCAAAGGTATAAGTAGGATGTGAGCCTAAGCCTGATAGGATGCCACCGAAGAAAAGATTCCATGCAATAAACATTAGAAGTTAAATAACTTGAAATATTTTATACAATGGAAATGCTAGTAACAATTTTAATATAAACAACATTAAATAGAATACAATTTTAGGGATAAAAATTTTAAAAAGAAGGCACTTGATTCTGAAAATTTACAACCAAACAGTACCATATATCAATGGTAAGTGAAATATAAAAAATGTGCACTAATCATAGGAAATACTACTAGGCACTAGTTAGTAGTGGGACCCTAGGTACCTTGTGTCTTGGTGAAATGTGGAATAGTAACCATGACCAATATATTTCTCGTGCACGATCCACTAGATAGGGGAAATACCCAGTGTTATAATGGTCTCAAGTCATTTTCCATGTATGGTTAGTGTTGTCATCGTCAATCCTTCTAAGTGAAATTGGGTTATAGCCACTTCTGAATCACTAGGAAACTAGTCCTAGTCAACCCACCAAGATAATCGGGCTTCACTCATTGTGCTCAAAAACGTTTCCCACAACATATAACACCATTTTAAGATCAAAATTCCATTTTAGAATCCAATACCCACCAAAAAAATTCCCAAACATGATTTTCACCACTAATACAACTCAATAAACCATTTAAAAAAATTAAAATAATTTTCAAGAACACCCCAAGGCTTTTCCACCCAAAAATGTACCCAAAGTCCTATTCTAAATTCAACCGCATAAAACCATCATACCAAAATATGATTTATATCCATGAAATAATATAATAAACCAAGTTCATTATTTATAAAATCATGTCATGTCACGTAACAAGAGTTCACACAACACAATTTCATGTAAAAGTGACACTTTAAAATCAAATGCACACTTAATCCATTTGAAAACCACATTCACAGAAGTCACAATGATCAAGGAACATGATAAATTAAATATGCATGCAAAATAAATTCACCAAATAATGTTTACACATGGAACCACTTACCTTTGATGTCAAAAACCCCAAACATTGGTGTGAATATTCACCCACACTTCAATCACATCATTATAAAGAAAAAACAAACCTTAAACCAAGATATCGAACCCAAAACCCCTATATTAAACCCTAGGGACAAAACCCTAGTTGTTGTAGAAATAGAACTTCAAGAAATAGGGAAGAAACCCTAAAAATAAGAAATAATGAAGGGTAAATCCACTTACTTGATAATTCTTGAATTTTATCCCACCAAAACCACTTCAAAGGCGGGTGCCAAGGGATCTTGAGGGAGCTTGGAGGCCTTCTATGGATGAATATCCCAAGTGGGGAAGAAAATGGGTTGATGAGAGGTTAAATCTGAAAAGGGAAAAACTTAGAATAAAAATATTTTTATTTTTCTAGGATGACTACATAATTTGGCCACACGGTTTAATAAACCATGCGGAAATCATATGCTTTCCCTATTCAGAGTGCATGGTTACTTGGGATGAGGTGCATGGCCATGCAGTATCCATGCGGTAGGTTATTTCTTCTACCATATGGTTACCTAAGTTGGGCACACAATTTACACAAACCTTGTTCCAACCATGTACCTGGGTCTACCGACCCAAAAAACCCCATTTCTCTCTAAAATTAAAAAGGAAAACTAGGGGGAAAGATAGACCAAAAATAAAAAGACAACAATCTGAAAATAAAGACATGGATGTGACAGTTCAAGCATCTCAAGTAGAACATATATTAAATTTTGTTATTTATATTTTAAGTTATTTATTAAATTACTCATTCAGTTAATCACAAAAAATTTCACATGTTCATATGATAATTCATGTACCACATTCAATTTATCCTTTAAATTTTGAAACACCTCACTTTATATAAATTCTTGTTATAATATGCATCTGTATCCATGTTTTCATGCAAAACTCGTGTCAGAGGTGTGTACATTGTCCACCTTTTTTTCTTTTTTCATGCACACACACACACTGCTTCACGTATGTACCCTACCTTCTCAAACAAAAAACATTCATGGATGGGGTTTACACCTTCATGAAAAAGAAGACCAAACTTTTTTGGTATTATACATCATGATGATTATCCTTATATTTCTTAAAACATAATGTATTATAAATTATAATGATTATCAATCAAGTAATGGGAACCTTAATGGTTTCATCGATATAATAACTTCTCACAATCTTGGGAGGTGTGTTATCGCATTATCCCGAATAATTCATGAAACCAAAATCCATCACGAAGAAACTCAGGTGTACATTTCATTTTTTGAATTCTCATGGGATCCCCTAATTAATCGTGTAAATATTATCATGAGGAGGTATTCTACTTTACAAAATATAGGGTTTTTTGGTGCTCTATTTCTTCGAAAAGGATAGCTTCTCTTGATATCTCAGCAACACCCTCGATAGAGTGTTCTTCTCATTTTATATATGATGATAATCACCTCATCAATCCATATTAAATCTGATTTTTATGAAACATTTAAGACCCTTAATTTTATTTCATGTTAGGGTTCCATCAAAGTTCATTAATATTTAAGTATATCATAATCTTATGTTGAATTTCATATAATCTTGGTTTCATGGGACCGTAATGTTCCTATGTGGTTTAATCCTCATGTGTATGTTGTGAGGATCACATGCTCTTCACTTTTAAAAATTAAAACACATCCAAGGTGGGTGGTCATTTGAGTGGAATCTTGAAACAATGTTTTCATTTCTACTTATCTGAGTTCTGTGATATATCATATGCAATAAAAATGATAGTTTCATTCATGATGATTCTATTCGATTGAAAAATCATCATGATCTTAAAAATGGATGGAATCTTGATCATTGAAGGATTGGTTTTGATATCCAACATATTGGTGATTTTCATGGAGTGTTAAAGGTAACATAAAACATATCATTTTGATTAGATGGCTCAGATCATCTGATCAGATGACACACATTATTTTTGACTTTATAAAACATAGGAATAGTACCTACAACATTATTGTACCACCTATAAATTGTTGTAGGATGAGCTGTGGTATATTAATCAATCACTAGCCGAAGTTGCTCAAAATTTTCTTCCCCATTTCCCAATACCACCTCATATAGATTCTCCTCATCTATATATCACCCTACATGGTGGAACTACTTCTCTTATACTATATACATGAGCACCTATACAAGCACCCTCTTTCACCCACCCATTCTTTTCTCGGGTTAGCTACGGCCACTCTCTCTTTGGCATAGTTAACCCCATGGTTCCTTAATGTGACCTCAGTTTAGGGTGGACTTGGTTGGTTGTTGGATGGTATATTTTTTATGTAGGATAACAAATAAGACACCTAGAAAAAAGATAAATTTATATTTAATTAAATTCAATTACTATTCTAAAATCAAATTCCCAACCTCCTCTTTCTCAATCATAATGCAATATATATTCATATTTTTGTGTGGAAAGCTCCTCACATCCTCATGCATTAAAACCCTAGTTCATAGACATTCTTCTTCATGCAATTACTTCTTTCATGGTCTATACTTATGGTAAACAATGTGAAAAATCATGGTCACATGTTGTCATTACTTTTAAGATCACTTCAACTATAATTTTATTTTTAACCATGGATAATTTTCTAAATGTGACATCCAATGTTATGAAATGAATCCATAACAATTCTCTAGGAATTACCACTTCATCCACATCTCACCAAACACATGTTGACACATCATTGAAAAAAATGCAACATTAGGGACAAAAATATATTCTTTTGATATAAATTATAATATTTCACTACCCATTGTAAACACTAATTCTAATGGTCACATTATTAGAAGTAGTAATGGTTTTCAATGGTCATATTGACCAATGGTCATAATGGTCAATGTTCATATACCGGTCAGATTTCAGTGGTCACTAGAACTTTATACCTTATTTATTCTCTTATATTTATCTAGAATTAATACTTTACTCCCAAAGGTATTTACCATTCCATTGATAATGAAAATTATTTTCCTAACATTTATTTTATTTTATTAGTTTTAATGGTGGGTTTATTCATCTAGTCAGAGTACAAACCTAGGGAGTATACCATTTTATGGTTAATATTATTTGAATTTTATATCCATATAACAATATTAGTTTTAATAATTGGTATCATTATATGAAAAGTAATATTTCACATTAATTTTAATTTTATGAATTTATCTTTTGTCTTATAATAAAATAGTAACTATCAAAAAATGATTATGTTATTAATAAAAAAATGAAATTTTCAAGTTCTTATGTCAATTAATATCTTGATTCTAATTTAATAAATAATCATTATAGTTCTTTACATTATTTAAAAATAGAATATTTAGCTCTTCGGATGGACCAGAGTTAGGTATAAATTGAAAGAACCTTTTTACTAGGGATGGAAACTCATTACAATTTTGTATACAATAAAAAAATAAAATCCATCTATATCCAAAATTATATCATATTTTGATCTAATTCAGTAAAAACCCTTTTTGGGATGTTTTTTGGAATATTAAAAAATATAAAAGACCTATTTATTTTAGGAAAACCATATTACATTACGATCAAAGGAAAATATTAGTGTAATATTTAATGGAGAGGTAATGAGGGGATATTACATCGATGAAAACTTAGTGTACGACTCAAACTATTTCAATAAATTACTTATGAAGATCATTAAAAGATGTGATGTAATAGTTTCAACCTATAAATTTAATTATAAACCTATTTTTCTATTTTTGATGATACTGAGGAGACTCCTAGTTATTATGTTTCAAAATAAGGGAGTGGTCATGTTGTACATAATATTTTATTAAATCTCATCATTATTCTTATATATCTTAAAATGAGGCGGCCCAAAGTAAGTGGATATAGGTTTTAATGGAATTAAATTATTTTGTGCCTAAAAACATGGCTAAACAAATTCGATAGAATGTGTAAACTTAACGGAGTCTAAATATTTTTCATTATCATATATTTTTTTCAATTTGAATCAAATATTGTTAATGAATAATTACATCTTGTAGATTATATTTTAGAAATGAATGATTTTATGAATTATATTAAGAATATATAACTATGGGAGTTCATGTAATTTCCAAAAGCCAATAATAGGAAAGGAATGAAGTGGGATTCTAGAAATGAACTAAATGATTGTATTTTTTAAGTGATTCTCTCTTTTTGAGGTTATAGTTTTGGATGAAAATTTTTATATACTCTCAAGGATTAAAATAATTTATATTTTTCTTTTAATCATTGTATAAAAACTGATAATGTTTTTATAATGATTGAATGATGAATATGGTAAATAAATTTTCATTAAAAAATTCGAAGGTTTATACAAGTCACTGATGGTTCTAAATATTATTAGAGAAAATTACCTTGAATAAAATTTTACATATTATATGATTATATGTATTGATGGACACAACATGATTTCACTTATACATGATTTTTATGTGATAATGTCTTAATGGAACCTATATTACAACATAGTTGCAAAAGATTCATGATATGTTTAGAACCTAGAAGTGTTATGAAAATAATATATAATATGTGTTCTATAGTTGTGATAAATTTTTTATTAAAAATAGATGATACTGGAAATCAGGTTTTGTAAGATCAAACAATATTGAGTCTTATTTTCATGAATTTTCCCCATGACAACCTATAAGAGATTAATGTTATGAGAACTTTTCTATCTAGAAATAAATCCACATGTAAATTTACCATTTTATATTCCTATATAAGGACATTTGTAATATTTTTTGGATACTAAGGTTATTATTAATGATTATCATAATCCATTTACTTTACTGTATTGATTAAAATAGTGATGACATATTCAGAAGATGGGGTAAGATATGTTAGTTGCATCATAAGTGATATTGTATTAATGAATTTGTTATGAAATGATTTTTATATTATATTAATTAAATAAATTGATATATCATGCCTTAGATGAAAATATAACTCCTTTATTTTCTCTATGGAAATAGAGTTATATTGTCTTATTTATTTATGGAAATAAATTTAAGGGATATGAATCATATAGGTTCATGAAGTCATTACACAACGTTTTGTGTTATAAATATGAAGACAAAGAGATTATATTAGATATGTAAATTTTTATTATGAATTTTTTCTTTGTGATATTATCTTCTATATCAATGGTTTCCATGATGAGTTTCTAGATTTTTTCATTGTAATTTATAAAGTTATTCTTAATTTTAGTGATAATTATACATAGAGGTTTACGCAATAAGTTTGTCCAAAAACTCAAAATAATCCAACATAAATTTATCATTTTCAAAAAATAGTATTTTGATTCATGGATTATTAATTATTTATTTTTTGTTAAAAAATATATTTAGTTACAAGTTATTTGAGAGAATATATTTTAGTTGAATAATAATTAAATATCTATTTTCTATTGTAGGGAATAAAATAAGTATTTATTTATAATTGAATAATATAGTGATGATAATTTATTTATCATAAAAATATAAATTAATAATGTTCTGAGAAATAATTTTTAAGAAATATATACCATGTTAATTTTATGCGGAGAATGATATATTCAATATCATTTGAATAAATTTTCATTGATTTATTCAAGAAATATATTTATTTATATGTAATTTTAGTGTATATTAACTAAATAATAATATTATTATTATTATTATTATGACATGGGATTTGGAATGTATTATGAAATAAAAATGGAAACATGTGAAATTATTGTTCTCTAACCCTATCTCTATATAAAAATAATTTTTTCACTCTCATCTTGAATGGTCATCATTTTGAAAATTTTACTGTAAAGAGAATCCTCTCAAGACCAAGAGAGATCTTGATCTATAATTCTCTCCAGATCTGGGGATATTATGCATATTTACCATATAGAATTTATAGATAACTAGAACAATAATACCACACCAATTTTATTATTATAGTGATTATTGGTGAATTACACACAAATTATAATACCCCATGTTAGGAATCAATGATTTCTACAGTGATGGTCAGAGGTTCGTGGCACTACTATGGATCATTATAAGAGGGATCCTAAATTTGAATTTCTTAGAGAATTGATGATATGATATGAATATATCATCTTAAATGTTAAAAAATGAGGAATTATAACATGAGGTAATGAATTTTTTATATATGTTAATTATATTTTATACATGATGATTTGGTATTGAGGATTATGAATGGTGATACTTGTCTATTTCTTAGTGTAAATCCATATAAACCTATGAATAACCATTTTGGGAATGGGATTAGATAGTTCCTCTATCCCCTAGAATCTTTCAAAACATATCTGCATGGTCTTATAATAATGTAAAATTATTTTTTACCCATGGATATATTATATTCATTTATTTCATGATTTTCATTTCTGGTTTATTTTGTCATTAATAAATAACTCAATTAATATTTTTTATGGATTAAAAACAATTCATTGATTCATATAATCATACCTACAAATATAAATTTTTTATTAAAAGGCCACCTTAAGGGGAAGTGGGAAACCAAGTTCACATGGCAAAGCACTATGTGCTAAAAGAGCTCACATAATTACAAAAAACAAGACTAAGATGGCTTGAGTTATCCACTTTATATAATTCCCAGTGCAAGTTACCGGCCTGAGTTTCTGGATCCTCTCTCATAAGGACTTAGAGGTGGGACACCATCTTGTCCATTGTCAGGATGAACTCTTCCATGGTGATTATACCGCGGTTGAAACCTCGAGAAACAATCCGGTCTTGTTTGTCAATCCACTCATAAATATCATCAGAAATCTCCCCCTTCACCTGTCTTTCATAAATTTTTAAAATATCCTCCTCTGAGGAATTCGGTCTAAGGACTTTTCCAAACATTTCTTCCTTAGAGTGAATGATGAGTTTCAAATAGTCCCTTACCTCTTCCTCTATCACTCCTGTGTCTCGGCTTGAGACACCACTATCCCTGTCAACTAAGCTTTTGTTCGCTTTACGTATATCCTTCTTGGCCGGCCTGGTTTCCATCGGTTTTGGAAAATGAGAGTAGTCTTTGTGTCCCTTGAGCTTTTTCCCCTGGATAACAATGCAATTCCCTGCATCACGTTTACCTTTGTTCCCTTTCTTCCTTCTAGGGCTATGGGGGCCATTGCCATATGCGAGGTCCAAGCTGTCCGAGAGGGGATGATTGTGACCATCATCGCTAGAGTCATCATCCACATGCTCCTCATCCTGCATTGCCAGACTATCAAAGCGATTTCTCAAATTCACCCCCAATTCCTCTTTTGACCTGCTCGGAGCTTCTGAATTTCCTTTCTGGGAAGGTAAGGGAATGTTTGGATCAAATGGATCCAAGACACCCACCCCCTCCTAGCCACATTGACCACAAGCGACACTTGAAGACAATAAAAGCTCCCCCTGAACTGGAAAAGTAGGTGACTCATTCTCCTTTTGAGAGTAGTAGCGGCCCATGAAGATCTCCCGGTAGGTATCCTCCCATCCCTGACCCTTAAGGCCCTCGGGTCCTTGGCCAAAGCTGATTGGCACCAAAACCTCCTCTACTGGTTTGACAGGGGCCTCTTGAGCCTCTAATTCTGTAATCCCCAAGGATGAAGCCACAGACCCCCGCTGGTTCACATCCACCGGCGTGCAGTTCTCCAGATCCACCACCTGCACTGACTCCCCCAGCTGACCCTGAGACCCAGAGCTACCCAGGTCCTTCTTTAGGCATTCTAAGACATCAGCAACCTTCGGCCCTGACTCCTTCGGCAAAGAACCCTTTCTTGAACTAGAAGAGACCTTAGCAAGCGCCTCCTGGGGGCATTCATCCTGAGCCGCAGCAGAACAATACACCTTCCCATAAAGTTTGTGACCTTCCTTCAATGGGGCCAAACCACCCAGTGAAGCGCGGAGACAGGACTCGGTTAAATGCCCCAACTGGCGGCACGTAGCATAGAAGTCAGACCACGTTTCGAATAACACAGGTTGTTTGCACCGAAATTCCTCGCCAACTGTGATCCAGACATAGTCAACATAAGGTTTCGAAACATCAACCTCCACACAGATCCGTGGGGCAATAGGATGGAAGATCGATTTAGTTCTACTATCCGAACACAGATAACGACCCACCAAGTTGCCAAGCATACGAAGAATAGCCGGATTTTGGAAGGGAAGAGGAAGTTCGGGAAAACTGACCCAGATTTTTGTCAAATGAGAATCTTGTTTCATGTAGAAATCATAGGACCAGAGGAAGTGGAAGAAGCGATATCCATTGTAGATTCGAGGAGCTCTGGACCATGCAAGGATTAAATCTTCCTCCGACGCGAACCGTACCATCATGTACCGCCTGTCGAGAAGCCCTGCAACCGCTACGTCCTTTAAGCCCTAGGAGGCGGACACGAACCTGTCAAAGTCATCGACCGAAGGATGATGATGCCTAAAGCAGGCCACCAGGGTTAAATGCAAGAACGTAGAAGCTTTAAAGAATTACGAAGAAGATAGAGTGAGGTTTGGGCATCCACCATACAGATCCGGCACTTTAGGGATAAGATCAATAGAAGGGAAAGGGGGAATGGAATCCGGGTTTGAGAACGGAAAGAAGGAAGGACGGGATCCTGTGTGAGGATGGGATCCCTCCCCCTCTGGCGGGGGAGGGACTAGGGTTGTGGCCATCACCGCTTAAGGTGACGCCACCATGGAGAAGAAGATCCGAGTTTCCTTGATGCCTCGGTATTAGGGATGTGTATTCATATAATCATACAATAGTAATGAATAAGTAATAAATAATCTATGATAAAATATTTAGGTTACAAATATATTCACTTGTAGACATGGTTACACGATGTGTAACTAAAAATACACTCCATATATCGAGGTTCACCACACATAGACATGTCATGGGATATAAGAAACACCCAACAGTAAATAGTACAAAATAATCATTAAATGAACTATTTTTTGACCAAAATAGGTAGGAATATAGATTTTTGTACTAAATGGCATTTATCTAGCATACATATCATGTATTATATGCATTTTCACATTTAATATCAAAAAATTTAAATGGTAAAATAAATTTCAAGTATTAATGAAATACATTTTGGATTGATAGATATGAAAATTAAGGGTTACACAACATGATATTTCTTTACATAGAGTGTACCTCATAATTTTTTTCAGCCAAAATACACACTAAGTCTCTAGGTACATTTTATGGACATATGATAAAGAATATATTCACCCTTTATATCATTAGTAAATTCCATGTATCCATCCTGAGATACATTCCATGTCCCTATAAATATATGTACAATACATATCAGGAAATACCCAAAGTGTTAAAATAATTAGTATATTAAATGTATTCAACACATAATTAATAGAATTAAATTACATGAAAAATAGATAATTTAATAATCAAATACCAATAACATATCTATCCGCTGGTGTGATTTATATGTATCATTTATTTTAGAGATAATAAATTCTAAAAAATAGGATAATTATTTGAAAATATTGGTTTTTTTTGTTTTCTTGTCACATTTCCAAATATGATATGAATATATAAGACTATATGGATAAATAATTATAAAAATGTAAAAATTAATTATTTAATTAATTTAATTTATATATCCATGTGGATCATTAAAATAAAGAATGAATTGATGTAAATTATAGACAATTAAAATATTCATATTAATTGTATGTGTGGAATATCATGATATTATACTGACCTTTGTATGTGATTGGTTTATTTTAATTTATTATTATCAAATAAAAATGATAGTCTCAATGTCAAAAACTATTCTATAAATACACCCTATGTATCCAAGGATTAATTAATGTAAAATACCTTAACCATTCTATTTTTTACCTCATCGAGGATTAGGTAAAAGAATGTGAGAGGATGGCGGTCGCAGGTGAGTGGATGTTGTCCAATTATGGATATTTTGTGAAACCATCCAAGGATATGGATTGTTCGGAATATATTTTATACTAACAATTTATGAAAGTTTTAATGATCCATTTATGGATTAAATCAATAACATGGTCATGGATAATTTAGTTTAAAGAATTTAAAATAGAAAATTTTCACATAAGGAATTAATGTAATCCATGTTTCTAAATAAGTATAGTTGGAGTGTTCATGGTATCATAGTAGTATATGTCAACGATATATTACTTGTTGTGTAAGATAATATAATCTTACAATCAGTCATGTAATCATTAAAAAAAATTATTATTTATAAAGGACGTATTTTAAAATTCATATATTCATGTGATCAATATCATTAGGGATAGATCCAAGAGATTTTTTTCCTTTTCATGGTACATACATTGACTATAAACTAAAGGTATTCTATATGAAACAATCATAGAGAGGATTATTTTAAATGTATTGTGAAATATACCATTCCAAGAAAATAATTTTTCAAACATAACATGAGAGTGATATGATTTTGGGAAAAAATACCTTAGGGTAACTTTCTAGTGTTTTTTGGTTAACTGTGTTTGTTGACACGGAAAATTAACAAGGTTAGTTATGGAGTTATAGAGTTATTGTTGACATGGTATTTTGATAATGATTCATGAAAGTTGTATAGAATCTCTATAATTTGTAAAAAAATCATGTACAAGTTGGTGTGGTTTTCTAATGTTTTCAAAAAAAATTGGTCCA
The DNA here is from genome assembly GCA_963277665.1 of Viscum album. Lineage (NCBI taxonomy): Eukaryota > Viridiplantae > Streptophyta > Magnoliopsida > Santalales > Viscaceae > Viscum > Viscum album. The sequence continues at coordinate 1,559,381,940 of OY728160.1, forward strand.
AAAAAATTGAGGAAGGGAAATTTTGTTTTTTGGAAATAGAAGGATTTTCATATAAATTCAAATGTTTCATGAAGTGGTAAATTTGTTTTAAAAAGATTCATGTGAGCTAATATTTGGGTATATTACATTGAAATAATATAAATTCTAGTGTTTCACACAATTTTTGGTACATCCCAAATGACATAGTTGCACGGTATAGGAATAGTTTAGTGTGCCCATGAAATAGAGTTTTTGTTTTGTGAATGTGGTGAGTTAAATGCTAAAGGAAATGTCAAATTTATGGAGTTAGGTTCACAAGGAAAGTTGAACTCAAAGTCTATGGTTCATAATTTAGTATTGAAAAGTGTCATCAACATCTATAAATTGGTAGCTACCTCCCTCATATGAGTAGATCAATCATTAACTAATATTAGTTCTCTAAATTGTTAGTGTTTTTCATAAAGAAACAACAGAAGCATTAGTTATGAATAGAAAAGGACATGTTTCTATAAGGTCATGTGAGTTCCATGACATTCCAAAATATTCGGGAATGTTTTTTTATTCATTACAAACTGAATAGTTACATGAAAGTTAATTCTTCACAAAAAAAATAATGTTTTTTGAATGTTGGTATAGTTTTTTGAAAGTAATTCAAAGTTTATGCAAAAGAAAAATTTGTGTGAAAATATAAGGATTTTCCAAGTAATTCTATGTTAAATTGGTATTCATATATTTGATGAAAGTCAAACTTAATGATCCACAAAATGAGATTAGAAACATGTTTACTAAAGTGATAAAAATAAGAATATTATGAATGATAATTGAGGAACATTATTTGAGAAATAATTGAGATTTCATATTATGATTGGTTGTAAACTGGGGGGGATAATGATTCTACATTGAACGTCTTATTAGTTGTGATCTTCAGTGTACTTGTTAAATAATCACAATTTATTTGTATTATCCTCGGACATATCCCAGTATGGGTAAACCAATTAAAATTGATATGGATCAATAAACATTAATTTTTGTTCATATATTTCTATGGAAATTGATAAAATATTATTTTGTTTAACTATGCAACCATATTTGAATGGGAAGGTGTTTTAATCTATCATACATTGATTCACCCACCCACCCCACCCCACTCAAGGTATTTATCCATGTTTTTATAACAATTGGTATCATAGGGAATGGTTAAGATCATAAGTTCACTCACAATATAATCAATAGAGGTTTTTAATATCAATGGGATTCCAAAATTCATTTGAAAAAATTTTGAATAGTGGAAGAATTAGATGAAACACAACTTTACATCATTAGTAATGGATATATTTATTACTATGATGTGTGTTATTTCATTAATTTTGGATATTTGAGCTTTATTAGATGGAGACTGAAGGGAATTGGATACTAATTATAAAGGAATCAATGCATTAGTGGGAGAATGTTCCAATGAAATCTACTCAAATGTGATGTCATGTATGTTATCACATACCTTGTGGGGAAATTTGAAAATATCAATAAGAATGATCCAAATGTTACAGAAGATAAATTACTCATTCTATATTAAAATTGTGATTATTTTAGAATTCAACCCAATTAGTCTTTATATGTATTTTTTTCTGAGAGAATGTTATTTTGGAAGACATACATGTTCTAATAGGAACTATTGAATTTATAATGATTGATAAACAAATCATGAGATTACATCCTTCTTAGTTCAATCTGAATGTATTTGTAATAGATTATAATTATCCAATGGAGCTGACTCTAGATAGATTTCATAGTATTCTTGTCACATACAAGATGATAAAGGAAGATATTTAGTATGTGGAAATAGGGATGTCAAAATAAGTGGAGTTCAAATCCAGGAGGAAGCTCACAATTAAAGATAGACAAGAAGAGGAACAGGTGAATGAGTTATTATAATTTATTTCATCAAATAAATAAATCCAAAAAGGAAATTTCAAAGGGAAACTACCCCTTGTGTTCTTTCAATGTGGAAATATTTTACATCTTGTTGAAATGTTCCTCAAGAAGTTCCAATATGATGATGAGTTTGCATTCGGAATTACCATGAAGAGTAAATCAGTCTATGTGGAAGATAATAAAACCTTTAAGAAAAAATTATTCAAAATGAAGAGTCTTCTTTTATAGGAAAATAATATTTTAGAATAATATGAGGTTGAAGAGATAGATAATTTCTTGGATCTTAAAGAAAATTATATGGTAGTAGTTGTTGATAGCTACCAGAAAAGGGAAGAAAGTAACAATGATGATGAATAACTAGAAGTAATATTTTATATTTAGGATGAATTGAAAGCCTATTTTGATAAAAAAAATATGTTTGGAGAGACAAAATGAAGAAATAAAATAGTGTGGTTAATGATTCCAAACATTATATACAACATATATAGGAAAAGATGTTTTCACTGGATGAATAAATTTTAAAAAAAATTATTTAATGCTAGAGAACATAGAAAAGGTCATTGGGTACATAGTCTATGTAGAAGAATAAAAAATATTGATTTATATTTTTATAATCATGGATAAATATGCAATCAAATGTATCAAAGAATATGAAGAGGTATTTGTCGACCTTCAATGAAAATTATAAGAATAGGAGAGACTCTTGATTCTTGGTGTAATATCAGGGAAAATGATCATTTGGGAAATAGAAAATTTGATTGTATAACATTTATGTCCAGAAAATAAAATTCAAAAATAATATCCAAATGAACATAGTGGTAAGGTAATTAATATCAAATAAAAAATTAATAATGATTTATGTAATACTTAAATATATGGATGTGATGTTAATGATTTATTTGAGTATAAATCAGAATAATAAGATTCAATGATCCTAGTATAATACCATTGGTGTACCAATGATATGTAGGAATACCTATCATATTCTTTGTTATTTATATGGAATGATGAGACACTACCAAACTATATGTTCCATAGACAAAAGTTATCCAAGGTAACAAGATAAAAAAAGGTATACACAGATAGTTCGATATCCCAATAATGATTTTTCAGTCATTGTTTCTAGTTTTGAGTATTTAGACACATGGAATTATATTTCTCATCAATAATTCATCAAAATGTGTTGAAAAAGAACTAATTTTGTTATAAGACGAATCTCAAAGAATCATCATGTGATATAAAAACACAAAATCGATTTGAATCTCTACATGATAAAGTTGGACCATCATACTCTATATAAGACCTAGAATATCAATCTACAACAATGCTTGAATTCAATGACATGAGTCAAAAAGAAAAGATCCATGCAGTTTCTGACTGAAGATATTTCCCATAAAGAATCATATTGTGCTAGTGTGTGGATCATTAACAATGGATGCACATCCCATATAATGGGAAATAATAATATTTTCATAGGAATCACATATGGAAAGGAAAGTGTTGAAAAATTTAAAAATATTGATGGCCTAAGGATTATTCGCTCTAGAAATTCAAAATTTGGGGGCAAAGACATGATATGTACTAAAATCTTGGTTATTTAAGGTCTTAGTCACAATATGTAAAGTGTTACTCAATTATGTGACTCAGGTCATGCAATAAGAATTTCCATGTTGTTGTGTATATTCATGGAAATATATTATATATCTGTTTTATAGGGAAATATCATGAAGGGGAATATAAAGTTTGGGATTGGAGAAAAATATATGTGACTTGTATCGATAGAGTAATAAAACAAGTTATGGAATACCCATCTTAGCCCTCTATTCTAGAAATCCCTAAATGATCCATTCAAATGTGATGTATCTCAAATTCTCCCCATGATACCACATGATCATATTCACAGGTGTGATTCTTATCAAAAAGGGAAGGTTATCATAAATATGTACAATGTAAAAGAATAAAATTCAACCAGAGTGCTTGAACTAGTGTGTGAATATGTGTGTTGACCAATCTCACTTAGATACATTGAAGGGAAGAGTTATTATATTCTTTTCATTTATGATTTCATTAGTAAGGAATGGATATTTTTCATTTCCCACATGTATGACATGATTAGATTCATAAAACAATGTTGTTGGGATACTAAATCGATTATTAGAGAAATTATTCATTATAAGGAATCCCATTTCAGTAGTGGATAAATCCACATTAAAATGGAGTGAATGGGAATGGAAATTGGATCACAAAAAACATGGATAATATTGTGATTATTTAAAAGGACCTACTAGAGAAATCCTATAATGAATTAGGATTGACATCAATATACATATCAAATGTGGATTTTTTTTCTCAGAAAGAAAAAATACATCGTACAAGCTATGTTACAGAAAGAATCCAATATTTAAATACATAAAAATCATTGTAAGTAGGTGTTTGATTGTCAATATGGTGAAACAAAGGAAGTTTCAGTCCCATAGTGATGGGGTATATTAATTGTATACTCTAAAAAAATAAAGGCATATAAATTCTTCAACAAGAGGTTGGGAAACGTGGTTGAATGAAATGATGTCACTATAGTAGAGAATGAATAGAATTTTCAGCAACATTTTGAATAGTTATTAGATGATAATGAAGGGGTGGTAAGATAAATAGGGTGATTAGATGTGTAAAATTCAAATTCAGAAGAATACACTGATGATTAGTATAAGGAAGTCAAATTTTATCTTCATGGAAGTCTAAGTATCATGCAGAAATTGACTAGAAAGACAAAATTTGTGATCAGGAATCACCAGTTCAAATAGATATAATGAATCTTTTATAGTATTCATCCTTCCTATCTTATTTAGAGACTAAATTTTTTGAAGAAGAAACTGGATATGATAACTGGTTTTAGGATATGAACAATGAGAATGACCAAATAGTGGTGAATCAAACATCGGATATTGTTTCAAGGTTTGAAGATACTAATGTCACCAAGAAAAAATGGGTCTTCTAGAATAATCCAAATAAAGATGGATTTTTAATTAAAAAAATCATGATTAGTGTGCAAGGGATACTCTCATATCAAGTGAATTGATGTTGATGAGACATTTTCCCCTTTTGTAAGTCTTGATTCAATTTTCCTATTCTTATCAATAGTATTTCAATGAATGTTTATATTTTTCTAGATGGATATTAAGTAATTATTTATGATTGGTGATATAGAATAAGTATGTATTGGGTATCTAGATGGTTTTCTCTTTCATGAAGATGAGAACAATGTTTTTTTAATTGAGGAAGGCACTATATGGGTTGGACCAAGCACCGAGAATGTTGTATTCAAGACCTGATCAATTTTTAAACAAGATCTATTTTTAGTGTGGTAGAGATTATTTCAATCTCTATTTCAACAATCAAAGTAATCAAAGGATTATGGTTCAAGTGAATTTTTATGATATAATATTTGGAAGATCTGATGAAGCAAAGTGAAAATTGTTTACATAATTCATGAAAAGGGAGTATGAAATGACAACGTTTGGTGAACTAACCATTTTCCTCTATTTACATGTGACACAAGGAAGGAATTAAAGATTCATTTTTCAATCCAAATATTCCAAGGAGGTTCTAAGTCGTCTCATAATTGGTAATTTTAAAGAGATGGTGACTTTGTTGGATACCTAGAAAAAACTATCATGAGATGATGATGGAAAATTGGTTATTATCATATAATATAAATAGATCACTAGAAGTATATTGTACTTAACCACAACATGACCTAATATTGTTTCTTCCACATTAAAACAAGAAATATAATAAATAAAACCCAATGAAAACAACCTAATTTCAATAATAATACTTTGGTATATCAAGGGTATAATGTATTTCATTTTTAAGTACATTGAAAAATATCATCAAGATTTAATAGGATATACAGATGCATATTGGGTTGGTTTAGATGATGATAGAAAACCCACTTCATGTGGTGAATTATATATTTTCATATTATGTATTTCAAAGATAATAAATTACAAAAATCATTTCATTGAGCATCATAGATTATTAATATGTTCCTTCTACTTAAACTTGCATGCAGTTATTATCGATTAAGCAGTACCTTGATGATATTGGAGTTGAAGTGAAGTATTCTATCAGAATTCATTATGTAATTAATGTTCTATAAATATTTTCAAAAATTCATTCCATCACTCATGGGATAATTATTTTGAAATAAAATATCATTTTATCATAGAGATAGTGGGGAATGGGCTTTTGATATTGAGGTATGTTCATATAGAAATAAAATTTTCAAATATTATTATGAAGGCCTTACCCAAGACCAAGTTTGAACGTCATCTACTAGATCGTGTAGTTAAGTTGACTCCCCACAATTGAAAAAGTGTGGATTTGTGTCCCTCTCTCCCCTAGGTATAGTGTTTTTCCCTTATCTTCTATATGTGTTCTTTAAAAAATTTAATCCATAATTGAGTTTCCTTTTGGTTCATTTAAAAAGGTAGAGAAATAGTCTTGATCATTATATCTTGAGAAGATGATAGGGGGAGTTGATAATTAGTAAGAGTTTTAAATATAATGATTCTGAAGAAAATATTTTAATGAATATAAATCATGAGATATGTCCCTGATTCTATTATTATAAAATATCAGGATGAAGAATAGTGCATTCTGGTGTTCCATATAATGGGTTACAATTGGTATTGAGAAATGGAAATAATGTAGTATCAAGAATAAAGTGAATCATTGATGAAATTGCTTCCTACTCTTATTTCCCATGCTAAGCATGACACTTATTAGATTATTATATGTGTTAATTACATGATTGATCAATATTTGGATTTTCAAAATTGGAATAATATGTAATAGAACAACATGTTTTCAACACATTGGAATTAAAATCATTAAAGTGGTATCAAAAGGTGAATAGTAATCAATAATCCCAAAGGGGAGATTATTGGTTAAAAATTCCTCTGGGTAAATTTCTAGTGTTTTGGGATGATTCTTTTTTATTTCAAAGAAGGTTAACAAGGTTAATTATAGAAATATAGAAGGATTTTTTATGATGTATGTTGAACAGTATTCAAGAAAGAGGTATAGAGTCTCTTTAAGTGGTATATAATGTTTCATGTACAATTGGAATCGTTTCCCAATGTTTTCCAAATATTTGTGTCTAAAAATTTGGATGAAGTAAAAAAGGTGTTTTAGGAAGAGGAAGGATTTTCATGTAAATATATGTTTTTAATTAAAGGGTGAGTTTGTTTCACAATGATTTATATAAGTGATGATTCGGGTCCATATCATCAAAATATGACAAACCCTAATGTTTAGTTCACTTTTTGAAACTTCCCAAAAGTCAGAGTTGCAAGACATACGATTTTTTGTGTGCACCTAGTAAATAGAGATATAGTTTCATGATGGTGGTGAGCTGTGTGCTAATGGAAGATCCAATTTTGGGATTATATCATACAAGGGATGTTACACACACATTATATGGTTCATGTGGTAGTTTTGAATAATGATAGATTTATCTATAAATTTGTGGTGATCTCCCTCATTTGAGGAGATCATCCGTTAGAGAATATTAGGGCTTCGAATCATGTAGGATTTGCATGAAGTTATTTATTTCACAAAGAAACAACTCAAAAATTAGTTACAAATATAAATGGACTTGTATCTATAAGGAAAAATGAGTTCTGTGACATTACAAAAGTTTCAAGAATTTTGGGAGTTTCACAATGAACAAAATAGTTATATTAATGTTAGTTCTTCTTAGATAAATATAAATGTTGCATGAATTTTGTTAAAGTTCCTTTAAAGTCATTCATAGGTTACATATAATAAAAATTCCTATAAACCTATAAGGATTGACCTAGTAATTATTTTTTTATTTGGTATTCATTATGTAGAATAAATTATAACATAATGAGATTCCAAAATAGGAGAATAAAATATTGATTCAAATGATCAAGATAATATTCTTATGAAGGTGTAGTGAACACACTTTAGTTCAAGTATAATTGAGCTTTCAAATTTTGATTGGTTTTAAAATGGTAGGGATAGTGGTTATCCTCCAAAATTTGTAGTTTTTTGTGTATTAGTTGATTTGGTACATAGGAACATTTCATTTATATGATAATTGTATGTAGCCCATTTTGGTTGAACAAAGTAACATTTTTTTGTCCCATGCATGTAAACATTTTAGTTCATAGACTTCAATGATAAAGGGAGAGAAGATTTCTTTGTTCAGTGATGAAAAATGTTCCAAATGTACAATTGTTTTAATATTCCATACCTTGATTCACCCCTGTGGTATTTTACCTATTTGGGATGATAATTATAATCTATGGGAAATGTTAAAATCGGGGGTTCTCTATCAGTATATACAGTGGAGGATGTTAATAAAATATTGATTCTAGTCATCAATGAAAAAAATTGTCATGGAATAATTAGATGTCGCACAACTTATAATCATTAGGAATGGAAGTCTTTATAACTATGATTCATAGTATTTCTACATATTTTTATAGTGGATATTTATCAAAATAATAATGAAGGGAATTGGATATTGATTCCATGGAATGAATGCATTATATGGGACCATTTTCCAATGAAATCTACACAAAGGTTGTTTCATGAAAGTAAATACATTCCATTTGGGAACAGTTACTAAATATCTATGAGGGTGATTATAAATATAGAGACGTTCAATTATAGGTTATATGTAAAAATATAAGTATTTTAGAATGCTCCCCAATGATTCTATAGATGCATTTTGTTTACTGGGTGAATTTTTTTATGGAAGACTTGCATGGTATCTAAGAAACTCTTGATGTTAAAAATATCATTAAGAACTTCCTATGAATACTTCCTCCTAAGTTAAATCCAAAATAATCTGTACTAGAAGATAAAAATCCAAAGGAGATAACTTTGTATATCTTACATATTACTCTTTAGAATACAATATGAGAAATTAATATATCGAGTCTGTCGAAAAATTAATGTCCAAAGAAGAAGAATTAAAGGCCATGAAGAATATCACCAATGAATATGGTTAGGAAGAGGAAGATATAGATAATGAAATTTCATTCCACTCCTCAAATATAAAAAGAGGAATAGAAAATTTCAATGGGAAAATCCCACTAGTATGATTTCAATGTGGAAAGGATTTTTATTTGGTATCAAGATTCCAAAAAAAGTTTCATGATGATTATAAGAATTATGTTGAAAATTAAATGAAGAAGTATTCAGCCTATGTTAAAGATAATAAATATTTTTAACAGAAATTTCTTCGGAAATAAGAAACTTATTTCACTGGAAAATGATATACTAAAAGAATCTAAGACTGAAAAGATGGAGAATTGGAAATATGATGCATAAAATTATATTGTAGTAGTTTTTGTTATCTTATATAAAAGGTAAGAAATATAAAATTATGAAGAATAATTCAAAGGAATAGTTTATATCTTGGATTAATTAGAGGCTTATCTCAAAGAGATAAATTTTTAGAGATTCAAAAAGAAGAAATAAAACATAGTGTATTATGATTCCAGACATTATATATAGTGGTAGGAAAAAAAGGAATTCTGAGGTAGAAGAATAAATTTTATATATTAAGTCTTATATTCTAAAGAACACAGAAAAGGTCATCAAGTACAAGTTCAATGTTAAAGAATAGAAAAGAGTGATCGATGGTTTTACTATAATAGAAAAAGATCAAATCAAACCCATCGATGAACATAAATAGAATACTGTCGACCGTAAAATAGAATTTAATGATCTGGAGAGACTCATGACTTCTATTATAATATAAATAAGGATCATCACTTAGAAGATATAAAATATGAAATTATATCATAGAGGTCTAGCAGAGGAAATGAAAAATTCATATCCAAATGAAAAGGGTCGTATGGGGCTTGATCACAAAATGATTTTCATGGTGACTAATGTTATATAGAACGATCCAACTATGAGGCTAAGTATTTATTTGAATATGTATCATAATTATAAGATTGAGATATCCTAGTGGACTACTAGTGGTTCACCAATGATGTATCGAAATAAACTTCATTTTAGGTGTTATTGTTGTGGTAATATTGGATATTACCAAAATGCATATTCCATTAACAAAAGATACCGAAGAGAAAAAGGGAAAAAAATTAAACCATATAGATTTAAATATTCTAAGAATTATTATGATGGAAATTATTTTTATTATGTAGGATTAGGACACATGTCTAGATATTTCCCATCAAAAATATATGAATGTGTTAAAGTAGACCTAATGTGGTCATAAGCATAAGCTCAAAGAATCATCAACCATGTTGAAAACATAAAATCGATTTTATTCTCTGAAATATGATATTTTTTATCATAATATATGGAATATTAATAATATAAATCCGTTATGAGAATAAATTCAATGAAGTGGATCAAAAAGAAAAGTTATTTATTGGAAGTGGTTGTAGAGATTTACCATAAAGGATCAGATCATGAGGGTGTATGGATCTATAAAATTGGATACACATCCATATGATGGGAAATAAGGATCATATTATATAAATCACACATTACATGGAAGGTTTTGTAACAGTTGTAAATGATGAAGGATGAAATAGTATTCTCTTAGGAAAATCAAAATATTGGGGAAAAGTTATCATATGTGCTGATGTCTTGGTTTTTTTGTCTTAATAACACCACTATATGTGTTATTCAATTGTGTGAATCAGGTCATGATGTATGATTTACCAAGATTTTGTGTAGAGTCAAGAGAAAATATGGCATAATTGTTTTATAGGGATTGAAAATTGAGGGGAATACCTACCTAGAAAATCTTGTGTACTATTGTTAAACTTGATCCAAGGTGTGAATCAAGAATTTATATATATATATATATATATATATATATATATATATATTTCTTAGTGGTAGGTGATCACTAATTGGAGTGTATTAGGACTCTACTTGGGACTGAACCACTTGTTTTATCCATTGTGTCTTTCAATTTTTTCTTTCTCTGTTTTAACTCATATTTCAAAAAACTAAATTTTACATTGATGGTTATTATTGGATAGTATTTATAAGTATTTTTCCTTATTATAGTAGCTTTAAAATTTGTATCAACATCTCATATTGTTGTAACTAAGAATTAATCAATATTATGAAAAACAATTTGAAAAGTAAATCTATTATAATATTAATCACTTGATTAACTGGCCTGTTTTATTTTTAATTGGGGAAATATATTAAATATAATTTTTAAAATAAATTTTTATTGGAACTCAATTCACCCCCCCCCTATTGAGTGTTATACTCTGACCAAAGTTTAGTATCAAAGGAGTTTTTAAAATCCCTATTTTCAAAATTTTAAATTATTAATCTGTTTAAAATATTTTTTGACTATGCTTTTAGTTGTGTTTTAAAGATCTTAAAATTTCTGTTAGTTCTAAATTTTTATTTCTCTAAAAATTATAAATTGTATTCTTAAGTATTTATAATATATTGGATGGTTATTCTACCAACAATCCTCCATTATTTAATGGAAAAAGTTATGCAAAATGGAAAATTAAAATGAAAATTCACTTAGAATGTATGGATTTTGAGATTTGGTCTTCCATTATAGTTGAATATAAGATTCCTTCTACTGATAAACACACTTAGGATGACCCAACTAAGGCTTATTATAATAAAAATTTCAAATAAATTAATTCCTTATACTGTTATTTAGAAGATTAAGAGTTTAATATAATTTATGCATGCAAAACAACCCATGAAATTTGGGATACTTTATCTGTTTCACATGAAGGAACCTCTAGTTTTAATGAAATGAGACGTAACGTATATAACATTAATATGATAACTTTAAAATGAAGAATTATGATCCTATTTCTGACATGTATCTCAAGTTTAATGAAATTTTGAATACATTGATTTCTTTGGGAAGAGATGTTGCATCCAAGGAGAAAATTATGAGAATAATCATATAATTACCGGATAGATGGAGAGGGACCTCTATCTCAATTAGAGAATCTTGTGATATTAGAAATCTACAAATCAAGGAGATAATAGGTATATTGTTGATGTATGAGGAAGAATTAAAAGTCAAAAAAGAAGAGGAGGATGGATCCAAAAGTAAATCTATGGCATTCAAGACTGCAACCCCTAAACACAAGGAAAATGAAAGGATCCAGTCTCATTATGATAGTACAAGCAATGGAGATTCACCATAAAAAAGTTATGATGAAATGGAACAATTATCTAGAAGGTTTAAGAAGTTTTATAGAAGAAATAAATTTTTCAGAAATCCCAACTTCAATGGAAGATATGATCACAAGGTAAAATGGAAGAAAGATTAGAAAAGAAGTGACAAATATGATGAAATAGTATGTTATTAATGTAAGAGAAAAGGACATGTGAAAGCAGACTATCCCAAGTTAAAATATAAGAAGATATATTAGTACAAATCTACCAATTTTAAAAATATGAATACAACTTAGAGTGATTCTGAAGAAATATCAAGTGGATCAGAGTCTTCAGATGATGAAAAGTCTAACAAAGCCAATATACATTTTGTAACAAACACATCCAAGGTAACCCATGAGTCTCCTATACAAAATTCCTATTATTATAGAGATTAGAGTGACTTTGGAAATATTATTGGTGAAGAATTATTTGAATAATGTAACATGATTGAAGACACTTTTAATGAACTAAAAGATAAATATAAATCTTTAAAGAAACAAAATTCCTTGACTACAACTTTTAAATCTAAACTTTATATAGAGAAACAAAAAAAACTTCAATTAATTAAAGACAACAATGAACTTAAGCTATATAATTCATAACTGAAAATGGACCTAGAAAATTTTACCAATGGAAAAAAAATACTCTTACATAGATTCTTGGAAAAAAATCACCCCTAGATACACTACTGGTAAAGGATATCAACCTGGGAAAAGAAATATAACCATAAACAAGTTTTTAACTAAATCTAGAAAATATATTTTTCTACCTATAAGTAAAAATTCTTCTTCTAGTTCCAGTTCTGGAAAAAAAATTTACTACATCTATTTTTTCTTGACCAAATAGAGTTTATTTTTAGAATATGTTACATAATTCTTATAGGAAACCCTTGAAGAAAATTTGGGTTTATAAAGCACTAATTAAAAATGTTATTGGACCCAAAAAATATGGGAACCAAAATCTATTTTTGTTTGATTATTTTGTATGAAAGTTTTTTGAAGAGACCCTGTAAAATCATATGGTACTTGGATAGTAGATGTTCAAGACACATGACAGGATATTACTCATGATTAAAGGATTTAATAACTATTGATGGTGGGCATTTCACTTTTGGTGACAATACTAAAGGAAAAATAATTAGCTTCATCCGGATTGGTAACTCTAACTCAGTTTTAATTTCTAAAGTACTTTTTTTATGGATTAAAATATAATATTCTTAGTATTTCACAATTATGTGATGATGGATTTCATGTTAAATTTGAAAATTATGCTTTTAATGTTTTTAACTTTAAAAATGAACTAATATTTTCTACTTTTATAAATGAAAACATTTATGTTTTTAACTTAGATTCTTTAATTTCTAAAAATGTTTCATTCTTAAGTTTATTTTACAAAGATTCTTGGATTTTGCATAGAAGATTAGGTCACTGCAATATTAACAGCCATTGAAATCTTACTAGAAAAGGTTTAGTCAAGGACCTACCCAAACTTGAGTTCCTAAATATCAAAGTATGTAATTCCTGTCAAAAGGATAAATAGCATAAAATATCTTTCAAACTAAAGAAATAAGTTTCAACTTCTCAACCTCTTCAGTTTGTCCATAATGATTTGTTTGGACCATCTAAGGTTTCTAGTTTAAATGGGAAGAACTATGTTTATGTTCTTGTATATGACTACTATAGGTATACATGGACCTTCTTCTAGGCTCAAAAAAGTGAATCTTGCTCTCATTTTACCAAATATGATTGGGCTGTAGAAAATCTTAGTGGAATTAGGCTAAAATCTCTAAGAAGTGACCATGGTCATGAGTTTCAAAACCAAGAGTTTGAATCCTTTTTCTCAAAAAATGGCTATAGTTATAACTTCTTTTCCCCTAGGACACCTCAACAAAAAGGAGTTTTATAAAGAAGAAATAGAACTTTACAATAAATTTCTAGAACCATGCTTAGTCAGTATGATTTACCTATTTACTTGTGGGCTAAAGATGTGAATAAAACAGGATAAATTATCAATAGAGTCTTGATTAAACCAATTCTTAAAATAAATCCTTATGAGTTGTGAAAAAATCGGAAACCCAAGGTTAATTACTTCTATGTTTTTGGTTGTAAAGTATATATTCTTAAAACTAAGGATAATATAGACAAATTTTCCTCCAAAAGTTATAAAGGAATTTTTTTATGTTATCAAATCTCTAGTAAAGCCTATAGAGTCTTAAATAGAATAAAAAAATGTGTGTAAGAATATGTACATGTCAAATTTGATGAAATAGATCCACATGAACCTAAGACCTCACTAGAAAATCTTGAGGATGATATGTCAAATCTGGACAGTAATGCTAAATCCTCTGACCATCTTATGAATGAATCTATAAAAACTTCCAGTTCTTGAAATCCTCTAGATTCAAGACATAATGAACCCGAACCTATTGAAGAACCTAAAATTACTGGTCCTTTTTCAAGAGCTTTTATAACCCTTAAGAACCATCCTTTAGATGTTGTTATTAGAGATTTAGATAAAGGAACACAAACTGGATCTTCTTCAAGAAATCAGGTTGAACATCAAGCTTTCTTATCATATCTTGAACCTAAAAACATCTATAATTATATCAATGATGAATTTTGGGTGATGGAGATGCAAGAGGATCTAAATTAGTTTGAAAGGAATAATGTATGGAAACTTGTGGATAGACCCAAAGAAACCTTGACTATAATCACTAAATGGGTGTTCAAGAACAAAGTAGATGAGGTCGGTAACATATTTAGAAACAAATATAGATTATTAGCACAAGGTTATAGTCAAGAATGAGGAATTTACTATGAAGAAACCTTTTCACCAGTATCTAGAATTGAAGCCATTAAAATGATTCTTGCATATGTAGCACATCTCAATTTTAAACTTTATCAAATGGATGTCAAGAGTGAATTCTTAAATGGTTATATAATTGCGGATTTTTTTGTTGAAAAACCCCTTGGTTTTAAGAACCCTCACTTTCCAAATCATTTATTTAAATTAAAAAAATATTTATATGGTTTAAAGCAATATCCAAGAGATTGGTATGATATATTTAGTAGTTTTATTATTTCTAAAGGTTTTTCAAAAGTTATAGTTGATCATACTATTTTTATAAAACTTATTTTTAAAGATGTCTAAGTTGTTCAAATATATGTTGATGATATTATTTTTGGATATTCAAAAAATTATTTATGTATTAATTTTTATAAGATTATGCAAAATTAATTTTAAATGAGTTTAATAGGTGAACTGAAATTATTTCTTGGATTTCAAATCTTTCAAAATAAGGGAGGTATTACTTTAAATCAAAGTATATATACTAAATATATTATAAAATGTTTTGGTTTGGATAGAAATAAAAGTAGAGATACTCCAATGAGCACTACATGTAAGTTGGATCTTGATGAAAATAGTAAATATGTTGATCAAACCACTTTTAGAGGAATTTTTGTAAGTTTACTCTACTTAACTTATATTCGTCCTAATAATATGTTTAGTGTTTTCATGTGTACACATTTTCTAGAAAATACTAAAGAGTCTCATTTAAATGTTGTTAAAAGGATTTTCAAATACCTCAAACATGCAACCAATTTTGGATTGTTTCATCCTAGAGGACAATCATTTGACTTGGTTATCTATTTCGATGTTGATTTTTGTGGTTGTAAGTTAGATAGAAAAAACACCTCTAAAACATGCCACCTTTTAGGCAAGTCTCTAGTATCATGGTGTAGTAAGAAAAAAAATTGTTTCATTATCTAGTACTGAAGATGAATACATAGTTATTGATAGTTATTGTGAAAAACTTTTGTGGATGAAACATGAATTACTAAACTATAGATATAAATTCATACATGCACCTAAAAAGTGTGACAATAAAAGTTCTATTAACATTCTAAAGAATCCTTCTTCACATTCCTGGACTAAGAGTATTGATTTAAGACATCACTTTTTCAGAGATCATTATTAAAAGGGTGATATAAATTTAGAATTCCTTGGCACTGAACATTAGCTTTCTAATATATTCACTAATCCATTAAATTCTAAAAGAATAAATTACATCATACATGAGTTAGGAATGATAAGCCTCAAGTGAACATTTTACTATTTCACAGTTTACAGTTTCATGATTCACAGTTTCACAAGTTACTTTCTTGAAGTTACTATCTTGCACTTACAATCTAACATTTACTATATCTCAGTTACTGTCTCATACTTTTTGTCCCAATGATACATTCTCACCATTTTAGAGTCGCATCGTAATGCTGACACTGTGAGGACATGTTCCGTTCTCACCATAATAACTCAGATTTCTATTTTTATAATTTCCATTCCTGCATCGTTGTATCAAGTATTTTATTGAATTCATGTTTCATATTTGTGTTTACGACATTTGAAATCCCCAAATGATAAAAACCTGATATTTTTGACTTATTTCATCAATTGAGCTCTCTTATATTAAAACTGAAACCCTTATCTCTCAAATCGTTATCCCTCTTTCAACCTTTCAGCTTTATCAAACCCAAGTTGGATGCCTAGAATGAATCTTCCTTCTTTATTGACTCTTGATAAGTGTAGGTCTCAGAAGAAATATAAAAAGTGTTTGAAAGTAATGCCAGATGGGCAGCTAAATTCAGGCCTTATTGATCGAACAGTAGTGCCAGAGAAAGAAGTCTGTCTGAAGTGGATGCTAACAATTAAGTCACTTGTTTTGAAAGTGTTAGATGAATAGGGATGGTTGAGCTGGTTCAAAAAAGAGAAAATAACCATTTATCTAAAGTTAGTTTCTTATTTTTATTAGTATGATCTGTTTTTATTCAATACTATGATGACTTCGTAGTAAGAGGTTGGGTTAATGGTTAATGGTGTACCTTTTCTTCGAGGTTGTGGGATGGATTCCTAGGAATACCTCATGATGGAATTTTTTAGGATTACCAAATAGTTCCTACTCCTCCTAGTGATGTGTTTAACTTAGAAGATTCTTAGGAAGTTTGATAGGAAATAAGAAGAAGAGAAGGGAAATTGTTGTTGAGTTGGATGGTGAGATAAGGATGATGTTCAAGTTTATTCAGCATCTTATTTTTCCAAGAAAAGGATATTTTTCTACCCTTAAGTATCAAGATGTATTCTTGATACATCTTATGAATAATGGGCACAAGATCAATCTGTGTAAGTATATTATACTTCACATGTGAAAAATTATCAAAACAAATTTTAAATCAACTTATTTGTTTTATTCAAGGTTAATTTTGAAATGTTGTTTACCAAGGCAGTATTTGGTCCAAATGAAGAATTAATTGAAGATTATGAGTTTTTTATCTCAAAGGATGCAATCAAGAGTATGAAAATTAGCTTGAATACTTGGAAAAATTATTTTTTGGAAGACAGTGAAAGGATTTATGAACAGTTTAACCTAGTTGAAAACCCTTCAAGACCTAAGAATATATCTGACCCTGGTCTAAAACCTAAGAAAGTTGTTGAATATTCATATAAAGAGGCATAATATGCAACAGTTTCACCTAAATATGAAACTATAATAAGAAAATAAGATAGTGGACTACCTATTTCACAAGAAGTAGTTGAAAAATATGTACTTTTTACTAAAGGAATTATTATCATTGAAGAAGAGCCTACTGTAGAATAAGAGAATACTGTAGAATAAGAACCTGTTATTGAGGAAGAGGTTGCTACTGGGGAATAGTCATAAAAAAATTGAAACAGGAGTTATATTATATATTGAGGAAAGAATGGAACAAGCTTTTTAGCTGGCTAGAAAAGATATAGGTGAGCCTGGAAGAGCTGAGAATTTGGAAATGGATCAAGAGACGGAATCTCTTAATAATATCATAGATGCGCCTATTAAGGGGGTGCAGCACCCTAGTTTAAAATGTGTTCAATTTCTCAATCCTATTGACCAAAGATCTATGTATACCTATTTAACACCTCAATATTTCATAGTACATTATTTCTTTTAAGTAATTCAACAACTTGCACTACACGCAACACCGAGTTCAAGCGCAGCATGACTTACCAAACTAGTCGTTCAAAACTGGTTATGAATAGTATTAACTAAATTTTGAACTTTATATAATCCTTATAATTTTAGAATCCATATTATGAGTTTATTATACAGAATTAAAGATCAAATTCATTATTTCAAATAAAAGAAGTATTTTTCAAAAAAAATGCAACTTTACCACCTTTTAATGGAGAACCCTTTTTAAATCCAATATTTGAAACATTAATATACTCAATTTGACAAAATAAACTTCTTATTTATAATCAGGACATAATAATTTAGTTTCAATAAATTTTTGGTGTTTTTCTGATAACTTTCATATTTGGGTGAATAGTGAAAAATACTATATTTTAACTGAAAACAACTTTTTTAATAAAAATAATTTATAGTGTTAAATTATAGATTTTATTTGTTTGGAAGTATAAATAGATTATATTTTTACCATTTAATCCAATTCTAGTAATTTTAAGTAATTTCACATTGAAATTAGACATAAACAAGTGTCAATCTTTTGATAGTTATTATTTATTAAAAATACACTTTTTGGTTTTGACAACGAGAAATAATTTTAAATTAATTAATGAAAATTATATGTTTTGATATTGGTAAAATAGAATTAATTTTTGAATTCAGAATATAAAAATTATCTTAGGGTAAATTTTTGGTATTTTTCTAAAAATTTTCAATTTTTCATGAATAGTGAAAAACACTGTGTTATTATTTAAAACCCACTTTTTATTTAAATAATTAATTATTTTATTTAAAATTATTTTAAGTAAAAATAGATATATAATAACAATATTAGTTCAATTTAATTCATTGGAATCTTTTTTATAAAAAAATTAGATGTATAAAACTTTATTGAACTTTTTACTGTCTTTTACCCACCTTCTAGGAGCATTTGAAAATTTGTATAAAAATTAATTTTACCGCTTCTGTGAGTTGAATTTAAAAAATCCGAGAGACACCTTTAACCTTATTAAGTAAAATTTGGTTCAATAAGATGGAAATAATTTTTGGGGAATAGCAACTTTTGGCTTTTATTTACCACAGTTAAAAGTAAATAGGATAATTAAGGGTAAAAATGATATTATAATTACCTTAAAACATGTCCTAATTCTATTGGATAAGTGTAATTCGACCAAAAATAACCTTAGGAATAAAATATGACCCTTTAGTTCCACTTTTATTATATTAGGAAATTTATTATTATTTAATTTAAAGGAGAGTTAAAAGTGTTAAATTCAGGTTTTGATAACTAAAACATTTTAATATAGGGTTATACATAAAATAAATTAGACTATAAATATTCATTATAAGTATAAAAATATTTAATAAATAATGGTATTTTATTTATAATTTTTATACATTAATTAATTTAATTTATTTATGACACAATGATGATGCAGTAATTACCTTATTAATGAAAGATTTAAAAAACTAATATTAGAAATATCCAAATAAATGTAATTTGAGAATTTTGATAAATTAAACTAATTTTATAGTTTAATATGACATGTTAGGGTTTATTAGATAAATTTTTCTTGAACTGATAAGGTTTTTATGACTTTCACAAAAACAAAATACCAAATAGTGTAAAAATTGACACAAATTAATTTTTAAAACAAATACAATATTATTGGTTGATATAATATTCCTAAAAATCTAAGTTTAGGCCAAAGAGCTTAAATAATATTATATATATCATTAATTAACCACTTTAGTTTCTCTTGGATGTTTATTGTATGTTTATTAACCATATAGTGTGATAATACAAGAAGACACTGTAAAAGTTAAATTATATAACTAAGAGTTAAATCTAAAAGATAAGGTTAAAATGGTAGCCTAAACTTGTCTAAAACCTATTGGTTGAGATGATTTCGACCCATATCCACTTTATCATTGAAATAAATCAATTTTGAGCCATTATAAACCGAATATGATTTTATTATAAAATAATATTTCAATCTTTTCCCAAGGTGCCCCTCACCCCTATTATAAAAGGGCACTCCCCCTCCTCTCAAATTCACACATTCAAAGCCTTTTGTCTCTTCCAATACCTTCCCAAATATCCTCTAAACTATCCTCCCTTCATCCTATAATCCTTCCTTTAGTCATAAATCCAACCTAAGGAGACATTTTGATCAAATCAAAAGGAAGAACCCGAAGAAGAGGTAAATATTTTATCACCTCTTTCAAGTTCTTTTCTTCTTCCACTTCATCTTTCCTTGTTGTTTCCATTATAAAATAATAACTCCATTATCTTCTATATAATATGATATTATTATAAATATGGTAAAATCATATTCATTATTCTATCCATCCTTTGAATGACATGTCACCATACGTGCATACATACGACTTACCGTCTCCACGTCGTGGTGTAGTTGTTATTCAATACATTATTATTTGGATGGGTATAATAATGATGTATAATTGATGTAAATAATAAATATAACATGATAATGATTCTTTATATATGATATACCAACCAATTATATATTATTTTAATATCAAAATAATGATATCATCGCTCATGCGTACGTACGGATTATCGTCTCCACGAAGGCGATGAGATTCATTCCCCATCGTAACCATTCAAGACTAATTTTCATTTGATGATTAAAAATAATGTTTAAAGATTTGATATCATTCTTTATATTAATAAGAAACATCCCATCCATAATAAACATGACTCACGTAACAAATAATATAAAGTAAAATGAATCAGTTAACACCCGAAATGACGATAACACTAAAAATCATTAACAAAGCATTATTAGAAGATCATATATGATATCATAATTATGTAAATAGTTCTTTTATAATTTAATAAAAATTATTTAACTATTATACATGAGGTTAAAGTACCCTTGACCAAGTAAAAGTACAAGGTAAGGGTTAATTCTACAATCTCTTCATTATCTGAGGTTGTTTATACGTAATTATCTACTGGGACCTCTTTATCATCCACATCCTATTTCTTAAAAATGTATTTCAAAACATTTTTACTATGGGTTAAAGTTGTTTATACCCTTGTTTTAATTTTTATAAAATGGTTTGAAAATAATATTTCTGTCATTTTCCGAACAAGGTACTTTACGACCTTTTCGACAATGTTAAGGAAAGAATGTTTTTTAACTTATACGGCGGGTGCGGATATTTTTCTGCCGTTATAACATCATTGAAGTTTCCCTTACAATATTATAAGAATATTTTCAAAATAAATTTTTTATTTAGAATTATTTTACTCTTAAATTATTTCAAAATAAAAATAGATATTTCTCTCAAATAGTTTTGATTTCATCTATGTCAGCATCCTTCAATAAATTTTACACTTGTTTGAAGTTGATTTATTATGATGAAAATATTCCATATTTTATTTAAAGTTTTGTGATATGTTTGACTGTGAATGAGTTATTTTTATGTCATTCATGTTTTATGGTTAAATTATTGACATTTCGTATGCTAGTTTTAATACGAATGTTTATGTTATATTTCAACCTTTTCTTAAGATGAATGTATTGGACTAGTATGTTCTGGGTTAGGAACCAGTAAAAGTAAGCCCTTTGAGTTGGGTTATGGTTACAGCAGACCCTCAGGGTTGGAGTCTGGTTATAGAGGCTCTCCGAGTTGGAGTCTGGTTATAGAGGCTCTCCGGGTTGGAGTCTGGTTACAGAGGTTATCTGGGTTGGGGTCCGATTATAGTTAGCCCCTAGGTCCTGGCACGAGGCCATGACACAAAAATTAAAGTCTGGTATTATACATTCCCTCATTATGAAATTAGTTATTAAATGTGATTATTAAACTAATATAATATCCATGTTCATGTTTATATGTTAATTTTTGATTTATTTTTTCCATATTATGTTCAATTTTATGTTTAAAAGTCTATTGTTTTTATTACACATCTTGCCTTAAAAGATTATAGCTTCCGCTAAATTATTTACCCTTACTGACCATCTGAGCTCACCCCTTTCTTATGTTTTATTTTCCCAAGATCCCAAGAAGTGTTTTATGTTTGAGTTACAAGGTTAAGCTATGGGAACAATGGCATTATAAAAGGATTATTTTTTTATTATGTTGTATGTTAGAAAGTGTAATGTAACGTCCATGTATGTAATATATTTTCCAAGACTACTAAAATTATTGGTCTTTCGGGACTTGATTCCTTGTAATCATGCCAATGTATTAAAATAATGCACCGACTCTAGGAATCTAGGGTCGGGGAATTATAGTTGGTATCAGATGAAGTTTAGCAATAACCTTGGAAATTAGATTTAGATAAACTCGGATTATTGCACATTACCCTAAGATAGACTTTGAGGGTTTCTATAGAAGAACTTCCTAGAATTTTGGTAATGTAGTGATTTTGTGAGTTTTCTAAGAAAATACATCTCTGTCTGGATACGAGCAGGTAGAGGCAGCTCTGGCATAGTTGTACCTAGGGGTAAAACCCAAAAACACCGCTTTGAGCTAGACTCAGATGGGAATTGGTGCATGACAACTGGCCTTGCTGCACTCTTGGTTACGACACTCCTGGGGGATATAATTAGGATAATTATCATTTTCTTTAAAAATCATTAAGAAGGATTTACGAGTATATACCTCCTCAAAGAAAATATTTTTATTATTACGAATTATATCCATAAACTGTTCAATTTATGTTAGTTATTTTACAAGTTTGGAATTATTCATTGTAATTCATAAACTGACCTAGTGTACGCTATTTTATAAAAATGGAATCCAGTAGAAGGAATGACAACTCCAGCAATACGTTTGATCAGAAGAGTAAGAAGGATCATATCATTAATGGTATTAAGCCAACATTTGGAAAGGAAATAGTATCCCATGTATTCTCAACATATAAAGAAATAATATCATGTATTAATAAGATAAGTAAATAATTCTCTGAGTCTTATGGATTTGAAGGGAAGAAAGAGAAGAAAATGATGTTAGGGAGAAATATGGATAAAGGGAAGAGGGGAAAGAAATATTTTACCATATGTGATAAATGTGGAAAGAATCACCTTGGTAAATTCTTGAAGGGAATGGGAGTTTGTTATAATTGTGGAGAAAAAGGACACCAAGTACGTGATTTCAAGGGCAAGAAAAAGGTTTCAAATGTAAAATGCTTCATCTTAAAGGTGTTGGGACACAACGTGAATCAATGTCCCAGTCATCAGAGTATATCGCAAATGATTCTATTGGATAATAATCAAGCTATTATACTACCTCAGATGAAGAGGAATGACTAGTGTTCTTATGTTATTATTATATAATTATTTCATTTGAGTTTTATATCAACAATATACTAGTTATATGAATTATGGAGATAAATAAGGATTGTACTACAGTACTATTTTATTGAGGATTTGAGATTATATGGTTCTATGAAAAGTGACTTAATAGTAAGCTACACTTTTTGGAAAATACATGGTTGAAGGAAAGTTAATCCTTAATATGGTCCTGATAATGTGTTAGTGATTTTGGAATAAGAGGTGGTTGATTTGGATAAATTATATTGGATATTCTTGAATTCCTTGGAATTGATTAATCGTTTTTTTATTTCATCATTGTTGGAATATTCAAAAAAAATCGATATAAGGAATATATCTAGTATTCTATAAATAATAAGAGAGCATAAATGTAATCAATAAGGTTTTATGTTAATTCAGGGTGTTACCTTGTTTTAAAAGAATACGTGATGAAGGTGTTCACATGTTATTACATGGAAAAAAGGATCTTCATTGTGTTTAACTTCCTCATAAATTTTGGACTAAGAGTTTGGATAGGAGTATTTTGGATAAGTATAAATGTTGGAATGGATTATGTTTGAAATTGGATACAATTTTTAAGGTTGTTTTTGTATTTTTTATAAAAAGGACAACTCAGAGGTCAGGGGACAACCAGTCATGTCTGGCAAGGCCGCAAGCCTTGAACACGCAACCGAAGGGCGACAAGGGTGCATCACCTACCACTGGACTATGTGATTTCATGGATTGTATAATGTAGTTTCTTTTTTAAAATGTCTTATAGGTGAATTATAAATTCATTGTTGTTGGAACCCTAATGATTAGGATAAATAGAATATTTTTTTAAAATCTTTTGGAGTGAAATATGAGTTTGTGGTAGGAATTAGTTGAAGGGTGAAACTCTACTTCTCAAGTATATATATATATATATATATAATTTTTTTCCTTATATTCTATGGATAAATTAATTCTTGAACTTTATGGAAGGGATCTTAAAACCAAAAATGTGTTATTCTAATACCTTATGTTTTATTGAACTAATGGTATTTTAAATCATCATAGATTGATGGATTTGAGGCCCTAAATTTTACACTTATTTATGATTGATGACATCAATAACTCCCTATAAATATTTAAATTTTTCCTCCAATTATGTGTCTTTAATTTCCACCAATGTTCTCCTAATCAAGATCATAATCTGGTGGGGAATCTTTCATTTCCCTTTTCCCCTTATTAAGACTAAATTTTATTAACCTAATTTCCGATGTGGGTTTTCTAACAAAGGTATTTTCTATTTTCAACCTTTTATTTTTGAAGAAAAATTTCAAATCGTGAGGACGCAATTTATTGAAGGATGGAAGAATGTAACACCCCAATTTTTCGTAGTACGTTATTTCTTCAAAGTAATTCAATAACTTGCACTACACACAACACCGAGTTCAAGCGCACCACGACTTACCAAACTAGTCGTTCAAAAGAAGTTATGAATAGTATTAACTGAATTTTGAACTTTATATAATCTTTATAATTTTAGAATCCATATTATGAGTTTCTTAGACATAATGAAAGATCAAATTCATTTTTTCATATAAAAGAAGTATTTTTTAAAAAAAATGCAATTTACCACCTTTTAATGGAGAACCCTTTTTAAATACAATATTTGAAACTTTTATATATTAAATTTCAAAAAATAAACTTCTTCTTTAGAATAAGGACATAATAATTTAGTTTCAATAAATTTTTGGTGTTTTTTTGATAACTTTCATATATGGGTAAATAGTGAAAAATACTATAATTTAACTAAAAACTAATTTTTTAATCAAAATAATTTATATTGTTAAATTATAAATTTTAATTGTTTTTATGTAAAAATAGATTATATTTTTACCATTTAATCCAATTCTGGTCATTGTAAATAATTTCACTTTGAAATTGGACATAAACAAGTGTCAATCTTTTGATAGTTATTATTTCTTAAAAATAAGTTTTTCAGTTTTGACAACGGGAATTAATTTTAAATTAATTAATGAAACTTCTATGTTTTGAAATTGGTAAAATAGATTTCATTTTTGAATTCAGAATATCAAAATTATCTTACGGTGAATTTTTGGAATTTTTCTAAAAACATTCAATTTTTGATGAATAGTGAAAAACATTGTGTTATTGTTTAAAACCCACTTTTTATTTAAATAATTAATTATTTTATTTAAATTTATTTTAAGTAAAAATTGATACATAATAACACTATTAGTTCAATTTAATTCCTTGGAATCGTTTTTATAATAAAATTAGATGTATAAAATTTTATTGAACTTTTTACCGTCTTTTACCCACCTTCTAGGAGAATTTGAAAATTTGTATAAAAGGTAATTTTACCACTTCTGCGAGTTGAATTTCAAAAATCATAGAGACATGGTTAACCTCAGTAAGTAAAATCTGGTTCAATAAGATGAAAATAATTTTTGGTGAATAGTAACTTTTGACTTTTATTTACCACAGTTAAAAGTAAATAGGGTAATTAATGGTAAAAATGATATTATAATTACCTTAACACATGTCATAATTATATTGTATAAGTTTAATTCTACCAAAAAAAACTTAGGAATAAAATAATACCCTTTAGGTTGACATGGATTAGATTAGTACATTTATTATTATTTAATTTAAAGAAGAGTTAAAAGTGTTAAATTCAAGTTTTCATAACTAAAACATTTTAATATAGGGTTATACCTAAGATAAATTCGAATATAAATATTAATTTGAAATATAAAAATATTTAATACATATTTTTTTTTTATAATTTTTAGACATTAAATAATTTAATTTATTTATGAAACAATGATGATGCAGTAATTATCTTATTAATGAAAGATTAAAATAATTGATATTATAAATATCCGAATAAATGTAATTTGAGACTTTTTTTGAATTCCAATAATTTTATAAGTTAATATGACATGTTAGAGTTGATTATAAAAAAAATTCGAAGTGATAAGGTTGTTATGACTTTCACAAAAACAAAATACCAAATAGTGTCAAAATTGACACAAATTAATTTCTAAAACAAATACCATATTATTGGTTGATATAATATTCCTAAAAGTATAAGGTTCGGACAAAGGGCTTAAATAATATTATATATGTAATTAATGAGCTAATTGAGGTTATCTTGGATGTTTATAGTAAGTTTATTAACCATATAGTGTAAGATACAAGAAGACACGGTAAAAGTTAAATTATTTAACGTAGAGTTAAATCTTAAAGATAAGGTTAAAATGGTAGTCTAAATTTGTCTAAAACATTTTGGTTGAGAGGAGTTAGACCCATACCTACATTATCTTCGAAATAAATTAATTTTTAGCCATTATTAACCAAAAATTATTTTATTATAAAATAATATTTCAATCTTTTCCTAAGGTGCCCCCCACCCCTCTTATAAAAGGGCACTCCGCCTTCTCTAAAATTCACACCTTCAAAGCCATTTGGCTCAGCCAAACATATCCCAAATATCCTCTAAACTATCCTCCATTCATCCAAGAGGCCTTCCTTTAGTCACAAAGACAACCTAATGATCACTTTTTATCAAATCAAAAGGTAGAATCCGAAGAAGAGGTAAATATTTCATCACCTCTTTCAAGTTGTTTTCTTCTTCCACTTATTCTTTCCTTGTTGTTTCCATTCTAAAATAACAACTCCAGTATATTCTATATATTTTTATGTTATTATAAATATGGTACAACCATATTCATTATTCTGTCCATCCTTTGAATGACATGTCTCCATACATGCATGCGTAAGGCTTACCGTCTCCACGTCGTGGTGTAGTTGTTATTCGATACATTATTATTTGGATGGGTATAATAATGATGTATAATTGATGTAAATAACAAATATAACATGATAATGATTATTTATATATGATATAACATCCAATTATATATGATTTTAATATCAAAATAATGATATTGTCGCTCGTGTGTGCGTACGGATTACCGTCTCCACGAACGCGATGAGATTCATTCCCCATCGTAACCATTCAAGACTAATTTTCATTTGATGATTAAAAATAATGTGTAAATATTTGATATCATTCTTGATATGAATAAGAAACATTCCATCCATAACAAACATGACTCATGTAACAAAGAATATAAAGGAAAACGAATCAGTTAACACCCGAAACGATGATAATACTAAAATATCATTAACAACGCATTATTAAAAGATCATATATGATATCATAATTATGTATATAGTTCTTTTATAATTTAATAACAATTATTTAACTATTATAAATAATGTTAACGTACCCATGACCATGGAAAAGTGTAAGGTAAGGGTTAATTGTACAATCTCTTCATTATCTGATGTTGTTTATACATAATTATCTACGGGGACCTCTTTATCATCCACATCCTTGTTTCTTAAAAATGTATTTCAAAACATTTTTACTATGGGTTAAAGTTTTTTATACCCTTGTTTTAATTTTTATAAAATGGATTGAAAATAATCTTTTCATCGTTTTCCAAACAAGGTACATTACGACCATTTCGACAAAGTTAAGGAAATAACGTTTTTTTAAATTATATGGTGGGTGCGGCTATTTTCCGCCATTATAACATCATCAAAGATTCCCTTACAATCTTATAAGAATATTTTCAAAATAAATTTTTTATTTATAATTATGTGACCCTTAAATTATTTCAAAATAGAAAGAGATATTTCTCTCAAATAGTTTTGATTTCATATATGTCAACATCCTTTGATAAATTTTACACTTGTTTGAAGTTTATTTATTATGATATAAATATTCCATATTTTATTTATGGTTTTGTGATATGTTTGACTATGGATGAGTTATTTTTATGATTTTCATGGTTTATGGTTAAAGTATTGACATTTCATATGCTAGTTTTAATACCAATATTTATGTTATATTTCAACCTTTTCTTAAGAGGAATGTATTGGACTAGTATGTTCCAGGTTGGGGACTGGTAAGAGTAAGCCCTCCGGGATTGGGATTGGTTACAGTGGACCCTCCGGGTTGGAGTCTGGTTACAAAGGCTCTCCAGGTTGGAGTCCGGTTATAGAGGCTCTCCGAGTTGGAGTCTGGTTACAAAGGCTCTTCGGGTTGGGGACCGGTTACAGTTAGCCCCTAGGTCCTAGCACGAGGCCTTGACAAAGAAATTAAATTCTGGTACTATACATTCCCTCATTATGAAATTAGTTATTATATGTGATTATTCTACTAATATAATATCCATGTGCATGTTTATATAGTAATTTTTGATTTATTTTTTCCATATTATGTTCAAGTTTATGTTTAAAAGACTTTTGTTTTTATTACACATATTTACTTAAAAGTTTATAGCTTCCTCTAAATTATTTACCCTTACTGAGCATCTGAGCTCACCCATTTCTTATGTTTTATTTTCCCAGGATCCCAAGAAGTGTTTTATGTTTGAGAATTAGGGTTAATCTAATGGAACAATGGCATTCTCAAAGTATTATTTTTTATTGTGTTGTATGTTAGAAAGTGTAATGTAACGTCCATGTATTTAATCTATTTTCCAAGAATTCTGAACTGATTGGTCTTTCAAGAATTGATTCCTTGTAATCATGCCAATGTATTAAAATAATGCACCGACTCTAGGAATCTAGGGTTGGGGTATTACAACCTGGTATAGTTTTCCCAGTTATTTTGATGTGGATAATACCTAAGAATCCTTGGTAAAAAGCACATATCTTTCCACTATGTTTCAATTGAAACTAATTTCTTCAATAGGAGTAACCTCTAATAAGTATCCTAAACCTATTTCAGTTCCTGTTCCTGAACCTACTCAATAATATTCTGATTTTGTGATTCATAGTGATATAAAAGATTTTGGAAACACCTTCTTATCTGGATTTGAGAAGATCATGAAGTCACATCCTACCCCTCCAACTAATATAAGTGAATGAGATGTTTCCCTACTGTTAGAGAAAATTATATGGAAAATTCAACCGAAGATTATTCATGTAATTCAAGAATTCGGTATTGAGAACAAACAATTAATTGATGAGGTGAAGTCTCTAAAATAAATGGTTGAAGATATGCATAAAGTCATGAAAACTGGTCAAGATCATTTTGTTCATCCTGTTAAGGATGTTAGTGATCAAATACCATTGAATTTTTTATCTATGATTCAATAAAACTTGGCTTCAGTAAATGAAAAATTGGCTGATAACAACACCAATATAGTCAATGAGATGTGTCCACTAGTTGTTGGACTTAACAAGATGAGTGGTGAATATAAGGGATATTTACAAAAGGTTCTTAATCAGCTTAATTCTTTCATGTTTATTGTAACAGCTTCAACTACCCAGGGAAATTCATCTCAGTCTATGGAAATTTAACTAATTAGAACAGTTGTTAAATAAGAGATTTAGTTAGTTTTGATCAGTATTGATAAGGAAGGTTTCTATGTTTTCATCAAGAATAGTGACTGAGTGCTCTATTTGGTGAGGATACATTCAATGATTTCCAATTATGCTCAAGAAGTAATCTCGAAGAAAGTAGAATTATACTTCAACAGAATTTATTCTAAGCATGATCTGACCAATCACTTCAAGTATCTTGTAGAGAATTTGAAGCTTCCTCTTATCACTCAATCCTTCAAGACTCAAGTTCAAAATCTAAAAGACTTCACTCCTCTGATGGACAAGTTCCTGTAGAACAAAGATGGATTTGAGAAGGATATACAGTATGGAGGTGAGATCATTATTGATTTCATTAAGTTCTTGAAGCCTTATCTCTATGTGAAAATCACTATAATAGTGTTTCCTGTAATTTCACCTTTCTGGTCTGGTCTTATTCCTTCTACTACTCCTTCCTCATCCACTACCATTACTCCTACTACCATGTCTTTATCTCGGGCTCTAATCTAGATCATACCTGTCATTATTGAGAAATCCTTACCTAGATCATCCAATAAAACATCTCTTTCCCATTCTATTTTTGAAGGAGTGTATCTTCCTTCTCTCATAGTTAGACTTATCCCTTCTCCAACCTCTACATCTACTCATGTTGATCTTTCTACCAAGGGAAAAGAAAAGACTTATGGATCTGAAGAGAATTGAAGGATGTATTTTTTATAGGGATGTATTGTATTTTCCATTACGCTTGTCCCGAACTCTTTTATTCTATACAATACCATGTGAACTCTTTTTTCTTATTCTATTAATTGCATTCATTCAGTATTTATTTTTTTATTTATTCTTTTTGATAATCCCAAAAGGGGATAAATAAGAAAATGCATTTATGGGAAAAGGATCTTCTTGGGAGAAGCATAATTTTTATACAGCTTATCACATATATGATCAATATATTTTTATTATTAAAATATATTGATTATAAATTCCATGATTTTTGATCATCAAAAAGGGGGAGATTGTTGGACTCTTTATGTTTTAATGATCACAAATAATGTATCTTATTTTAATGCTCACATATCATTTTTAACATCTTACAAATCATGTATGAATCTTATAAAATATGGTTAATATTTTTCTATTATGTTTCAGTATGGTTATGATTAATCTTAATACATTTTGTGAATATTACTTCTTAAGACAATTTACAGATATTTGGATAAGTCTGAGAAACTGTAAGTTTGTCACTGGTTCCGGATTTTGGCAAAGTCCCAAACAATATAACCCTGACACTGTAACCCTTACACCATTACCCAGACACCATGACTCAGACTCCTTAACTAGTTCCAGATTTCATAAATTCTGTGACACTAGTTCCTTACTACCATTTCCAAGACATCATAACAAGGTACCATTCAGAATTTTGAGAAAGGACTAGACATCGTTACGTGAGAAATCGTGATCCTGACACCGCATTTGTGCTACCAGTTCCAGATCTCAATGAAACTATGGCACCATGACTGTCTCACAGGGGTTGTCTCACCGCTCAAAGGCAACAGCGAAGACATTGATTCCAGTGACACTGTTTCAAGAAAAACTATGACATTATTCCATACTTAACCATTTTTCTGTATTTTAAATTAAATTTAAAATTTATTTCTAATGGTCATATTTTAGTCATTTAATGACACGAATATATTTAATATTGTTTTTCAGTCCTGTCAACGAATAGTACAAGCTATGGGGTGTGGATATTGTGCTCCATGTCACCCATAACAAAGACAACCTGAAGATAAAATACATGGTGGAGCACAAGCTGAAAAAAGATACTAGATTAGAGTAGTGGATTGCATGTGAGAATATACACTGAAGAAAACACAAAGATATCTTAATTCTGGATGGTTGAACTACTGTGCATCAAAAACCCAAACATCATTTTAGTAGAATCTCTAAAAAGAAAACAAGCTAAAAAGAACATCTCATTGAACTGGAAACCATAACACAAGATCCACAATACTATGTTTTTACAAGAGGACTCGAAATTCAAATCTATTACATCCTACAAGTCCAGAGATGCATAGAACAACACTCAAATCATTTATAATCCTTTCTCATTATCTTTTCTTTGTTTTGTATAGTTTTTATTACTTTTTTAGTAATGTGTGAATCTATATCAAAACACACACTGTCTTCTATATTAAACTGGAGGATACAAGATATCCTCACTCAAATATATTTCTATGCTTTTTTTCACCCACGTATAACTATGGAGGTGGTATTTTATGACCTAGTTGTTTATTTTCCCATGCAGAACTGTGAAAGAGGTATTGTGACCTAGAAAGTCCTATGTACTGTTGTTAACCCTGATCCAGGGTGTGGATCAAGACATTATATATATAAATTTCTCGGTGGAAAGTAATCAACAAGTGGAGTGGATTAGGTATCGGCTTGAGACTGAACCACTTGTTTTATTCGATGTGTCTTTCAATTTAATCTTTCTCTATTTTTACTCATATTTCATAAAAACAAATTTTACTTTGATAATTAGTCTTGGATAGTAGTTATAACTATTTTTCCTTATTATAATAGTTTCAAAAGTTGTATTAATGTCTCATATTGTTATAATTGATAATTAATCAATAATCTAAGAAACTATTTGAAAATTCAATCTATTATAATATTACTCCATTGATCAACTATCTTGTTTTATTTTTAATTAGGGAAATCTTTTAAATAAACTTTTTAACAGAAATTTTTATAAGAACTCAATTCACCCCCCCCCCCCTGAGTGTCCTACTCCGACCAACAAAAAGTATCAACTCTTGATTTATTTTCCTCATATATTTAATAATTGATTTAATTAATGAACAACACGTATTGTCAAAAAATTTCCATATCAAGTAAGGAATGCATGTTAACTATAATTTCCCCAGTCAATAATATAACCTTGAAAAATAACATATATAGAAATGATATATGGTTTAATTAAAAAGTATATCCATGATAAATAATATGGATATTTAGGGGAAATGTAATTTACATTGATTTAAAAAATGTGATTGATTCAAGAGAAAGTTAATGATTAAAAAAAATAATCAAGAGAGAGAATGAAATACATTCTATAGTCAAACATATTGTAAACCATCCAGATAAATAATAAGGATAATATCAACAGAACATATCCCCAGTTGAGCATATGTATAGAAAATATCTGATGTTGTTGATGAATAGAAATATATAAAAATTAAATTAAACTCATCCTTGATAAAAATATCCTTTTAATTTTGAAAATCACCTTTTATTACTAAATGTTCAAAAAAAGTTTTAAAAATAAGTTTATTTGAAGGAAATAGAAACATTTTCAATAATATTTAAAAAAATTAGTGTTTATGAAATCAAGATATTTTTTACATGTCTTGTATGTTAAAAAAATAATTCATTAATATTTTTAGAAAAATACAAATGGGTTTTGTTTGGAATATAAATAAATGATTAATTTAAAAAAAATATTCAAAGATGGGTAAAAATTTATTTATTAAATCACTTGGAGAGTGTTAAAACCATATTTAAAAAAAATTAAAAAATATGTTTTTGGAATATAAAGTATTTTTTAATTAATAGTGAATTAATGTTTTATTTTATTAAAAACAATCCCCATGATTTTATATAAAAAATGGAGGAATATGGTACTTTTATATTAAGACTTTTTGATTAACCAAGTGATCGTAAAATTAAATGGGTTCATTAGATAATTATCAAATAATTTCATTCAATGGAAATTCAAGTATAAAAAACCCTGATTAAAATGATATCAAATCACAAATCTCTTACAAAGGTCATAAATCTTAAGTGGTAATTAACCAATGAATAGATAATGTGGGTCAAATATGAATCCAAATAAAAAATTGGAAATAAAATAAATTAAAATTAAAATTAATTACACATATAATCTTAGAATATTAAAGATAATGAATAAGTAATATAACACAGTGGAAAGAGATTGAGTTATGATATTCATTACCACTTGGAAACTTTTAAGTCAAAATATATATAGTTGAAATAATTAAAATTTAATTTTAAAATAAAATGAATTATTAAGGAATCATAATAATAAATTTCAATGGGGTGGTATATAAACCATAAAAAAGAAATTTTTTTAAAAACATTTCAATATGTTTCAATGAAGGGAAATTAAGAAAATGTCACGTGCCTCATGATTCCTTTTGGTTGAATATGATTTATTATATTCATAATTTCTTTAATCTTGTTATTAATTTATTACTGAAACATATTCCAATTTAAAACATCATATATGATCCTATTAAAACATTTTACCACTTTTTTGTTTATAATATTTCATTATTTTCTTTATTTAAAGTGTTAATTACCTTGTTTTCAGAGGCATGTTTTGTCATGAAAGTTATAGTTATTTTGTATAGGAAATAAATAAATAATATATCTAATTATATTAGTGTTATAAATATAATATTGAATAATTATATATGTTTTATAATCATTCATGAAGGATGGACATGGAAAATTAATCACACCGCTTCGTGGAGATGGTAGTCCATACGTATACATGAGTGATGTTATAATTCCAATAACGAGTCAAAGAGTCTTGATGTGGGTTATATATTAATCTTAAAGAATGAATATCATGATATAAATATAACATATATTAAATAAATATACCCTTATTACTTTTCATGTAAATCATAAGTGAAAAATGAATCACATCGATTGACGAGGTGGTAGTCCACAATACACACAACTGACATTATATTATTTTATAAAACATGAAATGTATGATGTATTATGTTATATTATTATTCCAAAAGAATAATAATATAAAAAATATAATATAAATTTGGTAAATCTATAATTACATTCATAATTAGTAGAGGTGATGGAAGAAAAATTATATTGGTCTGTTAGGTGGTAGTGTGTCGTACACATGTTTGATATTTTCATTTCCCATTTGATGGAATAGGAGATATATATAGGTAATTCCCATAAAATAATAAAATTTAAGTGTGAGTAATATAAAATTTTTATTATATAATAATATTTTAATAGTATTTTATGTAGGTGGAATAAGATACAATATAAAAACACTCTATTAAGAATGTTACTTCTTTTTCAGATAAATTCAATATGATTTCACCAAAAGAATTTCTATTTTGGAATTATGATCATGAAAATGGATATTGGATGTTGGAATTAGATTAATTAAGTTATTTGGATAGGAATTTTTGTAAAACAAGGCTTTGTAATATATAATTGAGGAGGATAGGGGTGGCCATTTATAAGTGGGGGAGATGATAAACATTGAATTTTTGAAAAGAATCAATTACACCCATGTTTTTATCATGAAATAAGCCACCCCAATGGGCCATTATCAATAAATTTGGCTGATAAGGTATAAATATTTCTATTAAATGGGTGTTGGAAATTTTTTAGGTCATTTTTACTAGTTATCAACTTACTTTAACCCCTGATAAACTTGTTCTTACCTTTACCATAGAAATTAGTTTTTACTTCTTTTACTATTCATTATGGTAAAATATTTTGTTGATCATATTAGATTATGTATATTATTCTGATTGAAAATAATGAATACATTATTCAAATTTAAATTAATAGATAAGAATAATGCAATTTAAAAT
This sequence comes from Viscum album, assembly GCA_963277665.1. Classification (NCBI taxonomy): domain Eukaryota; kingdom Viridiplantae; phylum Streptophyta; class Magnoliopsida; order Santalales; family Viscaceae; genus Viscum; species Viscum album. The sequence continues at coordinate 1,559,417,444 of OY728160.1, forward strand.
TAAATCCTCAGAATTGACAGTTTTCAAAAAGTAAAGGCATTAAAAATTATAAAAAGTGTTTATAGAAAATTATAATATAAAATTGATTCTAATGAAATAATTTTTTATATTAAATATTTAGTTGAACTCATTTTACTTTTAAAATATACTTCAATTAAATTTAGGATTGTATATTATTTAAAATAATAGGCACTTTTTATTAAAAATCATTATTTTTAATAATGAAATGAAGAATTAAGGGTTTATGAAAAATAAAAATAATCATACTAATATAATTTTAATATGTTTAATTGAGAAAATATTATTTATTTTTTAAAATAAATTTTCTAAAATTTGTAAAAATAAATTTTATCATATGTTCTCAAAAGCGAAAAAATGGTTTTCTTTGAAAAATTCATTTTTTTTATAAAATAATTTTTTCATTAAAATGATTCTAATATAATTTCTACACAAAATATATCAATTAAATTTATTTTATACATGTTGAAACCATATAATTATATTAATTTATTTATTAATTTTCATACATTCAAATTTAATAGTAATATTATAATGGTATTCTATTTTATGGTTCCTTTTGACTTATGGTTGCATGTGTGGATTACTATAAAAACTCAATTTATATTAATATATTTCATGGGATTTTTTTGATTGGTTATGTGTGTGGAATTTAAAATTAAGTACAATTTTCTTCTTTTTTAATTTGTATTGTTACATTCTCCCCCATTAAATAAATTATGTCCCCGCAATTTGATCTTGCACCTGGAAATCAAGTATTCTATATTTGAAAATTCCTTTATCAAAAATCAACATTGTAAAAATGTATAATAAAACATACTCTTAATATGAGATAATTTGATGTACAAAGACCATTTTTAATACCACATAACTTGGTTTCTAAGTATGATAACATTTTCGAATGTGAATGTATAGAAATGGAAGAAAAACATAAATAATTATAAAGAGTAATAGAGATAATTGATCAAAATATATAAAATTATCCATAGAAAGATAAGGATATCAAAACCATAGATATTTTTTGATTTAAAAGAACATTTGATTCATCAAATATGATCGTAATATGATAACATTTTTGTTTCATGATCTTTTACCTAATGTTGAGGAATTATTTTAATACTTAATAATATAAAGAAATATACTTACTTAATATATTTTTATTTTATAATAACAATTTAATCCTTTGGTTATGCCTTGATAAATTACCATTTAATCACTTATTCCAAGAAATGAATATTAAAAAAGGAAAAAAATTATTCTTGAAGAACTAAAATTCACTTTAACCATGTTTTATGATCCATAATTGAGTGACATGTTTTTCACTTTATCTCTAAATATTTTACAAAAAAACTATGTTTAGCATAATTTATCCAATATAATTCACTAATATCTAAATTTTAGTCATAACAAGAAGTTTTCATCATTAATATGTATCCATAAAATAATGTGTGTAATAAAAATTATATATTATCCAAAACATCATGTCGGTAAGTGGTAGGACAAACTCCCTTGTCACCCTTAGGTTGTGGGTTCAATACCTACATCCATGATAGATGTGATGGGTTTTCACCTGACATGTCAGTTTCCCAATTTCTAAACCTATATTTAATGTTATGCCTATAAAATTTAATGTAATTCTTCAATAAATAACTTTTTCACTATAACACGTAAAAAACTAATAAGTTGTATTTCCATAAATTTTTTCAAAAATATAATTCATCTTGGTAGACTCAAATATGATAAAACAAAAAATAGTATTGTAATTTTATTATCAATATTAAACTTATAAATATAAGATGTTATCCATAAAACATATATTAATGAAGATATATATGCTTCCAAAATTAATAAAATTAATATATGTTCCATGACACTTATAACCAAAAAACCATTGGTAAAAAATTATTCTATAATATAATTATAGAGTCCCAATAAATACTTCTTTCATTTTATTCATCATAGGTCTTTCTATGGTATTGGATTAAATCTTTTAATGAGGTAATTGACTTGGATAATGCCTAGGATCCACACATTTAAGACAATGAACTCTAAATATATCCATATGATGATTTTTTTCACTTAAATAATACTCTTCATTTTTCCATAGAAATTAATTTATTTATTCCTTTATTTTCCACAAATAAAAAAATTAATTTCCATTGAGACATATTACTAGTTTTATCCTTACACATTTCTAACATGAAGTAAATCAATCCTTAATTCCTTAATGGTCTTCACCACTCAATATCTTAGTGATAAGTATTCTTATCTAATTTGGTGAGTTTGAATGTTTGTTAATGTGTAGATTTTTATTCATATTTAGGTATAATTCATTAGTAATAATCATGATATATATCATTTTATTCATCTTCCCATTTTGTTTCCCATAATTACCAAAATTTCATTCAAATTCATTGTAAACATGATTCTATTGGGTTACATCCACTAACTAAAACCATTAAATCATAGTGTGAGATATAATAATCATAGTGGAAAAAACATATAATCATTCATAGGATATATAAATCATGAGACCATATTTTCAATCTAAGACACTATAGTTTTAACCAGGATATTCATTGTCATCATTTGTTAAAATCATTCATAATTATGATTAAAGAAAATTTGAATTATCAAAATCATATCCCCTTGGGAGTTTCAAACCATGTTTACAGGAAGGCCTATTGTCATGTACTAGGTGATACTCGAGTGATTCCCAAAATGAATTTTATAAATATATTATCCCTAGGAACATTTCTTCCTGAACCACATCCACTTATATTATATAGAAATGGATTTATTTATGTGAAAAATCAAATAATCTCTACCTTACCAAAAGTATGGAATGTTTTTATATATTTATCATCAAATTTATTCATAGGTTTTTTTACTTAATCTATTTTTTCTTAAATATATTTATCCTAGTTTCTATTAAAATTCTTCTAATACCAACTATAATAACCCCGACACTAGTATCTTATAGCTAGTTTTCACTTAATTAAATTAGAATATGATACAAGGAACATTGTTATTAAGGACTGGATAATTAATTAGTTAAGTTAAACTAGATACAAACATGATTCCAATATTAAATTTGAAAAAAATAGGAAAAAAATTCATCGAGAAAATAATTATTTACTCTATAATATCCTTACATATAATCATATTGTAATTATCGGATTTTTGGGAAAGGAAAAAATGTTTGGCTCAAATTATAATTAAGGTTTATATACAGTGTAAGTTTTTATGAATTAATAAGAATAAATAGCATGGAAAACACACATTCTATTCAATAAATAACAAGAGTATCATGATTAGATATATAATAATAAATACAGATAGGAAAATAACTGATAAAACATTTCATTTGATTATTAAAAATTGAATTAAATGAATGTAAAGGTAACAATATTGTGAAAATCACATGTATAATAATAACTGAAATCTCAATTATTTAAATTATTAATTATTGGAATTTATGCTCGCAGTCACATGATACCTATATAGTAAAGACCTTTCATAATATAGTTCCAAAATTATGGGTATGAATACACAAAAAAATCCATTTAAATAAGGTTATCCAATTAATTTGTATCATGACACTACTAGTTCATCGATTCCCTATCTATAACTAAGATTCAAACATCATTGAATGTCTTAATCATTCCCCATATATCAAACAATCTATTTAATTCATGATAAATATGGATTCTCAACAAATTTATATATCAATTAAGGAATACAAATTTAATATAATTTCCCCATTCAATAATATTACAATCAAAGGGAAGAATAAATATTTAGAAATTATATATAGTTTAATTAATAATAATATCCATGATAAATAATATGTATATTTAGGGGAAATTTAATGTATAATGATGAAAATAAATTGAACCTTTCAATTAAATGTTAATGATTATAAAAATTATTCCAAAAATATAATGTTAGTACTTTCCCTAGTAAAAATGATCACAAACCATATAGATAAAAAATATTGATGGCATCAATACAACATATCTCTAGTGGATCATAACTAAAATAAAGGGTTAGTATCATTGACAAAAATATATACAATAAATATGACATTAATAATAGTATTGATAAAAATATCCTTATCATTTTGAAAATCACCTTTTAAAACTAATAGTTTACCATAAATTTCAAAAATTATTTTCAACAAAATTAAATTTTAATATTTTGAAATAATCATTAAAAATAAAATGGTAATGACAAAGTGAAATTATATACATTCCATATAATATAAAAAAATCATTTTATATTTTTATAAAAATCCAAACATGTCTTTTTTAAAAATTGAATGTAGATTCCTTTTAATAATATTTATAATAATAAAAACATTGGTAAAAATTTCATTAATAAATTATTTTGAGAAATATTTTAAAAATTAACGTATTTTTATAAACACTAATTTTTTAATAAAAAATATTTTTGATTGAAGAGAAAAATGAAGAGAGATTTTTTTTTTTAAAAATGTAACAAAAACATTATGTAATGAGGAAATTTTTGGTACTATTACTTGAAAACTTCATGATTAACCATAAGAGAATATAATTAATGGTTTTTATTAAACAACGATCAAATAATATACTTTAATGTAAATTCAAGTATAAATAATCATGATTAAAATGACATTTAAACATTTATCTCTTACAAATATCATAACCATTAAGTGAGAATTAAACAATGAATAGATTGTGTTTATAAAATTTAAAGACAAATAAAACAATTTTATATAAAATAAATTATACTAAAAATTAATTACACATATAATAATAGAATATTAATGAAATTTAGAAAATAATACAACCCAATTAAATGAAATTATGTTATGAAATGATTTACCACATTGTAACATTTACATCAAAATAACATTATATTAAATAATTTAAATCTAAATATATAATAACATGAATTATTAATTAATAATTAAATTACATGTTAGTGGGGAATTATATACACTATATAAATTAAATTGTGTTTATAACATTATAATATGCCTCAAAGAAGGGAACTAAGATGAAGTCCCTTGCCTTAAGATTACTTTTCATTAAAAAAGCATTAATATATTGTATACTGGTTTTAATCATGTTATTAATTTATTAAAAAACATTTTCATATTTATAGTATCTTATATAATTTTCTTATAACATTTAACCAATATATTGTTAATAATATTTCATTATTTTTATTATTTCAGGATGTTAATCGTCTTTTTTTCTAAAGAGGGGTTTTTCATAAACATTTTTGGAAGATTATTATAGGATGTTGATCCATTATTTCCATAATTACATTAATTTTATAAATATCATATTGAAAAATTATATAAATTTTTTGAATCTTTATTGAAATGTTTACATAGACAGTGAATCACATCTCTTCATAGAGATGATAGGTTACTCGTACACACGAGCGACAAAATCATTCAATTAACTAGTGGGAAGTGTGTAATATATAATTCATAATTGGTCAATATTATTTCATTTATATCACATATAATTATAATATTTATCCATATTACTTAACATGTAAATCCTAAGTGAAAGTAGAATCACATCGCTATGAGAGGTGATGGTCTTCCGTGCACACGAGTGATGTTATCGTATTTTAAATGACTTGGAAAGTATGATAGTATATGTGATAATTAAATTAAATAAATATTATAATATAATAAATATAATATTATTTTTTTAAAAATCCATAAATATATACATCCTTAAAAGGGTGTTATGAAAAACAAATTATATCGGTTCACGAGGTGGTCATCTGCTATAAACACAGTTGACAGTTTTGTTTCCCATTTGATGGAAGAAGAGGTAGATAAAGGTCATAAACTTAATATAAAAACATATCATTATATTTAATATATTTTTGTTATTATATAATAATTTATAAATATTTTTTTAATTATTTTTATATATAAAAATAATAAAAATTATTATTTAGTAACGTTGCCTCTTTTTTTATATAAATTTCTAAGGTTTAAACTAAAATATTTACTAAGCTTTTTTTATGATAAATCCATGGGATATAGTATTTTGGTAGGGGTGTAATTATGTGATTTTTTTAGGGATTTTGTGAACCAAAATGGATATATATATGTAAAAGGGGAGGAAATGGGGTTCCCTATTATATATGGGAGAGAGGATACAAATGGATTTCTTGAAAAGATTCAATTACTCCCAAGTTTTTATCAAGAAAAAATAATAAAAATGGATAATTATAGGACATTATAAGTTTTATTGTCTATATATTACATTAAAATGGGTTATTTAGAATTTTTAGGTCATTTTAACCCTTATCTTCTTAGTATAACCCCTAGAAACCTGTGTTTACCTTAACAGTTATAATAAATTTTTACTTTTATTACTTTGAATTATTATTTAAAAATTAATTTTTACTTATTATATAATATAAATCATTATTATTATAAATATTAAATCTATTTTAAAAATTCAATATGTATACGTGGAATAATGAAATTAAAAATTAAACATGAAGACGTGACGAGAAACCGATTCTGGAATATAAAATCATCCAACTGTTTAAATGATTTTATATCATAATTCAATATTAAATTTATTATAATGAAGTATTTTAAATTAATAAATATATAATATAATTAATTTTACTTTTAAAACCATATTAAAATAATATGGGGCTTATATATGATTTAAAATAAAAGTTAGATTTTACAAAAAAAAACATTATATTTTACTACTAATAAAAATGAAATATTTCAGAAAAAAATGCAAAAAATCACCCTATGATAATTTTGATATGAATATTTATAAAATTACGTTCATAATGTAAAATATATTTCATAAATTTTTCTAAATTTATTTATATCATTTGTTGTAAAATCGTAAAAATACCATTTTTATTGAAAGATATTATTTTTAAGAAAATATTTCATTTTCTTTCAACTGATTATTATATTATTTCTAATAAATAGTTATTAATTTAATTGATTTAATAAATCTCTAAATAATATACTTTTAATAATATAGTTATTACTATTCACAACCACTAATTACATGGATGTGTCTTAATGGTATTCTATTTTATGGTTTCTTTATTCTTGGGGTTGCATTTGTCATGGGCTATTAAAGATATTAAACTTAAGGAAATATATTGTGTGGGTTGTTTAAACTCAATTTTTCCTATCACATACTCTATCAAATATAATTTTCATATTTTATAATTTTAGGGTGTTATAGAATACTTATAATGTTTTTACTATAATGGGTTATTCTTCTATATGACATTGTTTGTAAAAATATATTTAGGGTTCTCATCAAACATAATGTTCATAATAGTTAAATGATATGATGAGTACCTTGATGTTACTTATGATTATACATGTATTTATGTTATATGGATAAATATTATTTTTGATAATACATAGACATTATAGGATATCAGGTGTTAGAGAATCAGAATACATTGGGACACCATCTCTTAATCTTCTCTAATTTTAATTACTAAGAGAATGATATTTTAGAAACATTACCCAATAGTTGGAAATTCAATTTTTTATGTTTCATTATATATTTCTATCTATGTAATTTTTTTGAAAACCTCTCACGTTAAGATTATTATTATTGAGTATTATGAGTCTTTTACATTTATTTTTTGGAAAAAATCATGATGATGTAGGCTCATAAATATGTGGGATATGATGGGTGCATCATAACTAATATTGAAATAATGAATATGTTAAGGAAGGATTTATCTGATTTGTGATTTAAAAAAAAATTTATTTCCAAATATCTTTCACTGAAATGGAACATCCAAATTATTTCAATGTACATAGTCTTAGTCAGTATGTTCATTTCCAAAATGATAATGAAATATACATTTAAAATCTAGGTTTATGACATTAGTATTTGTTGAGCCCTCTGGGAGAATTAGTTGAACTTATATTTTGATAATCCCAACTATGCTCAATTATATTATGATAATCCCAACTATGCTCAATCATATTTTAACTATGCTCAATTATATTTTGATAATCTCAATTATGTTCAAGTTACTATATTAATTAATGATTAATTACTTATTTAATTATTTATGTAAACCATGAACATATTCATATATTACAATATTTATATTATTTTCAGAGAATTCGGTTACTAAATGGATATATATTCTAACTTGACCCATTCTGCCAATAGAATGCTTAAACAGAACAATGTTACTGATACGAACGAGTCTACCAATACTCGAAGGTCACCAGTATGCAAGTCTACCGATACGTGAAGGTCACCGGTACAACAAAGCCTACTGTTACATAAAAGCCTACCGATACTTGAAGGTCACCGGTATGAGAGTCTACCGATACACGGAAGGTTACCAATATACTAAGCTTACGGATATAAGAAGGTTATCGTCAGACAAGCCTACCAATACGAAAATGCTACTGATACGGAAAGGTCACCATTATGCAAAGCCTATCGATATGCGAAAGCCCACCAATACAAGCAAGCCTACTGATACAATAAATGCTACCGCTACCAATGCAATCAATTCTACTGACAGAAAGTCTACAGTTACAAATGATGTCTACCAATAGAAGGTTTACTGATGGAAAGGCTACCGTTACACAAAGGGCTACCGTTACACAAGGCTACCGATACCCAAAGCTACCGCTCCAGAGACAGAACCCGACACTGCTTTAATTTCTTTATAATTGTTTAATATAACCAACGGTCATATCAGGTATATTTTAATGCACTGACATTTATTTAATGGGTGTTTATTGGTTGTCAGGAAACCATACCTCGTACCTTCCAAAATAAATCATTTCTTTTATTGGAGCTCGTTCTTTAAAATTAAAGAAGAGGAATGAATAGAAGAAGTCACAGAGACATACATACCACGAGGTGTACTAGAAGAACAACCAAGTGTGAATGCAAAGATACGACTGAACTTACACGAAGAACTCATTCATTACTGCCTACCAGTGAAAATATGATAATGAGAATGAGAACATCAACATAAGAACTTCATCGACTACTTTCTCCTCTATCTCTACACCTGGAAGTCAAGGAAGCAGATGACACTCTGTTTTCTAGATAGAAACCATAAGATGACTCGGAACCAACTCTGATCAATCCAAAGGAGTCCAGAGCTGCACTGCGATCACTAGAGCCATTCTAAACTCTACATCTTTGCCTATATGATTTATTATTTACATATTGAGCAGTGTGTGTCATATCCTGTATTTTACACACACACTGTCTCCTGAACCTTAACTGGAGGATCTCTAAATCCTTAATCAATCTCTCTACATCTTTTAGTTCCCACTGGGATAGTGGTAGAGGTCGTGTGTGACCTGGACAGTTGGTGTTGTTGTTTTTGTTCCCACGGATAACAGTGGTAGAGGTCTTGGACCTGGACAGTTGTATACTGTTGTAATCCCTGATCCAGGGTGTGGATCACTTCTATATAAAGTTTTGAGAGGACTAAGTCTCAGCTTGAGACTGAACCTCTTGGTTAAATCTGATGTGCTTATTTATTTTCAATGTTATTTTTATTCTACTGCAAACTCTTCAAACCCAAAACTGTTTTAAAGTCACTTTGATAATTAAACTCGCAATTGTTTATATTAGTTGTAAATCAGTAATTTAGTTTCAAAAGTTAATCAATTCTTCTGATTTTATTAATTGGGAAATAATCAATCCTTTGAGAACCTAACAGAACCTTTATTTTGATATAAATTCACTACAGTTTAATTCTGTGTTTTATTTGGGGGATTTTAAGACAGTTTTTTAAACAAAAATTTTAATTGGAACTCAATTCACCCCCCCCCCCTCTTGAGTGTCCACTCCGACCAACATTTGGTATCAGAGGGAGGTTAAAATATTTTCTGAAGTACTCTATTTTTCAAATGTGATTTTAGTTGTATTTTAAAGTTCTTAAAATTTCTGTTACTTCTAAATTTTTATCTCTTTAAAATTTTTGTTTCAACCTTGTTATCAGGGATAATAGACTAGAGGGTACTGCTACTAACAGACCACCTTTCTTCAATGGTACAAACTATGCTCAGTGGAAACTTAAAATGAAAATTTATTTAGAAAGCATAGGTTTTTATATTTGGACTACCATAGAATCAGAATATAAACTTCCCACTACTACTAGATCCACTTGGGATGAACCTACAAATACTGCTTACAATAATAATTGTAAAGCCATAAATGCCATGTACTGTGCTTTAGGAGATGAATAATTTAACAGAATTTCTACTTATAAAACTGCTTATGAAATTTGGGATACCTTAGATGTTTCTCATGAAGGAACAACTAATGTTAAAGAAATGAGATTAAATACTTATACTATTACATATGATAATTTTAAAATGAAGACTGATGAACCCATTTCTAATATGTATCTCAGGTTTAATGAGATAGTCAATACAATTAATTCACTTGGAAAGGTTGTTCCAGCAATGGAACAAATTATGAGGATTCTAAGATGCTTACCAGACCGATGGAGATGCACATCTGTTTCAATCAGAGAGTCGTGTGACATTGCTGGTCTACCTGTCAAGGATCTAATTAGAAATTTGATGATGTATGAAGAAGAACTTAAGGTGAACAAAGAAGAAGATGATGAACCTAGAAGAAAGTCTATTGCTTTCAAATCTTCAACTTCAAAGAACAAGGACAAGGAGAAACTTCAAGCTATAAATGAGAGTTCAAGCTATGAAGACAGTGAAAGTGCTTCTGATAGTGATTCTAAGATGGCTCACATTGCCAGAAGGTTTAAGAAATTTTATAGTAATAATAAATTCTTTAGAAAATCAAATTACAAAGGAAAGTATGACAATAAGGGATATTAGAATAAGGATTGGAAAAAGCCAGATAAAAGTGATGAAGTTGTTTGTTATGAGTGCAAAAGAAAAGGACATATTAAATCAGACTGCCCAAAGCTCAAATTCAAGAAGAAATATGATTACAAGGATAGTAAGTACAAAAAGGCTATGAAAGCTACTTGGAGCGCTTCTGAGGATAGCTCTAGTGAGTCTGAAATTTCTGAGACTGAATCCAGAAATAAGGCAAATATGTGTTTCATGACAAACACATCTGAGGTAACATCTGAAACTCCTGCTTTAAATTCATATTATTCTGGAGATGATTCTGACTCAGAAAACATGTCAAAATCTGAACTGTTTGAATATTGTGATATGTTAGAAGAAACCTGTAATGAGCTGAAAGACAAATACAAAGGTTTAAAGAAACAGTATGCTTTAACTGTTAAACATAAATCTGATCTTGATATTGAAATAGAAAATAATTCTCAGTTACTTAAAGAGAATACTGAACTAAAATTATCTAATGAGCAACTTAATAAAGACTTAGAAAATTTTACAAATGGTAAAGATACTCTTACTCAAATGCTAGGTAATAAAATAGCACCTAGATACACTACTGGTATAGGATACCAACCATGACAGAGAAAATTTACCAAAACTAAATTCATTCCTAAACCTGGACAGAATACTGCTAGTTCTAGTTTTGGACATTTATATGCTTCAACTAGTTATATTCATAGTTACAGATCTAATAAGGTTTACCTTTAAAATCTATTGATTCTACAAATTTTATGAGACCCATAAGACAAATTTGGGTACCTAAAGTTTTGTTGGCTAACCTGTCTGGACCCAAGAAAATCTGGGTACCAAAATCATTTCCTGTCTAAATCTGTTTTGTAGGGAACCTTCTTAAAGAGCTCCTGTAGAAAGACCTTGTACTTTTACAGTGGATGTTCAAGACATATGTCAGGAGACTTCTCATGCTTTAAAATCTTAGTCAGAGTTGATGGAGTTTTTGTCACTTTTTTTGATAACTCAAAAGGAAAAATCATCGGCTTAGGCCAGATTGGTAACACTGACTCAATATTGATTTCCAAAGTTTTATTTTTTGATGGACTGAAATATAATTTTTTAAGTATTTCTCAGTTATGTGATGATGGTTTTAATGTTAAATTTCAAAATGATTATTTCAATGTTTTTAATTCTAAAAATGTTTTAGTATTTTCTGCCTTAAGAAATGAAAATGTTTATACTGTTGATCTGAATTCTTTAGCAAAGAAAAATATTACGTGTTTAAATGCTTTTCATAAAGAGTCTTGGCTTTGGAATAGAATATTAGGACACTGCAATGTACATTCACTTAGAAAACTTGATAGGAAGAACCTAGTTAGAGACCTACCCAAACTTGAATTTCCAGTAGACAAAGTTTGTAATCCCTGTCAAAAGGGATAGAAACATAGAGTTTCTTTCAAATCAAAGAAAGAAGTGTCAACTTCTCAACCACTCTAGTTGGTTCACATGGATTTATTTGGACCTTCTATAGTTTCTAGTTTAAATGGGAAACATTATATTTATGTTCTTTTAGATGACTATTCTAGATATACTTGGGTATATTTTCTAGCTCACAAAAGTGAATCATGTTCTTACTTTGTTAAATATTCCAAGTTTGTCGAGAACCTTAGTGGACTTAAGATCAAAACCTTGAGAAGTGATCATGGTCGTGAGTTTGAAAATCATGAGTTTGAATCCTACTGCTCACACAATGGATATAGTCATAATTTCTCTGCCCCTAGGACACCTCAGAAAAATGGTGTAGTGGAAAGGAGGAATAGAACCCTTCAGGAAATTGCCAGAACCATGCTCAATGAATATAACCTACCTATTTATTTTTGGCTGAAGCTGTCAATACATCTTGTTATATTATCAACAGAGTCTTAATCAGGCCTGTTCTTAAAAAGACCCCTTATGGGTTGTGGAACCATAGGAAACCTAAGGTTAACTACTTCAGAGTTTTTGGTTGCAAAGTCTTTATTCTTAATACTAAATATAATCTTGACAAGTTTTCACCAAAGATTGATGAAGGAATTTTCATAGGTTACTCTATTTCTAGTAAAGATTATAGAGTTTTCAATAAAAGAACCAAATGTGTGGAGGAATCTGTTCACATCAAATTTGATGAAACTGATCCACATGAACCTAAGGCCTCTCTTGAAAATCATGAAGATGATCTCACTTTTTTGAACCTTAATGATAAGGACAGTGGACCTATATTCAAAACATCCAGTTCTTGAAATTTCCCAGAACCTGCTTCTGTTGAACCCCAACCTATAGATGGGCCTGAAATCTCTAGTCCTACTTTTTCGAGACCAACTAGGATTCTAAAGAACCATCCTTTAGATGCTGTTGTAGGTAATCTAGATAGAGGAACACAGACTAGAGCTTCTCTAATAAATTAGTTTGAACATCAAGCTTTTCTTTCACAGTTAGAACCTAAAAATATCAATGATGCTATCAATGATGAATTTTGGGTAATAGCTATGCAAGAAGAAATAAATCAATTTGAAAGAAATAAAGTATGTGAATTAGTAGAAAGACCTAAAGACACTTTGACCATAGGAAAAAAGTGGGTGTTTAGAAACAAAGTTGATGAATCTGGAAACATCATTAGAAACAAAGCTAGACTAGTTGCACAAGGTTACAATCAAGAAGATGGAATTGACTATGAGGAAACCTTTTCTCCTGTAGCTAGATTAGAGGCTATTAGGATCTTACTTTCTTTTTCATCACATCTGAATTTCAAGTTATATCAAATGGATGTGAAAAGTTCTTTTCTAAATGATTTTATTGTTGAAGATGTTTTTGTCTAACAACCACCTGGTTTTTCAAATCCTCACTTTCAAAATCATGTTTTTAAACTTTCTAAAGCTTTATATGGTTTAAAACAAGCTCCAAGAGCTTGGTATGAAAGACTTACAAATTTTCTTATTTGAAAAGGAATTTCTGATCCCCCTCTTTTTATAAAAATAATTTCAAAAGATGCTTTAATTGTACAAATCTATGTTTATGATATTATTTTTGGATCTTCGAAAAATTCTTTATGTACTGATTTTTCAAAGGTTATGCAGAATGAGTTTGAAATGAGCTTAATGAGAGAGCTTAAGTACTTTCTTGGATTTAAAATCTTTCAAACTAAAGATGGTATTATTTTAAATCAAAGTAAATATACTAAGGATTTATTAAAACATTTTGTTTTGGATAGTATTAAGGGCAGTGATACACCTATGAGTACCACCTGTAAATTGGATATTGATGAATCTGGGAAACCAGTTGATCAAACTAATTATAGAGGTATGATTGGGAGTTTACTTTATCTTTCTGCTAGTTGACCAGATATTATGTTTAGTGTATGTATGTGTGATAGATTTCAAGCTAACCCTAAAGAGTCACACTTACTTGCAGTTAAAAATATTTTCAAATATCTTAAAAGTACTGCTAATTTGGGATTATTTTACCCAAAAGGACAATAATTTGATTTAATAAGTTATTAGAATGCTGAAATTTCTGGATGCAAGTTAGATAGAAAAAGCACTTTTGGAACATTTCATTTACTTAGAAAGTCCCTGGTATCATGGTGTAGTAAGAAACAGAACTCAGTTGCATTGTCTACTGTTGAAGCAGAGTATATAGCTGCTGGTAGTTGCTGTGCACAGATTCTGTGGATGAAAAACACTTTATTGGACTATGGATTTAATTTTAAACATGTTTCAATTAACTGTGACAACACTAGTGCGATCAACATCTCTAAGAACCCTTTGTATCACTCTAGAACTAAACACATTGATGTTAGACACCACTTTTTAAGAGATCATTATCAAAGAGGTGATATAACTCTTGAATTTATAGGCACTGAACTCAAATTAGCTAATATTTTCACTAATCATTTAAGTTCATAAAGAATAAGTTTCATTAGACACGAATTAGGAATGATAACTTATTCTTAAATCCGTTAGGAACCTCACCATTAGGAACCTCACCATTAGGAACCTCACCGTTAGGAACCTCACTGTTAGGAACCTCACCGTTAGGAACCTCACCATTAGAAACCTTACCGTTAGGAACCTCACCATTAGGAACCTCACCGTTAGAAACCTCACCGTTAGAAACCTCACCGTTAGGAACCTCACTGTTAGAAACCTCACCATTAGGAGACCTCACCGTTAGAGAAACCTCACCGTTAGAGAAACCTCACCGTTAGAAGACCTCACCATTAAGAGACTTTACCGGTGCATCTCGCGCTATGTTTAATTTTCGAATTAAGGCTGAGACTTTGAAAAAAAAATTAATATGAGATTTATTTTATATGTGAATCCTAAATGATATTAAACCCGACTCTAGACATCACTCAATCACCGCGAACCAGTCTGTTCGAATCCCTCCAACCTAAACCTCTCAAGATACAAAACCCTAAACCTCGAATTTGTAATGGCCCACGTCAAGAGACCCCAGGTTACAGATGGGAGTGATGAGCCGCAAGCGAAAAGACAGAAAGTAACTAATGCTAGTACCAGTGGAAGTGGAAGTGGAAGTGTAGCTCGAAGGAATCTAGTAAACCCGCATCTCTCAAGGAGAGAGATTGTCGTTGAGAAAGAGGTGTGTGCAGAATGGATCATGGAGAGCAAGTCCTTGGTTCTTAAGGTTTTAGAAGAACAAGGTTGGACTAAGTGCTTCGTGAACAACAATGGACCTTATTATCCAGGACTGGTGAAACAGTTCTACGAATTCATCCGTTTTGAAAAGTCTGAGGAAGAAAGCAGAATGATTTCTTATGTGAATGGACAGGAAGTTTCTTTTACTTCAGTGGAATGGGCTGGGAACTTAAGAGTTTTGCATGAAGGATATTGTGATTTCTATTCAAAATCTGTTCCCTCAACTAGTGATTTTTTCAATTATGAGGATGCCTTGTTGGAGCTGGCAGGGAATGGGACCCCTAGAAAAGTAATAGTTGTAGAGATGGCAGTATAAGATAAACTTCTTTTCAAGTTTATTCAACATGTAATTAGTCCAAGGATAGGAGACTTTGCTACACTGAGATTCCAGGACATTTATTTTCTACATCTGTTAAAGCATGGAATTAAGGTAAATTTGTGTAGATTGATTATGATTCAGATTGAGGATATGACGAGACCGAAGTCTAAGTCAAATGCACTATTCTTCTCAAAGTTGATTTCTGTAATGTTGAAAGAAAAGGAGGTAGCTGGACCTCAAGATGAAACAGTTGTAGTTAAAGGCAACTTTTTTATCACCAGGACTATTTGTAAGTTTATGAAAGTCAGCTGGAATCCTTGGAGAAAATCATGGGTGAATGATGAAGGAAGAATATATGATAAGTTCACACCAAAGGACCATCCCTCTAGACCAAAGAATGTGAGAGATCCTGGTCTTGGACCAGATGAGCCAGAACCGGTATACAGTGATGATGAAGCTGAAGCTGAGGAGGAAGAGACATCAGTAGAGGAAGGAGGAGACCCAGACTTACCCCCTAGTCCTGTGCATCAAGTTAATTCTTATGGAGCAGCTAGACCTCCAAAATAACTACCAAGGAGAGAAACTATTTTGACGGACACTGATACAGAGACTAAAGAAGAAGGAGAAGAAGCATGCCAGTATGTTGTCCAGGACACCTCTGAGGAGGATGAGGCAACCGAATCAGATCATAATGTTAATAGAGAAAAGGAGGCTGCTGGTGAAGCAGATAATGAGGAAAATGAAGAAGAAGAGCTTAGTTTGAGCCCTCTTATAGACAGTACAGTCAAAATAGTGCCTGATCAGGAAGTAGAAGTAGCATCTGTTTTTGAGGAAGTTCTTGAGCCATCAGAGAGAATGGCTATTGAATCTGCTGCAGTTGTAGAGGAAATTGCAGAATTACCTCAGGAAGAAAAGTTGGAAGAGATACCTCAGGAGAATGTTCCAAGTGAGGGGGATAATCTTGGATCAGTATCAGTTCTATATGACATTGAATGTTGGACATTAGATCCAGGATATATTATTCTTGGACTTTCTTATGGATATTCTGATGAGGAAGACCATCCCCAAAAGGAATCAGTTACCCTACCCATTGTGGCTGAAAATGTGGCAACCAAGGAGGACCTTGAGTCCTTAAAAGCTGAATTGAAAGAAGCAATAAGGGAATTAGTGGTAGATATGCAGAAAAGTATGGTTGAAGAGATGAAAAGTGTGGAGCAATCCCTTGAGTTATCCATTGGATGTGGTGTATCCAGTCCTGTGAAAGAAATGATGGATGAAATTAAAGTGTGCCACACTCAGATTGAGAGTTGGACAGGAGCTGTAGTTGCTTTGAGACAATCTATTGCTTCTCTGACTACCAATAATAGCTCTCAAACTCAAGTAAACTCTGACATTCGATCTATCAAAGAAGTTGTCAAGTAATTTGTGGAAGTTTTTGACGCCTTTAAGAATTCATTCAAAGAACATATGAACAGTTAGGATGAACTTGTTCAGAAGGTAGTTAGTAGTCTGACTCAATCCTTCAAGGAGATAGTGGCCTTATCAATGAAACCTCTTCCCTCATCTAGCTCCAGTGTGAACCTTGACCAGATCCGCACTATTATTCAGGAAGAATTGGCTAAGGCCAGTCCCAGTGGTGCATTAGATACTCAGATTCTTTCTACCACTAGGGAAGTTAGTAGTTTTGTTCGTGATCACCTGCGAGCAGCTACTGCTTCTCAAGAGGCAATCAAGAATAAGGTGGATGCGTATTTCGAGAAGGTTTACACCAAGCAACAAATGAAAAACCATTTCAATCTTTTGATTGAGAATATGAAGTTACCTCTAGTGACTCAGGCCTTCAGAGAACAGGTTAGTAAGCTCAGGGAGCTTACTCCTGCCTTGGACAAATTCATTGAAAATCGAGATGATTTTGTGTCTGCAATAGAGAGAGGAGGGAGTATTATTATGGATTTGAGGAACTTGTTGTTTCCCTTCCTGCATGTTGATGCCAGGACAGTCATTGTACCTCCTGCACTTCCTACCTCTACCTCTGGGAGTACTCCTCAGATGACTCTAGTTCAGGCTATTCGAAGCTTAACTCCTATGATCACACAGAGAAGCACAGATTTCAGATCTGGTACAGTTAGTGTGGCTGAACCTCCAGTTGTTTTTTCCGCCATTCCCAAGCCATCTACTCAATCTGAACCTGCAGCCTCTTCTGACCCTCAGGGAAGGACTTCTGTTCAAGAGGAAGATTGAGTGATTCTGGATGTTTTGATGGGATTTACTTGTATTTATTTTTGTAATACTGACTTTATCAGTTTGTACCTTTTGTACTTTAATGGACATTTACTCTTACATTCTCCACTTTACTATGTTTATGATTCCTTGACTTATGATCTTTCTCCAATTCTACCCTTCTTTTTGTTAATCACAAAGGGGGAGAAAATGAAAAATGGGGGAGAAACTGAACCTAATGAGAACTTGAAATGAATTTGACAGGGGGAGAAAAATTAGAACTATGTTTTATAGTTTTTTTAGGAATTTTTTTTTCCTTTGACACTATCTTAATTTTCTTAACACCTTGGCATAAGTTGTGATAAGTTTTGATTATCAAAATGGGGGAGATTGTTGAGCCCTCTGGGAGAATTAGTTGAACTTATATTTTGATAATCCCAACTATGCTCGATTATATTATGATAATCCCAACTATGCTCAATCATATTTTAACTATGCTCAATTATATTTTGATAATCTCAATTATGTTCAAGTTCCTATATTAATTAATGATTAATTACTTATTTCATTATTTATGTACACCATGCACATATTCATATATTACAATATTTATATTATTTTCCGAGAATTCAGTTACTAAATGGATATATATTCTAACTTGACCCATTCTGCCAATAGAATGCTTAAATAGAACAAGGTTACAGATACGAATGAGTCTACCGATACTCGAAGGTCACCGGTATGCAAGTCTACTGATACGTGAAGGTCACCAGTACAACAAAGCCTATCGTTACATCAAAGCCTACCGATACTCAAAGGTCACCGGTATGCGAGTCTACTGATAAGCAGAAGGTTACCGATATACTAAGATTACTGATATAAGAAGGTTACCGTCAGACAAGCCTACCGATACGAAAAGGCTACCGATACGGAAAGGCCACCGTTATGAAAAGCCTACTGATATGCAAAAGCCCACCGATATAAGAAAGCCTACCGATACAAGAAATTCTACCTCTACCAATGCAATCAAGTCTACCAATAGAAAGTCTACCATTACAAATGAAGTCTACCAATAGAAGGTTTACCAATGGAAAGGCTACCGTTACACAAAGGGCTACCGTTACACAAGGCTACCGATACCCAAAGCTACCGCTCCAGAGATAGAACCCAACACTGTTTTAATTTCTTTATAATTGTTTAATCTAACCAACGGTCATATCAGGTATATTTTAATGCACTAACATTTATTTAATGGGTGTTTGTTGGTTGTCAGGAAACTGTACCTCATACCTGTGAAAAGAAATCATTTCTTTTGCCAGAGCTCATGCTTTAAAATGAAAGAAGAGGAATGAATAGAAGAAGACATAGAGACATACATACCACGAGGTGTGCTAGAAGAACAACCAAGTGTGAATGCAAAGAGACGACTGAAGTTACACAAAGAACTCATTCATTACTGCATACCAGTGAAAAGCTGAGAACGAGAACGAGAACATCCACACAAGAACTTCATCGACTACTTTATCCTCTGTCTCTACACCTAGAAGTCAAGGAAGTAGACGACACTCTGTTTTCCAGACAAAAACCAGAAGATGACTCAGAACCAACTCTGATCAATCCAAATGAGTCCAGAGCTGCACTGTGATCACTAGAGCCATTCTAAACTCTAAATCTTTGCCTCTATGATTTATTATTTACATATTGAGTAGTGTGTGTCATCTGCTGTATTTTACACACACACTGTCTCCTGAACCTTAACTGGAGGATATCTAAATCCTCAAACTCTCTACATCTTTTAGTTCCCACTGGGATAGTGGTATAGGTCGTGTGTGACCTGGACAGCTGGTGATTTTGTTTTTGTTCCCACGGATAACAGTGGTAGAGGTCTTGGACCTGGACAGTTGTATACTGTTGTAATCCCCGATCCAGGGTGTGGATAAATTCTATATAATGTTTTGAGAGGACTAAGTCTCAGCTCGAGACTAAACCTCTTGGTTAAATCTATTGTTCTTATTTATTTTCAAAGTTATTTTTATTCCGCTGCAAACTCTTTAAAACCAAAACTGTTTTAAAGTCACTTTGATAATTAAACTCGCAAGTGTTTATATTAGTTGTAAATCAGTAAGTTAGTTTCAAAAGTTAATCAATTATTCTGATTTGATTAACTGGGAAATAATAAATCCTTTGAGAACCTAACAGAACCTTTATTTTGATATAAATTCACTACAGTTTAATTCTGTGTTTTATTTGGGGGATTTTAAGACAAAGTTTTTTAAACAAATATTGTAATTGGAACTCAATTCACCCCCCCCCCCCTCTTGAGTGTCCACTCCGACCAACAGTATTCATCTAGACTAATTGTATATGTTGATACAAATGGGTCTTATTACAAAATTTAGGTTCATATGTGTTTGGATGTCATTTTTGTTGATCAAAAATTTTAATTCACCAGTTACATGAGAGAATTTATAAGAGTTGAATATTTAATATATATATATATATATAATCACTACTGAAGTGAATATAATATTTATTTATTTATTAGTGATTAATGATATTTTATTTATTTATTTGTTTAAATAAGTATTTACTTCTCATGGTTCAATAAATATATAAGAGGAAATAATGAATGAGTTAATTATCTATTCAAATCTATATATTAAATATCATTAAAATAAATATTAATTTATTATTTAAGATATTATATTTGTTAAGTTTAAAAAAATTTGAGTCTCTTGTAAATGATATTAATAATATTATTATAATTTATATCTAGTTTTTTTTTAATTTAGGAATTATTAGGGGCCCAAGTGAAATTATTATTCAAAAACAATAGCTCTATATAAATATGATTATATCATCATCAACATGGAATTTATAAAAAAAACTATCACAATATCGAGAAATATCATCCTTTATTAAACACTCAATAATAGAGGGAAATTATCCTTATCCACCCATTCAACTCTATTGGGAATAATAAATATCCCTATACCTTGAATAGTTTCTTCTCGTTATTGATGATGAATGATGAAGGCATTAAAATCATCCATAGTAGCACCTGGGGATTTCAATGTTGATATTTAGAAGTTTGTGGCATATGTGTGGATCCTCTCTGGAGGGATTACTCTATTTAATAGAGAACAATATACTCATTTGGATCAATGTAGTTACATCCCCATGAGTATAATTATTCATCTAATGATCTATGGATAGAATTGGTGGTCTCTAATTTATTGTTTTATTAACATTACATCATAAATGAATGATTTTTTGTTCCTTATAGGTAAAAAAATATATATATTATCCCAAAATGGAGTTTCAATCAAATATTTTTTGTATTGGATAGATTTATTTTATTGCTATGACTTTGATTTCTCCTATTAAAAATGTAAAGGGAATGTTTTTTTAATTACATGAATCAAACTTCCCAAAGAACACTTTTTTGGGAGTTTTTATATGTATGTATAGTGATATTGGTGGTCAAAACAATTTAACTTTACATTTAGGAGAATAATGATAGAGGTTTCACGTTGAATATGATAGTCTAATAATATTTTTTCTATAGTATAGGAGTTATTGTGTGAATACTCAAAGTTATAGGGTTCATGAGATCATATCATATATGGTGTTGATAATGAGGGTTGGTCAGAGGATTATTATCGTTACATGGATTTTTAGGGGATGTTTTTCATTTTGTTAATTGTATGGGAGGTGGTTCTACATGAGTTTCATAGAAGATCATTTATTGTTGTTTTTCTAAGTGATTATCTCTAAATGAGGTTGAATTGAGTACCCAATAAAAATTTATGTAAAAAAAGTTTAAAATAAAATCCCCAAACATATTAATAATAGAGTAGTTTACCAAAACAATATGGATATATGTCATGTCCTTTTAAATGAAATCTCAAAGATTGATTATGTCACGATTAAAACAATATATAATATTAATTTAACCATTCAAATAAATTTACTCATCCAAAATATTATATAAACATTAATTAAGGATAACTATCATTACAGTGGTTTTCTTTACAGTTTAAAACAAATTCAGTTTTAAAGAATGTAAATAAAACATAAAAACATATACCATAAATCAATAGAAGAGGTTAAGTCTCTGGAGGAGAAGTAGTCATTTCCACTTGGAAGTCACCATATTCAAAGTAGTTTATTTAAAATAAAGTATGTTCCAAAACATGGATCAGGTGACCAATAATAAAAAAACAATCCATGTAAGGACCCGGACAAAAACATAACTTATTATAGTTTTTTTTAACTAGAATTCATATTTGAGGATCTTTTTATTTTATAGTTTTAGAGAATTAGGATAATCTCTTACAAAGTAGACCTATATATTGCATGTGGACACTTATACTTAGAATGCATTTTGTCACCAAAGGAAACCCTTTTAATATAAAACATGAATTATTTTCATGACATATCTTCAATACATCCATAATAACATCTTATTTGTCCTTACCAATCTTAAGGAATTTTAAAAATATTTTAAAACATGGGATGAGCACAAAAATCTAAGTAAGGGACGTAAAAAAATAAAGAAACTATTATTCCATGAATACTTATATACTTATGAAAACATTTTCAAAAAGTCAAACTTGTCATTCATAAAACATAATTTCTTTATATTATATCATGAAACCATAAATTTCTTATAAAACTCCATATAGAAAATAAATCATAAATATAACTTGAGGCATCATTTCCATATCACTCTTACGTTTACTATATATATCACATCTACAAGGGGAGTAACCTTCATGGTTGTATTTGGAATAACCACCATAGTATATTCCATTAATCTCTTAAGGGACACCATAACATTTAACTCTGTCTCATTACCCAATTAATTTGAGATCTATAACAGGATAACTCACCCTAGGTTTATCATAGAACTACTTGTACACATTAATAATGTATAGGAAACGAAACATAATCATAACACATAAATCATGCATAAAATAAAAATAAATTTTCTATTTTGTAATCTCTTTTCATTTTTAAAAATCCAAACACTAAAAAATAAAGAAATGTTATTTGAAAATAAAATTATAAACTTTTAAAGGAATAATCAAAAAGTTAAGAAGACAAGAAAATGGTAAATTATGTTTATTCAATAAATGTTAAAAAATAACATTCCTTTTTGTATTTTGATAAAATAATTTAAAAGTGGATTTTAAAAGAAATTTCCTTACATAAAACCATAAAATAATCCCTTTTTAAATAATTTGAGATAATTTTAAAATTAAAATTTTAACACATTCATGTCCATATAAATACATTTATAAACACAATTTTGAAATCATGGGCAAGAAAGAGAATAATTTAGAATAGTAAATCATTTAAAATGATGTTTTAGTTATAGGTTACCTTACCAAAACCCATTTCAAAAACAAAATACTTATAAAAGAGTAAAATGGGTTTCTTTTTCTTTTAAAAATATTAATTATTATAGATTAATTCAATTGTAAAATAGTTATCATTGTGTCAAAAAATTTGTTGTCATTGTATATGTCTAAAACAGAACATTCCTTTTGACGTTTGTAAAGAAAGTCAAATGTTCCATAAAGTAAACATAAAAAAGATTCCTTTTTGAAACCCTTTTAATGAAATTAAAAATATAAATAAAATTTCCCTTATAATAATTTTATATCAATATAAATAAATACATAAATTAATATTAATAATATCGACATGGAGAAAAATATTTGATAATTAAATCATTAAACATTTAAGGTGTCTCATACCAATTTGAACATTTAAATCATAAAATCCATGAAATAATTAATTTTCCAAAACATAAATGGCATGATTATAGATAATATATGGATATTTAATTTCATAGTATCTGTATATACATTTTATAAAATAATAAAGGTGTGTATATTTAAGAAGTTCCTCAATGAAAGGATATTGAGATGAAATCCATTACCTTAAGTATGATTCGTCACATGTTTTATTTATCTTCCTGAATAATAAAAATAGGTTAATTTTTAATTTATTTCAAACCCTTTCATGTTCCTTATTAATTTTATATCATTAATTATCATGTTATAACAATTTTTTAATTATTTAATTCTATGTCAGACGGTTTGATGATATTCGATACTTTAGTCAAAAATGACTTTGATATGATGTCAAAATCCAATGTTATATTAAGTCCATCATCCATAGAATAATATTAATTACATAATAATAACTTTTATACATTAATTATATTTTAAAATCCTTCCATTACATATGGATATGAAAAATGAACTATGTTACACTCATGGAGATAGTAAGTCGTACGTACACATGAGTAACGTTTAAATTTTTCAATGATCATTATTGAAAGAAGATAAGTATTATTTTATCTTACTATAATTATAATAATATAGTTAATAATATAGTATTCATTTAAATGTACTTATATAAATATATATATATTACCCATGGGATGTGGTGATTAAAAATTAATCACATCGCTTTGTGGAGGTGATAGTTCACATATACGCATGAACGACGTTATCATTTTTATGTGCATGGAGAGTAAGAAAATAATCAATATATTATTTTATTATAATGATATATATGTCATTAATATCACATAAAATCATTAATTCCATCATTATAACCAGTTTTTAGAGATAGTGATGGAAAAATAATTATATATGTTTGTGAAAGTGATAGTTCACACGTACACGCAAATAATTAATTCATTCCCATTTGATGGAAGTTGATGTGGAATTAAGTTATTATATTAACAAAATAACATATTATTATATTTAGGATACTGTATTTATTATTTCACCATGTTTTACGGAGATTTTAAGGAAGAATAAGAAGAAATAAAATGGAAACATTTAATTAAAAAATTTACCTTTCTTTCAGACAATCTCCTTTAATTAACAACATAACACCAATAAGGAGGTTTTTATTCATAAAATAAGGCCTCTAAAATGTGTTGAGATATTCTAGAAAATTAATTGGGTAGATATTTGAGGATACAAAAAAAATTAAGTGTTATGAATAGAGAGGAATGGGTACCCTTTTATAGGAGAGGAGAGGGGCCCTATTGGAATTCTTAAAGATATTAAATTAATATAAAGAAAATTATACTAAAAATGACTCAAAAATTATTAATTTAGAATATATGATGATTTTCTGTTCAAATAGATTTCATCCAATTAAAATTAGACAATTTTTTACCAATTTTTAATCCTTATCTTTTTGTTTTAACCCTTATTAATTCTTACCATGATATCATGTAAGATATAGTTTGAGGGTAAATATAATTACAATAAAATTCCAAACCATAAAAAATGAGTCATTTATAAAACAAATTTAAATAACCCAATAATTTTAATAAATTTTAGATTTTTTATTATTTTTACACAATTTAATAAAATATTATTTATTTTAAAATTTCATAAATATCAATTTTGACACTATTCTGTATTTGACTTTTTAAAAATATCATAAAAACTTGATTACTTAGAAAAAAATATATTAACGAATCCCTAAAATTTCCAAGTCATCTTAAAAATTTGTTTTTAAAATAAATTAAATCAAATTATATTTAAGTAAATGTTATTAATATAATTTATTTCATTCTTCCTTTAAAGAAACAATTACCACATCATCATTGTAATGCCATTTAATTTAATTATTTATTTCCTAAATTTTATTAATAAATTACCATGATGCTTAGAAACATTTTAGCTTTAAAATTAATATTTTTAATAGAATATATCTTATAAATAACCATATATTAAATATTTTATAGTTATTAAAACATTAATATGACATCTTTGTCTTTTCTCTGAAATAAAATACATTAAAGGGATTGATGTCATCCAAGTAGCCCTCAGTGGTCATAAAATAGAACCATGGATTATTTTTATAAGGACCCGGTCTTAAACTTTACTTAATATTGAATTAAATGAATAATTAACATTGAGGATCTTTTCAGGTTTAGAGTTTTAGAGAATTAGGACATAACTATTACATCTCAAAATATTACAAAGTAGATACTTCTACACAGTTTCCATTTTTTTACAAAACATGAACTCTTGAAAAAAAGGTTCATGTCTAGTTCCATGTTTAAGACAGCATGACTTTTCCTTGATCCCATCCTTGACCCTATTTCACATTATGCCCTGCGAAAAACATTTCAAAAACTTGGGATGAGCATAAAAATCTCAGTAAGGGATACACAAAGAATGAAAACTGTTAGTTTTTCAAAAAAACAAGTAAACCATGAATAAATTAACATAAGTAATACTTTTCACCTTTATGAAGTAGTAAATACTCTTCACTAAATAAAATATCATTACTTAACCTTTTGTAACCAAAATATTACCATAAAACTCATATAAAGAACACATAACATATAAAGGTAACTTGAGACATAAACATACTTAAATGGAATAACAATACGGTCAAATTCCACACATGTCTCTAAATGGAGTATCCATACGGCCGACTTCCATACCCAATGCATTGGAGGTTATAACATAACCACTCGTCCTGTTATTTACAGCACCACCCTTCATTTGGTTTATCACGTAACCACCCGTCAAATGTCCAAGTACCATTATAAAATCATAACACATAAAACAATTATAGGAAAGAAAACATTTCAACATTTCAATCAAAATATATTACTTAAATATATTGATATAACAAATCCATTATCAAAACCATTTTAAATACCAAAATACATAAAATATTATATGGTATTTATTTTCTTAAAAAACATTACGGCTTGTTGAGGAATCCAAAGATCAAATAGTACTCGCGACGGCGAAAAGGTCGTTGTCATCACGTACGTTAAAAGGAAACATACTTTTTGTCATTTAGTAAAATGCTTCGTAGAGAAAACATTCCTTTTTTAATAAAAGAAAAATTCAAAAATGGTTTATACACTGTATAAAATAAAGTTGTGTATAAAACAAAAATATGCCTCAATAAAAGGAGATTGAGACGATGTCCATTACCTTGTGTCCGACATGACTTGATCGTTCTTTAATCACCTGAATAATAATCTAGAGTTAATATCTACTTTCTTAAAAACCTTTTTCAAGTTAATTATTCCTTTTATATCACTTATTACCATTTTATTAACATTATGTAATCATTTAAGTTAATAACGGTCATTTTGTCGATCTTTGGTACTTGAGTCAACAATAAGCTTCTTATAATTACATGTTGTTCCTGTGGTAAAATATCCATTATCTACATAATTATATTCATGATCTAGATATCATATATTTTATATATATCCAGTATATACATGTATTTATAATAGTACATAACATTTAGAGATAAGAAATGAAATGCACCGTTCATGGAGATGGTAAGTCGTACATATGCATGAACGCTACTTTCATATCTATTTCATATTTAATGGAATTAAAACATAATGATACATAGTTATATCATAATTAAATTATATTATCATATATAATATCATTAACTCCATCCTTTATACATACCACGTATGGTATTAACGAGTCACATCACTTTGAGGGGGAGGTAGTCCCCACTTCCTCTAATGAGATTATCGTGTTTAACCATAATGGAAACCATAAAGGTGTGATACAAAAGAAAAATACAGAAGCATAAATAAAACATAAACATAATATATATCATATATTAAAATATTTTCATCTTAATGGACACCATGAGAGGTGTTAAGAGAATATTGAACAATCATCGTTTCGTGAGGCAGTAATTCACCACCCACAGAAACAGTATGTTCTTTAACCATTAGATGGAGGCGTGTGTAAGTGTAAATCAAATAATTATCATAAAAACATACTAGTATATTTAATATATGGTTTTTGTTACAAAATAAAGGATTAAAAATAGTTTAGGGGTTGGAGAAGTAAAATAAAACAAAAGAACATAAGAGAAAACATTACCTTTAAATCGGGTAACTCCTCTTGGTTTGAACCAAAAGGGTTTCTTGAAGATCTTTCTGCCTAAAGTAAGG
This sequence comes from Viscum album, assembly GCA_963277665.1. Lineage (NCBI taxonomy): Eukaryota > Viridiplantae > Streptophyta > Magnoliopsida > Santalales > Viscaceae > Viscum > Viscum album. The sequence goes on from OY728160.1 coordinate 1,559,445,541, forward strand.
CTTCTAGAATGAATATATGGATATTTTGAGGTTATTTTATAAGATTTTGGATGATCCAAAGGGCTTGAGAAGTGTGATAAATGGGTAGGAAGTGGTGTCTTTTTATAAGGGAGAGGAGGGGCTCTTTTGGAAAGCATGAAACTATTATTTTATTATAAAATGACATTCAGTTTATAAAGCTCCTAAAATCATTAAAGTCAAATATAAGGTGGACCATGTTAGAAATAAAATCATCCAATAATAATTGGACAAATTTTGTATATTATTTTAAACATTATATTCTTATTTATTTAAATCATTCATTAATGACGTAAACACTGCGTCATCATTGTGTCATTAATAATTTTTTTTATTTAATGGCTAAAAATTATAAAAAAATTACTATGTTGTAGGAAATATTTTTAGCTTTATAATTAATATTTATATTCAAATATATCAATTATAGAACCCCATTTAAAAATTGTTTTAGTAAAACAATACATGTTTGTGACATTTTTATTTTTACTTTAAATAAAAGGTATTAATGTCATTATCTTACCCAAGTAGATCTATGGGGTCCCATAAATTGACCCATGGATTTTATTGGTCTTTAAGGACTCATCCAATAAGTTTAATACAAGTTTCAAGGTAATTTCATATTATTATAACATTATTTTTATCTTAAATTACACTAATTACCTTTAATCGCGATTAATAAAACTCAAAAGTTACTATTCAACAAAAAAGTATTTTCATCCCATTGAACCACATTTTACTTAATAATGACAACCATGTATGTTTTATTTTTGAAATTAAATTCACAAAAGTGGTAAAATTTCATTTAAACAAAAAATAAGTTTTTTAACTACCACTTAGTGGCTTCACTATTCATCAAAAATTGATGTTTTTCAGAAAAATACCAAAAAATCACCCTAAGCTATATTTGATATTCCAAATTCAAAAATGATGTCTATTTTACCAAATTCAAAACATATAATTTTCATTAATTAATTTCATAATTAATTCCCGTTGTCAAAACAAATAGCGTGTTTTTAAGAAACAACAAATATCAAAAGATTGACACTAGTTTAAGTCCAATTTCAAAGTGAAATTAATTCCAATGGCCACCATTGGATTAAATGGTAAAAATATATTATAATTTGACTTCAAAACCAATTCAAAAGATAATATAATCATATAAATAAATTATTTTAAAATGGGGTTTTGAATTAAAATACAACATTTTTCAATTATTCATTAAAAATGAACTTTATCGAAAAAATAAAAAAACATACACAATGTAAATTTTGATGTCCCGATTCTAAAGAAGGATTTTATTTGTTCCAATAGAATGTATAAGAGTGACCAAAACTATTTTTAAATATGTTTCTCCATCAAAATGTGATAAATCGACATTTTCATGAATATTAGAGTATCTATGCCTAAAATTGAATTCTTTACTTATTTTAAGCCTTTATATTTTATTGGATAAATGTAAAAACATTTAACAAACATATATAATCATATTTTAGTAATTTATATTCATTACCGCCAATACAATAGCTACGTGTTAACTACCATTTAAAATAATATTATTATATTATTAGTGTGCAGCGTAAGATTTCAAAGAAACTCGTTGTTGCGTATCGGGTACGCTATCAAACATAGCAACCCCTTTCAAGTAAAATTAATATTTAATTCACAAATATTATTAAATATGAAAATGTATTATTCTTTATTTACCTGAGATGTTACAATTTTGGTCTAAAATAGCTCATAAAGTAAAATTAATACAAGTTTTAGGGTAATTTGATAATATTTATAATATTATTTTTACCTTTAATTGCTCAATTTTCCCTTAACCATCGTAAATAAACAAAATTATTAAAGTTAAAATTCATGATATAAAAAATTAAATGTTCCTATTATAATATAGATATCATAATTATTAAAACCTTTTATGTCTTTTTTTTCAAAATTCAATTCACTGAAGTAACAAAAAAAGTTTAAAATTAATCCCATTGATGGATTGAGAAAATGGTTTTTTAAAGTAAAAAAAAGTTCAAAAGTTCATAAAAATTTTATTTCCAATTAAAATGTGAAATTAATTCTAATAAAATTAATTGTATTAAGTGATAAAAAATAATCTAATTAAACTTAAAAAATATTATAAAATATAATTTATCACTATAAATTAATTTCATGAAAAAACTATTTTCAACTAAAATGCACTATTTTTTACTATTCATCAAAAAATAAAACTTTTCTGAAAAACAACAAAAAATAAAACAAAGAAAAGTTTTATACTCCACTTTAAAATAAGATCTTTATTTTTTCATATATAATTTAAAAAAAGTTTCAAAATTAGATTTAAAATAGGTGCGGTATCAAAATACGGCAAAACTTCCTTTTTAGAAAAATACTCTTTTTATTAATAAAATAAAATTTGTTCTTATATTATCTCTAGAAAACATATAAGATTAATTTTAAACATAATATTCAATATTATATATATAATTAATTAATTAAATCCAATAAAAGTTATTTTATTATTTTTATAAACACGCTTATTTTCATTTAAATAGTTTTTCATAAACAACATTTCCTTTTTTATTTAAAAAAGGTTTTATTTTAATTTATAATTAATTAGAGACAAAATAATTAAATATATATACATGTGGAAATCATATTTTCATAATTCAGTTAATATTATTCATACCTATCATTCCAATGGATAGTTTATAAGGTAACATTTAAATAATAATATTTAGTTGCCCGCTTAAGCTCGATGTGGTGTATCTTGTACGCTATCGAACATAGTGTTTTTTTAACATCAGATGTTATATTATCAACCCCATTTAATAAATTATTTCCTCGTAATTTGATCTTGGGATCAAAAACAAGGGATTTTACTTTTCAATAAACCTTTATTTAAATCCCTCATTGGACAAAGAATTAATAAAACTTCCACTTTAAAATAAATAAATGGATATACGAAGGTCTCCTGAGATAGCACATACTAGGGTTACATGTTGGAAAATATGGATATGTAGGAGAAATATAATTATTAATTTCTAATGGTGAGTGATAAATAACATGGTCAGGATAAAGTTAATAATCATAATACTATAAATTTGTGATTAGTTAAAAGTTCCTTGATTTATTATTAAGAAATGTATACGGATAAATTTTTTTTAGGATCATTTTCATATATTTTAGGAACTATTTGGACTAATAAAATAAGTAAATATACTTACTAGACAAGTAGAGTTTTATCCTTTCATCAATTTCCACCACAAAATCATCTTTTTTACCAAATGGTGAGTATTTATGATGTATTTTTTTCTCCGGAATCACTAGAATCAACTTATATAGAATAAATTTATCCAAAAAATATTAACTATATATTTATAATATCTTTAAAAATTAATCAAAACAAAAATATTTTGTACAGTATAAGATAATTCCCCAAAAAGAAAAATCCATATTTGACAAAATATTACTTTAATATTCAGAATTCAACAGAAATTCCCAAGGTTCAACATAGATCATTTAATAAATAACTATCCTTAAAATTCCTCAAAATAATCCAAACTAATATTTAAACAAAAAAACTATAAGTATTTAATCACATAATCTTTCAAGATTAATATTATGATTTATCTCCAAAAACATCAATTACTCATGAATTCTTATACTAAAAATTAATTGTCCTAATAATCATCATGATATGATAATAATTTTTACAAATAACCTGAATAACCATAAATTTACAATAAAATCATTTATGCTTCCAAAATATAATTGAACCATTGTTCCTCTAATAAAATATCATAGTACTCTATTTACCTTAAACATAAAAGGGTCCTTAAAATAATAATTGTCTTCCAAAATGACATTAATCAGTTAATCACCAAATCATTTTCAAAACCCAAAGTTATCTATTTGATAAATAATATATTCCCAAAAATCAAATTATTCATCATCCATAAAATTGATTAACTAAAAATAAAAATTCATACTAACTGATACTTTAGGTAGGCCAGTTGTAGGTGATGCACTCTTGTTGGCCTTTGGTTGTGGGTTTGATTCTTACGGCCTTTCCGGAAGTGATGAGTTTTCACCCATCCCACATGTTATCATTTTTCTATTAATATATTAATATAACCCTTATAAAAATATATAAATTTCATAAATAACTTCAAAAATTACAATAACATTTTTTTAAACTAAAAGGTCATCTTATACGTTTAATTTTCTATCCCAAAATTTAATAACCCATAATTATCACAAAAATGATTATATGTAAAAATACCATTAGTTGCCATAAAATTTAATAAAATGAATCCTAAAAAGGTGTTTTTATAATTTTTAACCTATGATATAACATAATATTATAAACCTATAATGATATTCCTAACTCTTAAGAATCCATCCAAATCTCCAATGTTGTCTAAACCATCCTTTGATTCCAACTGTAATGAACTGGAATTAAACATAGATTATTGTATTTTTTTTAACTAGAATTCATATTCGATGATATTTTCATTTTATGGTTTTAGATAACTAGGAAAATATATAAAAAAGTATACCCATACATTACATATGGAAAATTCTACTTAGTATCCATTTTTTCACCAAAGGAACCCCTTTTAAATAAAACATGACTTCCTTTCATGACATATCTTCAATACTTCCATCATGACAACTTCTTTGTTCTTAATAATATTACGGCATGTGGAAAAAATTTAAAACTTGGGATGTTCACAAAAATATCAGTAAGGAACATGAAAAGGGAATATAGAAACCATTAGTCCATGAATACAACTAAACCGCTGAAAACATTTTCAAAAAGTCATAATTTTCATCCATAAAACATAATCTAGTCAGATTAATGAAATCATAAGTTTCATTTTAAAATACATATAAAGCATAAATCATAAGTTATATTGAGGTATCATTTCCATATCACTCTTAAATTTACGATATTTATAATGTCTACAAGAGTAGTAACCTTCATGGTTACAATTAGAATAACCATCGTAATATATTCCTTTAATATTGTAGGATAAACCATACCATTTAACTCCGTCTTATTACCCTATGAATTAGAGTGCTATAATAGTCTCACCCAACCTAGGTTTATCATGAAAACACACATACTCATAAACAATTCCCAATAACCAAAACATAATCATAACACATAAATCATGCATAAAAGAAAATAGATTTTCTATTTTGAAATCCCATTTCATTTTTAAAAATACATGAACTCAATAATAAAAACACATTATTTTAAAATTAAATTGTAAACTTGTAAAGGAAACATAAAAACATTAAATATATATTAATTTGTGAAATTACATTTATGTCTTATATGTTAAAAAATATCATTCCTTTATAGATTTTTTAAAAACAATTAAAAGTGGTTTTTAAAAAAAATCCCCTTACAAAAATCATTAAAAGGATTCCTTTTAAAATAATTTGATATAATTTAAAAATTAAAATTTTAACATAATAATTTCTATATAAATTCATTTATAAAAAACAATTTTTAAATCATGTATAAGAAAGATAATGATTTTGAAGAATAAATATTTAAATCATTAAAAACAATGTTTTAGTTAAAGGGTACCTTATCACAAATAATTTCAAAAAAAATAACTATAAAATGGGTAAAGGGGTTTATTTTACTTTTAAAAACATGAATTCTTATATATTTCACCAACTAGAAAATAATTTTCATGGAAACAGATAAGTTGTTGTCATTGTATATGTTTAAAAAATAATATTCCTTTCGTCGTTTGTAAAGATATTCAAACGTTCCATATAGTAAAGATAAAAATGTTACTTTTTGAATACCTTTTAATGAAATTAAAAATAGAAATATAATTTCCTTTATAATAATTTTATATCCATATAAATAAATATGTAAAATAATATTAATAATATTGACAAGGAGAAAAAGAATTGATAATTAAATCTTTAAACATTCAAGGTGTCTCAGACCGCTTTGAAAATTTAAATCATAATATACATGAAATAATAAATTTATTAAAAAATTAAATAACATTATTATAGATAAAATATGTATATGTAATTTAATATTATCTTTATATTCACCTTATAAGAGAATAAAGGTGCATATAATTAATAAAATTCCTCAATGAAAGGATATTGAGATGAAATATTTTACCTTATGTTTGATTCATCATGTATGTTATATATATTTATAAATAATAAACATAGGTTAATTTATACTTTATTCATAACCTTTTAATATTTATTATTCCTTTTATATCATTAATTACCATGTTATAACAATTTGATAATTATTTAAGTTCACATTGGACGGTTTGGTGATATTCGGTACTTGAGTCAAAAATAACTTTTATATGATGTAAAAATTCAAAGAGGTAATAATTCCATCATCTAAAAAATAATATTCATGAAATAATAATCCCTTTTATAAATTAATTATACTTTTATATCCATCCATTATATATGTATAAGAAAAATGAACTAAATTACACTCATAGAGAAGGTAAGCCTATGTACACATGAGTAACGTTTCCATTTTTCAATAATCATTATGTAAAGATGGTAAGTATTATTTAATCCTTATATAATTATATTAATATCATTAATAACATATTAATCACTTAAATATTCTTATATATATCACTCATTTTATGTGGGGAATAAAAATGAATCACATCACTTCGGGGAGGTGATAGTTCACATGTACGCACGAACGATGTTATCATTTTTTATGTGCGTGTAAAGTAAGAATTTAATCGATTTATTATTATATTATAATGATATATATGTCATGAATATCATATAGAATCATTAAATCCATCATTATAACAATTATTCATATACAGTGATGGAAAAAATATTATATCAGTTTGGGGAGGTTATAGTTCACACATACGCAAAACAATTAATTCATTTCTCCTTAGATGGAAGTGGATATTGATTTAGTTGATGATAATAAAAAATTAACATCTCATTATATTTATGATACTTTTTTTAATTATTTTATCATGATTAAAGGATATTTGAATGAAGATAAAGAATAAATAAAATTGAAACACTTAATTAAAAATCTCACCTTTCGTTCAGACAATCTCCTTTGATTAACACCATAACACCCATAAGAAGGGAATTATTGCTAAAATAAGGCCTATAGAATGTGGGAAGTAATTATATAAAGGTATTATGGAAGATATTTTCTCAACCAAAAAGGTATTTTTGTTTTAGGATTGGTGAAGAATGGGTACCCTTCTATAGAAGAGGGGAGGGGCACTCGTGGAATTCATAAAAATATTAAATTATATAAATTAATTTTATAATAAAAATATCTAAAAACATATTAATTTAAAATGTAGGATGATTTTTGGTTGAATACATTTCATCTAATTAAAATTATATACGTTTTTACCATTTTTTTAATCCATATCTTTGTGTTTTAACCTTTATTAATTCTTATTATGCTATCATGTAAGTTACATTTTCAGGGTAAATATAATTAATATAAAATTAAAAAAGGACAAAATGATTCATTGATGAAATTTTTGGACATACCACAAATATTTTTTCTATTTTTAGATTTTTATGATTTTTATATCACTTAATAAAATATTATTTATTTTAAAATCTCCAAAAAAATATTTTGACTTTATTACTAATTCAAATTTCTAAAAAAATCATAAAAACATAAGAAATTCAAAAAAACTACATTAAATCATCCATAACATGTCCAATTATTCTAAAAAATTATTCTATGACGTCAATTATATCAAACTATATTTATTTTAATTTTTTTAATACTATTTATTTGATTCTTCCTTTAAATTAACAATCATTGTGTCATCATTATGTCACCATTTAATTTAATTATTTATTTCCTAAAAATTATAAATAAATTACCATGATTTATAGAAAAATTTTAGTTTAAAATTACTTTTTATTATTGATTATATCTTCTAAATAACCATATATTAGCAATGTTATAATTATTAAAACATTAATATTATATCTTTGTCTTTTCTTTAAAATAAAATACATTTAAGGGCTTAAAGTCATCCTTGTGGCTCCAAGTGGTCATAAAATAGTCCCATGGATAAATTGTTTCAAAAATACCTCATTAGATAAAATTATCACATGTGTTAGGGTAGTTTTATAATATTTATAATATTATTTTTACCTTTAATTAACTGAATTTTCCTTAACCATAGTAAATAAAAAAATTACTAAAGTTTCTATTCATAATATCAAAAAATTAATTTTATACTATTATGCTATAAATATAGTACTGATTATAAATTTTTTACATTTTTTAAAATTCAATTCACAGAAGTAAAAAAATCAATTTTAAAATTATTCCCATTGACAGATCGATAAAATGGGTTTCTAAAGTAAAAATGTTCAAATGTTCATAAAGTTTATATATCCAATTTCAATATAAAATTAATTATAATGACCATATTTGGATTAAGTGATAAAAAATAATCTAATTTTACTTCAAAACCATTCAAAAATATACTTTATCATTATAAATTAATTTGATAAAAATACAGTTTTGAATTTAAATAAAGTATTTTTCACTGTTCATCAAAAAATGAAACTTATCAGAAAAATACCAAAATGTAAAAAAAAATTAAATTTTGATACTAACATTTCAAAGAATAATTTATTTTTTCAAATTTAATTTTAAAAAGTTCAAAACTATATTTAAAATAGGTGTGCCCTTAAAAGGCGAGAAAACTTCCTTTTTAGAAAAATACTCCTTTTATCCATAAAATTGCATTTGTTCTTATATTATCTCTAGAAAACATATAAGATGAATTTTAAACATTGTATTGAATATTATATATATATATATATATATATAATTAATAAAATCCAAAAATAGTTATTTTATTGTTTTTATAAACAAAGTTATTTTTATTTAAATAGTTTTTCAGAACAACAATTCACTTTTTTATTTTAAAAGGGTTTTATTTTCATTTATAATTAATTGGTCATCAAATAATTAATTATATAAAAAAAATTAAAACCACATATTTAAAATTTAATTAATATTATTCATAACATCTATTCCAATGGCTAGGTTATAAGATAACATTTAATTAATAATATTTAGTTGTTTGCTTAAGATCGATGCGGCATATCATGTACCCTATTGAACATAGTGTTTATTTTTTAAAAATCTGGATGTTGCAGTCCATGCCACACAGAACCTCCTCCACAATACATGTGTGAGTAAAATAACAGATAGGCCCAACCATACCTGTACCACAACACATGGAAAAATAATAAAATAGAGTATTGAGAAGATATCTAGTATCTTCTAGTTTGAGTGTAGGAGATAGTGTGTGTGTTTAGAAATATATGGTACACACACTTCTCATAATTTAAATGAAATAGGTAAATATAGAAATTAAAGTTGTAAGAATTTGTTTTCTTCTCTGTATGATAACCAATATATCTCTTGACTCCATTAATGTGGTCTAAAATGAAGCTCGAGTTATCTTTTTAAAATTTTCTATAGAAAATAGTGTCATAAACTCTTTGTTCTGTAAGCCAAACTCTTTCACAGACATGTGAATGAAATTAGTATTGTGTAATATTTCATAAAATGGATTTTTTAGGTTCTTTAATATATTCTATTCTAACCTCACATGTTCATGACAATATCTCTGTGTATGCATGTATTTTCTTATCTCTATTCTGTGCATATCTACACGAGGGAATCTTCTTCAACTTTTAACAATAGAAACATCAGTGAGAATAAACTAGATTCTATACTCCTAATACTTCATGTATGACATGAACTTTAATTCATATATGTATAAAATTAAAGAAACAATCATTAAAATATGTATTTTCATTAAATTCTATAATATATCCATTAGAAATATTAACTTAAAAAAATATAAAGATGAAGTGGTGAGTCTTTAGAACAGTGACATTCTCTGGTAGTGTCTTGATCTAGAGGTGACTGAGTCTATAAGTTAGTTAGGCTATAGGTAACTCAATTAAGTAGTATGTCAATCAACACTTTACCAAATTTTCAATCTGGAGGAAGGTCACTTCAATGGTAACTCAGTTCTGACGGTAGGTATGTTTAACACTTTGTCAAATTTCTAGTTCAATGGTGAGTCATGAACTAGCATAAAGTCATTATATACATTACCAAATTTACAGTCTGGTGGTGAATCATATCTGACGGTGAGTGATTCTAATACTTATCCAAATTTTCATCATTGTAGTGAGATATTTTTTGTGGAGACTCAACCTCAACGGTGAGTCAAGTATGATGGTGAGTCATCCTTGGTAGTGAATCATCTTCAATGATGATTTTTTCCTAGACATAACAAAATTTCTTTCCAATGTATCATAAAATTTAAAATTATTTCATATCACATAAAACTCATTAATATTATAAGAAAACATGATTTTATGATAGCTAAACCAAGTGTGCCAATTATATCCCCCTTTTATGACCAAAAATCATGGCATTTTATAAACATGGTATCAAAGATAAATAATGAAATTTGATACATATGATATCACAGATAAAGAAAGGACACATGATATTAAAAGTAATTATACAGTAAACAGTATCAAATAACATATAGTATCAAATAAAGGTATTTACACATATATGGAAATAAATATTAGTATGGTATCAAAGAAATAGTGTTGTATCAATGGAATACTAATTTAAATATATGCCATAGAGTATGATCCCCATATTAGGACTATATAAAAGAAAAAAATAAATAATAAAGGTAGTGAAATAGACGATGAATAGAAATATAATTCTCACTTAAAAATATTAATGAAAGTACATCCAAAAAGTTTTAAAAAAAATTTAAAAAACATTCCCATCAAAGCCACATAATATAATTTCCAACATTATTTATTATATTATGAAGGTTCAATATGATATTTTCCCTTATCATTTTCAGAGGAACAAGATATAGAAACTAAGTCAGGGGTTACAGTCAGAACAATTATAGGAACATTAGTAATATAATTAGTTTCTCTGATGTTGATCGGTCTAAGGCGTTGCACTGCTTGTTTGGTAGTAAGAGAAAAAGGCTAAAAGAGAGCTGGAAAAGGTGCATGCGGATCCCTAGTTACACTAGCCTTGAAGAACTCTCAAACTGTATCTAGAGGATTCATATGAGAAGTAACAGGAATTTCATCTTGATCCACCACTGTAGTTCCTACACATACATAAATTATTTAATAAGATTTATGAAATCCAAGATGATGTTTGCACCTATATCCATTACACTTAAGAAATATTTCTTATATTCCATACACTTTTGAAGTATTAGATTCATAACTTTTAACTGGTTTACTTTCTATTTAAAGTTTTTCACTGAAGACATCCTCATATTATTAGCCAAAAACATAAAATGAGCATTCATCTCATGTTTAGTGAAAATCTTTGACAAATAATACTTGACAGTTTTGGTTGTGGCTTATCTGTCATACTTCATGAATTTCATGTACTCCATGACCATCATGTGGACATGGTCACTATTATGTCTAATTTTCCTCAAAGTATCCTAAGGCAGGTTAAGAACATAACTAGAAGAATCTCAAAGATATTCTATCGTAACATATCTGAGCATCTAAACATCAAAAAACAAGAGGATTAGAACTATAACTTGAAGGATCTGAAGGAATATTCTTCATCCTCCCAAGTTAAGCATCCATACTAGCTGCAAAGGTTTCTTGTATCCCTTCCAAAATAGATTTCATAGACTCAAACTCATTGGAAAGTATCTTATTTTCAATCTCTACTTCATGAATATGGTGTATTATATTTGGTTTAATATTTTTTATCACTAAATCAAACAAATACCTTGAATCCTTTTCACTTAACTTAATGACATACAGTGTCTAATTCATCAAGATCATAAAAAATCCCAAATAAAATTTTCTCTAAAATATTCCAAGTCACCTATGGTGAAAACATCCAATATAATAGTTGGAATAGCAAGTGAAAATCTATATATGAATAAAAACTTTGATTCTCACCAGTATCATCAATCAGGTCAACTAAATATCCATTATGATCCCTTTCCTTTTGAAGATCAGGTACACTATTCTTTAGTGTAATCCCATGAAACTTATCCCATTCCTTAAACATTGGGTATATATATCTATTGGAATACTTACTAATAGTCTCAATATCAATAGGCTTTTCATCTGTAGAAATAGTCACTGTAGTTACAATAATAAAGGCCTCAAAATATCTCTGTACTTCAGCTGATTTCTCAACAATAGCATGGTCATCTACCAACTGCTCAGAAACTGATTGTTATACAGCAGTAACAACCTTTATCTTCTTATCCACTGACTACTCATCAATATTTTTCTTATCAACATCTTGATTAAAAACTGTCTGATCATCAGTAATAGGAATATTGTCTCTATCAACAGTAATAATAACTTTGTGACTTTCTAAACTTGGGGATTTCTCCCCATCAACTCATGATTCTTTTTCTTCTCTTACTGATATGTCCATATCATTAACTATGATTGAAATTTCCTTATATTTATAACCAGATTCATGTGGAGAAACAAAAATTTCATGAGTAATTTCATCATCCTTAATTCTAATTCAATGATTAGGTCCATTAAAATACACATCATTATCTCTTCCATCATCATTTTCAATTTCCTCAGTTTATCCTCATCCTTCTTCATAATCATCATGATCACCATTCTCTTCATCATTCTCATCAGATGATTTAGAAGAACTCTTAAACTATTCTTCACTAGATATTTATATTTCTTCATTCATACTTCCTTCTTTTGAGGAGTTTTTCTCTAACATGGGGTCTCCTAATAGGACTAAAAACACTATATGTAATAGTATGAGAACTATGAGGAAAATCAGGCCCAATTACTTCATCTATAATGAATTATTTATCCTATATATCTCTAAAGGAAATAACCAGTTATTTTTCTTCACTATCATAATATTAAACAACTTCATGTGGCTTAAAGCTAGGGTCAGCAATATCTTTCAGTCATGAAGGATGGTCTATAGTATTAAACTCATTATACCACATTTCACCATCATCCTTTAATTTCTTTTTTATATAGGTTAGAACTTATTTTTATCCTTCTAAAAATTATTCTTGTGATGAAAAAATATCCATAGTCTACAATAGATTCTTCAAAATAAGAAAATAAAAATTGTACTTATAGTATAAAAGGGATAAACATAGGGTATATTTGATAATTACATCTTGAAGAGATATTACACATTTCCATTATGTGAAGAATAATCTATCTATATAGGTTTATCCTCTATCCTATTTTCATCAGACATAATAGGAAAACATCATGATACCTTATCATAGAAAATTCACCCATTATTGGGACAAGAATATACTAGATGAACTTAAAAAAGAAGCTTTTATTCACCAACGTGTTCAGTGGAAATTGGTCTTCTCAAAACATAATATCATGTTAACTCATCTAAATCCTCTTAATAAAAAAAGTCTCAATTTACTCAAGAATATTTTCTTTATAGTCTTTAGAAATTTTTCTATGTGGAAACTTTAAAAATGTAGCCCACTAACTTGAAAAAAAGATAACATTTCATCCAATTATTCTAGTTCCCATCCAGTTTTCATTTTCTTAGAAACATAACTCTACATAATAATAGAACTAATATAATAACCTAGGATAAAAAAGGTCAATAATTATAAGAGAACCATTATATCCATCCTTTTTTCTTTATAACATTAAACACTAATGATTTACATGAAAGAAACTAATCTTCCTGAACATCCTTTTTGGGAACAACAATATGAGTTTCTTGCTTAGGAATCATGGTATTCAAAGTAGTTGAATGATTGGAATCCCTATTTTTCTTCTTTTTAGGATGAAATTGATCCAAATAATATTCAAAAGCACACTTCATTATATCCATGATGATCAACTCATCATGTTTGGGTAAATCATAAGGAAGGTTGATGGTCATGATAGAATGGGTCATAATAGGGATTGAGAGAAAAGGTGGAAGGAAAGAACTATGTTGGAATTAGAAAATTGTCTAATTTATATCATTTTTAAATTTAGGTATTCTTAAAATATAAATTTAAAATCCGAATAAAATTTGAATTAAATAAAAATTAAATGTATAAATAATTTGTAAAACTAAAACAATAATGGTGATGTAAAGTATAAATAGAGAAAAAATTTGACAGAGGAAAATGTTTCCGATGGTGAGACAAATCAATTGTGGGATGTTCTAATAGTGAGACATTTCACAATGGTGATAAATCCAAAAATTTTGAGAAATCACAATAGTGAGAAATCAAAATGGTGAGAAATCGACAATGGTGAGAAATCACAGAAAATTATGCAAAAAATAATTAATCATAGCTAAATAATATTTGATTTAATTCATTCTCTCAGAATTCAAAGGATTTGTAAAAATATCAGCAAGATGATGTTTTTTACCAATATGTTCAATAGTAATATCACCCATTTGAAAATTATCTCCCAAAAATATATTTCATACATCAATACTATTTATTATAGAATGTGACATGGGATTATTAGAAATATTTATAGCACTTGTGTTGTCACAATTTATAGGGACATTTCAAAATTGATATCTTTATTCTAGAAATATATTTTTAACTAAAAAAATTCATATCAGATACCTATATCTATGTATTCAACTTTTTAGTAGATAGTGTAATAGGATTTTGATTCTTACTACACCGAGAAACTATTTACTTTTCTAAAAGGTGACAGGTTCCCGAGGTTATTTTTCTATCTAAATTCTATCCACCAAAAATCAACATTAGAGTAACTAACTAAGTCGGATGAATGTTCTCTTGGGTAAAACAGTACTAAAGTGGTTGTATATTTGAGGTATTTGAGAATTATTTTTACAGAAACCAAGTGTGACACTTTTGGATTATATTAAGAATGATTACACATACATACACTAAACATAATATTAGGTCTTTTAGAAGTTAGTAAGAGAATAATTCCAATCATTTTTTGATAACTTGTTTGATCCACTAGTTTCTCAAAATCATCAAGTTCCAACTTACAAGTAATACTCATATGAGTATTACTACTCTTAGTGATATCCAGACCCAGAAAATTTAAATGATACTTAGTATATATAATTTGATTTAAAATATTTCCTTCTCTATTGTGAAAAACATTTTAAACCAAGATGGAATTTTATCTATCCCATTAAACTAATTTCAAATTCATTTTGCATCATTTTGGAAAAATTAGTACATAACTAATTTTTTAAGATCCAAAAATGATATCATCTACATAAATTTGTACAACTAAATCACCTTTTGAAATTCATTTTATTAATAAGTTATAATTATCCATATATTTTGAAAAACCATTTGAAATAAGAAAATAAATGATCCTATCATCCCATCATCTATGGGTTTATTTCAAACCATATATAGAATTTTTTTAATTTGAAAACACTATTTGAAAAATGAGGATTTTCCAATCTAGGGGTTTTTCAAAAACATCCTTAATTATATACTAATTTAAAATTGTACTCTTGACCTCGATTTGATAAATTTTGAAATCTATATTAGCTTAATAGGCTATAAATATTCTTATGAATTCATGTATGGATACTAGTGAAAAGGTCTCTTCATAGTATATTCCTTCTTCTTGATTATACCCTTATGAAACAAGTTTAGCCTTATTTCTTACTATCATACCAGATTCATCAACCTTGTTTCTAAAAACCCATTTAGTTCCTATATTTAAGTGAATTTGGGTCTATAAAAAAGTCCCCACACTTTATTTATTTTAAATAGATATATTTCTTATTTCATTTACATTTCCCATAATTCATCATTAATTTAATTATTAATGTTATTCAGTTCAATCTATAACAATAATGTATGATTTTCAACCTAATTTATTACAGAAGCTCTTGTCTGTGTACCTCTATATAGGTCTCCAACTATAGAACCTAATATATTTTTTTAATGTTCCTAACATCTCAATAAAAATTGATCTGGTCACCTTAGTATTCACTACAGGTTTCGATTCATGTTTTGGAAGTTCGTCAGAATTGGATGACTTTTCTGCTTGTATTCTAGATAAATTAGATGGTTTTTTATTTAATTTCAAAGAAGATGAATAATCTTCAAGGTTTTATAATGATGTATTAGGCTCATTTGGATTTGTCTCATCAAATTTTATATGAACATACTCTTCCATAGTCTTAGTCCTTTTATTAAACACTCTATAGTATTTGTTGGAGGTTGAATAAACCTGGAAAATTCCATCATTAATTTTAGAGGAAAATTTCTATAGACTATACTTAGTTCTAAGAATAAATACATTGCAACAAAAAAATAAAATTAATTAACCTTAGGTTTCCTATTATTCTAAATTTGATAAGGGGTATTCCTCAAGATATATCTAATTAAAACTATACTGATTATATAGCTAGTTGTATTCATAGTTTCTACCCCAAAGTATTCAGGTAAGTCTTATTCAATAAGATTCATTTAAAAAATAAAAAGTAACACATAGGTAAAAAGTTATATAATAGTTCATTTGGAGAGTGTTAAAAACGTTTTCATAAAAAAAAATTTAAAAGAAAAATCATTTTTTAATGAAGAGATAATTGAAGTTATATTTTATTAAAAAATAACCCAATAATTTTACGTAAAAAAGGGTGGAATATAATACTTTTAAATTGAGACTTCATGAGTAACTAGATGAGAATAAAATTAAATGGTTTCATTAGATAATGATCAAATAATTTCTTTAAATGTTAATTCAAGTCTAAACAATCCTTATTAAAATGAGATCGAAACACAAATCTCTTACAAAGGTTATAAATCTGAAGTGGGAATTAACCAATGAAGAGGTTATTTGGTTCAAATTTAAATCCAGATTAAAAAATTTTAAATATAAAAAATTATATTTAAATTTAATTACATTGATAATCTTATAATAGTAAAGATAATACAGTGATATAACACAATGAAAAGAGACTGAGTTATAATATTTATTACCACTTGGAAACTTTTAATTAAAAATACTTATAGATGAAATAATTAAAATTTAATCAAAAATAAAATTAATAATTAAGGAATAATAATATTAATTGTCAATGGGGTAGTATATACACCATATAAATTAAATTCTATTCATATCATTACAATATGCGACAATGAAGGGATATTAAGACACAGTCCCATACCTCACACTTCCTTTTGGTTAAACATGATTTATTATCTTTATAATTGTTTTAATATTTTTATTAATTTATTCCTAAACCATATTCATATTTATAACATCATATATGATCTTATTATAACATTTTACCACCCATTTTTTTATAATATTTCATTATTTTCATTATTTTGGTTGTTAATTGCCTTATTTTCTAATGCATGTTTTTTCATGAAGGTTCTAGATATTTTATATATGATATAAATACATAATATATATAATTATATTAGTGTTATAAATATAATATTTAATCATTATATATTTTTTTATAATCACTCGTGAAGGATGGATAGGGAAAATGAATCACACCACTTCATGTAGATGGTAGTCAATAAGTACGCATGAGTGATTATATAATTCTAGTAACGGGTGAAAGAGTATTAATGTGGGTGATATATTAATCTCCAAGAATTAATATCATGTCATACATATCATATATATTCAATAAATATAACTTTATTACTTTTCATGTAAATCATAAGTGAAAACGTATCACAACACTTCATGAGGCGGCTGTTCATTGTACACATGAGAGACACTATATTATTTTAAACGACATAAAATTTATGATGTTTTATGTTATGTTATGATTATATAATAATAATAATATAAAAAATATATAATATCCATGTTTTAAATACATAAATTGTATCCATACTTAGGTTAGGTGATGTAAAATCAATTATATTGGTGTGTTAGGCGGCGGTCTGTGATAGACATGTTCGATAGTTTCATTTCCCATTTGATGGAAGAGGAGATATATATAGGTAATTACCATAAAATAATAAAATTTAATTGTAAGGAATATAAAATTTTTATTATATAATCATATTTTAATAATATTTTATGTAGGTGGAATAAGATACAATATAAAAATTCTCATTTAATACCTTTACCTAATTTTGAGACAAATTCATTATGATTTAACAAAGATCCTTCCTATGATGGAATTATGATCATGAAAAGGGATATAAGATGTTGTAATTGGATTAAGTAATTCATTTGGTTAGGAATTTTTGTAAAACACGGCTTTAGAATATTGGATTGGGGAGGATAGGGGGTGGCCATTTATAAGCAAGGGAGACGACAAACATAAAAATTTTTAAAAGAATCAATTACATCAATGTTTTTATCAGGAAATAAACCTCCTAAATGGGAAATTATCAATAAATTTGGTTTATAAGGTATAAATATTCTAATTAAAAGGTTTTTGGAAAAGTTTTAGTTTATTTTTAAAAATTATAAACTTAGTTTAACCCCTAATAAACTCATTTTTACCTTTACCATAGTAATTATTTTTTAATTTCTTTACTATTCATTATGGTAAAATATTGTGTTGATTATATTATATAATATATATTATGATGATTACAAATAAGGAATATATTTTTCAAATTTCAATTCATATAAGTGTAATAATTCAATTTAAAATTAAATCTGCAGATGTGATGAAAATGTATAATTTCAAAAAGTAAAAGCATTTAAAAGTATAAAAATTGTTCATACCAAATTTCAATATGGAATTGAATCCAATGAAATAATTTTAACCATTAAATATTTAATTTAACTCATTTTACTTTTTAAACAAATGTCAATTAAAATTAAGATTGTATATTCTTTAAAATAATAGACACATTTTAATAAAAATCATTATTGTTTACTATTCAATGAAGAATGATGTGTTTCAGAAAAATATAAAAAAAATGACACCAATATAATTTTAATATGTTTAATTTAAAAAATATATTTATTTTTTTGAATAAATTTCATAAAATTGGTAAAAATTAATTCTAACATATGTTCTCAAAAGAGAGAAAATAGTTTTCTTTAGAAAATACATTTTGTTCATAAAATAATTATTTTTCATTCAACTGATTATTATATTATTTCTACACAATATATATCAATTGAATTTATTTTATACATGTATAAAATATATAATTTTAATAATTTATTTATTATTATTCATACCTTCAAATTTAATGGAAATATTAGAATAGTATTTTATTTTACTATTCATTTAGACTTATGGTTGTGTGTGTGGCTAGATATCAAAGAAATTCAATTTATATTAATATATTTCATGGTTTTTTATAATTGTTGATGCGTGTGGATTTTTATATTAAGTACAATTTTATTCTTTTGAAATTTAGGATTGTTTTATTCCCTTCGTTTCCACACATAAAATTTTTTCAATTTCCATTGAGATACATTACTCGGTTTCTCATTACACATTTCTAACATGAACTAAATCAATCCTTAATTACTCAATGGTCTTCACTACTCTATATATTAGTATTATATATTCTTATCATTGTTGGTGAGTCTAAATGTTTGTTAATTAATATATTTTTAATCATATTTTGGTATAATTAATTAGGAATAGTCATGATTATTATCACTTTATTCATCATACCATTTTGTTTCCATAGTTACCAAATTTTATTTCAAATTCCTTGTAAACACGATTCCATTGGGTACCATCCACAAACTAAAACCAATAAAATCATATTGTGAGTAACAATAATCATATTGAAAAATACAAGTAATCGTTTGTAGGATTTCTAAATCATGGGAATTTATTTTCAATCTAAGACACCATAGGTTTAACCCAGAAATTCATTGTCATCATATATTAAAATCATTAATAATTATGATTAAATAAAATTTGAATTTTCAAAATCATATCCCCTAGGGAGTTTCAAACATGGTTCATAGGAAGGCATGTTGTCATGTACTATGTAAAGCTCGAGTCAATCCCAACATTCATTTTTTAGATATATTATCCCTGGATTCATTTATTCAAGAACCACATCCCCTTGTATTGTATATAAATGGATTTATTTATATGAAAAATAAAATAATATCTACCTTAACAAAATCATAGGATTATTTTATGAATTTATCATCAATGATAATCATAGGGTCCTGTTACATAATCAATTTTTTCCTAAATATATTTCTCATGGATTCTAAAAAAATCCTCTAATACCAACTATAATGAACCCGAATCTAGTATCATATAGCTAGTGTTCACTTTATTACTTTGCAATAGGATACAAGGAACATCATCACTAAGGAATAAATAATTATTTATATATATTAAACTAGATACAAACATGATTACCCTATTAAATTTGATAAAAAATATCAATAAAAATATTTTATTCAAGAAAATAATTACTTCATATAGAATATCCTTTCATATCATTCATATTACACTTACTGGATTTTTGGGAAAGGAAAAAAATAATGGTTGGATCAAATTATAAGGGTTATATACATTGGAATCTTTCATGAATCAATAATAATAAACAACATGGAAAACACATGTTACATTAAATAAATAACATGAGTATCATGATTAGATACATAATAATAAATATAGCTTGGTAAATAGCTAATAACACAATCCATTTGATCATTAAACATAAAATGTATTGCATCCATAGTTAACATCATTGCAGAAATCACATGTATAATAATAAATGAAATCTCAATAATCAAAATTATTATTTATTATGCTTCATAATATCAGGAATCATGATA
The DNA here is from genome assembly GCA_963277665.1 of Viscum album. Taxonomy (NCBI): domain Eukaryota; kingdom Viridiplantae; phylum Streptophyta; class Magnoliopsida; order Santalales; family Viscaceae; genus Viscum; species Viscum album. The sequence continues at coordinate 1,559,466,364 of OY728160.1, forward strand.
CCTATATAGTAAATAACATTCACAATATAGTTTCAAAAATATGGGTAGGAATACACAAAAAAACACATTTAAATAAGGTTATCCAACAAATGTTTCTCATGATAATACCAATTCATCAAGGCCCTATCAATAACCAGGTTCCAACCATCACTGCATGTCCTAATTATTTCTCATATATTGAATAATAAATTTAATTCATGACAAATATGACTTCTCAAAAAAATCCATATCGATTAAGGAATATGAATTTAAAATAATTTCCCTAGTCAATCATATTACATTCATAGTGAAATATAATATGTATAAATTATATATAGTTTAATTAATATGAATATCCATGATAAATAATATGGATATTTATGGGAAAAGTAATGTATAATGATGAAAATAAAGTGAATGTTTCAAGTCAATGATAATGGTTACAAAAATTATTCCAAAAAGAGAATGTCAATACATTCCTTTGTAAAAATTATCACAAACCATCCAGATAAAAAATAATGATGGTATAAATAAAAAATATTCATATTGGATCAAAATTAAAATAAATGGTTGTTGTCATTGATGAAAGTATATACCATAAATATTACATTAAAAATATTATTGAGGAAAATATCCATATCATTTTCAAAATCCCATTTTAAAACTAATATTTTACTATAAATTTCAAAAATTATTTTCATAAAAATTAATATTTTAAAATTGTGAAATAATATTTAAAAAATCATATGGTAATGATAAAGGGAAATTATGTACATTCTATATAATATTAAAAAATTCCTTTCATGTTTTTAGTAAATTACAAAAATGTCTTATTTGGAAAATTGAATTGAGATTCCTTTAAAAAAATTATAAGAATAAAAACATGTGTAAAAAATTTCATTAAAAATTATTTGGATAAATTTAAAAAATATGATTTTTATTATAAAATTTATTTTTGGATGAAAAAATATTTTTGACTGAAGAGAAAAATGAAGATGGAATTTATTAAAAACATTTCATCAATAAATTTATCTACCAAAGAAAGGATTATGGTAATATTACTTTATAACATCATGAGTAACCATAAAAGAATAAAATTAATGGTTTTTATTATACAATTATCAAATAATCTCATTTAATGGAAATTCAAGTATAAACAATCATGATTAAAATGAAATTGAAACAAAAATATATTACAAATATCATAATCTTTAAGTGAAAATTAAAGAATGAAAAAAATTTGTTTATAAAATTATAATCCACATAAAACAAGTGGATCTACAATAACTTATAATAATAGGTCATTACACATATAATCATATATTATTGATAAAATTTAAAAAGTAATATAACGCAATGAAATGAAATTGTGTTATGAATTTTTTTACCACATTGAAACATTTACGTCAAAATAAAAATATTTGAAATAATTAAAATTTAAATATAAAATAACATGAATTATTAATTAATCATGAAATTACAAGTAAATGGGGAATTATATACACTATAAAAATTAAATTGTGTCCATAACATTATAGTATGCCTCAATTAAGGGAAACTAAGACGAAGTCCCTTACCTCACGATTAATTTTTGTTGAACAAGAATTAATATATTTTATAATAGATTTAATCATGTTATTAATTTATTAAAAAAACATATTCATATTTATAATATATTTTTTAATTTTCTTATAACATTTTACCACTACATTGTTAATAATATTTATATCTTCGAGTGTTAATTGTCTTGTTTTCCCAAGCATATTTTTTCATGAAAGTTATGGATATTTTTTATATGAATTAGATCAATAATTTCCATGATTATATTATTTTTATAAATATAATATTAATTAATTATATAATTTTTATAATTTTTATTTATTGTTGTATATATATATATTGAATCACATAGCTTTGTAAAGATGATAGGTTGCCCATATGCATGAATGACGATATCAATCATTTAACTAGTGAAACTAAAAGGAATTGAGTGATATATAAATCATAATTAGACAATATAATTTCATATTTATAAAATATATTCATTATATTTAACCTTATTACTTCACATGTAAATCCAATGTGAAAGGATAATCACATCGCTACGTGAGGTGGTGGTCCTCCGTGCACACGAGCGACGTTGTCATATTTTGATTGACTTGGAAATTATGAAGGTATATTTGATAATTTAATTAAATAAATATTAAAATATCATAAATATAATATAATTCTTTTAGATCCATAATTATATACATCCTTTAATGGTGGTTATGAAAAACAAATTACACTGGTTCGTGAGGTGGTCGCCTGATATAAACATGATAGATAGTTTCGTTTCCCATTTGATAGAAGAGTATAAAGATAATGGTCATAAACTTAACATAATAAAATATAATTATATTTAATATATTTATGATATTATTTAATATTGGATAAATATTTTTTTAATTATGTGGATGTATAAAGAGAATAAAAAATCTTATTTAGAAATGTTACCACTTTTTTGTATAACTTTTTTAGGTTTACACCAAAAGTTTTACTAGGTTTTCATCATGATAAATATAAGGGATATAAGATGTTGGTAGTGGTGTAATTATGTGATTTTTTAGGATTTTGTGAACCAAAATGGATCTTTATGTGTGAAAGGAGAGGAAAGTGGGTGCCCTATTATAAGTTGGGGAAAAGACACACCTGGAATTTTTGAAAATAATCAATTAATCCCAAGTTTTTTTTCCTTAAAAATGAAAAAAAGGGTAATTTTAGATAATTGTTGGTTATATGGTCTATATATTCTAATAAAATTGGCTTTTTATATGTTTGAGTCCATTTTAACCCTTATCTTTTTAGTATAACCCCAGATAAACTCATTTTTACCTTAACCATGATAAGAAATTTTTTCTTCTCTTACTATTAATTATTCTTAAAAATTAAGTTTAACATATTAGATAATATAATTAATGATGGTTCCAAATATGGAATATATTTTTAAAAATTCAACACATATATGTTTTAGAATTAAATTTAAAACTAAACCCGTAGACATGACAAAAAACTGATTCTCTAATTTAGAAACATTCAAATGTTTAAACAGTTTTTATATCATAATTCAATATTAAATTGATTGTAATGAAATATTCTAAATTTATAAATATATAATTGAACTAATTTTATTTTTAAAACCATAATAAATTAATATTTGGGTTTTATATTTTTTAAAATAAAATATATTTTTTACAAAAAAATCATTATTTTTTACTACTCATCAGAAATTGAAATATTATAGAAAAAACCCAAAAATTAAACCTATGATAATTATGATCATATTTTAAAAATTATGTTAATAATGAAAAAAATTCATAAATGTTTCAAAGATTAATTTTATAATTTGTTTTATATACGTGACTATATCATTTTCATTGAAAAATACAGTTTTTCAGAAAATATTTATTTTTCTTTCAACTGATTATTATATTATTTATAATAAATAGATATTAAATTAAATTATTTTATATATATTTAAATCATACACTTTTAATAATATAGTTATTATTGTTCACAAAAACTAATTTAATGTCTATATTATAACTTTATGTTATTTTACACTTTATTTAGACATAAGGTTTCATGTGTCATAGGGTATCAAAGAGATTAAATTTAATAAAATATATTTTTGTTTGGTTTAATTTGATTGTTTCATGTCACATACTCTATTGAATACAATTTTCATGTTTTATAATTTTAAGGTGTTACATAATACTAATAATTTTCTTACTATAATGGGTTATTCTTCTATATGAAATTGTTTGTGAAAACATCTTATGGGATATCATCAAAATTAATGTTCATAACAGTTACCTTTTATGATGAGTACCTAGATGTTACTTTATAGTACACTTGTATATATGTTCTATGGATAAATAGTATTTTTGGATTATAGATAGAAATTATAGGCTATCAGGTATTGGAGACTCTTAAAAATTTGGTACATCTTATCTTGATCTTCTATAATTGTAATATCTAAGAGGATGATATTTTAGAAACATGACCATGTAGTTGTAAATTAAAATTTATATGTTTCATTACATATTTCTATCTATGGAAATTTTTTTAAATCCTATCGCATTATTATTATTATTAATGAATATTATAAATCTTTTTATTTTATATATTTGAAAAAAATCATGATTATGTGGGCCCAAAAATAGGTGGGATATGATGGGTTCATGATAAGTGGTATTGAATTAATTAATATGTTATGGAAGGATTTATCTGAGTTTCACTTTAACATAATTTTATTTCCCATGATATTTCATTGAAATGGAACATCTAAATTATGTCCATGTACATAGTCTTAGTTTTCATGTTCATTTCCAAAAGGAAAATGAAATACACATTGATCGCCTAGGTTGATGACACTAGTATGTATCTAGATTGATTATATATATTGATAAAAATTAGTTTTATTACAGAATTTATATTCATATGTGTTTAGATTTCTTTTTAGTTGATTGAAAATATTAATTCGCTGGTTACTGGAGATAATTTATATGATTTGGATATTTAATAAATATAAAATCATTATTGAAGTGAATATAATATTTATTTATTTATTAGTGAATAATGAATTTGTATTTAGTTATTTTTTTATATGTATTTATTATTCACAGTTCTATAAATATAGGGGAAAAATGAATTTACAAGTTAATTATCCATTCAAATAGATATATTGAATATCATTTCAATAAATATTAATTTATTAATTTAATAAATTAAATTAATTAAAATTAAAATTTATGATTTCTCATGTAAATGATACTAAAAATATTTTTATAATTTAGATCTAGTGTTTTTTTTGGAATTCATGCATTATTAGGGGCCCAAGTGAAATTATTATTCAAAAATGATAGCTCTATATAAATATGATTATATCATCCTAAACATGGAATTTATAGAGAACTATCACAATCCCTATAAATATAATCCTCTATTATACACTCAAGAATAGTGAGAAATATCTGTATCCATCCATTTAACTCTATAGGGAAGAATAAATATAACTCTACCTTGAATATTTTCATCTCATAGTCTATGATGAATGAAAAATGCATTAAAATAATTCATAGTAGCATGTGGGGATTTCCATGTCGACATTCAAAGGTTTGTGGTGCATGTGTAGATCCTCTCTGGCAGGATTACTCCATTGAATAGAGAACAATATACTCATTTGGATCAATGTAATTACATCCTCATGAGTATCACTATTTTTTTAATGATCTTGGGTAATATGTAGTGATCTTTGATTTTCTTTTTATTAACATTATTTTTGGAACCAAAATCATTCTATGTGAGAAATGGAGTACGGTTTGTGTTTGTTTTCAATCCTCATTGGAAGTTCAGAATGTTTTCTAAGAAAGGTATCATACAGTTCAAGCGGACAACAGTATTAAAGGTGGTGTCGTTTTCCAGTGTTTTCCAAATTTTTGGGCCTAAAAATTAAAAAATAGAGAGATGTGTTTTTCTCAAAGTAAGGTGTGAAAACAATTGGAGTGGTGCGCGAAAAACATGGATTGTGTGCTAAATTGGTTTTGCGCACAATAGTGAAATCAGGTTGGTTTTTTTGCACAAAAGGTGTTTCAGGATCAAAATGCCGAAAATTTTCAAAGGCGTGAGCTGCTCGAAAAATATGGAGTTTTTCACAGAAAATGGTTTATTCGCGAAAAGGCTTTGCACGCAGAATGGGTGTTTTGCGCGACACAGTGGGTTTTGTGTGAAGGGGTCGGCGGTACCTATAAATAAGAGGTGACCCTCCTCATTTGAATGGTTGAAGACTTATATAAGATCTGAGTTCTGATGCATGTAAAAGTTGAGAAAAAAGGTACTTGTGTGGAAAAGTTAAAGTTGCGCTGAAAAATCAAAGTTGCGCGGAAAAGTTAAATCTGTGCGGAAAAGTTATAGTTTCATGGAAAAGTTACAATTGCGTGAAAATATAAAGTTACATGAAAAAGTCAAAGTTATACATAAAATGTGTAGTTGCGCAAAATTTTTTCCACGTGAAAATAAAATCTTGCACACAAGAGTAAGATCTTGTGCACAAAGTGTAGGTGTTGAACGTAATTTCCAGTGTAAGATGATTGCTTGTTCTGAATATCTAGTTAAGTGGTTCAGTGCTTTCAAGTGAATCAATCCAGGACTTCGATGAAAGCAATGTCTCATGCTGAATAGAGACAAATACTTTCATGTCTATCCATTGAAGGGACCTTCAAGTCCATAAAATGAGTGTGACCTTTCCAAGGCAATGAGCTAAGGGGAGTAAATGGAAGTGGTCTAAGGGAAGCAGTGAGCTATCCCTGAACATTTTTAAAGGTAGTGTGCTTGGGATAGAGTGACTGTACCCGAACCTTGTAATCCATAGCTAGTGAATTTTAGTGGAATTTGTTACGACTGGAAACCTTTTAGTATATGCTCTTTGGACGTAGCCCTTAGTGGTGAACCAAGTAAAAGTTTTGCGTGATATCTTTTCTTATGGTTGTTTTCTTTTTCTTCCCTCAGTCTTACAGGTTTAAAAAGTTCCTACAAACGTGGTAACAATATCCTTATTTTAAAAGAAAACATTGACACCCTAATTCACCCCTCCCCTCTCAGGGTCTCCCAGGGTCCTACAAGTAATATCAAAGGGTAAAAGTTACTAGTGTTAGATCTGTCCTTTGCTGTCATGGAGAATGTAGTCAATACCAGGGGAATCCCTCTCTTAGTTGGAAGTAATTTTCAGATTTGGAAGAACAGAATGAGATCTCATTTAAGATCCCTTGTAATGGAAGTCCTCTTTTCTACTGTGCAAGGAATACTAGTTAATGATCCAACATGGTTTTTTATGACTGATATGGATAGGAAAGTTCTTGATACAAATACTAAATCCTAGAATTAAATCACTGCATCTCTTTTATATCAGATCTATCTAAAGGTGATGAGTTGCACCTCAGCAAATTCTATGTGGGATAAACATGAAAATATTTATGAAGTAGACAGCAAAGTGATGGATGAAAGAATTCAAGTCCTACACAATAGTTTTGACGATCTAAAGATGCATTTTGATGAGAATGAAGATTCATTATTCAATTGAATTACTGAAGTAGTGGGAGAAATTCGAGGTCTTGTATCATAAATCAAATACATTGATATCGTAAAGAAAATCTTGAGAAGACTTCCTCCTCTGTACAATTCAAAGGTTTCATCCCTTGAAGAAATATATATATCTAAAATATATGTGGATGATTTTCTAAGTAGTCAAATGGCATATGAGATGAGTCAAACCATAAGATTCTATGAATCGTGTTAGCAAGGAAATGGAATTCAAATCCATGGAAAAACTGAAAATTTTAGGAGATAGTGGTGGTGAATATGATGAGGAAAAAGAAATTATTTCTCTCATTTCCAATAAAATGAAGAAGGGAAAAGGTAAGTTACCTCTGGCATGTTTTCATTGTGGAAGAGTTGGAAACATTTCCCATTAGTTCCAAAGAAAGTTTGATGATGAAGAGAGAGAAGAAGAAGACATTAAGAAGCATCAGAAAAGGTTTTTCAAAAATGGAGACTTTAAATCTAGAAATAAATTACAGAATAAGAGTTTTTTCTGTGAAAAGTGAGATGATGATATTGAATTCTGGGAAGAAGAAGAACTAGAATTTAAAAACTATAAACCATGCTTCCATGATGGATACCATTGAAAATTTAGAATCATCAATCGATAAATAAAGATATAATTAGATGAATTCTAATGGTGATCCCAAGTTTCAAATTAAGGATTCCTTTTCCAATCTTGAGAATAAATGTAAGAGATGAAATAAGTGGAAAGAAATGGTGGAGGAATCATCATAATATGTTGATGAGCTTGAATCTGGTATTTAATGACTAGAAGAACTAGTGAGAGTACAGTATTCAATCCTTGAAAGCACAAATGACGTTGTGGAACTAAAGCTTAGAATTGAAGAACAAGAAAAGGTCATAAATGACCTTATATCCAGACTGGAAGAGAATTCCAATATTATTGAAGGTCTTGAGGAATAAGTTATTACTCTTAGGAGTAAACTTGAGTGTCAATCAACCGCAAATAAGGTTAATAAGAAAATTCATTTTGGAAGATTCTAATATGCAGAATTACTGGTAAGATCCAAGCATGGTTTAGATGGGGTTGGAAAAATCTTGAGTGATCAAATACCCCACTTGCATGGGAAAGAGTGGAATCAGTTGTGAAGCTGATACATCAATTATTGGAAGTTAATAGAGCCAAAATAAATACATGATGAAAGTTTGAAATGTTGAAAAGTTTCCTGAAGTGATGAAAAAGAAACCCTCAATTCAAACTAAAATAAGAACTGAATATTATCCTCAAACTTTAAAAAATGATAGGCAGTCCAACCATTTTCCCAAAAAAGAATGCATGAGGATAAATATAAGTGAGAAGACATTTCCCCCTATGAAGTGTCGGTTGTGTGGCTATCTAGGCCATACCATGTCTTGTTGCGAAGTGGAAAGGAGCTACTTGAATGGGGAAGATCTGGGAAGTCAGAAAAGGAGACCGATTTCATATCCTACATATTATAAAAGAAATAGTTTCTATGGATACTATTTTCATTTTTCTAACTTTGGACATAAATCTATGTATTGCGGGAAGAGGTATGATAGGAGAAATTTATACAACTCTTAGAGACGGTTCAATATTCACCCTCCTGATGGTGTTGTTCTCACAAACATGTTTTCTCCTCTAGAAGAAGAGTATAGGTATGAAGAATCTGATTATGTGGAAGAAATAATTAGAATTCCATCAGTGTCCTATACTCAATCCAATATCTCATGGAAAGAGAAGAAGAAAATTGAGAAATCCAATTTTTTATAAGTATCCCTCAAAGCTACAAAAAGCATCAGCACCTGGATTCTTGATAGTTTATTCTCATCCCATATGATAGGAAATACTGACCTTTTAAAGAACATAAAAAAGAAGGTTGATGGAACAGTAAGTTTTGGTAATGATGGTGCTTTGAAGATTAAAGGAAGTGGAAATACTACTTTGGCCAATGGAGAGCTGAAGAAGACTGAAGTTATTTATATGAACGGCCTACATCACAATCTCCTTAGTGTGATTCAACTCTATGACTTAGGTCTCATAGTAACATTCAATCAAAAAGGTTGCACTATAAAGGGAAAAACAAAGAATTCTCTCATGAAAGGCTGCAGAACAGATGGAAACTTATATCAGGTTAATAGTAAAGAGGACTCTTGTTATATGTATGTTGATAAAGAAAAAAACTTGCGGCATCGAAGTCTGGGGCACATTAACCAACAATACATGAAAAATATATCTAATTTTAAGATATTCATGGATATCACCTTATAAAAAATGAATGGGAAAAGACTTGTGATGCTTTCATACGGGGGAATATAGTCTGTAGTTCATATCTACTAAAGAAGAAAAGGGCATCACACCTTCTTGATATCATCTATACAAATGTATGTGGTCTGATAAATGTTTTCAAAACACATGGAGAGAGGTATTTCATCCTTTTTATTGATGATTATAGTATAATGGATTGTGTAATGGTTATTCATAGGAAGTGATAAGTTTATGATTGCATGAAAACTTGTCTCCGAATTTTTGAGAATGATACTAGAAAGAAAATCAAAGTTCTGTGATATGACAATGGAGGAGAATAAATGTCCATTGAGTTTGATAATTACCTAGAAAAATATAGAATATGGCATGAGGTAGCTGCTGTTAGAACTCCATGGAAAAATGGAGTTATTGAGTGCCAGAATCAACAGGTCAACAACATGGCTAAGACTATGCTAGTTGAGGGTCATATCTCTGGCCATTACTAGAAAGAAGATGTTGAAGCTATAGTTCACATTCAAAATCGAACGAGGATTTATATGTGAGAAACGAAGACACCATATGAATTGTGGCATGTAAGGAAGCCTTCTTTGAAATACATTCATTTTTTCAAAAGAAAATGTTTCATCCGAAATAAAGAAGGAAATCAAGGTAAGTTTGGTGACAATGCAGATGAAGGAATATTTCTTGTATATTCAATGAACATAAAATCTTACAATTTTTTCAATAAGCATTTTGGGAGGATTGTGGAAAGAAGTGATGTCATGATCATTGAATACAAAACCCCAAATGATTCAAATAATTCTGATGCAGATGAGATAGAAGATTAGGAAGAATTTGAACATGGAGTAAATGAAAATACAGAAATATAGGAAGGTGTAAAAAACTCTCAGGAGTCACATTAGGATGTTGAATCAAAAGAATAATCTGAAGTTGAAACCATAGCTGGAGATAATTTAGTAAAATCTTAGAGAAGGAATCAAAGAGCATAATTTGATCAACCCAACATCATTGGGGATTGGATTGCACCCACAAAAACGAGGAGAATGAGGAGTAATGCACAATATGCATTTCTATCAATTGTGTAACCATCCTCATTTTAAGAAGCTGCAAAGGATGAATCATGGGTAAAGGCCATGAATTAGGAGTTCGATCATATTGACAAAAAATATACATGGGATCTATTCAAGAGACATGAAGGTCACAATTTTATTGGTACAAAGTGGATTTTTAAGAACAAATATGATGAGCATGGTAATGTGATCCAAAATAAGGCACAATTGGTGTGCAAGGGATATTCACAGATTGAAGGTGTCGATGTTGAGGAAACATTTTCTCCAGTAGAAATACTAGATTCAATCAGGATTTTCCTTGTTATGGAAATCAAAATAAGATATAAAGTATATCAAATGGATATCAATAAATAATTCTTGACTGTTGTTCTCGAAGAAGAAGTCTACATCGAACAACCAGTTGGTTTTCTTCTTGGTACTAATGAGACAAAGGTTTGTAAACTAAATAAATTCTTCTATGGTTTTAAGCTGGCACTAAAAGTGTGGTATTCCCAGCTGGATTCTTATCTCAAGAAGCTATAATTCAAAAGAGGAGGAGTATATAAAAATCTCTATGTGAATAATTCTCTGAAAGATCAGTTCATGGTTCTAGTTTACATTGATGACATTATATTTGGTGGAAATAGGAAGAAATCAGTGGATTAATTTTCCAATCACATGAAATCAGAATTTGAAATGTCAATGATTAGGGAGCTCACATATTTCTTGGGGCTACATGTGATTCAAAAGAAATATTACACTTTCATCTCTCTGGAAAAGTATGCAAGAGAGATGTTGAATAAATTTAATACACATGACTCCAAACCAATGTCAACTCTAATTACAGTTTGAACCAAACTTGGAAAGAATGAGGATGGGACCTCTTTAGATCCCACCATGTATTAGAGGATCATTGGGAGCATACTATACCTGACAGCGACACAGCCAGATATCATCTTTGCAACATGTCTAGCGGACCACTTTCAAAGTAATCCAAAGGAGGAACATATGGAGATAGTGAAAAGAATCATGAGGTACATTCAAGGTACTCATAGTATTGGGTTATACTTTTCTTCAAGGAGAGGCAGTGAACTATCAGCATTTTCTGATGCTAACTGGGTTGGAGATATAGTGGACAGAAAGTCCACCAGTGGTGGAGCTTTCTATATTGGGAAGAAATGTGTTGGATGGTTGAGTAAGAAATAACAAAGTACTTCTCTTAGTACTGTTGAATCAAACTATATCTCCACTAAAAATGCATTAACTCAACTACTATGGATGAAGCAACAACTAACACATATTGTTGATGAGGTGAAACAACCAATGGTGATCTACTATGATAATAAGAGAACAATTGATATTACGAAGAATCATGTTCATCATTCTCGTACAAAAAATATTGAAATAAGATATCACTTTATCAAGGAAAAAGTTGAACAGGGTGTGATTAAAATGGATCATATGAGAACTGATGAGCAAGTGGCTGATATCCTGACCAAGCCACTATCAGTGTCTGTGTTTGAGAAACATCAGTTGAACCTCAGTGTTCAGCCACCTCCCAATTCATAAGGAGGTTCCTAAGTTCCCCTCTCCCCATTTATGTTAACGGTTTTTAATTTGTTTGTGGATGTGATGTAGGATTATGGGGGAGATACTTTTTAGGGGTTTTTTGAGTTGTACAACAAATAAATATCGGTCTTTGGGTTTATTGTCAGTGGGGGGAAGGAATACATTTAGAGAATGGAATTATTCTGTGACACGATGATAATTCCATGATGGGATGAGAAGGAATACATTGGACATGAATTCTTCTGTGACACTATGAGAATTTCATGATGGGATGAGAAGGAATACATTGGACATGTAATGCTTCTGTGAAACGATGATAATTTGGTGTTAGTGGGAGAAGGAATACATTCATAGCATGCAAGGGAATCCAATTCAATCATTCCCTCTTGTTTTCTACACCGATCATTGCTCACGTAGACTTAGAGTGTTGGCTGATTTGAATAAAATAGGTTCATTCTCAGACTGAGAAATAATCCTCTCCAATTGGAAGTCCTCATCTTCCAAGTAGTTTAATTAAAATAAAATTTGATCCTCAACCTTGATTGGGTGTAAAATAGTAAAAACTATCCAGGCCACACAAGACCTCTTTCATAATACCCATGAGAGTAAAACAACAGACAGGTCACAATCAGTCCCTTAACCTAACACATGGGAAAACAATAAAATGGAGTGTTTAGAATATCTCTAGTATCTTCTATTTTGATTGAAAGAGATAGTGTGTGTTTTTATAAATACATAATACAAACATGTCTCGTAATGTAAATGAAATATAAAAACAAAGAAAGTAAAGGTGTAAAAATATTTTATCTTCTTTCTCAGATATGATCTATAGCTCGTGACTCCTTGAATATGGTTTGAAATGAATCTTGAGACATATTTCTGATTTTTTTTTGAATAAAATAGTGTTATAAACTATTTGATATATACACATCACTCTTTAAAAAAACATTTGAAGGAAATAAGTTTCATGTAAGCATTCAAAAAATGTATTTATTCATGTTCTTTTATATTTTCTCATCTAATCTCACATGTTCATGAGATCTCTCATTGTATGAATGTATTAGCTTGTCTCTATTTAGCGCATATCTACACGATAGAGTCTGCTTCAACATTTAACAACAGAAATAGTGAGAATCATTTGGATCCTCTACTCCTCGTACTTCATGTATGACATGACCTTTAATGAATCTATATATAGCATTAAAGAAAAAATCATTAAAATATGTTTCATATTTAAATTATATAATATTTCCATTAGAAATGATAACTTCAAAAAAATTAAAAACAAAAATGGTGAGTCTTTAGAATAGTGATAGTCTCTGGCTATGTCTTGATCTTGAGGTGACTAAGTCTAGAAGTGATTTAGGCTAGAGGTGACTCAACTCAGTGTTATTTCATCCAACACTTTACCAAATTTCTATTCTATATGATGGTCGCTTCAATGGTAAATCGGGTCTTATAGTAGGTATGTTCAACACTTTGTAAAAATTTTGGTCGAACGGTGATTCATCACCTTGTAGTGAGTCATTCCATACTTTACTAAATTTAGATTTTGATGTTGAATCATATCTTATAGTGGGTGATTCTATTACTTAGCCAAATTTCATTCATGGACTTGAGACATTTATTACAGTGAATAACCTCAATGGTGATTCAGGTATAATGGTGATTCCTCCATGGCTGTGACTCATCTTCAATGGTTAGTCTTTCCCAGACATAACCAAATTTATTTCCAATCTACATTAAATTTTAAAATGCTACCATAACACATAAAACTCTTTAATATTATAAGAAACATGATTTTATGGTAATTAAAACAATGATGCCAACAATCTCCCACTTTTTTATTATCAAAAATCATGGAATTTTATAAACATGGTGTCAAAGATAAATAATTAAATTTGATACATATGATATCAAATATAAGTAATAGACACATGGTATTAAAATTAATTTGACGGTAAATAGTATCAAAGAATAGATATTATCAAAGGAAGGTTTTTACACATATATAGAATGAAATATTAGTATGGTATAAAATAAATAGTATAGTATCAAGGTAATACTAATATAAATAAATTACATCGTCTACTACCCCTTTTGGGATTATCCAAAAGAAAAAATGAAATAGGAAAGGCAATGAAACCGAAGATGAATAGCAGGATAATTATCAATGAAGAATGTTAATGAAAGTATATCCAAAAAAATTCAACAAAAAGTTACAAAAAAACATTCTCATCAAAGGTACATAGTATAATTTTCAACATTATTTTGGATTGGATGAATGGTCCACATGAGAGATTAACTTCTCTTTTTTAGTGAAAATAGATATAGAAACTGAGGTAGGAGTTACAGTCGGAACAGCTATAGGAAAATTATTAATAGAATGAGGTTCTCATATAATGATTAGTCTAAGGTGTTTCACTTCTTTTTTGGGAGTAAGAGAAAAAGGGTCAAAGCAATATGGAAAAGGCGCATACAGATATTTTGTCACACTTTCCATGAAAAACTATGGATTAGTAGCCTGATGAGTTATATATACAATAATAGGAATTTCATCTTGAGACAGCACTACAGTTCCATACACATATAGAAATGGTTTCATAAGATTTACAAAATCCATGATGATGTTTCCACATCTCTCTATTACATTAATGAAATCTTTCTTCTAGTCCATAAATCGATGAAGCTCTCGAGTCATCACTTTTAACTTGTTCACTTTCTCTTTAAAGCTTGTGTCACTAGAGGAATACTCATATTCTTATCTAGAAACATAAAATGAGAATTCAGGTCATTATTAGTGAAAATATGAGATAAATAATACTTGATTTCTTCCATTTTGGTTTATCCATCTGACTTCATGTATTCCAGGTACTCATAGACCATCATGTGAACATTATCACTATTATGTATAATTATGCTCATAGTCTCTTAAGGAAAGTTAAGAACATCACTGGAAGAAACTTGAATCTCTTCTCTCACAATATATTGAAGTATATCGACCTAAAAAACTAGAGGAGGATAACTATAAATTTAAAGTGTTGAAGGGATATTCTCCATTCTCTCAAGTAAAGAATCTATAGAGGTTGTGAAGGATGTCTACATCCATTCCAACATAGATTTCATAGACTCCAGGTCATTGGAAGGTCTCCTATTTTCAATATATACTTATTGAATGTGGTGAATCGTATTCGGTTGAATATGTTGTTTCACAATCTCAAAAAATAGCTTTCATCCTTTTCACTTAACTTAGTGACAAGTGGTTCATGATTCTTCAAGATCATAAAAAAATCAAATATCAATTTTTCTATAAAAGAATCCGATTAAAATATAGTGACAACATCAAATGGATTAAGTGGAATTATAGGTGAAACAACCATATCTAAATCAAACCTTCAATACTCACTAGAAACATCAATCAAGTCAACTAAAGATCTCTCAGGATCCCTTTCCATTCGAAGATCATGTCCACTATTCTTTAGTGGATTCCCATGAAACCTATACAATTCCTTGAACATTGGGTCTATCCAACTGTATGAAGACTTACTAATAGTCTCAAAAACTATAGGTGCTAGATATTTAGACACAACCGCATATGTTACAATAATATATGAATCAATAGATATCTGTACTTCACCAGGTTTCTTGACAATATTAGGGTCAACTCCAAACTGCTCAGCAACTAACTTCTCTATAGTAGCAACAAACATCATCTACCTATCCACTAACTACTCATAAATAGTCTACTCATCAACAGGTTGATCAAAAAATTTCTAATCATTAGTAATAGGTACATTGTCTCCATCATCAACAACAATAACCTGCTGACTTTCAAAACATGGGGATTTCTCCCCCTCAAATGATGATTCTTTTTCTTCTCTTACTAGTATTTCCATATCCTTAACTATTCATGGAATTTACTTAGATTTAGAACAAGATTCATGTGGAGTATTAACAAGTGATTGAGTTTTGTCAGCATCCTCAATTATAATTTGATGATCGGGTCTATCAAAATATCCATCATTATCACTTTCATCCCCATTTTCATTATCCTCATATCATCATCCTTGTTTTTCTTCATCATAATAATCATTGACATTCAAATAATCATTCTCATCAAATTATTTGTAAGAACTCTTTAACTATTTATCACCTGATATTTATGTTTATTTCCCCTAACTTCCTGATTCTATGATATTTTCTCTATCATGGAGTCTCTTAAAAAGACTATAACCACTACATGTGGTACCAGTAGAACTATGAGGTACATCAGGGCCACTTCCTTCATATACAAAGAAATATTTCTCATATTTATCTCTAAAGGAAGCATCTACATATCTCTCTTCACTATAAAAATATTCAACAACTTCATCTGGATCCAAGACAGGGTCAATAAGATCATTCAGTCTTAAGGGATGGTCTACATGATTAAATTCATCATACAACTTTTCACCATCATCTTCCCATTTCTTTTTCAATGGGATATAGCTTATTTTCATCCTTCTAAAAGTTATTCTTGGGATGAAAAAATCACCACAGTCTACAATATATTCTTCGCATTCAGTAATTAAAACTTTTTCTTCTAGAATATAAGGGATAAACTTAGGTTATTTTATAGAATTAGATCTTGAATATTCCTTACACATTTCCATCATGTGAAGAATAAGGTATCTAAATAGGTTAATGTTCTCTCCTATTTTCATTAGAAACAATATTTAAATGTCTTAATTTCTCGTCATGGAAAATTCATCCTTACTTGGTAAAATCATATGCTGGATGAACATAAAAAGACACCCAAATTCATGAATGAGTTCAGTGGAAACTGGACTTCTCAAAACCCTATATCCTATTAACTCAGTTAAAGAATCTTTATAAAAAAATATCACTAGACTCTAGAGTATTTATTTTATAGTATTTGGAAATTATTTTTTGTGGAACCATTACACATTTATCCTACTGACTTGAAAAAAAAAAAGACAACCTTTCATCCATTTATTCTAGTTCCCACCCAGATTTCATTTTCCTCAAAATATAACACTAAAATTTAACAAAACTAATATAATAACCTAGTATGAAAAGGTATATAATTATAAAAGAACCATTGCATCCATCCTTTCTCATTTAAAACATTCAAAACTAATAATTAACTTGAAAGTAAACACTCTACCCAAACTTCTTTTTCGGGGAGAACTACATGCTTTTCTAGCTTAGGATTCACAGGCATTAAAGAATTTGAATGAATGGAATCCCATTTTTTATGATTTTTGGGATACGGATCATCGATATAAGATTCATAATAACACTTAATTCTAACCATGAATATATACTTTTTATGTATAGGTGAATGAGAATAAATTTCAATGGTCTAAAGAGAAAGGGTCTCAATAGGGCTCAAGAGAAAAGGTGCAAGGAAAAAACCATATTGGAAATAGATAATAGTATAATTTATATCATTAGGAAATTTATAGATTCTTAAAATAAAAATTGAAACTATTAATATAATTTGAATCAAATAAAAATTATATAAATAAATAATTTTTAAAACTATAACATCAATAGTGAAGAAAAATATAAAAACAGGAAAAAAAAGACAAAGGAAAAAAGTTTCAAATAGTGAGATAAATGAAATTTATAATGTTACAATAGTGATACATTTCACAATTGTGATAAATTCACAATGGTGAGAAATCACAATAGTGATAAGTAAAATGTTTAGAAATCCACAAGTGTGAGAAATCATAGAAAATTAAGCCCAACCAAAATTAATCATACCTAACACATTTTTTATTTATATTAATTCTATCATAATTAAAATTAATCATAAATATATCAAAAATATGATGTTTTGTACCAATGTGTTCAATATTAAAATCACCCATTTAAAAATTATCTCTCAAATAGTGATGTCTTAAAATAATATGATTTGTTCTAAAATGTGACATAGTATTATTATAAATATTTATTGCACTTTTGTTGTCACAATTTATATGAATATGTTAGAATTGATATCCATAGTCTATTAATATTTGTTTCATCCTCAAAATTTGTGAATAGAAGCTATCTATAGCTATGTATTCATCTTCATTAGTAGATATAGAAAGAAAATTTTTTTTCTTATTTCACCAAGAAACTAGTGACTTTCCTAAAAGGTGACATGTTCCATAGGTGATTTTTTTATCTAACATGCATCTACCAAAATTAGCATCATAGTAACTAAATAAGTCAAATGGTTTTCCTCTTAGGTAAAACAATACTAAATTGGTAGTATATTAGAGGTGTATGAAAATTATTTTAACAGAAAAAAATGTGACTCTTTTGGATTTTCTTAAAAATGAACACACATACAAAAACTAAACATAAAATTAGGTCATCTGGAAGGTAGGTTGAGAATAATTCCAATCAAACCTTTGTAACTAGTTTGATCAAATGGTTTTCCTAGATCATCAAGATCAAACTTACAAGTATTACTCATAGGAGTATCACAACTTTTATTTCTATCCAGACCAGACCATTTTAAAAGATCCTTAGTATATTTATATTAATTTAAAATATTTCTTTTTTTATTTTGAAAATTTTGAAAACCAAGATATGATTTTATTTCTTCCATTAAACTCATTTTAAATTCATTTTGCATAATTTTTTATAAATAAGTATATAAATATTTTTTAAAAGATCCAAAAATAATATCATCTACATAAATTTTGTACAAAAAAAGCACTTTTTTATATTCTTTTTATAAATAAAGATGGATCAGCTATACCTTTTGAAAACCATTTGAAATAAGAAATGAGTGGAGACTATCATACCATGGTCTATGGGCTTGTTTCAACCCATATAAATCTTTTGTTAATTTGAAAACACTATTTGGAAAATAAGGATTTTCAAATCCAGGGGTTGTTCAAAAAAATCATCCTCAACTATATACCAATTTATGAATGAACTCTTTACATTGATTTGATAAAGATTAAAATATTGATAAGCTATATAGTCTATCAATATTCTAATAGATTCATGTTAGGATACTAGTGAAAATATCTCTTCATAGTGTGTTACTTCTTCTTGACTATACCCTTGTAAAACAAGTCAAGACATGTTTATTATTATCATGCCTAATTCATCAAACTGTTTTCTAAAAACCCAATTATTTACTATAGTTAAGGTGTATTTGGGTCTATCAAAAAGTTCCCACACATTATTTATTTCAAAATTATATAGTTATTCTTTCATTTCCATTTCCCACAATTCATCATTAATTGAATCATTGGTGTTATTGGTTCAAGATATGACAATAATGCATGACTTTCAACCTAGTTTCTAAGAGAATCTCTAGTCTGTGTACCTATATCTATGCCTCCAACTATAGGATATAAATTATTTCTTTTAAGGTTCATAATATCTCTATAAATTGTGGGATTGGTCGCCTTTGGATTATCTACAACTTCATATTAATTTTTTGTAAGTTCTTCAGAACTGGATGATTTTTCTTATTTCTTTCCAGCTGAATTAGATTGTTTGAAATTTACATTCAAAGAATATAAATCATCCTAAAGATTTTATAAATTTTTTTTACTATAATGTGGATTTGTCTTAATAAATTTGATATAAACAGAATCTTCCATGGTCTTAGTCATTTTATTAAACACTTTATATGATTTACTAGAGGCTGAATAACCTAGTAAAATTTCTTCATCAATTTTAGAGTAAAATATTTCGAGGTTATCCATAGTTCTAAGAATAATGACTTTAAGACCAAATAAATAAAATTAATTAACCTTAGGATTCCTATTATTCCAAATATAATAAGGGGTATTTCTCAAAATAGGTCTAATTAAAACTATGTTTATTATATAGCAGGATATATTCATAGTCTATTCCCCAAAGTAAACAAGTAAGTCATGTTCATTAAGTATAGTCTAGGATATATCTTAATGAATTTTATTCATTATTTCTATAACTCCATTCAGTTGAGGGGTCCTAGGATCATAGAAGAAATGAATATAGACATTTTTTGAGAAAAAATATACAAAGCCTTTATTTTCAAACATATATCCTTGATAACTTCTTAAGATATTAATTATATGTCCACATAATTTTTTTATTGATCTAAAATAATTGGTAAAATAATAAAAGGCTTCAATATTTTGAAAAAAAAAATTATAACTAAGTATTCCTATAAATATCATCTACCAGAACACTAACATAGTTATTACCATTTAGACTGGAAACTCTGGATGGTCCAAATAAATCCATATGAACCAACTCAAGAGAATGAGAAGTTAAAACTTCTTTCTTTGATTTAAAATAAATCTTGTGTTATTTTCCTTTTTTAACATGGGTTACTGACTTTATAGTTTGGTGACTCATGTTTTGGTAGATCCTTGACTAACCCATTACTAGTAACATTCATAAGTGAGTGAATATTACAGTGGTTTAGTCTCCTATTATAAATCCAAGATTGTTTATTAAATTCACTCAAGTATGAAACATTTTGAGAAATTAATTAATCAATATTAAAAACATAAACAATATCATTCCTTAGAGAATTAAATATTAAATCAATTTTAGAATTAATAAAATTACATGCATTGTTCTAAATTTTAATATGAAACCCATCATCACATATTTGTGAGATTTTGTGAATGTTATAATTCAAACCATCAAAAAAATACTTTTGAAATTAAAATAGAATGGGTGTTACCGATTTGACCAAGGAAAATGATTTTCCCTTTAGCATTATCAGCAAAGGTGACATGACCACCAACAACCATTATGAGGTTATTGAAGCAATATTAGTCTCATGTAATATTCCTGGAATATTTTTTTTCCATGTACCATAGACTTTTACAAGATCTCTTCAATAATATTTCCAAAAAAACAAGTTTATACCAACAATTACTTTGGTACCCTCTTTTTCTTTGGTCTATATATACTTAAAATTAAATATTTAGGAGCCCACATTTTCTTATTGGGTTTCCTTTAATTATATTGTAATAGTTTTGAAATAAAAAAGTTTTTAGGTTATTTAGAATAATAAATATCAGTAGATAATTCATATTCAGATTTAATTATAAATGTTCTCTTAACTATTCTTCTATGTCTATGTTAGTATCATAAACATGTAACATACTTCGGAGTAATTTTTTTACCAATAATATGTTCATGTTATTATCTTCCATAGGTAAATATTTCTAAATCCTTCTTCAATTATTCATTGTAAAATTTATGTTCAGTGTTCTCCTTTAACAACTAAGTAATTTTTTCCTTCTCACTAGTAATATCGGTTTTAATACTGGAAGACAGAACATGTTGTTTCTTTAGAGTGTTATATTTATCCTTAAGTTCATTGATAGTGTCCTCAATAATTCTATATAATTAATACATTTATTCTTGATATATATCATCTTCATTATGTTAAATTCAGAGTTATTTTAATTAATCATATGTAAAGTGGTAGATATAGAGGGTATATTAGAGACCTTTTTTCATGAAGCGCATATGAGCTTGCTTAGAATTCTCTTCAGGTGTAAAATTCAAGTCACTAGAGTTATCCTAAAATTAACTCCAATTTTTTTCATGAAATTCATGAATTTTATTCCCATGTCCTAATATTTATTTTTGAATTTCAATTTTGGATAGTCTTCCATAATATTTCCTTTGTGATTTCATTTATATCTGGTAATCTAATTTGTATTTTCATCCTTTTTCCATTCTTTATTAAATATTCTTTTTTTGTCATACATTCATTTATAAATAGTCTTTATAAAAAATTTCTTCTTCCTATGGAACTTTTTAAATATTCTATCCAGATGGTCTATCTCCTCATCACTTTCCAATAATGACTCATTATCACTAGAACTCTCATATTGTATCTTTTCCTTTGGATGTACTAGTTTTTAAAGCTATATATTTTCTTTTTAGTTCATCATACTCTTCTCATTTTACTTTTAACTCTTCCTAATACATCATCAATTTTCCAATTAATTCATTAATAGGTAGTTTACTAATGTCTCAAGATTCTCTTATTGAAATTTATGTCCCTCTCCATCTCTCTAGAAGGTATATGAGAAATATCATAATCTGGTACCTCTTAGATATTGGATTTCCCATAGATCTCATAGTGTTCAATATTTCTTTTAACATGAGATACATGTTAGAAATTAATTCATCAGGCTTCATCTTAAAAGTATAATATTTAATTTTATATTTATTAAATCATATCTCTTTAACATTTGGGGTTCCTTCATTTTAAATAGATAAATTATCCCAAATCTCAAAGGTAGTTTTCAAACAGATATCCTATTAAATTCATCATCTCCTGAGGCACATTAATGGGAATTTGTTTCTTTACAATTTTTTTTATAATCATGATTTGTAACATCACCCCAATCCTTTATAAGAGCCCTAGGTAGCTCATATTTATCCTCAATAGTAGATGAAATTAAAAAAACAATACTCACTATATGAATTTTCATTTTGATTTTCCACTGATCATAATTATTTCCATTAAAAAAAGGAGGTTTATTGGTAGTGGGACCTTCTTTTCTATTATACATTTAATGAGTTAAATTTATAAATAAAATAAATTTAAGACCTTTATAGTACAACTAAAATCACAGTTATAATGTTTTGAATTCATTTGATACCAAATGTTTTTCGGAGTGAGTATCTCAAGAGGGGGATGAATTTAGTACCTAATAAAATTTTCTGTTAAAAACATGTCAAAATAAAATCCACCAATTTATTAAGAATAACTCAGTTATCCAAAAATATCAACTTATATAAGTCTTGACCTTTTAAAATATTTATTCAACATTAATGATGTCTCAATTAAAACAATATATAATATTAATTTAACCTTTGAAATGAATTTAATCAATCAAAATATTATATAAACACAAATTAAGGATAACTATCAAACTAGTGATTTTTTTTAGTTTAAAACAAATTTAGTTATAAAGAATAGAAATAAAACAAAAAAGCACACTATGAAAATGAATACAAGAGGTTCACTCTTAAGCCGGGAATTAGTTCACTCCACTTAGAAATAACACGATCCCAAGTAGTTTACTTAAAATAAACATGGATGCACAACCTAGATAAGGTGTAAAATAGTAAAACAAATGTCCAATCCACTCATGACCTCTTCCAAAACACTTGTGGGAGTAAAAAACATAAATGTTTCAATCGTTCATTTACAAAAACATGTGGGAAAACAATAAAATATATTATTGAGAAGATATCTAGTATCTTCTTGTTTGAGTGAAGGAGATAATGTGTGTGTTTAGAAATAAATATTACACACACTACTCATAAGTTATGCAGCTTTTGACTCAGTGAATGTGGTCTCAAATGAATATCATGCCTCCTTTCTAAAATTTCTTATATAATAGAGTTTCATAAACTCTTTGTTCTATAAGATCCACTCTTTCATAGACATTTGAAGGTAATAAGAAGTGTGAAATATTTCAGAAAATAGTTTTCTTCAGGTTATTTAATATATTCTAATCCCACTTCACATATGAATGATGATATCTCTATATACTCATGTATTATCTTGTCTTTATTCATTGCATATCCACAAAAGGGAGTATGATTAATCTTTTAACAGTAGCAGCATCATGGAGAATCATCTATATCCTCTAATCCTTGTATTGAATGTATAATATGACCTTTAATGAATATCTGTATAACATTAAATAAACAATCATTAAAATATTTTTTCGTATTAAATTCCATAAAATATCCATCAGAAATATGAAATTGAAAAGCATAAAAATAGTAGGGGTGAGTCTATAGAATAGTGATAGTCTCTGTAAGTGTCTTGATTTGGTAGTGACTAATTATGGTGGTGAGTAAAGCTAGCAGTGACCCAACTTGGCGGTAGGTTAATCAACACATTACCAATTTTCAATTGTTTCATAAGGTTATATCAATGGTAACTCAGGTCTGATGGTAGGTATGTTCAGCACTTTTGAAAATTTATGATCCAATGGTGAGTCATCCTTTAGATTTGATTCATTCTATACTTTACCAAATTTATAGTTTGGTGGTGAATCATAGCTGATAGTGACTGATTCCATTAGAAAAAATTTAGCCTTAGCGGTGAGACATTGTTGGCCATGAATCATCCTCAAAAGTGAGTCAAGTCTGATGGTGAGTCGTCTTTAGAGGTGACTCATATTTAATGGTGATTCATTCCAAAACTTAACCAAATTTCTTTTCTATCATCCATAAAATTTAAAATGCTATCGTAACACATAACACTCATTAATAGCATGAGAAACATGTTTTTTATGATCATTAAAATGAGGGTTCCAACACTATCAGTCATACTATACTCAATAATAATAACTATTTGAAGTGTAAATTCTAGTTTTTGGGAATATATTAGCTAGTGGTAGAGTTCGTTTCATGGTGTTTTTATGTGGGTAGTTTATAGTGGAGAATTATATTCATAAATACACTATTTGAAGTTTTTCCTATACCCACGGTTTCAAGGAACCATAGGAAACTGAGGCATCGGTATAGAACTAATCTATACAAATAGTTTTGGAAACCGTGGGTATATATCCACTCTACCATTTCATTAACATATACCCACATTTTTTAAAATTGTGGGTATAGCTTTGACAAAATATGTGGTCGTGGGATTCGATCCCTGGACCACCCCTTTATTCTTCTTACGCCTAACCATTACTCTATTTTTCTTATTGGTATATAGATATAAATTTACATATATATATTTATATAAATTATGGCTATAGATAGAAACCCATGAGAATAGGTGTTCCCATGAAATTTTTTTTGTGTCCCATGAAATTTTTTTCCCCGCCATAAGGTGGGAAAAAATACCCATGGTTTTGAAAAACCATGGGTATATGTATTCAAAAAACAACCCTATACCCACAGTTTTATAAAAACCCTTAGTATTGGTCTTAAAAATAACCCTATACCCAAGGTTTCTATAAAATTTTGTCTATAGGTATTGAAAAATAGTCTATACCCACAGTTCTACAAAAATCGTGGGTATAGGCACCCCTATATCCACATTTTTGGAAAACCTTGGGTATAGGTTCCCATACTATACCTATACCCACATATTTTCTTAAAAAAGTTATTATAGGTCCATTTTATAGTAGTAATGGTTCCTACAAAAATAGTATGCTCTTAAGTTATAATGGGGAGAAATTTAGAAAGATTTCATCACAATTCAGCATTATGATGAAGGAGGGTATAATGATATTTTATTAATTGTAGACCTTTTGATGAAGGTAATACATTTTATACTGATAATAGAGTCTATTTCTATAGATACAATAATGTAGAAATATTGATAATGAATCTTTAAGTGGTTTTGAGGATGATCATCTGATATAAATATCCCCATTTTGACTCAGATTATCTAGGAGGTATTCTATATTGTTTCAAATATTGGATATGTCATGTCACTAACTTACATCCATATACATTTGGTTTGATGAGATGTATATTTTAGACATTTTTTGATCTATTATAGT
The DNA here is from genome assembly GCA_963277665.1 of Viscum album. Classification (NCBI taxonomy): domain Eukaryota; kingdom Viridiplantae; phylum Streptophyta; class Magnoliopsida; order Santalales; family Viscaceae; genus Viscum; species Viscum album. The sequence continues at coordinate 1,559,491,866 of OY728160.1, forward strand.
AATTTATTCTATATTGTATATGTTCATGCGTAAAATAACAATATTTGGATAATATTTCATAAAATATTTTCTTCCAATCAACCAATACAAAATACCCATTATAATAATTTCATGAATGAACATGTAGATCATTATTTTTATGGGGTGAAGGTGGATATTTAGAATTCATAATATTCAATGTAGAGTGGAGTGTAACTAAGAGTGTGTAGAATATTTCAGACCACGTGAAGGTGGTGTATGGCTATCATAATCCTTATACATATTAGAAGAGGATTCCCCTATATTTTTATGTTTTAGACCTGGTATTCATTAAGGTTTCTCCTCACCATGGGATGTGATAGTTTGATTGAGTTTGTATGATTTATCCTCATTTTATAATTTCTTTTAAGGTATTGTAAAATTTTGGAAAGTATGTGCATCAAATAGTCTTTCCTCTACATAAGGATCTGATTGAAATTGTTTTTCATATACCACAATATCCTCGATATTTTCACAATGACTATAATTTCATTTATCAGTGAGAGTTTGATGTTTATGATGAAACAAATTTCATTAAGTAGTCATTTATTAATTAAAATCGTCATGACAAGTTGATGTGTTGTCATATTTTTTCCTTGGTTTATATCATATGATGGCATGGTGGCTTTGAGGGGTGTATGTTGGAATATTATTCACATATACAAACCCAGTACCATTATATATTTTGAATCTTCTTTTTCTCTTAATGTTGTGTTAATTATTTTACTACAAAATAATTGAGATTATATATCAATCTATTTTACTGATTTTTGGTGATGGTGTTTTTACTATTTGAGAGGCATCTCCTGGATATATTTGATTTTTATTGATGATTTTTTTATCTTTTTTTGGAATCTCAATGATGATAATCATTTGAGAGTTGTAAAATATAAAAACAAGAATTTTTTTAGACTATTATATTATGAATTTTTGGTGTTGGTGTTTTTAAGAGAACAAAGAGGGGGGAATATCAAGTTGTTGATGTGATTTTGGATGGTTGATGCATAATAATTTGGTTTTATGTGCTACATCATGATGAGTAAGTTAGAGGAAAGGGTATTTTTATTACATTATGGTGTGTTGTTCCATGATGTATGTGATTGAAAAATTATTATACATGTTTCAATAAAATTCATAATCCATTAAATTTCATTGTTAATTTTTCTTTGATTGGCATATAGTTTGATGTGTAGTACATCATGTTACAATATGAATGATCCTGGTGAATTCCTTGAATAATATTAAATAAGGTCAATTATTTCTTGATAGGTCCTAGTTATGGACTGGATATCCTTGATTTATTCTTACATAAATTTAATCTATGGTTAAATCTCACAAGATAACTTGATTTAATAATATGCTAGTGATATTCCCACAAGACTATACACACTACACTATGGAGTTCCCTATGGTCATCTTTCGTGGTTATAATTTTTTTGTTACTTCTTCATTGAGGTAGTACTCACACTGTGGTTTTGTTTATAGTTTGTCAGTATTACACAAAGATGGTTGAGGATCATGCAGTGATCATCAGGAGCTCCTGAATTTTTGAATTATCACTTTGGTTATGCCATGACCATTATTAATTAAGAAAATTTTAAGGATATATCATCCCTATCATTCAGGTGAAATAATTCCATTATTCTTGGATCATACCATCACTATAGAATGATCCTACCCATTAATCCATAGTGGTAAGATTTTATAGTTTCATCAAAAATTCCTTATATATCATTAATTCTTCTATATTGTAATAGCATCCTTTATTCGATCTTATTCTAACATCATGGGGGACTATAGTAGCATTGTTTTTTGGTTTGGTGATTTTTTATTGATTTATTAATGGAGGTTATGGTTTTATATATTGTTTATCGTAATGTACAAATATAATTGTAATCTAGAATACTTATGATATTTTTTAAACAAGTAGTGTTTAATAAATATTTAATATTGAATAAAATATGATGTTTGATGAAATTTATTGATATATTTCACTATGTTTTTTATTTCATTTGTGGAAATTCAAGCTATGATTAATGATATATTCATGGCTAGTTTAGTATGGTTGGGAATATGAGATATTGATATTATTATTATTGTTAAGGATTAGTTGTTTAGTGGTTGTTTTTTTATGTGGTTAGTGGTTGTGAGTTGTGTTATAGTTTCCTTATAGAAATAAATATGATCTAAGTAGATTAATTCAGTAATGGGTAAGGGAATAAAATTTATAAATGTTGGATTACTGAAAAATAAATTATTATTTATGAAATAATTAGGATTAATAAATTTAAAGATTATAACAAATGTAAATAATTAAAATGATAATGATTAGTATGAAAAAATATACTGGGAATAAAAATGGTTGATGATTAATGAATGTTTTTGAATTAAATATGGAGATATAACTATAATATAGTATTTAATGGTAAATCATAAAATTATATTGATGAATTAAAAGGTATTTTATTAATATGATTGTGGCTACAATATGTGATTAAATAAAGGTGGTCTATGGCCTAGGGTTGGATTCAATTATTAAGAGCTAATAGAAATTATATAGTGTCTATTGTAGTTGATAATAGCATTGGATTCATGTAAATCCATAAGCATGGCATCGTTTTGATATATATTTTTGATATTTATATATAATTTCTTAGGAATAATGCCATGAACCAACATGGGATATCATAACCGAGTACCCAAGACAACCCATGATAAAGGCTTGAAGTGCATTCTGGATCACTATGTATTATAATCTATATTTTGGTCATCAAATATATAATAAAATTAATGATTTCTTCTGATAAAACAATAATATGTACGATATTCCACCCATGAGTTTTTCATGACCACCCCTAAATTAAATGATCCATACAAATGAAATTATATACTTCAAAAATAATAATAATAACAAAAAATTAATAATAACATAAACATAGCTCATCAAATAAAAATAAATCCCATAAATGTTAAAAAAATATTCCAATATAACTAATTTTGTAAATTAATTACAATAAACAATTAAAGGTGAAAAAAATCCTGATTTATTTTCATATTTTCTTGATACACATTATAAACATAAAATGTAATCTATAAAATCCTATATAGAATTATCAATCATCTTTCTACGTGAATCAAGTGAAGGATAATCAGTTTCATCCACCATCATACCTATAGAAAATACAAAATACTATATATTATATCCATGTGTAGGATATTGTTGTCTAGTTATATATGATATTATTGAAAATATAACCCCCATTAGGTATCCTACCTATGAAACATGAAATTCATTGAAAATTAAATTTATTTTATTCTAATTTGAAATAAAATTAAAAAGGAAATATTTTCCATTTACATGAAACAAGTAACAAGAGAACATCACCTAAATATGTTCTTTCAAATGTAAAAAATATGAACATTTTAACATAAACATAATTAATAAGTTTCATTTAAATACATTTAAAATAATATAATCATCTCTAAAATATACATATAAAATACATACATTAAAGGAATAGATATTATAGACAAATTTTTAATTAGAAATTTAAATTTCACAATGAAAATGACAAAGAAACATATTAATTCCTTTAAAATATAAAAAAACATGTGAATAATATATATAACAAAATAATTCATTTATAACCGAAACAACCACTACATTTCAAATAAATCTATTTACCATCATGAAAAGGAATATTATTTTATAGTTGTATTAAAATTTATCTAAAGTATTTTTCATATTAATAAGGGAAAATTAAATTATAAAAAAACATTATAATTATCACTATAAAATTATAAATAATAAAATAAATTTAAATAAACACAAAATCATGGTAACAATAGGATCAAAATCCATATGAGAATATCAATGAGATCTATATATTATATACAATTGTAAGGACCCCGACCCCAATAGCCCAAAGTTGGTGCCTTACTTTATTACATGGGTACTATGAGAAAGTGACAGTATCCCATATGATTTAAAATTTTAGTATATTGGAAAAGTATATACAAACATAATTTTTACATTACATATTGAAATGAAATACAACATAGAAACTCCAATAGAAACACCAATAAACTCCTAGATTAACCACTCATGTCATTCATAATATATATCTTTGCATCCTGGGGGAAAATAAAATATAAGAAAGGGGTGAGATTAGGTTCTCATTAAGGGTAAGAAATACAGAAGAATCTATCATAAACAATAAGTTAATGTGAATAACTCATGCTACTAAAACATAATCTTGAGCATAATATGGAAAGAATAAAAACTAAATAAATAATTCAATATAAATAATCATAGGAGAATGAAACATAACCATGGATATTATACTAGACGAATTTTCACATTGAATATCAATTAATAGTATCATAATTAGGTAATAAATAATGTCATACATCATAAACATAACGTCAAGGCTTCGTCCAAGACACCATATATAAGTGGGTAAAAACCCGGTATAGTTTGTCTCATGAGACCTACTGATGCATCGAGGGGAAATAGTTGTCCCCACTCATCACTTAATAAATCAAATTAATTCCTAATATTAATGGGGTGAAACATAAACAATGTATACATATGAAATTTAAATAACATTCCCCAATCAGTAAATATAATCACTTAACCATTCTAAGTAATATGGTGAATTATATCAAAAATTACACATATTTAGTAAAAATGTTCATAAAAAAATTAATAACATATGGTGGATGATATCATAAATGATCAATCCCATTTTATAATAATATTCAATATAAGGATATGAAATATATGAAAATAATCTAATAAAATAATCGAGGAATTATTGGGAGAAATAGTCTTTTACATTGGAAAGAAGAGTTATTTTGGAAAATCATTGTATTTTTCATAAAATCATATTGTAACATATATATCTAATAAAATAAGATGTGTGTGAAATGACATTATATTTTAGGCCTAAATTATATTAAAATGAAGTGTAAACATGAAAAAAGAGCATCTAAGAAACATTGGAAATGAGTTGATTTAGTGCGGTTTAAGGGAAAATTCTAAAGAGTCTTTAAAAAAGAAAGACATAATTTTTATATAAAACAAGAAATTAAAAAAATAATGTTTTTTATGATAAAATAAGTTATTTTAGAAAAATAATGTTGTCTTAAAATATATTATGTGGTATACCGGAAAATGGGTAAGAAATTGGGAAGTTCCCTTTAATCAGGCTTGCTTATCGGAAATAATTGAGAAGGGAACCTTATAAAACATTTATCTCCCCATAAAATAAATAATAATACAGATAGATACATATAAATTGAAAATTAATATATAATTTAGTATGAGTACATAAGAAAAATTAAGGGTTTCATTGGGATAAATAGAGATAGAGCATAACTGGGATGAAAATGGAGGTTCATGAAGAAACCCTTACCTTATGTATGAAAGTGTTATGAACTTTCACTTAATGTCTTGAATGATGAAATTATATTCATTAATAATTTGATTCAGAACCTATTAAACATTTATTTTATTTATTCTGATTTTATTATGTCCATTTATTTCCTTTTTTATGAGTTATAAGATTGAATGTTGTTGTTTGAGAGTTTTCATTTCCTCAGCTTTCAAGATTGGATTACTTGTATACATGTACTCAAGATTATGTAAAGTGGAAATTATTATCTAGAATTTAAATTATATTTTATTAATTTACATAAAATATATGAATTTTTTATATGATTCATTTTATTATATGGGGTGAGGATGAATCAGTGGATAAGACGTTTGTAAAGACCTGTAAAATTCAAGGGAATTTTTTCATAATTTTCATTGGGATTTTACAAGAATGCATTTTCTGACGGCACCTGATTCCGAGGCCCGGTGTGCCCGGAATCATTTTCCAAAGTTTATCTCGGGTATATTCAGTGAACGAATGAGCGGGATTTCCTAAATTTTTAACCGGTGCTCGGAATCGAATTTTGAGTGCACCGATGGAATCGCAGCGCCGGTAATTGCTTAGGAACACCTTTTCTGGAGTTGTGTTTGCTCGGGTGTGGTACTTAAAATTTTGGGTTAAGTAAAAGAATAAAATAAAATGGTGCAACCAATTTTATTGTATTTAAAGTAGTTTAACCTAAGCTAAGTGGTTGGAGTGGGACGCACTATATCCTACTCCACTAGGTAGAAGATATTTGTGGGGTGGGGCCCACACGAGCCCCACCTATTCACTTCCTCAACCCCCTCTTTTAATTAGTTAATGCATCCACACCCCCATTAAATGAAATTCAACTCTTGCGTTTAACTAAATATTAAATGCATCTTTAATTGGGTGGTTAAAACTCTTCAATTAATTCAATTAATTGAATGATTCAAATTTTAATTTCAAAAACCTTTGTCTTGAGTAATAAAATAAGGCAACGCTTATTTTATTAAGTTGGTTTTGTTGTACGAGAGGATTTTGGAGAGAAAAGCTCTAAGTCCCAAAGAACGTTCTTGTTCCTCATCGAAGAACGCGAAGAACACCGAGCCTTCGATGAAGAACTCCATCACCGCAAAGGGGAGTTCTTCATACCATCTTCCTCCATCCTCATAGCTGGTGAGAGACACCATCCTCAGAGATTGACGATGCGACGCCAACGATCCACCTTCCACGACGCTTATGGAGTCTCCTTCTGCGACGCCCCTTTCCGTGACAAACCTTGCTCGACGACAATGCTTGAGGTAGGGGATTATTTTGTTTCTGTTCGTGAATACTTTTATCGTCGATCATCGTCTCTAATTGAGTCGTCTGTTATCGCAATAACGGGAGGAGGTCGGACCGCACGAACACGGCCGACCCTCCTCCCCCTTGATTGTTTGAATTGTTGGCGGCATGAGCAAGGCAGTGCGGTGTCATTGCACCGCGTGGAAATATTAAGGAATGGGCAGAGAAACGTGGCGCCATCGCTCTGCGCCGTTAAAGGCGAACAAAGCCGCGGCATCTTCGCGCCGCGCCAGAGAACCTCGAAGAGGCCGCGGCTGGAGCGGGGCCACAGTGGAGGAGCGTGGCGTCGTCGCTCTATTCCGGTCGGACCAAGGCCACGGCCTTTGGCCGCGGGGGAGCAAGAAGCGGTGGCCGGCTTCCGGCCATCGGCGCCGGAGCAGGAGGGCGGGACCCTGGCGGTCCCACGGAAGCAGCAACCGGCCGGCCGGACCGGGCCGGCCAACTTCCAAGAAGCCGGGGGTCGTAACCCTCGGATGGCCGAAGGAGTGGCCCCCCTCATGGGGGGCGCTATTTCACAAACAGGGGGGCCAGTGAGCTGCCCCCCCCCCTTCCGCTCAGTCGTTACGGCCAAGCCGCCTGGCTATGCTGGTCAGGCCGAGCGCGCCAGGCCGGGCCGGGCCGGGCCACGCCCTAATGGGTCGGACCCAAACCCGGGTCGGTTCGTCCCAGTTCGGGCCGACCCGGGGGGGGGGGGTATCGGGCCGGGTCAGACCGGGCCCGAACCCCCTATTCACGAACTTCGTTCAGTATTTTGCCTATAATTTGGGCTGTGGACCTCTAAACGACACACCTTCAGTTGCGATGAGATCCTTGGATCGAGACGGTCATTTCAGTAAATTATACTCAAGGTTTCGGAGAACTTTGGGTTCGGCCGGGTTGGTTCGAACACGAAACCAACCGGACCCTCGGAGCGGAAACACTTATAACTTGAGCTCCGGACGTCTGATTGACGTTCCGTCGACCTTGTTGGATTCCTCTTAGTGATACGGACCTTTTGGATTACTCTGCTCAAGGTTTGGACGCAGTTGGAGTACAATGGGGTTGGTTTTGACTTAAAAACCAACCGGTCCCCTGGGACGAAAAAGCCAATAACTCTCAGACCGGGCGTCTGATTGACGCGCCGTCTGTGATTTTGAGTTCCTGTTGATGATACGGAACTTTTGGATACATCAACTCCGGACTTCGTGTCAGTTGACGTATCAACCCTTGGCCTGTGGAGCAGACCCTCCCGAACGAGCTTACTGTGTGAGGGAACCCTAGAGCTGGCTGCGACTGCGACGACGATGACGACTGTACAGAAATCCTCCGTGGATTCGACGGCGACGACTAAAGCACTCAGCAATCCTGTGTGGATCAGTGCTACCGATCCTATGTGGATCAGATCCTGTGTGGGTCAGCGCTCAGCGGTCCTGGGTGGGTCAGCGCATACCGATCCTGTGTGGGTCAGATCCTGTGTGGGTCATTGCGGGGGTAAGTACCTATCGATCCTTTGTGGGTCTTTTCGGGGGTTAGTACCTATCGATCCTGTGTGGGTCCGACGGCTTAGATGAATCAGTGGCTAAATCTGATCATATTTATCGTCTTACGAAGAAGTATATCCTGTGTGAGCTGAGTCTTGACTTCCAATCATTATCTTCGATATGATTGACTTGTTTTCCTTTATGGATTGTGTTGTGTTATCTTGTGTGGACGTGATCGAACTTGGGCTCAGATGTTGGTACCAAACTGGAATTGATGACTTAGGTATATGTATGGTCATATACCTAAGTAGTGTCGGATGTTACTTCATGATTGTATCTTTCCTTTTTGAATTATCCTTTGTGGATTCTGGGAGACCTCTGGGGGTCTCGGGGTCCCTACTGAGTAGCGTATACTCACCCCTGGACAGGCTATTCCCGCACTATGTTGTGTTGGTTGCAGATGATGGATAGCGCTGATCGTGGTTGAGGCTTGCGGAGCAGGTCGGTACCTGGAGGTGGACCACTGGGCGGGACATACTCGGAGTGGACAGATGGACCCGAGGAGCTGTGGAGGCTATTTGTACCCACCCTTCAGGTGGGACTTCCAGAGGACGGCTCAATGTTGCGGCTTTACTTTTCAGTTGTTGTACTCCCTTTTTCAGTTGTACTTTACTTTCTGTTTGGGTTTGTATTCTGGCCCACTTACTTTTTTGCACTTACTATTGTACCCAGTTTTACTTAGTGTTTACTTCTTCTTACTTACTCTGTGTGTTTTTTTACTTTATAAAGGCAATGCCTTCCATTTTTATTGTGAATTACGCCTTGGTGCTAGTCGCCAGCCCCTCGCCTATGGGAGGCGGGCTTGGGGTAGTCACGGCATGGGCCCCGAGGGTGGGTTGTGACAAATTGGTATCAGAGGAGTTCAGTTCTACCGCAGAACTCAGGACTCTGATCTTTTTCTATGTGAAGCAATAGTGTTAAGAGTATTGAGTGTGGTTATCAGTCCAGAGAGTCCAGTGTTGGTGCGGCAGCCGACGTATCCGTACACTAGGACCCTAACTTCTGATTTCCAACTTAGTGCACGAAAACATTGATTGCATGTGTGTTTCAAGTTTTCTTTGTGATTACTTTGTGTTAGCTCACCAGGTATACTGTATTAACCGTGGAACACCTGTTTCTTTTCAGGATGGCCCCACGACGGTAGCCAGCTAGGGTTCCGGGTTTTGTACGTGATGATAGATCACCAGGAGACGAGGCCTCGCTGTAGGGCCCTATTACTGTGGAGGAACCGGCGGTACCACTACCCACCGAGCCACCAATGCTACCAGCCCCAGCTGCTGAGATTGCACGTCTCCTTGGTGCACTGCACGAGTTTCAGTGTCAGCAGCCGCCCAGGTTCCGCGGGGAGACAGACCCTCAGGCAGCCGAGGATTGGATGGAGGCAATTGTACGAGTTTTTCGTTTGTTAGGGACACCAGGAGACCTCATGGTGATCCTTTCAGCGAGTCTCCTACACGCGGCAGTAGGAAGATGGTGGATCTTGATGCTCCAGTTACACGACGAGGCATATCTCCTCTTGACAGACTTTGAGACCCTCTTCCGCTCGGAGTTTGTTCCAGCCACCCTCTGTGCGGTGCGCATCCAGGAGCTACTACAGCTGCGGCAGGGCAGCTTGACGGTCACCCAGTACTCGGCGAGATTTACCGATCTCTCGTGCTATTCGACGGACATGGTACGGGACCCATTCTTCTGGGCCTGGACCTTCAAGCAGGGATTGAGGAATGAGATTAGGGTATCGCTAATCTCCCTCAGCATTCCGACATAGGTAGGGGTACTAGAGAGATCCCTCCTCATTGAGAGCTTTCTTGTTGAGCCTACATCAGCAGCGAGACCTATTGCAGGGCGGCACGTAGCAGAGTCTTCTGTAGCTGGTAGTCGACGGATGACACATGGGTCCAGGCGGACCAGACCCTCAGGCGGATGACCTCAGGACACTGGCTCAGAGGTGCAGGGCACACAGCGCAGAGCCAGTCTTTCGAGAGGTAGACAGTGCTACGCATGCGGCGGGAAGGTCCACATGGCTTATGACTTCCAGACCCGCCATGCAGAGGAGAAGTAGACGGTTGAGGGGCCACCCAGGCAGAGGCAGAGGGTCGACCGTGGCGGTCCGCCGAGAGTAGGCGGATGAGGCAGGGGAGCTGGCTGAGCAGCAGGTGGTGGGCGACGCTTTGAGGCTTTACCACCACCACCGGGAGGCCCACCCTGACCATAGGGAGCTGGTGGGCAGAGACAGGCTCAGCTTCAGGCAGCAGAGGCTTACAACCACGGTGCGCCCGAGATGATTCGAGGTACTATCTGTGTCTACTCCACCCTTGTTTCGGTTCTTATAGACACAGGAGTGAGTCATTATTTCATTATTGCTGCCCTTGTTCAGAGCTTGGAGATTCTGACAGAGCTGTTGGCTCGATCCTTACAGCTAGAGACTCCTACGGGAGCAAACTCGACGATTACGCACTGGTGCCGACAGTGTGAGCTTACTCTAGGAGGCGAGAGATTTGGCTGGGATCTTCTTTTAGTGGATTCAAGACCTTACGATGTCATCTTGTTCATGTATTGGTTATCTACAGTCCATGCTCAGATTGACTGTATTAGGCACAAGGTGCGGTGTGTATGCACCGACGGGAGCAGTTTCACCTTCACCGGCAAGAAGGGAGTCTTCGCAGCACAGGATGGACTCACGCAGAGGAGAGGACAGCCCATCACTCATCATTTGGTTAGCCTCATCCTAGGAGCAGTTGATGTGCGGAGTTCGAGCTTACCTGCGGTGGTGGATCAGTATGCGGACATTTTCCCTGATGACATTCCAGGACTACCTCCTCGTAGAGAGGTAGACTTTTATATTGACTTGTACCCCGGGACAGCCCTGATATCCACCCCAACATATCGGATGGCTCCCGCTGAGATTTGAGAGCTACGGGTACAACTGGAGGACTTACAGGGCAAGGGATTCATCTGACTCAGTGTTTCACCCTGGGCTTCCATTTTGTTCGCAAAGAAGGCGGACGAGAGCTTACGACTGTGTGTCTATTACCATCGCCTGAACCAGGTGACCGTGAGGAATAAGTATTCTCTACCAAGTATTGACGACCTCTTCGATCAGCTCAAGGGAGCACGGTGGTTCTCGAAGATAGACCTCAGGTCAGGCTATCATCAGCTCAGAGTTCGGGACGAGGACGTGCAGAAGACGGCCTTCAGGTGTCGGTATGGCCACTATGAGTTCTTGGTTATGCCTTTCGGCGTAACCAATGCTCCATCAGTGTTGATGGGCCTCATGAATCGGATCTTTCAGCCATACCTCGATCGATTATTCATGGTCTTCATCGACAACATATTGATATACTCAACGACTGAGGAGGAGCACGCCTACCACTTGCGGGTTGTACTGGACACACTCCGAGAGCACCAGCTTTATGGTATGCTCTTGAAGTGTCAGTTATAGATATGTGAGGTCCAATTCTTGGTTCACGTCATCTCTGAGGTGGGAGTTGAGGTGCATCCTGTGAAGATCAAGGCAGTGCTAGCTTGGGAGTCACCCAGGAGCGTGACAGAGGTGCGGAGTTTCTTGGGACTAGGTGGGTACTACCGGAGATTCATACCAGACTTCTCCAGAGTTTCGGCACTGCTTTCAACTTTGACGAAGAAGGGGTAACCCTTCATGTGGTCAGACAGTTGTCAACAGAGCTTCCAGGAGCTAAGACAGAGACTGACTAGTGCACCTATCTTGAGGCTACCAGAGGAAGGAGTAGGGTACGTAGTCTACTGCGATGCATCAGGGACCAGACTCAGATGTGTCCTGATGCAGGAGCGGGCAGTGATCGCCTATGGATCATGTCAGTTGAGGCAGCATGAGTAGAAATACGCTACCCATGACCTGGATTTAGCAGTAGTGGTCTTCGCTTTGAAGATGTGGAGACACTATCTGATGGGCGAGCGCTTTACAGTCTATTCTGACCACCAGAGTCTCAGGTACATCTTCTCGTAGAAGGACCTGAACCTGAGACAATGGGGATGGCTCAAGTTTCTCCAGGAATATGACTTTGAGATAGTCTATACTCTTGGAAAGGGGAACGTAGTAGCCGATGCTCTCAGCAGGAGGACGAGCATTCAGCTACTTGGGGAGGCGATAGAGCAGCTAGCCACTTTGCAAATATCCTTCGTGGATAGTGATGGAGCAGCCTTTCTACATTCACTCACAGTCACTCCTCCACTTCTACAGTGGTTCAGAGAGGCACAGCATGGGGACGTTGACTGTGAGACATGGCATGCACAGATATCCTCAGGACAGTCACCTGATGGATTCTCTGTGGGAGGAGAGCAAGTCATCCTTTTCAGAGGAAGTACCATGGTACCAGCTGCTTTACAGGAGGAGGTGCTGAGGGAGTTCCACATTTCCCCTTTAGCGGTACATCCAAGAGTGGCGAATATGTACCAGGACCTCAGACGACAGCACTGGTGGCCGGGTATAAAGAAGGTTGTGGCTGAGTTCGTTTCTCGATGCCTCACCTGCCAGCAGGTTAAGGAAGAGCACCAGGTACCAGCAGGATTGGTACAGCCCTTGGAGGTCCCGTAGTGGAAGTGGTACGGGATATCTATGGACTTCGTGACTGTACTTCCACGCACTTCCAGAGGTCACGACTCTATTTGGGTGATTGTCGACCGACTCACCAAGTCGGCTCACTTCTTACCCATCAGAGAGAAGGGCTCAGTGGAGAGATTGGGATGCCTCTACGTTTAGGAGATCGTACGACTTCATGGTGTTCCATAATCTATCGTCTCCGATCGAGATGCACGCTTTACTTCCTAGATTTGGAAGGAGTTGCAGGGGGCGTTCGGGACGCAGCTACATCTAAGCGCCGCCTTTCACCCTCAAACGGATGGTCAGATGGAGAGGACCATTCAGACTCTCGAGGACATGCTCCGTGCATGTGTCCTCGACTTTGGTCGAAGCTAGGAGGACCACCTACCCTTGGTGGAGTTCGTGTACAACAACATCTATCACTCCACCATCAGGATGGAACCATATGAGGCGTTGTACGGCCGACCTTACAGATCACCGCTATGCTGGACAGACCCTGGGGAGTCAGCACTTGTGGGACCGGAGATGGTCCAGGCCATGATAGAGAAGTTCCAGGTCATCCAGGAACGGATGAGGACAGTTCAGATCCAGCAGAAGTCTTATGCTGATAGGAGGTGGAGGCCACTAGAGTTCAAGGATGGCGACCACGCCTTCTTGCGGGTCTCACCGCGACGTGGATTACGGAGATTTGGCCGAGGCGGAAAGTTGTCTCTAAGCTTCATCGGACCATTGCAGGTCCTCAGCAGGATTGTAGAGGTGGCCTATCACCTGGATCTACCACCTCAGTTGCACCGGGTTCATGACGTCTTCCACGTATCTCAGCTGAGAAGATACGTGCACGACCCAACGCATATCATCGACCATGGGGAGCTGGACATTGACGATGGGGTGACTTTTGCGGAGGTCCTAGTGGAGATCAAGGATCAATAGGAGTGGGTCCTACATGGATGGTTGATTCCTCTAGTGCACATCAGGTGGCAGCACGGGAACCTCCAGGAGAGCACTTGGGAGCGGGAGGCTCATATGCGTGCACAGTACCCACATTTGTTTCCCTAGTTTATGATTTATCTTTACGAGGACATAAAGACCTGAGGTGAGAGTAATGTAAAGACCCGTAAAATTCAAGGTAATTTTTTTCTTAATTTTCTTTTGGATTTTACAAGAACGCAGTTTCTGACAGCACCTGATTCCGAGGCCCGGTGTTCCCGGAATCATTTTCTGAATTTTAGCTCGGGTACGTTCAGTGAACGATCGAGCGGGTCTTCCTAACTTTTCAACCGGTGCTCATAATCGAATTCTGAGGGCACCGATGGAATCGCAGTGCCTGTAATTGCTTATGAACACCTTTTCTGGAGTTGTGTTTGCTCAGGTGTGGTACTTAAAATTTTTGGTTAAGTAAAAGAATAAAATAAAATGGTGCAACCAATTTTATTTTATTTAAAGTAGTTTAACCTAAGCTAAGTGGTTGGAGTGGGACCCACTATATCCTACTCCACTAGGTAGGATATTTGTGGGGTGGGTCCCACACGAGCCCCACCTATTCACTTCCTCAACCCCCTCTTTTAATTAGGTAAAACACCTGCACCCCCATTAAAGGAAAGTCAACTCTTGCGTTTAACTAACTATTAAACGCCTCTTTAATTGGGCGGTTAAAACTCTTCAATTAATTCAATTAATTGAATGATTCATATTTGAATTAAAAAACCTTTGGCTTGAGTAATAAAATAAGGCAAATCTTATTTTATTAGGGTGGTTTTGTTGTGCGAGAGGATTTTGGAGAGGAAATCTCTAAGTCCCGAAGAACGTTCTTGTTCCTCGCGAAGAACGCGAAGAACATCGAGCCTTCGATGAAGAACTCTGTCAGCGCAAAGGGGAGTTCGTCGTACCTTCTTCCTCCCTCCTCATAGCTGGTGAGAGACACCATCCTCGGAGATCGACGATACGATGCCAACGATCCTCCTTCTGTGACACTTACGGAGTCTCCTTCCATGATGTCCCTTTCCATGACAAACCTCGCTCGACGACAACGCTTGAGGTAGGGGATTATCTTGTTTCTGTTTGTGAATACTTTTATCGACGATCATTGTCTCTAATTGAGCTGCCTGTTATCGCAACAACGGGAGGAGGTCGGACCGCACGAACACGGCCGACCCTCCTCCCCCCTTGATTGTTTGAATTGTTGGCATCATAAGCAAGGCAGTGTGGTGTCGTTGCACCGCGTGGAAATATTAAGGAATGGGCGGAGAAATTTGGTGTCGTCATGCCGCGCCGTTAAATACGAACAAAGACGAGGCACCATCGCACCGCGCCGGAGAACCTCGAAGAGGCCGCAGCCTGAGCGGGGCTGCGGAGGAGGAGCGCGGTGCCGTCACGCCACACCGGTCGGACCAAGGCCGCGGCCTTTGGCCGCGGAGAAGCAGGAAGCGGCGGCCGACATCCGGCCACCGGCACCGGAGCAGGAGGGCGGGACCCCGGCGGTCTCGTGGCAGCAGCAACCAGCCGACCGAACCGGGCCGACCGGCTTCCAAGAAACTGGGGGTCGTAACCCCCGGCTGGCTGAAGGAGCATCCCCCCTCATGGGGGCCGTGGTTTCACAAACAGGGGGGCAGCGAGCCCCCCCCCCCCCCCTTCCTCTCGGCCGTTACGGCCGAGCCGCCTGGCCAGGCCGAGCGCGCCAGGCCGGGCCGCCGGTCCATGCCCAGGTAGGGTCGGGCCACGCCCAGGCCTGGCCGGGCCACGCCCAAGCCTGGTCGGGCAGTGCCCTAATGGGCCGGACCCAGACCCGGGTCGGGTCGGACCGGGCCCGAACCCCCTATTCACGGACTTCGTTCGGTCTTTTGCCTACAACTTGGGCTACGGACCTCCGAACGACGCACCGTCAGTTGTGATGTGATCCTTGTATCGAGACAGTCGTTTCGTTAAATTATACTCAAGGTTTCAGAGAACTTTGGGTTCAGCCGGGTTGGTTCGAACACGAAACCAATCGGGCCCTCGGAGCTGAACTGCTTATAACTTGAGCTCCAGACGTACGATTGACGTTCTGTCAACCTTGTTGGATTGGTCTTAGTGAGACAGACCTTTTGTCTTACTCCTCTTGAGGTTTGGACACAGTTGGAGTACGGTCGGGTAGATTTTGACTTAAAAACCAATCGGGCCCCTGGGACGAAAAAGCCAATAACTCTCAGACCGGGCGTCCGATTGACGCACCGTATGTGACGTTGAGTTCCTGTTGAATATACGGAACTTTTGGATACATCAACTCCGGACTTCGTGTCAGTTGAAGTATCATCCCTTGGCTCGTGGAGCGGACCCTCCTGAACAAGCTTGTTGTGTGCGGGAACCCTAGAGCTGGCTGCGACTGCGACGACGATGACGACTGTACAGAAATACTCTGTGGATTCGACGGTGACGACTACAGAACTCAGTGATCCTATGTGGATCAGTGCTACTGATCTTGTGTGGTTCAGATCCTGTGTGGTTCAGCGCTCAGCGGTCCTGGGTGGGCCAGCGCATACTGATCCTGTGTGGGTTAGATCATGTGTGGGTCATTGCGGGGGTTAGTACCTAGAGATCTTTTGTGGGTCATTGTAGGGGTTACTACCTATCGATCCTGTGTGGGTCCGATGGCTGAGATGAATCAGTGGCTACATCTGATCATCTTTATCGTCTTACGAAGAAGTATATCCTGTGTGAGCTGAGTCTTGACTTCGAATCATTATCTTCGATATGATTGACTTGTTTTCCTTTGTGGATTGTGTAGTGTTATCCTGTGTGGACGTGATCGAACTTGGGCTCGGATGTTGGTACCAAACTGGAATTGATGACTTAGGTATATGTATGGTCATATAACTAAGTAGTGTCGGATGTTACATCGTGATTGTATCTTTCCTTTGTGGATTATCCTTTGTGGATTCTGGGAGACCTCCGGGGGTCTCGGGGTCCCTACTGAGTAGCGTATACTCACCCCTGCACGGGCTATGCCCACACTACATTGTGTTGGTTACAGACGACGGATAGCGCTGATCATGGTTGAGGCTTGCAGAGCAGGTCGGTACCTGGAGGTGGACCACTGGGCGGGACATACTCGGAGTGGACGGCTGGACTCGAGGAGCTGTGGAGGCTATCTGTACCCACCCTTCAGGTGGGACTTCCAGAGGACAGCTCGACGTTGCAGTTTTACTTTTCAGTTGATGTACTCCCTTTTTCAGTTGTACTTTACTTTCTGTTTGGGTTTGTATTCTGGCCCACTTACTTTTCCGCACTTACTATTGTACCCAGTTTTACTTATTGTTTACTTCTTCTTGCTTACTCTGTGTGTTTGTTTACTTTATAAAGGCAATGCCTTCCCTTTTTATCAGGAATTACACCATGGTGCTAGTCTCCAGCCCCTAGCCTATGGGATTCTGGCTTGGGGTAGTCATGGCACGGGCCCCGCGGGCGGGTCGTGACAACATTAGTGATAATCGATTATTTTGGCGGTTTTTGGTCATCATGAACTAGTTTTGTATTATGAATTAATATTATGTATATAATATAGTTATAAAAATTTAAAGAATATATAATAAATATTTATCATATTTCTTAACCATAAAAATGGTTTCATGACCATCCTTGATGAAGAAATTGAAAATGGAAACCCGTCGTCCATGAAGGCGTTAAATTGACACCTCACGAATGATGTTTTCATTTTTAAAATAAAAGAAAGAGAAGATGAGACATGATGGTGTATTATCCATTAACATAATAAAATTTTATTATATATAAGATACTGGAGTTATAATGATTATTTTTATAGAGGAGGTGATGAGAGTATAAGAAAAGAAAATAAATTGTAAAGAAAAAAATAAGGAAAATGAAAGAGGATTTTACCTCTTGAATTTCCCTCCTTGAGATCCTCCTTAGGGAAACTGGTTTTGGTATTTTTTTTAGAAAAAAACCTCTTATAAATTAGGTAGAGTCTAGGGAATATTATTGAGTAGTGATTGGGAAAGCTTCAATTCTTTTCTGTTGTGAGGAGAAGAGGTGGTATTTATAGGGAAGGGGAGGGGAGGTTTCTTGATTTCTTTTTTCATTAGTTTACTATTTTGTTCAAGACTATAAATATTTTTTACTACCATGAATAAATATAGTAAATATAGTATGAGGGTTAGAGATAATGGTCTTACATCATACATACATCATCCATGACTCCAAAATTCATGTATTTATTGAATACCATAAATTATAGTATTTCACTATTCACTAAAAATTAATATTTTTATAAAAATGCCCAAAATTCCCCCTAAATTTTTTTCAACATTTAGAATTAAAAAGTTAACTCAATTTTATGAAAGTAATTTCCTAAATATGATAAATTTAATTTTTAATTAAAATCTTCATTTATTCAAAAAATACTAATTTTAAAATTATAACTGATTTTATAGCACTTTAAAAAATTAATTAGGGTCTCATAAAATTATCTTATAATCATAATAAAACAAAATATTAATTTATAAAACTATTTTATGAATATAAATTTACTTTTAAATCATTTTATATATTATAGCATTATAAATAAACAAATATGTTTTAGAAAAATACCAACACATAATTTATAATTTTTTAAAAAAATGAATTATTTATATTATGATATAATTATATCATATTTTAATTTATAATATTCATAATTTTTACTTCTAATTTACTAGGTTTCATTAATATTATATTAGTCATATTACTATTCATAAGGGTCGCATTACCATTCTAAAGGTCAAGTTACTATTCCTTCAGTATAGTTTCTCAAATTTCTAGGAATATGTCTTATTTCATTACTTCTTCATTTATAATATTTTTTTTGTTTTCTCTATGTTATTTTATGTTATTTATACTATATAACATAATTATAATAATGAAAAATTCCATTGATAAAATTTTATGCCATTATATTCTCCCCTCCTATAAAAATTTTGTCCTCAAAATTTCCAAAATGTCACATAATAAAAATATTTGGGTAGTTATTCATCATAACTTCATCTGGTTATCACATATCCTCTTCAATTTTATGATTTTTTGAAAGTACATTTATCATCCGAGTCATCTTATTCCTCAACACATGTTCTCTAGTGTCCAGGATCAGGATAAGCTCTTCAGAGTAAGATAAATCAGGTTACAATTATAATTCTTAAAAAGTGAGAACATGTGTTGGGTATGGAATATACTTACTCACCAAAGAGATGTAGAAAACATCATGAACTTTTGAAAGGTTAAGTGGCATTTCCCAAATGATATGATATAGCTATAATTCTCGCTATAATTTCAAATAGTTTGATGTACATAGGGCTTAGTTTCCCTTTCTTTCCAAATATTATAACACCATTCCCTAGAGATACCTTTAAGAAGACATGAACTCAAACTTGAAACTCCAAATCATGTATCTGGTTTTCGGCATAACTCTTTTTCTATATTGAGATTCTTTATTATGGGTTTTAATAGTCATTACATTTTTCATTGTTTCCTCCACAAGTTCTTGGCCTACAAGGTTCCTTTCACTAACTTAATCCCATCATGTTGGTGTATGACATCCCTGTCCATATAATTATTCTTGAGGTTTCATTTGAATAATTGAATGGAATCCATTTTTATAAGAAAATTATTCCAAAGGAAAATACTAATCCCATATACCTTGAAAGTCAAGTCAGTAGGACCTCAATATGTCTTATAACATTTCAATAGTCCTTTCTAACTTTCCATCAGTTTGAGGGTGGTAGGTGATGCTCAAATAAAGCTCTATATCAAGATCCCTCTGAATACTTTTCTATAATTTTAATTTAAATCATGGATCATGATTATAAAAAATTGAAATATATGTTCCATGACGATTTAAAAATTCATTAAAATAGATTTTTATAGGGAGATCTAGTGTAAAATCCTCCCTCATAGTGAGGAAGGGTGAAATTTTGGTTAGTTTATCAACAATTACTCATATTGAATCATTCTTTCTTGGAGTCTATGGTAATCGAATAACAAAATCCATAGTAATGTCATCCCATTTCCAAGTAAGAATAGGAAGAGGTTTTATGACTCCTTTAGGATGTTATTTTTCATCCTTCACCTTTTGAAAGAATAAAAATCTTGATACATAATCATCAATATCCTACTTCATATTATCCAATCAGAAATGTTCCTTTAAATCTCTATAGATCTTTGTTCTACATAGGTTTATAGAGAGATTATAGCTATGGGCACTATCCAATAACTCCTTTTTTATCTCAGGTATAGATGGAACATAATGCCTCTTAACAAATTTCAAATTTTCATCTTCATATACAAAGTATACCAATTTCCCATCATTCACAGCTTTAATTTTCATATGAATATTCTCATCATTAGATCGAGAAATTTTAATCTTTTCTAATAAATATGGTTTGGAAACTATTTGAAAAAGTAGTGATATTTCTCATCCCTAGATAATTTTCATATCCATCCTTACTAGATCCATGTACATAGGATCCTTTCCAATCCTCATTTTGTTCAGCACTCCATGGTCTATCATGCTCAATGCATCTGCTACCTTATTTTCCTTCACTGGGTGGTAGTCTATGGAACAATAATAATCCTTGAGTAGCTCGAGCCATCACCTTTGCCTCATATTGATCTATTTATATGAGAAGATATATTTAAAACTCTTCTAATCTATATATATCTCACATCTCTCACCATATAGATAGATCCTCCATATCTTTATAGAAAAGAACACAGCTTCTAACTCATGATTGTGCTTTTTTAACTGCCTTGAGGCATAGGAAATAATTATATCATTCTTCATAAGGACACATCCAATTCCTTTCTTTGATGCATCACTATAAATCACAAATCCACCATTTCCTGATGGTATATTCAAGATCAAAGCATTCACTAATCTCATCTTAAATTATTCAAATCATTATTCACATTATTTTTTCCAAATAATCTTAACCCTTTTATGAGTAATATTGATTAATATGTTATCTAATCAGGAAAAATTATGAACAAAATGTCGATATTAACCTGTTAAACCAATGAAACTATATACCTCAATTATGTTTGTTGGTGTAGGCCAATATTGGACTTCTTTTTTCTTTGCAGGATCAACTGAGATTCTATCCATAGATACAATATGATCATGAAAAGAAAGTCTTTGAAGAAAAAACTCAAAAATTGCAAAAAAATCCCATAAAACTCTTATATTTTAATAGTCTATAGAATAATATTCAAGTGGTTCTCATTATCCTCATATCTTTTAGAGTATATCAAGATATCATCAATAAATACCATAAAAAAATTCAAGATATTCCTTGAATACTCTATTCATTATATCGATGAAAATACAAGGTGTATTAGTCATTACAAAAAGAATTATTATAAATTTTTAATGTCTATACCTGGTTTAAAATGTTGTCTTTGGAATTTCTTACTTCTTTACATGAAATTGATGGTATCCAGAAAAAAGTTCAATCTTCAAAAAATATTGATCTTTGTGAATTTGATCAAATAAATCATCAATGTGTGGTACAGGATACTTTTTTATTGTAATGGAATTTATTTATCTATATCCAATGAACAACCCCATAGATCCATATTTCTTCTTAACAAATATAACATGGGCTCCCCATAGAGAAACACTAGGGTGAATAAATCTCTTATTAATCAACTCCTCTAGTTGTTTCTTCAACTCTAATAATTCCACAGTGGCCATTATATAAGGATTATTTGACATTGTCCTTCCATCATATGATGAGAATGATTAGGAGATCGGTGCCCATCAGACGAATGGTTTTAACCCATCAAATAATTGATCAGTCATTCTCTTTGGATTGCATACATAATCTGAAATATGCCTTTTGAACCTTGTAAATTTGGATTTATACTTAGCAACATTATTATCATCATTTCCTAAAATTTAATAATTGTCTCTCCATATTCGATCGTTATTCGTGAGGGAAATATTTTTCCAATAAAATTCTTTAAAATCCTTCCATTGTATGTTTTCTATTTCTTCCTCCTCCTTCATGTTTTGAATAAATGACCACCATTGATCCTAATCTCCTAAAATATAAGGATTATTTGATATTGTCCTTGCATCATAGATTAAACCGATAGAAAACTCAATTTACCACTCTGAAGGATGTCCAGGTAAATCTTTGGGAAATACATCAATGTATTCTTTACAATAGGTATATCCCCAATTTGAAGATTTATTTTTTCATCCATAAATGTTATTTTCTATTCAGCCCCAATAATTTCATTTATTAAAGCTACTAGGGTTGGATATAAATAACAATTATATGATGAGGTTTCTTCTCTAAAGATAATTAATTCTATATCCCCTCACAAATCATAATTTATTTCTTCTTTCAATATATTTTCATATCATATTTTTAATTATAGTCCATACTGAGGATTATAACCAAGTCAACCATAGGTGTGATGATAAGTTTTGTAACTAAATCACGTTTAAGTGTCAAAAAGTGGACTAAATAACACATTTTTATTACAATGAGGCTACTCTTAAGAGTTTTGATTGAAAAATCATTTATTAAATCAAAATGGAAATGTATAAATTTCTTAGAAAACTAGATAGATATAAATGAGTTTGATAATCCATAATCAAATAATGAATTGGTTATGTTTGAGGAAATGATTGAAGTACCTGCCACCAAATCATTAGGAACTTCAACCATAGTAGTTTTGATCACAAAAGTTTTCCCTTTATCCCTTTTCCTTCTCTAGGGAAAGTTTCCTTAATGCTTAGTAAAATCATTTGCATACTGTCCCATCTCTTTACAATTTTAGCATTAAACACTGGTAGCTTCTTTCTTTCCCTTTCAATCATGGCCTTGGTTTCCTTTTTCTCCACACTTGTAAGAGATTATTATCCCCAAAAGGAATGTTCCATGATATTTCTTTACACATTTATTACAAGATGGAAAGTCAAATCTTCCCTTTTCCTTATTTACATTTCTATAATTTTTAAAATCCCTTTTATTCTCTTGATTTCCTTTAAATTCATAAGTCCTAGAAAATTATTTCTCTATCTTGATAGAAAATGAGACTATATCTTCATATGATGAGAATGATTAGGAGATCGGTGCCCATTAGAGGAATGGTTTTAACCCATCAAATAATTGATCAGTCATTCTCTTTGGATTGCATACATAATCTGAAATATGCCTTTTGAACCTTGTAAATTTGGATTTATACTTAGCAAAATTATTATCATCATTTCCTAAAATTTAATAATTGTCTCTCCATATTCGATCGTTATTCGTGAGGGAAATATTTTTCCAATAAAATTCCTTAAAATCCTTCCATTGTATGTTTTCTATTTCTTCCTCCTCCTTCATGTTTTGAATAAATGACCACCATTGATCCTAATCTCCTAAAATATGGTAAACTTCCATGATAACCTTCACTCTTTTATTACTTCTGAGAGAGATAAATATCTTCTCTAAGCAACATATCCATTTCTCAGCTAGAAATGGGTTTTTATTCCCATGGAATGATGGAGGATATTAACACATAAATTAGTCGAACATTGTTACATTGCAATATGGATCAGGATACTCTATGCGAGTAAGGTTATTTATCATAACCTAATTCAATTTCCCCAATATAGTTATATGTTTCTCACCTCTATTTTAAACTCTAGTTCCAACATCATTATCTTTCATAAGAGGGAAATAACTACATGGAATACTTGTATTGAAATGATTCACATTCCTTTTACTAGGTTCCATTTCTAAACAATGTTATACACTAAATAAAATCATAATTAATAATTTAAAACTATAAAAACACATAAAATAAATTAAAACTTTATGCATATTTAATCTCATAATCATAAACATGATTTATTTGGTAAAATATTTACATTTAAATTCTTCATAATGGTTTGTAAATAAAATGAGAATTTTCTTAATAATATCTCTTGGGAGTGTCAAACCAGGGGTGCAATAAGGCCCATTGTCGTTTACTAGGTTATGTTGAGTCAGGCCCAACACAGCTTGTTAGAGTTGTTACCCCTAGGTATATCTGTTCCAGAACCATGTCCACTTGTAGTATCAAGATAGAGATGTATTTTTAGGAATACCCACATAATCTATAACTTACCAAAATTCCAATATGTTCATCTATTCATATCCTAAATGTATATATTTGGGTTACATTCCCTAATTTATGTTTTCTAAATCTAGTTTCTAAGGTTTCTACTGAACCTCCCTAAATACCAACTATAAAGACCCCAACCCCAGTAGCCTAGAGTCAGTGCCTTACTTTATTACATTGGTAATATGATCAAGTGATCTTATCCCAAAGTATCAAAAACTTAAGTATCTTGGAAAATTAGATAAAAACATAATCATTACATTACATCTTGAAATTAAATACAAAATAGAAACTCTATTAGAAACATCCATAATCCCCTAGATTAACCTTGCATGTCATTCATAATATAAATCTTTGCATTTTAGGGGAAAAAATAAAACATAATAAATGGGTGATCTCGGGTTCTCAAAAAGGTTAAGTAATACAACAGAAGAAATCATAAACAATACGAAAATGTGAATAACTCATGCCAATAAAACATAATCTTGAGCATAATATGGTAGGAATAAAAACTGAATAAATAATGTCATATAAATAATACCAATAGAATGAAAATTAACCATGGATATTATACTATTCAAATGATCACATGGAATATCAATTACAAGTATCATAATTAGGGAGCTCATAATTTTGGACATCACAAACATACCATCAAGGCTTCATCCAAGACAGCATACATAAGTGTGTAAAAACCTGGTCTAGTTTGTCTCATCAGACCTACCGGTACATCAAGGGGCTATATTGGGACCCACCCATAAAATATTATGTCCAATTACCTCCTCATATTAATGGGGTTAAACATAAACAATATATATATATATGAAATGTAAATAACTTTCCCCAATCATTAAACATAATAAATTAACCATTCTGATTAATATAGTGAATGGTATAAAAAACAGCACATCAATAGTCAAACAATTAATAAAATATGGAATATGATATCATAAAATATAAATAACAATTGAGAATAAGATTCAACATAAGGTGTTGAAATAGATAAATATAATCTAATAAAATCATTCAGAAATTATTGGGAGAAATACCCTTTTACATTAGAAAGAATAGTTCTTTTGTAAAATCATTTTATTTATCATAAAATAAGATTATAACATATAAATAACATAAAATATGAGGTATTTAAAATGAAATTATATTTTAGGAATAAATTATTTCCAAATGAAGTTTAAACATGTAAAAAGAGCATTTAAGAACCTTTGTAAATGAATCTCTTTTGTGTGGTTTAAGGGAAAATACTAAAGAGTCTTTAAAACATACAAAGGAATAATTTTTATATAAAACACAAAATGTTAAAAGATATTTTTTTATGATAAAATTATTTATTAAAGAAAATAATGGTTCTTTAAAATAGATTAGGTGGTATACTTGAAAATGGGTAACAAACTGGTAAGTTCCCTTTAATCGGGCTTCCTTGTCATGAAGAATTGTAAAGGGAACCTTATAAAACATGTATCTCAACATTAAATAAAGAATAATACTGTTATATAAATATATATGTAACATTAACATGGAATATAGTATGATTTCATAAGAAAAATTATGGGTTTCATAGGGATAAAAAAAAGAGAAAGAAAACTCATATTGAAAAATGGAGGTTCAGGAAGAAACCCTTACCTTATGTTCAAAATTGTTCTCCAATTACACTTAATGTCCTATATAATGAAATTATATTCATTAATAATTTAATTAAGAACAATTAAAAATTTATTTGATTTATTATTATTATATTAAGTTCATTTATGGCCTTTTTGATGACTTATATAATTGAATTTCTTCATTCAGGAGTGTTTTTTCCCGGTTTTCATGATTGGTTTACTTGCATACATGTATGTAAGATTATGTATAATGGAAATAGTTATCCATAATTGAAATTATATTTTATTAATGTAAATACAAAAGTTAAATTTTTATATAAGTAATTTGGTTGTATTGGGTAAGGATGAATCATTAGATAAGATGTTAGTGATAATTGATTATTTTGGTGGTTTTTGATAATCATGAACTAGTTTTGTATTATGAATTAACATTATGTATATATTCTGGTTAAAAACATAAAATAATATTTAATACATATATTATAGTCTTTTTTAACCATAAAAATAGTTTCATGTCCATCCTTTATGATGAAATTGAAAAATGAATACTCATCATCCATGAAGCTAGTAAATCGATACCTCACGGACAATGTTTTCATTTTTAAAATAAAAGGAAGAAGAGAAGATACATGGTGGATGATTTTAAATTATAGTATACATATGATAATGGAGTTATCATTATTATTTGGGGATAATATGTGAGGATATTATAAGAAAATAAAAGAAAGTGAAAAGGAAAAAAATAAAGAAAGCGAAAGAGGATTTTGCCTCTTGAATTATCCTCCTTAGGGAAATTGGTTTTGGACTTTTATTGAGAGCAGAACCTCCTGGAAATGGGGGAGAGTCTAGGTAAGATTATTGATCTGATATTGGGAATGAATAAAGTATCTTTAGGTGTGAGGAGAAGAGGTGGTGAGGGATGGTATTTATAGGGAATGAGAGGGGAGGTTTCTTGATTTCTTTATTTGTTAGTTTAAAATTTGGCTCAGGATTATGAATATTTTTGATTCACATAACTAAATATAGTAAATATAGGAGGATGGTTTTAGATAATTGTCTTACATTATCAATACATCATCCATGAATCCAAAATTCTTGTATTTATTAAATACTATAAATTATAGTATTTTACTATTCACTAAACATTCAGATTTTTTAGAAAAATCCCCAAAATTCACCCTAACCATTTTTCAATGTGTAGAATTAAAAAAATAAACTACATTTTCTGAAAATAATTTTGTAAATATGATAAATTTAATTCTTAATTAAAATCATCATTTATTCAAAAAATAGTAATTTTAAAATTATAATTGATTTTATAAGACTTTGAAAAATTAATTAAGGTATCATAAAATTATCTTATAATCATTATAAAATAAAATATTAATTTTTGAAACAATTTTATGAAAATAAATTTTCATTTAAATTATTTTATTAATTATTAAATTGTAAATAAACATTTATGTTTTACAAAAACACCAACACTTAATTTATAATTTTTTAAAAAAATAAATTACTTATACTATGATATAATTAAATCATATTTTAATTTATAAGATGCATATGTTTTATTTATACTTTCCAAGGTGAATTTATTATTCTATTGGTCATATTACAATTCATAAGGGTCACATTACTTTTCCAAAGGTAAAGTTACTATTCCTTCAATATAGGTTCTCCGATTTATAGGAACTCATCTTATTTCATTTATTATACATTTATAATGTTTTTATTATGTTATTTATGTGGTTTTATGTGATTTATACAATATAACATAATTTTAAGAATGTAAAGATACATCGATAAAATTTTGGGCCTTTATAAGAATAATAGAAAATGAATTTAATTAGCTCGTGATGTTATTCAACTATTTAAACACTCTTTTTTCCAAAATTTTGTCTGGTAGAGCGGAAATACATTATAGAGAGAATATTCTTACCTAAGGAAACTATAAATAGTGGAATTAAAATTATTTTATAACTCATACCATGACTTCCCAAAATGATTAATTTGGATAAAAATGATACAAAATAGATTTGAGAAATCTCTATTTGTTGTAAACTATATATATAAATGAAAGTAATCATTACTCACACCCACCTACGATCACCCTTCATAGACATAGACCCTCTATTATTTAAAATAATATTATAATAATATCTTTAATATAAAAAAATCCATCGATTTCTCATAATAGAGAACATACCTTATTTCATTTACAGATATAATACCAAGGGGATCATTTTGAGGGTATACATGCATAAAAACCATTTTATTACAATCCATAAATGCTAGTGGGATTTTTTTAGAGAAATGAATTGATATATTTTTTTAATCCAAACCATGGAAAAATAATTTTGTAATCATCTGAATTTATCACATCCTTTAAAATATTATTCAATAACAACTAAGTAAATGAAACATATAAATATCATTAAATAACCCAAAATAATCATTAATGATCAAATATAATTTTTACCATAAAAACCACACACACCATTTTCATTAAAAGAAATCCTATAACATTAGTTATCCAAATTGTAAATAGATTTAATGTCAAAAGAGTCCATGTAATATTAAACTCCCTTTAAAAGAGACTCTTATGAATTAAAATAACTACTAGTTTTGCATAATTTATATGAAAAATTAGTATTTTCATTGAAACATGAGAAATATCATTTTCACTAAATAAATAATGAAGAATACAGAAAATATCTTTATTGAAGAATAATATGATTCAGTAAATAAAATATTTAAGAAATTATTTATTTATTAGAAACATGAAACCATTTATGGATTTAAATATTCATGAACAAACCTCACATAAAATATTTAAATCCATATGAAATTTTGTTGTTATTACAAAAACGATTAAATAATCCATTAATAAACAATATTAAACATAGAAAAATAAATAATTTACTGAATTCAAGCAACAATGAACTTGTTGTTTCTAAGACCATTTGGGGAAAGAATAAGAGGAATAAATGAGAATTTTATGGGGGTGATATTTATTGTACTTTGTCATAATAAATCATCTCTAAAATAATTTTATACCACGTGGATAAGATCAAGTATTTTTGGTATCAAAATAAAGATACCACATGGGGTTTGGAATTTTTGAAGTGCCTAAGGAAGTGGAATTGTTTAAAAAAAATAGTATTGGGAAAACATTTAATTTAAAAAAAATTAAAATAGGGTATCTCGGATGGTTTGGATTTTATATTTGTGAAACCATGAACCAACTATTCACTCTGGCCAATTATACATCATGACTACCCAACAAAGTTTATTAGTCATTGAACAATATACCCTCAATACATTTAAGACACATAACTACACTAAATCAAGAACCAATCACCCATCACTATTAAGCTAAAACCCTGTATTTTTTATTAAAATTTATGGTTTCTACTAATAGTATGTATAACTAACCCACATGTTTACCCTTTTAATCATTAAATTAATCTATATAGTTACTTAAATTTGTTCTCTATCATTTTTTTGTTCAATAAACTAGAAATGACACTTATATTATTAAATAGAATTGTTAATACCAAAAATATGTGGACCATGTAAGGCCCATGTGACAGAAAAAACACCTTACCATTTGAAAAACTCAATCCTAGACTTGTCAATGTCAAAAAATATATATAAATAAAATATTTGGAAAATTTACACATGATAGATTTTTAATCCACAAATAAACTACTTTGTACATTCTAGTAACATTATATTCAATGTCATGAAATGTGATAAATATCATATCATATGATGATTGTACTTTTGTGTGGAATTAAATTTATAAGGTTATTATAATATTTTTCACATTGAATGTTTATATAATTTCTCCACTATAATGAGAACCTTGAAGTACTATAAAAATAGTATTAAACAATATCCTATACTATGGATGAAATCATATAACCTGACATAGATAATGATTTCACCACCAATTTTTTAATTCTCAAAAAATAATGGGGCCATGGATCATATTTTTCATAGTTGATAATTATCAAAAGAGGGTGTTATGAATGCCTACCCAATAGTAATAATTCCATATGTTATATATGAAATTTGATATTCCAATACATGGGTGTGTATATTATCCCTTAGATTTTTTAATAATAATAATGTATATCATATGTCACGAACATTTGTGTATATATGAAAATCATGATGACATATTCTCATGGTGATATAGTATAAGTTTGGTACATAAACAATAATATTTCAATACTGATTATGTTAAGAATTTATTTTTCCCTTCCATTTGAATAAAAATATATATCTATGGACCTTTAATTGAAATTAAACTATTTTGTTTTTTCAATCCCACAATGGTGTATCGATTAGATAATTTCTCAATGTCAAAGACTAATTTATAATGTACACGGGTTGATGAAACAAGTAATGAAATGTGTCTGATGAAAAATTTTGGCTAATGGATTATATCAGACAGTTTAAATTCATATAATTTTGTTGAAATTATAGAATTTACATTTATCCTAATAAGAAACATAACATATTTTTAAATTATAATCATGGAATTTAAAATATCTCTCCTAATTCTAGTAGGAATTTGTCATAGTGGTCCATACACTATGTGTTTCTAGTACCTTAGTTTAATTTTATTTAATTTTAATACTACTTAAAATTTATCCTCAAGATCTATAAATAATAATTATTATTATTATGTTTATTGAATTAGTTTTGTCACTAATTATTAGAAATAATATATGTGATATAAATAATAAATTAATATATATTCACTAATTAGTTAATAAAATATTTATTTATTGGAAAAATAATATAATATATGTTCAATTATATAAATAAATATTTATTAATAGTACTTTGATAAATGATAAGGTGTATTGATAGATTCGGTTAAAGGACATATATAAAATTATATATTTTAATTAATATCATTTAAATAAATATTAACTAATTTATTAAATAAAATATATTTAAATATCAATGATTTTTTCACACATCATCAAATTATTTTTATTATTATTAGTGTTATTATTATCATTATTATTTAATGTGGGGTTTTATTTTGGATTATGGGTATTCTTATGAGAATTTGTGAAATAAATAATTCTACTACTTTTAAATATAAACATGATTAAATAATTTAATAATTTTTGGTAGAGAATATAGAGAATTTCATTAAGATTGGCATGTCTATAGAATTCAATCATTCCCTAGTGGTGATATCAGAAATATTCACCCATTAAAGGAGAGTTATCATTGAAATCCTCCCTATAAAGATGAATATTACTATAATGAATCCTTTAAGAACAATATGATTACTTTTGTGATTGAAATTTAATATTGTATGATGATCAGATAATCCATGGTAGCTACTATACTCCCATTAAAGAAATTCTAATATTCATGGAACATGTGTTGATACTACTGGTGGAAGTCTATCTATGGGCCCTTCATCACTATGATGGTATAACTTTATTTTCTATTAAATTGATAGAAAATAAATAATTCTAAGAAAGTTAATTCTTATCAAAATAAATTAATTATAAATTATATTTGATAAATCCACTCTAAAATTTTCTAAGGTTGAATTTATCCTTTTTTTTGGATTTATCCATATAAATTAAGGGATCTCCTTATTGGGAATTAGAAAAACATCTTAATCTACACCACAAAAACCTTAAGTTGTAATAGACCAGTCACATATTAATTGATTATTCTTTATTATTTATTGATCAAAATACACATTTTTCATTAGGTTATCATTTAAAATATAGATTTATTAAAACAAAATATGGGATAATATAATCTCTCATTATCATATAACCAATAATAAGAAATGAATATATGTATAATGTCCAATGATATTATCAGGATGTTATAATGATTCAGGATGCATGACACATAAACATGACATTTTAGTAAAAGGCACATATCGTGTACCCATGGTCAATCACCTAAGTATGTGTCATGAAAATTAGATAATTTCATGTGTTATAATGGTATGTGACATCATTAAACACTACTTCTTAACCAAATAGTTGACATGTAATTTTATATGGTTACCTAACATGTAGTCAGTGTACAAGAAGTGTAGCCCTGTATTTCATTCCCAATGGGAATAAAGTAGTGGTGTTCTAAAATTACATGACATGTATTTTTTACACTTCAGGTATTCACTACCAACCACGAAACACATGCCATTTTTTGAATAAATGCTATATAGAATTCTTTTACACAATGTAACAAATTAATCCTAGTACATATCATGCATCATGTGCTTTGGTGTGATTTTCAGGTGGACAGAGAATAGTGTATATAGATTGTAGTGTGTTTTTTGTGTCATATAAATCATACTCATTCACATGGAGTACATTATATGATATTTTGTACAATTTTTATTAATTATACATAATAAATATTAATTATTTCATTAAAAATGAACTTGAATTCATATAGTTGATGTACACACAACGAAATAGTGATTTTTACCACGAATTACAAACTAAGTGATTGTTGGTGGTTCATTTGGAATTAAATTCTCAAATTAGTTATTTTACATGTTACATTGTTACTAGATAACATTCATGGTCTTTATAGACATAATTTAATTTATGTTCATTTCTAGTGTAAGAGATCACACCTATAAATTTTTTTTCATATAATCAAAAACATCATGATAACTATGTGGATTGACTCATATAATTACATTCCATGTTATATTATTAAATGAAATTTCAGAATAAATGCTATGTAAGGACACAATATATGATAATTACTATATAGTGAAAAGACCATATGCCATGAGAGTGTAAGTACATATCTTTTAGATAAGTATGGTATATGTCGAGTTTCCTCAAGTATATACCATATTAAATTCTATATATAATTGAAAACTTTAATGATGGGTAAATGTTATGTGTCTTGTGATTTCATGTTGTATATGAATTAATTTTACATAAAATTAATTTATGAAACTTATTTGAGAATTATGATGATGGAAATATAAATAATGGTCTAGATAGAAAATTAAGCTACATGAATGAATTAATTAGTAAGTTAATTATTTTATTAATTAAGTAATTTTATCATAATGATAATCGAGTTAAAATTAATGCTAGATATTCTTAAATGCATAGTCATTGCATGAATGGATGGTTATGAGAATTTCTGGTCTAAATATATGTTGGGTTTCAATTAATGGAATTATTATTTCATTTATTTTTTAAATTATTAGTAAATTAAAATAATTATCTATGAATCATCCCCTCCACATTATTTTATATGAGCCTATGTTTCCAATATTTATTTAAAATAACCTTGTAACATTGTATCCCATCACATGTATGTCTATAAACATACGTAAAATAAATCACATAAAATGGTTTAGAAATAGTTCAATATGAAGATGTGGTAATACCAACCTTGGAGAAACATAGGTTAGATGTGTAACATGCCAACTCAAACCATGCACGATGTAGGGTGTTATTTCACTAAGGTCGAGGCTTATTTTATCATCCACTTGATAAATAATATTATATTAAAATCACATGATCATGCTGTATATTTATTTTATTCTATCAATTTACTGATTAAATATTTATTTCAATTATTTAAGGATTCTTATATGAAATCGGATAATTTAATATATGTAACAAGAATTCGATATGATATAACACAAATGTATTATGTGTAATTTTTTTATCAAGACTTAATTAAATAGTTTTATGAAATCCACATAATACTAAAAATTATGCTAAAATATAGAATAATGAAAAAGTTGGCATATAGAAAAATTCCATTAAGAAAATATTTCTTATTAAAATCACTTAAATTCCATAGTTTAAAATTAAAGAATTCCATTGAGACAAATAAATTTTTTTGGATGACCTAAAAAACCTTTATCAAGAGCAATTTCCCCACAATCCTATGAGTAATTAGGAATCCAATAAAGTGGAAAAATTAAATTATTTCAGGGATGGGGAGTGATGTTAATGGATCAAGTAAATATCATTTTTATAAATGAATATTACTCATACCTAAATACATTTGAGTGATTTGACCAAGATCCCATTTGGGTTATGAGAAGTAATATATGGATCCTTGCCAATTGAATCTCCATGTGATACAAAATTTAAAATCCAATAGTGAGGATTAATATGATAAAATAATATAGTTAGATACTAATAAAATTAGTTTTATTACATCACACACTTCATAATCATGAAAAAAATTGAAAAAAAACAATTATTTTTTATAGAAAATGGAATGTTATATGGCCATTACATTATCATTATGATCGATATTAGAGAACAAAAATATCCTTATTAGCATGAACATCTAGGAGTAGTTCATGAACATTAATGTTGTACTACTATAAAAGTGGGTGTTTTTTGGGTTATATTTCCTTGTTATAATGAAATATATCTCTAAGGAGGATTGTGTGGAAGATCGTACTTTATTATGAACACATGTTATTGATTAATTGGATTTCTAGGGGAACTTGTTATTTTACATTTCCAGTGATCACTTGATGAATTAATAATATATATATGTGTGTTAAATGTTTCCCAATATTCATGATATTTATTATGATAAAGCTAGACATGAAAGGTAAAAAATTTCTACATAATATTTTACATGAAATTCTGGAAAATTTTCACCAACTAAACCTCATATAGTCATGATAATTAGCTATATTTAGTGTTCAAAACATCAGTGATTCAAACTAAATTTTTAATTACACAATGATATTTTTCAATCCTCCCTAAAAACATATTCTACATTTATGTTTTTAATTATAATATGAAAAATATTGAGAAGTGTTTTTTTTAAATCATTACTCATATTGTCTTTGAATATAAGGCATGACTCATGGA
The DNA here is from genome assembly GCA_963277665.1 of Viscum album. Lineage (NCBI taxonomy): Eukaryota > Viridiplantae > Streptophyta > Magnoliopsida > Santalales > Viscaceae > Viscum > Viscum album. Next base: position 1,559,526,342 of record OY728160.1, read on the forward strand.
AAACCATTAGTATTTATGGTGAATAGAAGTAAGGTATAGGTGAAAATACCTCAAATTTTCTCCATGTATAATGATTCTTCATACTTATCCAAGAGAATGAGGATCAAGAGTTCATCTAGGGAAAATTATGAAATATTATTTGAATGTGGAAAGAAGAACTATTTAAGAAGAATGGCACATAAGTAAAGAAGAAAGATGTAGTGTTTGTGTGTTTGTTATCAAATTTAACTATTAAATATATTCTAGTTGAGTATGAGATATTTATTTTGGATATAATATTTGAATCCAAATATAGGAATCAAGTATATTTTGTAATGGTTATAGTGGTGAAGTTTACTTTTGAGCTGCCAATGGAGCTAGACTCCCAACACTGTCTATTAGGGACTATAAAATTATTTTTCTGATTATATTTATTTTAGTCTTAAATAATTTATATTATATTCATGTTATGAAAATAAACATTATATCCACACATAGTTTATAAATTTATGATTTTGTAATTTTTTTGGAATAAAAGATGCTACTTTTATAAATATAGCTTTTTTATGTTACGACACATCCTAATAATGGTATTTATAAATGAGAATATAAAAAGTTTGTTTTCAATTGATTACAAATTAAAATATTCTAACTCATAAAACTCAAAAATATTTAATCAAAAACTTGTTCATATAAATCATAAATTTTTAGCACATTTATATTAATAAGGGTATATATATTCTTCTAAATGAAATCCACATTATATTTATTATTCCACTTTTTAGGGAAAAATTTCCAAGTATCCAATTAGTGAAATTTTTAAGAGAGTATTTTTATTCTTTAAATGTTTCATATATATTTTTATGGGAAATATACAGTTATCATATAAGGGATATAATCTTACTTAATTATATTTTTTAATGAAATGAGTAAATATTGATCTACCCATGTAATGAGGTATAATTCTTAATCCCTTGAAAAAATTAATAAGTAAAAGAATGAAGTATATAAATAAAATGGAATGAAGATTATGAAACTCTATTTATACTGAGGTGGATAATATGTTATACATGATTTCATCAAATATTTATGTGTGTCTAGTATTCTATAACAACCCACTTGTCTATTATAACATAGTGGATTGATGTGCATTATAGGTGGATGAATGCCTTGGTTGACCTGGTGATATTAATTATGAGTCATGTGATTCTTCCATTATCCTTTGGGGGATAAAAATTGTTGAATTAAATAAAAAAACTAAACCAATTGTCAACCAATATCATAAATAGAGACCTATATGAGTGATAATGTAGGAGGAAATCTATTTTGTGTATCTACAGTTGTAGTGATATGAATCATTTATTAAGACAAGATCTAGAAATACACTTTCACCTTTAGGAACAAAGTGTTTCATTAATGGGTATAATATAGAAATAATGATATATCATATATATATATATGACCCGTTAGATAAAAATGTAATTGTGTAAATACATGTGATATTCCTTGGGATTGAGAACATCACTAAGAGAGATATTTCTAGGAATATAGATTTAGATAAAGTAAAATATCATGATATTGAAGTGTTGGAATGGAATCAATGTCTAATAATTCTCATAGAATTGGTTGTACTAGATTTAAAAATAACTGTATAGGATAGCTAGATTGTTTAGAGAACAAGAGGGATGCATTTTTATTATCAATGAGGATTGTGACTCAGTATTGGATGAAAATGACTTACCACTATGATGTATAGAGGTGATAAATATCTTATAAACCATATGGTTAAAAAATATATCAATACTGAGATGGATTATACCTACTAAAACCACGTTTTTAATTTGTTATATACTCTTGTGGATTGAGATCTTATTGCGTGAAAAAGTGTTTTTGTGAAGAAAAATTACATAGATGATATTTTTAGAACATATAAATCATAGTTTTTTTATAGTATGAATGTAACATGAATGAATTTTTAATTTAAAAACATTTTTACCAGCCTCAATGATAAAATAAATCATAATTAAAACATAATATAAATAATACCATGATTGTGTGATTTTTAAAATGGATGTAACAAAAACTATCCTCAAATAACACTTGTGAAATATTTCCATATAAAAAAAATAAAATTTTTTTTAACACCAATGGATGGTGATAATATATATTTGTTATTGAGATAATTTTATCAATTAAATAATGTGAAACTGGATTCGGTGACAAGGACTCTTGCAAGGCCTTCTGTTGTAAGAATTTGTGTGGAAATCAATGTATCCCAGGATCTCCCATCTCACATTTGGATCCAGAATGGTGAACATGGTTTCTCTAAAGAGGTGGTTTACTAAAAACTTCTATATTACTGTATCACTTGTTTCAAACTTGGACATTCCTCTAATGTTTGTGGAAATACAAAGGTTGGTACTGAGATCAAGGGACCTACTTGGATTGAAAAAGGCAAGAATAATTCACACAATGTAGGCCCATATGAATCTTCTCATGAAGGAACAAATAATGATGTGAATAAGGATATTTTGGTAAATATTTCACATCTTAATGAAAATAAAGCAATGTTAGGCATCGTAGAGGATATTATGGAAATCACAAGTCACACCACTATCCATGTCTCCATGGAGATGAATGAAGGTCAGATTGATCCACAAGACACAAGGGACACAAAACAAGGAGACATCTCTAATAAATCTCTTCAAGAGGAAGATGACCCATCAGATCAAATTGAGGAGTACTACCTCAAATCAAGTGCTAGGAAGGTGAAAAAAAGGATGGTGGACACTTATGGATACATTACCCCGAATCCCATAAAGACTAGGAAATGCAGAGACTACTCTAAAATAGAAATAAAAATAATCACAAGATCCCTAAAAGTCTCTAGGAAGGATGTAGAGACTCCCAAAATGTTGTTGAACCTATTGTAATATCTAACAAATAAGATGAATATGACAGGGACAAAGATCTTGTATATAGAGATTCCTACCAGATTGAGGATTAAGTTTCTATGAGTGACAAAATTCATGCATGGATAGATGAACAAGATGAAATAACAAATCAGAAATATGTTCATCATGAGATCTCTTCTGAAACATACCTAGAAATCAAAAAATGCATGCTCATAAGTATGGTTGAATAATTCAAGAAGAATCAAAATTTCAACTTCAGAGACATACCTTGGACTTGAGTTACTCTACATACTTTTTGTTTCCTGAGATCTGGTTGTGTCACTTTAAGTCTTTAAGTTTGGATGTTTAGGACCTACGACTCATATTTCCATATTTTTTTATAGCCAATTTTGGCTTCTTATGCCTCCCCCTTTTGAGTGATGTTGCTCCTTTCATGCTTGTTCAGTGTCTTGCTAAAGACTGGTATGTTGCCTCTTTGAGTGCCTTTATTGAGTTGTTGTTGTTGAAGGGCTATTTTTACCTCCATAAACCATAGTGTTAATGAGTTTACATGGGGAGTTCAGGATTTTGAACTCTACTTTTGGTTTTCTCCACCCACTTAGTCATGAGGAACTTGTTATATGTGATTTTTACATACCTTTGGCTCCATCCTTCTAAGCATGTTACAAATCAAACAACTTGGATGTCATGATCTCTAACTTTATGAGGAACATATGGATTTTTGAAATTTTTTGTTTGTCCATTGTTTCCCTTTGAATTGTTGGATATCATATGCAACATATCTACATAAAATTTTTGAATTTTCTGCATCATCTTGATGGAGTTTTTTGAAAGTGGATATGTGTCTTGTCTTTCTATATTATCCTAGTTTTTCTCCCCCTCAATCCATGCTAGTGTAAGCTTGTTACACCTCATGTTTGTATTGAATTTTGGATTTAATAAATTCCTTGGGACATGAATTGGGTGTCCAATTCATGTCACTGCTATTCTAAAAAAATGAATCAAATAATGTAACATTAGCTTTGATGGTGAAAGAATTGAATTTTTTATCTTGGTATTATATTTTATCTTGGTATTAGATTTGGGATTATGATACCTATGTCTATAAGTGATTTAGGGGTAGTGAATTTGTTATCTTGGTAGTATATGTTGATGAAGGATTACTAATTATAATTGAGATACCTATCTAAGATTATTTTATGAAATGGTTGTAAAATGATTTTCTATAAAAATAATAAGGAAACATTCTATATTATATGGTTTAAGTTCCCTATTGATTGATATAATAAGGTTTTTTTCATGAACTATACTGGATACCCTTGTACCTTAACCCCTAATCTGGAACTAACATATCCTGAAGGGAATTCTTGATTCCCATGGGTTGGTGACAAGCACTTGGATTCACATAAGATAATGTGGGAACAGTTTTTCTATAGAAATAATAGAAGAAAATGATACAAGTTAGTATGATCAAGAGAAAACTCCACAGAGAGAAAATTACTAGAAGTTAAAAAAGTTTAAAAACCCAAATTTCATTATCACATACAAGAAAAATATGATAAAAAACCAATGTACCAATGAAAACAACACTCCAAGCTTAAACGATCAACCACAATAACCTCCTAGTGGTTCTCCCCCCTACTTGAACTCGGTAGTAAGGAATTATGCAAATGCCGGAAGGGAAAGGTAGGTTGTGAGTTAGATTCCAAATAGAGTCTCATAAAATGTTCTATAATAATATAACAATAATAATAAACCATTAAATGATTTCAATTTCAAATAAATTAGGTATGTTAGTATAGTTTAATATTTAAAACAAAAAATTCTATTCACTTCAACTGATGGAAACATTTAAAATAGAAACTTAATAAATATTTTATATAAAAAAATTTATATAAATAACAATTCATGTGTAAATAAGTTTCACAAATAATGTAATATATATCAAAATAATAATAAATTAGAAACAATGACATATTCCAAGACCTACAAGAGTTCCAGGTTTGAGATCCTCATACACTAATGAATAATGGAAATGTTCACACATATCCCTCAAAACTATCCAAAGAGGACTAATAAACATCCCAATAGGGATAATATCATTCATACTATGTTTTTGTTATATTTTTATGTTTCAATACGTCAATAGTGAATTTCCATCCTAATAGTTTTATCCTAAATAACTCACTAACGACCCAGGATTGCACATTCACAATAATCGATCAATAATTGGAATATTATTTTAAAATTATTTAAATACAATCACCCCATTTCCACTTCAATATGTCAATTTCTCATTAAAAATCAAAATATAATTTTTTAATAATTTAATTCCATTTCATGATAAAACAAAATTGATTATTATCAAAAAATATATAATTAATTATCTCCAAACCAATTTCACAAATATGTTCCAGAATTTCCATTAATTTCAAATTACAACCAAAATTTCCCATTCCATGGAAATTGGGATTTTCCTAGAATATCATTACAAACAAATTTCATATCACAATTCCAAAAGAATTAGTTTTTCATAATTTAATTGAATAAAATTTATAAAAATCAAGCAATTCAGGCATAAATTTGTTGTCCAAAGTTATACTGAACCATCTAACACAACATAGAGATCATGTATCACAATGACTGCAATGGGAAAACCCAAAAAATAATTTGGGTGACAAATATTAGGGAATAAAATATATATACAACATTGAGAAAATATTTTAGATATATAAAAGAATAGATGATCTAGAAACCCCTAAGGAGGAGAGATAGGGAGATCAGGTTAGAGGGAACATGAGAACAACTCTTATTGTAGAGGGATCGGTTAACGTTCACAAAACATTATCCTCATAAAAATATTTTCAGAGGAGAAAAAATGGTTATTTAGAACTATAAATACCTAGTATGATGATAAATCCCATGTTAGGGTCTATTTTAGGTTCATATGGGGGTTCTATAATTTTATAATTTATTTCCAAAATAAAAAATACATTGTCTGCATGGTTAGCTGGGAAAGAGAGAACATTTTTTCAAACTATGCACCCTGACCATGCACCCCATAATATATTTCTCTATTTATACTAGATGTTTTCATGGTTTTTCAAACTATTTGATAGCCATGAAAATCCTCACTATTTTGGTTTTCATGGTTTCCCATGGGTGAACACACGGTTTTGGGAAATCATGAACTAGTCGTGCACAACCTAGAAGGATCCAAAAAATTTCCAAATTTTCACCTAAAGCACCCCTAAATGAGACCCACCCAAATCATGATCAAATCTTGGGTTTTGGATCACTTTAAAATTGTAATGGGTTGTTACAGTTCTTATAAATGGTCTGGGCACGTACATACATTGAAATGGTATTGAAGAGATTTGGTATCTAACAAACCACGAGTTGAATGTTAATGTCTATGGTATACACTTATCCATGAAAATGTAACCAATGAAACAATATGAGAGATATAGAATGTGTATATTATAATATTCTATTATGATAGGTTTTATCATGTATGTTATTCTATTTTCTAGGATTGATATTGTATACACCATTATCATGGTAAGTAGATATCCATCTGACCTAAGAGAACAAACATGGACTACTATTAAGACTATCCTAAAGTAATAGAGTCTTAAAAATGATATGAACCTCATTTATAAATTATATTTGATTCTAGGTATCAAATTTTATACATATGTTTGTTTCTAGAATGATTTTAATGGTAGTAAATTAGATTTTTTTTATTTCATCTGCCTTAATGGGGGGGATATCAGATGAATGAGATCAAAGAAACCAATTTTAATCAAATATATAGAAATTTTTCAGTATATTTTGTTTTCTAAGGAAAAAAATAATTACTTTAGATAAATAAATTTTCTTAGAGCATGATGTGTTTCTGAGTTGTAAATATTCTATCAAATAATATTGTGAAAATACTATAGTGGTAGTTTTAGTAAATTATTCAAGGGTAAATCAATGTAAAATGTATTTAAAGTAAATGTATCACATTTTGATAGAATTTTATAAAAGGATTGATGTAAATATAAGTAAATTTTTAATGTATGAGAATATATATTACACAATAATTAATTTCATATCTTAATAGAAGCACGGATATCTAAAGAAATATTAAATAATAAAAGTCATCAATTTTTGGTTCTTGTGCATATTGGAGATGAAAGAGGTATTACACATGCCTTATGTTTTTAGATTGTAATTGTTTTATGAGTCTAATCTCATTTTATAGGTGGTGAAAACTCAACATCTAGTTCATCTACTCACCATTTTTAGGCCCATTTGTTTGGACGAGGTTATTTTTACTCTTGGTATGGGTTTAGCTATTCTCTTTGATTGTATCTTGGATATAATGTCTCTCAATTCATGTTGTATCTATTACTTATACCCCTTTATATTTTAGGGTTTCGTACTAGGTATGTATATACTCTCCTATTCATGGGTATTTCCTACACGTGTTTTGTCTTATGAATATGGTGGACAAGTTGGCAGTGACTTCAGAGGAGCTTAGGGATACCTGGTACTTTGGACCGTGTATGGTGGTCATGGATTATGATCCAGGAGCTAGACTCTCTAATCAATTTACATTTCCAATTTTTTTAGGTTTGGAAATATTTCTTGTTATCCATGTATTTTACCCATTTACTTTTTAGTTTACACTATCATACTATTATAATGTGTATAGGTTTGCATGCATGGTTGTATCCTTGGATTTTTTTTATATTTTTTATTTTTACTTCTTTGGAACTTTTGAATCAAGATGGTTTTGTATGAGCATACAAGTGCGTAGAAAAAGTCCTCCTTATGTCATTTAATCCTTTAGTGCTTGTCGCCACCCTTGGCCTATAGAGGTAGGCTTGGGGTATTTGTGGATCGAGCCCTATATTGGGTAGGTTCATGACATATTGGTATCAAAGTAGTTCATTCTTTAGTAAATTCATCAAACTAGTCCCCTTACAAGTATTTGGTTGGGATTTATGGAAACATTGTCAAAGTTTCTCAAGATCACCTCTCAGACCATGGAATCTAGTTATGGTGTAAGTGGAAGACATATCCATTCACTAGGACCTTGACTACCTATTTCTTGACTCATCATACTAAGACATTGGTTGTAGGGATAAATGGTACATTCATCATATATGATTGAGTCTTTTATTGTCCTTATTGAGTTATACACCCATTTTCTATATATATATATACTCATCTAACTATGGTACATCTTGATAAATATTAACTTTCCTCCATGATGAAAACCATCCAAGATACCAGTTTCAAATCTCGATGATGCTTTGGTGAGTGTTGACGTCTCAGTTCAGGGTCCATCCTACAACCCCCTTCCTGTAGGTGGACTATTAGTAAAACCTTCACCTTTTGAGCTTCATATTGTTCTAAAAGTGAATGTAGTGTAGGAATGCATGATTATCACACACTGTGAGTTCTATCTACAAAGGCCACTGAGGCTCTACAGAGATTGATACCCTCAAGCAGTAGGGGATTGGATAGAGTTGGTGGTTTGTATCTTCAGTATTTTTTGGAACCTAATTGATCATGTGGTTGTTCTAGTAGCTATCCTTTTCCACGGAGTAGTTGAGTTCTTATAGAGCCTTTTTAAATACATTCATGATGATTTAAAACTCTAATGGTCTAACTTCTAGCAATTGTTTCGTGAGGAGTAATACCCCTTCTTCTTGGACTCAGTCCAGAAATAAGAGCTTTTGGAGCTGCAACAGGAAGGGATGATGGTGTATGTGAACGTATCAAGGTTCAAATACCATACCCTATATTATATTGACATGATCCATGATTGCTACTTTCGAGAATATAATTTTGAGCATCGACGCCGCAGAGATATTTATGCCAGTGTAGTGCCTTGTGCATCTCGACCTATGTCAAGGTGCTGGAGTGGGCACTGGTGATAGAGAGCCTTCTATCATAGGTATTCCATAAAATTAGAGTATGAAGTGTGTGTCATAGAGATGAGTCATCTGCAGCATCTAGTGGTCTCAATTTAGTGAAATCTCAAAACGTGAATTCCTTTCGTGATAAGGCTCAGACGCAAGGTCATGCAGTGTAGGAAAAATGTAGTGCACCGGGGAGGATTGGAGAGGTTTGGTACTTTTCTTGTGATGGGTGAGACTACATATAATGAGACTTATCAACCATATGTACTAATCAACATAGTAATATAGCTAATGGACCAACACAGCAGATGTGGTTTCGTGATCAGGGATATTGCAGTTTGGCTTGTATACGGGTTCAGGATTTGGGGGTTTATGACCCCGCAACACACAAGATGATTAAAGGTATGATATTTGTTTATTATACACTTGATTAAGTATTAATATAAAAAGGTTCCAATCATTATTTTTTATTTATACTCATGTTGTGAGATATGGAGCTCCTAGTGGAGGTGCTAGCTCATCATCTTCATATTGAGATTTCTATAGGGAATGCTTCTTTTGTGTCTTTTATTTTTCGGTAGTGTGAGTTATCTCTTACTGAAGATAGGTTCATATTGGACCTTTTGGTCATCATAAAGGAACTCTATGACATATTCTTAGGTTTGTATTATTTTTCCATGGTCCAAGACCATATTGACTATTACCATAGATGATTCATATGCCTATACACTGATGGGATAAGATTTTCCTTTTATGGTAAGAGAGACTTATTGGTAGGGCCTGTGGGATTAGAGACCAGAAGGCTAAAACTCATCACTGATCAATTAGTAAGTATATCTCTTGGTGAAGTGGGATCTTTAGGGATTATGATTCATTTAATTGTGGAAGATAATATGGATGTCTTCCCCCAGGACATTCCTGGACTACCTCTGAGGTGGGTGATCATGTTTTTCATCAATTTGCATCTCAGGACCACTCAGATATCTTTTATGAAATATAGTATGGCCCCTAATGATATTTTTGAGATACTTTTATTATTGGAGGACCTTAGAGATAATGGTTTCATCAAACCCCATTTGTTATCCTGGGAAGCTACAGTGTTGTTCATAAAAGAGGAACATGAGAGTTTACATATTTGTATGGATTATTATTGTCTGAACTGGGATATGATAAATAATAAGTACCCATTTCCTAGAATTGAAGACCTATTTGACCAATTACAAGGTTCATATGGTTCTCGAAGATCAATCTCAGGTCCATCTAAAACTAGTTGAGGTTTCGAGCGATAGATATTTCAATGATGTAATTTTGATGTGCTAAAGACATTATGTGCTTCTAGTGATTCCCTTTGGTGTAACGATGGACCCTTCCATGTTTATGGATTTGATAAACCAGGTCTTCCAGCTACACTTGGAATAGTTTTTTATTGTCATCATAAATTACATACTCATTTAATTTGCATTATATTAGGAGCATGCAGGGTACTTAATGGTGGTTCTTGATTTACTTCGAGAGTAGCATCTTTATTGAAAACTCTCTAAGTGCCAGTTCTAGATTCCCATGGTTAATTTTTTTAGGTAATGTAATTTTTTATCTTGTTTTATCCATGGACCCCGAAAAGATTGATGCATTGAATTCTTGGGAGCCACCCAATAGAATTTAATAGGGGTGGATCTCTCATGTCTTTGATGGTTACTACATGAGGTTTTTGGAATACTTCTCTAAAGTTGCAGTACAATTGACCACCATGACATAGAAAGGGATGAAATTTATCTAGTATGAGTAGTGATATAAGGCCTTCGAGGTGCAGAGGTTAAGGATAGAGAGTGATCCTTTATTGAGACTACCTGAGGAGAGTGTGAAGTAAGTAGTGTACTGTGATGCCTCAAGAGTTGGGCTCATCCATGTGTCGATGAAGAGACATGTGGTTATCACTTATGAGTTAAGGATTTTGAGACCCCACGAGTAGAACTAAATGAATCATGACCTAGGTCTGGCAGTAGTATTCTTCTCCCTAAGGATGTGGAGGCACTAATTTCTGAGGGATATCTTTGTGCTTCACTCAGACCACCATATTCTCAAGTAATTCTTTACACATAGAGACCTGAACCTAAGATACTTCCACTGGTTGGATTTCCAACAGGACTAAAACATCGAGATAGTCTATACACTAGGGAAGGGAAATATAATAGATGAATCCCTTAAGAGTAAGTCCTGATCTCTCTTGGTGAAGGAGGCTTCAGATTAGTTGGTCTTCATGAAACTGACCCTAATGGAATAAGAGAGTACAAATTTTCTATAATCAATGGTGTTGAATCCCCCGCTTCTCGAGCATGTGAGGGAGTCCAATTTAAGAGAAATTTATTGTGAGGTATTATGTAACCAGATATCTATAGGGTTACTCACTAGACAAATATTATTATGGAGGTAATCGTGTCATATTATTCTAGCGATGGATGGTGATTCTAGTCATGATATGGGAGAAGGTGTTGCAAGAGTTCCACACTTCTCCTAAAGCTCTACATCCTAGTGTAGTGATGATGTATAGTGACCTATAGTTGAAGTTTTAGAGGTCTTACATGAGATGCAGTGTAGCTTAATTATTCTCACATTGCCTCACATGTCTACAAGTGAAGGCTTGGAACTAGGTTTCAATAGGTTTTTTGATGCCACATTAGATCCCAGAGTGGAAGTGGGGTGACATATACATGTAATTTGTGATAGGGTTTCCATACATAGTAAATATCACTAAATCCATCTAGGTGATATTTGACAAACTCACGAAGTTGGCGCACTTCTTTACTATCATGGAGCAGAGTTCTATGAAGATTTTAGGGAATTTGAATGTACAGGATACCATTACCCTTTATGAGGTGCACTTGATGATTGTCTTTGGTCTTGATGCACAGTTTTCATCATGATTGTGGATAATATTACATGATCATTTAGGATCCAAATATGTATGAGTAGATTCTTTAAAACCCAAACAGATAGGAAGTATAAGTACACTATCCAAGTGTTAGAGGATACACTAAGGGTATGCGAGTTAAACACTGGCCAGAGCTGGGATAACCAATTTCCCTTTTTATATTTTTATTACAAAAATATTTAACAATATATTATCGGTATGAAATATCTTGAGGCCATATACTAGAATCCCTATAGGTCATCCTTGTGGTCGAAAATGATTACTGATACATTTTCTATGGGCCTAGATATGGTGTAAGTGATGATGGAGAAGGTCCAGATAATTCATGAGAAAATGAGGAAGGCCTAGAGTAGATATAAATCTTACACGGATCACCATCATGGGCCCTTTGAGTTTGATCAGGGAGACCATGTTTTCCTCAGATTCCCCCATAATGAGAATTGTAGAGGTTCAGCTGGAGAGAATGTTATCTCTGACATTCATCAGGTTGTTCGAGATTGTGTAGAGATTTGGTGAGTTTTCATACCACCTTGACTTACCCCCAGAGCCAGAGTGGTTGTACGACGTCTTCTATATGCTATAGTTGAGTAGATATATGCATGAACTTATACAATTAATCAACTAAGGTGAGTAGTAAATCAAGGATGGATCCACTTTTCTATATCTCTAGGTCATTATTGAGGATAAAAAGGAGAAAATTTTGCAAGTATGGACCATCCACTTGGTTCACATGTTGTGGAAGAATGAATATTTGTAGAAGAGTTCCTAGGAGAATGAGATCCATGTTTGAGATCAGTATCCTAAGTTGTATGGTTATTTTTTACTTTTAGAGATGAAAATATTAAAGAAAGGATGTAGGGACCTAATTTCTTCTATTTAAGAATTTGAAATATTTATTAATATATTTCCAGAGCTAGGAACTAAGATAACATTTTATTATTGAGCAAGGTTTTCCCAAATTTTATTTTATAAAAATAGTAAATATATTTTAAATTTTGAGAACGTTTTTCTTTAATTAAAATGGGATAAATCTTAAACTGAAACTCTGATATGAAATATGAGATCATGGTTGAGTCCAGAACATGTCTTTTACCAAAGGTGTGACATAAAATAGGTTGGTTTGGGGGTATTCAGAAACCTCCCTCATTGGTAGTACATTCAATGGATTAATTAATTAATTAATTAATTAATTGTCTAAAAATTAATATCCATGGTGAATCCTCCATAGTTATCCAAAAAACCATGAAATGATTCCAAATATTATCCTTCCTCCTTCATTGTAAAATCAAGTTAGGCGGTGACGAAACTCCGAATCGAAGAATATTGAGACATAGAAAATGCAAAAACTTCCTTAGATCATTGTAGGGAATGTTCATTGATGATAAATGATATAATTTATAGGTAGGAATCTTTATTTTTGTGGTGTAATCCCTTATTATTAAACTAATTGTGCATATCGATCCCCTCTATCGATCTGCACCAATTATGGCCTAAGCATGCACCTACGTACCAGTGTAGATTGAGTTTGTATTTGTTATCTATCCTAAGTATCATCATTCTTGATCATTGGACAAGAAAACTTTTTCAATGATTGTTAAACATTTATTTTGGTTTTTTTCTCCCAAATTTTCTTCACAGTCATCACAGGTAGGACCCCGCGGTCTAGGTTCAACATTATCAGGTGATATCGAGCCTGATCAGACCCTCACAATCAATATGGATCAATAAAAGAGTCTTTTATTGATGAAATAAGATAATATAAGGGATGTTTCTAGGTTTTGGATAATTTTTTAAATGATCATAGTCCGTATTATCAATGGTGGAAGGTTTGAGACGTGTGGTGTCATACGATTTACCTCAAAATCAACCAAATTTGGGATTTCTTTCCACTAGAGGGAGGGAATCCATTGGTCAATACTAGATACACTAATCATTGATAAATAAAAATATGAAATCAATTGTGGAAGACCTATTTTGTAAGAACCCGTTTCTTATTCTTGAGGTACGGGTTTCTTCTTTTCCTTTTCCTTAAGTTTTTTTGAGAAAATAAGGGAAATGTGGGGAAAATCCAAAATTTATGGGTACAAGTTGTGTACTTTTTGTACACATTCCATGTACTTAGGGTATGTGGGATGATAATACAGGGCGCATAGGTTTGTCAATAAAAACAAACTACACACTTTGTACTTTCATATACATGCTGTGTACTTTGGCCTTGTGGGACGAGAACACAGGGTGTGTAGACTTGTCGGTGGTTCAAGATGTAATAACTAACTATAAACTGTGTACTTAGTAATACATGCCATGTAATTAGTCAGCAAATGAACAGGGTTTCGGTGAAAAGTAGTCGCCAGAGGAACAGTTAAAAAAATAGTATACACCGTGTAGTTATGTTTTTTTGTTATAAATGGGCAGTAGCCTCCTCATTCGGTAGAGGAGGCAGTGGGTTCATTTGGAGCACCGGAAGAGGAGTCTGAATCTTGGAGGAGCTCCTGATTGCACGTTGGAACTCCAATTCTTCTGTTGGCAATCTCATTTGAACCGCGCGGGTAAGGTCTTCCCTCTTCTTGAACGTTTCCTTCCAATTATTTCCCTAAGGAAAGTTATTTACGCTTGAATGGGTAATATTTTATATCAGATCTATGTCGTTCTTAGTCGTTTCGGGAGACACCTTTCACGTATATCGAGCAGAGGAGATCGAGGTAGGTGGTATTGTGTTTAATTCCAACTTTCAAGTTGATTTTGTGTACAATTATGCCACGCGCCCACGTTCGGGTGTTGTATAGTTGAGGCTTTGACTGTAGTGATACTTATAATTACTTAGGTAATCTAATAAATAAATATAAATTGCTGTTTGGGATCGTAGCTTTGATCCAGGGCCACCCCGAGGGTGCGGTTCCCTTATTTAGCCATTTGGCTAGGATACCCATGGGTAAGCCGTGATTATAGCATGTTTTGAGTTTTCTTGAGGGGAAACATATATGGATTGCTTTTTGTATGTTGGGCTTGGCCCGGTTACTTGTTTTTCTATGGAATTCCTAAGGTCAATGTTTGGTTTAGCCTGATCGCAATGCTTCTTATGCCTGAGGGCGGTATCTTCCATGCCTGAGGGAAATATCTCATATGCTTGAGGGAAATATTCGTTATTCTTGTGGGAAGTCACCTGAGGGTTTCATTTCTGCTTGCCTTAGGATAAGGATTTTCATGTCTGAGGACATTGGTTACTTTGAATATTCACTATGGTGATTTCTTATGTTATACCTACCAAGCTAAATCACGGGCTTGGAATTAATAAATAATTATTGAAATGGCAATGTAACTGGTAGAGATAGTTGTTTTTGGGTACTTCCTAGTTTACTGCATTTCATTATTTCACACTGTTGTTACACATTTTCACTGACAGTTGGGCACGGGCCTTTGGTGGTTGCCTACTGGCATTTATTTCTCACACCCTGTTTGGGTCATGTCTTGGGCCTAAATAGATTATATTTCTGTATGTGTTAATAAAGGCAAGAGTCCTTATACAGGTACATGATTGTTGCAGAGGAGTAGGAGGGAATGGGACTGAGCTTAGGCTTACGATGTTTCTGAGTTCCTTTTTCACTATTTTGTTATGTTTTTTGTACTTTTTTACCTTGTGTTTTATTGTTTCTGATTGTAGTGTATCATGTTTTGGTTGCTTTTCTTAGGATTAGTGACATGTTGCATCATTATATATATATGACTGCTAGTTATCTTTTTCTTTTGTTTCCCATTTTTGATTTATATTGTTTACTGCTTATGCTTTTGCATGTTTATATATTTTATTCCACTGTGCTACACTTTGACAAACGAGAGAATAATTTCCCCACTATCAGTCTCTGGCCCTCGTTTCTAGTCGGAAGCCTCTGGTATTTGGGAAAATGTGCTTGAGGACATGTGACCAACCAGGTTCGGGGAACCCATTGTGTGGAACATGGATCTGGGACGTTACATATTTCATATTGTGGGTCATGGATCTTAGTTTCTAGTAAAAAACTAAAAACATGCCACTTATAAGGATGAACACATAGTGTGTATCCCCATAAGTGTGTTGGCTAGGGTTTTTGAAAAGATAAGGATGGAACAATGTGTAGTACTCCTATAATCCATGCGCCCCTTCCTTGGTAGGGAAAATTTTCTAGTTTATCGCATAGGTGGGGACCCATATTGATGTACATGACCAAGTACTTGGTGACATACCCTAGTACATAGACACAACCAGAGGTACATGACCATATCCTAGATAGCTTGCACACATTGTGTAGTCCACCTACACACAATGTATTACTAATGGGTTGGGAGTTGTTTTTTGGCTAGGGGCATGACCAGGAAGTGGTGGGGGACCCCATTCCATGTGGGTACCCTCACACGTCCCATACCCTTAGTATCCCATTTAAGAAATGTTGAAATTCTATATGTCATTTGTTTAAACACAGATTTTGGAAGGTGAGTATCCTATAGTGAGTTTTATTCCTTATAGAACATGATGGTACACTCTATTTTTAATTTCAAAATATGGTTTGAAATGTTCCAGAAATGTTTCTTCATGAGGAAATGCTAAAAAATTCAGTGATCATGTAGGATCACTAGAGATTACTCAGTTGACCCTCTAGTGGATCTGGGCATTGGAGTCCTCAACGATTACCTAGTTGATCATCCAACATCGATGGGTAGTGGAGTCCTCGATGACTATCGAGATGACCCTCTAGTATATCTTTAAAGTAGATTCCTCAATTACTACTGATTAGACCCTCCAGAAGAGCTGGGAAGTGGAGTCCTCAATGATTACTGAGTTGAACCTCTATTATAGAAGAGTAGTGGAGTCCTTTATGATTATCAATTTGAACCACCAGTATAGCTGGGCTCTAGAGTCCTCAATGATTACTGAGTTGAACTTACAGTAGATAGGGGCAGCATAATCCTCGATGACTATAATAGTGGAACTAACCCCCCCCCCCCAACATATTATGGTGTGGGTTCTCTACTTAGAGCTTGTTCCCCTCGACTGTGGGACATAGTGACGAGGTATGGATTGAATTGGATAGTTACTTCTGGGAAGATGCATGAAATGATGGGAATCTTTTATGGGATTTTGGAACTATTGGATACTCTTATTCCAAGGTTGAGCTATGAGATAGTAATCCCTTTACTCACTTGTTTGGGAATACTTGACTAAGAATATACATATTTTTTGTATCCATACTCATGGATTTGGTTACTCTCATTCCATGATCAGAAAATACAAACATGGTATGCCACAAGATTTACGTTTTTGTATTCATGGTGTTGAATCCCCCACTTCTCGAGCATGTGAGGGAGTCCAATTTAAGAGAAATTTATTGTGAGGTATTATGTAACCAGATATATATAGGGTTACTCACTAGACAAATATTATTATGGAGGGAATCGTGTCATATTATTCCAGTGATGGATGGTGATTCTAGTCATGATATGGGAGAAGGTGTTGCAAGAGTTCCACACTTCTCCTAAAGCTCTACATCCTAGTGTAGTGATGATGTATAGTGACCTACAGTTGAAGTTTTAGAGGTCTAACATGAGATGCAGTGTAGCTTAATTATTCTCTCATTGCCTCACATGTCTACAAGTGAAGGCTTGGAACTAGGTTTCAATAGGTTTTTTGATGCCACATGAGATCCCAGAGTGGAAGTGGGGTGACATATACATGTAATTTGTGATAGGGATTCCATACATAGTAAAGATCACTAAATCCATCTAGGTGATATTTGAAAAACTCACGAAGTTGGCGCACTTCTTTACTATCATGGAGCAGAGTTCTATGAAGATTTTAGGGAAGTTGAATGTAGAGGATACCATTACCCTTTATGAGGTGTACTTGATGATTGTATTTGGTCTTTATGCACAGTTTTCATCATGATTGTGGATAATATTACATGATCATTTAGGATCCAAATATGTATGAGTAGATTCTTTAAAACCCAAACAGATAGGAAGTCTAAGTACACTATCCAAGTGTTAGAGGATACACTAAGGGTATGCGAGTTAAACACTGGCCAGAGATGGGATAACCAATTTCCCTTTTTATATTTTTATTACAAAAATATTTACCAATATATTATCGGCATGAAATATCTTGAGGCCATATACTATAATCCCTATAGGTCATCCTTGTGGTCGAAAATGATTACTGATACATTTTCTATGGGCCTAGATATGGTGTAAGTGATGATGGAGAAGGTCCAGATCATTCATGAGAAAATGAGGAAGGCCTAGAGTAGATATAAATCTTACAAGGATCACCATCATGGGCCCTTTGAGTTTTATCAGGGAGACCATGTTTTCCTCAGATTCCCCCCATAATGAGAATTGTAGAGGTTCAGCTGGAGTGGAATGTTATCTCTGACATTCATCAGGTTGTTCGAGATTGTGTAGAGATTTGGTGAGTTTTCATACCACCTTGACTTACCCCCAGAGCCAAAGTGGGTGTACGACGTCTTCTATATGCTACAGTTGAGTAGATACATGCATGAACTTACACAATTAATGGACTAAGGTGAGTAGTAAATCAAGGATGGATCCACTTTTCTAGATCTCTAGGTCATGATTGAGGATAAAAAGGAGAAAATTTTGCAACGATAGACCATCCACTTGGTTCACATGTTGTGGAAGAATGAATATTTGTAGAAGAGTTACTAGGAGAATGAGATCCATGTTTAAGATCAGTATCCTAAGTTTTATGGTTATTTTTTACTTTTAGAGATGAAAATATTAAAGGAAGGATGTAGGGACCTAATTTCTTCCATTTAAGAATTTGAAATATTTATTAATATATTTCCAGAGCTAGAAACTAAGATAACATTTTATTATCGAGCAAGGTTTTCCCAAATTTTATTTTATAAAAATAGTAAATATATTTTAAATTTTGAGAACGTTTTTCTTTAATTAAAATGGGATAAATCTTAAACTAAAACTCTGATATGAAATATGATATCATGGTTGAGTCCAGAACATGTCGTTTACCCAAGGTGTGACATAAAATAGGTTGGTTTGGGGGTATTCAGAAACCTCCCTCATTGGTAGTACATTCAATGGATTAATTAATTAATTAATTAATTAATTGTCTAAAAATTAATATCCATGGTGAATCCTCCATGGTTATCCAAAAAAACCATGCGATGATTCCAAATATTCTCCTTCCTCCTTCATTGTAAAATCAAGTAAGGCAGTGACGAAACTCTGAATCGGAGAAGATTGAGACATAGAAAATGCAAAAACTTCCTTAGATCATTGTAGGGAATGTTCATTGATGATAAATTATCTAATTTATAGGTAGGAATATTTATTTTTGTGGTGTAATCCCTTATTATTAAACTACTTGTGCATATCGATCCCTTCTATCGATCTGCACCAATTATGGCCTAAGCATGCACCTACGTATCAGTGTAGATTGAGTTTGTATTTGTTATCTGTCCTAAGTATCATCATTCTTGATCATTGTACAAGAAAACTTTTTCAATTATTGTTAAACCTTTATTTTGGTTTTTTTCTCCCAAATTTTCTTCACAGTCATCACAGGTAGGACCCCGCGGTCTAGGTTCAACATTATCAGGTGATATCGAGCCCGATCGGACCCTCACAATCAATATGGATCAATGAAAGAGTCTTTTATTGATGAAATAAGATAATATAAGGGATGTTTCTAGGTTTTGGATAATTTTTTAATTGATCATAGGCCGGATTATCAATGGTGGAAGGTTCGAGACGTGTGGTGTCATACGATTTACCTCAAAATCAACCAAATTTGGGATTTCTTTCCACTGGAGAGCTGGAATCTATTAGTCAATACTAGATACACTAATCATAGAGAAATAAAAATATGAAATCAATTGTGGAAGACCTATTTTGTAAGAACCCGGTTCTTATTCTTGAGGTACGGGTTTCTTCTTTTCCTTTTCCTTAATTTTTTTTGAGAAAATAAGGGAAATGTGGGGAAAATCCAAAATTTATGGGTAAAAGTTGTGTACTTTTTGTACACACACCATGTACTTAGGGTATGTGGGATGATAATACAGGGCGCATAGGTTTGTCAGTAAAAACAAACTACACACTGTGTACTTTCATATACACGCTGTATACTTTGGCCTTGTGGGATGAGAACACAGGGTGTGTAGACTTGTCGGTGGTTCAGGATGTAATAACTAACTATAAACTGTGTACTTAGTAATACATTCCATGTAATCAGTCAGCAAATTAACAGGGTTTCGGTGAAAAGTAGTCGCCAGAGGAACAGTTAAAAAAATAGTACACACCGTGTAGTTATGTTTTTTTGTTATAAATGGGCAGTAGCCTCCTCATTCGGCAGAGGAGGCAGTGGGTTCATTTGGAGCACCGGAAGAGGAGTCTGAATCTTGGAGGATCTCCCGATCTCACGCTGGAACTCCAATTCTTCTATCGGCAATCTCATTTGAACCGCGCGGGTAAGGTCTTCCCTCTTCTTAAACGTTTCCTTCCAATTATTTCCCTAAGGAAAGTTATTTACGTTTGAATGGGTAATATTTTATATCAGATCTATGTCGTTCTTAGTTATTTCGGGAGACAACTTTCACGTATATTGAGCAGAAGAGAGCGAGGTAGGTGGTCTTGTGTTTAATTCCAACTTTCAAGTTGATTTTGTGTACTATTATACCACGCGCCCCTGTTCGGGTGTTGTATAGTTGAGGCTTTGACTGTAGTGATACTTATAATTACTTAGGTAATCTAATAAATAAATATAAATTGTTGTTTGGGATCGTAGCTTTGATCCAGGTCCACCCCGAGGGTGCGGTTCCCTTATTTAGCCATTTGGCCGAGATACCCATGGGTATGCTGTGATTATAGCATGTTTTGAGTTTTCTTGAGGGGAAACATATATGGATTGCTTGTTGTATGTTGGGATTGTCCCGGTTACTTGTTTTTCTATGGAATTCCTAAGTTCAATTTTTGGTTTAGCCTGATCGCAATGCTTCTTATGCCTGAGGGCAGTATCTTCCATACCTGATGGAAATATCTCATATGCTTGAGGGAAATATTCTTTATGCCTGTGGGAAGTCACCTAAGGGTTTCATTTCTGCTTTCTTTAGGGTAAGGATTTTCATGTCTGAGGACATTGGTTACTTTTAATATTCACTATGGTGATTTCTTATGTTATACCTACCAAGCTAAATCACGGGCTTGGAATTAATAAATAATTATTGAAATGGAAATGTAACTGGTAGAGATAGTTTTTTTGGGTACTTCCTAGTTTACTGCATTTCATTATTGCACATTGTTGTTGCACATTTTTACTGACATTTGGGAACGGGCCTTTGGTGGTTGCCTACTGGGATTTATTTCTCATACCCTGTTTGGGTCATGTCTTGGGCCTAAACAGATTATATTTCTGTATGTGTTAATAAAGTCAAGAGTCCCTATACAGGTACATGATTGTTGCAGAGGAGTAGGAGGGAATGGGACTGAGCTTAGGCTTACTATGTTGTTGAGTTCCTTTTGCACTATTTGGTTATGTTTTTTGTACTTTTTTACCTTGTGTTTTATTGTTTCTGATTGCAGTGTATCATGTTTTGGTTGATTTTCTTAGGATTAGTGACATGTTGCATCATTATATATATATGACTGCTAGTTATCTTTTTCTTTTGTTGCCCATTTTTTATTTATATTGTTTACTGCTTATGCTTTTGCATGTTTATATATTTTATTCCACTGTGCTACACTTTCACAAATGAGGGCATAATTTCCCCACTATCAGTCTTTGGCCCTCACTGCTAGTCGGAAGCCTCTGGCATTTGGGAAAATGTGCTTGAGGACATGTGACCAACCATGTTCGAGGAACCCATTGTTTGGAACCTGGATCTGGGACGTTACATATTTCATATTGTGGGTCATGGATCTTAGTTTCTAGTAAAAAACTAAAAACATGCCACTTATAAGGATGAACACATAGTGTGTATCCCCATAAGTGTATTGGCTAGGGTTTTGGAAAAGATTAGGATGGAACAATGTGTAGTACTCCAATAATCCATGTGCCCCATCCTTGGTAGGGAAACTTTTCTAGTTTATTGCATAGGTGGGGACCCATATTGAAGTACATGACCAAGTACTTGGTCACATACCTGAGTACATAGACACAACCAGAGGTACATGACCATATCCTATATAGCTTGCACACATTGTGTAGTCCACCTACACACAATGTATTACTAATGGGTTGGGAGTTGTTTGTTGGCTAGGGGCATGACCAGGAAGTGGTGGAGGACCCCATTCCATGTGGGTACTCTCACACGTCCCATACCCTTAGTATCCCATTTAAGAAATGTTGAAATTCTATATGTCATTTGTTTAAACATAGATTTTGGAAGGTGAGTATCCTATTGTGAGTTTTATTCCTTATAGAACATGATGGTACACTCTATTTTTAATTTCAAAATATGGTTTGAAATGTTCCAGAAATGTTTCTTCATGAGGAAATGCTAAAAAAATTCATTGATCATGTAGGATCACCAGAGATTACTGAGTTGACCCTCTAGTGGATCTGGGCATTGGAGTCCTCAACGATTACCTAGTTGATCGTCCAACATCGATGGGTAGTGGAGTCCTCGATGACTATTGATATGACCCTCTAGTATATCTTTAAAGTGGATTCCTCAATTACTACTGATTAGACCCTCCAGAAGAGCTGGGAAGTGGAGTCCTCAATGATTACTGAGTTGACCCTCTATTAGAGAAGAGTAGTGGAGTCCTTTATGATTATCAATTTGAACCAACAGTATAGCTGGGCTCTAGAGTCCTCAATGATTACTGAGTTGAACTTACAGTAGATCGGGGTAGTATAATCCTCTATGACTATAATAGTGTAACTAACCCCCCCCCCCCCCAACATACTATGGTGTGGGTTCTCTACTAAGATCTTGTTCCCCCTCGACTGTGGGACATAGTGACGAGGTATGGACTGAATTGGATAGTTACTTCTGGGAAGATGCATGAAATGATGGGATTTTTTTATGGGCTTTTGGAACTATTGGATACTCTTATTCCAGGGTTGAGCTATGAGATAGTAATCCCTTTACTCTCTTGTTTGGGAATCCTTGACTAAGAATATACATATTTTTTGTATCCATACTCATGGATTTGGTTACTCTCCTTCCATGATCAGAAAATAAAAACATGGTATGCCACAAGATTTACTTTTTTATATTCATGTTGTTGGATGAGTATACTCTCCATCTATATATGGACAAGTCTAGGTGTGTAGTTTTTCTACTCACTATGTTGAGCCCCTTGTGTTTGGATGGGGATATTTTTACTCTTTTTTTTTGGGTTAAGCTCTTCGCTTTGACTGTATCTTTCATACAATATCTTTCTATTCCAATTTTATCTCTTACATATCCCCCATAATATTTTGGGGTTTCCTACTAGGTATGTATATATTCACCCCTTTATGGGTTTTTCCTGCACATGTCATGTCCTATGCAGATGACAGACAGGTCGGCAGTGACTTCAAAGAATCTTATGGATACATAGTACTTTAGACCTCATATGGTGGATGAAACTTAGGATTAAGTAGTTGGGATCACTTAGTATTTTAAATTTACATTTTTTCGAGTGGGGGCATATTTATAGTTGGGTGTGTATTTTTCCCATTTACTTTTCAGTTTACACTATCATACTCTTGTACTGTCTAGAGGTTTGCATGCGTGGATATTTATTAAATTTTTTACTCATTTTATTTTACTTCCGATGAACTTCTAGATCAAGAAGGTTGTGTTTTTTCATATAGGTACTTAGGAAAATTCCAACCTATATCATTTATGCTTTCAGCACCTGTCTCCACCCCATGTCCTATGGAGGCGGGCTTGTGGTAGTTGGAGCCCGAGCCCCAGCTAGGGTCGAGTCATGACATAATGTTTCTCCAATAATGAAAAAAACTTGATAATATATGTAATAATGTTTAAACATGTCATGTAAATTGGTCTTGGATAATTTTAAAGGTTAATTTTCCCTTATGTTTTATGTTTGGTCTCATTGTAAACTTTTTTTCTCTTAATCACTATAATTATTTTTAATTTTTATCACTAATCACTATAGAAAAAAAATTGTGTTTGAATTATTATAAATTATAAATTATTATGATTCCAAATATGACATCCATTTTTCAAAATTGAATTCATATAATTTTCATAAATTCAATTAAAATTAGTCTCACATATTTGTCAATAAAACTTGCTTTTAAAGTGAAAATGTTCAAAATTTTACTAGGTATTTATTTATAAATTCAATATAAAAAATATTCCAATAACATAAATTGGATTAAAATATGTATTTTTTATATATTATTACTTTTAAACCAATTAAAAATATAATTTTACATTATAAATATTTTAGTTGAAGTGGTAGTTTTTAATTTAAATCCATATTTTTCAATATTCATCAAAAAATAAATCTTCTCATAAAAATAAAAAAAATCACCATAAGATAATTTTGAAATTACTTTTTCAAAAATTAAGTTTATATTTTAAAATAAAATTAATAAATTTTTCAAAATTTATTTTTAATTTAAGTGTTCCATTTAAAGGTTGAAAACTCACCTTAGAAAAATACATCTTTTATACGAACAAATGGATTTCTTCTTATTATATTCCAATAAAATCTATTTGATGAATTTAAAAATATTTTATCGAATATATAATACATAAATTTCATTAATATCATTCAATAATATTAATTAAATTAATTTATTAAGATGAAACACCTTTGGTAACCTAAAAATAGTTTTTTAAAACATTTCATATATATTCAGTTTTTTATTATTTTCATTTCTAATTAATTTGTAACCAATGAATTCAACCATATTTTTTAATATGTTATTAAATCCTATTCATACTCATAATTCAAACATCTAGGTGATATATATTATATTATATAACAATATTAATAGTATATTGATGTTCGGTAAAACTCAATATTGCGTGTAACGCAATATTTTGAAGGAATATGCTATTGTGTGTAACAAAAGATACTCTCGGTGTTAAATGTAGATAAATATAATCATTTTATTTCCTATAATATAAAATATAAGAGATATTGAATTTATCTAAATATTAATATTTCATAAATTCTCAAATGATATATTCTATTCTACACTTGCTGTTGTGTGTCATACACACTATTAAATACAATGGCCTTATTTTATAATTTTTGGGTGTAAAGTTTTTATTTTTTTTCACTTCTTTTTCATTATGATATATATTTTTAGACTAATTTATTCCTTTATAAACTATTGTGTGATGATAATATTTAAATTTTTAAGGAATATTTTATTTCACTAGGTTTTATTGTTATGGAAAACAAAATGGTACAGGATAAGATATGTAATGAGCAATATTTTGTTAGGGTGTTTACATAATGGGGTATATTATTTGATAAATTATTAATGTTGTTTGAGTAATAGTATGTAACTTGATATATTTCACTTTAGATGTTATATTCAAAATAATTTATATGTTATCATTACAATCACTTATTTTTATTAGTGATCTACATGTATAATTTTTAGTGAAAATTTTATTTAATGGGTGTATAAAGTAACAATACTAAAATTTAAAATATGATTTCTTCTATTTTTGACAAATATTTTCAATAGATTCCACTACATGAAACAACAAACTAAAATGAAACCATAATACATTTGTACTGTTAATAATGAGATATAGAAAGTAGAATTAATTAACTTATGAGAATATATATATATATATTATATCAAACAAAAAAAATTTCATTCATCCAATACATTTTATAGTCATAAGATGAGTGAAAACACAATATTCTGCAAAAAAGAACTGTATTTTTCTAAAGAAAATTTTACCATATTATTATAGAGAAGCTATTATAAATATAAATTTCTGAAGTTTTATATATTTTATGTGTCAAAATAAACAAAAAAATTAAAGTAAAAAATTATAAATTAGTTTTTGGTGAGTTTTTGATTTTTTTCTAAAATAATTCATATTATAATGAATAGTGAAAAATATTGAATTTAAATTCAAAACTGCATTTTTGTATAATTTATTTTTTAGGATAAATTATGTTTTGTTTTCTTTTAAAGATAAATTATATCAATTTTATATTAATTAATAATATTTATATAATTGTAATAAATTTCACATTGAAATTGAATATAAAAACATAGAAAATGTTTGAATTTTTTTTGTTTAAAAAACCATTTTGTCTTCTCGTATATGGGATTATATTTAAGTTAATTTCTTCCACTGATGTGATTTTAATTTGGAAAAATTAATTAAATATTTTTAATTATAATAATTTATATTTTATAATATTTTAAACTTTTTTTCTGACCAAAATGTTTAGTGAATAATTAAAATTAATTACATTGATTAAGTGAAAAAATAGCTCATCGAGGTACTAAACCTTAATCATAAGGGCCAAAATGACCTATAAAATTTTCAAAAATAGATTTTATGTCCATATTTAGTCTCTAAAATCCATTGAATATAATTTGTAAAATTATTTGAGCTACGTTACAAGGTAAAAATGTGGGTGTAATTCCAATTTCAAAAATTTACAAGAATGCCACTCCTCCTCCACTATAAAAAGAAACTCACCCATAACATTTATTCACACATATTAATCCATTTAGATCACTAAAATTTATCTTAAATAAGCTTCCAAAATCCCTATCCTAAACCTAGAATCATCACTTTAGGCATAAAGACAACCAACTAGGTCTTTTGTTATAAACCAAACGGAGTTTCCCGAAAAAGAGGTAACATTCTCCAACGATCAATTTAGTTTTATTTCTTTATCCACTCAAAAAAATTATTATTATATAATTACCATATAAAAACTTCAGTATAATAAATATAATAATATTGTTTTTTTTAATTATTTTACTTACACCTACACACACTTCCATAAAATGTGTAACGAATTTACCGTTCATGTGTATGGTGAACTACTACCTCATGAAACGGTGTTGGTAATTTATCCTTTACCAACTTTCATGGTTGGTAATTATAATCTAAAAGGTGTTTATATATAATATATATTATATTTATAATGTATTTATGATTCTATAATTATTTTATAACCCATATATTTTTTCATTCCATTTTGTGTAATTATGATAACATCACTTTTGGACGCGTGGACTATAGCCTCCTCAAAGAGATGTGTTACATTCACACTTTACGTGGAATGTATTAAGGATTGGTTTAATAAACATATGTGACATATATATAATAAATATTATTCAATTTAAATAATATAAATATTAATATATATCATTTAATTTTCATTATTTTAAATATGACAAGGAAATGGAGGTAACATTCATGCGTACGTATGGATTACCGTCTCCATAAACGGAGCATTTCATTTCCTATATCCAGATATTATGGATTATTATAAATAAATATCTGATGAATATATATTATAATTAAATAATTTTTTACATCCTTTAGATGATCAAATCCTGATTGACGTATCAAGAATAAAAAATAACAAGTCAAATCTTACTTAAAAAACTAGGCAATTAACACTCAATATAGTTTAAATAATGAAAGGTTATTAAAAAATGGATAATATTATATTTTAATAAAATTATTTATGATAATATAAATATTATTATGTTTTTAGTAAGTTATTTACATTTTTAAAACCATTATATAGGAGGTTAAAGGACATTCACCCCAAAGGAAACGCAGAGTAAGAGATTTTTGTCTCACTTTTCATTTCATGTGGCATATGAAATTATCACCACTTATTTATTTTGTGTGATGTATATACTTACCCTATTGTATTTAATTCATTAATATAATTATATTCATTTTATTTAATGTTTCATTTTATTTTATTTGTTTCATGGGGCTTATGATTTAAAAGTTACCTAGTGGTAAAGGAATTTGTTTCAATTTCCATTATTTGAGGCATACTTTATAGTTGTGCACCTGATTTATTATATATGGTGTATGTAAATACACTTTTACATATAATATCATTATTAAATAAATCTTCATGGTATTTTGAGCTTTATTTTAAATTTTTTCCATCTAAGAGGATTTGAACATAAATTTTACAAGTGGTTAATAAATTTAATAATTCAATTTCTTTTTATTGGGTTATATTACTTGCTCATTGTCATTAATATTATATGATTATATGTATAATTAATTTTACTATATATTGATTTATTTAAACATATTTTATGTGTATTTACAGTTTATTGACATAATCTAATCATTTATTAATT
The DNA here is from genome assembly GCA_963277665.1 of Viscum album. Lineage (NCBI taxonomy): Eukaryota > Viridiplantae > Streptophyta > Magnoliopsida > Santalales > Viscaceae > Viscum > Viscum album. Next base: position 1,559,554,383 of record OY728160.1, read on the forward strand.
CTTGATTCGACGTTGTGATCATTTTAAGGCTTTATTTCACAATCTCATTCAACTTGAGATTATTTATTCATGAATTTCCATTAAAGTAAATTTTTGATTAAATTTAAATAAACCATTTTCTTAAGAACACGGCTAACAACCCTCCTTCCAAGAAGGACTCTGCCACTCATCATGATTTCCCTCATTCAAATGATATAGAAACAAAGGACCCCACTCCAACCTCTCCTTGTGAGTCAATATAGCGGGAAGCTGAGGGCTCTTTTCAGGAGGATGCTGACAAGATCTCTCAAGTGGAGGAGAATTTTCATAGAAAGGATTGGAAAGGGAAAAAATCCACTGTTTACTCTGATGGTTTCATCACTCCAAATCCTAGGAAAACTAGGAAACTTAAAGATAATGTCAATTATGAAAGAACCATTATCACAAGATTAGTAGCTTCCAAAGGTACTGATTTTGAGGTTCCTTCGTAGCCTGTCCCTATTGAATCCCTTCCTGAATCCTCACAATCTTCTGATTGCTTTGATTCAAATACTTCCTCAAGTTAAGATGATGAAAATGATCCTACATATCGGGATGCCTATTAGTATGAAGAGGAACCGAATTTCTCAGAAGAGATTTCCTCCTGGTTTTTGGAAAATGATACAACTTCCTTTAGAAAATATAAGAATGGTGAAATAACTGCTGATTCTTATCTCGATATTAGAAATAGAATGTTTATTAGAGTGGTTGAGGAATTTGAGAAAGATCCAAATTTCGATTTTAAGGACATTCCATGGCAATGATTTCTGGACCCTGCTTTCTTTATGTTGTTTCACTGCAGATCAGTGGGTCTGTTTTCTAATCTGTTTATCTGCTCTGACCTTGATGGGTCCTCAACTTGTTCTCTCATGGTTTCTACATTGTTTATGGTTACTCTGCTTGATGAAAAATCATACTGTGTGATGACTGGATATCTTTTTTCATCAATGGTGTTGTGCTAGATCTTTGTATCATTTATGCAGATGAGACTGGACTATTATGCTCTTATTTTGAAGTTGAACTGATTCTGTCTTCACTTCGGTTCAAGTAAGGCGCGGTCTGATCCTCCTTGCAATGAATATCATGAAGGCTGCAAGTGTCTTGCCTCTTCTGAAGACCCCTTCTAGGGGAACTTCACCTTGGGGACCTGGAGCTTTCTCGGTTGTAGAACTGTTTCCTAAATACTTGCAGCAGGACTGAAAGTCCAGTGCATAGCAGCAGGGCTGCTCTTCAGCAGGGAGGTCTAATTGCATTTTTCTTTGGTTTTCAATGTATGTTTTTTTGGTTTCTTTAAATTTAAAAGGGTGTAAGTGCATTAAACCTCGAGATTGCCATGTACCCCGGTTTTTTGATTCAATAAATTCCTTGGACGTGAACTTGGAAACCAGTTCATGTCAACTTTCAAAAAAAATCCATCATAATTTTTTTAAGATTCCATTTCATATATATGAGGTTAATTTTTGGTGAAAATATTTTTAAAATTAATTTTCGAAGAAATGTTTTTTCAATAGGTATTTAAAATCAATAGGATATTTTCCTCAATAATTTTTTCAACATGTATATTTAAAATATTTATATTCATCAATGAAAAAACCCATTATTTTTACTCCACATAGGATATGTTTTATTGATACCATACTTATTCTTTATCTGGATGGTTTATATTTTCTTTAATTGAGGATAATATTTACATCACTACCTTGATTCCTTTGTTAGTACCCTTGAAATATTCAATTTCATATGATCATTGAACATTGAATTTCCCCAAATAATCCATATCATTTATCATAGATAAATTTATTTCCTAAATTAATTACCATTTTTATATATATTTTTTACTAGGAATTTTATTCTATTTACTAGGAAATTATTTATAAATCTGTATCCTTTACTCAATACGGATATTTGATAAGTAATATTGTTTTTTCATTAAATAAATTATTTTATATACGAGGATGGATTTGGACATTCATGAGATAGGTTGGGGACCATTTAAAGTAATCCCCTCAAAGCATCAGTAGTCTCATGAGATTAAATCAATTATTGACAAACCCTTTGATTTTATTTCCAAAAAGAATAGATGGGTTTATACCCATATATTTAAATTGTCTTGTAAATGGTCTTGACATGAGTATGATAAACCATATTGTGAAATGTCTTTAAGGTAAAGGTATCATGTTCCTTTGAAACATGATGGATTAAAATTAAGCATTTCCATTATTGATAATTTAGTAATTGTCAATATTATCCATGATATTTTCACTATGAAAAAATATATAGATTCATTTCATTATCAGTTTTTTTATTTAAATGATATTTGTTTGCAATAATTTACATTTACATATTAATTTTTCATTATATAGTTATTTAAATGGAATTTTTTCCAGTTATGTACTATGCCAAAATGATTACTCTCATTAATTCATTATTTCTTCTGTTATACTTAACACTTACTGAGCATTTAATGTCAATCTTATTTTTTTTAATTTCCCTGGGATTCTTTAAAGTGTAATAATAAATAAATACAAGGATATGCTTGATGGAATAATGTTATTACACTCATAAAAAAATTTATAATTTGTGTATTCATTTATAATACAAGACTCAAGTATGTATCCAGTTTACCAAGACTTCTAAACTGTTCAGTCCTTTAGGACACCATTTAATTATACCTTATGTCAATGTAATGGTAGTAAGAAACCTGTTCAAGGATTCTAGGGTCAGGTCACTACTATTGGTATTAGAGTAGGTTTAGTAGCAAACTTGGGGACTAGATTTAGGTAAACATAGATTAGAGAACATAATCCTGAGGTAGAATTTTCTGATAAGTGTAGAATAACATCCTAAATTTTAAATTAGATAGATATTATGTTGTTTTCAATAAATAAATCCCAGCTTGGATACTACAAGTGATCATGGATCTATAATAGATGTACCAAGGGGTAAAAAATTTGAAAATTTGTGGCGACCCTGACTTGAGAGTATCCTTGTACATGAAAATAGACCTTACTGTGCATCTGTTTTGACACTCCCGGTGGTATATGCATAGGATAATTTACATTTTCATTACAAACCATTATAAATCATATTAATAGGTAATAAAAATGAATGACCAAGGATGGAGCTATGTTGAAATAAAATAGATCATGTATTTATGTATTGATGTTGGATTAAGAACCTTAGTTAAAATTCTATTTAGTTATTAACATTATTTCAAGGATGTCTATAAAATTTTTGGTAACATCATATGAATAATATTAATATGTATTTATAAAATGAAATATGGTATATTTTGTTAAAACCATCTAAGTTTGGAAAGGCCTTTGGATGTGAACCCATGTCCGAAGGATGATAAGGTTTTAATGCCAACCACTAACCTACGTAATGTCCTGGTTAATATAAAAATGTTTCTATTTGAAAAATTTGAGGAATGAATATTAACAATAAACCATTAGTGTTACTTTTTAGGTTTATAGATTACTGAACTAAACATATCATACTTGGATAATATTTAGTGACAAATGGAAATAATTCTCACTCTATTATTGGTCTTATGATCCATTAAAATTGTATTTTAGTGCATTATGCATCAAAGTTAATTTTTTTATATCTATTTCATGGAGTAATGGATGAATTAGAATTTTATTGAATCATAATAAAAAGATGAAATTGTTCTTATGGAATTTAAATTTATCAAGTAGGTATATTTCCTTATATACTTGGTGAATAAAAAAATTAAAATAAAGAAGAGGATATTAAAAAAATGTCCTAATACCTTAATTTTTGTTGAATCGATGGTTTTATAATCATCAAAGATTTATGGCATTGAGACCCTCAAAATTCCATAGATCATTCACTTATTTGTGATCAATGACCTCAATCACTCCATATAAATATTTATTCTTTTCCTCCAAGTTCATATTTTCACATTCCACTAATGTTCTCCTATATAAAGACTTGTTTATATGTTAGTCCATGGGACATTTTTGCTTTTGATTCTTTCATATTAAGAGTATATTTTATTAACTCTTCTCATGATGTGGGATTTAAACAAAGTAATTTTCAAATATCAAACCCTATATTTTTTTATATCAGCTTTAAATTGTGAGGATGAAATTTAATTGTGGTGAGGAGATTGTAGCACCCAAAAATTATAAATTAATAACATTGTATTTGATAGCGTGTATAACCTGCAACACCAAGTGCGTAAGTATATATAATATCCCGAGACATTACAATATATTAACTATTTTACATAAATTAAATATATGATATAGCTTGTAATGCATGTGATACTGAGTTAGTGTAAATTGTACACAACAATGAGTTTCTTCATTGGCTTTTGTTATAGGCAAGACTGAGTTTTGCCGAACAACAATATATTATATTATTATTTAATATAATAACATATACCCTAAATATTAAATTGGAAGTTATTAATAGTATTAAAAAAATTATGATAATATATATATATATATATTATATACAAAAATAAATAAATTCATCAGTATATTTCATAGTCATAATATAAGATGAAACATAATATTATACAAAAAACCTATATTTTTTTAAAGGTAATTTTAACATATTTTTATTTGGAATCTATTTTAAAAGTAAATTTTATATATTTTATATATTTTATATATTTTATATATTTTATATATTTTATATATTTTATATTTAAAAATATACTTAATTTTTTAAATATAAGTTTCAAAATTAGGTTAGGGTGGATTTTTGGTATTTTCTAAAATATTTCATTTTTTGTTGAAAAGTACAAAATACTGAATTTTAATTCAAAATTGATTTTTATTATAATTTATTTGTATGGTTAAATTATAATTTTTGTTGATTTTAAAGTTTAATTAGATAAATTATATATCAATTAATCCAATTTATGTCATTTTAATCAATTTCACATTAAAATTTAATATAAAAACTTAGCAAACTATTAATCATTTTTACTATAAAATCCAGCTTTATCGTGCCATCTGCAGGGTTAAATTAAAAGTAATTTCTACCAATTTTGTAATTAAAATTGGTAAAATGGATTACATATTAGGAATCATAATAATTTATAGTTTCTAATAATTTTAAAAAAAATTGACCAAAAAATTATTAAATGTATTTTAAATTTATCACAATGATTAAGAGAAAAAATAGCTTAACAAGGGACAAAAACTTAATCCTATGAAGCAAAATGTCCTAGAAACTTTTCCAAAATAAATTTTATGGCCATATATTTACCATATCCTCCCTATTATCAAATTTGGACCATTATTGGATCAAAATTACAATGGATATATGTGGTTAGAACTCCATTTTCAAAACATTACAACAATGCCACTTCCCCTGCGCTATAAAAATGAACTCAACCCTCACACTCATTAAAACCTCTTAAGTACTTTTTATCACCAAAAAACTGCTCAAAAAATCTCCCAATATCCATCACATCATCTTATAATCCTCACTTTTTTCATAAATTGAACAAAGGAGGTCTTTTGGTATAAACCAAATCGAGTTACTAAAAAAAGTGGTAACATTATCCAAGAATCACTTTAGATTTATTTCTTATTAAACTACTTATATTCTTATTATATCATCCCAATATAATAACATAATTATCCTAAATATATTTATATGTTTTTATTATTAATTTTTTTACCTACACCTACACACATTTTCATATAATGGGTGATGAATTTATCGTTCGTGTGTACGACAAACTATCGCCTCACAGAACGATGTCGTTAGTTTTTCATTTACCAACTTTAATTATCTAAAATTATGAAGGAAACATTTTTTTATATGATATATATGATATATATAAATTCTTTATACTTATTTATGTCTTTTATAATACATACCTTTATGATTTCAATTTTTTGAAAATGTGATAACATCGTTTTTCGACACGAGGACTATCACCTTCTCAAAGCGATGTGATACATTCAAACTTTAAATGGAATGTATTAAGGATGGTTTTAATAAGACTATGTGACTTAAAAATTATAATTTAATAATAATATACATATAAATATATATAATTTAGTTTTCATTCTTTTAAATACGACATGGAAATGGAAGTAATGTTCATGCGTATGTATGACCTACTGTCTCCATGAACAGTGCATTTCATTTCCTTTATCCAAATATTATGGATTATTCTAAATACATATATACTGAATATATATATATATATATGATAATTAATGTATGGTTTACATCATGGATATTATGATATCATGATCGACCTAAGAAGAACAAAAAATAACAACTCAAAATTTACATGAAAAACAAGGCAATTTACACCCAAAATAGATAAAATAATGAAATGTTATAAAAAATGGGTAATAAGATATTATAATAAGATTATATATGATATTATAAATATGATTGTGGTTATTTTATAAGTTATTTTATTATTTTAAACTATTATTGTAGTACCCCTAGTTTCTTATATGTAACCCATACTTGATACTTTTCATGGTTATAAAGTTTAAGGGTGATGGATGGGAGAGTTGGGATAACTTTGAAAGTATTTTTTCGAGGAAAAATGGAAATCGCATGGGTGACACATGGTTTTTCTAACTATGTGGCCAAAACATGTGTAATTGGTCCTCTTGAGGTATTGGCTCCAGCATGGTTGGAGCACGGTTTGGGAGACCATGTGAGGAAGCCCTGCAAGGGTCTGCCTAGGCAGTAGCTAATGCATGGTTAGCGCATGGTTTGTCTAAATGTGCGAACTAACCGTGCGGATGGTTTAAGTGAGATCCTAAAAAGTGGATCTCATGCGTTTTTCTTCTAATTGGATCATTTTTTCCTTAAGTGGCCATAACTCAGGATTTTGCTTCTTTTAAGGCCAAAGAAGGTTCTCCCATCATTCTGGAGGCGATCTGAAGGCTTTCCTTGCCGAATCGAAGTCGGATTCTTGAGGTATGTGATCGTTCTTCATCGTTCTTCATCAGTTTATTAGATCTACTTCTCCTCTTCTCTCGGTTTCTTAGATCTACACTTGTTATGGGTTGATATAGGTGTTTAGATGCAAATTATACTGAGATTTGGTCTTGATCTTGCTAGGATAAGAGGTCTAAGGCGGGTTCTTGGAGAATCAACCCGATTTTCTTGTGAGTTCTTTGTTTGTTGTGATTTTCATCAAAACATTTTATATAGGAGGCTTCTTTCTTGACTTCACTTAGTATAACTGATTGAAATTCTTTCAAAGTCAATGTGTGGTGTGAATTGATTGTGATTTTTTTATTGAAAACTTGTTGGAAACCTTCTTGAGTGATGGTTGTGAAATCTAAAAAATTGGGGATTTTGAATGAATGAATTGGTTCTTGGTTTTAAAAGGTGGATTTTAAAAAGGTTATTTTCTTGGATTGTTGGCAGATTATTGGGATAGATGTTTTAAATAAAAAGGAATGTTTTATTGAAATTAAATGTTTCTTTGAAATTGGCTATGATTTTGTTTTCAGTAAAAGTTCAGTTTTATTGGAGTAGGTCATTTTGGTAATGGAAATATTTGGAATAAATGGTTTTGGTGTGATTTCATGCTTAATGGTCCCTTAAAAGGGATGAGTGCAATTTGGGTACAAGGGAAGTGACCTTAGATCAGATTTGTGTGTCATTGGGACACAAGGTAATTGGACGAGAGACCACTCATGAGTATGGAACTGTCAAATGAAGCATGCATGTGTGGGTGTGTGGTGAACTGTGGAATGGGTATGCCAAATGATAACAAGAATTGGTTTTAAGTTTGGATTATTAATTTTTTTGGTAAAATAACTTGTTATAAATTGGTTTCATTTAGTTTTTTTCACTTGGTTGCAAATGGTTATTGGAACTTGTTTATATTTGGTTATAAATTGTTTTGGTAAAAAAAGTATATAAAATATTTTATATAAATGTGGCTAACCTTTCTATCCTAGTGATGTGAGTAGGGAATTTATTGGGGAAAACCTACTAAGTTTTATACTCACTCCTACTTTGGCACTTTGGTGCTTTTGTAGATGCTATCTTCTGGGATAGGGGCAAAGGTAATGTTTCCCATGTTTTTAGCACTACCTCATGATATTTGGATTGTTTGGTGACTGTTGAGCTTAGAGCTTGTGGATCATGGAGTCTTGTGGCCTCTTGAGAGTCTTGAGTTATTTATCCGCTATTTACTTTGATACTGATTTGGTCTTCCCTTGTTACACACTTTGATATGGTTTTGAGATATGTGAAGTTGTTGAGTTTTCTTTCTTTTGTTCATACATCATTTAGTAAATGTTTTGGTTATGGTTTATTGGTTTATTGGTTTATTTTATAAAGGGTAAATTGTCCCCCAGTTTTATTTAAAACACTTCCTCAATTATTTTCATCCTTTGGAATCTTGGGGATGTCACTTAAGTCCAAGTAATGACTTGTTGTGCACTCAAGACAATGATATTGAGCGGGTCATTACAAATGGTATCAGTCTAGTCCTTCCTTTGTGGTATAAATGTTGTGATCTTGCTCGGTCCTTTCCCAATAGGTGTTCATGAGTGTTCTTAGTCTTGGAGTTGAAATTCCTTCTTGTCTATGCTTTTGGATGAAATATTAGACAGGAGTAGGATTATCAGAACTTGAAATATATAGCATAAAAAGACTTAGCTAACCCTTTTATTCTGAACTTCAAGTTACCAATGAGTTTGGTAAATGAGTTTTTAGAGACACTTCTAGGATCTTGAAATCTCATTGTCATGGGTTTAGTCAATGAGACGAGCATGACATGCATTGTAGAGGAATGACATCCCACTAGGATTTCATATTTCATCATTAATAATGATTTATGATTTTGTGCAAGCTGTAAATTTTTTAAAAATGAAGAATTTGTTTTCAAATGAAAGATTTTGAAATAAGGATATTTGGTGTATTTTGAAAATGGTTTGGTTTTTAGAAGTATGAATGAATGTTTCAAAAATGGTTGGAATAGAAAAGGTTTTTTGTAAAACAATGTTGTGATAGTTGATGTGATAGAATTTTAAATGCTAATCCATCAGTTTCTAGAGAGTGATATTAATGGAGTTTGTTTTTGGTTTTGGAAATGGAACCTGGTAGGCATTGTAAAAACCAACTCAAAGAAGTTGCGGAGAATGTGGTTGCACCTGAACCACGGGTGAACCAAGAGCTGGTTCAGAGTATTGTCCAAGATTTTCAAGCTGTTGATATGGGAAACTAGAGGGATGATCCACGGCATGTGGATCATACCATTCAGTTCATGAAGCAGAATCCACCTAACTTATGGGGTGATGTAAAACTTGAAAAGGCATAGGTGTGGCTAATTATGATGAATCGTATCATCGATTTCATTGGTACACCGGTGTATTTAAAGGTCAAGATGGAAACATATATGCTCGAGGATCTTGCATGATAGTGGTGGGATTTAGCAGTGCAGGATAAATTGGATAAAGGACTTACATTGGAGGATTATGATGAATTCTCCATTCCAATGGACAGAGTAATGCCATAAGTTTTTCCAAGAGCTGAAATTTCAGCTTAAATCAGCACCTATATTGATTTTTCCAAAATCAGGATAGGGGTATATTGTTTATTGTGATGCTTCAGGATCAGGGTTAGACTGTGTTCTCAAGCAAGGAGACCATGTGGTTACTTATGGTTCAAGGAATTTAAGACTACATGGGAAGAATTACCCAACATATGACTTGGAGTTAGTGGCATTTTCCATGCTTTAAAGACCAGGCGTCATTATCTCTTTGGTGAGAAATTCACTATGCTTGTGGATCATAAAATCTTGAAACACATTTTCTCACATTGATATTCTAATCTGAGGCAAAGGAGATGGATGGAATATCTCCAAATTCTTGACTTTGACTTAATGTACACAACAGGGAAAGGAAATTTAGTGGTAGAAGCATTGAGTAGAAAGTGATATGATCAATTAGTGAAAGAAGATTTAGATGAATGGCAGTTGATGTCATTCCTAGCCAACATGCATATGGAATGTGAAGACGAAGGTGATTTTGTGGTTTTCTTTTCAGCTATGTTTGTTCCTAATTTGGTAAAAATGGTCAAATAGACACAATTATCTGATGCAGAATTTCTAGTTATGAGTTCAAAACTCAATAGTGGGGAGACCATTGAGGGATGGAAAATTGATGGGAGTTCAGTTTTGTGATTTAGAAATCGGATGGTTATACCTATGGCTTGTTAGGAACTACTCCTTCATGCTTACCACCATTTGAGATGCTATGTGCATCTAGGTACACAGAATATGTATAAGGTTTTGAAGGCGTAGTTTTGGTGGAACGGCATGAAAAGAAGGGTGGAATAGTTTGTCTTGTGGTGATTAACTTGTCAACAGGTTAAAGCAAAGCATCAGATACCAATAGGAATTTTGCAGTATTTACCTATCCCAGTATGGAAATGGGAGCAGATAGTAATGAATTTTTTTACAGGTCGTCCAAGAATGGTCTGGAAACACGGTTCCATATGGGTGATAGTGGATCGGCATACCAAGTTGGCCCATTTCATTTCAATTCATGAAACTCATACAGTGGAGGATCTGTCTAAAATCTATATCCATGAAGTGGTAAAGAGGTAAGGCATACCAGTGTCAATAATCTCAGACAGAGATCCAAGGTTCACATCTCGTTTTTGGATATCCTTACAAAAATCCCTTGGGAATCAATTGACTATGAGCATGGCATATCATCCTAAGACAGATGGGTAGTCTGAGTGGAAAATACAAACATTGGAAGACATGTTGGGATTATGTAATGGATTTTGGTGTCTCATGTGAGAGCATATACCCTTGGTTAATTTCTCATACAATAAGAGCTATTAGGCCTCGATACATATGGATTTTTTTGAAGAATTGTATGGGCACCCTTTTTGTTCTCCACTTTTCTGGGTGGAAACAGGTGAAACTTCACTAGTTGGTCCAAGCCTTGTCCAAGAAACAATGGATAAGATCCAATTTATTATAAAGAGGATGGATACGGCTCAAAGTCGTTAGAAATATTATGCAGATCACCATCGAAGACCGTTTTCGTTCGTTGTGGGTGATCATGTATTCTTGAGGATATCTCCCAGGATTGGACATCATTGTTTCAGGAAGTAGGTAAAGTTATCTCCAAGATACATTGGCCCTTTAAAGATACTGGAACAGGTTAGAGAAGTGGCATATCGGTTGGAATTACCACCACAATTTAGTTTAGTGCATAATGTGTTCCATGTATCTCAGTTGAAAAGGTATCAGCCTGATCCTAACTATTTGATCAGATTGGATCACGTTGACCTAGAGTCAGATTCTTCATTAATACATATCCTGGTATGGATTGTGGATAGGTAATATAAATCCTTGAGTGGAAAAATAATCGGTCTAGTGTGGGTTTTATGGTAGCATGGTTAGATTCGGGAAGAGACTTGGGAACATGAGAAGGAAATTAAAGATCAGTGGCCAAAACTCTTTCAGGATAGAAAATGTTTTCTACTTTATAAGGATGGAAAGACCAATGGTGGGGAGAATTTAGTACCCCATGATTCTATTATATAACCCTTACTTGATTATTTTCATGGTTATAGATTTTAAGGTTGATGGATGGGAGAGTTAGGAGAACTTTGAAATTAGTTTTTTTAGGAAAAATGGAAGTCGCATGGGCAGCGCACGGTTTGTCTAACTGTGCGGACAAACCATGCGTAATTGGTCCTCTTGAGGTAGTTGATCCAGCAAGGTTTGAGAACGGTTAGGGATACCATGTGAGGAATCCATGTGAGGGTATTCCTAGGTAGTAGCTATCACATGGTTAGTGCGCGGTTTGTCTAACTGTGCTGACTAACTGTGCAGAAGGTTTAAGTGAGATCCTAAAAAAGTGGATCTCACACATTTTTTCCTCTAAGTGTCTTTTTTTCCCATAATTATCCATAACTTGGGATTTTTATTCTCCTAAGGCTAATTAAGGTTCTACCATCGTTTCAGAGGTGACCTAAAGGCTTTCTTTGATGAATCGAAGTCAGATTCTTAAGTTATGTGATCGTTCTTCATCATTCTTGATCTGTTTCTTAGATCTACTTAGATCTACTTCTCCTCTTCTCTTGGTTTATTAGATATATGCTTGTTATGGGTATATCTAGGTGTTTTTATTCCAAGTATGATGATATTTTTTCCTGATCTTTCTAGGATAAGAGGTCTAAGGTGGATTCTTGGAGAATCGAATCGGTTGTCTTGTGTGTTCTTCATTTGTTTTGGTTTTAGTCAAAACCTTAAAGGTAGGAGGATTCTTTATCAACTCCACTTAGTAGAACTGGTTGGAATGCTTTCAAATTGAATGTTTTTTGTGAATTTATTGTGATTTTGTTGTTGAAAACTTGTTGGAAACCTTGGTGAGTGATGGTTGTGAAATCTGTAAAATTGGGGATTTTGAATGAATGCTTTGGTTCTTGTTTTTAAAATTTGGATTTAAAAAGGGGATTTTCCTAGATTGTTGGCACATGATTGGGATATAATTTTTCAATAAAAATTAAAGTTTTATTGAAATTAAATGTTTCTTTGAAATTTTTTGTGCTTTGGTTTTCAATAAAAGTTCAGTTTTATTGAAGTGGGTTATTTTAGTAATGGAAATATTTAGCATAAATGGTGTTGGTCTGATTTCATGCTTAACGGGCCCTTGACAAGGGATGAGTACCATTGGGGTACAGGGGAAGTGACTATGGATCAGGGGCATGTGTCATTAGGACACAAGGTAACTAGATGAGAGATTACTAATGAGTATGGAACTATCAAACAAAGCATGCATGTGTGGGTGTGTGGTGAACTATGAAATGGGTATTCCAAATGATAACAAGAATTGGTTTTAAGTTTTTATAAGTTATTTTTTTGAGAAAATAACTTGTTAGAAATTGGTTTCATTTTTTTCACTTGGTTTCAAATGGTTTTTGGAACTTGTTTATATTTGGTTATAAACTATTTTGGTAAATTGTTTTATATAAACTGTTTTATATAAATGTGGATAACCTTTTTATCCTAGTGGCATGAGTAGGAAAGTTATTGGGGAAAACCTATTGAGTTTTATACTCACCCATAATTTTTCACTTTGGTGCTTTTTCAGACACTATCTTCCGGTATATGGGGAAAGGTAATGTTTTCCACATTTTTAAAACTACCTCATGATATTTGGTTTGTTCAGTGATTGTGGAGCTCATAGCTTGTGGAGCATGGATTCTTGTGGCCTCTTGAGAGTCTTGAGTTGTTTATCTTCTGTTTAATTTGATAATTATTTGGTCTTCCATTGTTTCACACTTTGATATGGTTTTTAGATAAATGAAGTTGTTGAGTTGTCTTTATTTTTTTCATGCATCATTTAGTAAATGGTTTGGTTATGTTTTATTAGTTTATTGGTTTATTTCCAAAAGGGTAAATTTCCCCCCACTTTTATTTGAAACCCTTAGGCATTTATTTCCAACCTTTGGCATCTTGGGGATGTCGCTTAAGGACAAGTAATGACTCATTGTACTCTCAAGACAATGATATTGAGCGGGTCATTACAATTATACATAAATTTAAAGGATGTTCACCTGAAAGGAATAGAAAGGTAAGAGATCCTTGTCTCACTTTTCTTTCCATGAGGCATATAAAATTATCAAAACTTATTTATTTTTTGTGGCATATATATTACCCCCATTGTATTTATTATCATGAATACATTTAACTTAATTTTATAAAGTTTCATTTGATTTTATTTCATTCATGGGGATTATGATTTAATAGTTACCATGTGGTAAGGGACTTCATCTAAATTTTCATTCTTTGAGGCATAATTTATTTTTATGCACAAAATTAATTATATATAGTGTAAATACCACCACATTGGCATATAATATCATGAATAAATCATTCTTCCTAGTATTTTGAGTTTCAATTTGAATTATTTCATCTGAGTGGATTTCAACTTTAAAGTACCAAGAGGTAAAGAAATTTCATAACTCAATTCCTTTTCATTGGGTAATGTAACATCCATGTTATCATTAATATTATATGATTATGTGTATAATGGATTTGACTATCTATTGATGTATTTACACTTATTTTCTATGAATATATAGTAGATAAACATAAAAAATTCATTGATTAATTCTCACTTCGACGTTATGATCATTTTAAGGGTGTATTTCACAATCTTATTCTATTCATGATTGATTATTCTTGAATTTACATTAAATGAATTTATTTGATAAAATTTCAACAAAACCTTTTAATTTTCTTATCCAATAGTTAATCATGATACTTTTCAAGTAATATTACCATTTTACTACTCTTTTGTACTCAGATAATTTTATAAAATTTTTATTAAAAAACCCGACTTCATTTCTCTCATTAGTCAGAGAAACTGTTTTCTTATAAAAAACATAATTTATTAAAAGGTTTCAAAAAAAACGTTTTTAAACTTTCCAAAATTATTTATTAATGAATTTTTTATCCTTTATCATTTAAAAATGTTTTCAAGGGAATTTTCTTATCTCATTCTGAACAAGTTCCTTTTTGAACCTTTTTTCCTTAAAAAAGGAATGCTCTTTTTAACTTGTAGGACATGTATGGAATTACCCATCATAATTTGATTGAATATTCCTTTGGATGTTTAAAATGTTTCTTTTTAAATAAAATATTTTTAAAATTAATTTTCAAAGAAAAGGTTTTTCAAAAGTTTTTTCATCACTAAAGGATATTTTCCTCAAATATGTTTTCAAAATATATTTTTATAGTATTTCTATTCATAAACCAAAACAAACCTTTATTTTTACTCTAAATGGGATATTTTATATTGATACCGTAATTATTCTTCCTATGGATGGTTTATGATTTTTTTAACATTATATTCTATTAAAAATCAGTACCTTGATTCCTTTGTTATTCCCCTTGAAATATTAAATTTACTATGATCATTGAACATTTAATTTCCCCTAATTATCTATATCATTTATCATGGATATATTAATTTCCTAGACCGTATACCATTTTTACATATGGTTTATACTTTAAGTGATATTTGATTTATTATGAAAATATTTATAAATATGTTTCCTTTACTTAATGCATATATTTGATAAGGTATGTCATTTTAAAATTAAATCGATTATTCGATATATGAGGAACGCTTTAGACATGCACAATATGGGTTGTGGACCATTTGATGTAATACCCTCAATGTATCGGTAGTCACATGAGAAGAAATTAGTTGTTAAAAACCCTTCGAGTTTGTTTCAAAGAAGAATATATGGGTTTATAGCTATAGATTTGAACTGTCTTGTGAATGATCTTACTAGTAGTATGTTAAACCATCTTTTGAAAGGTCTTGATAGTAATTGTACCATGTTCCTAGGAAACATGTCATCTAAAAATTATGAATTTAATTTATGTCAAATTGAGTTGTTATTATTATTATTTATGAGGTTTTAACTATGAAAAAATCTATAGATGCATTTCATTCTAAGTTTATTGATTTACATGGAGTATTTTTCAGTTATTTACCTTTCATATTGATTATTAATTATCCATTTATTTAAATAGAATTTGATTTAAATTTTTTACCATTCCATATTGATTATTCTCATTGATTCATTATTGCTTATATTATACATAATCTTTACTGGTCATTTAAAATCACCCTTATTTTGTTTCATTTCCCTAGGATTCTCTAAATTATACTAAGAATGATATTAAATTATACACTAAATGAAATAAAGTTATTACCCTCTTAAAAAAATTATTTTGTAACATGTGTGTTTATTTATAATATAAGTCTCGTGTGAGTATATTGTTTACCAAGACTACTGATATGCTCAATTGTTTGGGTTGTGGTTTACTTTTATCTTATTCCAATGTAATTTTAACAAGGCACCAACTATGGGATGATGGGGTCGGGTAACTTTATTTTTTTAATTTTCAAATATAAATTAATTGTACATAATACTAAAAATTATTATCTTTCCAATACTATGCCTTTATTAACTTATTAAAATACAATTGAGTATTAAAATATTATAATACATTTTTACAAATTTAATATTTACATAATGAAAAATTTTATTCATTTTTATTACATTTATATAAACTTATAATACCTTGGAAACATAATTTATTTTTGAATTCTATTAAAAACCTTTTTTTTGTATTTTCATGTGGTTTGTTATTTTTTTTGTAAAATTCAATTTTTTTGAGGATTTTAAATCTTATTAAAAAAATTTATTAGAATGAAAATTTTATTTCATGAAAATATTAAACATTCATAATATTATCCCACATATAAATTTTTAAATTGAAATGACCATTTTTTAATAAGTGGTTTTTATGCCTTATGTGCACTAATATTAGTAATAATTGAAAAAATATTATAAATATAACGTTATAAATTCATTTATATATAAAATAATAATTTAAAAATTATTAAATTATTTCAATTTATATTTTGTAAAATAAAATTATTTTCCACATGTGAAAGTGGACTTACCATGGTAAGGATAAATTAGACTAAATGAGGTATAACATATTAATATTTTCTTTGAAACATGTGAAAAACATTCTTGATATTGGGTTATGGAGGGAGTATAAACCTTATAACATTTACCAATCCATTATTGAGAATTTTTTATTCTATACCCTTGAATAATAGAGTGATATTATTGAGAAATAATGAGTATTTTCAAATGTTTGATTTTCACCACTTATAAAAGGAGACCACATCCTCCCCATTTTCCCACCCAATAAAAAGACTTTGATGAAAAAAAATATAATGTATCCCCTCCTCAACACCCTCCCTAGGAATTTAAATCATTGTTTTCAAAAAAAATACTAATAAACCTTAATGATTTTCCCAAGGTAGATCAGCAATGGGAACAATAATACACTAAACCAAACTTTTCTATGTTCTTTTATTCTTATACACCCCTAATGAACCCTATATACGTGATAGTATAAAAACAAAATCATTATTTCTATGCTTAAATTTTATTATTTTAATATAATTTCCACTTTATACTATCCATCAAAATTAGTGAGAAAAATTAAAATGACATGATGTGTTTGTGAGGACTATTGCCTCCTTGAACGACATGTTTTTTCCTATGAAAAAATTATATAGATAAAAATGAATTTTTTTTATTATGTAAAATTGAATTTTTTTAAAAATAATAATATTAATGAATGATTATATATTATAATTTTTAATTATTAAAAATAATATATTATTATAGAAACATTAACACTCTTAAATAAACTTATCAAATAACTTTTCATAATTTATATCATTATGGGGTATTCATTTAGACTATATAAGAATTTTCTAAATGGAATAATGAATAATATAAAACTATATAATTATGGATATCATGATTTTATTTTACAACACCTTTGAAAATGGTAGTCAAATAGAAAGTTTTATAATGAAATTAACAAGACAACCTTGATTAATATACAGAAGCAACAACAATATTTTAAATAAACATAAAAGGAAAATTTATAGGCAATAAAAAATAAAATAAAGATGAATGTTTTTATTTCTTATTTATATTATTTCATTAATTTAATTTTTCATAATTTAATGCTACAATGAAGTGTGATTTCAGATACATGAATGGGTTTTTACGTATTAGTTCCTCTTCATTAAGACATGTTTTAATTTTATTAAAAAAATACATAATTTGATTGTGTATATACTAACCAATAATATATTGTGGAATTATAAATTATTTTATGATTGGTATTTACAGAATCTAATGATTTTTAATCCTCCAATTATTTTTTATTCAATAATTACTAAACCCATGATGGATTAATCTCAAAACATTCTTCATTGATGAATATTAACATTCATGCACCTATTTTCTATTAAAGTGGGTGTATACTGAAAATTGGATATATAGTATCATGTATTATTTTTATTCAATTGTTTTACATTAAATTCAATATATACCACATTCAATGGTTTTTATTAGATTTATTCTTAATATGTAAGGTTTCCATCTCAAAATTTCCTTCATTGAGACAAATTTAATTTTATACAAATAATTTCATCCAAATTCGGTATATTTGACCAAATGGATATATAATATCATGTAATATCAATTTTCATTGTATTTTAAATTCAAATTAAATCTCTCATTATCTATCTTTCAAGGGGATTTCATTATAAAGTTTCATATGTTATAAGGGACCCTACAAACATAATATGTTTCCTTTGGGTAATAATTTATCTTTCTTTTTATCAACTACACTCTATATTACTAATAAGTATAGATTCCATATTTTTTATATTCTCCTTAAATATATATATTTTTTACCATACCTTTCCTTATATTGGATAATATAAATTTTATGTTTCTTAAAAATTCCCACACTTATTTAAAAATGATTTTGGAGATAAATTTCCATAATATAAATCAATGTCATGTATCAACCCCAAAGAAATTATATCTTTGATTGTATTCATAAAATACATTTTATTTTCATGAAATCCCTACTTATTTAAATACTTGATTTAAAAGACATTTTTTTCTCTATTTATCTTTTAAATGTTCTTTCACAAAACATAAAAGGAATCACCTATCTTGTTCTTTTAATTCATAAATTATCAAATTTATTTTAGATGTATTTTATAGAATTAATTCCCATGTTCAACACATGTGTTTCTTTAATATATAAAAATGAATATATAAATAAATATATTTCCATAATCTCATATTAATCCATATGATATATACATCGTTTATTCCTTAAGAAAATATTGTGAAATTGGCTTTCTCCTGATAGACATTACAATGATAATGATTTATGTATCGTTTATTTTTCAGTTTATTTTTAAAAAACTTACAAGAATTATTCTAATTGTGGTAATCATAATAGGTGATGGGAAGGTCCATTATAGAACTCCAATGAATTGTATAGTGTTAATTTCACATGAGTTATCATCTATATAGCTTATTAAGTTAGCTTAATCACATTATTTATGGTGAAAAATTGGTGTTATTAAGTGAACTATGTTACGATAGTTGTTATACAAAGAAAACTATGATTGTGATATTGGTGTACCTATATTATTTCTTCTATGGATTTTTCTTTGATAATTGTTCCTAATTTCATTCTTTATTATAGTTACACATGTTTTTGATTTTTTGGTCTTAGTATTTCAATACCTTATTCCATCATTACATTATTTTGACCATTATTTAAATGATATAATGTTATTGTTCTTAACTCTCAGTTTATACATGTTCTCATATTTTTTCCATTACAGTGCATTCTAGAGCACCATTTTTATAATGTTTTTTATCTAAGCCTCATATAAAAAAAATTTATAAATTTTTCACAGAAATTTAAAAAATAATCTAATTAATTATTGGAAGGTCTAATTTAATTTATGTATTATATATATGAATAAATTAAGATAAATTTAAAAATATTATCTTTATATATAACTCCTAATAAGTCTCCAAAATCCCATAGATATTCTAAAACTATCTATAAAGCCTCGGTAAAAAAATCATAATAACAAGGGTGAGATAGAAATACTATTATGGGATTAAACATATAAATAAAGAATATAATGAGAGTAAAGAGGTATAAAATGATATCATAAATAGAATAATCATAATCCGGATATCATGGAATAATTAATTGACAAAATAATACTATCTAATCATAATAATTTTGAAACATCATAAATCAAAACCTCATAATAATATCCAAGAAAACTGCCAAGAATAGGCTAACTACAATCCTAATCATCATATTAACAGGCTAAACATAATCATAACATAGTGTTCTTAGGGTAAATATCCATGAACTATAAATTTTATCACATGACACGTTAACATTATCCCATGTATTGTATTTTTTTAACAAAACAACACATCACATAACAAAATGTACATGAAAACATTTTCCATTAGTGTAAATGAATCCATACATAAGTCATAAGAAGTATATAACCATGAATAAGGAAGTGGGTTGCACAATGTTCTTTTAAGTCATAATAAATGGATTTATCATATTTATTCCCAAGAAGAAAAATAAAAAATCATTTTGGAATATAATTTCTCAAAAAAGCATTAGATTTCAACAAGGAGTTACAGTTAATGAAAATTCATTTGAAAAATGAAGTATTAAAAATAAAATTGTTCCAAAAGGTGAATCTTTTTGAAATGATCAAATGATTTTAAATATATATTTTTACAGTAAAATCCATAAGGTCACCTAATGTTTTTTTATAACATAATGAAGTTTTTTATAAAATATACTAGATAATAAAAAAAATTATTATATATTCTTGTGATGAAATTGGAAATAGGGATGTTCTCTTAAATCATGTCCACATAAAAGATAAAATTCCATAGGGAAAATAAATATTAACTTTTACTAAAATAAAAAGGTAAATTATGGTATTTATATGCGTATATAGAGTATACATATAGAATATTGATGATATAATTGGGAATATTATAAATTAAAATGGATAAAAATAATGAAAAAATGTAACCAAAACATAATTAGGGTGCTTTAGAAGATCCCTTATGGATTTCATAATTTTTTATTCAAAATAATTAATAGGATTAAAATCATATGGATCATTAAATACAATAAATTAAATCATGTAATTTTCTAAAAAAACATTCCTGAGAAGTATATACACACAATAAATTATAAATTGGTATATAACATTAATATATGTCTCAATGAAGTGGTACTTATAGAGAACCCTTCCATTATTGATGAAATAATTTTTAACATGCACATAACATACCATGTTATTAAATTAAGATCATTATATGTATATACATTATTTTTTTATATGAGAAGACATGTTAGGAATGATATTTAACATTCATATGATATTTACAATTTTATTACTAATAAATAATTTTATCTTCACATTTTCTTTAAAATAATCTCATATAAATTAGTCTATGAAGGGAATGTTTATAGAAACCACCATGTTTTATAACAAAATAATGGATTATACTTAAATGATTAATAATATTAGTATATTCCTATTATGATTTAATATGTGAGTTTCCTAGTTTAACATAGGTTAGTGAGTTTGTGATCATAATAGAAATTAGATCTCAATACTTATAGCTGTATTCATTTCTAATCAATAATTATCAAGGATATTTTATGATATTCTAAATGTTATAATGATTGTGTGAAGAATTTAAGGATTTTTTATTAAATTATTTTTCTTTAATTATTTTGAATAAAATATTAAATAATATCAATAACATTAAGATGTGATTTCAAGAAAATGGTATATTTTTTGGGATAACTATTAGATAAAACATGATTGATGCATTAATAATCTTAGGATTCATATATGGTTGATTTTTATGTAATAAAGAATCAAGTGATTTTGAAAAAAAATGAGTTATATTTTTTTGATATCCATGTAAATTATTATTGATTTAATGATAAAGTGATACATGATATTTTTATAAGGACCCCAACCCAAGTAGCCTGGAGCTAGTGCCTTCCACTACATTTTCATAAAATATAATTAAATGCATCCCGAAGGAACAGATAGTTTATTAGTCTTGGTAAACTATATACATACATGTTTTTTACATTAAATTTTAATACATAAATATAAACATTATTTTTTCAAAATAATAACTTTATTTTATCTATTATAACCCTATATATCATTTATAGTAATCTTCATAGATTTCTGATTAAGGAAAAAAAATAAGTGTGGTCTCAAATGCTCAGTAAGTATTAATTACAATATAATATATCATGAATCATTATACATCATCAACATGGAAAAGTTCATAATTGAACATACATTCCATTTAAATAAATTGATAAGTCATAATCAATATGGAAAGATAAATAATTGAAACATATTCCATTAAATCAATAAACTAAGAATAAAATGCATCAATATAAAATGCCAAAGATAAAATATATTGGGTTAATAATAATAATAAAATAATTATCATTGAAGGAAATGAATAATTATTGTACATATTATCTGAGGAACATGAAAACATATAATTTCAAAACCATTCACAAGATGGTTTAAAACTATAGGTAGAAACTTGTCTTATTTTTACAACTAACTTATCCTATGAGTCCTATCAGTGCATGATGAGGATATATAAAATATGGGACCCAACCATCACTAAATTTCAAAATAATTCAATATATATAGAATAATAAATTTAATTCATGAAAAATATTCATTATCATCAAATATCAATATTGAGTAAAAGATACATATTTATCAATATTGCCCCAGTTACTCAAAAAACTCTAAAAGTGAACACCTTATGTAAAAAAATTATATAATTGAAGAAAAAATTATATCCATCTCACATGAATATTGATATTTAATTTAAAATTAATTATCAATGAAAAATTATTATAATATTGTGATTGTTTGAATAGAAAGATAACAAAAACAAAAAAATGTGAGATTTTACAATAACTATTATCTATTGATATTTTCATGTCAGATCTCCATGGATGAAATAATTAAAATTTAAACATAAAATAAAATTAAGAATAAATTTTTCAGGATATTACATGTAAAGGGTAAGTATATAAAACACATAAAATTGGATTGAGTCATAATTAAAATTAAGTCTCAATGGAATATAAATTGAGATTAAATTGCATACATTACACTTCCTTTTGTTCGAACACTCATTAAACACATGTTTAATATTTTTAAGATGAATAATAAATTATATTAGAAACAAATTAATATTTATAATATCATATATTATCCTTTTATAACATATTTTCACCAATTTTTTAAAAATAATTCATTATTTTCATTGTTTTAGGTATTAATTACATTGTTTTTTGAGTATTTTTTACTTATTTTTTTTATCCTCTTATATAGATCATTATTTCAAAATATCCATAATTTAAACCATGATGTAAATGTAATATATATTTATTATATATTTATTTTGAGTAATCTATAAGATTTGGTTATAGGAAATTAAATACATCATTCATGGAGATAGTAGGTCATATATACACATGAATGTTGTTTCTATTTTTTTAGTAATTAAAAAAGTAAAGTAAATTAAATATATATATATATTATCATTAAAGAATCATTATAAATTCATATATATCAAATATATTTATTAAAACCATCCTAAATACATTCAATGTAAAGCGTGAACTAAACACGTCGTTTTGCGGGGCGGTAATCAATCAAACACACAAATGATGTTATCGTATTCACAAAAAATGCAAATAATGAAGGTATGTGTTATATAATAGTTCATTTAGAGTAAAAATATCAAAAATATCATTAATATCATATATCACATTATTTTCATCATTATTTAAAATCATGATATGTGGTAATGGAAAAACGAATGACATTTGTTCATGAGGCGGTAGTCCTCTGTACACAAGAATGATGATTTTGTAACACATTTGATGGATTCATGTAAATTTTTAGGTCATACCCTAATCATAAAAACATAAAAGTGTTTTTAATATACTTATATTAATATATATTCATGATAAAAAAAATTACGGAGGTGGAGAAATGGAAGAAATAAAAACTCTTTTTGAAAAACTTTAACTCTTATTCGAGTATCCTCCATAGTTTTTCACTAATTCATTCATAAGATGGATTTATGATCCATATTAGTGTTCTAGGAAGAGTTTATGGATTTTTTTTGAGTGATTTTTTTAGGTTTCTGAGAAAAACATTGGTTTTAGAAGAGTGAAGAACGGGGATAGGGGTGGCATTTTATATGTGGGGTGAGTGGAAACCTTGTTTATGTTTGAAAGAGGGAATTAGAATTGAATTTTTCCTTTTAAAGTGTCTCCAATAATAAATAAAACTATATACCATAATGGATGATTTCTATATATGTCCACAAAATGGGGTTTGTAAATTTTTTTAGGTCATTTGGCCATATATGTTTAATGTTTAGTCCCATGGTAAACTCTTTTTTGCTTAGTTGTTGCAATTAATTTTAATTGATTTCTCTAATCACATTGGTTAAAAATTATGTAATAATTATTAGGAATTATAAATTATTATGATTCCAAATATGGAATCCATTTTTCCTTATTCAATTTAAAGAATTGTAAAAAAATTAATTTAATATTTTTTCCACAGACGTATCGAGAAACCATGTTTTAAAGTGAACATGTTCAAAAATTTACTAAGTTTTGATATCCAAATTAAATATAAAATTTATTATAAAAAAATAAATTGGATTTATAGATGTATTATTGATCTATTTTTACATTAAACCCATTTAAAAATATAATCTAACATTAAAAATTATTTATATGGAAATTTAGTTTTAAATTAAAATCTAGTATTCTTCTTTGTTCATCAAAATAGGAATCTACTTAAAAAATAAAAAAATTACCCTAAGAAAATTTTAACATGGTAATTTTAAAAATAAATATTATTTTTTCAAATTAAATTCATAAAATTTCCAAAATTTATTTTTAAAACTAGTTCCCCAATAAAAGGTCGAAAAAAATCCTTTAGAAAAATACTGCTTTTTATATGTAAAATTGGATGTGTTATTATCTTAATCCAATCAAATCTATAGGATTAGAGTGAAAAAAATATCATTGAATATATCATATATAAATATCATTAAAATAATTTAATTATAGTAATTAATTTAATTTTTTAGAATTAAATGCTTTTTGGAGCCTAAAAATAGTTTTTAAATAAAAACATTTTATTTATATTCATCTGGTTTTTATTTTCTTTTATATATAATTAGTATACAATGAATTCAACCATATAATTTCATATGAAATTTAATCCTATTATAATAGTTCATTAAAATGGAAAGGAGATAACTTTTATATTAAATAATAATATAAATAACATATAGTTGTATGGTAAAACTCAGTTTTGTCTGTAACACATACTTTCGAAAGAACATGTTGTTTCATGTAACACAAGCTAAACTTGGAGTTACTTGAAGACAAATATAAGTATTGTGTTCTCTTTAATATTATATATTGTAGTGATTAAATTTATATAAATATAAATATATAATAAACTCTCATTATGTTGTATTTCCCTTTATAAAAGGCTTTTTCTGTCATATATGCTACCAAATACAATGTCCTTATTATAGAATTTTATGGTGTTATATTCTCCCAACCTTAAATAAATTTCATCCTGGAAATTTAAACATGACATCAGAAGTATATGGTATTTTATTTGGAAATTCCTTTGTTAAAAAAACTACAACAAATGAGGGTTAATAATATATCCTTTTAATAATATAGAATGAGATGTATAAAATTCATCTGGAATAATCACATAACTAGGTTTCCATTTAGAAGAACATACATGGGAAATGAAAACATAGACATGGAAATGAAAACTAACACACATATACTTAGTTATAGTGATAGAGAACATGTTTAGAAGAATGTTAAGGACCAAAAATCCATAAACCATTTATTTGAAAAAGGTTATTGATATCATAAAAAATGATGATAATATGACATCATTTTTTGTTTCAAGACCATTTTTCCTAGATTTGAGTCATTATTTCACTATTTAAGAATATAATGAAATATAATTTCTTGATACGTTTCAGTTTCATAAAAAATATTATCATTTTTTATTCCTTTAACTATTTATACTTCATCTCTTATCACATGTTTAATTATATGGTGATGTAATACATTAATATCGAAGACCTATTCCAAAGATCAACATAAAATATTTCATAGAGTTAAGCTTATGTCCCATCCAAAATATCAAGATAAAAAACATTAGGTAACTAAATTTGAAAAATTATCTTATCATTAATCTAAACAATATGAATTATCTCTAAAACATCACATTCCAAACAAGATCTAAACTCCATCAATGATGGGATAAAATACTTTTTCAATAAACTATTAATAAATTATAGTGTAGTCAATACTAGACAATTTACATTATCTATATCAATCATTTATTTATTTTAAAATATTTATCTCAAGATCAAGAAAATATTAAGGGTTTTATTTCCCTAATTCATGTGTTTTTCCAAAAAGTTCAACTTTCCAATGAATCATTTTTATCATTCATCAGTACCATTTAGCATATGTTTTCAAATCCTTATTGAAATAGTAATTTAGTACAATATTAATAAATTTATTAATTTATATGATGATAAATTCATCAGTGAAATAATATTATAATATATTCGAAGGATCTAAATGCATAGTCACATTAATTATTCCACTTTTATGGTATCAACAACATAAGCTTAACAATGACCCCTTATCTTATTCTGAGGTATATTCCATTGATGTTTGGGGAAGTAATTTTTGTAGTTCCCTATTTTCATGTAGTTGAAACACTTAATATTAGTTTTTTCTTTCTTCCCATTCTAATATTTTTCTTGGATACCCTCTTCTCTACACTTACAAAAAACTCCCAATCCCTACAATAATTTCCCATGGTGATTCTTTCCACAATTATCACATGTAGGGAAATCCCTTTTTCCAGGTTTCCCATTATCCATTATTTTATAAGTCATACTCTTCTTATCGATCTTCCCTTTGTGTCTATAAGGGTTAGATAATTATTTCATAATCTTGATATCATATAAAAATATTTCATCATAGTTAGAAAATGTTTTAGAGAATAGTGTCCTTCATGAATTGGATTAATATCTTAAATGAAATGGTCAATCAATCACTCTGTGTTGTGTGTATAATATATAACTTACCTACATAACCTTATAAATGTATCTTTATAATAAAAAACACTTTATTCCTCCTATTTATTTAAACAAAGTAACATTCTCTCCATTTAATTATGTTCCTCATAATCGAAATGTTTTTTCAAATAATTTCTCCTCAAAATATTCCCATTCCATGAGATTTATTTCCTATCCCTCCCTTTTATATTGGATTAATGACCACTATTATTCAACATCACCATTGAGATAATAGAATAAGATTGTGACCTTTTACTTTTCACTAAATTTAAATGACATAAATATCTTCTACAAAGTCACAATCTATTACTCATCTATCATTGGATATGTATTCCCACTAAATGATGGGGGAATATGTCACATAAAGTTATCCAATATTGAAGAGTTTCATTTTTGAGTAGGTTTCCCTATTCGGGAAAGGTTATTTTTCATAACATTATTTTTCTTTCCTAATATATCCATAACATTCTCAGTTCCAATATCCTCTATATCAACTTCCTCAATAGAAAAATGTCTACATTGACCATGAATATTGAAAACTTTCTTCCTTTCAAGTGTCATCTGTAATCAATGGTTAATACTATATTTTCTCATATAATTATGAAATTTTTATAAATCTAAATATGGGATAACATCTAACATGAATTCAAAAAAAAAATCATAGATAATCTCATAATGATAATAATGGTTTCTTTGGGGGTATCATTATCTTCAAGTCAAACTTATTAGTTTGTAATGAAAATTTTAATTATTGTAATCATGTTACATGGTAGTGTCAAACTAAGTGCATATTATGTCTTTTTGTCGTGTACCAGGTTACACTCGAGTCAAGCCTGATGTTTAATTTTTGAAGTTATTACTCTAAGGTACATTTGTCTATGAACCACACCCATATCTATTATTCATATATAGATGTATTTCTAGGAAGACTCAAATAATATCTACAATCGCAAAAAAATAGTTTTTTGTTCTATAATTGTACTCAATGAATATTTTAGGGTAATGTTCCCTAATATATGTTTTCCTAAATCTAGTTTCTAATAAATTTATTAAAATTTATCTAATACCAACTATAATGACCTCGACCCCAGTATCCCATATTCGATTCTTTATACCATTACATTGTTATAAGATACAAGGAAATAGATCCTAAATGAAAAGATAGTTTAGTAGTATCAGTAAATTAGATATATACATGAGTTTTACATTATAGTTTAATCGTCAAATTGGAACATATTTTTTATCAATAAAAAAATTAATTTTTCTATCATAACTATACATATTAGTCATAGAAAACTTCAAGGATTCCTAAGAAATGGAAAAAAATTGTGACAACAAATTTTCAGTAAGGGTTAAGTACAATAAAAGATATTATGAATCAATATGAATAAAAAACATGAAAATGTTGATAACTGAACACACATTCCATTTAAATAACTAGATAAATCATAATAAATATGAAAATCCAAATAAATGAAACATTTGAAATGTAATCAATAAACTAAGAATGAAATGCATATATACATAACTTAAAAGAAAAATTATTATGGATAAATAATCATAATAATCAAATTATCAATGAAGGAAATGATTTTTTTTGATTTAATGTATGAGGAAAAAGAAAACCTATTCAATTATGAACTTCCACATGGCGGTTTAAAACTAAAGGTAGAAACCAGTTTAGATTTTCCAACGAATTTGTCTCATGGGACCTGTCGATGCATTGAGTGGATTTATAAAGTTTGGGACCCACTTATCACAAAAGGACCAAATCATTACACAAATATCAAATAATATATTTAATTCACTAATAATACTCCTTATTACTAAATATCTATATTGAGTAAAGGATAAATATTTACCAATATTTCCCCATTTAATAAAATAAAATTCAAATTTAACACCATGTGTAAAAATGTTATATGGTTAAGAAATATTCATATCCATCATAAATGAATATTAATATTTTATATAAATTTAATTTCCAATTAAAAATTATTACAATAATGGTATTGTTTCAGGATAATGATAACAATCACAAAAGAAAGTGAGATTTGACCCTAACTTTTATCACTTGGTAATTTTCAAATCAAATCTACATGGATAGAATATTTCAAATTTAAGAATAAAAAACAATAAATAATTATTTATTTATGATATTAAATGTAATCGGGTAGTATATAAACCACATAAAAGTTATTTGGTGCATGATAACAAATAAGTCTCACTTGAATGTAAATTAAGACAAAATCTCTTACATTACTCTTTGTTTTGGTTAAACACCCCTTAAACTTATATATAATGTTTTTAATCAGGTTATTAAATTATACCAGAACCATATTAATATTTATAATATCATATATAATCCTTTTATAACATCTTATGACCCATTTGTTAATAATCATTCAGTATTTCATTTTTTTAGGGTGTTAATTGCCTTGTTTTTTAGTATGTTTTGACTTATTATTTTTTGTTCCTATTGTGTAGATCATGATTTCATCATATATATAATGTATATCATGATGTAAATTTTTTATTTATTTATTTTTTATGTATTTATATTTTTTCATATAATTTTTTTATATGAAATCAGATATATATTCATGGAGATGGTAGGTTGTACATATACATGAACTTGTTTCCATTTTCTTATCGTATTGAAAGAAAGAAAATTAAATGATATATATATATAACCATTATAGTATAATTAAAATTTAATATATATATATATAACATATGTTTATTCAAACCATTTTTAATACATTCCATGTAAATCATGAACGAATCGCATCACTTTGCAAGGCTATAGTCTGTCGAAAACACGAAAGACATTATTGTATTCTCAAAAAATGGAAAGAATGAAGGTATGTGTTATATAATTATTAAAAAATAATAAATACTTCATAAATATCATAAATATAATATATTAATAGTATGTACATCATTATACCCAACCTTTATATATGGTAATAAAAAAACGAACAACATTGTTTCGCGGGGTGGCAGTTATCTGTAGACATGAACATTGATTTCATAACCCATTTAATGGAACTATATGAGGTTTAAGTCCATAACCTTAACATAACAACATATAAGTATATTAATATAGTTTTATTATTATATACTCATGATAAAAAAAGTAATTTAAGGAGGTGGATATAGAAATAAAATATAATCGCTTTTAGAAAAACATTATCTCTTCTTTGGGTATCCTCGATAAGTTTGCTCTAATTCCTATATAAGATGGATTTATAAACATGGTTAGTGTTATAGAATTATATGAGTGATGTTTCTGAGTAATTTTTTTAGTTATTTAACAAACCAATTTTATTTTATAGGTGTGAAGAATGGGGAGAGGGGGAGGCCTTTTATAAGTGAGGTGAGTGGAAAACCTGTAAATTTTTGGAACTAGGAATTCCACCCACATTTTTTCAATGTAAAGTGGATCCAATAATAAACCAAAATAGATAATATATGTCATAATTTATAAATATGGAATTTAAATGGGTTTTTTATTAGTTTCTTATACATTTTTCCTTTAATATTAATGTTTAGTCCCTTGGTAAACTCATCTTCTCTTAATCACTATAATTAATTTTAATTGTTTTCACAAATCAATTTGGAAAAAAATATGTTGGAATTATTATAAATTATAAAATATTCTGATTCCAAATATTAAATCCATTTTTAAAAATTAAATTCGTATAAGTGTAATAAATTAATTTTAAATTAATCTCACACGTGTGTCCAGAAAACATGTTTTTAATGAGAAAATATTTAAAAAATTATTAGGTTTTATATCAAAATTAAATATAAAAATTATTCAAATAACATAAATTGAATTAAAATATTTATTATTAATCTATTTTTACATTTAAACTAATTAAAAATATAAGTTATCATTGTTAATTATTTAGTCTAAATGTTAGTTTACATTTAAAATACCTAATTTATACTATTCATAAAAAATGAATCTTCACCGAAAAATACCAAAAAGTCACCCTATTCTGACTTTCAAATTATTATTTTAAAATTTATGTTTATTTTTTCAAATAAAATTTATAAATGTGTCAAAAAAATTTAATATAAGTTTTCCATTAAATGGAAGAATATTTTTCTTTAGAAAAATAAAGTTTTTTATACATATAATTGGATTTTTTCTTATTGTGTGCCTATAAAATCTATTGAATGAATGTAAAATGTTTTTTCTAATATATAATATATAAAAAACATTAGTATCACTCAATAATAGTATTTATTTTAATGTATTATGATAAAACCCCTTTTAGTTCCTATAATTATATTTTTTTAAACATTTCCTTTATATTCAGTTGTTTATTAGTTTCATTTATAATTAAATGGTAACTAATGAATTCGACCATATATTTTTATATGTTAGTAAATCCTATCCATAACCATAATTCCAATATCTAAGAGACCTCTATCATATTAAATAATAATATTAATATTTTTTTGGTAAAACTTGGTCTTGCATATAACACAAGCTTTTTAAGGAACATGTTGTTGTGTGTGATGTAATCTAAACTCGGTGTTATGTGTAGATTAATATAAACATTGGGTTTCCTGTAATATACAATATTAGAGAAATTGAATTTATCTAAATATAAATATATCATTAATTTTTGGATGTTACATTCCCTTATATGCTTTTTGTTTTGTGTCATACTCATTATCAAATATAATGCCCTTATTTTAGAATTTTTGGGAGTAAAATTTTTATTAGTTTTTCACATTTTTTATATTATGATATATATATTTAGACTTATGTGTTCGTTTAGAAACTTTGTGTAAATATAATATTTAATATTTAAAGTAATATATTATTTCGGCATGGTTTATCATCATGGAGAATAAAATGTTTATGGATAAGGTATGTAATGGACAATATTTTGTTAAGGTATTTATAGAATGGGGTTAAAATTTGTTATTGTTGTTATATGAATAGTATGTTACTTGATATATGTCATATTAGATGCTACATTAAAAATATTTTATATGTCATCATTACACTCACCTAATGTTATGAGTGGTTTATAATTAGAATTGCAAGGGATAAATTAATTTAATGAGTATAGAAAGTAATGATACTAATTTAAAAAATATGATTTCATCTAATTTAGAAAAATATTTTCTATTGTTTCCACAAGATGTAAAAATGAACTAAAATGAAACCAAAATAAATTTATACTATTAAAAATGAGCTGTGAAATTTGTATGTATTGATAAGTGTAAATGAATTTTCAGATATATTAGTATATATCTGTGTAATTTTATGAAAATTTACTTATTTTATTATTTTTCCTATCAATCTCTCTTTTTATTCATTATAATTTTTTGGTGTTGAAATCTATAAAAATTAGTGTAAACTAATTATTTTCAAATAATATATTATTTAATGGTTAATTATATCTTTATAAGAGTTTTATAGAAAGTATGAACAATAAGAACTTATATTTTAAAAAAATTATTTTCCAATATAATGTGTTTCCCATTTTATATTATTATTTTAACTAAATGTAATGATACAAAATTATAAAAAATTTAATTTTAAGATATAAAATTAATTTTTTATTTATAATGTTTAAATTAATTAAATATGTAATATTGAGTTTTTTTAATATTAATTTTTAGGTGAATAGTCAAAAATACCATTTTTATAAATAACAATAATTTTATGAAATTATTATGATATAAGAATGAATTGTAAATTAATGAAACCATTTTAAAAAAGAATATAAGTATTTTAAAATATAATTTAAAATTTTAAATAAAATTTTTTTATTTATAAACACATACGTGACATTTTAGAACTAAAGTTATATTTTTAATTAAATTATTTTAATAAATTAAGTATTTTAAAAGTAATTTTTTCACATATAAATATTTAATATAATAAAATGGCTTTATTTTTTTGGATTATTCGTGTCAAAATATGATTATGATTAATATTTTATAATTTCCAAATATAATTGATTAATACAAAATACTAATAATTAATCTTTTTCTAAAACTATGCCTTTGTGACCATATTGAAATACAAGAGAGGGTTAGAATTTTATAATATTTTTAGAAATTAAATATTTACTTACTGAAAAATTCTATTCATTTTATTGATATTAATATAATCATATAATCTTTTGGGAATATTAGTTATATTAAAATTCTATTAGAAATCTATTTTTGGTCTGTTCATGTGGTTTATTATTATTTTTTTGTAAAATTCGATTTTGTGTTTATTTGATATGTCTATAAAATTTATATTAATTATAATGAAAATTTTATTTCATGAAAATAAAAACATTGATAATATTATCCCACATATAAATTTAAAACATAAAATGATAATTTTATAACTACTGGTTTTTATGACATATGTTCTCTAATATTAATAATAATTACACCATGTTATAGAAATACTATTTAATAAATTTATTTGTATATATATAATAATAATTTTAAAATTAATAAATTATTTCAAATTTTATTTTAGAAAATAAAATTAGTTTCCATACATGAATGTGGACTTACCATGGTAAGGGTAAATTATGTCAATTGAGGATTAACATGGTGAAATATTTTGAAACATTTGACAAACAGTCATTATATTGGATTATAGAGGAAGTCCCAACCTTATCACTTTTACCAGTCAATTATTGACCATTTTTTGATCCTTTATCCTAGAATAATGGATCTATATTGTTGAGAAATAATTGGTTTTTAGAAAATATCCATTTTCATCATGTATAAATGGAGACCACATTTTCCCCATTTTCTCACCCATTCAAAACCATTGGATAATCCAAAAATATAATGTTTCCTCTCCTCAACTCCCTCGCCCCCCCCCCATGAATTTGAATCATTGTCCTCATAAAATGACAATACTAAGAAATCTTAATGAGTTTCCCAAGGGATAATAACCATGGATGTAAGGGCCCATACCTCTCTGGTCTATTCCTTTGTGAAAATCAGGTGTAAGAGGTGATTCGGGAGGTCAAGGGACTTATCCCCAACATTTTACCAATTTTCCAGTTCTATGAACAGTTCCATCAGTGAATAGTTCCAATGGTAGACAGTTGTGAATGGTGCAATGGTAACCTTTTGTGAATAGTGCATCGGTGACCTTAGGTGAACAGTGTCATCGGTAACCTTCTGTGAACAATGTCATCAGTGACCCTTAGTGAACAGTGTCATCGGTAACCTTCTATGAACAGTTCCATCGGTCAACAGTTCTATCGGTGAGTTCTAACGGTAACCTCTCTTTCCTTTGTCAAATTTCTAATTCTATGAATAGTTACATCAGTGAACAGTTCTATCGGTAACCTCTAACGGTAACCACTCTTTCCTTTTCCAAATTTACAATTCTATGAATACTTCCATCGGTGAACAGTTCTATCGGTAACCTCTAACGGTAACATCTCTTTCCTTTGTCAAATTTCCAATTCTATGAACAGTTCCATCAGTGAACAGTTCTATCGGTAACCTCTCTTTTCTTTTCCAAATTTCCAATTCTATGAACAGTTTCATCGGTGAACAGTTCTATCAGTAACCTCTATTTCCATTTCCAAATTTTGAGTTTGTGAACAGTATTTCCAGAACGGTGAGGTCTATCAGTAACCTCTATCAGTAACCTCTATTTCCTTTTCCAGATTTTGAGTTTGTGAACAGTGTTTCTAAAATGGTGAGGTCTATCGGTAACCTCTATTTCCTTTTCCAGTTTTTGAGTTCGTGAACAGTGTTTCCAGCTTCCTATAGTTTCTCCCCTTTAACATTTCCTTTGACATAAAATGCATTTAAAGCCTTTTTTTTAAGGACTCTAAGGCCTATTAAAAGGCCATAAATCTTATATTAATTTCTCCTAAGGCTCGGGATGTTTTTACTTGGTCAAACCGCGTGGTTTAATGTGATTCTCTTTTAATAGGGAATATGGCATATCTTAAACCACCGCTCCGTTAAATCTACTAAATCGGCGGGATATCTTCCTCTCTAATTCTTTCTCCTTGTTCTCGAGTGTGAGACGCTCGAACATCACATTCCTTCCTATAGGAGTTGTGAAATAAAACTTTTTCCCAGGGATTGGTCCCGCTATGTTTTGATGTAACCAAGAAATATTGATCAATCTTCGATATAAGGTATGTTTTATCGTCATTCTTATGGGGTTTATCTTCTTCTATTTCTCCTTTAAACATTATAGGATGTGATCGCCATGATTCTAATGGAGTTTTTTGGGGTTTTGTTGGTGCGGTCGTACCGCAGCATCCTCAGGTGGATAAAGTTGTCACGGGAGGAGGCGATCGTGAACCTTCGTTTGGACTGTTCACTTATAAAGAACATCAAGAACTGTTTTAGGTAGGAGATTCATTGCTTCTCTTTTATTTACATGAAACTGTATCATTAACATGTTTTATCCCACTATATGAAAATGGAATTGACATAATAAATATTTTAACTAGATAAATAAATTGATATCGATCGTATGTCATTGCCTCTTATTTTTCTAGATAGTGTGATACCTATGCTTGCTTTGTTTAGCTATTTGTTCTTGATGGAAATCGGTAAAGAACGTAAACTGGGATTAATTGATAATTGTTTTTCTAAAGATAAAGATTCATGTAAACGAATATGGTTCTTGTTGTAATTTTAAATTAATCAAATTGGCACAGTAATATTGTTTAATTATTTATGATTGCTTACTGATTAGGTTTCCCGAATTTGGAACCTATGAATAATAATCAGTTAATCCAAGATGGATTAAAGAACCGATTGTTTGATAAAAGATAATTCCTTTTAGGGTTCTGAGTTACCCTCTAGTTTATTAAAGGGCCAAGAGCCCAATTGTTAGGATGTTTGTTTTCCTACTTCTTGTTTTGTGATGTGAGCCTAGATGGTTGTTGTGATATGTGGGGGCATAGAGGCCTTTTAGTTGTGGTGGAAGATAACGCCTAGAGTGGAGAGATGCATCAGTTTATGCATGTGGGTGTCGGGGAGGACACTAGGGATAATGGAATGAGATGGATGTGATTGTTGAATGCTTGCTGATTCTTATTGGTTGAATATCTATTTTACTTTTCCCCACTACCTAAAGCAGTTAGTCTTGCTTACCCTTCATCCGAAAGAGGTCAAGATACGCGGGGTATGCCACGTGATTTCCTTGTTTAGCTTCTCAAGGGATGATGGGTCTACACTCTTTCTATAGGCGGCAAAGACTCGATGGGTAGTACATCTACTCACCGTTTTGATCCCCCTTGTGTTTAGTAGCATAGATTGTTTTTCTAGAATTCCTGGGAATATGAGAAAGTAATGTTGTAAATAAATAATTGAATAAATGATGTTAACCCATGGGGTCTGGAGCTTTCTGGGGCACAATGCTGAGGTTGTGATTTGAAGGAACAATGTACTCTGGTTGTGATGCTAATGAAATTTAATGAGTAATTGTTATTGGTTAATTAATGGTTAAATAATTAATTAAGGTAAAGTAAAACTGATAAAAATGGAATGAAATAATGTATTAAAGCTCTTTAAATGGTTGTGTGATTATAGGATACATAATCTTAGAAGTATAATCCTAGAGTCTGAGAGACGTTAGCTACAGTTGAGTCAAAGACTAGGTTATGACCATAGTGTGGTTGTGAGATATAGTATATTATGTACTTTTTGTGTTTCTGTACGCTACTCCACCTTGTCAGTAAGGGAAATTGATACCCCGGGGATTCTGAGCCCTGGGGGGTGTTTTCCCCCACATTACAGTGGGAGGATGAATGGCTGACTACCCCCTTTGGACCTACTCTTTTCTCTTGGTAGTTACTTGTGTTGGTAGGCACAGTGGTTAGTTTTCCCCATATATGTGTGTAAAGGGATGTAATGGATTGTGGTTATTCATACACATATATTCTGGATATAGTTTCCTATGGACTACTATAGGTGTAATGTGTATAGGTTGTGATGGCTTGAGGATCCTTACTCAGTGTATGGGATGTAATGGATTGAGGTATAATACCCGACATATGATACATGTTATACGAGTTTTGGTGGCTCTCAGAAACTACCTGGTTACTTTTCTTGTGTGGACGTGGTGGTTTGGTTGCACGAGGTGCATGTTGTGGGGCTTCTCCTAGGTGTTTGTGGGCAAGCCTTTTTAGAGAGAGATGCTTAGGACATGCAACATTGGGGAAAAGCAGAAAACCAGTGGGAAAGTAGTAGTGGGGTACCCTTGATATTCTTTATTACATTATATGATCTTGTATGTGTTATTTGGTGAGAGTAGCCATGGTGAGGGTGGGAACTTAGTATACATGTTTATATGACGAGTTAGTTTCACTTGTTTTTCATTGTGCTTTATCATGCTTTCTTTAATTTTGAATGAGAGGCTTCGGGGAGGATCCTACTAAGTATACTATTATACTCACCCTATGTATATATAAACTATTTTTCAGGTCACTTAGAGCAGGTTGGAGATCAGACTGGTATCTACTAACTTAGGGTTGCAGGAGCTGTTCGGGCTTGTGATTGTTGATGTTTTACTTTCTTTTGGGTACTTTCATTTTACCCTTATAGTTATAGTAGTTTTGCATGACATTACATATGTGCACATGGGTTTTCTTTTATATTTATGTTCTAAGTTGGATTTGGTCGGTGTCTATCTTATCTATCTCTTCTGTATGTGTTTTCTTAGAGGGTAATGCCTCCCATTTGTGTGTTTAATATACCCTAGGTGCTAGTCACCAACCCGGGGCCTACTGGATGTGGGACTCGGGGGGTCATTATCTCCCTTTTCACATTGCTGGCCCAGTAGGGGTACACATTGTGGGGAGGGGGTCATGACAGAGTGTTATCAGAGGTCTGGTTGAGGGATAGGATGGATTTTGGAGTTAGGAATAGGTGAGATTTCATGGATTGGTAGGAAAATAGTGTGATCCATGTTTAGCAAGTGATGTAAACACTGGAGATCGGCTGAGACATAGGCATTTAGGGCCCCCTATGATCTAATGTGCGGACCTTTAAGTTTACAATGGCTACTAAAAAAGGTGATACCAGTTCCAGGGTAGAAACCTAGGAAAGTATCATGATTCATTCTTCTTTGTGTCTGTGTTTGAATGGGTAGACCTTAGGATAGGTTAACCTAAAATGAATAAAAGAAAAAATTAATTAATTAATGTTGAGTCCTCCATATTCCAGGTTTAGGAGCTCTAATGGTTTTTTAATTTACAAGTATGGCTTCAGGTCGATGTCCTTGTTAGGTTAGCGTAGAAGATGTCTATCAGGTTATGCCAGCAGATCACCATAGGGTAGAGGTTGATGATGATGACACTTGGAGGAGGACACTCCGAGAGTTTCAGCGCCAGAGTCTGCAGAAGTATGAGGGCTTCGTTTCAGATACAGTCATGGAAGACTAGTTGGAGGAGGTTGAGATAGGCTTCAGTTCGATCTGTGCTCGGAAGGAGCATTGGGTGTCCTTGGTTGTGACTATGTTGCCTGGAGCAATGAGGTAGTGGTGGTTCTTGTTCCTCAGGGATTGTGAGGAGTCAGCGATCTCATGGGAGGAGTTCCGAGAAAAGTTTAGGGTTGAGTTTATTTCTTTGAGTATGAAGGAATCCATTCACCAGGAGATTCTTACCCTTCAATAGGGAAACTCTAGTGTGCGAGATTTTGGAATCCATTTCAGGACCCTTTTACGATATGATTTGAACCTATTTCTAGATGAGTAGGCCAGGGCGTGGAATTTTGAGGAGGCTTTGCGTCCATAGATCCAGTTCCAAGTCACCCCATTTATGTTGAATACATATCTTGAGGTGTTGTTAAGGGTAGAGGTTGTCGAGAGGACATTGGCTAGGACTAGATCATCATGAGAGGGGAATTTTCATGATTCCTCACAAAGAAGAGTTGTGGTCTGGGGTTCCCGATTTCCAGAGCAGAAGAGTTTCCATTCGGCTGGGGGTAGGTCCCAACCCTCAGCATCTCATTTCTCTAGGTACAGTAGCTCTTATGCCTATTCCAAGGGATCATGTGCTTGTTTTTCTTGTGGTGGTCGAGTTCATCAGCAGCGAGAGTGCCCAACCTTTCAGAGCATTCATCGTGCACCAGTTGTTCCGCTTCAGGTTCCTCCATTGAGGCAGTTCCAGCAGAGGCAGCAGTAGTAGGTTACACCAGCTTTAGACCAGCAGATGGTAGATGTGGCAGGTAGAGGATATCCCTATGACACTCCCCATCCTCAAAGAGTAGATCATGGACGTGGTGGTGGTTGTCATCAGGGTCAGAGAGGCCATGGAAGAGCTCATGGTCAGTTTCATGCTTTAGCTTTTCCATCTCCAGGCGAGCAAGACATCATTTGAGGTACCCTTTTCTTGTTTTCTACCTTGGTTTATGCCTTGTTTGATTTAGGAGCAACATACTCCTTCATATCACCTACCCTTGTCCATGCTTTGGGACTTGAGGTAGAGAGGATTCCAGTACCCTTGGCATTAACTACGCTAGTTGGAGGTCGAGCTGATTTGTTTGAAGTATGTAGAGATTGTGAGCTAGCGTTGGGGCAACACCACTCTTGGGGAGATTTCCTATGTTTATGAATACAACCATATGATGTCATCCTTAGCATGGATTAGTTGTATTTGGTTCAGGCTATCATAGATTGCTTCTGGAAGAAGGTCATTTTCTTTGGTGTGGATGGAGAGTCGGTGGTGTTTGTTGGCAAGAGAGATCCTTAGATGGTTCATAGGTGTGTTCCATCCTTATCATCCATAATGGCTGATATGATGTTTAGTTCTTCAGAGTTTCAGCAGTTGTCATTTCTTAGGGTCGTAGAAGAGTACCCTGATGTCTTTCCAAAAGAGGTTTTAACATTACACCCTTGATGAGAGATCGAGTTTGGGATCGAGATACAACCAGAAGCATCTCCTATCTGTATGTCTCCATATAGGATGGCCCCTTCTGAGTTACAAGAGTTGCGTATACATCTTGATGTTCTGTTACAATGTATTTTTTTTTCAGTGGAGTGTGTCACCGTGGGGTGCACCAGTTTTGTTCGTGAAGAAGGCTAATGGCAGTTTGTGATTGTGTGTCGATTATCATCGCCTGAAAAAAGTGACAATAAAGAATCACTATCATCTTCCATAGATTAATGATTTATTTGATCAACTGAAGGGTGCAGGTTGGTTCTCAAAGATCAACTTACGGTTAAGATATCCTCAGATGCATGTGAAAGATGAGGATATCCCGAAGACTACTTTATATTGTCGTCATGGGCATTATGAGTTCGTTGTAATGTATTTCGGTATGACAAATGCTCCATATATGTTCATGGGATTGATGAACGTTGTGTTTCGTGAGTTCCTAGAAAAGTTTTTTGTAGTTTTCATCAACGACATCCTTGTGTACTCTACGTCTGAAGAAGAGCATGTAGAGCATCTACACGCTATTTTGGGAGTTCTTTGAAAACATCAGTTATTTGAAAAGTTGTCGAAGTGTGAGTTTTGGGCTCAAGAAGTCCGTTTCTTGGGGCATGTTGTGTCCCAATAGGGAGTAACTGTGGATCCATCTAAGATAGAAGTAGTTGTGTCTTGGGAAGCCCCCAAGACAGTGTTAGAGGTGCGAAGTTTCCTTGGTCTCACAGGCTACTACAGGATGTTCGTAGCTAATTTCTCAAGAGTTGTGACTCCTCTGACAACTTTGACCAGGAAGGATCAGGAATTCATATGGACTGATCAGTGTCAGGAAGCTTTCAGGTATCTAAAGTAGAATTTATTAAGTGCTCCAGTTCTTTGTCTTCCAGCAGAGGGAGTTCAGTTTGATGTTTTCTACGACGCTTCGCATCTGGGGTTAGGTTGTGTTCTGATGCAGCAGAGATTAGTTATTTCTTATGGGTCTTGGAAGTTGCATCCCCATGAACGTAACTATGCCACCCATGATCTTTAGTTGGAAGCTGTGGTGTTTTCTTCGAAGTTGTGGATACATTACCTCATTAGTGAGCGCTTTGTGGTTTTCACCGATCATAAGAGCCTAAGGTATGTTTTCTCCCAACATGACTTAAACTTGAGAAAACATCAGTGGATGGAGTTATTATAGGAATATGACTTCAAGATATCATATACACCTGGAAAGGGGAATGTTATAGCTGATGCGCTGAGTCGAAAGTCACGTAGTGATGCTGTACATGAATCCGGTGATTCCTGGAGAGTAATGGAAGAACTGCCAGCATTACATCTTGATATGGGAGAATTTGGGGGCATAGGTTGTCTCTTTCAGATGATGGTACAGTCATCTCTGGTTCATAATGTGGAAGAGTCCCAATTGGGGGATCTAGAGGTGGAGTTCTGGAGAGACCGAGTTGTTTGTGGCGAGGCCCCTGATGGGTGTTCTGAGGATGAACAACACTGAGTGTTGTATCATGGAAGGCTTTTTGTTCCTTTGGTTATGCACAAGATGGTTCTCAGAGAGTTCCATAGTTCACCTTTAGCAGTGCATCTTAGTGTGATAAAGATGTATCGAGCCTTGAGGAGCTAGTCTTGGTGTCCTGGGATGAAGTGTGCAGTTGCGAAGTTTGTGTCTCAATGTTTGGTCTTCCAGAATGTGAAGGCCAAACACCATGTTCCTGGTGGTCTGATCTAGCCATTAGATGTTCCTCAGTGGAAGAGGGAAGACATCTCAATGGAATTTTTTTACTGGTTTACCTCGAGCTCAGGGAAGAAATTATATCATTTGGGTTGTAGTGGATCATTTAACAAAATTTTCCCACTTCATAATGATCAAGGAGTCGAACTCAGTGGAATTTTTGTCGAGGTAGTATCTAGAGGAGGTGGTGAGACTTCATAGAGTCCCAAGGACAATCATTTCTGATCGAGATCCTCGTTTTACCTCCAGGGTGTGGAGAGGTCTCCAACATTCTTTTGGCTCTCAACTATTCCTTAGTACTGCTTTTCATCCTCAAACGGATGGTCAGACAAAGTGAACCATCCAGACTCTTGAAGACATGTTATGCTCTTGTGTTCTTGATTTTGGAGGTTCATGGATGAGGCACTTACCCTTGGTGGAGTTCGCTTACAATAATAGTTTTCACTCCACCATCGGTATGGCACCATTTAAAGCCTTTTATGGTTGGCCTTTCCATTCTCCATTGTGCTGGGCTGGGGTTGGAGAGTCAGTAATTCTCGGACTGAAACTAGTGCATAATACTATATAGATGGTTCAGGTGATTCGTGAGAGGATGAAGACAGCGTAAGATTGTTATAAATCATATGTTGATCAAAGGAGGAGACCCTTAGAGTTTAATGTTGGGGATCACGTGTTTCTGAAGGTGACTCCCCGTCGTGGGAAGAGAAGTTTTGGTCATGGGAGTAATCATTCTCCCCATTTTGTTGGGCCTTTCGAGGTTTTAGCTCGTGTTGGAGCTATGGTGTATCGAGTATAACTTTCCCCGCATATGAGTCGGATACATGATGTTTTCCCTGTATCACACCTCCGTCATTATCTTCATGATGACTCTCACATCATAGATTGGGGAGATATAAATGTTGATGATGATTCAACCTTTGAGGAGAGACATGTGGAGATCCAAGACTTAAGGAGAAGGTGTTGCGCAGGTGTTCTATCTCCTTGTTTCGTTTCTTGTGGTGACATGGGGGCATGGAGGAGAGTACCAGGGAACGTGAGTCATAGATATGTTCTCAGTACCTAGAGTTGTTTTATGTTTAACTCTTATCATGTATCTATGTAGCCTTTGTGACTATAGACCTTTCATGTTTATAATATGGATTTATTTTATTTCTTCTTTTGTCTTGCTCTCTTTTGAGAGGTATCTCGATGGGTGGTTGTTCGGACCTCGTTTCGTTTTCCCTTTAAGTGGGTTTTGAATTCTCGAGGATGAGAATGTTTTAAGAGGTATCTGATGTAATGGCTCAAACCTCTCTAGTCCATTCCTTTGCGAAAATTGGGTGTATGAGGTGATTTGGG
Organism: Viscum album; assembly: GCA_963277665.1. NCBI lineage: Eukaryota > Viridiplantae > Streptophyta > Magnoliopsida > Santalales > Viscaceae > Viscum > Viscum album. Next base: position 1,559,597,067 of record OY728160.1, read on the forward strand.
AGGTTAAGGTGACTTATCCCCAACACTTTTCAAATTTTCCAGTTCTGTGAATAGTTCCATCAGTGAACAGTTCCAACGGTAGACATTTGTGAACCATGAAACAGTAACCTTCTGTGAACAGTTCATTGGTGACATTAGGTGAACAGTTTCATCGGTAACCTTCTGTGAACAGTTTCATCGATGACCCTTGGTGAATAGTGTCATCGGTAACCTTCTATGAACAGTTCCATCAGTGAACAGTTCTATCAATGAGGTCTAATGGTAACCTCTCTTTCCTTTTACAAATTTCCAATTCTATGAACAGTTCCATAGGTGAAAAGTTCTATCGGTAACCTCTAACGGTAACCTCTCTTTCCTTTTCCAAATTTCCAATTCTATGAACAGTTCCATCGGTGAACAGTTCTATCAGTAACCTCTAATGGTAACCTCTCTTTCCTTTTTCAAATTTCCAATTCTATGAACAGTTCCATCAGTGAACATTTATATCATTAACCTTTAATGGTAACCTCTCTTTCCTTTTCCAAATTTCTAATTCTATGAACAGTCCCATAGGTGAACAGTTCTATCGGTAACCTCTATTTCCTTTTCCAAATTTTGAGTTCATGAACAGTGTTTTCAGAACAGTGAGGTATATTGGTAACCTTTATCAATAACCTCTATTTCCTTTTCCAAATTTTGAGTTCGTGAATACTGTTTCCAGAATGGTGAGGTTTATCGGTAAACTTTATTTTCTTTGCCAAATTTTGATTTCGGGAACAGTGTTTCCAGCTTCCTACAGTTTCACCCCTTTAACATTTCCTTTGACGTAAAATGCATTTAAAGCCTTGTTTTAAGGACTCTAAGGCTAATTCAAATTCCATAACTCCTATATTAATTTATCCTAAGGCTCAGGATGTTTTTACTTGGTTAAACTGTGTGGTTTAATGCGATCTTCTTTTAATGGGAAATCTGGAATATCTTAAACCGCCGCTCCGTTAAATCTACTAAAGGGACAGGATATCTTCTTCCATAATTCTTTCTCTCTGTTCTTAGGTGTGAGATGCTCGAACATCCCATTACTTCCTGTAGGAGTTACGCAATCAAACTTTTTCCCTTGGATTAGTTCCGCTATGTTTTGATGTAACCAAGCAATATTGATCAATCTTCAATATAAGGTATGTTTTATCGTCATTCTTTTGGGGTTCATCTTCTCATGTTTCTCCTTTCCATATTATATCATGTGATCTTCATTATTCTAATGGAGTTTTCTTGGGTTTCATTGGTATGATCGTACCACATCATCCTCGGGTGGATAAATTTGTCATGGGAAGAGGCGATCGTGAACCGTTTTGTGGATTGTTCTCATATAAAGAACGTCAAGAACTGTTTGAGGTAGGGGATTCATTGCTTCTCTTTTCTTTACATTCAACTATATCGTTAGCATGTTTTATCCCACTGGATGAAAATGGAATTGAGATAATAAATATTTGAACTGGATAAATAAATTGATATCAATCATATGTTATTGCCTCTTGTTTTCCTAGATAGTGTGATATCTATTATTTCTTTGTTTAGCTATTCATTCTTGATGGAAATCAGTAAAGAACATAAACTGGGATTAATTGATAATTTTTTGGGTAAAGATAAAGAGGCATGTAAACGAATATGGTTCTTGTTGTAATTTGATGTTAATAAAATTGGATCAGTAAGCATATTTAATTATTTATGATAGCTTACTGATTAGGTTTCCTAAATTTGGAACCTACGAATAATAATCATTTAATACAAGATGGATTAAATAACTGGTTGTTTGATAAAAGATAATTCCTTATAGGGTTCTGAGTTACCCTCTTGTTTGTTAAAGGGCCAAGATTATAATTATTAAGATGTTTGTTTTCCTGATTCTTGTGTTGTGATGTGAGCCTGGATGGCTATTGTGATATGTGGGGGCATGTAGGCCTTTTAGTTGTGGCGGCAGATGATTCCTAGAGTGGTGAGATGCATCGGTTTATGCATGTGGGTGTCGGGGAGGACACCAGGGATGATGGAACAGGATGGATGTGATTGTTGGATGCCTATTAATTCTTATTGGTTGATTATCTATTTTACTTTTCCCCACTACCTAAGGCAGTTGTTCTTGCTTACCCTTCTTCCAAAATAGGTGAAGACGTGCGGGGTATTCCATGTGATTTCCATGTTTAGCTTCTCAAGGGAGGATGGGTCTACACTCTTGCTATAGGCGACAAAGACTCGAAGGGTAGTACATATGCTCACTGTGTTGAGCCCCCTTGTGTTTAGTAGCATAGATTGTTTTTCTAGAATGACAGGGAATATGGGAAAGTAATGTTGTAAATAAATAATTTAATAAATGATGTTAACCCATGGGGTTTGGAGCTTTCTAGGGCGCAATGCTGAGGTTGTGATTTGAAGGAATAGTCTACTTTGGGTGTGATGCTAATGAAATTTAATGAGGAATTGTTATTGGTTAATTAATGGTTAAATAATTAATTAAGGTAAAGTGAAACTAATAAAAATGGAATGAAATAATGTATTAAATATCTTTAAATGTTTGTGTGCTTATAGGATACCTTGTCTTAGAAGTAGCAGCCTGGAGTCCGAGAGACGTTAGCTACAGTTGAGTCTAAGACTAGGTTATGCCTATAGTGTGGTTGTGAGATATAGTATATTCTGTACATTTTGTGTTTCTATATGCTACTCCACCCTATCAATAAGGGAAACTGACACCCTGAGGATTCTGAGCCCTAGGGGGTGTTTTCCCCAACATTCTGGTGGGAGGATGAATGGCTGACAACCCCCTTTGGCCCTGCTCTCTTCTCTTGGTAGTTACTTGCGCTGGTAGGCATAGCGGTTAGTTCTCCTTATAGATGTGTGTAGAGGGTTGTAATGGCTTGTGGTTATTCACACACATATATTCTGGATATAGTTTCCAACGGACTACTATAGGTGTAACGTGTATAGGCTATGATTGATTGAGGATCCTTACTCAGTGTATGGGTTGTAATTGCTTGAGGTATAATACCCGACATATGATACACGTTATAAGAGCTATGGTGGCTCCTAGAAACTACCTAGTTACTTTTCTTGTGTGGACGTGGTGGTTTGGTTGCACGAGGTGCATGTTGTGGTGCTTCGTCCAGGTGTCTGTGGGTAAGCCTTTTTGGAGAGAGATGCTTAGGACATGAGAGGTTGGGGAAAAGTGGCAAACCAGTGGAGAAGTAGTAGCGGGGTACCCTTGATATTATTTATTATATTATATACTCTTGTATGCGTTACTTGGTGAGAGTAGCCATGGTGAGGGTGGGAATTTAGTATACCTGTTTAGATGACGAGTTAGTTTCACTTGTTGTTCACTGTGCTTTAGCATGCTTTCTTTTCTTTTGCACAAGAGGCTTTAGGGAGGATCCTACTGAGTATACTGTTATACTCACCCTATGTATATATAAACTATTTTTCAGGTCACTTGGATCAGGTTGGAGATCAGGATGGTATCTACTAGCTTGGGGTTATAGGAGTTGTTCGGTCTTGTGATTGCTACTGTTTTACTTTCTTTTGGGTACTTGTAGTTTTCCCCTTACATTTGTAGTATTTTTGCATGACATTACATATGTGCACTTGGGTTTTCTTTTATATTTCAGTTATGAGTTGGAGTTGGTTGGTATCTATCTTATCTCTCTCTTCCTCATGTGTTCTCTTAGAGGGAAATGCCTCCCATTTGTGTGTTTACTATACCCTCAGTGCTAGTTGCCAACCTGGGGGCTACTGGAGGTGGGACTTGGGGGTCATTATCTCCTTTCTCACATTGTCAGCCCAGGAGGGGTACACTATGTGGGGAGGGGGTCACGAAAATGGAAGAATTAATACACTAAACCCATCTTCTCTATGTTCTTTTATTTGTATACACCCCTAAAGTAACCTATATCCATGATAGTATGAAAAAACTATCATGTTTACTGTGATTAAATTTTATTAAAGTAATGGAATTTCCATTTTATACAATCTAAAAAAATAGATAGAAAAATAGAAACAACGTCATTTGTGTGTGTGCACTACCATATCCATGAATTAAATGTTTTTACCATGAAAACGTAACATATATAATAATGAAAATATTTGTATTATGTAGAATTGAAATGTTCACCATAATAATATTCCTGAATGATTATATATGAAAATTTTAATCTATTAAAAATAATAAATTGTTATAGAAACATTAACTCTCTTAAATTTACTTATCAATGAACTTTTCATAATTTAGATCCTTTTGGGATATTAATTGACACTAAATAATAAGTTTCTAGATGGAATAATAAATAATATTAAACTCTAAAATTATGGATATCCTGGTGTTATTTTACAACACCTTTGACAACGGTAATCAAAAATAAAGTTTTATGAACAAATTAACTGAACAACTCTGACTAACATACATAAGAGAATACAATATTATAAATAAACATCAAAGGGTAATTGATGGAAAAAAAATTAAATATATATAAATATGATTATTTCATATATATATATATATATATATTATAATTTATTTTTTTTGAAGTTTCTTCTCAATTGATGAATGATTTCAGATACAGGAAGGGGTTTTTTTCTTCTTAGTTCCGCTTTATTGAGACATGTTTTGATTTTATTAAAATATTTCCTAATTTTATAATGTATATATTATCCAATAATTTATTGTGGAATTATAAACAATTTTATGAATGTTATTTATAGAATCAAATTATTTTCAAGCCTCCAATGATTTTAGTTTCAATAATTACTAAATTCATAGTGGATTAATATCAAAATTTCCTTCATTGGGGAATATTAACATTTATGCACCTAATTTCTATTAAATGGGGTGTATGCTGAAAATTGGACATATAATATGATTTATTATTATTATTAAATTTATTTTAACTTTAAATTCAAAATATACCACATTCTAAGGTTTTTATTAGATTGATTCTTAAGCAATGGGGGTTTCATCTCAAAAAACCTTCTTCGATACACATTTAATTTTATACAAAAAAATAATCTAAATTGGGTCTATAAAACCAAATGTATATATAAAATCATGTAATATCATTTTTCATTGTATTTTTAGTTCAAATTAAATCTCTCCCAATCTATCTTTCAAGAGGAATTAATTAAAATGTTTCATAGGCTGTAAGGGACCCTCCAAACATATTTTGTTTCCATTGGGTTACAAGTTCACTTTCTTTTTCTCAACTATACTCTGGATTCCATATTTTTTAATATGTTCCACAAATATATAGATTTTTGACCATATAATTCATTGTATTGTTTAATAAAAATTCTATGTTTCCTCAAAATTCCCATGATTATATTAAGGTGATTTTTAAGATAAATTCACACTATCTACATCAATTTCATGTATCACCCCAAAAAAATTATCATTGAATGTCTTATGGAAATATATTTATTTTCATTAAATACCTAGTTAGTACAATGCTTGATTTAAAAGAAAATTTTTTCTTTATTTATATTTTAAATGTTCATTCAGATATTTTAAAAAGAATCGTCAATAATGTTCTTTAAATTCATAAATTATCAAATTGATTTCAGATGTATTTTCTTAAATTATTTCTCATGTTCAACACATATATTTTTTTAATAAAAAAATATAATGTCTAAATAAAATTTATTACATCATCTAATTTTAATCTATATAATATATATACATAAGTTATTCCTTAAGAAAATATTGTCAAACCGTCTTTCTCCTCATAAAAATTACATTGATTATGATTTAATTATAGTTAATTTTTCCAGTTCTAGTACACAAATTCCTTGATTTATTATAATTTTAGTTATTATAATATGTGATGTGTAGTCCCATTGTAGAACTTCAATGCACTAAATAATGTTAATTACACATCATATACAATATATAATGTATAGGATGTTATCTTAAAAACATTATTTATGGTGAACAAGTGGTATGATTAGGTGAACTATGTTATGATAGTGGTTATACCTAGAATTCCATGATTATGATGGTATTTTTCATAAATTATGTATTCTATGAATTTTAAATTTATATATGTTTCTGATGTAATTCATTATGATGGTTCCACATGTTTTTAATTTCGTGGTCTTAGGAATTTAAGACCTTATTCCATCATAACATTCTTATTACTATTCTCTAGATGATATCATGTTACTCTTCTTAACTCTTAGTTTATACATTTTTTCATGTTTCTTCCCTTACTATTCATTCTAGAGTGCCCTTTTTATTATTTTTTTAATCTATGACTTATTCATACACTAGTTCTTAATTTTCCAAATACATTTCAAAAAATATTAATAAATTATTGGGAGTTCTAGTGTCTTTTGTGAATTATATATTTGAATAAATGAACATAAATTTTGAAAAATAATATATATTTGTAACTCCTCATAGGTGTACAAAATCCCATAGATATTCTAAATCAATATAGTATTCCCCAGTGAAAAATTTATAATACCACAGTTGAACTGGACATCCTAGTAAAGTATTAAACATGTAAATGAATAATATCATTAGAGTCTTGAGGAGTAACATAATATTAGGAATAAAATAATCATAATATAGATACCATGGAATAAATAATTGAAATAATAATACTATGTAATCATAATCATTATGCATTATCCTAAGTATATATCTAAGATAACCACCAAGAATAGGAAAATTATAATCATAATCATCATATTCACAGGCTTACCATCATAATAACATAGTGTTATTAGGGTTACCACCCATGAAACATACATGGTATCACATGAGACATTAACATTATCCCATTCATTATAGGTATATAACCAAACCTAACATCACATCATAATATGTACATGAAAATGTGTGACAATATTGTAAATGAATCTATACATAAGTAAAAAAATAGTATATAACTTTGAATAAGGAAGCGGGTTTCACAATGTTGTTTGAATTCATAAAAAAATGCTATATTATATATATTCCCAATAGGAAAAGTAAAAAAATAATTTTGGAATAAAAAAATTTCAAAACATTGGATTTTAACAAGGAGTTGCATTGAATAAAAATTCAAAATAAAAATGAAGTGGTAAAAATAAGTCTTCCAAAAAAATTAATCCATTTTAAATGATCAAAAGATTTTAAAGATGTATTTTTTAATATACAATCCATAACGTTACATAATTTTGTTTTTATAACTTTATGAGGTATTTTATAAAATATACTGGATAATAAAAAAAATTAGTGTAGATACTTATGATGAAATTGGAAACAGGTGCATTCTCTTAAATCTTGTCAACATAAAAGATAAAATTTCGAAGGGAACATAAAAATTCACTTTTTCTAAAATAAAAAGTTAAATTATAGTATTTATATATGTAAATGGAGCATATATAATTAATATTGATGATATTATTGAGAATAATATAAAATAAAATGGATAAAAGAAGGAAAACATGTAATTAAAACATAATGAGGCTTCTTTAGAAGATCTCTTATGGATTTAGTCATTTTTAAATCAAATGAATTAAAATATATAAAATCATATGGATCATTAAATACCATAAATTAAATCATTTATTTTTCTAAAATACATTCTTGATAAGTATATAAACACCAAAAATTATAAATTGGCGCATAACATTAATGAAGAGGTATTGAGAGACAACCCTCGCATCATGTATAAAATCATTATAAACATTATCATAACATCTAAAATTATTAAATTAAGATCATTATATGTATATCCTTTAATATTATTCATCTATGTAACATTTTATATGGTTTATCTATTATCATTTGTTACTTAATAAAAATATAGTTTTAGCAGAAGTTGATTACACGAGGTTATTTTAAAATTTATATATGGATATAAAAGGATTATAAAGGAAATTTTATGTATATTTTTAATTTCATTCAGTGGTTTTAAAAAATTAATCTTTTTACTTGTTTCTATATGGATTGTTTGGAAAAAAACATTTCTTAACGTATACGGCGATAATGACTTTTCTGTTATCGTGTCCATTGTTTTATTTTCATCTTCCATTGTAAGATTTCATGTTTAATTAAACTAAAACCCATATTTATATTTTTGGTTATTTTGGTATTGAAAATGTTTTTTCAGTGAAAAGGGTTTTCTGGTATTGAAAATGTTTTTTTAATAAATTGTATTTTTATTCGAAAGTGTTTTCATATGGGATTAAAATATTTTTTCAAAGGGTTTTATGATGAAAGTGTTTTATTATTGGAATGTTACATGAGAATTATATGAAACAGTTAATCCCAGTATAGATTATACAAAGTTTTGGGCCCTGTTATATCTCATGGGTGAGCCCAATATATCTTGGACAAAGGTTTGGACCCCATTATAGCTCATGGGGGTGAGCCCGATATAGCCTATACAAATGGTTGTTCCCCATTATAGCTCATGAATAAGACCGATATATCTTATATGATGGGATATCCCCATTATATATCTTCATTCTAATTAAAATTGTTTTGAAATGGTTTTATTAATATGATTATATAAGTCACTTAAAAGAGTTTTAATTACTTTCTATGAGTTTTAATGATTTTATTTGAGGAAAATCTGTGTTTTTTCATGTGAAAATATTTTATTTCACATTCTCAATGAACTTTGAAGACAAAGGTAAAAATTGTATTTATTTCATGTTTTTACTGAACATAATGGTTTCCTTTGTTTTTATATTCCATATTGAACTTTTGTGGTCATCCTAAGTTTTAAAAAAATCACATGTCTTAAGATTGGTAAGGAAAATGAAGCTAACATGATGGAAATATTGAAGATATGTCATGAAAATAAGTCATGATTTATTTTAAGGTGACTTACAGTATTATTTCTGAAGACATTTATTTTTGAGATGATTATGGGTTATTACTTTTTGGGATAAAAAATGAAAGGCATGAGATAAACATGGAGTTTAAACCATGTTATGGTTATTTTTTAGACTTTATCGTATTTTTGTAATTCAATAATAATTATATGGTTTTAGAAAAATTACATCTTATATGATGGGGGGAAACTCATCGTATCCAATAAGGCTGTGGGAATTAAACCCATAACCGAAGGGCAACAAGGGTGCATCTCCTACCACTATCCTATATGTTTTTTTATTAGTATGTATTTTTCTTTTTAGTTAAATTATTTCATGGATGAAGAATAAGTTGATTTTGAAAACATATCTTTTATCGAATAAATAACCATGGGATTGGAAAATGATTTGGTGATTTAATGATTACTGTTATTTCGGAAGATGTTTTCTATTTTGGGAACCATTTTTGATTGAGGTAAATAGAATACTTAGGGATTTTATTTGATTGATAAAGGTAAAATTGTATTTTGGAAGAATTTATGATTTTATTGTGTAATTATGGTTATTAGGGTTATTTATTGAAATAATTATCATATCTTGAAGATTATTAGGGAAATTAATTTTTAGTGTGAGAATTAAAGAGTAGTTTATTTTATTTGAAGAAAATTCTTAAAATATGTATTGTAATATTATGTGATCAAATAAATTTTTAATTTCAATCTTATTCTTGAATATTTTTGAGTAATTTTAAGGATAGTTATTTTTTTAATGGTCTATGTTGAACTTTGGGTATTACTATTTAATTCTAGAGATTAAATAATTTTTTTGTGATATGATGGTTTATTATTTTTGTGGAATCATATTATCTTGTACTAACCATTTTTGTTTTGGTTAATTTATAAATATTGGAGAAATATATAATTAATATTTTTTTGATTATTTAATTCTCTAGATGTTTATTCTAGTGCTTCAGGGGTGGAAAATTCATCTTGAATACTCATCATTTAGAGAAAAAGATGAGTTTCTAGAGTAAATTGATTAAGGGATGAATCACTAATATTCATGTAAGTATTTTTCCTTTTGTTCATAGTCTATTTAGTAAACAAATCATCAACCCAATGAAAAGGATCTTGAAACAAAAATGTTATCCATTTATTTTTATCAATTATCTTTTAACCCATCACTTTTTTATTATTTTTTGATGGTTAACATTCCCATGATCATGTTTTATATCACTCTCTATTAGCCTATGAGAGTTAGTTTTCTATTCCATATCCATGTTTTCCTAAATTTAAACCTTGTATTTATTATCTTAGGTGACCTTGGTACTTCCTTTTATTTCTTTTTATGATGATGTTTTATTCATCATTTTTCCAATATGGGAATTCAATAAAGGTATTTTGAAAAGTTAAACCCCTGATTTTTTACCCCAAATTATAATTTAATGGAAATGATTTATTAAATGGTAGCATAATTCAACATCCTTTGTTTTTAAAAGGAATCACTATGTTTGATAGCGTACATGGTACAACACATCATGCTTAAACGAACAGCAAAATATTATTATTTAATATGGTAGTTATCGCATAGTTGTTAGAATGGAGGGAATGAATAGTATTAACTGAATTAAGAAAATATGGTTTACACATGTATACATAATTAAATATTTGGTTACCAATTAATTATAAATGAATATAAAAACCTTTTTAAAATAAAAGGAAATATTTTTCTGAAAAAACTATTTAAATATGCAAAAGTGTGTTTTATATCAATAAATAAGAAATTCACTCTATTTGGATTATATTAATGATATATATATATATATATATATAATATTTAATATAATGTTTAAAATTCATCTTATAGGTTTTTTAGATATGATATATGAACAAATTCAATTTTACAGATAAAATTAGTGTTTTTCTTAAAAGGTAGTTTAGTCGCCTTTTGATGGTGCACATGTTTTAAATATTGGTTTTGAAACCTTTATAAATTATATTTCACAAAATTAAATTATTATTTTAAATTTGAATATAAAAAATTACTTTGGGTTAATTTTTGGTATTTTTCTAAAAAATTTCATTTTTAGTGAATAGTGAAAATACTACATTTTAATTCAAAACTACATTTTCATCTAATTTATTTATATATTTTGACAATATTTTTAATTGGTTTTAAAGTATAATTAGATCATATTTTTATCATTTAATAAAATTTAGGTCATTATAAATAATTTCACATTATATTTATATATAAAAAACATAGCAAGCTTTTGGATGTTTTTACTTTAAAAACTTGATATGTCATCCCGTATGTGGGATTAGAATTAAACTTAATTTTTCCACATCTGTGAATTGAATTTTTAAAAATATTCATATTCAGTTATAATTAGTATTAAATTATTGGTTTAATAGGAAAAACTTAATTTTTGGATAATAGTAACTTTAGTATTTTTTTTTACCATACTTGAGGGTAAATTAGGTAATTAAGGGTAAAAAAATTATTACATGCATCATAAAATTACCCTAAAACTTGTTATAATTTAATTTAATGAATTTTTTTCGACCAAAATCGTCCATTTGTCTATTTTGGGACCAATTTGAGCTAATTGGAGGACTCTAATATATTTATAATTTTATATTTAAAGAAAATCCAATTTTGTTATACTTTCGTTTTTAACAAGTAAAATGTTTTTAATATGGGGTGATATAAGTGATTTGGTCAAATATAAATATTATTTAGAAATATAAAACGTTTATATACATCATTTTAATTTATTTATAATTTTTAGAAAATAATTAATTAATTTAAATGCTGACACAATGATGATGCATAAATTTATTTATTAATGGAAGAATCAAATAAATGGTATTAATAATATTAAAATAAATATAATTTGAAATATTTGATGTTATACACGAATTTTATGGATCTATTTTACATGATAGGGATTATTTAATGTATTTTTTATAAGGAATAAATCTTTTATGATATTTTTAAAAAGTCAAATAATGAATAGTGTCAAAACTGACACTAATGAGAATTTAAAATAAATAATATATTATTAAATTATATAAAATTCATAAAAATATAAAATTTGGCCAAATGATTTGGTTAAGTATAATAATTTCATAAATTACTCATTTATTAGTTATTTTGAATTTTATAGTAATTATATTTACCCTCAAAATTTAACTTACCTGATATCACAGAAAAAATTAATAAGGGTTAAAACAAAAAGATCAGGATTAAGAAATAGTCAAAACTTATTTAATTATAATTAGATAAATATATTTTGACCCAAAATCATCCTATGTTCTAATTAAATCAGTTTTTATCCATTTTTAAGAGAAAAATAATTTACATTAATTTAATATTTTGTAAAATCCCAAGAGTGCCCTTCCCCACTCCTATAAAAATGGCATCCATTCTTCTATTTTCTTCACACTTCAAATCCCATTTTGTTAGGCCAATCTCTACCCAAATCAAATAATATAATCCATACCTTAATCATATAAACTATTAATTGTGATAAAGTTTACCAAAGAACTTCTTTTGTTCTAATCAAAAGGAGATACCCAAAGAAGAGGTAACATTCATCAACGAATGATTTTATTTTATTTATTTCTTAATCACCTTAAATTATTTTTATTTAATATTTATATAATAACATAAGTATCCTAAATATAATTATATGTTTTTATATTAAGGTTTATACCTACACTTATACACACAACCATATGATGGGTAATGAACTTACTATTCTTGTGTACTACAAACTACCACCTCAGACAATGATGATTGTTTGTTTTTCCTTTACCACATCTCATAGTGGGAATTATGATGGACACAATATTTATATTATATATATGATATTTATGATTTATTTATTCTTATTTATGTATAATATAAAACATAACTTCATGAATTTTATTTTGTGTAAACACGCTAATTTTGTTTGTGGACGTTTAGACTACAACCACCTCAATGTGATGTGATTCATTCAAACAATACAATAAAAGAATTAAAGGTGGGTTTAAAAAATAATATGTGAAATAAAATAAATATATATTATATTCATGACATAATTACCTTACTGTAAATATAATATATCATTTTCTTTATTACCCTTTTCACACACTAAAAAGGTTATAACGTCATTCGTGGACGTGTGAACTACCGCCTCCTCAATGTGATGTGAATCCTTTTACATCACAATAATTACATATATAAAAATATATTATTAATTAAAATTTTATTTATGATATAATTATCATTATTTAATTATATAATTATACTTATCTTATTTTTATAATTATCATTGAAAAAATGAAACGCGACTCATGCATATGTACAACCTACTGTCTCCATGATTGTAACATTGGTTCATTTTTCATAACCATATTTCATGACTGGTTTTAAAAGTATAATTGATGTATAAATATTATAATTATTTCAATATTATTATTCTGGATATGTATATATAATGACCCCTTTAACTATAGTTGACATACCAAATCTTTTTTAACATAGGAGCCAATTTTGGTCAAAACACCCGACATAAATTTAATTGTTTAAATAATTGTTTAAAACTTTTTAATGAGTGAAATAAAAGCAATGATAAACATGAAAAAATATATGAATCAAGTAAATAATTGATATAAGTTTATTATTTATTAATATAAAGGAACACGTGATAAGTTGGACTCAAGGTATGGGATTTCATCTCAATCTCCTTTCATTGAGGCATTTCTTGATGATATGCACCTTTATTCTCTTATATTGTGTATATACAGCTACTATGAAATTTCATATCCATATTATACCCATAATTTAATGCATTGGTTAAGTGAAATAATTAATTCCATAAGAATAATAACTTTAATTTCTAGAGAGGTTCTCTAAAAATGATGATCCAAGAGTTATTAAGGAACAGTGTGGATGGTGCAAGAAGGTTGGACGTATTTTAAAGGATTGTTCAATCATTCTACCAACCCAAAGTTGATATTATAAACAAAATGAATATTTCACCAAGGTATTTATGTGATTTTATGGATTATGTTAAGAATAATATCTTGCATAAGGATGTAGTTGAGAAAAGAAAGATGACCATGGTGCCTATGGAGACTCATGACAAGAAATTTAGAAAAGTAATAATGAAGAGTTATCCTAAAAAAATATCCCAAAATAAAAGATTATCTTGGTTGAGAAGAAACTCTAAACATTTTTACAGACACTAATAAGATAATAAGTTTCACCTTATTCCCATATAGAGTATATTTTTTCATTTTATGTTGGTAATTAAAGGCGATGAAGGACTAAGGGGGATGTGGAAAAAATGATCAGGCTGGAATAACTATTCCAAATGTGATGGAATTCACTATTATGAAGTGATATCAATATTTTTTATCCTAAATAATATCTTTTATAAATATATCCACCTTGATTAAGTGAATTTGGTGTGTATCCCTTAAGGTGGAGAAATCTGAGAAGCTACCAGAATCTTATTTTTCATGAAAACCAATAATTATAGAAAATGTGCTTATAAAGTGTCATTGAAAAAGTATGATTACATATTATATAATACTTTTTTTTCAAGAATTAATTTTTATATTAATATATATAATTTAAGTTGATCAATGACATGAAAATAAAGATATTTTAAAAATATCAAGGGTTGATTTTTAAAACATAACCTCTTAGTTGTTTTGAATATTTTTATTCTTTTATTGAGATGAGTTATCATGTGAATGTATTAAATAATTAGATAAACCTAGAAATCTATTTGAACAACCTCTAAGAAAATAATTTTGAGTTCATATCATATTCTAGTTTTTTAGTTATGGGTTTTTTGTCCTAATTTTTTCCTTTTTTATACATTGAGCAATGCTCACGTAGATATATAGTGGAATAAATGATGTAAAATTTCATTAAAATAAATAAAACCATCCTATCTCTAGGTTATTTGTATTTATTGTCAATATGGGGAGAGAGAGATGAAAATTAAAAGGAACATATTGAAATTCATTTTATATATGAACTTAAGGGGGATATTGGTTAACCCTCTTGGTGTTGTGTTATATTTTTTTCCAATAAGTATGAAGTTAATAATCATAATGTTAATATGTGTTGAGAGAATAATCTCATAAGAAGTGTGAATTTCCCAAGAACATGAGAATTTTGGATGAATATATTGGTTGTAGTTCCCAAGAAAGTGTCATTATATGTTGATTTTTGAGTAATTAATGTATATTGAAGAAACACATTAGATATAAAAAGTGAGTTATTGTCATTATTCATATAGAAATGAAGATTTAAATTGAGATAATTCTGTTAGAGATATAATGGATATCCATTCAAATATGAAAAATCATTTAAGTTGTTTCTAATATTCTATAAAGAATACTTGTCTATAGAATATTTTCAAATATGGTATGGATGATGTGGACATTATTGGTTAGAGTATGAAGATATTTTATATACTCATTGTGAAAAATTAATATGGAAGGATATTATATCCACTATAATTGAGAAGATAAAAATATGAGAAGAATTTCATGGAGTATGGTGATTTCTAGATATTTTATATCTATGAAAAATCTATTAATTCTAGTTGTGAAGTTCCATGCTAATTATTTTCATATAGTAATGAAATATGTTACATGAAAAATATACTTGGGTGATTTTTGAGGAGATAAATTTTTTTGAGGTAGTGGAGGGTCCATTGAACTACTCTAAAGAGTATTTATATATTATATAATCTTTGGAATTATTCTATAGGGGATTGAATATGATTTGAAGTTATTCCAAAGTAATTTGAGGTGTTTTTAATACTTTTGAAAGAGCCTAGGGAGAAGTTCTAGAGATTTTAGAGTTGTATATTTCTGAAAAGTGGCCATGTGATCAATACGAAAGGGTACTATAACTAATGTATAAAGTTACAACATTGTATTTCATGCATAAGGGTACCTAGAAGGTAGAATAAGTACTTGTAAAAGTATTTAATCTTCTTTGATATGCGTAAGAGTTCTCTAATTCATTTAAATGTACTCAAGTTATACGTAAGGGTTTATATGATTCTATATTTTTTATGTAATAGTTTCCACAACATTGAATACTAAAAATTAGAAAATATAGAGCTACTCTATGATATATAAGGGTTATCCAACACATATATAAAGGTACTTAGATTTTCAAGATTATACATAAAGGTAAAAACCTGATATGTAAGATTCACTTGAATATAGAGTTTTAAAAAGTGTTGAGATGTAATGAGATACATAAGGGTTATTTAGATGTTTCAAGGAATATGTAAGGTTTTACAACATGATATATAAAGGTTTATCCATTAGGAAAATAATATATTTCTAGAGATTAATTTAGATGATGCAATGATGATCTTAAATTCATAAACATTATAATTCATTGAATAATCATGATTCTAGAAAAGGATAATAGATGTGATAATTGAAGAAAAAGGTTATGTTGTGATGAGGGTTTCTATGTTGTGAATGAGTTTCATTCCAAAACCAATCAAGACCTGGATAATAATAGGGTATTTCTTATATCATGAAGGTAATTATCATGTTTTGATAATATTCATTCATGTAAACATGCATGAAAACATGGATTAAATGCCTATAAATTTCATGAAGAAGAAGATGATGTGAATATTATGAGAATCACAAGGAGGAAAGGAAGCTTCAAGATATGGGAATTAAAAGGTAGAGATCTATTATTTATTAATTGACATTCTATAAATATTATTGAATATTGATTAAGAATTATAGAGAAGATAGCATTGTTGTGATTGAAGGAGTTTTCCATATTCAAATATGGAAATAATATTCATGAGATTATAAGTTGATAAAAATAATATTAATAAGAGAATGAAAATAGATAAGTGAGAGAGAATAACCTAATATTAAGAACTGTTTAATATCTTGAGTATCAGATAAAGAGATATAGATAGAACCAACACTATGATTATATTGAAGATCATATGTGTCGAAGATCAAGATAGATATATATAACTACTAAGAAAGTGATGATATTTTTGCATTAAATAATAAGAAAAGAATAATAGTTCTATAATACTACTATAGAATATCTCTAGTATCAAATAATAATGATAATATTGACCAATGATTCCTTACATCATAATGCTTTATTGAGGAATCTAGCCTATTATATCTCTATATCATAAGGACTAATATTGCAAGGTAGTCTTGTTGATTGATTCATATCATAGGAAGGAGTTTATATCTATTAAATTTTACTAAATAGACTTATGATTACTTCTTATCACACTTAATATAGGATCTCTTCGAATCTAGTTTTGGAGAGGAAGTACTAGTTAGCTCCAGATCCTAAGTAATAGCAAGTTAGTGCTTGCATGTTAGTCTGATTAGTGAAAATGATTGTATATGTTCAAGGATATATCCTTACCTATTATACTTCTTGATAATAAAAAATAATTTTTTTGAGAGTGAGATAACAACCACTATACACTGGGTCATATTCATCCATCTTGGCGGTAAACCTCATTAACAAATTCCTATGTTCATGTTGCTACTTTCCAACTTATATCACTTTCATGCAAACTTAAGGTGAGGGAAAAAGTGAGATATCCATTAAATGAATAAGTGTATAGGTAAATATGGGTAAAGGTTTTTAATTGGTTGAAAATCAATAACATGGACTCACTCCCCAACCCCCACTCAGTGATGCTACACCAATCCTGGTGGAAACACAAGATGGAATACTAGTTTGGACATCTTTTCGGTCTACTCACCAGTTTTTATATTGGATCACACACAAGAAAACATTCCTTAAGTGGTGGTTTCATATAAAATGGTTCTCTCATCATTAAAACAACAATCAAAATACAATAATAAATAACTTACATAATAGTTTACACATAATTGATCAACTAACATAACTCATAATCATAGTATCCACTTAAAAATTATCACTATCCTTGTATCCATATAATAGACATCATCAGAATAGTATATGAATCATAATCATCCTCTAACTAACGTTGATTACAAGGTCGAGCTAATGTTGTAAATAGGTTCTTAAGATAATGCACCAATCTAACTAGCCCACATGATTATCCCAACATCCCATCACAACAATACCCTACACCTAGAAATACACCTCTAGGGAGAACCATTAATATTTCATCACTGCATGTAATCCACTTCATCATCATAATGTATATCTTAAAGAAGAGAACTATTTTTTTTCAATCCTCTCTAACCAAACTAACTATTCAATGAAATATGTAGCTAGTATCGTACACGATCAAGTATATCTCTATGTTTACACTATAAACCACTAAATAATCCCACCTATAAAAGAATCACACTATATTTTCACTTACCTACCATGATACAAAAACAATATTTATATATGAATATCAAAACATTTACTATCACATTGTAACACAACACCAAGTATAGTGTCCTAAAAAACATGCACCGTACCTTAACTAAACTTCATCAATATGATAAGATTAAATTCATCACACTATCCATTCTAAATAAATTATTTAATAAATACATATCACATGAAGTATTCAAGTATCACATCTCCACCAACCATGTATTTTCCTCACTAAGTCATTTTTTTTATTTTAAAAAAAATGAAGCATTTAATAGTTGAGTGTGATACCACACAACATTAACCAAAAAACAATATAAATTCAAACTGAATCAAGTTGAAATCAAAAAAAATCACCAAAAATATGGATAGGTAAATCATGTCAGGGAAACATAATCGGGCCACCTGAGAACCCATGATAAAATCGATGCAATCATGCTTGGGATTCACCTCAACCTATGCAAGCCTCAAATAGTGTAGAAATGTTATACAAGAGAGAAATTGACTATCACCTAACACTAAAATAGCCTCCATTGAGTCATAAATCAATGTTTATAGTGAAATCAACTCTAACCCCAACTAAACTTCACTAGAACCAATACACTAATTTATTATTTTTATTGGAGTATGAAACAAACCACCATCAAAAAATCATCACAAGTACTGAAAAAATAAAACAACACCACAAAAAAACATAGATCTGCAAATAAAAAACCTCTCAAGACCATGTTCCAGTTGATGAAGTGGAAGCAATGAGTCCCATTCCAGAATCACCCTCCCAAGATTCCTTTAACCATTAGATCCAAGAATCACTTACAACATATTCCCATAAAAAATCTCGCACCATAAATTTTCAAGCTACCATCATTGGAGAAGACCCCTTTAGATAAACCTACATAATAGTTACACTAATAGTATATTTGGAATGTATGATTGAAGAAAATATGGAGAATCCCCATGTAGGGATGAGATTGCTGAGGGGAATATAGCTAATCCATTAACATCACATCACAAAATAGTCTACAAGACCTGCCACCATGTGTAACCATCATCCATACTAAATCATGTAAAAGATAAATTTATTGACCTAGAATACTCACCAATGTCCTGTCACTAATCATCATTATAAATAACATCAATAATTTATCATTGTTTACTAAGTCGTTAATCGATAAAATAGATCACATTTATGCTCAAGATCATGGGTCTCATTAGAATCTCTATATGTTGCATACCTATTATAATAATCACCATACTTTCCATTCTCACACTCACATAAAAATATTATTTTATAAATTTCATCATATTAAGCATTTGAAATCACCCAAAAAAGTCTTGTGTTGTGATTTACTCATAGAAATTATTAAAATAAGAACCCTAATTTTTTTGAAGCTATGTCACTATTAATCTTTGTGTCTAGTATTTTAATATTATAAAAATTCCATATAAACAATGTTTTCTTGCCTAAAAAATATCACCATTGGAATTAATATATACAAAAATTGAAACTGAGTATTCATTAGTTCAGATATAAAGGTGAAATATCACATTTATTTAAAAAATAGAATAAATTGGGTAGGTAGTTGTCTAGGGGAATGCATAATGGGTAAAAGTTAATTATCACATATGGATCTTAGAATAATTTTCTTGATTTAATGACCATAATTTCATAGATGGATGCTAAACCTAATTTCATACTGAAAATTCATTAAAGAATAAAGAATAATAAATCATCATTATCATCATCATCTTCATCATCATCACCATTATCATCATCACAATGGATTGTAGATGAATCCTTTTTTATGATACAACGGTGGATCAATGATCTACACTTACACTTAATGGATAATATCCCTTAAACAAGTTTTGTAATCAATATAGTAATAAAAGGTATTTATTATTACTCATCAACAAAGTCCCTCTGATTCTTGTAGATGTCTTGATAGGAATATCAATCTTTAAGAGGGTTTAGAGTGATTGGGATCCAATTGAATTATCTAAATTTTCAATAAAATGGAAACTCCAATTTACAGACACTAGAGTGCCCATTTAAAAATTGATTCATGATAAATGATTCTATTTGATGAATATAATTAATAATCAAAGAAAGAAACATTACCCAATCTTCCAATATAAGCAGTCTCCATGAGTTGTGCTAAAGGATCAATTGCTTGACCAACAATTGCAGGTAAAGAAATCATTGTAAGTTCAGCTAGTATGCTTTGTGGGTGATCTTGAATGGTAGGAATCTTCTTTGACACACTGAAAGAAAATAAATAATACAAATCGGCACAAAAAAGAATAGTTGTAGAAGTAAAAAAATAGGTAGTTAGGTTGAAAAATAAAAATACTCATCTTAGAAGTAGATTCAGAGGTTATATTCTAAAGTCTTCACACAAATAAAGGAAGCAATGAAACCCTTCTATAAATAAAACCTAAAACTACGGTTCAAACATTTTATAATGATTAATGAGAATATGAATTTGAGAAAACTCAACAGAAACCCACCGATTTCAGATCTTTTGGTTATGAAAAATGTTTCCCATGTTGCGTTTCCAAAAACCCACCAATAGAATGCCCCTTGCTAACGAGAGATAAATTTAACTACAAAACATAATTTTTTCTTAAGAAACTAAAGGGGGTGTAAGTTAAATCATTGAACACCATATATTAACATAATTCACTAGTATTCATAATACAGGTAACATAATGCACCGTTAAACATATATTTTTTTATAATGATATACCATGTAGGTTTTCATAATGCAGATAACATAATGCACTGTTATATAATTATAATGGGTTTTCAAAATGAATAATAGGTTTTTATATAATGATAAGGCAGGTTTTCACATAATGCATGTCTGCATAATATAGAAAATAAAATCGCATAATTCTTGTGACATGATAACAGGTGTGAAAAAAACACAATACAAGCATGTATAATAATATGTTTGCACATAATTATAACATAATAATAGAATGTATAATAAAATAGGTTTTCATATGAAACAAACATAATTAAAATAGTTTTTCATATAAAAAAAATATGTTTTCATATGAAAACAATAGCTTTCATGTGTAAAATCATACATGAGGACCTGTTATTTGTATATAAAAATACAAGCATGAAAACCTCTGTGCATATGAAAAAAACATGATAATGCATAATTATCATCAAGACAATATAAAATCCTATCATAAAAGTGTGTCATTAGAAAAGATAACCAGTAATAAATTTAGTAATAGTTTTTCATGATGGTCATGAGGACAACCTATAATACATATTAAATATATACCTTTCACTGATCGGATTTGTGGTGGTCAAATTTGGTCTTCAAACAATCTAAACATAACTATTTCCCAAAACATATTAAATGATCATAATAAAAAATATCCTTAAAAGGTAAAATTTTAGAGGAATAAAATATAAATCAAATGAGGAAATCTATTTAGGGCTTGAAGGAGGAATACCACACTTATGCAACTATATAGCGGATAACTTATTTCTCCAAAATTTCAAAACCACATTTTCTACATCTTGAAGTAGGGATTAAATCAAACTTAGATGATGATAAAAAATAAAAATGAAATAAATAAATAGAACTCAAAGGTATCATTTATAGGGTTCATGTATGTGTTCACATGTATCATGTAGTGGTAATTCATTATCATTCATTCCATTTGTCTGTTATATTACACATATACCTCTAGTTATCATAGGATTCATCATATAAAATAGATGATATTACTGAAAAATAACCAAATTATGTTTAGAGATGGGGTTATGATGTTCCCATACCTATCAAAGAGAGGATGATGTTTAGATTTAGTTGTCTTATGTGAATTGGATTATTAATTTTTTGGAAGTAATTCTATGGTGTTCAAGAGTTTTATTATCTTACCAGTAAACCTATTATAGGAGTGGTGGTAGACATATAATTTTTTTCAAGACTTTTACAACCTATTAGGTTACTTATAACTCTAAGGTATCATTTGTAGGGTTCATGTATGTGCTTAGAGGTATCATATAGTGGTAATTCATTATCATTCATTCCATTTGTATGTTATCTTACACATATACCTCTAGTGATCATAGGATTTATCCTATAAAATATATAATATTATTGAAAAACAACCAACTCATATTTAGAGATGGGGTTTTGATGTTCCCATACCTATGTTTGAAACTCCCTCTATTGATCAGTTAAGTAACAAAGAGTTAATTTTGTGTTCAGATCATGAGGTATTGTTGCCTTTAAAGAATAAGGCATATCCTATAATATTTGTGACTAATACATATTTTCATCTAGAGGATATGGTAGTTCTCATTTATCTAAATATAACTATATAAAGATAAATTGTGTTATATATGTTCTATAAATTAGTTAGATAGAGGTAAATAATGCAATCATGATCCTTAGGTGAGAGGGGATTGGTTAAAATGAAACATTATTTTTCCCCGTCATAGTATACTACATATATAAAAAAAATTATATATTGAATTAATATTACAATTGAATATAGTAGGGTATGTAATGGTAATGTATTGTAGACACTCATTACACACTGTGATCCTCGGCTTGAGGACACCTATTTTTTGTAGGACTTCCAATTGTGGAAAGGATATTATTAATGATTTCATATATAGTTTTAAATAATTAAATATGGATTTAGATATCGAGGGTGATATGATTATACCAAGGACCCTGTAGATTAATGGTGGAAAATTGAGCACTAGTGCATGAGAATAAGAAAAAAATCGTAACAATATATGAATAAGGGGACCCAAACCTATACATGGTAAAAATTTATAAAAACTTATCACTAAGAAAATAATAATTTCACTGATAATTGAATTCATCCTATGAAATTCCTTTTCATGGTTATAATAGGTATTAAATCTATAAAAAAATTAGTGGTTAAAAAGAACCAATAAATTAACTAAAAATAGATGAATGGTGGAAAAGTAAGATAAAAAGGATACCTCTCCTGATGAATTCAGAAAGTCCCCTAACAGTTTTATCACCACGAGCAGTACATTAGACTATTCACTTTTTATTACTATTTGTAATTATAAAAAATTAAATGGAACAAAAAATAAAAAGCAGTATTTCCAATAGTTATTGGAGGTAATGCTCTAACTGCATATTCCAAACAAGGACTCAAAAATATTTCAGATCTAAGTAAATGGAATCAACATCCATGGATCTCAAATAATCTTTTCAGATGATATTTTTGTAAATAGGAAAGATAAATGACAATGTACAACAATAATATATCATCCAAATAACTATTAATACCTGTAGGCACCTGCAAGAGAGACAAAAAAACTACATATATACCAGAGTACACCTGCAAAATTTGGCCATATAATACTCATTATGAAACCACCATGTTTTTGACATATACAAAATACATACAGATGTATGACTTTGATTAATTTACTCATTTACATGAATATATATGAAAACAATTTTACAACTAGTAATCAGTCAAATTTAGAAGTAGATAATGCAGTACCTTGAAGATCAATATCAACTATAAATGAAAACTTATTATATTGAAAGGATCCATACCTAACATACCATCTTCAATACTAAAACTTTGAACATAATATGAATAGGATGGGGTAATGAGTATTCCCTCCCCAATGAGATAACCTCATCATATTTCAGTTAGTGGTTGACTTATGGGTAAAACCCCATATCATAGAAATGTGAAGGTGTATACTAGAGTCAGGTATATAACTAATCAATGGAAAGTGTAAAGGATCATACAAAAACATGGTTCAACAAACCCTCCCATGTGACATGCCTATATATAATTTATATGATATCGAAATACCCCTACTAAGATGCTCATAAAATTTGATGAGAATATAGAAGTTAGAATATTATTTGGTTGTAAACAAAATATCTTTTCCTAATGATGATATAGTAATAAATACTAGAACCTAATTGTAAGTGATGATTTAACTATTATTAATAATGATATTGTGTCCATGTATGATTATGAGAATAATGGAGTCACTGCTAAATTTACAATATAGAATGAATAACATAGATTATTGTATATTGATGATATAGATTATGATTGTTATAGTGATGATTGTTGTGCCCATGAATTTAGAAGAATATTGGATGTTGTCTTATTTTTTAATTTGTTTTCAATATAGAGTAAATTCAATTATTTATAAATTATAATGGAGTTTTTGTTATGGTGAGAGAAAGGTAAAGTGAAGAAACTACCCATGAGTGAGGGGTAACGAAGTTACTGCCCTTTAAAAAGTTGTAGTTAGAATTAAAGGTCAGTGGATACATGTCATGATTAAAGAGAAATTTTATATGGATATAAAATTTCCTATAAGATTATAGAATCACAATCTATAAAAATCACTTCTAAAGTCAAATAGCTAAGATAAGCGGACTGCTTTACCTACTGGATAGCCTAAATATCTATGAATAACAAGTGTAAAATAATTTGAATTTATTGGGAGAACTAACTAAATTATTTTATAAAAAAATC
Organism: Viscum album; assembly: GCA_963277665.1. Classification (NCBI taxonomy): domain Eukaryota; kingdom Viridiplantae; phylum Streptophyta; class Magnoliopsida; order Santalales; family Viscaceae; genus Viscum; species Viscum album. Next base: position 1,559,621,811 of record OY728160.1, read on the forward strand.
AATGGAGTTCTAATAATTTTTAGGGATAAATTAGTGATAAAATATATTATGTTGAAGATTTAAAAGGTTGTAAGTAAACAGTAGTGCACATTCTGGAAATAAACTATATTTTATATTTAATATACATTGAAAGTCCCAAAAATCCATAAAAATTAACCTGGGATTATTTTTAAAATTTATATAAATAATTAAATATGTAATTAGGTTTTTTAGAAGTTTATGGAAGACCTAGAGTGGTTGGAAATAATTCTGAATTCACTTGGATAAATCATGATGTTTGGAAGCTAAATATAGAAAAATGGAAATGTCCCAAATTGTATAAATATCATTACATATTATGAACTAATTCCATATCATATGACTTGGTATTTATCATGTGAATTCATGGAGGATTGTAAGAATATTGTCTAACATTCATAGACTGTATCACTACATTGTTTTTCTTTGAGTAGATCATATGTCTTTCAGTTCTAGTGTTAGACATTACTTTTTGACTTTAGAGATTCTATGAGACTTCTGAATGTTTATGATGGGAATAAAGTATAAATTCATTATATGACTCTCTAAATCATACAACATTCATGATTATTGTATGAATTTAAATTTTAATGATATAGAGTCACCCATAGGATATATCATATGACTTCAAATCCACTTTCTATTCAGTTTCATACAATATAGTGAGATTCTATGAAATTCAATAATTCTTTATTTGATATGGGGAATTATTTAGGTTGATCCAAAAATATTCTTAAGTGACATGGAAATCATGAATCCATTTAAATCCATGAATAAATCCCAAGAAACTAGTCTTTATACCAAGGGTGAATATGGTCAATTTGTGGATGTTTTTATGAATGTGTTGAAATGAATTTAATGGGTTTTAAATAATAAATCACGTGTATTCAAGTAAAATATTTACTATTCATCAGATCAAATATAATTTATGAATAATTATGCTAAAATAAGAATAATAAAGAGTGTTATATTTCTATATATTATATACAGGTTTAAATGGAACCTCTAATGGTTTCTAGAAAGCAACCACACTGTAAAGAAGAAGCTACATTCCTAGAGCTATTATTGTATTTTATTTTTTAATATACAACTTTATAAATATTTTATGGCCCAAAAAATTCCTTTATGGTTTTAGAAACTTTTAATTTATAATGAATATTTTCTTATGAGAAAAATTAGACTATTATTGACTATACAACTTCATTTTTTTATGTTTAAATACCCACTATACTGATTTGGATTATCTGTGTATCTCAAGCTTCAAAAAGTGAAATCTATTTCACCTTTATCAATGTCTGGAAATATTCCCTCATTAAAATATTGGAGAAAATTTATCACCAATAAATAAATAAACCATTCAGTTTTCAATACTAAATAGAGTAAGGTGATATAATCTAAGGATAAAGATAAGATAGTATATATGAACATGAAACATTGGATTTAAATATGTGCTGACAAGGAATTTTATTAATGTATTTGAAATATAGATAATATTTATGATGATTATATTGTGAAACATTCATATGGAAGAAAAAAAATTTAAATAATTGTGATTAAAATTTCTTTATAGATGTATGGGTATACTACCATTATTTATACAAAAGTAAACATTATAAGAATATAAATATATGTTACATAAAATACTTGTTATATTTAATATGATCACAAGATATTTTATCATTTATTGGATATTTTGAAACATAAATTATAAATACATGGTAATATAACATACATCTTATTAAATGCATGGGAATATAACATACATCTTATTAAATTATAAATACATGGGAATATAACATACATAAATTATAAACTGTGGATGTAGTTCAAATATGTTATTTCATAATTATATATAATTTGTAACACCAAAATTCATTATCATAATTTCACACATATATACGGGGAAATTTAATAATAGAACACTATTTTTAGTACTCAAATATTGAGTTTTAAGAGATCAAATCATCCCAGAATAGTAGTGAACAAACTACTACATAAATGAAACTGAGGGAAAATTTATGTTATTTCATCACAAAGAAAATAATAGTGGTCAAATAGTACTGATAAAATAAAGGTGGTAGTGGTTAAAATATATATAATTTCAATTATAATTAAAACTATGAAATTGAACTTGAAATATTAATAAATATGTGGTTGTATTTTTATTGAACTTTACCAGGTTTTATTTGAAATCATGTTCTTAATAAATGAAACATATAAAATAATACTAAAAAATTAAACCATGTAAGTGGGAAAAATATATTTTCTATCAAATATAATTGTAATAATTATTAGTAAAACATTTCAAATAATAAAGGAAACTGAAATCTAAAACATTTTATATTTGATTATAAAAAAGAATAATAAACATTCTATATTTGATCATAAAAGGAATCCTTAAAAAATATATGGAAGAAAGATAACTTCAATGTAAACTCCCATAAAGTTGTCTAAAATCCTTTCACCATTAGTTTATAAAGAAATTTCATTTATAACACAAGTGAATTTTTATTGAGAGCCATAAAAAACACCAAATTGATGTTAAATGACTAACCAGAAGTGATAATCACAATGCGACAACTCAAATACAAAGTAGCAGGTGATACAATTTTCATTGGAGTACATATATATATAGGTAAAAATGAAACCATGTGATCACATGATTTCAAATAGAAACAAAACAACTTATTTTATAAATATTTAAATTGTGTTATGAAACCAAACAACAGTGAAAATCTATAGAAAATCCAATTTTGATGCTGAAGAGAATTTAAAAAACATTAACCATAAAAACTTATAGGCAACTAACCTTTTTCACTCCAAAATGAAATGTGGATTCATCATCACTGCATCTTCCCAAAACCCTCTATAGAATCAAGAAATATTGATAAATTAACAGCATTATAAGAAGGATTCATTGGGGTGGTGTAACTTCAACAAAATTCTCATGATCTCATGAATCATCATTAATTGAACATAAAAATTATAGTGGAGGGTGAATATGATTAGTGATAAAGGAAATAATAGAATAGGTGATGATGATAGTAGCATCAACATGCAACATCATCATCAAGATTAATACATTGGGAAAAAATATCTTTTTGAAGTCAACATAGTCTCACGCTAATTCATGGGTGAAATGATAGATTAAAATAAAATAATACAACCAAGGAATAAATCATTCAATGTTTTTAGTAACCAATTCCACAAGTACATCTATTTTTTTACAATTTTAATATTTATCATTCATTATTTATTTTAAATAGTATCAAAAATCACCATTTCACAACCTTTCAATCAAGTTATACCATGAAATGGTAAATGAGATATTAAAAGGAAATTATACCCCATCCATCGGCATAACACAATACATAAGCCTCTATTGTGTACACTTTTTTATTGAAAGATAATACAAAGGATTTTTTCAAGTCAATTGGACAGGAATATGTATTCCATAGAATTTATGTGTGTTAGTGCATTAATGTTATTTCAGTATCTACACAATCAAACATACCTCTGTAAAATTCCTCTTGTCTGAAGAAATAAGTTTAGTTGACAATTCCTTTAATATTAATAAATGAATCATAAAAAATATTATGGGAATTAATAATATCAGTTTTTTAGGGGTGTTATGATTAAATCATGAAAAGGTCCAACCTAATTTAGAATTCCTACAATTTATTAGTGCATTAAATGGAACAAAATAAATAAACTAGCATTTTATATGTCATTAAATCTAGTAAAATCTATCATTTGTAGAATTAATGATCGTGTGTGATATATAGGTTCATGAAAATTCTTTTATAATAAAACCAATTTGTAAAGATTGGGTAGATTAATGAATTGGTTATGAAAATGGGGGGAAATACCTCATATTTTTTAAAAACAAGTAAAAGGAACCCTTAGTCATGCCTTTACATTATTTGAAATTAAGTAACTGTTCTAGGTAGACTAAAAATCATGTGAATAGGAAGAAAAAACACATATAACTATTTAATTTCTATGGAGTTAGTTTCAGTAAAAATTTACAAAAGAAGATACCATTATCTAGAATAATTAATTCATGCATTTCATTAACATATAGGGTAAAATAAAAATAAAATATATTGTTATGTGAGAAGATATGAGGTTCTTTTATGAAGAATTTTATACCTATGATTTCTAAGATACAGTAGAAAATAACTTCAGGGAAGGAAAAAAATTGACACCAAAGGCATTAAAATCATATGAGAAGATTGAGGTAGGGGTGGGGGGATGATTACCTTAACCTGAATATGGGTGGACTGATATTGATACCGGTAAACCAACTATTCCTAACATCTAAAATCAAAACAAATAAGTCAAAACAAACCCAATGAAAATCAGACAAAAAATCAAGTAAATCATACTTGGTGTAATAAGTCAAAACAACTAAACCCTATCTAGGACAAATCTGACAATTAAAAAGACAATAAATTGAAACAAATAAATCTTAACCAGTGATAATTGGAGAGGATAAGGATCTAAAATAAAATAAAACCTACTCTATGGAAGAAATTATAGGTAGGTGGGATGCCGACATTGGAGGATAAGGATCTCTAGGAGGTGGGGTGGCCGCATCAGAGGAGGACCATGGAACATGGTGTGACTGTATTAGAGACACATTGAGTGATGACGAGCCACATAGGAGGAGGAGGGTCATGGTGAGGTGTGGGTGTTAGAGCCTCATTGGTAGGGAGGTGTGCTGGTTGCGTCGGAGTCACGTCGGTAGGGAGGTGGGGAGGCCGCGTTGGCAGGGAGGTGGGGAGGCCGTGATGGAGCTGTGTCGGCAGGGAGGAGGCTCGGCCTTCTCATGATGGGAGGAGGTTAGGGGGAGGGGGAGTAGGAATCATGGGGGATAGGGAGGAATCGTAAGGGAGGGATGGGGATCACGAGGGAGGTATGGGAATGGGGAGGAGTGAATGTGAGGGAGGATAGTACGACCACAGGCACCCTTTGGCCCATGGAGTTAGGTCGGATATAGCCACATTTTTTATAAACCATGGATATAAATCTGTAGATGTAGGTCAAATTTCTATCAGTACAGATCATACCCATTTTGTGAACCAGTTCAACCCACTGGATATAAACATTCAGGCTTGGGCCCAAACTGGTATACCCTACCAATCCATTATGAAAAATAAATTTACCTCTAAGTACCACACACTAATATGGCATGAGATGTGTAATGTGTACCATCAAAGTGTTTCATTTTGTTATTGTCCGTGTATGCATGCATGTGTGTGTGGATGGTTTGATGCACTATCTTCCATTGGATTATTCCCTTTATCAATTTTGAATAATAATAATAATAATCCCTTAATAAACAAGACCCCACTGTATCCCATTTTTTGGTGTGGGATTCCAAAATCTTCCCCATCTAAAAAAACAAAATAAAACTATTTTTATATATTTTTAAAACCTTTAAAAATATAATAACCCCCTAACATTTAAAAATATTTTAAAATTAATTTTAAAAATAAAGCATAATACTTTATTGTAATTAACTTTCATAAATAAAGTTATCTCTTGATTTGGACCTTTATATAGTATAGATAAATCAAAGCTAAATAGAGAAATTGGTGGACACTACCCTGAACATGTAACTCTTGTTATTAGTTGGTTTCATCCTATACAAGTTTGTTCAAATTCATCTATTATTCATTTATCCATAAACATAATTATGGTTGTGTGTCACTTATCTTATCATGAATGTTTGATAGAAAAAGTCATAGTACATTTGGAGAGTCCCCACTTCTATATTCACTTAGGTGAACTAAAATGATTTTCCATATTTCAACACTTGTTTTGTATCCTTGGTTCATTAAGAGATTTAAACTCTCTCTTCTTTTCTCATGGGTACCAAACACTATTCTACCAATGATGAAATATAAATTTGGTGTTTCATTAACACATATGATATAATTTTTAACATTGAACTTATATATGTGAAGTTATCACATGTTAATTTGAGGTCCCTTCATTAGTGAATTTTTAACAAGATATTTAAACCCATCCCTAAGGTTGTTTTTAAACCAACTCCCTTAAAATTATCTTTTTAGTGGATTCTCCAAATTTTGGATTGATCTAACAAATTCCATGGTTATAGTACCATCTTGTATCAACTACCTCATATAGCTTTATCTAAGACCAATGTGTCTCTATTTTCCATTATAAGTGTTGTTATATACCTTATCTGATGTTTCTTAACTATTAAAATGTATAAAAACTAAATATATTAGCATAGTAAACAATGGTAGATCTAATAAAATAGTTTTAAGATATTTATATTATTTTCCAATAGCTACTAAATCAAAGTAATCAGAATCCATTATAGATTCTATTATAAAAGATTATTTCTTTGATCCATAAGATATCACTCCACCTCCAAGTGTAAAAACCCATCCACTTATAAAAGAGTGATCCTATATATTAGTAATCTATCTTTCATAAAAAAACCTCCCAATACCTTTAGGTTTCCACTATAACATATATAGTAATATATAGTAACCTTATAATATTTTAGTACTCTTTTAACTGCATACCATTGTGCATTACATGGATTACTTGTATACCTACTCAACTTTCCAACAACATATACAGTATCAGTTCTTATTATTTTTATAGAATACATGCGACACCTTATAACCCTTGAATACTCCAGTTGACCAAATTCCCTACCAAAATTTGGTAACATACCACCTCTAGAAGCATATGGGGTATAAATCAGTTCACAGTCAAATTGTTCAAACCTATTTAATACTTTATCGATATAATGAGTTTGAGAAAGAAAACTAAAATTCTTATTCATATCAATTTTGATTCCCAAAATTAAATTATCTTCACCTTAGTATTTCATATCAAATTTTTTAGATAAAATAGACTTAGCCACATTTACTTGATTTATATCACTTCCAAATATTATCATGTCGTCAACATGTAGAAAAATAACCTCACCATTATTATTATGAAAACTACTATAAAAAATTATTAGTATGGTTAACTATAAATCCATTTGATAAAATTAATCCATTAATTTTTTCATGTCCTTGTTTTGGAGCTTTTTTTAAACTATATAAGGATCATACCAATTTGAAAACTTTATTTTCTTTTATGGGATTATGAATCATTTTGGTTGTTCTATAAATATTTTTTTATCTAATTCAACTTTTAAGAATGTTGTTTTAACATCCATTTAGTGAATTTTCAAATTATATATGGAATCTAAATCAAGAATATTTCTAATTACAGTATTCCTTTCCATGAGAGAATATATATATATATATATATATAATTGATTTATTCATTTTGATTAAACCCATTAGCTACCAATATGGATTTATATGTTTCAATTATACCATCAAATTTTTATTTTCTTATAAATACCCACTTACATACTATTATTTGTGAACCTTGAAGAAGATTAACTAATATCTATGTATTATTCTCGGTTATAGAGTCAATTTAATCATTTATAGCTTCTTTCCAAAGAGATGCATCAGAATATGACATAGATTCTTTGAAATTTCTTGGTTTATACTCTAAATTAATAAAAACTAGAGTTTTTGTAAAAATATTATCATTAGTTCCTTCCAAAAAGTACGTATATAAATTAGATCGATGCATCTTTAGTATTAGATGTTGTTTACTTTTACAAACCTCCTCAACCATACCTACTTGAGATACTCTTTTATTTAATCCAGATTCCTCTATTTGGAATTTCTTAGGTAAATAGGCAAATCTAGATTTATCAAATATATAATCTCTTAATTTAATAACTATACTAATAGCTAATAAATATTTTGATTCTATAACCATGAATTTATAAGCTTTTTAATTCTCCTCATATCCAATAAATATGCTTTCAATACTAATTTTACCTAACTTTTCCCTTTTAGGTTCAGGTGATCTTACAATTACATGAAAACCCAAGACCAATAAAAAAATTAGGCTTGGTTTCTTATACATCCATATTTCACATGGAGTTATATAATTTCTTTTTATGATAACCCTATTTAGGATGTGACACATAGTTAATAATACCTATGAAAAATATCTTCTTGAGAAACTCAAGATAGACATCATGGAATTAACCATTTCCATTCATGATTCATTATTTCTCTTAGGCACACCATTATGTCGAGGTGTATAGGTATATTTCACTTAATGTAATATCTATAAGTATTCAAACAACAGAGGACTATAATATTTACCTCCCCTAAAAAACCAATAAATTTAATTGTAATTCTATAATGTTTTTAAACCTCATTTTTATAGATACTAAATTTATTTATAACTTCATATTTAGCATATAAAATGTAACATCTTGAGCCTGATTCACTCATAAGTAACTGAATCTGGTTGACCACATGGCCTCAAGCATGCCTCCATGTATGATAGAGGTTGTCAACTAGTAGCAGGGGTCTATGATGATACATTGGGGAGACTATACCCTCATAATCAAACTGTAGAATAATAGTATAATAAATGAATAAATATAGGAATCATAATAATAACTAACATAGCAATTAAGGTAAATCATCCAAATAGTAACAATCATCCAAGCCAAAGGTAGTGACATATACAAAATGATGAGTATGTTATGGTACTAAATAAAAAGAAACTGGATTACATGGCCATAGAAATCCAATATAGTACATGTATAAAAAAATAACAAAATAAAAAATGAATATAAGTTATCTTCAAGCATCATAATCCAATTCTTGGTCTTGTGCTCCTAATCTCCCATTCTACACATAAATAAACCATCCATGATCGGGCACTTTCCCTTGTCCCTACCTATGTCAATGATGTTTGGATAGGTACCAAACGGTGGCCCAAATAGGGTGTGATATAAACTCATTATGTAACATCTTGGACCCGGATGCCACTTATCTCGTGCCCTAGGATCGGTTGGCCACATAACCTCATATGCATCTCTCTATATTCCAGAGGCTTCCAACTAACAACGAGGGTGTAAGGGTAATACAATGGGGAGACTATAAAATCATGTTAGAGTATCATAGTGGATACAACAAATAGTAAACAGTAGCCGAATCATAATACAATAGGAAGAAATAATAAACAGACATCTGAAAGAAATAAGCAGCAAAAGAAAAAGTTACTGAACAACTAACATATATATAAAAAAATTCCTTAAAGGTAGTGTCTAATACAATTATGCATGTAATTATGATATAAAAAGGGGTAGATAGATAGAATCATGATAAAAAGTAGTACAAAAATACTAAGAGAACAAAAGGCTCCACAAGCATCTTGAGCTTAATCCTAATCCTACTAAGTACACAAGCCAATAACCTATATAAGGGACTTTACCCTTACCAGTACCTACAGAAATATAATCTTCTCTTGTACCAAATGAGCCCTGAGTAGGGTGTTATACAAAAATCTCATTAGTCCACCACCAATATGTTCTTTGTGTAATCCAAGTAGGTGCTCATAACTAAATAATTTTCCAGTATAAGCTGGAAATTAAAGCAATGCCAACAAAATAAATAACCTCCTGCTCAAGTTCCTAAGGGACACCTGGTAGGTCTACCTACTTTATCTCATGGTTGGTATGTCTAATCATGTCACTATATATATATAGCATATATATATATATATATATATATATATATATATATATATTGTTGGAGTGGACTAGGACGTAACACGCAGGAATTTAGCACTAGTCTACAAGATGATAAGCTCTACTCAAGGGGTAATAATCCCTACATACTGATATAATGGGGGATCATCATGCTTTGAACTTGTGATGGTGAGTGTTCATGACATGGAAACACTCTATATGGAACGTGGCACTCAAAATACTATCTCCCATATTGAAGCATTAGTGAGGGTCGCCATGCCCAACACCAATGTAAGGGGAGCATGGTTCTTCATGCCCCATTGAGTCCCTTACCAACATTATTAGCCTCTATAAAGGCATATAATATGTATAACTGGAATGGGTAATTTCCTCTCATCCATAATCATTTATATAGTCCATTATATAAGCATGTTCACATTTATTCAAATGATTATAAGGAATTACCTCTTATGTCATGTCATCAGGCCTTTCAAATAACCAAGGCATGATCAAGTATATAACATGAAACATGAGGAAAAACCTCCCATGTATTCCTTTAACCATGTTTAATTCCATTTAAAATATTACATTTCAAAAGAAGAATTTCATAATGAATAATAAGGGGGAATGGTATTACCATCCTAAGGGATTATTTCATTTGAAACCCATTTGATCCATTTCATTAAAAGCATTCCATTTGGTGAGATCCATCTTTTACAAGGTCATCTGACTCAATTTTCCTAAACATGGAAAATTGACTTATGAGGAATAGGTGTCATGGAAAGTGTCAAGGGAAAAAAGTCACATTCCCACTTGGGAAATTCCAAGTCTGAAAGGACCAGGAACCATGGGGTACATTACTTACACATGTATCGATGGAAAATTACATTTAAAAGTCAAGTCGTAAGCTAAGTTGGGTTCCAATCATTTTGATCCATTTATTCAAAATAACTAATTTCAAGGTGGCACATCTATGGGTGTCCACATAGGGTATGTGTGATGCCTAAAACCCTAAAAAATATTCAATTCACCAATATCAAGTCACTATAGTCACTTAGATATGAAGGAACCTTCACAATTAAGATGATCGGAAAAGTAAGGCATATGGAACAATGGATTAAATATGAAACGACCAAAAATCAAATGGAAAACTATGTGACCACCTACCTTAGGGTCATAGATGAAGCCTCAATAGATATTGAACTCATATTTAAATTCTATTGGAAGAGATATTAGTTTCAATCCAACACCCTAAAAATAGAGTGAATGATCCTCTATCTAAATAGTGTAATAGATGGTTAGATTAATTTAGTAAATAAGGGTGCGTAAGGTTAGCCTTACCTTGTTCTATTCAAAACTTCCAATAGAATTTAAAACAAATGTCGGATGAGGGAGTAGTATGAGATTGAAGCTTGAGGAGGGTTCGATCTCAAAGAGGAGAGAAGCCCACTGGTTTGGCCATTGTAAAACAAGTGAGAATTAAATAAGGTTTTATGATTAAAGAGGGGGAAATGGTAATTTTGACCCAAAATTCCACTGCGCATGGTTTAGGTGCACGATTTTCAATCCGTGTGCAAACCGTATGTTAAGACTCTTCCCCAAAACTATAGCAGGCCACACAGATATGTGCCTAGGCCCACACGGTTGTAGAAAAACCATACAGAGTTTCATGTACGCCCCTATTTGCAGTCGCATGGGCATGCACCCTAGGTAGTACGATTTAGAAAAATCGTGCGGCCTAGTCACTTAGCCCATTTTCAATAACTTCGGGCTCCGAATGATCCCCAGACGCTCCCATGACCTACATGACTTGATTTAGACTCATAATTAGGTCTATTTAAGGTATTCAAAATGAAAAATTAATTATTCGTACCTTCGTTAAAATGGTGGGTTGTTACAACCTACCCTCCTTATAGCAACTCGTCCCCAAGTTGGCCTTCTGAGTGTAAAGAGGTATTATCAAAGAAAATATCCCACCATTGAGATCATATATCAGATTCTTTCTCTCAAGTCTCGTCCTATACTTGGTCATGCTTCCATATCACCTGCATAATAGGAACATAGCTTCCTTGGTGTGTCTTCATGCTCTGATCAACAATATGCACCAGATACTTCTCTAAGGAAGAATCCATATCTAGATCAACCTCATTAGGTTGAAAGATGTGTGATGGGTTAGGATAGTAATGAAAAGGATGAGATACATGAAAGACATCATGCATAGACCGATATATCTAAGTAATATCCAACTGGTAAGCCACTGGTCTGATCCACTTCACAACCTCAAAGGGTCCAAAGAATCTCGATAATAGATTACCCTACTTATGAATATGTCTATGCCCCAACCTGGGTGAGACTCACAAGAAAACCCGGTCTATGACCTCAAACTCAAGAGATCACTAACATCTGTTGGCATAAGAATACTTTCTGTAATGATCTATCAACATGCACTTCTTGATCATTCGGACTTGTTCTGTAGTCTCCTGGACAAGATGCAGTCTAAGAATAGCTTCCTCCCCTACCTCTATCCAACATAGAGGTGAGTGTAAAGTCCTAACATACAAATCTTTATAGGGATCCATCTCAATGGTATCATGAAAGATGTTATCATAAGAAAATTCCAAAAGAGGAATGTGTTTCTCCCAAGAACCCCCAAACTCAAGGATGCATGCTTGAATCATGTCCTTTAGAACCTGAATTGAATGCTTCATCTATCTATTATTCTACGGGTGATAGGTCATGATTAGAAGTACCTATATACCCAAATAATTCTAAAACCCCTACCATAACTGTGACATTAATTGAGTGTCTCTGTTAGAAATTATAGAACAAGTAGATCCATGAATATGTACCACCTCTATAATGACTCAAACTATTATAAATGAAATTTCCCTTTTGATTTAATTAAATGTATTATTTTGTAAAATGGTTATATAAAACACATGTACTTCCTTGGTTTTATGTATTTAAAAGACTTTTAATAATTTTTTCCATTGTTAATATAGTCATTGAACAGTGATCACATGATTAGTATAAATATAGAGCTTTAACAAATATAATTGACTCAAACAAATGAAGTGATGGCCTCAACAAGTAGAATCATGCCCAATGAAGTCCATTTATCAAAGCTTATGAGGGATATAGAATCTCTGGGTTTTTTCCTTTACCAATCCCATGATGGGATCCAATGACTTAAGCATGAGAGAAACTATTTATGAGATAATTTCATGCTCATTGAGATCACGACCCAAACCATGTTCGTCGAACGTCCCCATGATAATCTCACCGTCGAAAACCTTACTCTTAGGGCGTACACTGGTGTAATAAATGGATATTTATCAATACCTTAATAATGTGAATATTTATATTATATAATAATGTATATATTTTCATTTTAATTGTTTCTTTTAAATGATTTTGGTTTTGATTCAATTAAACAGAAATTATATTTTCGGTTAATATTCAAATTCAATTAAGGGGTTTATTCTGATGAATTAATGGATTTTTTAAATAAATATAATTTTAATAAAATATTATTATTAAGTAAGTATTATTAATTATAAATTTTTATGTAATTTTTATGAAGTGAAATGTACTTTTTATAAGGGTTCAAAAACTGTTATTGTCAAAAAAACCCAGCATTTTACAATAAATGTAGAATCTTATTTTAAAAGTAAAAATTCAACAATTTATAAAATTATTTATATAAAATGAATATTATTTTTGGAATTATAATGTTTAAATTATCAAATAGTGAATTTTCCATATTTTTTTGAGACAGTTGAATTTTCAAGTAAAAATTAAATACCGTATAAATATAATGTGTGTTTTATAACATCATAATGACCCAAAATGAAGTAATAAATAATATAATGGATATTACAGGCCCTATATATGTTTTCAAATTAAAATAATGTGATTTTAAGATAATTTTATTATTTTTATAATGCCCTTATGAATCCTCCAAAGTGTATAATATATTTTATGATTTTAAATTCATTTCTTTAATAATGCGACTCACCTCCACATAAGAAAAGATAATATTTTAAAATCTTAATCCCTTTTACTAATAAAATAATTAACTCCTACCCTATTTGGAAAAAAACCATGGGCAAAAACTATGGAAAGGTTTTTGGTTTTGAATATTTAATTATATAGATTCCAAAACCAAAGTTTTTGAAATATTAAAGAATTTCCCTCTCATTTACTATATAAATCCACCCAAGATCCCAATTATCTTCCCTAAAAATCTTTGGAGAATGTCCTTAATCTATCATACCCTCTCTAGAATCCTCCCAAGGTTCCCTAATCTATCAAGAATCCCCTCTTCAATCTTTTTAAGTCACACACTCAAGTAAGGGCTCCTTCCTTTCTCATTTTTATCCAAGTTTCCTTATATTGTTACACCCTTTTATTTTCAATTAAAAATTATGGGGAATGTTTTAAAACCTCCCCCGTACTTCCCTTATTATGTTATAATGATGATATACCCCTTTATTTCTCATTAATCCCTCTCATGTACACCTGTTACCATGCTGAAATTTCGTAAGAGTTATTCCATTCCTCCTCTTTCTTCAAGTTTATTTATTATGTTATGCCTACTATTTTCAAATTAATTATATTGGGAAATGTATTTATATTACCCTATTACTGGTAATTTAATTTATATATTATTAGATACCATTTTCCTCTCATCAACCCTATTTATGAATTTTTATTTCATGTCGTTAGGCTGCCAAAATTGCACTGCGAATTTCCATTCCAAAACAATTGTGTAGTGAATACCATACCCATTACCTATCAAGGGTGTTCACTTTTATGAACATATAACTTTTTATTGAGGAATTAAATTTACTTATTCCACACTCCTTGATCTTATAATAAATTATGATGATGAATTAATCCATGTTTTATGATCCATGTGGAACACTTAAGCATGAGAATGAAATGAAAGTGGTGGGTGCGCCCAGAATTATATAGCACTGCAATGAATTGGGTAATTTTTAGTATCATGATATGTCATGTTTGGATAGGTATTTACCTGATTCCTTTATGAGGTTTTTCCACTATGATGTCTTGATAGTTTATCCTTGACTTATGATGCAGTGTTTTAAGTTGTTGCCACATTTCCATGTTATGAATGTCATGTTATATTCTACTTTATGATACATGTTTCTTTATGCCACATTGATAAGTCTTTCCTAACATGTATTAATATATTTATGTTATTCCATGTTTAATCCATTTCTGGTCTTTATAGATCGACCCTTTCTTATGTATTTTTTATGAGGATGTTCCATGTAGTTTTAAACTCGAGCATGTTAAAGAAGTTTTCAATAAAGATATTGTTTTTCATGTTTAAAGTTGTAATGCAATGTACCTAATTCCAAAAGACACTATACTTCTCAATATTTTTGAGTTGTATTAGGTTTAATTTTATGTAATTAAATAATGTATTAATGTAATAAAAATAATAGGGTTTTTATAGTTGGTATCATAGAAAAGTTTATTTATTTTTGGGATTAGGATTAGAAAACTCTGGTGAAAACCTTAGGGATAAGACTAAGTATAAGAAAAACATCCCTATATTTTGGGGAGTATAGAGTAAGTGGTTTATCAATAAAATAAATCCATTTCTTGATACGAACAAGTGGATATGGCTCTGGCACATATGTATCTAGGGGTAAAACCTGAAAACACCGCTTTGAGCTAGACTCGAATGGGAACTGATGTACAAAAATAGACCATTCTACACTCCTAATTTGAAACTCTTGGGGGATATTATTTGGTAAATTCATAATCTTAGTAAGAAACATTATTAAGGGAACAAAAAAATCTCATAAGAATATACGTTGGGAAATAGATCATGGATAACATAGATTGAAGCCTAGAAATACATATACTAAGGAAATAAATTTAATTTATAAGTTAACCCTTAAATGATCAGATTCCCCTTTATGTGTTTAATTTTTTAAAATACTTACCCTTAATTTTAATTTTATTCTATCCAATGGTTGGTAATATGAGAAATTGGTCTAACAACTGATGTAAAGATCAATGTAATGACTTCCCTAATGAGATGCCCAATCTGATGGGAGTAGGAATCGCAAACTTTGTCACGATACTCTCTCAGTTAACTTAAGTTTTGAATAGAAACCTGGATCAAGAGGAATGTCCACCCCCCCCCCAATAAAGAATAAGTCATAATCGAGATCTTCCTGAGACAAAGGCCTCCTAATTTCAATGGATCATATGATCCCTCAATCATCAAACAATGGATCAACTCTATTGAGAAGATATTATCTATCCATCAATGATCTAAACAAGATAAGGTTATTATAGTTGCTTATCATATGGAGGTTTAATCTAATCAATGGTGGACATTTTTCAAAAATAAGAAGCCTGAGGAAGAGATCGAGGCGATGGGATGGAAGGATTTCCAGAAAATGTTTTCCGATAAATATTTTCCTCACACCCTCTGACTTAAGATGGAAATGGATTTCCTTAACCTAAAGAAAAAAGATGAAAAATATATCATAAAATATGAGGAAAACTTCACAAGTATTTCATGATATGCCTCCGTATTTTTTATTACATCGGTTGTTATCCCAAGGAAAGAATCATCCTTAAATGCATGGTCTATTTCCCAATGGAATATGATGATGTGTTTCCCAAGGAATTTTTTGGTCTTCCTCCTAGCTGAGATGTCAAATTTTCAATCGAGCCCATTCCTAGGGTGTTAACATTATCCAAGACTCCATATAGAATGTATGTTGTTGAACTTGAGGAGCTGAAGAAATAAATATAGGAGAATTTGGATAAAGGTTGCATATGCCCAAGTGCTTCACCTTGGGGTGAACCAGTCCTATTTGTTAAGAAGAAGGATGGTTCAATGTTCCTTTGCATTGATTATCATGAACTCAACAAGATAACGATAAAAAAAATCATCTACCGTGGATTGATGACTTGTTAAATCATCTGTGTGGAGAACAATACTTTTCCAAGGTGGATCTATGGTCAGGATACTACCAAGTTAGGGGGAAGAAGGAGGATATCCCCAATACTGCTTTTCATACAAGGTACGAGCACTATGAATTAATAGTAATGACTTTCAAACTCACTAATTCTATATCAATATTCATGTACTTGATGGATAGAGTATTTAGATATTACCTCGACAAATTTTTGGTAGTCTTTATTGATGATATTCTAATATACTCCAAAATTAAGACAAAGCATGAGGAGCATTTACGTACTATGCTAAAGACTTTGCGAAAGAAAAATATTTTTTCCAAGTATAGAAAATGTGAGTTCTGGTTGAAGGAAGTCTCTTTCTTGAATAATATCATCATAATAAATGGTATATATGTGGACCCTTCAAAGACTAAGGCAATTGAATTATGGAAAAGGCAAACATTTGTGATAGATATCCATAGTTTACTTGGATTATATGAGTATTATCATCGATTTTGAGAATTTCTCATGATTTTAATACCCTCTAACTAAGCTAACTCGGAAGGGATTCAAGTTTTCTTGTAATTATGAATGTGAAGAGAAATTCAAGGAGTTGAAAAGGAGGTTTATCACTGCACATGTGTTCACACTACCCACAAGTGGAGATCTTTTCGTGGTATTCAGTGATACTTCGAAGAAGGTTATGGTCTGTATTTTGATAAAAATGACAAATTCATTACCTATGCTTCAAGGTAGTTCAAATTTCATGAGAAGAACTATCCAACACATGATCTATAGTTAGATGAAGTGATATTCTCTTTTAAAATTTGGTGACATTACCTCTTTGGGGAGAAGTATGAAATATATATGAATCAATAAAGTCTCAAATATAAATTCACACAGAAAGAGTTGAATATGTGCTAACGAATATGGTTAGAGCTGATCAAAGACTATGACTACTCAATTAACTACCATCCAGGGAAAGTGAATAAAGTGGTAGATGCTATAATTAGAAAGGATCCAGCAAATCTTCTATTGATGATAATTTAGAAGGATATAATCTTCTTAGACTTGAAGATAATGGACATGGGTATCATAAAGGAAGTAATATCATCAATACTTTCATAAATGATTGTTCAACCATCTCTTCTGGAGAGGTTAAAGGATGATCAAAGAGATTATGTAAGAATTCAGAAGAAAGTGGAAACTATTAGAAATGGTAAATCCTCATAGTTCAATTTTAATGAATAAGGTGTTGTAATATTTGGGTCAAGACTATGTGTACCATAAAATCCTGAGTTAAAGAAGGAGTTGTTGAATGATACACATAGCTCGACCTTCTCTATACATCCTGGAAGCACAAAGATGTGTCTAGATCTTCGAGAACACTATTGGTGGGACAATATGAATAAGGAGATCATAGAATATACATCAAGATGTATTGCATGTTAGAAATTGTAATCATAAATTAAAAACTATAAGGGGATGATGCAACCATTACCCATACCTACATGGAAATGGGAAAAATCACCATGGATTTTGTCACCGTAATTCCTAAGACATCTAGAGGAAACAATGTTATCTAGGTTGTGGTGGATCATCTTACAAATACTGCACACTTCATTAAAATTATAGAGGATTTATTATTGGATCAACTTTCATGGATATACATCATATAAGTGTTGATAATGCATGGTTTACCACTATCGATTGTATCCGATTGAGATCCAAGATTCATCTCTAAGTTCTAGAAGAGTCTCCAAAATGCTCTGAATACTGAGTTAAAATTCATCACGGACTATCAACCTCAAACTAGTGGTTAATCTGAGCAGACTATCTAGACACTTGAGGATATTTTGAGAGAATTGTCAATGGAATTAAAAGGAGTATGGGATCAACATCTTTATCTGGTTGAGTTCTCTTACAAAAATAGTTTCCAATCAAGCATCCAAATATATACCTATGAATCCCTTTATGGGAATAGGTTCATAACACCTACATGAAGAGATGAATTTGGGGAAAAAACCATTAGGTCCTGAAATGGTTGAGGAAATGGTGGAGAAGGTTAAGATCATTCAGCAGCACATCAAGGCTTCTAAGAGTCGATAGAAAAACTATGATGACAATCATCGATGAGACCTAGAGTTTGATGTTGGAGACATGGTTTTCCTCCACATATCTCCATGGAAGAAATATATGATATTTGGTAATAAGGTAAAGATTAGTCCAAGATACATCGTCCCCTTTGATATCCTTGATCGCATCGGAGTGGTGGCCTACCGACTAGCACTCCCACCTAACCTATCTCAAGTACATGATGTATTCCATGTATCCCTATTGAGAAAGTAAATACTAGACCCATCACATGTACTCAATATAGATGTGGTACCATTGGATAATTACCTCTCTTATTAGGAGAATCTAGTAAAGATCATAGATCACAGAGACAAAGTTATACAAAATAAGACAATTCACCTGGTCAAAGTGTTATAGAGAAACCACAAGTTTGAAGAAGTAATGTGGGAACTGGAGGAGGTGATGAAATGGAGTTACCCTCATCTGTTTTAATGTGAGAAATGAAAATTTCAAGGGATAAATTTCTTAAGTGGGGAATATTGTAACGACCTGAACTATTATAAATGAAATTTATCTTTTGATTTAATTAAATGTCTTATTTTTTAAAATGGATATATAATACACATGAACTTCCTTGGTTTTATGGATTTAAAATACCTTTAAGAATTTTTATCATTGTTAATATAGTCATTTAGTAGTGATCACATGATTAGTATAAATATAGAGCTTTAACAAATCCAATTGACTCAGACAAAGGAAGTGATGGCCTCAACAAGTATAATCATGCCCTATGAAGTCTATTTATTGGAGTTTCTAAGGGAGATAGAATCTCTGGTATTTGACCTTGACTAATCCCATGATGAGATCCAATGACTTAAGCATGAGTGAAATTTTTTATGAGAGAAGTTCAAGCTCATCTAAATCATGGCCCAAACCATGTCCATCGAACGGCCCCATGATAATCTCACCATTTCACACCTTAATCTTAGGTCATATGCTACTGTAATAAAGGAATATGTATCGAGAACTTAATAGTGTGAATATGTATATTATATAATAATGTATATATTTTAATTTTAATTTTAATATTTTCTTTTAAATGATTTTGGTTTTGATTCAATTAAACAGAAATGGTATTTTCAGGTAATATCTAAATTAAATTAAGGGGATTATTCTACTGAATTAATGGATTTTTTAAATAAATATAATTTTAATAAAATATTTTTATTAAGTAATTATTATTAATTATAAATGTTCATGTAATTTTTGTGTAGTGAAATGTGCTTTTTATAAGGGTTCAAAAACTATTATTGTCAAAAAACCCAACATTTTACAATAAATGTAGAATATTATTTTAAAAGTAAAAATGTACATATTTATAAAATTATTTAGATAAAATTAATATTATTTTTGGAATCATAAAATTAAAATTATCCAAAGGTGAATTTTCCATATTTTTCTAAGATAGTCAAATTTTCGGGTAAAAATTAAATATCGTATAAATATAATGTGTGTTTTATGACATCATAATGACCCAAAAAATAAATTAATAAACACTATAATGGGTATTATTGGGAAAATATATGTTTCACCAATAAAATAATTTGATTTTAATATAATTTTATTATTTTTATAATTCCCTTATGTATCCTCCAAAGTGTATAATATATTTATGATTTTAAATTCATTTATTTAATAATGTGAATCACCTCCACATAAGAAAGGATAATATTTTAATATATTCAGTCATTTTCCTAATAAAATAATTAAATCCATCCCTATTTTCTAAAAAACCATGGGTAAAACCATGGAAAGGTTTTTGGTTTTGAATATTTAATTATATAGATTCCAAAACCAAAGTTTGTGAAATATTAAAGAATTACCCTCTCATTTCCTATAAAAACCCACCCAAAATCCCACTTATATTCACTAAAAACACTTTGAGAACACCCTTACTCTATCCTCCCCTATCTAGAATCCTCCCAAGGCTACCCAATCCCTCAATAATCCCCTATTAAATCTTTTTAAGTCACACACTCAAGTAAGGGTCCCTTACTCTCTCATTTTTATCCAAGTTTACTTATATATTGTTACACCCTTTTATTTTCAATTAACAATGATGGGTTATGTTTTAGAACCTCCCCAATTATTCCATTATTATTTTTAAATTATTAGATACCACTTTATCTCTCATTAATCTCTCTCATGTACACCTGTTACCATGCTGAAATTTCATAAGAGTTATTCCATTCCTCTGCTTTCTTTAAGTGTCTTTATTATGCTATGCCTTCTATTTCCAAATCCCTTATGTTGGTATGTGTATTTATATGACCCTATTACTATAAATTTCATTTATATATTATTATAGATCCTTTTTTCTCTCATCAACCCTTTTTATGAATTGTTATGTCACGTCATTAGGCTGTCGAAATTGCACTATGAATTTCCATTCCAAAAAAATTGTTTAGTGAATACCATACCCATTACCTATCAAGGGTGTTCACTTTTATGAACATATAACTTTTTATTTATGAATTACATGTACTTATTCCACACTCCTTAATCATGGAATAAATTATGATGATGAATGAATCCGTTTTTTATGATCTATGTGGCACACTTAAGCATGAGAATGAAATGAAAGTGACGAGTGAGCCCGGAATTATATAGAACTCCAATACATTGTGTAATGTTTATTATCATGATACATCATGTTGGGATAGGGTTTTACTTGATTCCTTTATGGTACTTTGTCCATTATTATTTCTTATCAATTGACTTAGGATATAATTTTTTAAGTTGTTGCCACATTTACATGTTATGAATATCATGTTATATCATGATATATGATTCATGTTCCTTTATGACTCATTGATATGGATTTCCTAACATGTATTACAATCTTCATGTTATTCCATGTTTACTCCCTTACTGTTCTTTATATCTCACCCCTTTTTTATGTATTTTTCCCCAGGATATCCCATGCAGTTTTAAGCTCAATCATGTTAAATAATTTTTCAATAAAGATGTTGATTTTCATGTTTAAAGTTGTAATGCAATGTACCTAATTCCCAAAGACACAATAATTCTCAATATTATGGGTTGTATTAAGTGTAATTTTATGTAATTAAATCATGTATTAATGTAATAAAAAGAATAGGGCTTTTATAACCTCTTTGATATACAGCCTTCCTAGATCGTCTACCAAGAAGGTCTCTCACACAGGTAAGAAGTGTGTGACCTTCGTCAGATGATCATTGAAAACCCATACTACATAATTTTCATGGGGTGATCTAGATATAACAATGACAAATTCCATCGAAACATCATCCCATTTCCAATCAGGAATGGACAATGGTTGAAGAAGCCCTGTCAGACGTTGATGTTCCGCCTTCACCTACTGACAGGTGGAACATCAAGTGATGAAACTAGATATCTCATGTTTCATGTTGGGCCACCAGTATTGGTGTCGTAAATATTATTATATTTTAGTGACACTGGGTTGAACTTCCCATGATTTGGCATGGAAATCCCTCATCATATCCTCTTAATGTCTAATGGGACTCATACATTCCCACTAAACAATAGTGTATCATCCCTATCGACTGTCCAACCAGAAGATGTATCGTTATCTAATACACTTTCCCATAAGACAATTCTTTTAGAATTAGATAGTTGTCTTGACATTACCCATTCCAGAAGATAAAAATTCACTACTAGGGATGAGAGGATAGTCTAACCATGGTCCTCCTAAACCTTAACATGAATCTCTGAT
Source organism: Viscum album (assembly GCA_963277665.1). Classification (NCBI taxonomy): domain Eukaryota; kingdom Viridiplantae; phylum Streptophyta; class Magnoliopsida; order Santalales; family Viscaceae; genus Viscum; species Viscum album. Next base: position 1,559,644,241 of record OY728160.1, read on the forward strand.
AATAAGTCCATAAGCTTCTATTCATCACTAGATTCTTGAACCGCATGTACTTGTGTCTTCTGGCTCAGAGTATCGGCTACTGAATTACCTTTACCTAGAGTGTTGAAAAGTTTGAAATCAAACTATTGTAGTTACTTGACCCTCCAAACTATTTGAGATTTATATCCCATTGTGTGAAGATATATTTGAGTCTTTTATGGTATGTGAATAGCACAAAACATTCTCCCAGAATATAGTGTCTCCAACAATGTATGGAATGAACAACTGCAGTGAGATCGATGTCATGTGTTGGGTAGTTCCGCTCACAAGGCCTCAACTAATGATAACCATACAAAATGACTCACTTTCCCTACATCAGAACAACTCCAAGACCAAAACCTGATGCATCATACTAAATTATATAGGACTTTCCTAGTTCTAGCAGAATCAGTATCAGTACTAAATTCAATCATCCCTTCAACTCTTTAAAGGCTACTTCATAAGATTCAGACCATTCTAATTTTAAACCCTTCTTTGTTAATACCATAAGCGACACTGAAAGGCATGATAAATCATAGATTAAGTATCTATAGTAACTAGAAAGACCTAAGAAACTCTGAATATAAAAGACATTCTTGGAGTGATCCTAAGAAACCACAGTTCCCACTTTCTCTAGTTCGACTGAAACCCCTGATTTTGAGATGATATGACCCAATAAGTGGACTTTATTGGTCCAGAAGTAGCATTTATTGAGCTTAGCGTATAGATGATGCTCTCTTAGTGTATTCAACACGATCTCAATATGGTTTTCATGGTTGTTTCTGGAGCATGAATACACCAAGATATCATTAGTGAATATAACCACAAATCAATCCATATATGGTGGAAAACTCGATTAATAAAATCCATGAAGAATGTAGGTGTGTTCGTGAGTCTGAATGGAATAACTAGGTACCCATCCATACATACTCCTGAAAGTTGTGTGAGGTATGCCTAAAGTTCTGACATGCACCTAATGATAGACCGACCTCAGATCTATCTTAGAAAAAAACTTCACTCCACTAATCTAATCAAAGAGGTCATATATTTTAGGCAGTGGATATTGGTTATTAATTGTTAGCTGATTCAACTGACAGTAGTTCATATAAAGTCTAAGGGTACCATCTTCCTTCTTGGAAAAGAGGACCGGCGAACCCCAAGGAGAAGTGTTGGGGAATATAAATCCTTTCACCTCCAGATCCTCAAACTAATTCTTGATATCCAGAATCTCCTTAGGTTCCATCCTATAAGGAGGAATGGTCATAGGTGATTCTCCTGGTATGAGATCAATAGTAAACTCTACCTCATTCACCAGAGGTAGACCGGATAAGTCTTCTGGAAAAAATTATTTGTAACACTTCACTATAGAAGGAAAGATAATAGGTTTTAATGCTTTGTCATCTAGATAAAGAATAAAAACCTACGTTTTCATGCTAACTAGGATTGGTTCCTACTCATGTCGCACTAAGATCTCATTCTCCCTTATGCACATGTGTAACGCCCTCTAGTGATGTAAACATAACCCTCCAATGATAGCAATCAATACAGGCTCTATAGTGAACTAACCAGTCTATCTCGATGATTACATAAGATCCTGACATGTCAAGGGTGTGCGAGTTCCACATGAAAAGTTAACCACCTATCTCAATGGGAAAATTCTGACAACAGCAAACACCCTCTAAATCAATACCTTAAAGTGTATCTAGTGTCATAACACCATGATAGTACTCAATGTTGGTTCCTAGACTCTTAGTGATTATCTCAAATATAAATGAGTGAGATACACCTGTATCAAACAAAGAAGACACTAAAGTTGAGGTAACTAGAATGGTACCTCATATAGTAAATGTTCTGACGCTTTTCCCTTACAGCCTAGGCTAGACTGCATGTAACTAGCTTGTATCATGTCCCTGAGTCATTTCCTAAATTCCTTGAGTAGGCCCGCTCTTCTAGCACTGATAATCATAAGTCTGGTTGCCTCTACCTTGACCACCACATTGGCCTGATAGATCGGTGGTATTCCAGCTACCTAACTATCATGATCCTGTTGACCCAGCTCTTGACCAAGTAGTAGGTGCATATCCCTACTCTCTAGGCACTAGGGGGAAAGTCCTACAAAAACGATAGAGATGACCTATTCTACTACAACCTATGAACTCAATAGGTTCTTGTAAAAACTACTTTCTAAGTTCCTTGATGTTCCGCACTGGTGACAGACAAGAGAACTACCCTTGAGAGGAGGCTGACCATTGCTACCACCACGAGATACCTCAAAGCATCGATTTCACCCACAAGAAGATCCACTGGAAGCCCTAGGTGTTGAACCTCCCTAGTTATCACTGTCAGCCTCCCTCAAATTTCACTATGTGATTATGTCCTAGTTGATGATCTCAGTAATGGTCATCAACCTAAATACATTAAACTATGATCGGATGGTGTAACCTAACCCATCCTAGAATCTCCTAGAAGTCATCAGATCATCAACAGCTAGAGAAGGTTCAAAATTCATAGGTCAGTGAAACGAGCATAATATTCCATAACTGACATATTTCCATACTATAGATTCATGAATTCTCTAGATCTATCATCCTTCATAGTCGGAGGAAATAAGTAGTCATAGAAGAGAGTCTAAAAGTCAGATCAAACCATCTCTCTATGCCAACCTACCTGGGTGATGATATCCCACCACCTCTTAGCTGAGTCGCATAGCATATAGGCTACTATATTGACCCTCTACCCTAGAGGAATATCAAGATTCTCGAATATAGATAGGATTGTCTCAATCCAAGACTCTGCAAAAAGTGGTCCTCCATCCCCCGAGAAGGTGGGAGGATGTTGCTGCTGAAACTCATGAGTCAACTCTACCATACTCAGGATAAGTTACACTCCACCTTGCATTTTCTAAAATATACACAAGAAACCCTCTCAAAATTGGGTGTCAGATCCCATATCAAGAATATGAAGAGGATCCACATGTGTCTCAGTAGGATGAATAACTGGTAGATCACGGCCCACCACCTTAGGAACATGATCGTCACCACATTTAGAGCGTGCGACAGGAGGATGTCACTGCGACATAATGCTATAATTCCAAAAGAAAATCTTAAAAGGGATTCAATAAATTTAGAAGATTTCACCCAAGAAACTAGTATAGGTACTAAGTCCTTCCTATAAGAATGAAAACACCTCTCTGCCTGCTTTAAAACCCAAGTCTAAATGATAGAACATATCATAAAAGGATATAATAATGAAGGAACACCCACTACCCACTACTAAGGCCAGGTTTGAGTCAACATTTTTTGTTAGTCATGTGAAAGATGGTTGTTCTCAAGTTATAAGTCATTTACCATTTGAAAATATGCTTATTTAAACACTTAAAGAATTTTAAAATGGTTGGATCCAATGATATACCATTTTTCAGTTCACAGGGGCCCATACACCTTGTGGACCAAAACATGGAATTCAATTGGATATCATTTCTATTTAAATTGTGCTTATTCAAGTAATTAAATTTCTTTATAATGGTTGAGCTAGATAGAATTCCACTTTCCGATCCATAAGGGTCCATAAACCTTTTGAATCAAAATGTGGCACCCATCATCTCACACCATAGTACTTTCAAAATATGGAAAGAGATGTCAGCACAATTTAATATAGACAATAAGGCATAGTCAAGATGCAATAAGAAATGATCACTGAAAACTAAACATGGCATGGAAAGATTCATGGCCTATAATTCATGTTGAGCCTATAATGATGCATGACCTAATGCTTAACCCTCATTTTATCAGGTCTTGTAATGAAATCATAATTCCAATAACATCAATATTTGTAACAACACAAAACATGTGAAACACACAATGATGAAATGATATCAATAGTAATAGTCAAAAGTAGAACAATAATGATAATTTAGAAAATGTGGCCTTTACACTGTACATGGGTTCATGACGCCCAAGAACAACTTGTGACCAACTCCCAAGTGTTTCCCAATCTCCAATATATTGTCTCCAAATATTAAATTAATAAATGAACCAATCTAATACCACTTTTTAATGTCCCATACCTAGATTCCACTTATCCCATGCATCAAGCCCAGTTGGACACATAACCTCAGGAACATCTCCTCGTACACCAGAGGCTGCTGAATGGAAGCGATGATGTAAGGATAATATATTGGGAAGACTATACCCTCATGTTAGAGTATCTCATCAGATACAAAAAATAGTAAATAGTGGTAGAAGAGTAATACAATAGACATAAATAATAAATGGATATCTGAAAGAAATAAGAATTGGAAGAAAAAGGTAACTGAACAACTAATATATATATATATATAAGGCCTCAAAGGTAGTTTCTAATACAATGATGCATGGCATGCTGATAAAAAAGTGTTAGATGTATAGAATAATGATAAAAATTAGTATAAAAAATAAAATAACAAAAGGATCTATAAACATCTTGAGCTTAAGCCTGATCCTCTACTCCTAAGATCTATCTAAGTATACAAGTCAATAACCTATAGAAGTTCCTTTACCCTTACCAGTACCTATGTAAATATAATATTCTCAGATGCTAAAGGAATCCCAAGTAGGGTGTGAGACAAAAATCTCATTAGTACACCACTAATAGTGTTTACATGTAATATGATTAGGTGCTCATAATTAAATAGTGTCTAGGTATAAGTAGGAAAGAAAATCAATATAACAAAATGAATAACCTCCCGCTCAGGTTTTGAAGGGAAACCTGGAGGGTCTACCTACTTCATCTCATGGTTGATATGTCTGATCATGTCACTATATATATAGTATATATAGAAACACACACACACACATATATATATATATATATATATTCTGGAGTGGACTAGGATGTAACATACAGGAATCCAACACCATTATACGAGTTGATAAGCTCTACTCAATTGGTAGTAAGCCCTGTATCATGATAAAGTAGGAGGTCATCATGCTCGAAACTTGGGATGGAAAGTGTGTGCTCTATGTTAATACTCTAGATGGGTTCTCAAAATCCCATCGCCCATATTGAATCACTGGTGAGGGCTGCCATTCCCAACATTGATGTAATGGGAGCATGGTTTTCCATGCCATGTTGTGTCCCTAACCATCATTCTCAACCTTTATAAAGAAATATAATATGTATAACGTGAATGGGAAATTTCCTCCCATCCATAATAATTTATATAGTCCATTATATAAGCATGTTCACATTTAATCATATGATCATAAAGAATTAACTCTCATGTTATGTCATCAGGACTTTCAAATAACCAAGGAATGATCATGTATATAACATGACACATGAGGTAAAACCCCCCATGTGTTCCTTTAACCATGTTCAATTCCATTTAAAACATTAAATTTAAAAAGAAGCATTTCATAAGGCATAATAAGGGGACATGATCTTGCCATCCCAAGGGATCATTTAATTTGAAAATCATTTGATCCATTTCATTAAAAACATTCCATTTGGTGATATCCATCCTATACAAGGTCATATCACTCAATTTTCATAAACATAGAAAATTGACTTATAAGGCATAGGTGTCATGGAAAGTATCAAGGGACACAAGTCACATGACCACTTAGGAAATTCCAATTCTAAAAGGACCAGGCACCTATGAGGCACCTTGGGGTACATTACTTACACATGTCTCGATGGAAAATTAAATTTAAAAGTCAATCTAGAAGCTAAGTTGGGTTCCAAAAATTTTAATCCATTTATCCAAAATGAAAAATTTCAAGGTGGAACAGATATGGGTGTCCACATTGAGTGTGTATGATTCCTAAACCCCTAAACGAGATTCAATTCCCCTATATCAAGGCACTAGGGTCATTTAGATATAAAGAAACCAACACAATTAAGATGCTCGACAAAGGTCGGCATTTGGAATAATGGATTAAATATTAAATGACCAAAACTCAAATAGAAAACTATGTGACCACATACCTTAGGTTCATAGAAGAAGCCTCGCTCAATATCGACCTTGGATTTGAAGCAGGTTGGAAGAGATCTGATTTTTAGTGCAACACCCATAAAATAGGATGAATGAGCCTACATATAAATAGAATAATAGATGGTGAGATTAACTGAGGAAATAAGGGTGAATAATGTTAGCCTTACCTTGTGATATCCAATGAATCTGGAGTAATTGAAAACAGATTTCGGGTGAGGGATTAGTATGAGATTGAAGCTTGAGGAGGGTTTGATCTCAAAGAGGATAGAATCCCACTGGTTTGGCTACTGGAAAACATGGGATAAGGAAATAATATTTTAAGATTAAAGAGGGAAAAATGGTAATTTTTCCTTAAAATCCCATTATTCATGGTTTAGGCACATATTTTTCAAATAGTGCGCAAACTGTGTGTTAATACTCTTCCCCAAAACTACAGCAGGTCACACGATCATGTTCCTAGGCCTGCATGGTTGCAGAAAAACTATGTGGACTTGCAAGTTCCCATATCTACAGTCGCATGGGCATGTTCCCTAGGTCACATGGTTTATACAAACCATGTGGACCAGTCACTTATCCCATTTTCAATAACTTTGGGATCTGAATGATTCCTAGATGCTCTCATGACCTCCACAGCTTGATTAAGATTCATAATTAGGTCCATTTAAGGTATTCAAAATGAAAAACTAATTATTCATACCTTTCTTAAAAATAAATCTTGTTACGCATTAGGAAACCACCAATAATTTATATAATAAATCCAACCTATGTATAAAAACTACAATCATGTGCAGGCATAACAATTAAAGTTGAAAAAATAACAACATATATTATCAATCCCATGAACATAAGCTAAAACTAAGAGTAGACTATAACTGGTAAGTATCATTATATAAATGTGATATATGTAATCACTAGTATCAACATGAAATATATAAATAAAAAGTGTCTGACCTACATGGGCCAAGACCCAATGAAAAGGCCATTGAATCTTCCTAAAGACCAAGGAACTCGTCCAAGGTGAGCTCAAAATAGAGCATACCAATATGGTCTAGGAACCTAGGGACCATGTCTGAAGCATCCTAATACCCAATGATATATATAAGGGATATTTGTGTCGTAACTCAAACCCCTTTTTAGTTCCATATTGTTAATAAAGTCTATTTCATACTGAATTACCTAGTGATGGAGGCATACCATGATATATAATATCAAGAAATTTATGTGAAAGGTCAAGAGGTGTATTTAGTGTCCATACCTAAGTCCAACCAACCATAATAAAAGGCATAGGCCTAGAGATCATTCATCTCACTACAATTTCCATATTTAAACCATTCGATTAATCACTTGTTCGCATTTTATGTTATGATCAAGAGTTAATCAACCCTTCACTATCTCATTTAATTCACTAACATGTGAAAAGATCACACACACCTAAAGGTGTGGTTTTAGTTTATGGGTAGATAATATAACCCACCATAGAGGTGGTTTGGTAGAGGCTGGAAAACTTTAACCAAGGCAAGGTTCTATAAGGGATATCAATTCAAGTTTAATAATTAATTTACATCATTGATCAAATTAGGGATAACATCTGAAAGGTTTGAAATGTGGTACCATGGTGAATAATTATTAAAAAACATGAATTCTATGGAAATAGTTTTATAACACCTACCTTATTGTGGTAGAGGAGAACTTGTCCAGTATCAGCTTTCGATTTGGTCTAGAACAGAAGAAATCGGTTAAATGGATGAATACCCTAAAAATAGGGAAAATATCCTACTTGAATATCGCATAATGGATAGTGATAAAAATAGAGAAAATAAGGAAATGGATCAAATCTCGTACCGAGAGGAATCTAATGAGACAAATGGTGGGAAAATAAGAGCTTTGATGGAGGGGCGGGATCAAAGCCTAGGTGAGGATCTTGAGATCTATCCAATGGGGATGAGTTGTTATGTATGTAGGAAGAGGAAAAGAAGGGTGAGAATTATAAATAAGAGATGGAAAATCATAAATTCAACCTAATTTAAAGGGGTCGCATGGTTGTTCAAACTGTGAAATAGTCAGTGTCCATGGGCACCCCCTCGCATGGGATAGGACAATAGTTAGACTAACCGTGTGTAGCCTATGAAAAATTCCTTTGCAATAATGTCTAAAAAAATTTCATAGCCATGCGTCCTAGGAGGTATGGTTAGAAAAAATCATGTGGCCCTTTTTAATGCACTAAATCACTAAACATGGTTTAAAAAAACAGTGCAGACTAGGACGCATGGTTTAAACTAACTGTGTGGCCCACCTGTTTCCTCCAAAATTCAGGGCTCTAGCTCCAAAAAAATCCCTGGATACACCTAAACTATTCCTTAACCCACTATTAATCCATATTAGAATAAAACCAAAGAATTAAACTTTAATTAAAATATTTCTTACCATAGATAAAAACCAAGGTGTTACAAACTCCCCACTTAAGATAACACATCCCCAATTTTCCCTTTCCAAGGTAATATAACACAATATGAGAAAATCATAGGCCACTGGGCACATACGTTAGCCTCCATCTCCTAGTTCTCATCCTGCACACAACCATGCTACCATATCACTCGTACTAAAGGAACCATCCTACCTCAGATATATTTTTTTCCCTAGTCCATGATACGTATAGGGTGATCCTCAAAATAGGCATCGACATCCAATTCCACCTCATCTGGATAGAAAACATGAGATGAATCTGATTAGTAGAGAATTAATTGAGAAACATGAAATATTTCATGCATATATATATATATGAGGAAGTGTTATCTGATAAGATGATAATGCAACCCTCTCCAAAACATAAAAAGGTCCAACAAAATAAAGTGACTACTTACCTTGCTACCAAAACTGTCAATCTCCCAGTCTAGTCAAAACATGTAGGAATACTTGATTACCAAAATCAAACTCTAGAGGTCATCAAAAGTAGTAATTTATATACAATTTCTAACTATACTGGTCTATATCCATTTTCTTCCTGATCATCTAGACATACTCTTACATCTCCTGAATGAGATGAGGTCTAAGTAGCACTGCCTCTTGTACCTCTAACTAATATAGAGGTGATTGGTATGGCCTGACATATAAGGCCTCGTAAGAATCCATCTATATATTCACCTAAAAGATATTATTGTAAGCGAACTTATCTAGAGGTATATGTTTCTCCCATGAATCCCCAAAATCAAGGAGACGTTATAATATCCCAGAACCCGCACTCACAAGTCTTGTGATGAAATCATGACATTTAAATTTCTGGTAATGATGCCAATAATTGTGACAAAATGTTTTACATAAAAATCTTACAAAATAAAAAGTAAAACATAGATCACTTACATATGAGAGGGTATTTTAGGTTTGGAATTTTAGAGTATTAGGAAAAACTACTGCATAAAAAATTCACAAGACTTTAAAAGAACATTTCTCCCACTTAACCTAGCTTTTCTTTTTCACATTAAGACATCACCATCATTTATATGAAATCCCTTATTGACATAATTTGTTAAACCTTTTTATTTATAATATGTGGAGAAGGAAACATAATAAGGGTGAGCTCAAGTTATCATTAAGGGTAAACATAAGCATTAACAATTTAATGTCGTCAATAATCATAAGAGTGCATGAGAGAGTTTCATAAAATAACTCATACCCATCAATACTTAGATCATCGAATATAATAACATAGAAAAGAAAAGAGTCATCAGAATAAATAATCATGAGACGTGTGATATCAATCTTGGTCAAATGAAATATAATAAACCCATAACAATCATAAAGAAAACATGTATGTAACATGGGACATCATTTTCACTTCACTCTTACAATCACTCTTACAAATGTAACAACCATATAGTCAACTTCCATACCCAATTCATTGGGATATCACAAACTTGCCCACCATGGGTTTATCACATAACCACCCATCATTGGTTTATCACAGAATCACCCCTTAATTGGTTTATAACATAACCACCCATCAAATTTCCAAGTACCATTACATAATCATAACACATAAAAGTTTGAATTTCATAAAAAACTCATAGGAACAACCATTATCCCTTTTATAACTTGATTAATCTATGGAAAATAAATGGTTTTTATAACAATATATTTGAAACATGATTAACCTATGGTAAAGAAACATGTTCCATAACAATCACTTTGAAACATGGTTAACCCATGGAAAATAAATAGGTTCCATAAAAATCTCTTTGAAAAAATCTTAATCCATCTATAAAATAAGGAGTATGTATCAATAAAAAATATCCCTAGTGTATTATAAGTAACAACAAGGTTTTTAACATTGATTAATGTAAATACCATTAAAAGACCATTAAAAACATTCTTGAGGAAAATATAATTTTTATTTTGAAAAATAATTTTTAAAATATAAAACACTTTGAAAATTATTTTCTTTGAAAAAAACCTTGTAAACATATAAAGGAAGTTTTATAAAACTTTTAAATCATTTTTTGAGTAAAATATCCTTTCATCTTTGAAAAGCACTTTTTAAAACATAAAACATTTTTAAAATCCTTTTCCTTAGAAAATAACCATGAATGGTTATAAATGAATATTTAAAAAATCATTTAAAATATTTATTGAGGAAATTTATCATTTCATATTTGAAAAAAAAAACTTTTTAAAACATTTTTATAAAACATGCTTTTGGAAGAAAATAGTTTTTCACTGAAAATATTATTTTTAATAAAAACATTATTTTTGAGATATTGAGTATAAAAGTATAGGAACATAAAAGGAAAACATTTATTCTCATGAAATAACCAGAGTAGAATAAAATCCATGATAATTTTTTATAGTTATATCATAATATTTTTACATTGTATACTTAGTCACAATACCGATAATCAATGATATTGTAATATCAAACTCTTACCACTTTGGTAACTTTGAATCATAATCCCAAAGAAAGATTAATATTAATTGAAACTTATAATATCATGAAAATTAGAAGATTCATGATATAAAATTACAAAGGGTTAGTGTATATAAACCTCATAAAATACGATAGGTTTATAACATAAAAAAAACATCTCAGATAAGGTAAATTGAGACAAAAATACCTGACCGCTTTGGTAACTTTGAAACTGTTAAAACTATGAAAGTGAGATCATAAAATTGATATTTAAATCCCCAAAAATTAATTAATAATACTCATACAATACATTTATGGGAATTATATACACCACACAACAAAAATAAGTGATGAATATGTCATGTATCTCATAGAAATAAAAGTGACACTAGAAATCTCTTACCTTGAGTTTGATTTGGTATAATTTTACATTATATTCCTAAATAATAAACTTATGTTAATTATTTAATTTATTTATATCGTTTTTAAATCTTATTATTACTTTTATTTCAATTATAAAAAAGTTATATATAATTACTTAATAAATTAAGTTTTCATCAGATGTTTTCACCAGGATTATGTGTCAAAATCGACTTTGGTGGGTTAACTATGGTCAAAGTTTTCATTGTATAAATATATATATAGAAATAATAATGAAATAATTATCATATTTATACATTAATTAATATTTTAAAACCAATCACAAAATATGGTTATGAAAAATGAACCAATGTTACAATCATGGAGACGGTAGGTCGTACGTATGCATGAGTAATGTTTCCATTTTTTAATGATCATTATGGAAAGAAGGTAAGTAAAATTTATCTTTATATAATTATAATTATATTATAAATATAATATTATTTAATCATATTTAATTATATATATAATTCTTGTGATGTAAACTAAATCACATCGCTTCGAGGATGCGGTAGTCCAGAACGATGTTATCACTTTTTCAATGTGTGAAAAGGTAATAAATAAAATTATATATTATATTCAAAAAAATATAATTATGTAATTTATATCATATATATTCATTATATTTACCCTTACTACCTTCAATGTAACACGTTAGTGAAAAACGCTTCAAATCGCTTCATTAGGTGGTAGTCCACCGTACACACGAGCGATGTTATCATATCTCTTATGGTATGGGATATAAAATGGTTATACATGATATAATGACTACATAGGTATAAATGTGTTATAAATATCATAAATATCATATATAAATTGTATTTACATCATTATTCCCAACCTTGAGAGGTGGGGATGGAAGAACGGACGACATTGGTTCGCAAGGAAGTAGTCTGCCATACATATGAACAATGATTGTGTATCCCATTTGATGGGAGTGTGTGAATTTGTAGGTCCTAACCTTAACATAATAAAGTATTAGTATATTGAATATATTTATGTTATTATATAATCATTATATAATAATAATTTAATAGGTGATAAATAAATAAAACAAAAGTGTTCGTTGATGAATATTACCTCTTTTTTGGGTAACTCCTTTTGGTTTGTACCAAAAGTCTTGATTGGATTGATTTATAACCAAATTTATTATTATATTATTAGATAAAGAATTTTTTTAAGTAATTTTTTCAGATTTTTTGAGATCCAAAAGTATTGAGCGGTGGGAATAAGTGGGGAGAGTGAGTGCCTTGTTATAGTGGAGGAGGAGTCGCATTCTTGTAAATACCAAAAGGTAAACATTATTGGGAGGTATCAATTATATAATTTGCCTCAAATAATGTAAAATTTTCTATAAAATATCATATATGGACTAAATATATCCATATAATGGGTTTTGGACAAGTTTCTAGGTCATTTTACCCTTTACGATTAAGGTTTAACCACTAAGTAAACTTGTTTTTATCTTAATCGCTGTAATTAATTTTAATTTTTTTCCCTAATATTTTTTGATAAAAAACTATGTTTTCATTACTAGAAATTATAAATTATTCTTATTAATAATATAAAATCCATTTTTACAAATTTTAACCACAGAAGTGGTAGAATTTAATTAAAAACAAATCTCGTAGACGGAACGAGAAAGCAGGTTTTTAAAGTGAAAATGTTCAAAAGTTTACTATGTTTATATATCCAAATTCAATATAAAAGTGATTAAAATTACCTAAATTGGATTAATATATGTATAATTGAACTATTTTTACATTAAAAATAATTAAAATTATAATTTAACATTAAAATTTATTTAGATGAAAAGTCAATTTTCAATTAAAATATGTATTTTTCACTATTCATCATAAATCAAACTTCTCAGAAAAATAAAAAATATATAACCTAAGATAATTTTGACATTTAAAATTAAAATAATATGTTTATTTTTTCAAATAAAATTTATAAAAGTGTAAAATTTTAGTTTTAAAACAAGTCTTCCATTAAAAGGTGGCAAAAATGCCTTTTAGAAAAAATACATCTTTTATGCTTAAAATTGGATTTGTCCTTATTTTATGGATGTAAAACTTATCGGATGAATTGGAAAATATTTTATTGAATATATAAAATATAAAATTCATTGATATCATTCAATGATAGTGATTAATTTAATTTATTAAGATAAAATTCCTTTGTGGGCATAAAAATAATTTTTTCATAAAACACATCCTTTATATACAATTAGTTTTTTATTTTTATTTCTAATTAATTTATCACCAAAGTATTAATTGTATAAATATGTTTAAACCATATTTTCATAATTTAGTTAATATTTTTCATTCCCACCATTCCAATGGCTAGGTGATAACTATCATAATATCACTACTGGAAACTAGAGATATACCAACGCCCCTATCCCAACGGTTTCAAAAAACCATTGGTATAGGGTTGTTAAGAGAGGATTTTCCCAAAGGTTTCATACATCCATTGGGATTGTTCATGGTTTTCCCAATATTTTCATAAAATCGTTGGGATAGTTCATTGTAAATAGGTTATCCCAATGATTTTTAAAAAAAATTGGGATAGAAAACCCCAAATACGAGCCTCCTGCTTCCAAAAGGGATCTGTTCGCATTTTTTCCTAAACGAGAGACCTATTTTATTTACAGCCAGTTAATGGATCTTCCCAACTAGAGATAAATCCTTGATTCAATTATTTTTTTTTCTTCCACTTCAAATTGTTAAGTTTTAATTAAGTTTTATCCTTTTCCTCTATTTATTTTGGCCTTTTTCATTCAGTTTCACTGCAATCTTGATTCAATAGTGCAAAAAACATTTACCACGTCAGCGTTTTCTATATCAGTTATATATAACAGAAATGAAAAGCTGTAGAAATTGGTTTATCATGTAGATTATTTTTTAACTAATTTCATAAATGTTGAGAATATATTTATAACATCGGTTATTTTATAACTGATGTAAAAAATACCAAGATTTTATTTATCACGTCAGTTATTTTATAACCGACATCAAATATAGAATCTTAGTGCTTTATCACATCAGTTATAAAATAACCAACATGATAAATAAAATATCAGTGATTTATCACATTGGTTATAAAATAACCAATGTGATAAATCAAATATCGGCAATTTAACACATTAGTTATAAAATAACCGATGTGATAAACATAAAAAGTAGTTTATCATGTCGATTATTAAATAACCAATGTGATAAAACTTTAAAATGATTTATCAGGACTAGTATTTTGTCATTCTATTTTCTTCGATCGGGAGACCTATGACTCATATCTCTCGTGTGGAAAACATAAAAAATGATTCTTTGAAGTCGTGCCCTCCAACCTCATTTTTCCAACATCATTCATCATCTTTATTATCACCGGATCTGTCAAGTCGATTCGCAACACTCGATTAATCCTCACATGCCTCGGTTTCATTCTTTATTTTTTGTGATGCCCTAAATTTATGTTTTTATATATTATTTTTCTATAATTGTTCTTTCTATCATGGTAACAGTCATAGTATTATTTTATACCATTCTAAGTTCTTTTCTGTTAAAATAAAAAATGGGAGTGATATCATGAAAGTTCTATGATTTTTGTTGCTATCATGTGTGTTTTATCATGTGTGTGTGTGTCTACTTCCATGTGTGTGCTACCATGAAATTATTATCATGCTAGTTCTGCCCTAAAACCATACAACCAAGGAAGTTATTCAATACATTTTTTTACTATCAATAATTGTATCATTCTTTAATTCTTAATTTTGGTAATATATTCAAATTAAAATTCCTTTTATATTCAAGATTTCATTTTTTATTATATGATAAAACTCCTTATATAGTGTTTGAATATAAACTAACTTACTCTACCATTATATTTAAAAATAAACTTGGTTAGACACAAGAGATATATAGGTGAATACAATCATCATATTGAGCTATGTAATCCTATCTTGTTGTCTCTAGGAGTTATTGAAGAAAAATAAATTGAAGGTGAATGATTGTAAATATTGCTTATGTGGGGAGTAATTCAATGATAAGGATAGGTGTAGTTTTCTCTAATAATGATATCCCATTCTATCCTAGACTATTTTTTACTTCTATTTACATGTTGAATATGATTTTATAGAAATGAAGGACTTAAATAATGTATTTTTGTGGATAAGAGCTCATAATATCATCGAATGAATGGGTTAAGTGATTTTAAATTCCTCATTAAGGAGTATATGAATATTTACATGATTTTTTCCTTATTGTACATACAAGGATTCTTATTGAGGAATCTCTTAGATATCTCACTAGATATGTTAACCCTTGAATACCTTTTTCTTTGGTTCAAGATGGTGAATGTATATATATTTTAATATTTATACTTCATATTTAATGTTTATGGAAGGGTGAATTTGGTATCTAGTTACACCAGGATATATTATTTGTATACCTTAAGAAGAAAGGATCCAAGATAAATTTATACTGTTATATCATGATCCATATGAGATAGATATTTAATCCTAACATGATTTTCATATTATCCCTCCAAACATTGATTTATTCAAGAGAATATTCTAATTTAACAATAAGGTTTACTCTTACATCAACATCAGTGATTTCATAATTAATTTCTTGAAGATTTTTTTGTTTATGATAGAGGTAATAAATTATTACCATAAGTCTTTATAGTTTTCAAATTCCTCCACTTTAACTTATTTAGAGATAACATCTTCTTGGGAAAGCAAGTTCTTCTTTCTAAAGGATTTCCATTCTAAATTACACTTTCCTTTCACACCCTTTGACAAATTTTTCATGGGTTTTTTATCATCATCGTATAATAATTTCATTGGAAACTTTTCTATCAGATGACTAACTTTTATATATCGATAGAAATCAAGTAGAATCTTTCCTTTGAATGTTCCCCAATCCCTGATTACTAACACATCTTTTCCCAATTTTTTTTTAAATTGTTTTACTTTTAAATTATGTCATTTTTCATATAAATATAAAATGGTTATATTTAACTATATTTTCTTTTTAAAATTATTTCCATGCATATTATTTTCAAATACACATATATTTGTTTTATATTTCAAAAAAAATTACATTCAAATTATGATATTTTTCATATAAATATAAAATTGGCTTATCTTAACAATATGTATAATTTTGATATTTGTTATAGGTAATAATGAGTCGAAGTTAGATTATGACACATCAAATGAGTCATGAATATGAGGAAGGTGTTAATGCCTTTTTGGAATTTTCTAAATGAAATTTTCCAAGCAACGACGTTTTTTCTGTCCATGCCTGAAATGTTTAAATATGAAGAAGTTGAAAAGTAGAGAGATAAAAGATTATATGATTTATCATGGATTTAATCTGATTTATAGCCCTTATATTTGGCATGGTGAAACTAGAAAAAATTCCAGATCTACTGATGATGATGATTTGAAAAATAGTAACTCCGATGGAATTGAAGAAATGATTTATGATATTGCAGTTGAACAAATTGAGATACAACTGAAAGTTGTGTGTCTATATAGTAATGTTGAAAACCCATTGTATCTTGGTTGTATAGATTTTATGGTTTTTTTGGTAGTTTTAAGATTGATTAACCTGAAGGTGAAACATGGATAGAGTGATAGAAGTTTTATAGAGCTACTACAATTATTGAAAGACATTCTTCCAAAAGAAAATGATCTTCCAGATTCACATTATAAGGATAAGAAAATATTATGTCTAATGGGATTGGGATACAAGAAAATATATGCCTATCCAAATGAATATATGATATATAGTAAGTAATGTGAATTTCTTTCAGAGTGTCCTAAATGTGGGAAATCACGGTATAAGTTGAAAGAAAAATCATAGGTTGATGTAGAGATCATAGAGATCCCTTCCAATGTATTTTGGTATCTTTTTATAATTCATCATTTTAAATGTTTATTTTATAATTCAAATGATGAAAAAAGTTTAATATGGTATGTTGATGATCAGATATGTGATGGAAAAATACGTCATCCAACTGATTGTTCACAATGAAATAAAATTGATGAGCAATATCCTAAATTCAGAAATAAAATTAGAAATCTAAGACTTGGGTTGTACACAGATTGAAAGAATCCATATTGAAGCCTCAGTAGCACACATAGTTCATGGACTATTTTATTGGTAATTTAGAACCACTCTCCTAAAGTTTTTGTGAAGTGAAAATATGTCATGTTGAGCATAATGATCTCTAGTCCAAAGCAACTCAGAAATGATATTGATGTTTTCCTGTCACCATTGATTGGTGATTTGAAACTTTTATGGTAGGATGGTATTAGAGAGTATGATTATTATAAAATGGAATATTTTCAACTGCATACAGTTATTATGTTCACTATAAATGACTTCCCATCGTATGGAAATTTGTCTGGATACAGTGTTAAGGGGCATAAAGCATGTCCAATTTGAAAACAACATACTTCATATTGTCGATTGCATCATTGTAGGAAAACAATATACATGGATCATAGAAAGTTTTAACCTATGGATCACTCTTATAGAATACTAAAAAAGGCATTCAATGGCTTATAATAATTTGATATTGCTCCAAAACCTTTATCCCATGATGTAAATTTTGAGAGGGTGCAAAACCTTGATGTGACATTGGGAAAGACACATAAATCTGGTAATTATAGACATATTTGGAAGAAAAGTTTAATATTTTTTGAGCTACTATATTGAAGATATCATGAAGTGAAATATAATATTGATGTCATGCACGTGGAGAAGAATATTTGTGACAATTTTATTGGAACATTATCAGATATTAATGTAAATACTAAAGATGGGTTGAATGAAATATTAGGCTTACTATCAATGGTAATATGTTTAAAGTTAGCTCCCACTCCTAATAGAAGATAAACATTTCTTCCCCCGGCTTGTCATATATTATCCAAGAGGGAGAAAATTTTCTTTTGTCAGTGTCTTCATGGTATCAAAGTGCCTCAATGTTATTCTTAAAATGTAAAAAATTTTGTCTCTTTAAAGGATTTGAAGTTGATAGGTATGAAATCTCATGATTTTCACATCATGATACAACAACTTCTACCAGTTTCATTGTGTGGAATATCACCCATCCGTGTCAGAAAGACTATAATTAAGGTGTGCTATTTTTTCAATTCAATTTGTAATAAGGTGATTGATGTGAATGCTTTAAACATTTTGGAAAAGGATGAAATTTCTATACTTTGTCAATTGGAAATGTATTTTCCTCCATCTATCTTGAATAACGTAGCTGATGTTCAACCATATATCATATTGCATATTAATGAGTTTAAAAAATTTCCTCCAAAGAAGAAAGAAATGTGGATTTTGAATGATCACAACAAAACATTTTTTCCATGGTTTAAAAATACCTTGATTGGTATATCAGATGTATCAGAGACATTAAGATGGTAATTGGGTAGTCCAAGTTTAAATGTGATAACATAGTCTGAGTATGGAATTAATGGCTATACATTTCATACGAAATCTCAGGACAATAGAAGTGCGGTTCAGAATAGTGGTGTATTGGTGTTTGCAGAAGCAATGCATTTTCCGAGTTCTAAAGACAAAAACCCAATTTCTACATAAAGTGCATATTATGGAGTCATTAAAAAAATATGATAGGTTGATTAATTTAAAATTAAAGTTCCTATTTTTAACTAAAAATGGTTTATCGGTAACAATAGTATCAAACACGATGAATTTGGAATGAAAATTGTTAATTTGAATAGATTGGAAGACACAGCAGATTCTTTTATAATGGTAACACATGAAAAAAATATTTTATATGTTGTTGATAAATCAAATATGTAGTGTTATATTTTTTTACAAGGAAAAAAATATGTTGGTGAGGATTAACTTGATGAAGATTCTAATTTATGTGAGATCACTACTTCCATGGAAAGATTAGCATAAAATAATGATGATCATGTTAAAGACATGGTTTGTGCCATAAGGAATGATCGTGATGAAGGAATTTGGGAAAACAATCCATTTGTAAAATCCTAATATTATAGGTAACATATGTTTATTTCTTGTTTACATTTATTAATTTCACAAAATGTTAAATTTTGTAAATTTTTTTCTTTATTAAAACGGGTATTAAAACAAATAAGTAGAAATGTTTGTTTATTTTAGTTTTGTTTAGTTTAGTTTATCATGTTTACCATTACGTAACTTATATATCTATTGTTGAATGAAAATTACTTTACCATTTTTACCATGTTTTCCATGTTTACCATGTTTACCATGTTTACCATGTTTACCATGTTTACCATGTTTACCATGTTTACCATGTTTACTATGTTTACCATGTTTACCATGTTTACCATGTTTAACATGTTTACCATGTTTACCATGTTTACCATAGTTTACCATAGTTTACCATAGTTTACCTTTATGTAACTTATATATTTATTGATTTTGTTGAATAACAATTACACTACCATGTTTACCATGTTTATGATCTTTACCATTATTTAACATGATTACCATAGTTTTTTTTAGTTTAGTTTATCATGTTTACCATTACGTAACTTATATATCTATTGTTGAATGAAAATTACTTTACCATGTTTACCATGTTTTCCATGTTTACCATGTTTACCATGTTTACCATGTTTACCATGTTTACCATGTTTATCATGTTTACCATGTTTACCATGTTTACCATGTTTACCATGTTTACCATAGTTTACCATAGTTTACCATAGTTTACCTTTATGTAACTTATATATTTATTGATTTTGTTGAATAACAATTACACTACCATGTTTACCATGTTTATGATCTTTACCATTATTTAACATGATTACCATATTTACCATGTTTACTATTACATAACTTAGTTTAGTTTTTTATTTTTTGTTTACATTAGTATTGTAATATTTGAATTTGTATATTTGTGAACTAATGTTTGATTTTTTGATTTGAAGGATAATGACAGATCAATCATTTGATCAACCACATGATTCTGGAGATAATCATCATGATCATACCTCTAGGAAGGAACATTCACATACTCCTCTTGATGTTCCTCAATCTTCCTCATGTGCTCCCATAACTATAAATAAGAGTTCAAGAGTTGGTAAACATGGTAGCACACATTTACCAAAATTATCAATTGCTCATAGCCAGGACCTGAGGATACTCATTGAGTTTTATGAGAATGATATTCCTAGAGGTCCAAATGAAAAATATTTTAAGAGTTTTGTATCAACTCAGGGTAAAAGAAAAGTAAGAATTTTGTATAATGATTGGAGAAGTGTGGAAAAATCGATAATAGCTCAATTGTGGGTGATAATTTTGGTAAGATATTTTACTATTTTTTGACTAATCTTTAAATGTATATAGTATAATATGTTTTATCTCTTCTTTATCAGATGAAATTTGATATTATTGACACTGGAGAAGTCAGGAGTAAATTTTTATTGATGGATTCTAGGAGATGGAGGGATTTCAAATCAACCCTCACATCTGATTTCATTTTTGGTCATAGGAAACATGAAAATCCATGTCATATATATCCTTTCATAGATGAAGACACATGGAAAAAATTTGTTGAAATTAGAAGAAAAGAATCATTTTTGGTAAGGGAAATATAAACTTTTATAAGCTTTCTTATATAAATGATCTTATTAATGTTTTGTTAATGATTTATTATTCTAAATTTACATCGAACAAGGAAATATTATCAGGAGATCCAATCTAAAAATGTATACCCTCATAGTTTATCTTGGGGAGGGTATATTTTATTGGAAGAACAAATGATGGTGGAAATTTTACAAAAACATAAATCTTGGTCTTCAAGCTCTGGAGAGGTTTCCCCTCCATCCCCTCCCTCTAGACATAAAAAATGGAAGAGATATAGGATGGGAAAAAAGGGACAATATCTTTTGGAAGATTAGAGAATCATAGCTGAGAGGATTATAAGATATTTATTTTATTTATTTAAGTTAATTATATTCTTTATATACTTTAAATCATTACAGAAATTTTCAATTAATTAATACAGGATTCTCTTGAGGATCATATCACACAGGGTGTTTATAAAAAAATATAATCTTTGGAGGCTGAAGTTCATAACATTAATGCGACAATGGAGGAAAAGATTAGAGTGTCGATACAATCTATGTTTACAGACATGCAAAGACAATTTCAGACTACAACTCCCACTCCTCCACCTCCCCCTACAGACCCCATTATTTATCCTCTATCTCCGCCAGTAGCTCCCACTCCCCCACCTCCAGACCCCATTATTTATCCTCCACCTCATTCTATGGAACCCATTTTTTATCCTACTCCTCTACAACATCTTCCTACTTATTGTGAGTTGTATGTTGATGATTCTCACCATCATATAGTTGCATATGGGATGGTATATTGTATAGGATATAAATTTCATCATCAACAGTTAGAGTTAGAGCATCATTGGTTTACTGTATAGGATATTATAGATAGATCATATCAAGTACCATTACCTAAAGATGAGGTGACGATAGTTGGACATAGTATCAGCCACTTTTTAATTTGGCCATCCAGACTTCTGCGACTCATTACCATAGAGGTATGTATGTTATATCTTTTATTTTATTTTTTATTAAATTTATTTTAACATTTGAAAACTAATATATTTTTCTATTTATTTACAGGAATATTCAAAGGTAAAGAAATATTGTATAGACAACAACAAAGATAAATGGCTATGACATCAGATACAGATTCTAGTAGTCTTGATAGATTATCAAGATATTCAAATTTGTTGGTGGATCATTATTCATTTCCAATAGAATCTCATGGTTTTGGACGTGCAATAAATGTGGGGATTGTGAAAAATGATATCATGGAGCTTTTTACTAGAGATAAGTTTGGCATTAATGCGGTGAATATTTTTTCCTTGTAAGTCTTAACACCTTTCCCTACGTTAAATTTATTAAAAATTTATACTTATGTCTATTTTGTATTAGGTATATTTATAACATGTGTGAGAAGAATGAGAATACATATGTATATGGATTCATGGACCCGCATATGATTTCCCCTGAGGCACATGCATTGGATAAGGAATAAAGAACACTTTATATTGTTGAAATATTTGAAGAGAATATAATCAAGCAGTGTTGGGTGATGCCTTTTTGTGAGAGGTATGAAACATATATCTGGAAAAGTGTTCTTTATCTTTTAACATAAAAAACCACTAACCTTAAATTTTATTTTATATCAGTGATCATTGGATGTTAGGTGTTCTTTTACAAGGGAGAAAACACTTTATTGGATATGATCTTTCCATGGCGATGTGCGGGGAAGTTTTAAGAATATGTTAGAAAAGTGAGTTTCAATTTCTTAATAGTTGTTTATATTATAATGAATTTTAAATCTATATCATTCATATTATTTTCTAACAGGGGATGGACCAACTTTTGAAAAACCACAAATAGAAAGAGTGACAAGATTAAATATGTAAAAGTAAAGGTAAATATCCATTTATAATTTGTACTTTTGGATGTATTACATAAAAATGATATTTTGAATTGACACTCATTTAAATAGAAATTTCATAAAAAATAAGGTGTCATTGAATGCAGATATTATATGTTAAAATTTATGTATGAAATAATTATAATTGGAACACTTTTTAAGTTTGACTAGGTTATATTTCCTTATAAAATTTTCCATAATATTTCATTTGATTTATTCAATATACATGTTAACTAATTTACTTTAAATTTGTTTCTATTTGATGACCCTCAACCCTATAGTGCTCAAGAGTTCAAACACTTACAAGTGGAATGGTCAAATTATTTTACAGGTCTGATTGGATTTTAGTTTGTTTGTAGTGTAAAATGTAATTTTGAATATTGTAATTGTAATTGTGTAGTTGGTAGTTGTTTTGGTTTTATTTAGGTTTTTTTTAGTTTACATTGTAAGTTTTGAATATTATAAATGTTAATGTTTAATATTTATCAGGTTCTTCTTGTTTTGGTCTAGTTCTTATGTTTTTCTAGTATAGATTTTGGTTTGGTTTTGATCTGCTTTTGGTTTGGTTTCTGCTTGTTTCAGCTCTACTTTGGCAGAGCATAGTAATGGTTTCACGGTTTTATTAAAAAAATGGTTTTTACGTCGGTTATTTTATAAACAACGTAATAAATGCATGGGGAATGGTTTTTTACATTGGTTGTTTAATAACCAATGTAATAAATTCCTAGGGAATGGTTTTTACATCGGTTATTTAATAATTGACATAATAAATTCCTGGGTAATGGTTTTTACGTCGGTTATTTAATAACTGACGTTATATATCATTTTTCATGTCATTTATTGTATAATCGATGTGAAAAACTCTTCGCAGACTAGTTTTTCATGTCGGTTGTAAAAATAATTGATGTAAAAAAACGTGTTTTTCATGTCGTTTCTTAAATAATCGGCATGAAAAACGCTTTAGAGTCATGATTTATTACATCGATTATGTAATAAACGACGTAATAAACTATATACCATGTCACTTCTTAAATAACCGATGTAATAAATCATGACTCTAAAGCATTTTTTATGTCGGTTATTTAAAAACCAATGTGGAAAATTCTTTGAATTTATGTTTTTTACGTCAATTTTGAAATAACCGACATAAAAAACAATATTTATAACGTCACCTTTAATAACTTCAGCTAAAAATTGACGTAAAAAATAAAAAATAACCAATGTAAAAAAATATCATATATTGGGCCATTCCAAGAAATAGTAATATTTGGATTGGAATATTATATTTTTGGAGTTTTTTTGGGTGTTTCATGGTTTACCTACACATTTAAGAGTAACCACATGGTTCACATATAGAGGGTTCAATCATGAAGATAGAGACATATTTTACACATTATTTAGGGTCTATCAACCAAATTTTCTATTGAATTTGGATCCCCCATGAACCATAGACCCCTTATTTCTGATTTTCTTATTTTGGGAAGATTTAATGTTTTTTATTTTGGTGCCTGTAGTTTATATATGATGTTGTTATTCTTCTTTGGGTGCTCATCCTTTAAGGTGAAATGTTTTGAAAGGTTTTAAGTCAATTTACACCTCTTTAAGGTGTATGTT
The DNA here is from genome assembly GCA_963277665.1 of Viscum album. NCBI lineage: Eukaryota > Viridiplantae > Streptophyta > Magnoliopsida > Santalales > Viscaceae > Viscum > Viscum album. The sequence continues at coordinate 1,559,668,674 of OY728160.1, forward strand.
TCAATAAAATTATTTCATTTTGAATTAAATGTTTGTTATTTCATTGTAAATTTCTTTTTATTGAATGTATGGATATATTTAATATCCATATAATGATTTGAAAGCATTTAAAAGTGTTTTGAGAGTAGAATAAAGGGTTTATCTTTTGAATTTCATGTTTTTATGTTTGAAATTGAATATTTTTGTTTGTAAGAATTTATTAAATACTAATGAGACATTTTGAAATGAATTTCATGGTGTGTGATGGATTTTGATCTGATTTAATTTTTCATGGAGTGAAAACTATGTTTTAAAGAGTAAAATTATTTAATTTGAGGTATTGAACTTGACATGTTTTAAAATGTTTTTTATAATGAATTAGAAAAGTTTAATTGAAATGAGTGTGTGGTTTTCCCCTTGATATAATTAATTAATTGATATTTGAAAATTGGTTTGATATAAAATGAATGCATTGAGAAAGTTTAATTATTTCAAAGATGAAGATTCATGTTTTTTTTGTGGTGGATTTGAAATGTTTTAAATTTTATATGACATTTATATTAGTTTTTAAATAATTTTTAAAGTCATGTTTTATAAAAAGTAAAAGTATTTTCAATTCTGAACCACGTTTTAGTATTAAATACCTATTTGGAACTTTGTTTTTAAATTTTTGGTTGTGAAATAACATGTTAATTATCCCATTGAGTTGTTTACCCATTGTGTGGGTTTTTTGTGACTACATGATTCTTGTTTCTCACTCGATATGGTAATATGATTCTCTACATCATATATGGTTAAGATATATGTGATTATTCATTTTGAAGGTGTTACAAGTGAGGGAGAGTCATTTCTTATGTATTGGTGTTAATACTTGCTTACTTATTCATCATCATCGCTTCTTTATTGGTTATTGGAACCTTGGAACTAAGCAAGGGTTCTATAATTATATTTCTCTAGAGGGTTCACTTAACACTATTGGAACTCCAATCATGCTAGGAACTAGGGCATATTGGGGTGTGTCATCACAATGAGGCTTGTGTAGGACAGTTGGATGACTTGTGGATTGGGAATAACATATGCCAAAAATTGATTAATTATAGTAAACTACTATATAATTAGATGTGTCTCCCATTTGGGATCTCGTGGTAGATCCCATGAAATATTATATTATTTTATTTGTGGTTAACATAGGGGATTTTAATCTATTGTTGGATTTTATCATCCCCCATTTATTATTTTGTTGTAAATCACTATATTTTATGTATATGTTTAATACTTTATGACATAGTGGTTCCAGTTTTGTTATGGTCGACACATGTGTGTTTGGTTCGGTTCTATTATAAAATGGTTTATAAAGATGTTTGGGAGATTATTTTTGAATTTAATGACTCTTTTGTGATATTAATATTTGTATTTAAAAATGCATGTCTCAATTTAAATAAGGCTTCATTTTTGGGAGTTGCCACTAAAGGGTATGAATATTTTTATATTTACTAAATATATCTCCTTTATTACCTACACTTTATAATCCTTTCATGGACCTATTTTAGTGGTGTCATTGCACTTTTGTTTTAAAACCGTTAATTGGTTATCACATATCAACCTATTATTTATGTTTCTAGATTAATTAAATAACAACTATAAAGTTTAGTATTGGCTTTCCCCATTCATATATCATCAACTAGTGAGTTTTACCACTATAACATGTGCTTCTATGTTATTGTTTGTTGTGATTTAAGGTGGGATTAGACCATTGATATTTTTCAGGGGATAATATTTATCGATTATGGATATGTTTTTTTCACTTATTACCTCTTCCAATGTCATTATCTTTTATATATATAGTAATTATCGATGTGTTTTTCCTATTTTAACTCATGCATATTCACTCTATATACCCGTATGTTTTTTTAGATTTTATCTTGACTTGAACCCCTCTATTATATACTCCATGGGACTTTAGGTAACATGTTATGATTCATTTGTTGCTCTATATTATTTTTTCCTCACACCTATAGGATCCTTCAGTTGAGTAAGGATTTTATCGTGTAAACTCTATTTGATTTTACCCATATGTTTTGTTAAAAAAAATCCTCAAACCAATAGGCTCATAATTATACATGTTCTTGATATATATTTTTTGTATATATATTCATATAGTGTAGTTATATATATTTATACACCCACTATTGGATAAATTGGATAAATATAAACCTCTATTTTTTGGATAAATTAATCATATTTTACTTTCAGGATGGTGATGATAGATTGAGTGCTGGTGGGTTCCTCGTTAAAGTAGGTACAAAATTTTTAGGTATCCAAGGGAAATACAAACATATGTTGGAGTATATTTGAGTATGGTGTGATAACCTTTATAGCTGAATGTAAAATTGGAAAAACAAGTAAACTGAGAAAACAGAGAGAACCTCAATAGAATCCAAACTTTACCCTGCCCAAGAAAAAAAGGTCATTACTAACAGAAAAATGTTCATAGCCCTTATATTTTCCCCCAAACCTCACTTAAAATTAGGGATAATTTTCATCTTTCACCATGTGGAGGACATCTATGCTCATTGGTTTCTTTTTTACAATGTGGTGCACCTCTATTAAATTTGTATTTATTATCCTAGGGAGGATACTATGTTACTTACTTCTCTACATTACACTTTCTTTTTTTAGATTTATTACTACACATAAGAGAAATATTAATTGGATAATTTAATCTTATATTAGGTATATATTTAAAGATAATTCATCAACCAAAGTTGATCTAATACTGAGTTGCATCAAAAACTAAATACACTATTTTCCCTCTATGTTTCATTTTACATTTGAGTTGTGCTTGTGTTTAATGTATATTTACTTATCACTTATCTTATTTTTTTAAGGGTTTACTCTAATACTCCTTGTTCCTTCTTTTAACATATTTTTCACATGAATAAATAAAAGAGAGTTCGGTTGTATCCTGGAATTCCTAGTGTGTATTTATTTTATATAAAACCTAATCCATATTATGGTTCATTTTATTTTTTTAAATAAATGTGCTTAGTAGTGGGTTACTATCATGTGGAGAGGACTATGTTCTATATTGGCACAAAACCTCCTATTTTTTTAATTCCACTATGTGTCATTTTGTTTTCTCTTACACAGTCTAAAACTGATGTTGATACAATACTATAATTTCCAATTCTATGTTTCAACATGTATATACATATTGTGTCAGTTATGGTTTTATATAAAGTGAACAATTCTCATTTACTTAAAAATATTTTAGATTGAACTTCAATGTTATTGAATTTATTTCATAAAATGACTTATTACAATTTTTTACAGAATGTATAGAAGTTGAATTTATGAAACTGATCAGATCTCAATCAATTTTCAAAATAATTTGGAGAGCTTTTTAGATTTCGCATTTGATGATGCTTCAGATAGTGGTCACATACATTGTCCATGTTATAATTGTGTTGGAAGACCTTTATTGAGCTATGAATAAGTTAGCTACCATATAACCAAATATGGTTTTCAAACAAACTATTATGTATGGTATCACAATAGGGATAAAATAGAATATCAAAATGTTGATAATCCAAATGAGAGGACTGGATTTGGAGAATTTGATATATGAACAGTTTCTGTTTATTCGTCGTCATGATAAGAAAAGTATGTTGACCCAGGAAGACTTAGATATGGTCACACATGATGCATCCAATGAAAATGATGATGTTGACAGAGTGAAAAATTAAATGATGTTCCAAGGACTCCAGTATATCAGCAATGTGGTAAAATGAAAAGGCTAGAATTTTTAATTTGATTATTTCATGGGAAAACCATGCATGGGATTTATAATACTTCCATCGATTAAATTCTTACCTTATTTAAGGACTTACTTCCAAATGATGTAGATATTCCCTCAAACCACTATATGGCACGGAATTTAGTTAAAGAACTTGTATTTTCAAAAAACAAAATTCATGCTTTCCTGAAATATTACAGCTTATTCTGGGAGGAAACTATTGAAAGAAATGATTGCATCAAATGTGGAACATTCTAATAGAATCCAAAATCTAATGGAACACTATCCAGTGTGCCACAAAAAGTAATGTGAAACTTTACATTGATCCTTAGACTCTAGAATCTTTTAATTTCTGATGAAATATCAATAAAAATGTGATGGAATGATACCGAGAGAAAAAAGAATAATGAAGAGTTGGTTCACCCTGAAGATGGATTTTCATGGTAGAGATTTGATTCTTGATATCCTAATTTTGCAGCTGACATGTGTAATGTGAGTTTAGGTCTTTCATGTTATGGTTTTAATTAGTTTGGGTAGATTCTTACTTCTCATAGAACATGGTCGGTTTTCATACACATTTATAACCTTCCCCGATGTTTATCTACAAAAAAACCTTTTGCTTTCATGAGTATACTTATATCTGGCCCTTTTGATCCCAAAAATGATATAGACGTATACATCAAACCTTTAATAAAAGATTTTAAACTTATTTAGGATATGGTTGTGCGCACATACAATGCATGTTCGAAAGACATATTTTATATGTGTGTTGTGCTTATGTGGATGATCTACGATTTTCCTACTTATGCAACGATGTCTGGATGGAGCATGAAGGTAAAACTATCATGTACTATTTTTATGAAGAATACTCAATCTATAATACTAAAATATCTTCGTAGTTTTAGTTTTATGGGACATCGACAATTATTTCCAATAGACCATCCATATAGAAACAAATGTCAAAGATTTTACAATACTATGGAGACCGATGATCCACCTCATCATATGTCTGGAACTGATGTGCTTAATGAATTGAAAGATTTCAGTTTTTCATTCGGGAAGGGTTAAATGAAATCTAGAAAGAGAAATAATTTTTCCAATGATACCTATTACAATTGGAAGCATAGTAGTATCTTCTTTGAGTTGTCGTATTGGTCAACCAATTTGTTATTTCATTGCTTAGACATAATGCACATTGAAAAGAATATATGTGAAATGTTACTTTCGATTATTCTAAATGTCAAGGGAAAGAAAAAATATGATTTATGATATTAGCGTGACTTGGTGGATTGGGGAATCAGACCAAAATTGCATCATGTGTGTATCAGTGAAAATAAATGGCAAGTTCCTTATGAATTTTATGTGATGACACCTGTAGAAAAAATCAATTTATAGAATTACTAGATACTATTAAATTTTCTTATGTATATTTAAGAATTATCTCAAAATGGGTCAATATAAGAGAGTTGAATCCGAAATCTTTGAAGACTCATGATTATAATGTCCTTCTGCATGAGCTGATTCCAATAACAATCTATTATATTTTGTCTAATAATTTAAGGGTATAAGTTATTTGGTTGTGCCATTTGTTTAGAGGTCTTTGTGCTAAGAAGTTTTCCAATTCTTTCTTGCAAAAAAATATTGGCAGAGACACCATTAATTTTGTGTGAGTTAAAGAAAATATTTCCTCCATTATTTTTCACATGCATGTTTCATCTGACTGTCCATATTCCAACAAAAATACTTATCAGAGGACTAGTTATTTTCCATTGTATGTATCCAAATGAAAGAAATATGTACACATTGAAATCTTATATCCAGAACAGGAATCATCCCAAAGGCTCTATCATGAATGGTTACTTGGCTCAAGAATGTATGGATTTCTTCTTAATGTATTTATCTAATCCTACTACGAGAATGAACAGACCAATGAGAAATGAAGAATAGTATGAGAAAATTGAACCCAGATTTCCATCACTTCCTCAAACTGGGGGAATTCCCAGATCATATACATTGACGACATTAATCCATGAAGAGTAGGACATGGCACATCACACAGTGTTTTTCAACTGTGATTTTTTCGATGACTACATCAAGTAAATTGAACATGTATATCTTATATCCCATCTTGTAATTTTATATATATGTTAAACTATTTCTATTTTTATCTACAGGGAACATAAATAAATGATAAATAGAAAGAATTGTTCTTTATCTTTGAGAAGGAGAGAGACTTTACATAGCAAAGAGTTTTCTACTTGATTGAAATTTAAGGTAAAAATATTGTTGTAATAAATAAATAAAATCAATATTTAATTAAATTTAATATTTTTTATATTTTAGGTATCGAGTTTTCCTGCGGACTCTATTTTTGAGGAAATAAGAGCTTTGGATTTTGGTCCTAATACTATGGTTTGTGAATGTAAATCAATTATTATCAATGGGTATAGATTTATTATCATTTAACGAACAAATAACATGAGAACACAACATGATGGTGTTATGATAACTGCCTCAACAGACTGTTATGCCAGTGCATCAGATATTAGACCTCATTTTGAAAATGTAGCTTAGTATGGAGTCATTGAGAAAATAATAATGTTGGATTATTACTCTCATGGTCGATTCATGATGATGAAATGTTAGTGGTTTGATTCGATGATGAGGTAGGGAACCTTTATTGATGATTCTGGATTTCAAGTTATTGACATGACTCACACTCTTTCTACTGATGAACCATATGTATTATCATCAATGAAAAAACGTGTTTTTTATGTCAAAGATAATCTTCGACCTAAATTTGGTGTCATTTTTAAATTAATTCTAAGAAATGGTTTTGATGATGGTGATGATGGAATTAACACCATACCTACTTCCATTGGAACCAATCCATTTATTACTTATGATGATTCCAATATCTCAATTGTCAGAGTTGATTGTGAACCCAAAGTTGTTGTGGGAAATATATAGAATCATCCATCCATGTTCTCAATTCTTTTGGTTTATCTTAACTTGGGTTGTTAAGGTTGGTACTATTCAAATTGATTTAATATTGATTACAAATATGTTATATCTAACTTGAACTGAATGTGAATTTTCAATTTTTATTGGTTGCAGTTTTATTTGAGTTTCATTTTCTAATTTGGAATTGAACTATATTCAAACCTATGGAACCAAAATTTCTAAATCAGTGAACATTTCAATGTTTTATTGACCATTTATAAAATTAACATAACTATAAGATCCCCCTTTAAAATTTTAATGCTTTATTAACCATGGATGCTTGACCCCATAACCCATGAATCCCCTTATCCCCTCTCATATATTTTGTTTTTTGGGTTACACATTAGTTATAATTTTCTAATTACTTATATATTTGTTTTCAAATGTAGGAAACTAAACCTATTAAAGATATGAAACAAAAAAGGATGAAAAACAATAATCATCGCATGTTTGAGATGGGAGTTCCTCCACTAGTGAATGTTATGAGTATTTTATTTCAAATATATATATTTAAATAACATATAATGTCATGTGATTAATTTTGTTTGAAACTTTTTTTCAGGATCCACCACTTAGGTGAAAGTTATTTGATGATAATCCTAGTAGTATTCCCAGTACTTAGGATGGTGGTATGAGGGAGGGTGGTACGAGAGATAGGCGATCTAGTCAGCGTACCCGATTAGACCCTTCTCCTCCCACTGACATACCATTTATCCTGCATTCTGATCCCAATATGTCATTAGAGACACACAGGATATTTAGGCCTCCCATGTTTTCACCACCCTTTATATATAAGCCTCCTCACCCATCTTTACCATATCCTATGATGATTCCCACTCCTCATCCATATCATGAATTTGGACAGTCATCCATGTCATCTTCTTTTACTTCTACTTCCTTCTCTTTGAGCTTCTATATTCCATCTTCTTTGAATCCTGCTCTACCACAGTCTATGCCTACGGAGCATACACTGGGACCCACTCCACCTATATAGGGTGTTCCTTCCGTTTCTATGGATCCAGCAATGCTCATTGATCAGATTGTCGCAGGTATATTTATAGAACCCTAACAAATTTTTATACCATTATTTATTTTCATTATAACATGTATTGATATAATATTTTTTTTATTTCATAACAGATACATATACTGATAGGAGGCGGGGATGTGGGAATACACACATGCATACTGTGTGGAACTATCGTATGCAGTTGATGGTAGACTACAATTAAGACAATAAAATGACTAAAAAAACACGGCAGCAATGTCAGAGTTTTTTTGTGACACTTTCCAAATACTCCAACATCATTCCTGTCAGCCCACTCTCATGGATACAGTTTCAAAACAAAGTTAAGGATAATTCTTGGTCATATATATGTATAAAAAAAACTATTGTATTTAATGTAATATATTATTTTTGTATTTATATGAATTAATAATTTGGTTTCAGCTTCGGTTTAATTTCCCTAATGGTGAGGGTGCATGTCCAACACGTCTAAAAAATTTAGGTGAGATTTGGAGAGCCTATAAGAATGATTTGTATATTGGATGGTGTTCTAGAGTTGGAATAGAGTTAGAGTAAGTACCTGTCATGGATTATTGTCTGATATAACAGTATCAACAAATTATTACTCATTGGACGGCTATCTAGTTTAAGGTATTAATCACATTTGAGGTATTTAAATAAAAAATTTCATGTTTTTCATTAATAATATCTTTTGTATTATTGAATTTTATTTAGGAATCATCCAGAAAAAATAAAAAATACATGTATTATAAAAAATAACTCCACAAATTGGGATGTACTACGATTTCAGATCATGAGAGGAAGCAGGTATGACAGTTGTTTATAATTTTTCTTTCTGACTTTCACTTTCTATTGTTTCCTCCATAATTTATTCGATTTATAAAGTTTTAATATAATTTTAGTTATGAAATTAATTATTGGTAACCTATTTTTAATTATTCTTTCCTAAATTCAATGTCATTGTAGAGGTAGGTATTGAATATTGAAGGACGTGTGCCTTGAGCAAAACTATTTTGCTCGAGTAGAAGGGAAAAAGATGGAAGTGCAGTTAACGAACCAACACAACAGTAGATTGTAAGTTTTAATTTTTTGATTTAAAATTTTAATATCAATTTTTTAACTTGATAATCTATTTATATTTGTAATAGGATGCTTTAGAGGCCCTTGATGCCCAAGAACCTGGCAATTTTGGGCCAAATAATCACTTACATCAGGTGTTGGGAGATGAGCACCCTGGTAGAGTATGTTGCCAACCTGGGAATATTATAGTCTTGATGAGGTATTGGCCCTATTTAGGTATCATTTGTAGTGCCATCAAGTTCCAACAAGTTAAGGTACATGTAGAACAGGCTGAAAAAAGGGCCACACGGGTGGAAGAACTGTATGCTAGGACAAACACTGAATTTATGGAAATGATGAAAGTTTTATGTCCAGCACTTCCACCATAGGTCATCACAACTTTTGATGAATATATGCCATTTATGTTTTCAATATATAGTGCACCAGGTGTTATTTCTATTGGTGTTTGAGACGATTTCGTTCCTGGCAATGACGATGGCTAGGAAGAGGCTGAGGACAAGGATGATACCAAGGGTGGATGCGAGGATGAGGCAGGGTCGGAGGATGAGGGATAGGAGGAGGATGAGGAGGAGGATGAGGAGGAGGATGAAGATGAGTATGGGCATGAGTATGGGGTTGAGGGTGGGGATGATGATGGGGACAAGGATTAGGATGAGGATGAGTCTGATGATGATGGTGATGATAGTGATGGTGATGAGGGGCATATTGATTTGTTACATTTTTTACTGATATTACTAATATTTGATGTTTGATGATTTTTTGTGACTAAATTTATGTGTGATTAGGTAGGTCATGTTATATTTATTTCTTTATCTATAAATAATAAAACTTTACTTTAAATGGAGGTATGGATTCTATGAATTCTCTTTTTACATGGTATCAAAGATATTTCACAATTCTCTTTTTATATACACTCAAACTCTTAGCTGAAGAACTTGAGCTTATTAATATCCATTATACCACTTCTTAGTTATTTTTCTATAATTCATTGTCTTTTTATTCTTTACATTATGGGAAAAAAATTTGATCTAGTCTCATTAACAGATCATGTTATACTTTATACTTTGTGTTGTTGTATTTGTTACCAAAAATATTTTGATTTGCTGAAAAATTATGAATCTTCTTGATTTGGTTTGTATGGATACATCATGGTATAATGTTTCATGATCCTATAAGGTGTTTTTGAGGTCGTATGGATGTCGTGTGGAGATGTTATTAGTGAATTTGAGTGAAATTTGTAATTTTATAGATTCATGTAAGAATTTCCAGTGCATAGGAATTTCATGTGGCCAAATATATCATTTAATTAGATCTAGTCATTACTATCATAATAGTTTATATTTAAATATTAACTCCATCAATCAGCACACCACTCTGGGAATATCTGTAAAACCCCACCACTAATTTATCAATCATAAAATTTAAACTTATTAACTATCACATTTACCTCAAGGAAAACCATCCCACATGAATCTATATTGTCCTCCTAATACCTTATTCATCAATATTCATGTAGGTCACATCACAAAAATACCTCACCCATGATTTTATCAGTAGATTTAAATATATATCATTTCACCTCATAATAATTATAACCCCTTTAGGTTAGATTCTATAACCCATAGGTTTTCTTAAATCAATGTTTTACATTGGAATCAAGGAATCCCATCCACCGAGATAATCACATATCTTACTTCATGGTAAAATATTCCCAAGGTCTAGAAGGTCACACCAGGATCTCTACTCGCCACTATTCCCTTAGTCCCTAGTCTATTCACTTGAAAATAGATCCATATGTTTATAAATTACCTTATAAAATCCTTTGAATCTACCCATATAGTAATGATATAATCACTATCAACCCGCTATATGTCACTTGAGGTATTTAATCTATCTAAAGAATTAATAAACCTTGATTATTCATCATCGTCATGCTTCCACTATCAGTATCTAAAAAAATCCCCATCCTCTTTTATTGATTTCACTATGTTGTGGTGGAATGTTCATATAGTTCCTAAATCCACAACCACTGAATCAAAGGGAAGTTGGGGGAGAGTGAAATTGAGGGAGGTGAGGAGGAATCATACCTATAAATTCCATATACACACCACTAAAATCACCCTTAATCATGGAGGATTTAATGGAGAAATATGGATATGAGGAGATATCCAAATGGACTTCCACGTTGTCCCATAACTTAATAAAATTAAAGGTGGGATAAATATGAAATTTTGGTCATGCTCCTCTTTATAAAAAATTATAAAACTACATTAGGTACCATGTATACTTCCCCCGAGTACCTAATGGCTAGCCATGAAAGGTCACCAAATGGTCCAAAATATTAATTACTTGATACCCCACCATTATATTCCATATGTAAGATGAATGAAATTTAGTACCACCTAGACCTCACTAGGTACCAGGTCTATTAACTCGAGGTACTCGGTGGTGTCTATTACACATGGAAGAAACACCACCCTACTCCAAAACCTGGTCAAATTTATAAAAATCCTCTTGAACCCATGATCATGAAAAAGAATCCTTTTTTAATGTAAAATAATTATGGATTACATTAGAATCAAAAATTCAAACACACTATGGTTACGACTCTATAAAATATAATGTTTCTTCATTTATACTAACCTATAACAATTTGAGTAGTAACAAAATATTAACCATACAAAATCTAATACTTGAGAAGCATGTATAATAATATCTCAATCTCTATCCCATATAATAAAATCCAATATCATCATTTTCTCATGATTGTAAATGAGGGATAATTGTTCTACAAGCAAAATCAATCCCATTAAACTAATTTTTCAATGAAAAGTCTATATTCAATCCCTATTATGAATCCATCATTTTTTAAAATGAAATTTTTGAATTCATTTATCCATTTCCATATCTAATTAAATGTGAAAAGTATTAGTCAATCTTCAATTGCACAGAATTCATCTAAAATCACCCAAGCCTATGAACAACAATGCCATATTCAAAACCTGAAACATGATTTCCTTATATAGGGGTTATCGTGATTCATTTTAACATCTATATAATACCTCTATTAATGACCCTATTTTTATATTATTACTTTTTGGAACATGTGTATCTAAATCTTGATCTGTACTTGATCCATTCATTAAAATATATACCTCACTAGTCACCCTAGAACACATATCATATCCAATTACAACAGATGAATCATAAAATTTAGTATTTTCAATGAATTAGATATGACCCATCCTTTAAAAATCCATCCCCAACATCAAAACTCCAATCACTCACTAGTTGGGTTAGATATATAGGTCAATCTACACATTCATCACCACTTATATTACATTAGGGTCGTACTAAAATATCTGATAACCCATGAAGATCAATATTCCATATACATGCCTGAAGTATCCTGTGATAACAATCCCAAGAACCTTACTCTAAGGTATAAATACAAAATTGTTCATTTACTAAAATAGATCAATCTATGATCATCCTCATTGTATTCCCCATTGGTATGGTTCACAATCCCTATCAAATTTCTAAAATTTTCATCTAGTATGATTCTAGATTTATTAACCTGGCATGAATCAACTATCATGACTCGGGAAATAACATAAAACCACAATAATTATTTGGTTTTATATATAAACCATGCCTAAATGAATGTTCACCACATATATTCTAAACCATGGGTCATACACTTTATCAGTTTATTGTGTGATCCCCACAAATTGACTACACACACCAAATATCCTTGAGCACCAACCAGTATATATGTCTATCATCACCCAAGAATTTTTACCCATTGAATATTCTAATTTCATGCTCATAGATTCATACCAAACTCTATAATTGGGTCTGAACTTCATGATATCCCAAGATTCTTCTACCCTATACTATTAAAAGTTCATCACCCAGGCCCCATACCATTTCCCACTATAGAACCACACTATCTTATAGGATGTATTGTAATTCCCTTGATTTCCTATTCCTCACCTGAGGGTAAGACCTTCCCAAATTAACATTTTTACATGGTTCCACCCATCCCATTAAGATTGAAAAAGGTCTATAAGATCATCCCAATGAATTTTAATGAGACAACTCCAGGATATTGGGAAACTGAGAATCATGAATCCTAGTCCAATCCTAGTGTATTTTACTAGTTCTCAATGCCATAAATTGTTCTTGGACAAGCACATGACATTGATAAAATCCACCCAACTATCATAGTGATAATAAGTAACACTGACATGAACTACTGAATTATGTACAGTTATATTTCAATTGCATAGGTAATTACATGTAATTATGTAGGGGGAGGTAATTGAAAGTAATTGCAGGTAGTTGTAATTCTGAATTCTGAATTTTTTTTATGTGTTATACTTGTAGTTAATTTCATAGGGGGAGGTAGGCTACTACCTAATACTTTAATTTCAGGAATTCTATGCCAAAAGTTTAAAAACTGTTGGTATATATGTGAAAATCGACTTTATACCAATAGTTTCATGTAAACCATTGGTGAAAGTCTATACCAACGGTTTTTAAACCGTTTGTATAGACCTATGAACTCAATCTTTACCAAAATTTTACATGAAACCATTAGTAAAATTCTATTCCAATGGTTTGCAAACCGTTGGGGTATGCCTTAAAATTCAACTATTGAAATGGTATCAAATCATTGGTAAAACTTTATACCAACAGTTACTATAAACCATTATCATAATGTGATTTTCAGTTCCATATACCAATGGTTATACAATAACCATTAGTATATGTCTATCCCAACGCCTCAGAAGCTAACAGTTTAGAAAAATGTTGGTATAGGTTATACCAACAGTTGTCTGGCCTTTACCAAAGGTTTAAAACCATTAGTATAGAATAAGATTACAGCAGTGTATTAAGAGTATATTGTTATTTGTTAAGAATTGACCTTGCATGTAACACAACTTATCGAAGAAACTCGATGTTACATTTAGTACAAGATAAACATGGTGTTGCGTATAAAAAAATATAAACTATGAATTATGTGTAATTTAATTTACCAAATAATTTAATATAATTCGAAAGAATATATTTCATAAAATCTCAGGATGCTACATCCTACCCCCCCCCCCCTTAAAATGAATTTCGCCATCGAAATTCATCTTTGTTATCAAATTATTTGTTTTTTTAAAATACTTTATTGAAAATAACATCATTAAAATGAAGTAAAAAATACATCTCTTATAAAGGGAAATTAAGAAACATAAAGTTCACCTGAAGTTATGCATAACTAGGATTACACATAGGGAGAACATTGGTAGGAAATTAAAAGATGTATTTGGAAGGGAAAAATAATTCCAATGGACTAATAGAGAGTGATAAGTAATGTGGTCAATAGGTACTCAATGGAAACAAAACCACAATCCAAATAGGTATGGAAAAGTTCATTGATATCATCAGAAAAGATGGTAATAGGATAACAGTTTATTTCAATATACTTTTCCTAAAGTTGAAGGATTATTTCACCATATATACTCAAAGAATATGGAAATATACTTACCTAATAAGATAATTTAATATTTTAATCAATTTTCACCTCAATCTAATATTTCTATCTAAATAATGAGTATTCAAGATGAAATTTTAATGCATGATTCACTAAAATCAACTTTTAAAGACCACATAACCATAAAAGGGATAGTTAATCCATTCCACCTATATTTAGACATTAACTAAAACCAAAATGGTTATAACATGGTAATATAATTCCCAAATTGAATAAAAATTAATATGATACCTTAATATTTGAAATTAAATAATAATACCCAAAGTTCAAACAAAATTACTCTGTAAAAAACTATCCTTAAAATTATTTAAATATTTCCTAAACAAGTTTAAAACCCAAAGATTAGAAGAATTTGATCATATATTCTTCCAAAATAAATAAATCATTATTCCTAAAATAAAATACCATGTGTTTTGAAAATAAACTTAATATTAACCAGTAAAAATTTCGAACTCACCAGGACATGACATAGGCCAGTGGTAGGCGTTACACACTTATTTCCCTTCAGTTGTGGGTTCAAGCCCTGTGCCCTTGCTGGATGTAATGGGTTGTCACCCACTTTTGGGTTGTCCTTTTTTCCTTTAAACATGAAAAAATAATTCCCCCCTGAATATCACTTCATGTGGATCCTAGGGGCTACAAATACACCAACCCAATAAAACATCTCCAAAAATCATATATGTTCTTTCTAATAAATTTGAGGTGTATATACAGTCTCTATTATATCCCATGTTCTGAACACAAGTAAGGAATCAATTTCATCCTTCATTGGTAAATTCCACTATCTTTATTCCTTTAGAATTTCCACCTCACTCGATCTCTCAAGCTCTCCATTATCCATGAGAAGGAAATAATGAAAATCACTTCCATATCTCTACACTTAGTGCTTAATCCTGGTAGACCTCAGTAAATGACCCTAAAACTATACTCCTTTCAGAACTTTTATTTATAGAACATCACCTTATAGATCTCTTCCCTGATATTTTTCAGTCTCAAAGATCTACGATACTTCTAGCATTGGCAACACCATGATAACTTGACTATCTTTTGAAACTTCTTGACATTTTTGTTTTTCTGGTACTAACATACTTCCTTAATTTTATAGAACACATGTAACTTCTTAAATTACATTCATTCAAACCTCATCTTGAAATGATACTTTTATCTCATCAACAATATTAAATTTTTTCAATATTTCCCCAAGACCTTGTTGTTATATCCTATAAAGTAACATGCTTAGGTCTTAGCCTATAACTTGTCCCTCTTCTTGGCATTAACATGGAGAAATTTGAGTGTGATGAAGAATTTGAGATAATTAATTTAAACCTTTCTTATAGACTAATAGTATTTCATAAGTTCCTACCCCTATAGAGATAATGGACTCTTGTTCACCAAGTAGACCATAAAATTCACTGATTTTGCAAAAAAAGACCTTTAGAAATCCAATATGAATTATCATTATCCTTTACTTCTCCACTAAAGTTTGATTCATCCTATCAGAGTATCCTTTTTTCAGAGTACTTGGTATAGTCTTCTCAAACTGTATACCCTTCCATTGGCAAAATCTCTATAACTCCATGCTTCTTTACTCCCCACCATCATCAAACCTTAAGAATTTTAGTTTGCTTATAATCTCCTTTTCCATCATGGATCTCCATTAGATAAAGGTTCCAAATACCATGGACTTATCCTTGTGAAAGAACACCCACAACTTTTGTGTTGTATCTTTGATGAAGGTAACATAGTATAGTGACCCCTATGAGTATGAACCAGGAATTATCCTCATACGTGTATGTGATCCAACTTTAACTTTTAGTTATTTATCATCTTACCTTTCATTTGGAATGACACCTTCTACTTATTTTCAAGGATTCATTCTTCACATGTTCTATACTCCGCGTTTTTTATCTTTAAAATTCCTTTAATAGCTATGATTTTCATCCCTTTATCACCCAAGTAACCCAAAAAACCATGTCATAACTTAGAAAAAGTTACTCTTATGACATGCATTTCACCTTCTGATACTTTCGTTAGGTACAATGTTCCATCCTTCACTACTTTGACCACCACTATGGCACCACATGTAACTTTCCATGATATGTCTGCAAAGGCTTTACATAAACCCGCACCATCCAAATTTCCTACTAAGAACAATTTTTTTCTTAATGTTGGTATGTGTCATGTGCCTTGAAATTGTAGAAAGATTTTGTTCCTTGTTTGGATGGACAAATCACCCTTTCCCACAATCTTGAGAGAACTATCATCCATAATATGAACCTTACTATATATTTTGGAATTATAATTTCTTATACACCCTCTATTGTATATTGAGTGAAATGAATCACAAGAGTCTTTGATATAAGTCACAAGTTAGCTTGCAATACTTAGTAGTAGACCACTCATATATTATGATACGGTATTTTCAGATACACTTTTGGAAGCATATATTATTGAGTTTACTCTTATTTTACTATAATATTTATTTAGATAACCTTTATCCCCATAATAACAACACATGAGACCACCTTCCTTTGAGATACTATGGCTTCAAATTCTTCTTCATTTTACTTTTTTGTGACTTTTATAGGTTGAAGAATTTCCCCTACCTTCTTCACTGCATGTGTTTTTGGTATATTCCAATATATCTTTTTAATGAATTTCCTCATTCAATATAAGATCTCTAACATCCATAAACACCAAGTAGTCTTACCACTAGAGTTACTTACCATAGTAACTATCACATGTTAATATTTTGGGAGTGATTGGAGTAAAAACAACACCCAATACAAATACCAAAATCCCACCTTCACTGATTATAACTAATTTTATATGATGTTGAAGTCATTGATGTGATAAGTCATAGGATTACCTTTCACATCCTCAGGTTGAACAACCTCTATAAGAGGAACGCTTTGTTCATTGTTTCCAGATTCTCTCTCTCTCTATCTATCTCTCTATCTCTCTATCACACACACACACACACACACAGAGAGATATATATATATATATATATCAATGAGATTATTCATAGGTTTTGAAGTTGTATTCACCTCTTAGATATTATAGCCACATTCCAGGCTAGTGATATCCATATCATGGTGAGTGATTTCTTATCCAGCCTCTCCCATTATCCCTTCTTCGTCATTTTTGGATTGGTATGTCACGACCCGTCCTCGGGACCCGTGTTGTGACTACCCCAAGCCCGCCTTCCATGGGCCAGGGGCTGGCGACTAGCACCAAAGGCATAAATCTCGATAACTTGGAAGGCATTTCCTTTATAAAAGTAAACAAAACACCACATAGTACAAGCGGAAGTAAAACACTAAGTAAAATTGAAACAAGTTGTGCTGAAAGTAAAGGGGCCGGAAATACAAGCCCAATTTTAAAGTACAAGGAAAAAAGATAAAATAGCCGGAAGGTGACAAGCAGCTCCTGGATCGTCCACTAAGGATCCTACCTGAAGGGTAAGTACAGATAGCGTAGCTCCTGGATCATCCACCACAAATCCTACCTGAAGCGTATGTACAGATAGCCTCCACAACGCTCTCTCCCATCAACCACCTCCGAGTGTTGTCTCATTGTGAAGTCCACCACCGGATACCGTCTCGTCATGAGGTCCACCTCCAGGTACCATCCAGTCCTCGAACACTCGGCCTCTGTCTGCACTGCCCGTCGTCTACAACCAACACAACAAGGTGCGGGCATAGCCCGTGCAGGGGTGAGTATAAAGATACTCAGTAGGGACCCCGAGACCCTCAAGGTCTCACTAAATCCAACAAGGATAACCACAAATAAGATCTCAATAGATAACCTCTACTTAGGTATATGCCCATATATATACCCAAGTTATCAAGTAACCCATCTCAATCATGAGGTAAACACAAAGGTCATGAAATTAACGGATAACCACTACCCAGGTATATGCCCATACATATACCTAAGTTATCAAGTGAACCATCTCAATAATGAGGTAAACACAAAGGTCATAGACTCAGCTCAACCAGGATTTTATTCATGATGTCGAAACCACGGCTGTTGGAGAACTCCTCCTCTATCGAGTATAGTGGGCCTGCCGCTACAACCAAGTGCGCCCCACTAACCTTGGACTGCTGTAGTACTCCACCTGTTGAGTACTATGGGCCTGCTACTACAAACAAGAGCTTCCCACCATGGGTCTGCCGCTACAACCAAGTGATCCCCCTCATAGACTCCAGAGGTACTCCTTCTATTGAGTACCGCGGGTCTCCCGCTACAACCAAACGCTCCTCCGCCATGGGTCTGCCGCTACAACCAAGCGCTCCCCCTCATAGCCTCCAGAGGTACTCCTCCTATTGATTACCACGGGTCTGCCACTATAACCAAGTGCTCTGCCGCTGTGGGTCTGCCGCTACAACCAAGCGCTCCCCACTGGGCTATCCGAAACACACCGAGTCGATAGTTCAGCAGTCGTCAAGTCTCACCCAGCTACTAGGTCTCTGCACTCTGCTAGATCGTCACCGGGAGGGTCCGCTCCATGATCTACTAGTCGATACTCCAAGTATCACAAGTTCCACGAAGAAGTATCTCAAAGGACCGCCTCCTCATAGGGGTCTCAAAGCAACAGACGGCTCGTCAATCGGACGCCCGGTCTGTGAGTTATTAGCCTTCTCGTCCCAGGGGCCCGGTTGGTTTCGTGTACAAACCAACCCGACCGCATCTCAATTGTACCCCAAACTCTCATAGGGTACACTCATAGGGACCGTTTCTCAACGTGATCACCAACGCCGCTGACGGTTCATCAAACGGACGTCTGATCTGGAAGTTATCAGCTTTTCCGTTCCAGGGGCCCGGTTGGATTTTGGGTTCAATACAACACGGCCACTATCCATCTACATCCAAACCGCAGGCGAATTATTCCAAAAGTTCCATCTCATCAAGAGGAATCCAATAAAGTCAACGGCACGTCAATCGGACGTCCGGAGCTCAAGATATAAGTGTTTCCGCTCCGAGGGCCCGGTTGGTTTCGGGTACGAACCAACCCGGCTGAACTCAAAGTTCTCCGAAACCTTGAGTATAATATACCGAAACGACCTTCTCGATCCAAGGATCGCATCGCAGCTAACGGTGCGTCGATCGGAGGTCCGTAGCCCATGTTATGACCAAAAGACCGAAAGAGGTCTGAAAATGGGGGTTGTGGGCCCGGACCGACCCGGCCCGAGACCCCCTGGGTCGGCCCGAACCGGGTCGACCCGACCCGGGTCCGGGTCCGGCCCACTTGGGCGTGGCCCGACCTGGCTGGCATGGCCCGGGCCGGCCTGGGCATGCGGCGCGCGTGGCCAGTTTGGTCGGTGCCGAGCTGAGCGGTACAGGGGGGGTGCGCTGCCCCCCTGATTAGAACATCGCGGCCCCCACGTGGGGGCCGCTTCTTCGTCCAGGCGGATCGTCCGAAACGGCCGAGCGGAAATTTGGAGGGGGGGCGCACTGCCCCCCCCCCCCCTGATTGGAAATCTGTAGCCCCTATGTGGGAGGGGGGCCGCTCCTCTACCCAGCTGGGGGTTACGAACCCCTGGTCTCCCCTGAAATGGTCGGCCCGCTCCGGCCGGCCGGCTGCTGCCACCACGGGACCAGCACGGTTCTACCCTACTGCTCCGGCGCCGGCAGCTGGAAACCGGCCGCCGCTCCCTGCTCCACCGCAGCCAAAGGCCACGGCCTTGGTCCGTCCGGCGCCGCGCCCCTCCGCCGCAGCCCCACTCCAGCCGCGGTCTCTTCCAAGTTCTCCGGCACGGCGTGACGGTGCTGCGACTTGTTCGACTTCAATGGAATGGCGCGATGGCGCCGCACTTCTTCACCCAAACTCATAGATTCCGCACGGTGCAACGGCACCGCGCCACCTTACACGTGCCGCAACAAAATCAAACAAACAAGGGGGAAGGAGGGTCGGCCGTGTTCGTGCAGTCTGACCTCTTCCCGTTATTGCGATATCAGGCGGCTCAAATAAGGACAATAAACAGAGATGGAAGTAATCAAGAACAAACAATTAAAATAATCCCCATACCTCGAGCGTAGTCGTCGAACGAGGTTTGTCGTGGAAAGGGACGTCGTGGAAGAAGGCTCCGTACACGTTGACGGAGATCGTCTGAGGAGGAACGGTGTCTCCCTTACTTTGACGTGGGAAGAAGGAACGAAAGGATGCGTGTTGGGTCGTCGATATCCGAGGAAGGTTTCTCTCACCGTCGTCCGTTGTCGGAGGTCGGCGTTCTTCATCGGCGGCGGTGCGTTCTTCGCGTTCTTCGCGTTCTTCGACGAAGAGGAAGAACTTCAACGCTTAGAGATTTTTCTCCCAATCCTATCACAACCCAAAAACTCTAATAAAATAAGAGTTTGTCTTATTTTATTTCTCAAGCCAAGCATTTTGAAATTCAAAAAACGAATCAGCAATTTAATTGAATTAATTGAGAAGTTTAAACCTCCCAATTAATGTGGCGTTTATTAATCCACATAAACGCAAGGGTTGAATTTCATTAAAGGGGGGGTGCGGGTGCATTACCTAATTAAAAGAGAGGGTTGAATAAATGAAAAGGTGGGGCTCGTGTGGGACCCACCACCCTCATAACCTCACTTGGTTGGTTTCCCCAACTTCCACCCAAAGGTCATAACCACTTAAAAGGAAAATAAAATTTGTAGCTCAATTTTATTTTAACTTCCACAATTTTTAACAACTCCTCCCGAGCAAACGCAACTCTGGAAAAGGTGTTACTAAGCATTTACCGACGTTGTGATTCCATCGGTGCCCTCGGATTTCGATTCTGAGCACCGGTTCAAAAGTTAGAAAAACCCGCTCGTTCGTTCACTGAACGTACCTGAGCTAAACTTCGGAAATTGATTTCGGGAACACCGGGCCTCGGAATCAGGCGCCGTCAGAAACTGCATACTCATAAAATTCCAAAGAAATTTAGAAAAAAAAATTCCTTGAAATTTACGGGTCTTTACAGGTACCTATCAATGGAAGATCAATATCCTTATATAGTTGATAATACTCTATTTATATTTTTTAGAATCTAAAATACTTCTTATTAAACTTATCCACATGGACCTTACCCTCACCCAACACCATTACTTTTGGAGATAGTGAACTCTCACTAAATTCTAAAACATATAAGAGGGATCATGAACTATTTATTGAAATTCAATTATAAGGAAAAGGGGATAATGGTGCTTTTAAATCGAGCTTTAAAACACCCTCTCTAAGGTCTTTTCATCTAAAGCTATGCAACCAAAGATATGATACCACTTATTGGGTCTGATGAAACTTCCAATTAAACCATTAGGTATTATGTCTCCAGAACATACAAGATAGAAACAAACAATCATAAAGAACCAACATAAAAAAATACACCTTAACTTAGAGACAAACCATGTCTAAGTCACTACATTGTAATACACTCTTTCGAAACAACCCATATAATATATTTTACAATAAAAATTTCAAGAAACAAAGTCAAAGAACATCACAAGATAATTTACATGGTTTATATGTTATTATTAATCTATGGTGGGAAAAATTCAATCTCCTTTATTAAGGAAATATAATATGACTATAATCAAACAATTAGTATATCATAAGTAATTCTACCCTAATACTTAAAGTAGAGCCCAGCCTATGAAACCAGTACCACTATCTTCTGATCTTAATAGTGAGTATGTCCACTTAGATCCTATCATTTTGGGCATCCCTTTTCTAGGTCAAATATTCCCACCTCCTCAACTCCTTCTGGTGAATAGTGCGTACTTTTGAAAATCTCATGAGTTTACTCTTAGGTTTTTTGCAACTCACTTTTATGTATTCCATGTTCCAAAAAATCATGGGGGATCCTTTATAAATACTCTTATGAATCCCATAATTACTTTAATTCAATTCCTTTTCACCTCTACACTAACTCCGCTAGACCATATCAAGGGTAACTTTTATTCAATTTCTCTCAACTGATATCATCTAGCACTAGCTTTTGGAGTTTCATAAATCATAGTTGTTGATCCACCATCTTCATCTAGGTTTTTAAAATTAGTCTACTAGAATTCATCCTTATATTTTTCTAAGTTACATTGATCAATAAATGGTTTTCACACATGGTTGAAACCTAATAGGAATTGAGGTCTCTCTTGAATAAAGTATCATTGGGTAGAGGGACTTTGGGTTGAACTACTCACTATCCTAAATTTTTATTCCTTTTCAAGAAAAGTGGGTGTTGATTATCTATCTCTCAAATATTAAACTTGTGAGTATTATTTATTTTATATTATTCTAAGAATTTACATGAAACAATTTCATGAACCTTATGCATATAATTCATTTAGATGTGTATATATATAGTTGAATTTTTTATTTATGTTAATAACACAAGTTATGAGTTTTATAAAGTGTTAAACTTCAATATGGTTTGAACATATTGATTTGGTGAACAAAATGTTAGGAAAAAGCTGATAAAGAAGATTATCATTTTCAGGTACTGTATTTTGTTGTCAAGGAAGTTTGAGAAGAAAACAAATCACCTCACTTTGTAAAAGTGGATGATTGTAGTGACCATAATATTCAGGAAATCAAAATCACAATTCTTAAGAAAATCCATTTGATTAGGAAGTAAATAAGTTTTTGAAAGATAGATAAGTTTCAATACTTTCCTTTATAAATCTGACGATGCTAAAACTGATCATTAAAAGGATATATATCATAAAATATGAGTTTCTTGATGAAATTAGTGGAGTGGTTTTGGAAATAAGTGGTTAATTGATGAACTTTTCATGATATTCTTATTTCTCATGCCGAGCATGGATCATGTGGGATTAGATTATGTGTTGAGAAAAATATTTGATCATTATCTGATTCACAAGAATTGAATTTTGGTAGAATATGGTTGTAGCTTTAACTGTGTATCAATTTGTGTTTTTTAAAAAATATAGATGACCACAAATAAGTACGGTTGGTGTTGGTGGAGTATATCTTTAAGGTAGCACAATTTCTCAGTGTTTTCCAAATTTTTGGGCCTCAAAATCTGGACTTTGTTTTATAGAAAAGGAAGGTTTTCTGCAAAGAAGTTTTCTAATCACAGTTCCCATACCACAAAGGAGGTACACAGAATGGTGAAGGAAAGTTGGAAAAGGAATATTTCTACATAGTAGCGTTATGAGGACCACGAAGCATGCTACATGGACCACATAGGGAAAACAGTTCATAGGAGGCTTATAATTCATGGTAGGATCATTTTTTGTGGTTGAGAGGTAGTGATTTAGGCTGTCAAAAATGGTTTTCATTTATGGATTACATCGGCCACCGCAAAAGAGAAATATGTTATGCAAACCGCATAGTATATCATGGTGAAGGTTTTACCACATCAGAGTTTCAAGTAAATCAGATTAGATGGTTTTAAGGATCTTATTTTCCTATATAAATACCCCTAATAAGATCATTAATAAGAGATAATTTTATTAGAAGAGATCATCACTGCTGGAAGAATTCAAGTAAGTTTTAAAGAGTTCACGAGGGGGAATTTTTCAAAGGAGAAGAAGTTTATGAGGGATAATTCTAAAAAGGATAATAGTTCATGGGGAATGACTTCCACAAAGGAGACATTTTTTAGGGACAGTGTGTGGAAGAGTTTTTTGGGGTTTGATTTCTCACAAAGTAAAAGGGGATACAAAGCATCGGTAGTTAGTGAGGCATCATCCATCTATGGAGAAGAGTCGGTTCGCAGAAGAAGAAGGTTGTTCGAGCACTCGCACCATGCGGTGAAACTTTGTACATGAAGGATACATAAAATTCTATGGT
This sequence comes from Viscum album, assembly GCA_963277665.1. Taxonomy (NCBI): domain Eukaryota; kingdom Viridiplantae; phylum Streptophyta; class Magnoliopsida; order Santalales; family Viscaceae; genus Viscum; species Viscum album. The sequence goes on from OY728160.1 coordinate 1,559,692,909, forward strand.
AGGTACAAGGAATTATGCAAAGGGACTAAAATAGTTTGCTAAAGCAATTTCCACAAACTAACAGCATGTAGAAAAGTGGAATTTCAATTGTGAGAAATCAAACATGGAAATCAGACTGGGGTATTATACTGAGTATCATTACGATGTCTAGAAATTTATTACCAGCTTCTGGGTAAGAAAGTGAAGAATTTTTTTTAAATATCATATTTTTAAAAGTTGATCAAGAAGAATAGTAACATGTTTATTATAAAAAATATGTTACATATTTTATGATGTAAGAAGCAAACACACTATTAGATTTTTTACATAGTGTTACACGAGTGTAAGGGCATATCCCACTAATTGTATTCCATATAAAAGAATTGTTTTCTAATGGATTGTGGGGTATTGGATTATTTCCAAACCATACCAAGGATGTAGATACTCTTGTTGAGTAGTGAACCTTTTAAGTTCTCATGTTCTTGTGGATGTGTGTTTGAATTTTTTTCCGTAGGGAAAGAAATATTTAATAGGGGGTGAAGGTTGTTTCATAAGTAATGAAACATAAAAAGAAAAATATATCAATGATTCACCCCCTCCCCCCTCAGTGGTACTTGAATATTGACTGGGAAATTTCACAAAATAGGATTGAAAATTAAATCATTAGAATAATGAATACATGTAAAAGTTAATGCATGAGAATATGTGGTGATGTAAAACCCACTTTAAAAACAATAATTATTATATTCCTTCTAATGAAACACTTTTCAAGAACTCAACCATTTAGTATGGGTGATTAGTAACTAAATGAGGCTAATATTCATTGTTAATATATATAATATTCATGTTCTTTATTATTCATAAACACCATTTTAGTGAATTTTACACTTTGAACATCATTCACATTATGATTGTAATACCTTCTTAAAATGCACTATTATGTGGTACATTTTTTAACATCATTTAAATTACTCAATGATTCATCTGATTTTAAGGAATCTAATTATACATATTTTAATTTGATATTTTTGGAAATTTATCTACACTTAAATATGAACATGTTTGATTTAGGGATCAATGGATAATTCATGGAGGATGATGGAGATATTTGTCAATGAAAGGAAGTAATTCTGAAGAAGGCAGATTGGACACTAGCCCACTGATGAGACTGTGGGGCCCAACATAAAGGCCCAATTAATCACAACTTTCGTGGAATTATATATTACATGTATAGAAACAAATCACTCTTCAGGATCCAATGCTAATTCGGCCTCCATGGTATCCAGTTAGGCGGCCCAATTTAGAGATAAAATTCTGGACCAGATTCTGCGGCCCAGAAAAACATCCCACTAATATGATCATATCTCGGAATCCACAACTCCAAATGGGCCAAAATTTTACAATAAGTTAGGAGACATCCGGGGATCCATTTTCTTCTTCTATGGACCACTCTAATTCGGCCATATAGAAGGTCTTACAAGCGCGTCTGTTCAGTGAAGGAAATCTGGCTGCCACCTCGGGTCAAGGGTGGAAAAATCAACTCTCTCTTACTTTCCACCCACATATGGCCTACCACAATTAATTGAGGAGACTTGGACTATTAGAGGATCGACCCAAGGGATAAAAAATTCCTATTTAAGGTATTAGTGTTGGAGGATTTAAGGATCTTGGATGCTTTTTTCAATTGAAATGTTATGATGCGATTTTGTTGTCTCAAATTTGTCTTTCACTTGTAAGTTGTTCAATTCACTTTAGTTTCTTAATAAAAGTTCTTATTCTCCTCTTATTATGTTGTTCTAAATCTCACTTTGATATTGTTTCCTCAAGGTGTGAATTTATTCACACCAAATCTTGTGAAATTATTCACACAACGGTGGAGTGATCATTTTATTTTTGTTGTTTTCTTTACTTCTCCATTTCCTCCCTCATGAGTCTACTTTCCTCTCTCATTGAAACCATGGGATCAATGGAGGGCTAACCAACTTATGGGTTGATCCAAGGGAGTATCAAGGGGATGAATTGGATTTTATTTATCACCCCATTAATGTATAATCACTTTTTTAATTGATATTTTTATTTGATGATTTTTAAACTCCATCGTCCTTGTTGAATTTAAGGTCACACGCTTCATGTGCTAATACGAACCTTTACCTTGAAGTGCTCAAAACTTTGATCCTTCAAGTGTATAGGTGATTAGTATTAAAGGGTTTAGGCATTAAACTAGTAATTGATGATGTTGTTTTATCTTCTTAAATGAATCCATCTCAAATATAAGAAATTGAAATCATTGAAAAGGAAATGCGTCCAATCCACCCCAAGTGATAACCTAGGATCAACTCATTCTTTTAAATTGAATTCACTTAAATCTATTAGATATCTTTCAAAACCATCTAAAATCAATCCAAGTTGGCCACTTCATAGCCGAAAATAGTCCTTATAATGTACGTGTCTATAGGTTTCTTCTTAGGTCTCTGAGGATTCGATAACCCAAGCTAAACTACAAGGATCGTTCTACCTTCATCTCTTGGGTAAATTTGAGAGAGAATAAAATTTTGGTGCTGTTGTTGGGGACCCAAGTAAGTCATCTAAACACCCATTATATTCTCCACAATTTCTTCTTTTCTCATCCAAATTCTCTTATCTTGTCCCTTTCTCGTTTTTTTTTTCTTTTGGTGCATGTCCGCCTACACCCGCGATCAATCAAACCATCTAGTTAGGGTGGATAGTCCTGGGGTTGGGGAGTCAATTACACCAAGGGAACTCTTTACATTATATCCTAATATTCCTAACACCCCCGAGTCAAAAATTGATCCCATTTGAATGGAAGGTCTTCAAAGAAACCAACTCATAAACCCGGGTGGGAACAAAAATGGAAACCCAAATGAGGCAGCCCCAAACTTGGGGAATGCAATTGATCAAACCATGAATGACTACCTCAAACCTTCCTGGACCAATGCCCCCTCATGCATTAGACACAATTCCCTAGGATATTCCAACTACATCTTTAAAACCCATGTCCTAAACTACCTTCCCACATTCCATGGAATGGAGTCCGAGATGCCATACCTACACATTAAGGAGTTCAATGACATTGTAGAAACCATGTGTCCCCCACATCAACTAGAATCAACTAATATGAAGCTATTTCATTTTTCTTTAAAGGATAGAGCTAAAAATTGGCTAAACAATTTGATACCATAATCCATTAACTCTTGGGACCAACTACAAATAGAATTCTACAAAAAATACTTTCCCCACCACAAAACAATTGCACTTAAAAAGAGTATCCGAAACTTTTTTGAAAAAGAGGGAGAGTCATTATATGAAACATGTAAAAGGTTCAAAGAAACTCTAAACATGGTTCCAAACCATGGTTTTTCTATTCCTGAACAAGTGATAATTTTCTATGAAGGGTTGGATCCGGGGAACAAACAATTCATTGACATGATGTGTAATGGAACATTTAAAAACAAAGCCCCAAATGATGCTTACGAGTATCTAGAAAGCCTTTCTAAACAAAACCAAAAATGGGGAACTTCACCTTATTCTAAAAAGCCACAAAGAACTACTGGAATTCATACACTTAGAGAAGAGGAAAGCTTTATGGCTAAACTCGTAGCACTCTCTAGGAAGGTTGAAGAGATAGACCTTAGGAAAGTCCATGAAATCTAAACTGTTGACCCTGTTTGCACAATTTGTGACAAACATGACCATAAGACAGACAACTTCCCAACCATTCCATCCATCAAGGATGTTCTCTTAGGAGGACCCCCAGCGGAAGTAAATGCTTTGAACTTTCAAAAGCCTCAATACCAAAACACCTTCAACCCAAGGTATAACGACCACCCAGGCTTTCTCTAGAAAGATAACCAACAACCTAGCCAACCACAGGGACAAAATCCTTACCCCCATCAGAACAACCAATCCCATAACCAGTTACAAACCCTACCTATCCAATACCAATAGCCACCGGTCCATTTTCAAAAAACCATCCCACTTCCAAAATATCCCCCCGGGATAAACCAATCTTCTCAAGCACCAACCCAAACTGTTCCACAAAGCCTACTAGAACAACTATGCAAACAAATGGAGAGGATGAACTCAGAGGTATCTTCCCTAAAACAAGAACTTCAAACCATCAAAACTGGAAAGGCACCCATGCCTACTCAGGCGGTTCCATCCTCAACTTCAAGGGGAGAGTCAAGTTGTGCTCAAACAACTCATGAACAACTAAAGGCTATGACTGTTTTAAGAAGTGGGAAATCAATTGAGAAACTTGAACAACTTATTCAGAACCCACCTGAAGATTCAAACTTGGATAAAAATTAAAATGAACCACAAGATCAAACTGAGGAAACTGATAACATTTTCAAGGAAACAACTCTTCAACAAAAAACCCCACAACCTGCACCATTTACTCAACGCGTGAGGGGGAAAACCAAGCCTGGACTGAGTGAAATGTTGAGAGAAATATTTTCACAAGTCAAGTTGAACATACCCCTTCTCGATGCAATCCAAACCATACCTGCCTACTCAAAGTACCTTAAGGACTTGTGAACTTTTAAAAGAAAATTTTCACATAAAAACCAAGTCCTGATGCTAATGTGAGTACCACCATTCAAGGGACCATTCCTCCTAAGTTGAAAGACCTGGGTTTCCCTTACATCAATTTTGAACTAGGAGAGAGAAAAGTTGTCAAGGCCTTGTGTGACCTAGGTGCTAGTGTCAATCTCATCCCATATGTTGTGTACTGCCAGTTAGGCCTAGAAGAACTCCAACCCACATCTGTCACACTTTATCTTGCTGATCGTAGCATTAGGGTTCCAAAGGGTATTTTAAAGGATGTTCTGGTAAAGGTTGAAAACTTCATCTACCCTGCTGACTTCATTGTCCTTAACAACCATCCAAACTTAGGAAATAAGGAAAAAACCCCAATCATCCTTGGTCGTCCATTCCTTGCAACAATAAACTCTATTATCCGAGTCTGAAATGGGAACATGACCATCACCTTTGGGAACATGAGTCTAGACTTGAAAATCTATAATGCAAGCTCACAAATAGGGGATGATGAGGAAATTCATGAATTAAACACGATAGGAAGCATTGATAATGAATCCATGGAACATCAAGGAATATTTGATGAAGGTTTAAGTCAGGATGAGATTGATTTCATTTGTTCATATGAAGGAAGTTTATCTCCTTGGATTGAATCATTTTCAAATTGCTCTTATGATGAAGTCTTAGGTCCAAAAATCAGTGAAACCTTTCAAGAAACCACTTTCATGGAGACCACTCCAAATTCCTTCCCTAAATCTGATCAAGCCAATATAGTAGCTGAAACTTCTACATGTGGGGAATCAATCCTATCTGAAACTCTAAAAAAAGAAATTGAACTTGATCTAATGTCCCAATCTTCTTCTGAAATTCTGAACCAAACTGATCCTGAATTGAAGGAACTTCCCACTACACTCAAGTATGCTTTCCTAGGGGACAATCAAACACATCCTATTGTCATTTATTCTTCTATTGAAGCCAATCATGAGAGGATGCTTCTATACATCCTTAGGAAACATAAGAAAGCCATTAGTTGGACCCTTTCTGATATTCCTGGGATTAGCCCACTTATCGGGACTCATAGGATTGTTCTGGAATTTGATTCAAAGCCATGTCATCAACCTCAACGGTGACTCAATCCTAATATCATGGAGGTAGTAAGAAAAGAACTCCAGAAATTGATAAAAGCTAGTATCATATATCTCATAGCTGAGAGTGAATGGGTGAGCCCAATCCAAGTGGTTCCAAAAAAGGCTGGAATCAAAGTGATAACCAATGATGATGGAGAGATTCTTCCAAAAAGGGTGAGTAGTGGATGGAGGGTCTGCATTGACTATAGGAAGCTAAACTCATTCACCAAGAAGGACCATTTCCCCGTACCATTCATTGACCAAGTCCTTGAGAGAGTGGAAGGTCATGCGTTCTACTGTTTCTTAAATGGGTACTCAGGGTATAATAAAATTGAGGTCTCCCTAGAGGATCAAGGGAAGACTACATTCACATGTCCATTTGGAAACTTTGCTTTAAAACGCATGCCTTTCGGGTTATGCAATTCCCCTGAAACCTTCCAACGGTGCATGATGGGAATCTTCTCAGACATGGTAGGGGATTTTCTAGAGGTCTTCATGAATGACTTATCTGTGTTTGGGGATACATTTGAGGGATGTCTGAGGAATGTAGAGAGAGTTTTTTCAAGATGTGAAGAAAAGAATCTAGTCCTAAACTGGGAAAAATGCCATTTTATAGTTAAAGAGGGGCTAGTTTTAGGCCATCTGGTCTTAGGTAGGGGGATTGAAGTTGATAAAGCCAAGGTGGACATCATTAGTCACCTTCCATCACCCAAAACTGTCAAGGAAGTGAGGTCTTTATTAGGATATGTTGGTTTCTATAGAAGATCCATCAAGGATTTTAGTTCAATCTCTCGTCCCCTTTGTGCTCTCCTAGTAAAGGATGCTCCATTTTTTTGGACAGAAAGCTGTGAGGGTTCATTATCAACCCTCAAATCCTCTCTCACCTCTCCCCCCATCATGAAATCTCCAAATTGGAACCTTCCTTTCGAACTTATGTGTGATTCCAGTGACTTTGTTGTAGGAGCTTTGTTAGGACAACGTTGTGATAAAAATCCTTATATCATTGCTTATGCAAGCAAATCCTTAAATGATGCCCAAATCAACTACACCACCACTGAAAAGTAGTTACTTGCTATTGTGTTTTCCTTAGAGAATTTTAGGTCCTACCTATTAGGATCCCTCATCACTGTGTTCACTTACCATTCTGCACTAAAATACCTCTTCCAAAAACAAGATTCTAAGGCTAGACTGATTAGGTGGGTCCTTCTCTTACAAGAATTTGACCTCAAAATCAAGGATAAAAAGGGAGTTGAAAATGTTGTAGCTGATCACCTCTCTAGGATGGAATTCAAAGACAACTCAAATCACCTTTCTGTGTCTGATTCGTTTCCTGATGAACACCTATACTTTGTGAGTGACTGCCCTTGGTATGCCGACATAGCCAATTTCTTAGTTACAGGAGTCATTCCAAAATTCTTAGGGACTCAAGATCGAAGGAAATTCCTTTATGATGTTAGACACTATGTGTTTGATGATCCATACCTCTATAAGTTTTTCCCTGACCAAGTCATTAGGAGGTGTGTCCCAAAATCTGAACAAGAGTCCATCCTTAAATTATGTCATAGTGAGGCATGTGGATGTCACTTTTCCTCTAAGAAAACATCTTCTAAGATTCTTCAATGTGGTCTCTTCTGGCCCACCCTCTCAAGGGACTCCTACGCCTTTTGTCAAAGTTGTCCTAGGTGTCAACAAGTAGGGTCCATAACAAAAAGGAATAAAATGCCACTCACTCCCATATTAGTGTTTGAAATCTTTGACTGCTGGGGAATTGATTTCATGGGTCCCTTGCCAAACTCTAGGGGATACCTATATATACTCTTAGCTGTTGATTATGTCTCAAAATGGGTTGAGGACATTCCCACTAAGTCCAACGATCATCAAGTTGTGATTCAATTTCTAAAAAAGAACGTATTTTCTCGATTTGGAATTCCTAGGGCTATAATCAGTGATTGAGGAACCCATTTCTGCAACCGCCCATTCTCTTCACTCATGTCTAAGTATGGTATTTATCATAAATTGTCCACTTCATACCATCCTCAAACTAATGGTCAAGATGAGTTAGCAAATAGGGAGATTAAGAAAATTCTTGAAAAACTATCAACCCCTCTAGGAAAGATTGGTCTGAGAAACTCTTAGATTCTCTTTGGGCCTATCGAACTGCATATAAAACCATTTTAGGAATGTCCCCATATAGGTTGGTTTATGGAAAAGCATGCCATTTACCTGTTGAAATTGAGCATAAGGCCTTTTGGGCAATTAAGAAAATGGATTATGACCTCTCATTGGCCGGAACAAAAAGGAAATTAGATCTCAATGAACTGGAGGAACTAAGGATGGAGGCTTATGAAAATTCAAGGATCAATAAAGCTAGAGTTCAAGCCTACCAATCTAGGAATATCAAGGTCAAACATTTTGAACCGGGAAAACTTTTTCTCTTGTATAGTTCAAAACTTCATTTACACCCGGGAAAGTTAAGGTCTGGATGGTCAGGACCTTTCATAGTGCATCATGTATTCCCCCATGGGGCAGTAGAGATTCAAGATCCCACAAGTGGTTACATTTTCAAGGTCAATGGTCAAAGGTTAAAACCGTTCATTGAATCATTCAATAAACAGGAAATAGAGGTTGAGTTAACTGATCCAACCTATGAACCATGAAAAATTGATAGATTTAGGGTTTAATTCGAGCTAACGACGTTAAACAAAGCACTTCATGGGAGGTAACCCATGGTTTTCAAGTTTCCTATCATTTTGTTGTTTTAATAAAATTTATATTTTAATTAATTATTTTTATATTTAAAAAAAATAGACTGTTGACTTGTTCTTCTATTATGAGTATGGATGGGTATGAAAGGGGAGCACCATATTCATCTGTGTCACGTGGTGTGATCCTTGAGTAATACCTTACCCAGAAATTTAAAAAGAAGACAATGTATCATCAGTTTATTTTATTTTATATATATACTTATATTTTACTTATATATATATATACTCTTTTATTTTGTTTGTTTGTTTTCCTTTTTCCACTAGGGAACTCTGCAAGCGACATGGATATCAAAGGACTAAATTGGAGCAGCAAGAACTTCAAACTTCAACCACCAGGTGACTTCATTCCATGACCCTCATTTTCAATTTCCTTTTTGAAATTTCATTCTCTACCTTTACCCCCTTCTAAATTTTCTTTTCTTTAAACACTAGGGACGGTGTTATTTTAAGTTTGGGGGAGATAAAATAAAAAATGCTTTTGTGTCAAAAAAAATGATAAATAATTTGAAAAAAAAAATTGTGAAAATGGAAGGAAAAATTCCTTTAACTTTAAACATGGTAATACACATTGCACACTTTGAAACTGAATATCAAATAATTTAGCATGCCCTAATTCTGATTTTAATCCTTGTATAATTTTATGAGCATAGATTTTGGTAAGTGTGGCTGTCCAATGTGATATTTCATTTTTTATATTTTCATCCAAATAAAAAAAAGATCACAATGCACGTCCTTTGGATAGTGGGGTATTAGTTTGAGTTCATGGGGTCCCCTAAATAAATAGCATAGGTTTGGTGATCATTTTAGTTTAATATGAGTATTCAAAAAAAATTAAAAAAAAAATTGCATGTAGAGCAATGAAATGACCTAATCCGTGGCTTTCAGCACTTGGGGATCATGACTCCATAGTTTTCTGGCCCAGAGTTGGTAATTTTATCTCTATTTATGGTAATTTGAATTTTTTTTTGACTGATTTAACTCGATATGTTGCCCGAGTATGTGGGCTTCACTTGGTTCCCTAAGGTCTTTGAGCCTGGGAGTCATCGGCAAAGTCTCGCTACAGGGGTTGACTCTTTTGAGTGCAATTTCAATTACCATGGCAAAATTGAAAAAAAAACAAAAAAATATGTGTAATACAAAAAAAAATTGAATACTCATCTTAATATTGAAATTTGATTCCACCTAGCGCTTCCGTAATTTCCCCCTTGAATAAAGATGAACCCCCATGTCTATTGTGATGCACAACACATCCTCATACTTAATTGATATTGGATGAAATATGACAATGAATTTGAACAAAGAAATGGGATTGGGATTGGGATATGATTATGAAACTATCCTGTATTAAAATATTTTGATGTGTTTCATGATTTTTTGGTATAAGGGTTTCTGGTGATCATTGTGTATTAAAATGTTTTTGGAAAAGGGAATTCGAATTTCATATTGTTGAGATATATTTTGCTCGGGACTAGAAAAACTCAAGTTAGGGGTGTGATTAGTCACTAAATGAGGCTAATATTAATTGTTAATATATATAATATTCATGTTCTTTATTATTAATAAACACCATTTTAGTGTATTTTACACTTTGAACATCATTCACATTATGATTGTAATACCTTCTTAAAATGCACTATTATGTTGTACATTTTTGAACGTCATTTAAAGTACCCAATGATTCATCTGATTTTAAGGAATCTAATTATACATATTTTAATTTGATATTTTTTTAAATTTATCTACACTTAAATATTAACATGTTTGATTCATGGATCAATGGATAATTCATGGAGGATGATAGAGATATTTGGCAATGAAAGGAAGCAATTCTGGAGAAGGCAGATTGGACACCATCCCACTGATGAGACTGTGGGGCCCAACATAAAGGCCCAATTAATCCTTAATTTCGTTTGATGCTATATTACATGTATAGTAACAAATAGCTCTTCAGGATCAAATGATAATTCGGCCTCCATGGTGTCTAGTTAGGTGGCTCAAGTTAGAGATAAAATTCTGAACCAGATTCTGTGGCCCAGAAAAACATCCCACTAATATGCTCATATCTAGGAATCCACAACTCCAAATGGGCCCAAATTTTACAGGAGGTTAGGAGACATACGGGGATCCATTTTTTTATTCTATGTCCCACTCTAATTCGTCCATCTAGAAGGTCTTAAAAGCGCGTCTGTTCGGTGAAGGAAATCTGGTTGCCACCTCGGGTCAAGGGTGGAAAAATCAACTCTCCCTTACTTTCCACTCACCTATGGCCTACCACAATTAATTGAGGAGACTTGGACTATTTGAGGCTCTACCCAAGGGCTCAAACATTCCTATTTAAGGCATTAGTGTTTGAGGATTTAAGGATCTTGGATGCTTTGTTCAATTGTAATGTTATACTGCGATTTTGTTGTCTCAAATTTGTCTTTCACTTATAAGTTGTTCAATTCACTTTAGTTTCTTAATAAAAGTTCTTCTTATCCTATTATTCTGTTTTTCTAAATATCACTTTGATAACATTGCCTCAAGGTGTGAATTTATTCACACCAAATCTTGTGAAATTATTCACACAACGGTGAAGTGATCATTTTATTTTTGTTGTTTTCTTTACTTCTCCATTTCCTCCCTCATGAGTCTACTTTCCGCTTCCATTGAAACCATGGAATCAATGGATGGATAACCCATTTATGGGTTGATCCAAGGGAGTATCAAGGGGCTGTATTGGATGTTATTTATCACCCCATTAATTTATAATCACTTCTTTAATTGAGATTTTTATTTGATGATTTTTAAACTCCATCGTCCTTGTTGAATTTAAGGTCACACGCTTCATGTGATAATACGAACCTTTACCTTGAAGTGCTCAAAACTTTGATCCTTCAAGTGTATAGGTGATTAGTATTAAAGGGTGTAGCCATTAAACCAGTATGTTATGATTTTGTTTTATCTTCTTAAATGAATCCATCTCAAATATAATAAATTGAAATCATTGAAAAAGAAATGCGTCCAATCCACCCCAAGTGATAACCTAGGATCAAATCATTCTTTTAAATTGAATTCACTTAAATCTGTTAGATATCTTTCAAACCCATCTAAAATAAATCCAAGTTGTCCACTTCATAGCCAAAAACATTCCATATAATGTACGTGTCTATAGGTTTCTTCTTAGGTCTCTGAGGATTCGATAACCCAAGATAAACTACAAGGACCGTTCTACCTTCATCTCTTGGGTAAATTTGAGCGAGAATCAATTGGTGACACTGATTATAAGGTGAAAATTAATTATATTGTGTAGGGAAACATATAATGAGGTGACCCAAACCGTTTGATGCATCATTCTTGGTGTATGTTTTCGGTTATACTTAGTTGAGAAACCCTAACCATTGGGATACCAGAGGAATAGAGTTTAGTGAATCCATATAATGGATTATGTTAAAGAGTTATCCACCAAAATATCCTAGATTCATGTATGATATGATTTACATGAATTTAAAATGGGTTATTATTATATTGGGATTACATTTAATAAAATTACTCATTAAATGAATATAAAATTTGATACTCATATGATAAAAGATCCTATTGTAGATAAATAACATCATCATCGTCAAACTTAATTTTGAGATCAGTCTTAAAGAAATGGGAAGCATAATGTAAGTAACTCCTTAAGCACATATAAATTTTAAGAAAAGTTCTTAAAAAGGAAAATTTTATGTGTTATTAGAACACCTGGTTGAGTAAAAAACTATTGAAGTTTTTCAATGATTGAATTTATATTATTATAAGAATCATAGAATGATTCACTCAAGGTTTCAAAAACATTATATGAAAAATGACCTAATTAATTTTAATCTTCACTCATATACTCAATTTTATTGAGTTTTCTAATGACTTTGAGTGGCCAAAAATTTTATTTAAGGATTATTATAGTTAAGGAATTAATTTTTTATTTATCAATGGAAATGTTCTGATAATGTGAATGATCTTAGAAAATGTTTACCCAATTCTCTCAAAGTGTTAAGGAATAATGAACTAGGGAATGTGATGTCCATGTTCTAGTGTTGTATATAAATTATAAGTGAGTAAATTTTTAAATTGGGAGAAGAAAAAATAGTTGGAGATTACAACAATGTTTCTTTATAATAGTCGGTCAAGGTTATTGAAACCTAAAGTAAGTATCGATAAGGAGGAGTAATGACTCCATAGAATGGAATTTTTTAAAATATTTGAAGGAGTTTGGGAAACACCATGGAATGTCCATATCAGGTATCGATATTATTAAAGATCCTAAATGGATTATTATGAGGAGTGTTATATTTTTTTTCAATAATAAGTAATGTCTACATGTATTGAGGGTTAAAAAGATGAATGAAGAAGAAGATTATGCTACATAAGGGTGTTCTGGAAGTTAGCACTATAAAATTTAGTACATTATTAAATGAAATATAAGTAGATGTTAGTTCTACTACCATAATATGAAATTTATGGGGACCCAATGTATTACCCATATGATAAAATAGATAGTTTTAGGAAGTACTATAGTGGATCAAATGTATGTGATGATTGTTGGGCTGAGATTTAGTGTAAATCCATGAAAAGTACCAAAGTTTTTATAGAGAAATGTATACCACACTTAGATGTTGGGTGGGGAATAAATTTCTTGCTTGACTATAATTTACATGTTGAGTTATGAAAAATGCAAAGATAAAATGAATTTAGAGGATTAAATCATGGAAGATACACTGTCAAAGGATATGATGGCTGGAAGACAGACCCATAAATGTTACAAGATGAACCACTAAAGGAAGAGTCATGAGTGTAAGCGGATGTGATACTAAAAGTTACATTAGGTAGTGGAGATTGTATTCCTATAAGGTAAGACCAAAATTTATAATAATTTGATCAAAGGATAAATTCAATAAAGTCATGAAGACCCCTGAGAATCATAAGAGTCATTGATATTTCATAATGGTATTTTTTAAGTTTGTAATAGTTATCTAGAGGAAACTATAAGAGTCATATATGATTATGAAAGTGTTATTAACTAAAATATTAGAGAATTATTGAGACTCATGCTATTTTATAAGAGTAACTTACTCTTATGAAAATGGGTGACACTTGAAATGTTAGAGTCTTCGGTTATTAAAATTTAAGGAGTTGAAGTATCCAAAAGGTTTACCACCGAAATATGAGTTGTGGTTACTGAGCTATAATGTAATCATAAGATGTGATATCCTTGATAACTATGAATACCAAAATATATTAAAGGTTTTATAAGATAATACAGATAATGCTACATTGTTATTTCAAGTGATAAACATCACAATGATTTGGGAGGATATTGTGATTCAAGTTGAGTTGGATTTGGCAAAGGTAAAATCAATGAAAGTTATAAAGGTAGTAACTGAACATCAGAAGTTTTACTATATATTCAACTGGAGGAAATTCATTTATGGAGCTTGAGGAAGTTTGAGAGTTGAAAAAATCTCATAGAGATTTAACCTGTATTTTACATTACTTTGTAATGATAAAAAGGTTTTACAATATAAGATTTTTGAAGTGATTGAAAACTATCAAAGTTAAGAGAATTAAAAGGCCAATACTTAAAAATTTTGGAAGATAAAGTTAAAGGCTAAAGAAACAAAAATTAAGGATTATTTTTTATCATCATGGATCAAAAAATAGAAGAACAGAGAGGTAGTCGAAACTAAGAAGGTGATTATTGTCTACCAAAAGTTAAATTAACCAATTATGCTGATAAATTTGGTTGGTAAAAATCCAAAGTGTCGGAGTAATGAAAATGAAATTGACTGATCTTAAGGATAAATAGAGATGAAGATAAGAAAATCAATATGTATTGAAGTGGAGAACATCAGAAGCTAGAGTAAATTGGATTCCATGAATATCAGTTGAGTTGTAAACTAAATATGATCAAAAGATAGGTCGATGGGAAGATGAAAAAGAGATATTTCATCAGACATAGTTCAAACATCTCATTAGATAAATAAAATTTAAAGTTGGGAGAATATAATTTAAGTTATATAATGTTCAAAGATAAAAAATTTGTGGGAGTTTGAGTGAAGCTAAATCAGAGGTAGAACCCAAAGATAAAGGATCATAAGTTAGAGTACCGAAATATGTTGAGTGATTCCACATAATCTTTATATGGATTCAAAATTATTATGATATTGCTAAGATGGATGCCAAAGATACAAAAATTATGAGTCTCAATTCATGATTCTCATTGAGTTTTAATGAAATGGTGAAGATTTCTAATCAGAAGTTAGTGTCTCGTCTTTAATAACTCTAGAGTTTCTAACCAAATGGAAAGATCTAGGAACATTCTCTATCTCTTACACTATGGGATATAAAGTTTTTTAGATGCCTTGTGTGATCTATCAACTTCCATTAATGCAATTCCTCACTCTTTATTTACTTCTTTGTGTATGGGATAATTTAATCCCATAAGAGTGAGGAAACAACTTGCATACAGATCCATGGCTTTTTTAGTAAGTTTTTTAGAGTATGTTCTTGTTATAATCCAAAACCTGATTTTTTTTTCAATAGATATCTATGTGATAAACATGTATGAAGATAATGAAATAGAACACTCACCTATAATTTTGGTAAGACCCTTATTGAAGACAATTAGTACCATAATCAGTGTGGATTAAGGAACACTCAGCATGAAGTTTGGAGATAGCATCATCCACTTTAATATTTTTGAATCCATGAGGCACCCATAAAAGTATAATTCACTTTATACACTTTTCCACATTAAAGAGACTAAACCCAATGAATATCCAGGTATGTTTAGGGAAATTTTGGCTCTAGGGAAACATTTAATGATTGAAAATTAAATAGAGGAAGATATTTGGGAATATAGAAAAAAATCATATTAGAGGAAGAGGAAACTTCTAATTATTTTTTATTGATTTTATTGTTTATTAAACAATGAGGCATATTATATATCATCTTGTGTATAGGGAATCCTAATTTTTGGAAGTTAGGAGCCCAAATTTAATTTCATCTTTTGATTATTTACCAAATATGGAATTAAAACCCCTTACCACAAATTGAAAATATGTGTACCTAATGGAAGAATAAAATTTATTAGTGATTATTTTTAGTAACTTTTCCACAACCCAATAAAATAAATTGATTGAACTTTTGAAAGAAATTTTTAAGCAATAGGATGGATTTTAGGTGACATTTGAGGCATAAATCCTAAAATATTCATGCATAGGATTCTACTTGAAGAAAATTCTACACCCATTAGGTAGCCCAAAATAAGGATGAATCCAACCATGGTGAAGGTAGTGAAAAATAAAATAAAAAGGATGGTAGAATATAGAAAAATATACCATATTTCAGACTCACAATGGGTTATCCCCATTCACATAGTTCCCAAAAAAACAAGACTGGTTATTGTGAGTAATAACCAAGATGAGTTGATACCTGTTAGAATTCAAAATAGTTGGAGAGTGAGTGTAGAGAATAATAAGTTGAACCAATTCACTAGGAAGGATAATTTTAACATCCCATTCATTGATCATATATTAGAGATATTAGAAGGTAAAACTTGTTACTGTTTATTAGATGGATTGTCAGGTTACTTCTAGGTGTTTATTACTCTAGGGGATCAGGAGAAGACCACGTTTACCTATCCCTTTGGTACCTTTTATTACAAAATAATTCTATTTTTATTGTTCAATTCTATAGGTATATTTCAGAGGTGTATGGTGAGTATCTTTTCTAATAATATTAAATATTTTTTGGATGTATTTTTAGACGACTTTACTATTTTTGGAGACTCATTTGATCATTTCTTGCAAAATATTTTTTTTTTTTTGAAAACCTTCATTGAAAATAATCGTATTTTACACTTTGAAAAGTGTCACTTCATGGTAAAAAGAGGAATATTCATTGGTCATGTCATTTCATAATAAGGCATTGAGGTGTATAAATCTAAAATTGAAGTGGTAAATTCCTTACCTTACCAAACTTGTTTGAAACTTATTAAATATTTTTTAGGACATGTAGGTTTCTACATAATGTTTATCAAAGATTTTAGTAAGATTTCACTACCCCTTTCTAGGTTACTTTTGAAAGATGTTGAATTTGATTTTTATGTTGAATGCAGGAAAGATTTTTATCAGTTGAAGAATATAATAATTAAACCAATGGTGATACCTCCACCAAATTGGGAGAAATCCTTTGAGTTACTTTGTGATGATTTAAACCAAGTTAATATTGAAAAAAAACATCAATCCATTCCATGTGTATAAAGGACACTAAATGTTGACTATCTCAAATAGATAACCACACAAAAAATTGTAGAAGAAATATATACACTACCATCCATAGAAAGTGTGTAGTACATCATAAGACATATATACACTACCATCCATAGATAAATGGGAAATATAAAGTTTCAAGCAGAGAGATCAAAAGGATTTTGGATAAAACTATTAAACCAAACCAAAAAAAATTGGATTCAAAAGGTTAGAAGATGAATTATGGTCTTATATGGAAAATTAAAAAAAATTATAGGAATGAGCCTATATTGATTGATTTATGGAAATAGATTTCATCTACCTTTAGATATAGAAGACAAAGCATACTGGGAAGTTAGAGAGATAAATATAGACTTGAAAAAGGTTGAAAATGAGAGAAAAATATAACTTAGGGAGTGAGAAGAAATTAGAAGAGAAAATTTTAAGAACTTAAGAATCTATAAATAAAGGACAATAGTATCTCGTGATGATACTGTCCAGCACAAATAATTCCATCTAGGGGACTAAGTACAGTTATACAACTCAAGACTTAAATTGATGTCAGGTAATATACATTCTAGATGAGAAGGTCCATTTATAGTTAATAATGTATATATCTTTGGTGTTGTGTGGATCACTAAAGAAGGAAATAAGAACCCATTCACTGTCAATGGGAACTGTCCCGACCTGTCCCCCGGATCCCATGTTGTGACTACACCAAGTCTGTCTTCCATAGACCAGGGGTTGGCGACTAGCACCAGAAAGGCATATCCCTAAAAAGTTAAGGCATTTCGTCAAAACCTATACTCACACAGATAGGGAACATTGTGCACGAGTATAACACAATATAAGAATAAAGGTACAACCACAACTAAAACCACCATTGGGTGTAAAAGTAAGTACTGAAAGTAAAGGGGCCAGAATACAAGCCCAACTAAAAGAGATACAGCAAAAAGGAAAAATAACTCCTGAGTTCATCCTCCAAGGATCCTACCTGAAGGGTAGTTAGATCTCGTCACTATGTCTCTCCACATCAATAGGTCACCTCCATGCACCATTTGGTCCTAACTCCCTAACCTTGGTCAAAGTTGTTCGTCATGTGCACAAGACACAACAAGGTGTGGGCAAAGTCTATGCAGGGGTGAGTATAAAAATACCCAGTAGGGACCCTGAGACCCCCGAAGGTCTCCCAGAATTCCACAAAGGAGAAACCATAAAGCATGATCCCAATCACAAAGCACAAGTAAAGACTCATCTCAAACCAGGTATATAACTTAAAGAACGGGAATAAAGATAATTATTCATAAAGCTAGATCATCTTATTTTGTCGAGAGGCTTTTGCTGATAGACTACACAAGGTCTCTAGGGGTGCTGACCCACAGAGGATCGCTAGGTTTTGACTCATACAGGATTTCTAGGTGCTGACCCACACAGGATCGCTAGGTGCTGACCCACATAGGATCTCTAGGTGCTGACCCATGGAGGATCGCTAGGTGCTAACCCACATAGGATTGCTAGGTGCTGACCCACAGAGGATCGCTAGGTGTTGAACCACGTAGAATCTCTAGGAGATCACCCACCCAGGATCACTAGGTGCTGACCCACACAGGATTGCTAGGTGATGACCCACACTAGATCGCTATTATTTCTTCACGTCACATCCACCCACTGGATTCCTACACTAAGCACGCTTGATTCTGGTAGGATCTGATCCTCAAGCTATTGGTCATATTTCAACTGCCACTAATTCCTACTAATAAGTAACCCAATGAACCACCATGTCATAAGGGTTCCAATGCAACAGACGGCGCGTCAATTGGATGCTCAGTCTGTAAGTTATAGGAATTTAGTGTCGGGGGCCTAGTTGGATTCGAGTATGATCCAAACCATTCATACTCTAATTTTCTACAAAACCCAAGTGGAGTATATCAAAAATACTACCTCATCCTAAGGGTTCTAGCGTCTTAGACAGTTTGTCAAACAGACGTCTGGTTTAGGAGTTATGCCCATTTAAGCGAAACTGGCCCCAAAAAGGGTCTGGGTCCGGTCCGACCTGATCGGACCGACCCAAATCGGCCCATTGGACCAGGCCCAAAGGGGATGGGCTCGGCCTGGTTCAGCTGGGCCCAGTTTGGCTGGGCCCAGTCTGGCCTGCTGGGCCGTGGGCTCGGCCCGCTGACCCGCGGGTTCGGCCTGGCCCACCCGACTAGGCGCGAGTCAGCTCCCCTCCTGAATGGCCAAGTCATTTGGGTTTCATCAATTAGTGGTGACAATTGGAGCCTCTCCACTTGGACAGTATACTAGACCAGTCACCTACGGAACCCACAGATCGCGTGTCAACCCTCTGTCGCGGCTCGAAGCCATGGCCCTCCACCGTGGAGCGCCGCCGTGGTGCGCCGCCCAACTCCAATGTTGTCTGGCCACCGCCTTCATCCGCTGAAAAACCTTTGGGTGCCGCCACCTTCTCACGGCTAGTGGTTACCAGCCTCTACCTTCTCCAGTCTTCGACACCGCCACACCGGCGATGCTTCCACGGGCCACCGGTGAGCTCCAGTGGTCAAATTTCTTTCATGTATGCACCTACAGGCCTCCCAGAAGGTGCCTACACTATACGGCCCTCGTTTTCACCTTGCTGGCATATTTTCCGATCGCCCACGAAGAACAAAACCAATAACAAGATCGGAGGAGGTTCAGGTCCATGTTTGTTCGGTCTACGCCCTTCGCATTAGCATTATAACATGGAAGCAATTCAATCATCAATAAGAGTATAAGAATTATAAAACTATTTGAATAAAACCCCTACCTCAACACATTGGTAGATGGTGCGGATGAGGAAGATGGGATTGTGTTCGTAGCATGTTCTTTGGCATTCGTCGAACTCTGGATTGAATCCTCTAAGGCGTCGAAGCTCTGTTCTACGTTGGAGGAAGTCATCGTTGGCACTTCGTCAGAGGTTCCTCTCATGAGTGCACAATACTCATGCCCAAGCTTTGTTTAAATATATGAAGAGAGGAGTTTAACTCATCGCACAATTAATGAGGTTCATTAATGAATTCAATTAATGAACCCATTAATCTCTTGACGGTGCGGTTACACAAGCTAGTGTAACCAGCCCTTAAATAGTCTAACAACCCAGCGGTCCCGCCACCATCACTAATCGGTTACAAAGAAAGAAATAAAATAAATCATTGAGTTATTTTATTATTATTTTTAAAGTATAAAAAATAACTTTTTCATCTGAATCATTATGAACAAAGTTAAGCTTCCCTTAAACGAATCTCAGTGCTGTGAATTCAACAGTGTCCTCGGATTTTTAATCCGAGTACCGGTCCAAAAGTTAGGAATTCGTGCATGCATGTTTACTGAACGTACCTTAAAAAAAGTTCAAAAATTATTAACAGTCACCCTCAACCTGCATCGGTCGAGGTTAGGCTCTACCTAATGGGAACACTCCCTCACGAGCTCAATAGTACTCTATAATTTCTAATCCGAGTTACCATTTAGAAGTTATAAATATTTGACAATAAAATAATTGTTACTTAATTATTTTATTTACGGACAAAAAATAACTTCCATTGTTGACCCGCACTGGACAATGTTAGGATTTTCCTAAGGAAGGCATACCCTCACAAGTTCAGCGGTGGTCTCGGATTTTTAATCCAAGTCACCATTCGTGAGTTATAAGCATTTGAAAAAATAATTATTTTATTTAATTATTTTATTTATGATTATGTCATTTTCGGGTTTTCTCACTGGAGGCTTGTACTGACTAAACTTAATTCGTACCTAAGGTAAACCCGACATCCTGAACCCAATGGTGCCTTTGATTTCTTATCTGGGCACCCTTTTAAGATTTATTCCACTTTTTCAAGAAAACTGCTCATGTGCGCTATATAAAGCTTAAAATTTTTTGACGAATCATTTCGGGAACTCGAGGCCCTAGAATCATGTGCTGTCAATTTTCAAAGTCTCATAATAATTCCATATAATTAAAAATATATATATGGAATTTTTGGGTCTTTACATTCTCCCCACCTTATAGCTTTACATCCTCAAAATCTACAACAAAATATAGGAAAACAAATGGGGGTACTGAGCACGTATCTGAGCCTCCCGCTCCCATATTCTCTCCTAGAGGTTCCCGTGCTACCACCGAACTCGCACCAGAGGAATCAACCATCCATGGAGGACCCACTCCTATCGATCCTCAAGTTGTGCCTCCCGTACTCACTGAAGGAGTGGGGGAGTGACAATCATGGACTGAAGGTATGCTGGTCCATTTCTATCCACGAAGGATAATTGTAACATGGCTAGCTGCTCTATCACCTCACTCAACAACTGTAACCCAGACCTCCTGCTGAGTGCGTCTGCCACCATGTTTCCCTTCACAAGAGTGTAGACTATCTCAAAGTCGTAGTCTTGGAGGAACTCCAACCATCACCACTATCTCAACTATTGAAAATCCTATGGGCACCTTTCCATCCATGCAAAAGGCTACCCCTTTAACTGATTGATGTTCCTATCGACCCTTTTGTAGTTGGTACTCGCTCTCTACAACCACTAGGTTAGGTGCCAATAGTCCACACATAACCTTAAACATTGAGTCTATCCAGCATAGAGGTGATCTACACGGTCATCCGTACAAGGCCTCAAATGGTGTCATACCAATGGTGGAGTGATAACTATTGTTGTATGCGAACTCGACCAGGGGAAGGTGGTCCTCCCAACTATGGCCAAAATCAAGGATGCAATCACGAAGCATTTCCTCAAGTGTTTATATGGTTCGCTCCGTCTGACCATGTGTTTGAGGATGAAATGCGGTGCTCAAGCGTAGCTAAGTCTCGAACGCCTCATGAAATCCCATCCACAACCGAGATGTAAAATGAGTGTCAAAATCTGAAATGATCGTCGATGGCACCCATTGAAGTCGTACAATATCCTATACATAGAGGCGTCCCAATCCCTCTACTAATCCCTACTCTCATATGGGTAGGAAGTGGGCCAACTTAGTGATATGGTCAATGATCACCCATATAGAATCGTGGCCCCTGGATGTACATGGTAGCCTTGTCACGAAGTCCATGGAGATGTCATCCCACTTCCACTTTGGCACCTTATGTGGCTGAGTCAGGCCTGTTAGAACCTGGTGCTCAGCCTTCACTTGTTGACAAGTGAGGCATCATGAAACGAACTCCGCCACTACTTTCTTTATCCCTGGCCACCAGTACTGATACCAAAGGTCCTATTACATCTCTGTCACACCAAGATGTACCACCAAAGGGGATGTGTGGAACTCCCTCAACACCTCCTCTCGTAATGTCACTAGTACCACTACAAAAAAAATAGTACATTAGAGGGAGTTATTTAGAGGGGGTTCTACACAACCCCCTCTAAATTCATTTTCTATAACATTAGAGGGGGTTCTGTACAACCCCCTCTAATCATAAAATTTAGAGGGGGTTATAAACCCCCTCTAAATTCATTTCATATAAAAATTAGAGAGGTATTATGCACAACCCCCTCTAAATTTTTTAGCATTGTTTTTTTAATATTTGGTTTGATTTTAGATCTGGTTATACCAAATCCACTACTAATTTAATAATTAGTGGAAATATATATTTTGTTGGATTTTAGAGGAGATATATATATAACATTCATTTGGATATATATATATACATATATATATATATATATTTAAGGAAATAGTGGGGGTTCACAACCCCCTCTAATTTAAGATATCAGAGGGGGTTCATGAAATGTTGTTAATCCCTTTGATTAAAGGGGGTTTTAACCCCTTCTAATATAAGAAATTAGGAGGTGTTTTGAACCCCCTCTAATTGATTACATTAGAGGGGGCTTTTAACCCCCTCTAATTCATGACATTAGAGGGGGGTTTGAACCCCTTCTAATTTAAGAAATTAGAGGGGGTTTGGAACCCCATCTAATTGATGACATTAGAGGGATCTTTTAACCCCCTCTAATTCATGAAATTAGAGAGGGTTTTGAACCCCTTCTAATTTAAGAAATTAGAGGGGGTTGGAACCCCCTCTAACTGATGACATTAGAGGGGGTTTTGAACCCCCTCTAATTGATGACATTAGAGGGGGGTTTGAACCCCCTCTAATTTATGACATTAGAGGGGGTTGTTAACCCCCTCTAATTCATGAAATTTGATGGGGTTATAAACTCCGTAAATCCCTTTGATTAGAGGGGGTTTTAAACTCCATCTAAATTTTTATTTACTTTCTAAAATAAATCTCATATAAATTCAAAAAAATTAATATATATGTGGGTGTGTGCATGTGTGTGTGTGTGTATATTACATAAACACATTACATAAATGTATTTAAATACTTTATAACACACATATATATAAACATTATATAAATATTTTAAATAAATACTTATACATATAAAAAATGTATATATATATATAAATATTGATATATATAATATAAATATATTTATAAATATATTTATTTGAATTTATAAAATTTATATATGGTTTTATAAATACTATATATTTATATTATGATTTATATTATGATTTATATTATACATATATTATATTAAATACATTTTTATTATAGATTTTTGTATAAATACATTTATATTATATTATGTATACAAATATATATAATATAGACAACATTAAATATAAATTTACATAAAAATATATATTTTATATAATTATATTATATATATATATATATTATAAATATTTAATTATATATAAATTTATATATATTATATGATTATTTTACATATATTGTATCATACCATTTTAATTGTAGATTAATTTAGTACATATATATATATATATATATATATATATCATACAATAGTTAATAATATTATTGGTACACACACACACATACATAAATACATTTGTATTGTATACTTATGTATAAATAAATTTATATTAGATTATGTGTACTAATTTACATAATTTAGACAAAATTAAATATAAATATATTATTTATTTATATTATATATTATATTATAAATATTTTATTGTAAATAAATTTATATGTATTATATAATTATTTTACGTATATTGTAGTATAACATATTAATTATAAATTAATTTAGTGCATATATATATATATATCATATAATAATTAATAATATTATTCTTACACACACATACATAAATAAATTTGTATTGTATACTTATGTATAAATACATTTATATTAGATTATGTATACTAATTTACATAATTTTGACAAAATTAAATATAAATATATTATTTATTTATATTATATATTATATTATAAATATTTTATTATGAATAAATGTATATGTATTGTATAATTATTTTATTTATATTTTAGTATAGCATATTAATTATAAATTAATTTAGTATATATATATATCATTTAATTATATTATTTATTTCCAATTATATGAATGCATTTAATTTTGTGTGTGTATATATGTGTGATGGTGATATAATATAAATGTATATAATTAAATACATTAATATATAATATAAATGTATTTAATATAATATATGTATAATATATATTATAAGTATATTATATCTATAAATACAAAAATACACACACACACACATAAATATAAATATATTTATTAATATATGTATAAATATTTATTTATATATATTAAATATAACCAAACATGTATATATATATATATTATACACAAATATATTATAATTATACATAAATACATATTATATATAAATATTATACACAAATATATATTATATTATAGAGAAATGTATTGTATATATACAAATATATTGTATTTTTTATATTTATAAACACAAATATATACACATATATATATATAATAATTCGGGATATAATTAAATATAACACAGTGTAAATTATACACATAAGCGCGCGCAGCCTAGTGGTACAGGTGTAGGGTTTGAAACCCACGGGAAGCTTTTTTACACCACGGGCATGGCGCACACTCTCGGGCGCACTGGGGTGTCAACAGGGGGTGTCAGGGGGGCATTGGGGCGTCAGGGCGGTGTGTCAGGGGGGTGTGGGTGTCAGGGCGGGGTGCCATGCGGGCGTGCAGGTGTCAGGGCGGGGTGCCATTGGGGCGCGCGGGTGTTAGGGCGGGGTGTCGGCGGGGGGTGTCCTTGGGCGTGCTGGGTGTTAGGGGCGTGGGTGTCAAGGCGGGGTGTCATGGGGGGGGGGGGTCAGGGCGGTGTGTTAGGGGGCGGGGGGCGCATGTGTCAGGGCGGGGTGTCATGGGGGCGCGCGGGTGTCAGGGTGGGGTGTTAGGGGGGCGCCAGTGTCAGGGGAGGGGTGTCATGGGGGTGCACGGGTGTCAGGTGCAGGGTGTCATGGGGCGTGTTGGGTGTCAGGGGCGCGGGTTTCAGGGGCGCGAGTGTCCGGGGGGGCACGGGTGTCAGGGCGGGGTGTCACGGGGGCGCGCGGGTGTCAGGGTCGGGGTGTCATGGGGTGCGGGTGTTAGGTCAGGGTTTCATGGGGCGCGCTGGGTGTCAAGGGCGGTGTGTCAGGGGGGGAACGGGTGTGGGTGGCAGGGCAGGGTGTCAGGGGGTGTGCGGGTGGTAGGGCTGGGTGTCAAGGAGGCGTGTGGGTGGGACGCTGGGGTGTCAGGGGGCACATGGGGGTGTCATGGGGCGCACTGGGTGGGTGTACCGGGTGTCATGGGGTGCGCTGGGGTGGGTGTCTAGGGGTTAGGGGCGGTTTGAACCGCCCCTAAATCCCTATATTAGAGGCGGTTTTTGTTATAACTGCCTCTAATTTGGTAAATTTCGAGCAACATTAGAGGGGTTTTA
This sequence comes from Viscum album, assembly GCA_963277665.1. NCBI lineage: Eukaryota > Viridiplantae > Streptophyta > Magnoliopsida > Santalales > Viscaceae > Viscum > Viscum album. The sequence continues at coordinate 1,559,718,393 of OY728160.1, forward strand.
AACCCCCTCTAATGTAATCGTCGTTAAATTCATTATGAATTTAGCGGCGCTTTCTCACAACCGCCTCTACTAACAGTAGGAGGGTACATTAGCAGTGGTTTCCCACAACCGCTGCTAATGTCTTTAGAAGGGGTTATAACCCCTTCTAATGTAAAAAATAACCCCATCTAAAGGGGTCATTTTTTTGTAGCGTACCATGGTACATCCTTTGAAAAGGATGACATGCTCCCCACCTTCAAAAAATACTTTAGGAACCCATCCTGAGGATATCTGAGCACGTCGGGCCTCACAGTCAACGTCCCCAGTCGGTGATGTGCGATGGGTCATGCATGTATCTCCTCAACTGCGACACGTGGAAAATATTATGCACCTAGTGCATCTATGGGGGAAGATATATGAGGTACGCCACCTTGCCAAATCAGCTAAGAATATGGAAAGATCCGATGAACCTCAGAGATATCTTTCCACCCTGGACAAATATCTGCAATCCTCATTAGGGCGAGACCCGTAGGAAGACATGGTCTCCCTCCTTGAACTCCAAGGGCCTCCATCTCCTATCAGCATAAGAATTTTTCCAGCTCTGTGTAGTCTTCATACTCTCATGGATGATCTACACATTCTTAGTGGTAGCTCGTACCAACTTTGGATCTATAAGTATTGACTCTCCTATGTTCAAGCCATTGTAGAAGTCCCTCCCCCTATGGGGAGGTAATCCTGGAAACATCTTTTGAAAGGAAGTTCATGCACTCTACCACTACTGTTGGGAACTGAAAACTCAAAAGACTTGCTACCACGAGGGTAAGGCTGCTCGACTCAAGAGTGATCGGATGCACCCTCCTATGCATGAGTTTATCTCATGCTTCCTGGGTTTTCTTTTTCGCTGACCAAGGAAAACCCCATTCCAACACTACGGACATACCGCATCCTTTTTTCCTAAAACAGTCAATCTGGTCATGAATTGTGGATGACCATTCCATACCCAAAATAACGTTGTAAGGCCTCGACGCTTCCACCAAGAGGTTACAACCGAAACTCTCACCTCAAGGGTCAGATCACATCGTCGGCATAAGTGTGATTATTGAGTCTCCTCCCATAGGTATCTCCAGATGTAAGTGTCAAGTCAACAATTTAACTGAAAAATCTAGGTCTTGAATAAGATTTGTTATAAAAAGGAAATATTGGTACCTATTTCAATTAATATGGTAGCTATTAGTAGACATATATTGTACCTCGAGTCATTCCTGGAGCCCTTGGGTCACACTCCTTTACTGCATGTAGCTACTCCCTTAACCTATTATCCACCTCCCTAAGCCTGGTGGGGGCCACATTGGGGTGTTGGTTGTAACATGTCAAAATTTATACCACCTCCTACTGCTCTCCTAACTCCTCTTCTATGTCTACTACCCTGAAGATTAATCTGTCCCTATCACTTTCTCTTCCCAAAACATTTACACATCCAAGTCTCTGAGACTGATGTCGGTTTCCTACTTTCCAACTACTGACATTCACTAGTTGTATCTGCTCAGCCAAATAATTTTCAACCAAAAAGGTTCTCTCTAGAACCCTAACATAAGTAGGAATATACAGAGTAATAGTGCTAGCTCGAATGTCCCTAAACACATATTGCTTGGAGGTCCAAGCCCTAAAGCACTGGTTGTATTGTATTCATCGAGTACCTAGAATGGTCGGTACACCTCGACGAATACTCAGTTACTGACATGTCGTCCTATCGAAACTGTATAATCTCTTGGGAACACAAACCCCTTACCTTTTTATGGAAAGATACCCCCTTCTCTGAGGAAGGTTCTCAAGCTCTGTCCATGGAAAATTCACCTCATCATAAGATAGGGGTAATCTAAACCATGCCATCACCCTATTGATCCATGTAGAATTCTCACTTCCAGCACCTCCATTTGATCTAATGGTGCCCTGGATAGATGGAAACTTGGTCACCACCTTAGGCCAGTCCTTAGAAACCTTTGACTTGGTCTCACCTTGGAACCTAAAGGATATCTGTCACTAAAACTCATGTAAGTCACTAAGCCTATATGTGTCCTCTACCAGTAGCGCTGGTAGTAACTGCTGACCAATGGGTAGTGGTGTCATTGGGAAACCGCCCTAAGGCACCATCTCAGTTAACAGTCCTTGTACTGAAGCCTCATCACTCTGTGGACCATCTGCATGGTCACTCATTAGAATCCTGACTGTCTGTCTATGTGGTGGCATCTTGAAAGAGTATCAAGATGAACCACATTCATTAAGTTATACCTGGTGAACTAACTCAAAAGTGATCAAGAGAAAAACATTTTTAAAACACATGAAACTGGTGTTTTTGTGTACTGAGTCAAAAAACAGAATCTAGGGTCCTGGTGTATGGATACGTCATTCGTCGCACCAACACTGGACTCCCTGGACTGAAATCCGAACTCAAGACACTTAACACTATTGACCCCATTGAAAATATAGACTCTTAGTTCTTCTAGTAGAACCGAACGCCCTATTATACCACTTTGTCATGACCTATCCCCTGGGGCCCATGTCATGACTACCTCAATCCCGCCTTCCATAGGCCAGGGGTTGGCGACTAGCACTGGAAAGAAATATCCCTAAAAAGGTAAGGCATTGCCTCAAAACTTGTACACACACAGACATGGCACACTACGCACAAGTATAACACAATGGAAGAAGAAAGGTATAACCACAACTAAAACCACCACTGAGTGTAAAAGTAAGTACTAAAAGTAAAGGGGCTAGAATAAAAGCCCAACTGAAAGAGACATAGCAAAAAGGAAAAATAGCTCCTGAGGTCATCCGCCAATGATCCTGCCTTAAGGGTAGATATAGCTCCTCACTACGGCTCTCCATGTCAACCAATCACCTTTGTGCACCGTCTAGTCCTGACTCCCTAACTTAGGTCAAAGATATTCATTGTCTGCACAAGACACAACAAGGTGAGGGTGAAGCCTGTGCAGGGGTGAGTATAACAATACCTAGTAGGGACCTCGAGACCCCCGATGGTCTCTCAGAATTCCACAAAGGAGAAACCACAAATCATGATTTTAATCACAAAGAACAAGTAAAGACTTATCTCAAACCAGGTATATAACTTAAAGAACAAGAATAAAGATGATTAGTCTTAATGTTAGATCATCTTATTCTGTCGAGAGGCTTTTGCTGCTAAACTTCACAAGGTCGCTAGGGGTGCTGACCCACAAAGGATCTCTAGGTTCTGACCCACACAAGATCTCTAGGTGATGACCCACACATGATCTCTAGGTGTTAACCCACACAGGATCTCTAGGTGCTGACCCACGGAGGATCGCTAGGTGTTGACCCACACAGGATCACTAGGTGCTGACCCATGGAGGTTCCCTAGGTGCTGACCTACACAGGATCTCTAGGTGCTGACCCACCCAGGATCGCTAGGTGCTAATCCATGCAGTATCTCTAGGTTCTGACCCATACAGGATCACTAGGTGATGACCTACATAGGATCGCTATTCTTTCTTCACATCACATCAAACTAATGGATTCTCGCACTAAGTACGCTTGATTCCGGGAGGATCCGCTCCTCAAGCCATTGGTCATATTTCAACTACCACAAAGTCCCATGAATAAGTAACCCAATTAACCTCCATGCCATAAGGGTTCCAACGCAACAGACGGCACGCCAATGGGACGCCTGGTCTATAAGTTATAGGCATTTTCGTATCGGGGGCCCGGTTGGATTCGAGTCCGATCCAACTCATCTAAAATCCAATTTTATCCAAAACCCAATTGGATTATCTCAAAAATATTGCCTCATCCTAAGGGTTCCATCACCGTAGATGGTTTGTCAAACGGACGTTTGGTTTAGGAGTTATGCCCATTTAAGCGAAACTGGGCCCCAAAAGTGTTAGGGTCTGGTCCCACCCGATTGGACTAACCCGCTGGGCCTGGACCAAAGGGTCTGGGCTCGACCCGGTTTGGCTGGGCCTAGTCTGGCCTTCTAGGCTATGGGCTAGGCTCGTTGGTATGCGGGTTTGGCCCAACCCACCCGGCTGGGTGCGGCCCGCAGAACCGCCCGACCCGTTGGATGGGCGCAGCCCACCAGCTGGGCATGGGTCTACTCCCCTCCTGAATGGCCAGTCTATTTTAGTTTCATCAATCAACGGTGCCGGTTGGCGCTGCTCCACCTGGTCGGTCCACTGGACCGGTCACCTGCGGAACCCACGGACCGCGGGTCTGCCCTCCTTCACGGTTAGAAGTTGCAGCCCTCCGCCTCGGAGCGCCGCCGCAGCGTGCTGCCGCCTTCATCCACTGTGGTACCTTCAGCCATTTTTGCCTCCTCCAGTAGTCAGTGCCGCCGCGCCGGCAATGCTTCTGTGGGCCTCCGGTGAGCTCCGGTGGTCTGATTTCTTTCCCGTCTGCGCCTACAAGCCTACCGAGACGGCGCCTACACTGTGTGGCCCTCGTTTTCACCTTGCCGCCATATTTTTCGGTCACCTGTGAAGAATGCAACCAATATAGAGATCGGTGGAGGGTCGGGGCCTTGTTCGTTCGGCCCGCTCCCTACACATTATCATTATAACATGGAAGCAATTCAGTCATCTATAATAGTAGAAGAATTATAAAACTCTTTGAATAAAACCCCTACCTCAATACGTTGGTAGATGGTGCGGATGAGGAAGACGGCCCTGCATTCATAGCATATTCATTGGAATTCGTAGAACTCCGGATTGAATCCTCTAAGGCATCAAAGCGCCGTTCTACATTGGAGGAAGTCGTCGCCGACACTTCATCATAGGTTCCTCTCATGAGTGCACAAGACCCATGCCCAAGCTTTGTTTAAATAGATGAAGAGATGAGTTTAACTCACCACACAATTAATGAGGTTCATTAATGAATTCAATTAATGAACCCATTAATCTCCCGATGGTGTGGTTACACAATTTAGTGTAATCGGCCATTAAATAGTCTGACAACCCAGCGGTCTCGCCACCATCGCTCATCAGTTACAAAGAAATAAGTAAAATAACTCGTTGAGTTATTTTATTGTTTTTTTGTAAAGTCCAAAAATTAAATTTTTCATACAACTCTTTCCGAACAAATTTAAGATTCCCTTAAGCGAATATCAGTGCTACGAATTTAACGGTGTCCTCAGATTTTTAATCCAAGCACCAGTTCAAAAGTTAGAAATTCTCACCTGCATGTTTACTGAACGTACCTTAAAAAAAGTTCAAAAATTATTAACAGTCACCCTCGACCCGTGTCGATCAAGGTTAGGCTCTGCCTAAGGGGAACACACCCTCACGAGCTCCATGCTACTCTTGTATTTCCAATCCGAGTTACCATTTATAAGTTGTAAAGATTTGACAATAAAATAATTGTTACTTAATTATTTTATTATATGATTATTTTACATATATTGTATCATACCATTTTAATTGTAGATTAATTTAGTACATATATATATATATATATATATATATCATACAATAGTTAATAATATTATTGGTACACACACACACATACATAAATACATTTGTATTGTATACTTATGTATAAATAAATTTATATTAGATTATGTGTACTAATTTACATAATTTAGACAAAATTAAATATAAATATATTATTTATTTATATTATATATTATATTATAAATATTTTATTGTAAATAAATTTATATGTATTATATAATTATTTTACGTATATTGTAGTATAACATATTAATTATAAATTAATTTAGTGCATATATATATATATATCATATAATAATTAATAATATTATTCTTACACACACATACATAAATAAATTTGTATTGTATACTTATGTATAAATACATTTATATTAGATTATGTATACTAATTTACATAATTTTGACAAAATTAAATATAAATATATTATTTATTTATATTATATATTATATTATAAATATTTTATTATGAATAAATGTATATGTATTGTATAATTATTTTATTTATATTTTAGTATAGCATATTAATTATAAATTAATTTAGTATATATATATATCATTTAATTATATTATTTATTTCCAATTATATGAATGCATTTAATTTTGTGTGTGTATATATGTGTGATGGTGATATAATATAAATGTATATAATTAAATACATTAATATATAATATAAATGTATTTAATATAATATATGTATAATATATATTATAAGTATATTATATCTATAAATACAAAAATACACACACACACACATAAATATAAATATATTTATTAATATATGTATAAATATTTATTTATATATATTAAATATAACCAAACATGTATATATATATATATTATACACAAATATATTATAATTATACATAAATACATATTATATATAAATATTATACACAAATATATATTATATTATAGAGAAATGTATTGTATATATACAAATATATTGTATTTTTTATATTTATAAACACAAATATATACACATATATATATATAATAATTCGGGATATAATTAAATATAACACAGTGTAAATTATACACATAAGCGCGCGCAGCCTAGTGGTACAGGTGTAGGGTTTGAAACCCACGGGAAGCTTTTTTACACCACGGGCATGGCGCACACTCTCGGGCGCACTGGGGTGTCAACAGGGGGTGTCAGGGGGGCATTGGGGCGTCAGGGCGGTGTGTCAGGGGGGTGTGGGTGTCAGGGCGGGGTGCCATGCGGGCGTGCAGGTGTCAGGGCGGGGTGCCATTGGGGCGCGCGGGTGTTAGGGCGGGGTGTCGGCGGGGGGTGTCCTTGGGCGTGCTGGGTGTTAGGGGCATGGGTGTCAAGGCGGGGTGTCATGGGGGGGGGGGGTCAGGGCGGTGTGTTAGGGGGCGGGGGGCGCATGTGTCAGGGCGGGGTGTCATGGGGGCGCGCGGGTGTCAGGGTGGGGTGTTAGGGGGGCGCCAGTGTCAGGGGAGGGGTGTCATGGGGGTGCACGGGTGTCAGGTGCAGGGTGTCATGGGGCGTGTTGGGTGTCAGGGGCGCGGGTGTCAGGGGCGCGAGTGTCCGGGGGGGCACGGGTGTCAGGGCGGGGTGTCACGGGGGCGCGCGGGTGTCAGGGTCGGGGTGTCATGGGGTGCGGGTGTTAGGTCAGGGTTTCATGGGGCGCGCTGGGTGTCAAGGGCGGTGTGTCAGGGGGGGAACGGGTGTGGGTGGCAGGGCAGGGTGTCAGGGGGTGTGCGGGTGGTAGGGCTGGGTGTCAAGGAGGCGTGTGGGTGGGACGCTGGGGTGTCAGGGGGCACATGGGGGTGTCATGGGGCGCACTGGGTGGGTGTACCGGGTGTCATGGGGTGCGCTGGGGTGGGTGTCTAGGGGTTAGGGGCGGTTTGAACCGCCCCTAAATCCCTATATTAGAGGCGGTTTTTGTTATAACTGCCTCTAATTTGGTAAATTTCGAGCAACATTAGAGGGGTTTTAAACCCCCTCTAATGTAATCGTCGTTAAATTCATTATGAATTTAGCGGCGCTTTCTCACAACCGCCTCTACTAACAGTAGGAGGGTACATTAGCAGTGGTTTCCCACAACCGCTGCTAATGTCTTTAGAAGGGGTTATAACCCCTTCTAATGTAAAAAATAACCCCATCTAAAGGGGTCATTTTTTTGTAGCGTACCATGGTACATCCTTTGAAAAGGATGACATGCTCCCCACCTTCAAAAAATACTTTAGGAACCCATCCTGAGGATATCTGAGCACGTCGGGCCTCACAGTCAACGTCCCCAGTCGGTGATGTGCGATGGGTCATGCATGTATCTCCTCAACTGCGACACGTGGAAAATATTATGCACCTAGTGCATCTATGGGGGAAGATATATGAGGTACGCCACCTTGCCAAATCAGCTAAGAATATGGAAAGATCCGATGAACCTCAGAGATATCTTTCCACCCTGGACAAATATCTGCAATCCTCATTAGGGCGAGACCCGTAGGAAGACATGGTCTCCCTCCTTGAACTCCAAGGGCCTCCATCTCCTATCAGCATAAGAATTTTTCCAGCTCTGTGTAGTCTTCATACTCTCATGGATGATCTACACATTCTTAGTGGTAGCTCGTACCAACTTTGGATCTATAAGTATTGACTCTCCTATGTTCAAGCCATTGTAGAAGTCCCTCCCCCTATGGGGAGGTAATCCTGGAAACATCTTTTGAAAGGAAGTTCATGCACTCTACCACTACTGTTGGGAACTGAAAACTCAAAAGACTTGCTACCACGAGGGTAAGGCTGCTCGACTCAAGAGTGATCGGATGCACCCTCCTATGCATGAGTTTATCTCATGCTTCCTGGGTTTTCTTTTTCGCTGACCAAGGAAAACCCCATTCCAACACTACGGACATACCGCATCCTTTTTTCCTAAAACAGTCAATCTGGTCATGAATTGTGGATGACCATTCCATACCCAAAATAACGTTGTAAGGCCTCGACGCTTCCACCAAGAGGTTACAACAGAAACTCTCACCTCAAGGGTCAGATCACATCGTCGGCATAAGTGTGATTATTGAGTCTCCTCCCATAGGTATCTCCAGATGTAAGTGTCAAGTCAACAATTTAACTGAAAAATCTAGGTCTTGAATAAGATTTGTTATAAAAAGGAAATATTGGTACCTATTTCAATTAATATGGTAGCTATTAGTAGACATATATTGTACCTCGAGTCATTCCTGGAGCCCTTGGGTCACACTCCTTTACTGCATGTAGCTACTCCCTTAACCTATTATCCACCTCCCTAAGCCTGGTGGGGGCCACATTGGGGTGTTGGTTGTAACATGTCAAAATTTATACCACCTCCTACTGCTCTCCTAACTCCTCTTCTATGTCTACTACCCTGAAGATTAATCTGTCCCTATCACTTTCTCTTCCCAAAACATTTACACATCCAAGTCTCTGAGACTGATGTCGGTTTCCTACTTTCCAACTACTGACATTCACTAGTTGTATCTGCTCAGCCAAATAATTTTCAACCAAAAAGGTTCTCTCTAGAACCCTAACATAAGTAGGAATATACAGAGTAATAGTGCTAGCTCGAATGTCCCTAAACACATATTGCTTGGAGGTCCAAGCCCTAAAGCACTGGTTGTATTGTATTCATCGAGTACCTAGAATGGTCGGTACACCTCGACGAATACTCAGTTACTGACATGTCGTCCTATCGAAACTGTATAATCTCTTGGGAACACAAACCCCTTACCTTTTTATGGAAAGATACCCCCTTCTCTGAGGAAGGTTCTCAAGCTCTGTCCATGGAAAATTCACCTCATCATAAGATAGGGGTAATCTAAACCATGCCATCACCCTATTGATCCATGTAGAATTCTCACTTCCAGCACCTCCATTTGATCTAATGGTGCCCTGGATAGATGGAAACTTGGTCACCACCTTAGGCCAGTCCTTAGAAACCTTTGACTTGGTCTCACCTTGGAACCTAAAGGATATCTGTCACTAAAACTCATGTAAGTCACTAAGCCTATATGTGTCCTCTACCAGTAGCGCTGGTAGTAACTGCTGACCAATGGGTAGTGGTGTCATTGGGAAACCGCCCTAAGGCACCATCTCAGTTAACAGTCCTTGTACTGAAGCCTCATCACTCTGTGGACCATCTGCATGGTCACTCATTAGAATCCTGACTGTCTGTCTATGTGGTGGCATCTTGAAAGAGTATCAAGATGAACCACATTCATTAAGTTATACCTGGTGAACTAACTCAAAAGTGATCAAGAGAAAAACATTTTTAAAACACATGAAACTGGTGTTTTTGTGTACTGAGTCAAAAAACAGAATCTAGGGTCCTGGTGTATGGATACGTCATTCGTCGCACCAACACTGGACTCCCTGGACTGAAATCCGAACTCAAGACACTTAACACTATTGACCCCATTGAAAATATAGACTCTTAGTTCTTCTAGTAGAACCGAACGCCCTATTATACCACTTTGTCATGACCTATCCCCTGGGGCCCATGTCATGACTACCTCAATCCCGCCTTCCATAGGCCAGGGGTTGGCGACTAGCACTGGAAAGAAATATCCCTAAAAAGGTAAGGCATTGCCTCAAAACTTGTACACACACAGACATGGCACACTACGCACAAGTATAACACAATGGAAGAAGAAAGGTATAACCACAACTAAAACCACCACTGAGTGTAAAAGTAAGTACTAAAAGTAAAGGGGCTAGAATAAAAGCCCAACTGAAAGAGACATAGCAAAAAGGAAAAATAGCTCCTGAGGTCATCCGCCAATGATCCTGCCTTAAGGGTAGATATAGCTCCTCACTACGGCTCTCCATGTCAACCAATCACCTTTGTGCACCGTCTAGTCCTGACTCCCTAACTTAGGTCAAAGATATTCATTGTCTGCACAAGACACAACAAGGTGAGGGTGAAGCCTGTGCAGGGGTGAGTATAACAATACCTAGTAGGGACCTCGAGACCCCCGATGGTCTCTCAGAATTCCACAAAGGAGAAACCACAAATCATGATTTTAATCACAAAGAACAAGTAAAGACTTATCTCAAACCAGGTATATAACTTAAAGAACAAGAATAAAGATGATTAGTCTTAATGTTAGATCATCTTATTCTGTCGAGAGGCTTTTGCTGCTAAACTTCACAAGGTCGCTAGGGGTGCTGACCCACAAAGGATCTCTAGGTTCTGACCCACACAAGATCTCTAGGTGATGACCCACACATGATCTCTAGGTGTTAACCCACACAGGATCTCTAGGTGCTGACCCACGGAGGATCGCTAGGTGTTGACCCACACAGGATCACTAGGTGCTGACCCATGGAGGTTCCCTAGGTGCTGACCTACACAGGATCTCTAGGTGCTGACCCACCCAGGATCGCTAGGTGCTAATCCATGCAGTATCTCTAGGTTCTGACCCATACAGGATCACTAGGTGATGACCTACATAGGATCGCTATTCTTTCTTCACATCACATCAAACTAATGGATTCTCGCACTAAGTACGCTTGATTCCGGGAGGATCCGCTCCTCAAGCCATTGGTCATATTTCAACTACCACAAAGTCCCATGAATAAGTAACCCAATTAACCTCCATGCCATAAGGGTTCCAACGCAACAGACGGCACGCCAATGGGACGCCTGGTCTATAAGTTATAGGCATTTTCGTATCGGGGGCCCGGTTGGATTCGAGTCCGATCCAACTCATCTAAAATCCAATTTTATCCAAAACCCAATTGGATTATCTCAAAAATATTGCCTCATCCTAAGGGTTCCATCACCGTAGATGGTTTGTCAAACGGACGTTTGGTTTAGGAGTTATGCCCATTTAAGCGAAACTGGGCCCAAAAAGTGTTAGGGTCTGGTCCCACCCGATTGGACTAACCCGCTGGGCCTGGACCAAAGGGTCTGGGCTCGACCCGGTTTGGCTGGGCCTAGTCTGGCCTTCTAGGCTATGGGCTAGGCTCGTTGGTATGCGGGTTTGGCCCAACCCACCCGGCTGGGTGCGGCCCGCAGAACCGCCCGACCCGTTGGATGGGCGCAGCCCACCAGCTGGGCATGGGTCTACTCCCCTCCTGAATGGCCAGTCTATTTTAGTTTCATCAATCAACGGTGCCGGTTGGCGCTGCTCCACCTGGTCGGTCCACTGGACCGGTCACCTGCGGAACCCACGGACCGCGGGTCTGCCCTCCTTCACGGTTAGAAGTTGCAGCCCTCCGCCTCGGAGCGCCGCCGCAGCGTGCTGCCGCCTTCATCCACTGTGGTACCTTCAGCCATTTTTGCCTCCTCCAGTAGTCAGTGCCGCCGCGCCGGCAATGCTTCTGTGGGCCTCCGGTGAGCTCCGGTGGTCTGATTTCTTTCCCGTCTGCGCCTACAAGCCTACCGAGACGGCGCCTACACTGTGTGGCCCTCGTTTTCACCTTGCCGCCATATTTTTCGGTCACCTGTGAAGAATGCAACCAATATAGAGATCGGTGGAGGGTCGGGGCCTTGTTCGTTCGGCCCGCTCCCTACACATTATCATTATAACATGGAAGCAATTCAGTCATCTATAATAGTAGAAGAATTATAAAACTCTTTGAATAAAACCCCTACCTCAATACGTTGGTAGATGGTGCGGATGAGGAAGACGGCCCTGCATTCATAGCATATTCATTGGAATTCGTAGAACTCCGGATTGAATCCTCTAAGGCATCAAAGCGCCGTTCTACATTGGAGGAAGTCGTCGCCGACACTTCATCATAGGTTCCTCTCATGAGTGCACAAGACCCATGCCCAAGCTTTGTTTAAATAGATGAAGAGATGAGTTTAACTCACCACACAATTAATGAGGTTCATTAATGAATTCAATTAATGAACCCATTAATCTCCCGATGGTGTGGTTACACAATTTAGTGTAATCGGCCATTAAATAGTCTGACAACCCAGCGGTCTCGCCACCATCGCTCATCAGTTACAAAGAAATAAGTAAAATAACTCGTTGAGTTATTTTATTGTTTTTTTGTAAAGTCCAAAAATTAAATTTTTCATACAACTCTTTCCGAACAAATTTAAGATTCCCTTAAGCGAATATCAGTGCTACGAATTTAACGGTGTCCTCAGATTTTTAATCCAAGCACCAGTTCAAAAGTTAGAAATTCTCACCTGCATGTTTACTGAACGTACCTTAAAAAAAGTTCAAAAATTATTAACAGTCACCCTCGACCCGTGTCGATCAAGGTTAGGCTCTGCCTAAGGGGAACACACCCTCACGAGCTCCATGCTACTCTTGTATTTCCAATCCGAGTTACCATTTATAAGTTGTAAAGATTTGACAATAAAATAATTGTTACTTAATTATTTTATTTACGGCCAAAAACCAACTTCCACTATTGGCCCGCACCGGCCAATGTTAGGATCTACCTAAGGAAAGAATACCCTCATGAGTTCAGTGGTGGTCTCATATTTTTAATTCAAGTCACCATTCATGAGTTATAAGCATTTGAAAAATAAAAAAAAAAATTATTATTTTATTTACAGTTATGTCATTTTCGGGTTTTCTCACTGGAGGTCTGCGCTGACTAAACTTAAGTCACACCTAGGATAAACCTACCATCCTGAACGTAATGGTTCCCTAAGATTTCTGATTCGGATATCCGTTTAAGAGTTATTCCACTTTTTGAGGAAAACTGCTCACGTGCACTATATAAAGCTTAACATTTTTCGACAGATCGTTTTGGGCGCTCCAGGCCCTAGAATCATGTGCCGTCTATTTTCCCAGTCTCATAATAATTCTATATAATTTATAAAATACAAAATTTTTGGGTCTTTACATTCTCCTCACCTTAGGTCTTTACGTACCCAAAAGCTACAACAAAGCTAGGGAAACAAATGGGGTACTGAGCACGTATATGAGCCCCCTGCTCTCATATTCTCTCCTGAAGGTTCTCGTGCTATCACCGAACTCACACCAGAGGAATCAAACATCCATAGAGGAATCACTCCTATCGATCCTCAAGTTGTACCTCTCGTACTCGCTGAAGTAGTGGGGGAGTGTTAGTCATGGACTGAAGGTATATTTTATCTATTTTTATCCACGATGGATAATTGTTATGCGGTTAGCTACCACGTCGCCTCACTCAGCAACTATAACCCAGACCTCCTACTGAGTGCATATTCCACCATGTTTCCCTTCTAAGAGTGTATACTATCTCAAAGTCATAGACCCGGAAGAACTCCAACCACTTTTTCTGTCTCAACTGCTGAAAAGCCTACGGGCACCTTTCCATCCACATGAAAGGCTACCCCCTTTAACTGATTGATGTTCCCATCGACCCTTTGGTAGTTGGTACTCGCTCTCCACATCCACTAGTTTAAGGTGTCGGTAGTCCACACATAACCTCAAACACTGGGTCTTTCCAGCATAGAGGTGATTTTCACGGTTGCTCGTACAATGCCTCAAACAGTGCCATGTCAATGGTGGATTTATAACTATTGTTGTATGTGAACTCCACTAGGGGTAGGTGGTCCTCCCAACTGCAGCCAAAATAAAGGACGCAAGAATAAAGCATGTCCTCAAGCATCTATACAGCCTGCTCCATCTGACCATGTGTTTGAGGATGAAAGGCGATGCTCAAGCGTAGCTGATTCCTGAACACCTCTTGTAACCCTATCGACAACTGAGATGCAAAACGAGTGTCACGATCTAAAACGATCATCAATGGAACCCCGTGAATCCATAAAATCTCCTGTACGTAGAGGCATCCCAATCCCTCTGCTGATACCTACTCTCGGATGGGTAGGAAGTGGGCCAACTTGGTGAGTCGGTCAACGATCACCCAGATGGAATCATGGACCCTAAACGTATGTGGTAGCCCTGTCACGAAATCCATGGAGATTACATCCTACTTCCACTCTGGAACCTCAATTGGCTAAGTCAGGCCTTCTAGAACCTGGTGCTCATCCTTCACTTTCTGACAAGTTTGGCATCATGAAACGAACTCTACCACTGCTTTCTTTATCCCTAGCCACCAGTACTGACATTGGAGGTCCTGTTACATCTTCTCCACACCAGGATGTACCGCCAAAGGGGATGTGTATAACTATCTCAACACCACCTATCGTAACGTCACTGGTACCATGGTACATCCTTTGAAAAGGATGATATGCTCCCCACCTTTAGAAAATCCTTTAGGAGCCCGTCCTGAGGATATTTGAGCATGTCGGGCCTCACAGTCAACATCCCCAGTCGGTGACGTGCGATGGGTCATGCACGTATCTCCTCAGCTGCGACACGTGGAAAACATTATGCACCCAGTGCATCTGTGGGGGAAGATATAGGTGGTATTCCACCTTTCCAACTCTACTAAGAATTTGGAAAGGTCCTATAAACCTCAGAAATATCTTGTCACCCCATCCAAATCTCTGTAATCCTCGTTAGAGTGAGACCTACGTTCTCCCTCCTCGAACTCCAAGGGCCTCTGTCTCCTATCGGCATAAGAATTTTTCCGAATCTATGCAGACTTCATCTGCTCCTAGATGATCTACACCTTCTCATTGGTAGCTCATACCAACTCTGGACCCATAAATTCTAACTCCCCTGGGTCCAAGACATTGTAGAAGTATCTCCCCCTACGGGGAGGTAATCCTAGAAACATATTTTGAAAGGATGTTCCCACACTCTGCCACTACTATTAGGAACTAAAAACTCAAAAGACCTCCTGCCACAAGGGTAAGACTGGATGACTCAAGATTGATTGGTTGCACCCTCCTATGCGTGAGTTTATCTCGTGCTGCCTGGGTTTCCTTTTTCACTGAACAAGGAAAACCCCATTCCAATGCTACCGATATACCTCATCCTTTTTTCCTAAAATAATCAATATGATCATGAACTGTGGATGACCATTCCATACCCAGACTAACATCATAAGGCCTCTATGCTGCCACCAAGAGGTTCCAACTGAAACTATCACCTCAAGGGTCAGATCACATCGTTAGCGTAAGTGTGATTATTGAGTCTCCTCCCATAGGTATCTCCAGACGTAAGGTTCAAGTCAATGATTTAACATAAAATCTAGGTATTGAACAAGATTAATGATAAGAAGGAAATATTAGTACCTATTTCTATTAATACGAAAACTAGTAGTAGACACAAACCATACCTTGAGTCATTCCTAGAGCCCTTGGGTCACACTCTTTGACCGCATGCAGCTACTCTCTTCCCCTGTTCTTCAACTCCCTGAGCCTGTTGGGGACCACATTGGGGTGTTGGTTGTAATATATCTAAATGATCTCCTAGCTCCTCTTCCATGTCTTTTTCCCTGTAGATTCATCTGTCCCTATCACTTTCTCTTCCTGAAACATTTACACATCCAAGTCTCTAAGACTGACGTCAGTTTCCTACTTTCCAACTACTGACATTCACTGTTTGTATCTATTCAGCCAAATAATTTTTAACCACAAAGGTTCTATCTAGCACCCTAACATAAGTAGGAATGCACAGAGGAATAGTGCTAGCTCGAATGTCCCTAAACACATCTCTCTCAGAGGTCCGAGTCCTGAAGCATCGGTCGTATCATATTTATCGAGTACCTAGAATGTTTGGTACACCTCGACAAATACTCAGTTACCAACATTTCATCCTATTGAAATTGTAGAATCTCTTGGGAACACAAACCCCTTAGATTTTTATAGCAAGATACCCCCTTATCTAAGTAAGGTTCTCAAGCTCTATCCATGGAAAAGTCACTTCATCGTAAGATAGGGGTAATCTAAACCCTGCCATCTCCCTACTGAGCCACATATAATTCTCACTACCAGGACTAACATCTGATCTAATGGTGCCCTGGATAGATGTAAACTCGGTCACCACCTCAGTCCAGTCATTAGCTGCCTGTTAGTCGAGCTCGCCTTAGAACCTGAGGGGTATTTATCACTGAAACTCGTGTAAGGCACTGAGCCTATATGTGTCCTCTACCCGTAGCTCT
This sequence comes from Viscum album, assembly GCA_963277665.1. Lineage (NCBI taxonomy): Eukaryota > Viridiplantae > Streptophyta > Magnoliopsida > Santalales > Viscaceae > Viscum > Viscum album. The sequence continues at coordinate 1,559,734,818 of OY728160.1, forward strand.
AGTAGTAACTGCTGACCAATGGGAAATGGTATCACTGGGACACTGCCCAAAGGTTCCATCTCGGGAAACAGTCTTTATACTGAAGCTTCATCACTTTGTGGACCATCCTCATTGTCACGCATTGGAATCCTGACTAGTTGTCTACACGGTGGAATCTTGAAAGGGTATCAAGATGAACCATGGTCATTAAGTTATACCTGGTGAGTTGAATCAAAGGTGATTAATAGAAAAAAAAATCAAAACACATGCAACTATCATTTTTGTGTACCGAGTCAGAAAACAGAATCTAGGGTCCTGGTGTATGAATACATCGGTCACTGCATCAACACTGGACTCCCTAGACTGAAATCTGAACTCAAGACACTTAACACTATTACCCACATTGAAAAATACAGACTCTTAGTTCTTCTGGTAGAACCAACTTCCCTATGATACCACTTTGTCATGACTCATCCTCTGGGGCCCGTGTCGTGACAACCCCAAGCCCACCTTTTATAGGCCAGGGGTTGGAGACTAGCATCAGAAAGGCATATCCCTAAAAAGGGAAGGCATTTCCTCAAAACTTTTACACACACAGGCAGGGCACATAGCACAAAAGTATAACACAACAGAATAAGAAAGGTACAACCACAACTAAAACCACCACTAAGTGTAAAAGTAAGTACTAAAAGTAAAGGGGCCAGAATAATAGCCCAATTGAAATTGATACATCAAAAATGAAAAACAAATCTAGAGGTCATCTACCAAGGATCCTACATGAAGGGTAGGTACATTTCGTCATTGCGGCTCTCCACATCGACCGGTCACCTCCGTACACTGTCTGGTCATGACTCTCTATCCTCGGTCAAAGGTGTTCGTCATCTCCACAAGACACAATAAGGTGCGGGCAAAGCCCGTGCAGGGGTGAGTATAAAAATACCCAGTAGGGACCCTGAGACCCCCGAAGGTCTCCCATAATTCTATAAAGGAGAAACCAAAAATCATGATCCCAATCACAAATCACAAGTAAATACACAGCTCAAACTAGGTATACAACTTAAATAATAGGAATAAATATGATTTTTCATAAAGCTAGATCATCTTATTCTGTTGAGAGGATTTTGTTAATATATGCACAAGGTCGCTAGGGGTGATGACCCACATAGGATCTCTAGGTGATGACCCACACAGGATCGCTAGGTGCTGACCCACACAGGATCACTAGGTGTTGATCCATGGAGGATTGCTAGGTGTTGACCCACGCAGGATCGCTAGGTGATGACCCATTGAGGGTCGCTAGGTGTTGACCCACGCAGGATCACTAGGTGATGACCCACCCAGGATCATTAGGTGTTGATGAACACAATATCTCTAGGTACTGGCCCACATAGGATCGCTAGGTGTTGACCCATACAAGATCTCTATTCTTTCTTCACGTCACAGCCAGCCACTGGATTCCCACACTAAGCATGCTTGATTCTGGGAGGATCCGATCCTCAAGTAATTGGTCATATTTAAACTGCCATGAAGTCCCACAAAGAAGTAACCCAATGAATCGCCATGTCATAAGGGTTCCAATGCAATAGACGGCGCATCAATCAGATGCCTGGTCTTTTAGTTATAGGAATTTTAGTGTCGGGGGCCTGGTTGGATTCGAGTCTGACCCAACCCAGCCATACTCCAATTCTCTCCAAAACCCAAGTAGAGTATCTATAAAATACCACCTCATCCTAAGGGTTCCATCACCATAGAAGGTTCATCGAACGGACAACTGGTTTAGGAGTTATGCCCATTTAAGTGAAACGAGGCCCAAAAGGGTTCAGGTCTGGTCTGACCTAGTTGAACCGACCCAACCCGGCCCACTGGGTCTGGCTCGAAGGGGCTGGGCTTGGCCTGGTTAGGCTCGGCCCGGTTTGGCTTATTGGTCCTCGGGCTCACCCCTCTAGCCGCGGCGGGCTAGGCCCACTGGGTCGCGGGTTTGGCCTGGCCCACCCGGCTGGGCGCGACCCACCAATTGGGCACGGGTCCGCTCCCCTCCCGAATGGCCAAGCCATTCGGGTTTCATTAATTAGTGATATCGATTGGCACCACTCCACCTGTTCGGTCCACTGGACTGATCACCTGCGGAACTCGCGGACCGCGGGTCCGCCCTCCGCCGCGGCTCGAAGCTGCGGCCCTCCTTCGTGGCGCGCCGCCTAACTCCAACGTGGCTGCCACTGGTCGGTTGTCGCCTTCATCCACCATGGATCCTTTATCGGTCGCGGTGCCTTCGGGTACCACCACCTTCTCGCGGTGAGCAGTTTCCAGTCGTCGCCTCCTCTGGTCGCCCGCGCCGCCGCGCCGACGATGCTTCCATGGGCCACTAGTGAGCTCCGGTGGTCAGATTTCTTTCATGTCTACACCTACAGGCCTCCCGAGATGGTGCCTACACTACGCGGCCCTCGATTTCACCTTACCACCCTATTTTTCAGTTTCCCACAAAGAACACAACCAATACCGAGATCGGCGGAGGGTTCGATCCTTGTTCATTCAGCCAACGCCCTTTGCGTTAGCATTATAACATGGAAAAAATTCAATCATCAACAAGAGTAGAGGAATTATAACTCTTTGAATAAAACCCCTACATCAAACACGTTGGTAGACGGTACAAATGAGGAAGACGGGTCTGCGTTCGTAGCATGTTCGTTAGCATTCATCGAACTCCGGATTGAATCCTCTAAGGCATCAAAGATCTATTCTACATTGGAGGAAGTCGTTGCTGGCTCTTCATCAGAGATTCCTCTCATGGGTGCACAAGACCCATGCCCAACCTTTGTTTAAATAGATGAATAGAGGAGTTTAACTCACCACACAATTAATGAGGTTCATTAATGAATTCAATTAATGAACACATTAATCACCCAATGGTGTGGTTACACAAGCTAGTGTTACCAGGAATTGAATGGTCTGACAACCCAGCGGTCCTGCCACTGTCGCTCATCGGTTATAAAGAAAGAAATAAAATAAATCGTTGAGTTGTTTTATTATTTTTTTGTAAAGTTAAAAAATTAACTTTTTTGTCTGTCTCTTTCTAAACAAAGTTAATCTTCCTTTAAGCGAATATCGGTGTTGTGAAGTCAACAGTGTCCTCAGATTTTTTAATCTGAGCACTGGTTCAAAAGTTAGAAATTCTCACCCACACGTTTACTGAACGTACCTTAAAATAAGTTCAAAAATTATTAACAGTCACCCTAGACCCACACCGATCGAGGTTAGGATCTTCCTAAGGGGAACACGCCCTCACGAGATCAATGGTACTCTCAGATTTCTAATCCGAGTTACCATTTAGGAGTTATAAATATTTGACAATAAAATAATTGTTACTTAATTATTTTATTTAAAGCCAAAAACTAACTTCCACTATTAGCCCACACCGGCCAATGTTAGGATCTACCTAAGGAAAGCATACCCTCACAAGTTCAGCAGTGGTCTTGGATTTTCAATCTGAGTCACCGTTCATGAGTTATAAGCATTTGAAAAATAAAATAATTGTATTTAATTATTTTATTTACGATTATGCCATTTTCAGGTTTTATCACTGGAGGCATGCACCGATTAAACTTAAGTCGCACCTAGGGTAAACCCATTATCCTGAATGCAACGGTGCCCTTGGATTTCTGATCCAGGCAACCTTTTAATATTTATTCTAATTTTTCAGTAAAACTAATCATGCGTGCTATATAAAGCTTAACATTTTTCGACGGATCATTCTGGGCACTCCGGGACCTGAAATCACATGCCGTCAATTTTTTCAGTCTCATAATAATTCCATATAATTAAAAAATATATAATGAATTTCCGGGTCTTTATAGGAACAAACTAAAAAGGTTCTATAGAAATTTTCCCTAAGAACCAATGGAGTTTCTCATACTCTTTAAAAAATTTATCAAAAAAAAACCTCAGGTTGTACCTCTCCTTGAAATTTATTTGATTATTTTGATTCTATTTAAAATTTTATTTATATGGTAAATATGTTATAATTAATTGAGGAAAATACACCATTTATGTGTGGGGGAGATAACCTTTATAGTTTAGGATTTTTCAAGCATTTTATTTTTCAATTTTCAGTGGATTTTTCAAAATTTTATGTGTTTATTTTTCAATTTTTAGTGTTTTTTTAACCTACTGAGCATAATTGGAATTCCCTTAAAACCATTTAATTTGTTTCAATTATGAGAAAATTATTTAACCTATTTAATCACTTTATATAAATGCTAAAATGAACTTGTTTTCAAATTCTAAGTGAGGTAAATTCATGCAAAGCCCACTGAATTTTGAATCTCATGACATAAAATGTTGTTCAACATTTTAATCACTTACCTGAGAGTTTTTTTAAATGATTTTGACTATTCATTTGATATTCCCATTTTAGTTTTGTCTTTTAATTTCTTTTAGTTCTATAATTCCTTCTCCTTCATCACTCATATTTTTCCCTTCAAATGGAGGTGTAAAACTTGAGTTATCAGGGAAGGGAAAGATATTCATTATAATACTTGATCCTTGAACTTAATGAATAAACTCTTTATTATTGATTTATTTTGGTTTTTAGTGGTTGTTTAATACTCTTAATACAATTGTGTTTAATATTTTTTAACTTTTTCATTGTTATTATTGAGGTTGATAATGTGTAATCTCCCTCCACCTAATGTATTTTTTATAAAAGGAATAAGTTTCATTAGATGGTGAGTGTTTAAAAATTTCTATCATGTGCGTGGAGTCAGTGAGTTACTTCTGAATTTTCCAGAAACAAAAAAAACCTTATTGGGTATTTCCTTGGTATTTTAGGAGTTCTTTTCTAACTTTTCACACACATAGGATGGGGGGATAATCGAGTATTAATATTTTTTAGGTAAATCTCCACAATAACATTCAACCAAGGGTGATTGATAAATTAATTGATGAATATATCAATTATCAATTAATAAGAAAGTAAAATTATTTTATAGAATATGATAGCATTAAAATTGTAAATTCAAACTTGACCCCATAACTTTATTTATCGTTTACTTTAAATATACTTGTTTTAGTATTTTTTTTCTTATCTATTAAACCAAAAAAAACCTTTTCCTTAAGTGATAACTGATTTTTAAGAAATCCTTTATGAAGACAACCTAGGGTTACCACTGATATTAAATTTAACTTAGGAATTATTCCTTTTGTCACACCCAATGAAAGGTTTCAGTGTCAGTATTCTTATTAGAATTAGTTATTTAAAATACATCACTATTTAAACCCTATTTCCATAGTGGTTTCCCCTTTCATCCTCCCTCTATCATATGAACCTACCCTCCCCTTCTCAATCTTTCTCCACTACATAGTCTATTTCTCATCCTTCCTTCGTTACACAAATCACCCCTCCCTTTTCCTTCTCCCTATATCATATGAAGTTCAATTTCTCCTTCTTAATCTTCCCATACACTTCTTCACAATGGCTCTTCCTTCACCTACCCAATCTCCTTCTCTACCCATTAGTTGTGTCAACCTCTTCCTCTTATCTATCCATTGATTCTGGGTATAAGGTAAGTTCCCAGAATCTCTATTCTTATTATATATTTATTATTCTATAATTTTAAAAAACTCCATGATATTTACATAGGGATTTCAAATTAGGGATTTAGGGATTTTTCTTATTGGGAAATAAAAGTTTGGTTTTATTATGTTAGTGGGTCGTCTTGTAAAACTGAACAACTGAGAAATTTTTAGGGATCTAAAGATTGATGTCCACCCTATAATTCCCTCTTTACCCCCTACAGTCTAAATTCGATGATCTCGTAATGTGTTTAAATTTTTAATTTATTGTTTATTTTATAGATTATATAATATCTTGTTAATTTTTAATTGATTACTAGGGTAAATATTTTGGGTTTTTTATTGTTTTGTTTTGATGCATTCATGAATGATGTTTTCATTTTCATAATTTCTTTATTAATTCATTGTACAGTAATCATTATTTTATTATTTATTATGTTTTTTTATATATGTTATATGATATATTTATATCATAAAATATGAAATCATAATATTAACTAATTGTAATTATATTGTATTTGATTATTTATTCTCAATTAAAATTTTCAAATCCTTATATGTTATTCCTAGTTATGTTTTATTTTTAACATAATTTTATTTAATTAATGTGAGTCATTTTTATACAGATATTTATTAATAGGGTATGAATAGATAAAAGTTATTTTATCCTAGAATACACCTCAATATGTTAAGGGGTTAGAGGTTTTTTAGATTTTTCAATTACAAATTGATCCATAGATGGAAGAATAAAATTTCCATGTTATAATTGTAATTTCATATGATGGTTGAAAATACATGAAGTTAATGAGCACTTTATATTAAAACTATAACTTAATAGATATGTGATATGGATTTGGCATGTGGAATTGAACATTGCATAATATTTAACATGTGATCATCAGTATAATGAACAACCTACTGCCCTAATGGTGAAGAATGAAATTTGGAACTTGATCAACGATGTTTCCAACACTAGAACACAACATGATGGATATTTCAACATATAAGTGGGTTTTATTTATGATTTTATATATATTAATACAATAGAGAAACTAACTGCGTAGTTAAATGAGTTTTTTGAATTAGTAGATGATGGAAATCAAGAGTTGTGCGAAGAATGTAGTAAATATACAAAATTTTCATTTGTTTTGAAATTATACCATATCAAGTGCTTATGTAGAATTATAGATAAATAAATTTAAATGATATTAGAGTTGTAAAATGGTACATTTTATAAATCTAAGATTCCTAATAATTTTATGAGATGAAGAAATTTATTAATAATATTAGTCTCAATTATAAAAATATGCATTCATATCCCAATGAAAACATGTTATATCAGGGAGAAGATTCAAATAGAGAATATTTTAAAATATATTATACTTCTAGATGGGAATTTTTGAACTATGATGAAATTTTGAATGAATGTACTTTAAAGAAGAATAGAAATAAAATAGTTGTGAAGGTTTTATGTTATTTTCTATTAAAACCATGACCACAAGTATTGTTCATGTCTTATAAAAATACAGAGAAAATGAAGTGTCATATCATGGGAAACAAAAAATAATGGGTTTATATGAAATCCCATAGAATCGAAAGCATAGAAATACTTTTATTCTTTAAATCAAAATTTATCTTTAGATCCTAATAATTTGTTTTTGGGATTGGACACTAATGGATTTAATCCATTTGGGACTCTAAGTACAACTTATAGCATATGTATAGTTATTTTGATCCATTACAATTTAAATCCAAATATGTTTATGCAACAAATTTCATTCATTATTTAGATGATCATTTGAGGAAAGCAAATGCTTGGAAATGAGATTGATGTATACCTTCATCCTCTTATATAATAATTGAAATATTTATGAGACAATGGTGTATATATGTATATGATGCATCAATAATTGTAATATTCAAAATGAATGTTACTCTAATGTGGATGATTAGTGATTTCCCTATATTAGGAAATGTGTCTAGTTGTAACACTCACACTATCTAGGCATGTCTAGTTTGTAACTTTGGATTAGAGCCTAGATTATACCATATAAAAAAGTGTTGTTTCATGTACCATAATTGATTATTATATGTATATCATAGATATCAGTTTAACAATTCATGATTCAGTGGACATAATGATTTGACATCACCACCAAAATTGTAATCAGTTTCAGGAATCATGTAACAATTATCAACTATTGATGCACAATTTGGGAAATAGTATCTATTTAACATTTCTAGTAAAAGGTTTTAAATCTCATCTGATACAACTGATACACAACAATGGAAAAATAAATTATTTTTTCAAACTTATTTATTAGTAATTTCAATTTTTATGCCATAATATTGATGTTATACACATTAAAAATAACGTATGTGACAATTTGGTTTTTACAATATTGAATGGGTAGGGAAATTAAAATATGATATTAATGCTTTTAAGGGATTTTAAGAAATTAAAATAAAGTGTGGTTTGTTTGAAAATGAAAATTGAAAGTATTCGACATCAGTTTTTTCATTGAAAAATTAGTAAAAATATGTTTTCCTTCAAAGACTGAAAATTTTGAAAGTGTCTAATGGATATTCAAGTAACATTTCAAGATTTTTGAACTTAAAAATTTACAAGTTTCATGAGCTTAAAATTCATGACTCGCATGTTTTTATGGAGAAATCTCTACCTTTAGAATTTCATAAATTATTACTTGATAGAATAACAGTAGTTTTAATTGAGTTTTACACAATCTTCAAATAGTACTGTGAGAAAATTTTAAACCCCATTGAGCTTGAAAAACATCAAGAAAGAATTTTAATGATTTTTTTTATTTGAAGATGATATTTATCCCATTGTTTTTCACTATGATGGTTCATCTAACTATGAATTTGAGTGAGGAAGTTAAAGTTGGAGGGCTTGTACATTATTTATGGATGTATCCCATAGATAGGTATTGTTATCTTACTTATTTTTCATTAATACATTAAAATTTTCAAATGCGTTGCATATATGGTTTATTATACTAGATTCCTTCTTTTAATTAGGTATTTAGGTCATTTGAAGTCTTTTATGAGAAACCGATCTCAACCAAAAGACTCTATCATTAAAGGTTATATGGTCGAAGAGTGTATCACCTTTTTTTGGGGTATTTGGATAATATTGAAACATGATTCAATCAAGTTGTACATGATGGTGATAATGAAAATCAAGTGAATTCCTATAGTAAATCAACAAACTTCCCAACATTAGGTCATCAAGTTAGGTAAATATCATTAGTATCATTAATACAAATAGATTTCGGACAAGCACATAGATATATGTTACTCGATAGTGATATTTAATATCTTTTCATTGAATAATTGAAGATTAAAATAAAGATATTACTTCAAATTCAAACATGAAATGACAAAGATATGAAAAAATTCATTAATAAAGACATTATTGATTAGTTTTCACATTGTGTAAGATCATAATCAATTTCATATTCATAATATGATTATATAATTATCTAATGTAACTAATCATATTTTATATTTATATATGTAGGTCATGAAAGTTGATAATCAAGATGTAGTGCCAGATGATTTTAAATATTAGGCTTAAGGACCTTTGAAGAGATATAGGATATTTGATGCTTATAATATTAATGGCTTCAATATTCATATATTTTTGTGTGAGGAAGGTTTAAAAACATAATATAGTAGAATATTTATAAAATACATAGATTTGGGATGCTATGGAAAGTTTATTGACATTATAAAATTAAATTATCATGGATAATTTTTAATTGTGTTATTCAAATTCATGTGGGCCAATATGTATAGTGTCACGAACCAATCCCAGGTCGACCCTAAACCGGTCACCTGAGTCATCCCGCGACATGTCCTGAAGGGCGTTCCCGATCCCCATAGGCTGGAAACCAGTGTCGGGCATCAAAGTATATATAAGGGAACGATTTAATCCCAAGAGATAAAATCAAGACCAGATAAATAAATAGAACAGACAAAGCATGCAGCTAAACGACAACTTAATCTTAAAAAAACAAAGAACTGATCCAGATACAAAGTACCACTAAAAATAAAAAAAAACTAGAAAGAAGACCCCGCTACAATGATCTCCGTGTGACCCATTGGTCACCTCCAACCACAATCCCAAAACTGATCCCACATGAGCAGCCACTAAGAAAAAATCTTGAACAACAGCTGAACCTGCAACTGAAATGGTAAAGGATAGGCGTGAGCACAAAAAATGCTAAGTAGGGACGCCAAAAGTAAACCAATAAATCCAAGTGTTTCCTTACCCAAAGTTGTGTGATGATACAAGTTTGGAAATACAATTATAAAAATAAGGTTTTACCATTTAAACAAAATAACACCTCTATTCCACAATGAGAACCAACTCACGCCATATATTATTTCAAAAATAGTTTAACATTTTATAAATAAAACCAAACAATTGATATCAAGGTTATGAAAAAGGGAGACAATTAAATAATACATATTGAAAATAAATCAGTGTAGTAGAAAAATAAACAAGCAATACGTGCTGAAAATAAATCGTTGTAACAGAAAATAAGCAAGCAATACAAGCTATAACCATGGAAGATCCTAAATATCCATAGACAAACCCTAGACGCACTCGGTTCGGAACCACCTATCGATGTATGGTGAATCCCCATAGTCTATAAACCATTGATATCCCTCGCGACAAAATCAACAGCAAATCTCACCTGGCCTCTCTATCTACCTAGGGCACCAACCCGTCTAATCGGGGCTGGTGAGCAACCGTCAGTTGATAATCTATAAGACGCCCAAGAACCCATGGTGGTTATAATAATACTGTGTAGGTAGGAAGGCTCTCGCATGCGTGACTCATCTCACCACACATGCCTTCCTCAAACACAAATGCTTCCTATACATTCACCCATAAAGGGTTACACTAGACAGGAGTGCCTCATATACGTGTTCAATCATTCACATTAAACAAAGTGCCAAACGGGCCATCACATCATGTTCATATCGAAACCATTTTCTAAAAAAACCCCATTTAAGGTTTCCAACCAGGCACACACATTTATTCAAAATATCTTTCAAGCACCACTCTTACATTTACAAAGTTAAATGGGATCATAAGTTCTAAACACACATTCAAACACGTCACAATTATCAAACATTATTTTACCCTATTCCAACCCACACCAAAACATGTTTCAAATCGAATGACCAAACCTTAAAGAACACATTATAAACCATGATTTTCAAAACACTTAAAGTGATTCTTTACAAAACCACATTTAAAATACTCTTTAAAACCCACTCAAGGGGAACAACTTTATTTGAAAACTAAAATCCATTTATAAAACTAAACATCCAAGAAAACACCAATTACCTTAAAACCCTAACTGACCGCCTACTTTATTTATAGAACATAAAACAATCCATAAATAAACAATAAACCCTTCCCAAAACATTTTAACACGTTTAGTATGTTATACCAACATCAAACCATACACACCCCAAATCCTCTTTTTAAATAAAATGCATGCCAAGAAATCATTTTAAAGTCTTTCCCCAAAAATCACCAGTTACCCCCATTATTTTAAAGGAACTCTATATAAAAACATTGAATTCATTAAACCTTTACAAAAGTGTTTTAACACAATAACTAAGTCATAACACAACCAATCCAAGTTCATTAATAAAAAATGTTGTTGCAATATAATAACGGTGATACATTTCATAAGGGACCAATTCCTTCTTAAATAAACACAAGTAATTCAAACAAGCTTTCTAGGTATCATAAAACTAAGCAATTTACACTAAAACTCATTTAAAACCTATTTTTAACAAATCAAATAAATTCTGAATTGCTATAATAATTTAAACAAGGGTGTCATAGAGTTTCTAAACTAGTTTATAAATTTATTTAAAATGGAAAGCATCAAAGGAAATGCTTTAGGAAAGAAAAACTTGGAAACACTTACTGAAACCTCGTGCGATTGGAATGAAACTTCAACGGGAGGAAGAACGATGCCCCGCGGACAAAATGCACACCTTAAATCCAAAGGAAACCCGAGATACATATTAACCCTAACATTTATGGTTCGACCATCAATAAACCCCACATGAAAACCCTAAAAAAACGAGTGAGCAGAGGAGAGAAAGGGGAAGATAACTTACTGTGCCGGAGGGAGGAGCAGCCACTGGAAGAAGCGCCGGATAGGAGGAGGTGTTCTTGAGAGTGTAAGGGGAAGAGGGCATCATAAGGGAAAATTGGGGAGAGGGGTGTAAGGGGAGAGTGGGATGGTGGGTGGGAGATAAAAAAAGAATAGAAATAATGGGAGGAGCGGGTATGGGTGAGGGGATAAAAAAAAGCGATTAAAATGGGGAGAGAGGGGGGTGAGCGCATAAAATAAAGAGATGGGGTGAACAGAGAGTGGGAGATAAAAAATAAAGGAATTATGGGGATAAGGGTGGTGTGTGATGGGTAAATGAAAAAGGGGGGTGTGATTGAAGAGAGGTGTGAGTAGAGGGAGGAATAAAAAAAAGGAAATAAATGGGGAGAGAGGGGGTGATGCGTGAGAGATAAAGGGAGGATGGGTGAGGTGTGGTGGAAAAAAAAAGTGGGATTAAAACCCTTTAAAAAAATTAATAACAATATCAAATAAATAATAATAATAATAATAATGTTAATAATAATAATGATAATTATAATAATAAAAATTTAAATAATAATAATAACAACAAAATTTTAATAACAACATTTATAATAATATCATTAATTATATAATAATAACGCCATTATTTTTCTTAATGATAATAATAATAATAATACTAATAAAAATAATAGTAATAATAATAATAATTTTATTCATTTTCTTTTAAATAATAACAAATTTAATAACAACTGAATAATTATTATATTTATAACCATTCTAATGACAATAATATCATTAACAATTTTAATAAAAAACATTTTTACGTACACAACAATGTTATTATTATTATGCCTTAAATATTTACTTTATTTCATTTGCATAAAGTTTTATTATTTTAAGTAACGGGTAACCACAGGGGAATCCAGGCCGATCGCACAGTTACCGCCAACCGTGCGGTGCCCGTGCACCGATTTGAAACCCACCAAAAATATCAAATATCAAAAAAAATTAAACATGAACTCTAACCAAAGCCAAGAAATAATAAAATAAAATAATTTAAAAGGTCGGGGTGTGAAAATTCTCCCCACCACAAAACTTTCTGCCCCCATAAAGTCACCTAGATGAAATACAACCAAAACTCATGTCAATGCCTGACTAAAACCATTAAAAAAAATTAAGCCTCAAGTTGACTATTCACTATACAAGTTACACCTGGCCGACTCAAAGAGAAACCACTACACAAAACAAGGGGAGAACACAAGATAGTTCTCCCCACCATAATAATTCCCCTAATGCAAGATTTTAGAACTCAAACATAGCACCTCGAGGGGGAAACGTGGGAACTCCCAACCAAACCTACTGAATTCTCCACATGAGTTGAACAGGACCACTGAGACTTAAACGGAAAACCACTACAAGGACACCCGACATACCGAGGCACCGAAATAAGGAATTCCCTATAACACCACCACCGGAACTAAGAATTCCCCCACACCGATCTAAAACTACCCAACACCTCAAATCTCCAAACGGTCACTAATAAAACCAGGACCAACCCACACAAGGTCCAAAACACTTTTAAGAAAAAATAACAATTCTAGAGGTCACATTCAGAAGAATACAACTACTATGATCATGAAAGAATAAGTTCATCACACTATCACCACAAAAAAATGAACTTACAATAGTCGGAAAATAAGAACATGGGAACCCTGAATGTCTCTATTCCAAGACAAAAGATAAAGAAACAAGAAAGGTCTCACATGCCTCTGACATGCTGACTGTGCACGAGCTTCACCCCGAGACCTGAGGCTGGGGCTCTGATGGATGAAGCATCTTATGCCTCACAGTCAGACACTAGAATCCCTCGATCAGAACTCCTTCCTCAAACAACACTTCCCACAGAACTTCCCCTAGTGACCCAAATGACCACAACGATTACAGGACATAGGAGGGATGTGGATCGATGGCTTGGAATGCCTGAACCAGCCATACTGATGGCACATCCATAGGCATCCTGACGAACTAGGTGTTAGGATAAACAAAGATAACCTCTTTGGGAAGGTTCCTCATGCACGCACTCCTCACCAGATAGGGAACCGTAACAAAAACCAATTATCACCAACTACTCCCCAAACTCTAATGATGATAAGAAAACCAACCTCCACTGGTCCCAAACTGAACCCTTAAACAAACCTGAAATGGAACGAACCTTAACAACCTAGGGAGTTCCCAACCACCCAAAGACACACTACACTTCCCTCAAGTCATTCCACCACCTCTAACAGACCTCCAACACCTCAAAGGGCGATGACACTTAAAAGAACTGAAACTTGTACATGACTCATTGGCAACAATAGGGACCTTTCTTAGTGGCATACTCCGAACAACACAAGATACACAAAACCAAAACTTTCCTCAAGCCAAAAAACAATCGAAAAGAACACCCCAAGCCAAGACAACTGGCCCAGAAGCCAATAAAATATAAACACAACCAAAAACCACTTTTCCAAAATCACCATTTTCATTTAAATTTTAGAACTGCCTTATCCCAAGGTCATTTTTCAAATACCAAAACAACTTTTCAAAAGCCAAAAAAAATCCAATCCCTAAGGAAAACCAATTTCCAAAACCTTTATATTTTAAAACACACCCAAGGAATCTTATGGATCATCACATGTGTGTCCACACATTTTCATCCACATCACCAAAGGAATCCTATGGTTCCCCCACACACATATCGTACACACCCACACACATGTGAACTTCCATAAAGAGTACCAAGGGCCACATCCATTCCTTATTGAAACCCAAACATTTACTAAAATACTTCTAATTTTAAAACTCCCTTTACCAAATTAAAATCATTTTAGAGAAAACATATTCATTTAAAAAAACCCACTTCCATTTTCAAAAGAACGCTTTCACCAACCGAAACCAAATGGAGTATAACTTACAAAGAACCACTGGAATGAGGAACTAGTAGCTACACTTAACCCGAAAACATGGTAGTGATCCATGCCCCGAGTAAGCGTCAACAAATAGGAGGAACTTAAACTGTGCACTCGGACTCCACATGGGTCACTACTCTATGTGAGTTCATGACGTGACACCATCTTGCCTTCATTGTCATCCCTCAATCCAAAACAAAGACACAAGACTCAAACATTGAACTACCCCTCGTAACTCAAGGTTTAGAACGAGCAAGGGTTCATGAAAACATTCCCGCACCTACCTCTCGAGTCCTGAAAGTCCTGATATCCATCTACCAAACACCCCAAAATAACAAGGGCCTCCTCTGATACCATTTTTTCACGAACCAATCCTGGGTCAACCCTGAGCCGATCACCTGAGTCGGTCCGCGACAAGTCCCTAAGGGAATTCCCGATCCCCACGGGCTGGAAACCAGTGCCAAGAATCAAAGTATACAAGAGGGAAAAATTTAAGACCAAGAGATAAAATCAAGACCAGATAAATAAATAGAAAAGACAGAGCACGCAGCTAAACAACAACTTAATCTTAAAAAAACAAAGAACTGATCTAGATACAAAGTACCACTAAAAAGAACAAAACTGGAAAGAAGACCATGCTACAATGATCTCTATGTGACCCATTGGTCACCACCAACCACAAGCCCAAAACTGCTCCCACATGAGTATTCACTAAGAAAAAATCTTGAACAATAGCTGAACCTGCAACTAAAATGGTAAAGGATATGCATGATCACAAAAATGCTCATTAGGGATTCCAGAAGTAAACCATTGAATCCAAGTGTTTCCTTACCCAAAGTTGTCCGATGACACAAGTTTGTAAATACAATTATAAAAATAAGGTTTTCTCGTTTAAACAAAATAACACCTCTTTCCCACAATGAGAACCAACTCACGCCATATATTATTTCAAAAATAGTTTACCATTTTATAAATAAAATCAAACAAGTGATATCAGGGTTATGAAAAGGGAGACAAGTAAATAATACATACTAAAAATAAATCAGTGTAGTAGAAAAATATACAAGTAATACGTGCTGAAAATAAACCGGTGTAATATAAAATAAGCAAGCAATACAAGCTGTAACCATGGGCGATCCTGAACATCCCTAGACAACCCCTAGATGCACTCAGTTCGAAACCACCTGCCGGTGTATAGTGAAGCCCCATAGTCTATAACCCACTGATCACCCTCACGACAAAATCATTAGAAAATCCCACACAGCCTCTTTATCTACCAGGGGGTACCAACCCATCTAATTGG
This sequence comes from Viscum album, assembly GCA_963277665.1. Lineage (NCBI taxonomy): Eukaryota > Viridiplantae > Streptophyta > Magnoliopsida > Santalales > Viscaceae > Viscum > Viscum album. The sequence continues at coordinate 1,559,750,771 of OY728160.1, forward strand.
AGCTGGTGATCAACCATCACTCGATAATCTATAAGATGCCCAGGAACCCATGGTGGTTATAATAATACTATGCAGGTAGGAAGTCCCTCACACGCATGACTCATCTCACCGCACTTTCCTTCCTCAAACACGGATGCTTCCTATACATTCACCCATAAAGGGTTACACTAGATAGGAGTGCCTCATATACGTGTTCAATCATTCACATTAAACAAAGTGCCAAACGGGTCATCACATTATATTCATATCAAAACCATTTTCTAAAAAAACCGTTTAAGGTTTCCAGCTGGGCACACACATTTATTCAAAATATCTTGCAAGCACCACTCTTACATTTACAAAGTTAAATGGGCTCTTAAGTTCTAAACACACATTCAAACACGTCACAATTATCAAACATTATTTCACCCTTTTCCGACCCACACTAAAACATGTTTCAAACCGAATGACCAAACCTTAAAGAACACATTATAAACCATGATTTCCAAAACACTTAAATAAATGCTTTACAAAACCACATTTAAAATACTCTTTAGAAACCACTCAAGGGGACCAACTTTATTTTAAAACTAAAATCCATTTAGAAAACTAAACGTCCAAGAAAATACCAATTACCTTAAAACCCTAATTGACCACCTAATTTATTTATAGAACATAAAACAATCCATAAATAAACATTAAACCCTTCCCAACACATTTTAACACGTTTAGTATGATATACCAACATCAAACCATACACACCCCAAATCCTATTTTGAAATAAAATGCACGCCAATAAATCATTTTAAAGTCTTGCCCCAAAAATCACCACTTACCCCATTATTTTAAAGGAACTCCAAATAAAAACATTGAATTCATTAAACCTTTACAAAAGTGTTTTAACACAATAACTAAGTCATAACACAACCAAGACAAGTTCATTAATAAAAAATGTATTTGCAACATAATAACAGTGATATATTTCATAAGGGACCAATTCCTTCTTAAATAAACATAAGCAATTAAAACAAGCTTTCTAGGTATCATAAAACTAAGCAATTTACACTAAAACTCATTTAAAATATATTTTTAAAAAATCAAATAAATTATGATTTGCTATAATAATTTAAACAAGGGTGTCATAGAGTTGAGAATCTAGTTTATAAATTTATTTAAAATGGAAAGAATCAAAGGAAATGCTTTAGGAAATAAAAACTTGGAAACACCTACCGAAACCTCATGCGATTGGAATGAAACTTCAACGGGAGGAAGAATGATACCCCACAGACAAAACACACACCTTAAATCCAAAGGAAACCTGAGATACATATTAACCCTAACATTTAGGGTTCTAACAACAATAAACTCCACATGAAAACCCTAAAAACGAGTGAGGAGAAGAGAGAAAAGGGAACATAACTTACCGCGCTGGAGGGAAGAGCAGCCGCCAGAAGAAGCGCCAGATGGGAGGAGGTGTTCTTCAGAGTGTAAGGGGAAGAGGGTCGTGTGAGGGAAAATCAGGGAGAGAGGGTGTAAGGGGAGAGTGGGCTGGTGCGTGGGAGATAAAAAAAAGAATATAAATAATGGGAGGAGTGGGTATGGGCGAGAGGATAAAAAAAACGATTAAAATGGGGAGAGAGGGGGTGAGCGCATAAAATAAAGATATGGGGTGAGCGGAGAGTGGGAGATAAAAAAATAAAGGAATTATGGGGATAAGGGTGGTGTGTGATGGTAAATGAAAAAGGGGGGTGTGATTGGAGAGAGGTGTGAGTGGAGGGAGGAATAAAAAAAAGATGGGGAGAGAGGGGGTGATGCGTGAGAGATAAAGGGAGGATGGGTGAGGTGTGGTGGAAAAAAAGTGGGATTAAAACCCTTTAAAAAATTAATAACAATATCAAATAAATAATAAAAAAATGTTAATAATAATAATGATAATGATAATAATAATAATTTAAATAATAATAATAACAAAAAAAATTAATAACAACATTTATAATAATATCATTAATTATATAATCATAATGCCATTAATTTTCTTAATGATGATAATAATAATATTATCAATAATAATACTAATAAAAATAATAGTAATAATAGTAACAATAATAATAATAATAATAATAATTTTATTCATTTTCTTTTAAATAATAACAAAGTTAATATCAACAAAATAATTATTATATTAATAACCATTTTAATGATAGTAAGATCATTAAAAATTTTAATAAAAAAACATTTTTATGTACACAACAATGTTATTATTATTATGCCTTAAATATTTAATTTATTTCATTCAAATAAAGTTTTATTATTTTAAGTAATGGGTAACCACAGGGGCATCCAGGCCGATCACACGGTTACCGCCAACCATGCGGTGCCCGTGCACCGATCTAAAACCCACCAAAAATATTAAATATCAAAAAAATTTAAACATACACTCAACTGAAGCCAAGAAATAATAAAATAAAATAATTTAGGTCGGGGTGTGACATATAGGGGGCATAGTGAAATATTTATCATAATTTACTTATGTTAACTTATCTTTGTTAATCTATACCATTAAGTGTGAAGAATATGATCCATATATTTTGTATTCACAAGATAAAATGGTCTATTATGTGGATACAAGAATTGATGAAGGGTGGAGTGTTATAATACATGTCAATCCAAGATACTTATATGATATGGGTGATAAAGTTGAAGAATTGTTTTGAGATATTCAACCCCATCAACAATAAGAGATTGATCTAACGGTCTATAATGATATTGAAACAATTGGTCTTTCAAGGGAGGGTAGAGATTATTAAATCATGTTAATGGTGGAGGATGATAATAATATGGTCAATGATTATTTAAATGATTGTATACTCGTCCCTCCTTTGACTTATTTATTATTATTTTATTTAGAATACATGAATTCAATTAATATATAAACAAAATTTTCAAATAATTTAATTGTTTTATATCATATATCATGTTAATAATTGTTTTATATTCTTTTTAAATGTAATAATACTAAAAAAAATTATTTTAAGATATGAGCAGGTATTTCATAACTCGTATGTTGTCAAAACCATATGATACACTCCCACCTTCATCAGGTATGCTCCTTACTTTTGGTATACCCCCTTTATGCCATTTTATACCATATAATATTCTTACATACTCATCAGTTAAGCTCCATACTTCTAGTGCATCGCCTTCTACTTTAGGGATGTCGGGGGGATTGGATGGGGTGGTTTAGGATTGATCATTGACTGAGCATGTGGTATCACGGTTACCATCAAGAGGGTATTGAGAGGCGACTGTGATTGGTATGTAATTCTTAATGTACAAAAATAATTTATTATATATGTATACTATTTGTATACTATTTTTTTAATATATTTATTAAAAAAATTGTATAATAGTAGGAAAAAATGAACATAAATACATCAAATTTTTATAGGCTAAAACAATTTAAATTAGTTATTCTATTTGACATGCATGAGGTGCTTGAAGACGATGTCAGAGGCTTATACAGGAAGGTCTTGGGACATTTAGAATGTGAGGTGACATCCATTACCATCATGTATCATGACTGTAGGCACATTATCATATATTATAATAATGATATTTTTGATAAACAGGTAAAATTAAGTCAAAATAAATATTTCTAGTTTATTTTATTTTATATTCCTATCAAATTTAAGTCTTATTTTTTACATATCCAATATGCAGATGCCTTCTCATTTTGAGGTGCATGACATTGTTGTGCATCAATGGACATTGAAAGGTTTAAGGTAAAAGTGGAATCGCTTTAATTATAGGTTGCAGTGTGAGTTCAATGGAACCTCCTTGAGTCTCTGTTAGGTGTATGAAAAGGTACCTGAAGGGATACCATGAGATTAGTGTAAGTCCTTTATTGATATCCATCATTCTGATTCATATAAGGTATTTCATATTGTCTTAGTAGATTGATAATAATTTATTAAAAATAATGCAATTTTTTATTAATATTAACCTTTATTTTTATTAATCTTCTCAAAAAAACTAATCAAGTAGAGAGAAATAGGTCTTACCACACACAATTGGTTCCAAAAGTTTTTTGAGGAGAAGATCAAACAAGTTAATGTGCTAACTATGATTAAATATATTTTTTTCATATGAATCACTTAAATTTTTTATAGTTATTAATTTTTTTTCTTTGATGATATAGGCAAAAGAAGTTATTCATGAGGTCAGTCGAACCGAGTTGTGGTTTAATGTGTACAAGAAAGCTGATGGGAATTATGTAAATTAACTTGTTGAAAATATTGGGGTAAAAAATCTAAATTACAATTCACTTTTGATTAAGTTATAGGCTATGAATTAAAGAAATCATTGTAAATAATTAGTCTATAATTTCATCTGATAATATTATTTATCTTGTGGTTGTTTTTAGTGTGTTGATTTGATTTAGAAAATTATGATTTATATTATATTAAATATTTTAAATTTTATATATTAAAGGATAATTTGATTATATGAAATAAGTGACTGAAATAAGTAATTATATTATTATTTATGAGTAATTTTAGTGGCATAATTTCTAGTACATTTAACAATAGTTTTGTTGTTAGTTTATCAAATGATTATTTGTATTTAAATGATAATTTTCGTTATTTTATAAATTCTTTAATCTCCTTATGAATGTGTATAATTTATATATTTTATGTTATGATTTTATATTGAGATTTTATATTCATCTTTATGTTGGACCTAGAGAGTAAATAAAAAAAGGAGAAGAGTGATAATGAAACATGAAATTTATATTGATTTTCAATGAGTCACATTGATGAGTTAATTTAAAAGTTGAATTAACTTAATTACTATGAAAATTATTGTTTATAATATGAATTAAATTAAATTTATGATCTTTTCAATGTTTTATTATTGTTTTTATATGTGTGATTAAATTTTGTTCTATTTGTATTAACAATTTAAAGTGGTGGAGGATGAAAATTTCCTACAGTTATCATCGGTCTCCCACGATGATGATGTTGCCCAAGTTTTGGGAAAAGAAAATTTCATTAATGTGTGGGTGTTGGGTATTTAACCTTACCCATCATGAGTATTTAGGAGGATCTCACCTTTATTTATGGTGACACCTCCTCTTATAGGTCCGAGTGATGTAACTAGTATTGAAAAATAAGAACCACAAAAGAAAATTGTGATGCTTGCGAATATAATACAGGAGAAAGAGTTGTGATGGATAGCTTGGGGTGAGAAGTTTGCAATGATAGAAAGTGTAGTGGCTACTCTATTTAAGAGAACAAATAAAAGCATTCTACTAGACATTTTATCATTGATACAAGTGGTACCAAATATGTTAAATTTATTTTAATATTTTCTTAAATATATTTTTTATACGTAATATGTAATTAAAACTAATTTATATTGCAATTTTTATGTAACATGGACATCAGATGCCCTAGAGTCTATTAGTCGGCATGAACATTGGAAGCGTGGATCATTTGGGGGAGATCGTGCGGACTTATAAGGATAAAGTTATTATTGGATCCCCTTGTTAATGTGTAGTATATTTTTCATTATAACTTACATATGTTTCATTTATAGAATCTTACTAAAACAAACATGTTTATGTATTTAAAATGTCATAAAATATAATGTTTATAACTGTTAATTTTTTTTGTATGATAGTTTAAAATAATAAATTGTGTTTGTTGTGAATGTATTTGTATTTTAAATTACAGGTAGAAGCGTATTCTAATATCCCTTATTTCCTATTAATTTTTTCTAGTTTTTAGTAGTGGTTTAAACCATCGTTAAGTTAAAAAAACTATTAATTAATTAACATTGTTTATGTGCTACTAAACCACCACTAATTAATTAATGATGGTTTTAAGTGCCAATAATTCACATAAAAAATACCATTGAACTAACTGTTATAAATTATTATAATAATTCCATACATTAAACTGTTGAATTCATTATAATGGAGGTTTCAAAATCACCACCAATTACATATTCACAATGGTTCTATGGGTATGTTGCTAATAAAAAAAATACTATCACTGATTAATAGTTAATTTAGTAAAACATGATGGTTTGATAAAATGTTGTGAATCAACCCACAACGGTGTAAACCATCATGTAATTTTAAAAAATCATTGTTATAATCATTTTTTCTTATATTGTTACTCAAAAAATTTCTAAGTACACCATCATAATTCTTGGAACTATTTATATCAAACCATTTTCCTAAAATCTACTGGTATCTAATGTAACTCTTTATATTATATCTTTGATAATATATCCTAAACCTTTTAGTATGTCAAGTGAAATCCACTATGTTGTGATAACTATTATAACTTTTACATTTTTTTACCATCATATACTAAACCTTTTAGTATGTCTAGTGAAATTCACTAAGATATTTGACTGGTATAATATGTTATTTTTTAACTTTGGATTTATATAAGTCCAAAGATACCCCCATTGGTATCTTAGAAACTATATTATTTTCATAATATCAAGCTAAGAAACACAACACAAACTCCTTTGTGTTCATGAAATGGATCTTGTTTCCTTTTAATATGAATATTAATAAATAATATATTGTTTCCATATCATATATGGTATTTTATGTGTTTTGAGAATTTTCTCTAAAGAAAAGACAATTCATCAAAATATTTCATTAATGTGTGGTGAGAACATCCTTCCTCATATTTTAACAAATATATGGATAAACACTTTTATCATGGATAAAACATTTTTACACTTGTCTCCTTTTCAAAACATGTTATATAAATTGATGAATGTTAAACCATGTGTATTTAATTAATTATCTCATATTGTGCATAAAAACTCTTTTCTAATAAACAACCCCTCTTATTGTATAAGAGAAATGAGATAATTATACACATACTTTACTTGGATCCATCTGAGCTTGATATATCCCTTTACATTAAAACCCTTGATGTAGTAACTCTTTTCTTCATCACTTGAATGAAAACTATAAGATTTATTTATTCTTATTATGATTTTGAACTTTTGTATATTTATAACACTTGTGAAATATACATTCGGTATCATATACCCTTCAAAACTGAAGAATTAATCTCTATAACACTAATAATTGACATGGACATTCCATGAAGTTTAGTAATCCCCTTCAAGTATCTTAGGTAATCTCATAATATAGAACCATTACTCTTTCCCTTATGATAATACCTTTAGGTTTTAATGACCACGATTGGTTACTTGAAGAAACATATTTGGACTTTCAAACTAACTTTTCTTCATTTTTTTTTAACTTTTACCCACTTGTATTATCGACAGAGCACCAAAACCTGGACATCATATGCCCAGTTCATCTATCCTCAACACTTTGTGAATATTGAGTAAAAAGTTTCTTAAAATCATTTACATTGTTATAAAATTTCCTTATATGATAATATAATGAATTCATCGACAATAATAATCGTTATAGGAAACCTCTAATCTCACTAAGTCATAAACATTCCCAATCATATTGAGTATATGAGTGGAGACTAAAAATCCTTAGTTCATTTTGTATCTAATTCCTTTGAAACTCCCAAGAAATTAATTTTATGCATATCATAATAATCTAGATTATAATAGTTGAACATCTTCAACAGTTTGGTTACTCGGGAAGGTATTTCTTTAACACATATAATTTATCATTAATTTTGTACTTTTCTTAAGTTACTAGTGTTAGGAGTTACTTTCATTAAGATTATCGTTTTCAGGTATTAATCTCAAAGTTAAGCTTGATGATGATGATGATGATGATGATGATGATGATGATGATATCTATGATAGAAGGTTTTATTAGACAAGTGTTCTATTTTATATTAATTTAATAGATAATTTTATTAAAAGTACCCCCACCATACATAATATAAATTTAGTGAGCCAAGACCAATATTTTATCATGACTTGCACTAGTTTGAACATGTAAATAAGTCATGACTGTATCTGGAAGACAAAAATTATCAATCATATCATATATAATTCATAGATAAATAAGTGAATAACTCTTTATCCAAATCTATCATATGTATTTACTCAACTCTATTCATCTAGTATTCTAACTGTTAGGGTTTCCTAACCAAGCATAACCCAAATCAAATGCTAAGAACGGGGCAGTTAACCACTAGAGTCACTACTTTGCTTGTTTTCCTTACACAAGATAATCTATGGGAACTTAACTATTAGGGTCATTGTAATGAACCAACCTGGTTCAATTAGAAAAGTCACTCAAGAAGGTCCACCACAAGGTGAGGTGAAACAAAACAAAACAAAAAGTCTCATGTATAACTAGAATGAGACAACCCAACAGAGTACATAACAGAAGAAAGAGTACACATCCAAGTGACATACAATGTCAAACTCAAAAGGTCTAAACATAAAAGTAAAATGAGATAAGTCATAAGCCAAATATTTATGTGACCATTCATCACCACAAAATTATCCCACTAAGAAGGCGACGACACTCAAGAGAATCCAGTGAACTACACAACACACATCCCTTTACATGTGTCCTGCAAAACCATGTCTAAAAACACCCAAAGGAAAAATTAGGGTGTGAACACAAATCTTGGTAGGATTTCACCAAAGAATCTATAAAAATTCTAATGCCATGAAAACGTTATCTCTAGATTTAAAATAAATCCATTTTATAAATAATTTATGAAATATAAAAAATTTGTAAAAAATCCTTTGATTTTCATTAAAGTCTTTCATATTCACAAAAATAAGGAATATGACAAGTATATGATAGAAATCATTAGAGCGTAAGTAAAACCAACCATGGATACACTATAAGATAAGCAAGTGAGAAAAAAAGCATAAAATTTACATCATGTGTAAAACCAAACATAAGTGAAAAATCACAAGACTTGGGCTCTAGACTATGGGAATACATACTCAGAAATATAATTAAATTTATAAGCTAGGCATCACATGAATCTAATAGATATAGAGTCCTTTCACAATCTGTTGATATCAAAACCTATAGCGGTGTTACACACATTAGAGTGACATAATCCATTTCCTAATGCACTCAAGGTTCTTGATGTGCCATGCTTCCTAGAAAACGTTTGAAAACCATCCCCACAATTTATGAAACATATTTTATAATAATGAATTACCACTTCAATGATTGAAAACCCATTTTAGAATCAAAAACACCCTTAAGTAATTTCATCGAACACATAGTGTGCACAAATTTGTTTTTAAAGAAAACCCCCTTTAAAACATTGATTTAATTAATAAAAAACACCTTGATATCAAGTCCATCATTTTCATAAAACAAACCAAAGGAATTCACAAGAACATAAAGTAATTCATGAGTTAGAACATTTGTATAGAGACACATTCCTCAAGAATGGAGGTAAACTAATCTCCTTCAAAAATGGATATTGGGAATGAGTAGATCAGGTCCTCATGAGACTAGATACATAAGAAACAAAATCAATCCTCTGTCAAACCCATTAGATTTGGTATCCACAGCCCATTCAGGTTCCAATGAGACAATAGGATAAGAGACCTAGAGAGGACCTAAGGAGAGAAAAAACTAGATAAAAAACAAGGCATAACTTGAAAAGATCTGTCAAGAATGAAGGAATTCCATCAAGGATCCAAAGGGGGAAGCCTCTAGATCACTGTGGAAGGTTTAGTTCAAGACTAAGATGGATTAAGATGTTATTAGACATAAAAACTATCAAGGTAAATGATGTAATTTCCAAATTTTTAAAGGTTCAGATCGGGGTGCATGGTTAGGTTGCACAGATAGAAAAACCATACGCCGACTGTGTGTGACCATTTTCCCTTGAAAAACACGGTGCACAATCTTCAGGAGATGAGACACATGATTTGGGAAAACCGTGTGAAATACCTAGACAACCTCCAGACACCTGCATGGTCTCATTGGCGAGCTACACGGTTTGACTAATGGTACTCAAACTATAACACCCCGAAATTTTAAAAAATGAACATCATATTCGATAGTGTGTATGACACGCAACACCAAAAGTAAACAGGAATATAACATTATGATAATTTATGATATATTTACTATTTTAAATAAATCCAATCTATTCTTTCATACATTTAATGCTGAGTTTATCTTGCGTTGCACACAATATTGATTTTATCTTGTGTTACACACAAGACTGAGTTTTATCGAATACTATTAATATTATTATTTAAATTTCCAATCAACTCCTAGACATTAAATTAGTGATTATAAATAAGATTAAATAACTTATGAAAATATATGTATTTCATAAATATAAAATTAATTTATTGATTACTAATTAATTATAAATGAAAATAAAAACCAATTGAATATAAAGGAAATGTTTTTATAAAAAAACTATTTTTATTTTCCAAAAGACGTTTTATCTTAATAAATTAGATTAATTACTATTAATGAATGATATTAATAATATATATATATTATTCAATTAAATATTTTTGACATTCATCCAATATATTTTATTGGCATAGGATAAGAATAAATCCAATTTTATGCATAAAAGCTGTATTTTTCTAAGGACGGTTATGTCGCCTTTTAATGGAATGCTTATTTTCAAAAAAAAAATTATAAATTTATAAATTTTATTTAAAAAAATAAACTTTATTTTTTAAAATAATATTTTTGAAATTATCTTAGGGTGAATTTTTTTAGTTTTCTAAGAAGTTTCATTTTTTTACGAATAATGAAAAATACTGAATTTAATTGAAAATTAACTTTTCATATAAATAATTTATAATGTTAAATTATATTTTAAATTGGTTTTAAAGTAACTTTAGATAAATTATACATCTATTAATCCAATTTATTTAACTTAAATAATTTTTATATTTAATTTAGATGTAAAAACTTAGTGAACTTTTGAATATTTTCACTTTAAAAACTCATTTTCTCTTTCTATCTGCGGGATTAATTTTAAATTTATTTATACCTATCATATGATTTAAATTTGTAAAAATGGATTCCATATTTGGAATAAACATAATTTATAATTTATATTAAGTTCAACTTAGTTTTTTACCAAAAATATTAGTGAAAACAATTAAAATTAATTACAACGATTAAGGTAAAAATGAGTTTACTTAGTGATTAAACTTTAATCTTAAGGGGGAAAATGAACTGAAAACTTGTCTAAAACCCATTTTATGTGAATATTTTGACCATATACCCACTTTTATATAAAATGGTTCATTATTTTAGGCACATAATGTAAGTGAGATCTCTCAATAGTGTTTAACTTTTTGGTATTTACTAGTTTTCCACTCACCTCCCTTATAAAAGGCCACTAGCTCTCCCCCTCTCTTCACACCTCTCAAGCCCTTTCAGTCATCTAAAACCTAAAAAAAATAAAATACCAACATACCTAACCTCATAATATAATATTTTTTTGTACATAAAGTAAACCAAGTAAGGATTTTTGTATAAACCAAAAAGAGTTACCCGAAGAAGAGGCAACTTTCATCAACAATCACTTTTGTTTTATTTCTTTCTCCACCCCATTCAATTATTCTTATATCATGGTTATATAATAACCTCTGTATAATAAATATACTGAGATGTTTTTATTTTATTATTATGACCTAAAACTTCACACACTTTCATAAAGTGAGATAAACAATCATCATTTGTGTGTACGGTGGACTACCGCCACACGAACCGATGTTGTTTGTTCATCCATTAACACCTTTAAAGGTTGTAAATAATGATGTATTTATAGTTTATATATGATATATATGATATTTATAATTTTATTACAATTATTTAATTGTTATATTACACACACATTCATCCTTTCCATTTTGTGGGAATATGATAACATCGTTCGTGTGTACGGAGGACTACCGCCTGGAGAAGCGATGTGATTCATTCACACTTTAAATGAAATGTATTATGGGTGGGTTTAATAAAAATATGTGACATATATGACATAAATATTATACTTTAACTATAATATACATATATATCATTTACTTTTCTTTCTTTCAATATGACAAGAAAGTGGAAACAACGTTCATGCGTATGTACGGCATACTGTCTCCGTGAACAATGTATTCCATTTCCTATCACAAAATTTTATAGATTAACTTAAATAAATATATAATAAATATATATTATATTTAAATAGTGGTTTAAATTAAATAGATGATGAAATCATGATCTAAGTAAAATGACCAAAAAAGTAACAAGTCAAAACATACTCGAAAAACAAGAAAATTAACACCCAAAACAATGAAAATAATGAATGATTATTAACAAACGGGTGATAAGATGTTATAAAAGGGTAATATATGATATAATAAATATTAATATGGTTCTATTAGAAGTTAAAAACATGTTTAAAACAACTATACAGAATGTTAAATCAAGCACAACCAAAATGAAAGCGTGAGGTAAGAGATTCTCGCCTCACTTTTTCTTATGTGAGGCATACACCATTTTCACCACTTATTTCTTTTGTGTGGTGTATCTACTACCTATATTTTATTTTATATCATGAATAAATTTATCTTCATGGTCTTTAAACTTTCATTTTATTTTATTCATTTCACGGGGCTTATAATTCAAAAGTTACCAAGTGGTAAGGGATTTCGTCTCAATTTACATTCCATTGAGACTTATTTGTCATTATGAACCAATTCACATTTATGTGGTGTATATAATACCACATTTTACATGTAATATCATGAATAATTCATTATTCATGGTATTTTAAGTTTCAATTTGAATTATCTTACTCAAGGGGATTTGACTTGAAATTTACCAAATGGTAAAAGTTATTGTAAAATCTCACAATCTTTTGTGATTGTTAACTTTCTCTTGAAATAATAACTTTATTGTAATAATTTTTAATTGGATGTTACATTTATATTAAATATCCATATAATCATGTAATGGATATGATTATTTCCTAAACTGTATACCATTTTTACATACAGTGTTTATTTTGATAGTTATTTGATTAACTAGAGAAATATTGATAAATCTGAATCTATTACTCAATATGGATATTTGATGATAAAGAAAATTTTTTATGAATTAAATCAATTATTAGATATATGAGAAATGATTTGTACTTGTATGACATGGGTTGGGGACCGGTTAATGAAAGCCCCTCAATGCATCGATAGTCTCATGAGATGAAATCAGTTGGACAAACCCTATGCATTTATATTCAGTATGTTTTAAAATGTCTTGTGAAATGTCTTGATAATAGAGGTAAGGTTGGCCAAACCAAATCGGTTTTTTCCAAATATGTTTTAAATTTTATTTTGAAATTCCTTGTTGGTAAAGGTTTCATGTACCTAGTAAACATGACATCTAATAATTAAAGCATTTCCTTTATTCAAAATTCAATTATTATTATCCATGATATTTTCACTATGAAAAAATCTATGGATACATTTAATTTTTCTTCTATTGATTAAATGGAATGTGTGTTCGGTTATTCACCTTGACATATTTTTTATGCCTTATCTAGTTATTAAAATGGAATGTGTGTTTGGTTATTTATCTTTTCATATTGATTATTCTTATTGATTTATTATATATTCTACTGTACTTAACCCTTAATGAGCATTTGATATCACCCTTATTATTTTCCTTTCCCCAGGATATAAAGAAGAGATCTTTGAATGAGTTTTTAAAGATTCATTTTATTAGATTTTTTTATGTATTGTTTTTTATTTTCTATTCACAATGTAAAATGGGTATCATATATGTATCTGGTTCTCTAAAACTGCCAAACTGATCGGGCATTCAGGATTTGATTCCTTGTAATCATGTCAATATAATAAATAAAGACACTGACTCTAGGATTTTAGGGTTGGGTTTGTTACACAAACCAAGAAAAATGCCATTGTAACCCCTCAGATCTATACCATGCAGTTAGTACTAATTGTGTACCCTAACTGTGCACATGTCTTGTTTCTCCTAAAAACTATTTTTAAACCTCCAACTCCTAAAAATCTCTAGAATAACCTAAAGTAAAATACCAATATAAAAATAAGGCATACTTTTGACTCGTAAGTTTTCATAATTACCCCCACCATAAAAACTGTTTTTCCCCAAAAAGTACTTAAGATTTTGGACTCATAAAAAGAAAAGACAATTGTTTCCTCATCAATAACTCTCACTCCCATGTCTCATGGTTATCCCATCTACACAGCTATAGTACAAAAACCAAGGGAATTATTTTACCACATAATACCTTATCTCAGTGATCCATAATATGAACTGTTTGCTCAACCAAAGTGGTTTTAAGCTCAAGATCAACATATTCCCATTCAATCACATGGGAAGGGTCTGGTTGATATCTCATCAGTCAGGAAACATGAAACACATTGTGAATTGATGTCAAGTGAGATGTAAATTCCAACTAATACACCACCCTTTCAATTAATCCAATGATTTCAAAGGGTTCAACAAACCTTGGTGTCAACTTACCATGCTTACCCAACTGATGGTGTCCCAAGCGCGGTGAAACTCGAGGAAAAACCTGATCACCAACCTCAAACTCTAACGGCTAGTGATGATGGTATTCATAAGATTTCTAAAAAATTTGTACAGTATCCAATATCTTACATATCAACTGCACAATTTTCCTTATCTCATGAACAAGGCTCATCTAACCAAGGACCTCTCTCTAAACTCTTCATAGCATAAAGGAGATATACATGGTTTCCCATACAATGCTTTGAATGGTGTCATCTTAATCGAATCCTAATAACTATTATTATAAGAAAACTTGACCAGATGAAGATGATTTCCCCCACAAACCACCAAAATCAAGAACACGTTCTCAAGAGATATCCTCAAAAATCTGGATAGCTCACTCGATTTTTCCATCCATATGTGGAAGATATGTTGTGCTTAATTTAAACTAGAAACCTGTCAGCTCTTACAAATGTTTATAAATCCTAGATGTAAATCGTGGTTCCCTTTTAGAAACAATCACAAAGGGAACCCCATGAAGTATCACAACCTATCAGATATACAAGTTTCTGAGCTACTCCACCTTCGTTGTTTCCTAGACATAGATGAAAGGAACTGATTTCATGAGTAAATCAATGATCACCTAAATTGCATCCTTCCCACTATGAGACTATGGTAAACCAATGATGAAGTCCATGTAAATATCATCCCATGTCCATACCAGAATGTAAAGGTTTCAACAAACCAGCAGATCTCTAGTGTTCAACCTTAATCCTCTAACAAGTAAGACATCATGACATGAAATATGCAATTGGCTACCTCATTCCCAACCACCAATACTGAAATCTTGGATCATGATACATCTTGGTAGTCTTAGGGTGTATGGACCAACAAAACTGATGTTTATTTTCCATTAATTCCTACCTCGGAGATATAGGAACAACCGTCCTACCTCAGAAACACAAATCACTTATGGGAGACTGAGACCAATCACCCGGGGTCTCCCCACCATTTAGGATTTCACTTTGGAAATCAGTGTTTGGTAACTGCTCAATCCAAACTCACTCATAAAATGAAGAGACAACCTTCACGGAGGCCAATAACACATGTATACCATCTTCTTATATTCCCATTATCATATCAACAAACAAACTCATCAAACACCACTCCTCCACTAAATCCTTCAAGGCTCTAGTTGATAATTTCCTGCTCAATGTTTCAGTGATCACATTTCCTTTCCCAGGATCATAAGAACTATCAAAATAAAAAGTCTGAAGATACCTAACCCAACATCATTGTCACAAGTTCAATTCCATCTGAGTAAAAATATAATTCAGTATTTTATGATTATAATATACTATAAACCTACAAAGAGATAATGACTCCAAGATTTGAGTGCATGCATAACTACTACTAGCTCAAGATCGTGGGTAGGGAAGTTCTTCTCATGAGGGTATAACTGGTGAGAGTCATAGGACACCATTTTTCTTCCCCTATATCAAGAAACACCCCAATACCATACCTGAATCATCACAGAACACATCATATCCTAAACTCAATTCTAGAAGAATCAGAATTGGAGCCGAATTCAACCTTACCCTCAGATCCTCAAAATATCTCTAACATGTGTCATTCCATTCAAGCTTAATACCTTAAAAGTCAAAACTATCATGAGATATGAAGCTTGGAGAAGTCCAAAACAAATCGCTAGTAATAACCAGACAAACCTAAAATTCCCCAAATCTCAAACACATTTCTAGACTGCTCCTAGGACAATACCAATTATATCTTTCCAAGATCCACTAAGATTTTTCTCTTAAATATAACATGTCCCAGAAACATCAATTATTAGATCCAAAATCCACACTTGGAAAAACTTACTATACAAGTTATGTTCTCTCAAGGCTCTAAGGATTATATCCAAATGATCACAGTGATCCTCCTCTGAGCTGGAGTACACCAAAATATCATCCACAAATATAACTATGAACAAGTCTAAAAATCAATGATTAAATATATGGTCATCAATACCATAAATACCACAAGAGTGTTAGTGATACCGAATGCCATGATCGGAAACTAAAAATGACCATACCATCTTTTGAACATTGTCTTGGGTATATCCTCTTCCAAAACTCTCAACTAGTGGTACCCTAAATGATATAAAATCTTAGAAAACCAATGATCTCCTATGATTTAGTCAAAGAGATAATAAATTCTTGGAAAGGGATACTTGTTCTAAATGGTCACTCAATTTAACTTCTGATGGTAAATGAAAAGTCTGAGGATCCCCTCTACCTTCTTGGAAAAAAGGACAAGAAAAACCCAAGGAGAAACTCTAGGATGAATAAATCTCTTGGCATCAAGGTTCGCAAGATGAACCTTAAGTTACTCTAGCTCAACATGTGTCATGAGATAAGGTGGAATAGATTTGGGAATCATATTAAGGAGCATGTAAATAGTGAACTCGACCTCTATCTATGGTGGTAACCTAGAAAATCACCAAAATATACCTTAGGGTACAAACTCACCACTCCAATAAGTGGAATTCTTAGGTGAGATTCAACAATATTAAGAAACATCTCTGATAAATGGCATGATATCACTCCAAAATAAGGAACAACAAACCTGGATCTTTCAGATCTAAAATCTCACTCACCTTGAAAGACATAAGAGATTCCATCACGGGATAAAAATTGAACTTGACAATGATAATAGTAGATCTAGGACTTAACACTGATCATCTAGTCTATGCCAATAATCAGGTTGAAGATATCAAGATTAAGAACTAAGAAATCTCACACCACGTCAAAAGTTGGCTATTGACATCTGACACGTGGGACATTTAAATACTTGTTAAGACCACCTTCCCAAAGGCATGGAAAGATCCAAAAAGAATGAAATAATATCTTAATGAAATCCCAACATTTCAATTAACTTGAATGATATAAATGAATAGGTAACACCCATGTCAAATAAAGATAGTACCATAGATGATGAAATAAACATTGTACCTTTAACAGTAGTTGGACCTACCTCACATTACTCATGTGTATACTTCTCTACATAAAGACATATGATCTCAACTCTTCCCTAAGCTTTCTTAGCCACATGAACATCCCCCTTGACATTAGGATAAGGTCCACCACCTATGGATTCATCAAAACAAACATGTGAACCCTTGGTGAGAGTGGATCCAACCTTACTACCTTGAGACATCCTTCCACAAAAATGCCTGAGATGGCCAGAAAAACCGGAGTAGTGACAAGTTTGGAGTGCTTCCGTACAATTAGGCTTGGTATGACCAAGTATTACACACGAATAGATAAAAACCTATTTTTTCCTGATAAAGCCTCAAAAAATGGTCCTGGAGAAAACCAAGCACCATTTTGTTTCCTTTTCTATCCAAAAAACATACTTTGACTAATAACTGCAATAACCAAAGCTCCGCCTAAACCCATTTTCTCATCTATATCATCCTCCTCCATAACTGCCTTATCGACTTACATCCAAAAAGATTGGAAGGAACAAGAGAATCAATATCGACCAAATATTGGCCCTTAAACCCATCTTGAACCTTTGAGCTTTAAGGTAATCATTGGTGAAAATATCGGGTGCTAAGGGCACCGACTCAGAAAAATGGGTGGAATACTCTAAAACTAAACACTCTCCTTACTCCAAGTTCAGAAATTCCCAGGTCTTCACCACATGTAACATTTCAGGATAAAACTGTTGGTTAAAGATTTTTTTGAAGTTGTTCTAGGTAAGTTCCCTGTGCAACTTCATTTGCACAATAGAGTCCCACCATCTCCTTCTCGATCCTTCAAGTTTGTATGTGAAAAAATACACCTTAGAGACATCAGGAGTTTTCAAAAAATGGAATATCCTTATGATCTACTCAATCCACTCTTCAAACTCCTAGGGTATTTTTCACCTTAGAAGATGGGTGGATTATACTTCATAAATTTTGAGCCATGATCCATAGCTTGTCTCTGGTTCCCAACACTTTCTTGACCTAGAGTCTGAATAGTGCAGATTATAGTTTCAACCAAAGAAGGGTCCACTAGAGGATTTTACAGCAAAACTTATATTATGGCTTCCCAACTCAGATTCGGAAGAGCTCTTATAGGAGTCATTGTCTAATGAAAACAAGACTGTAACCAATCCATCTTAAGAGAAAATTCCCAAATCATATTAAAAACTTCAAGAATCTATATCAATGTCTTTAAAAAAATGAATTTAAAGCAACCATAGATCCTACGAACAAAAGAAAACACTTTAATAAGGAACAAGTTCTTTTAAATAAACTCTAAATCTAGTTCATTAAAACAACCTCAAACACCAAGTCTCAATCTTTGAAAAAATTATCAGACCGACCATGGTAACTCAAGTTTAGATATGGAAGTGATCTAGCCAGGCACCATCCTACACTTACTACCTAAATTTTGACAGTCTTAACTCTTGTATACCAAATACCCTGAACCAAACTCAGGTAGTGTCATAACACTTTAGGCTAGGTAATCCCTCTGATACCATTTTATAGAAAACCAACCCGATTCAATTAGACAAGTCACCCAAGAAGGTCTTGTTGAGTTGAAAGTTTTACTTTCTACACTTTCTATCCTTAGTTTTTAAAATCAGAACATACTTTCTTAAAAACTGTGTTTTACTAAATTTATATTTCCCAAGTCTTTTAGAATGTTTTTGTAGAAAACTATTTATTCTATCGAGTGTAGAAATGTTTCTAAACTGATGATTATAAATTTTCCACACAGTCTAGTCCATTGTACTGACTAAATTATAGTCCATCGGATTGACTAAAGTATAGTCCATTGGACTGAATAAAGTCTAGTACATTAGATTGAATAAATTCTAGTCCATCAGACTGAATAAAGTTCAGTCCATCAGAATGACTAAAGATGAGTTCATAGAAATGAAAAAATTCAATCCATCAGTATGTATGAGTTTAGTCGGTAGATGTGACTGAGTTTATTTTATCTATATAACTGAGATTAGTCCTCAGAATAACTAAGTTTTTGATTCATTGGACTAAACACAATTTGTTTCATCAGAATAAATTTTATATTCATATGGTTAGAATTATTTCAATAAAATAGAATACTTTTAATAGCATTGTAATGATTCTATCAAAATGTCATCGGATGGAGATATATAGAACATGTTGACCTATTAAGTTGGAGAACATCCAAGGTCATTGCAACTAACTCTAAGAATCATGAAATATGACTGTTGGAGGTGTGTTTATAAATATAGGTGCATTCAAGGAGCTGGTAGATGATGCTTTTTTGACTCAACCCTTATAAATTTTTCTCTGTTGTAAGATCATATTAAACATGCTTTGTAAATTTTTAGAGAGTTTTTAATATAAGGAATTTTATTTAGGATTGTAAAATTCCTTATAATTTTTTTCATTTGTATTCGCTGATTCCGATCTGGGTTGAGGGATTCTGGGGATAGAAAGACTTCTGATTTCGATCAGGCTAATCGAGGGATTCTGGGAATGTGAATATAGAGTTGATTATGATCTTTATGGTTAAGGACTTTCTTATTGTAGAAAGATAGACCTTATGGTTAGGTTAAAAACTGGGTATACTTAAAGTCAGTGTTTGTGACTTCTTTAACTCTTAAGGTTAGAGAGTAGAAAATATTTTATAAAGATTTTTAGAAAGTCATTCTCACTTTTTTATTAATATATATTTTACTTATTTCCACAAGTTATTATTTTTCTCTGTGCATTTGTTTAGAAAGTTTTACTTTTCATAAATTTTCTAAACTCTGATATCTTAGGTAAACTATGTGTCTAATTAGTAAACTCTGATATCAGACAATATTTGTGTCTGATAAATCTTAAATAATAGGTTTTGTATTTTAGTTAGTTTAAGTTTTTAAACTACAATTCACCCCCTCTTATGACCATTGTATACTCTTTGATCCTAAAATTGGTATCAGAGGAGGTTCTACTTATTAACTTATTATTTTTACTTTTGTTATTTTAATCAAGTTTTGAAAGTTTTACAAATTTTGGTATAAACTCTTGTTTATAGTATTGTATAAACTATTATACACTAATGAGTATTTTTTATAGAGTGCATTTTTATTATTTATAAATATGATAGGTTTAAATGTTGTAACTCTTGAGAATCTTAATCCCAGCAAACCACCGATTTTCTATGCGGCAGATTATGAGTATTGGAGAGATCATATGAAAACTTTTGTTATCAATACCGGAGTTGATAACTTTGTTATGTTGATTGGGAATTATAAAATCACTGAGAAGGAAGTTTCTAATTTTACAAATCAAGAGAAGATTGAATATCAACTGAATTTTCATGTGAGAAATACTTTGTTGTGTTTTATGAAAAGGAATATTTATAGTCAAATATTTTCTTGTGAAGATATGAATAGTATTTGGAAAAAGTTAAAAGTTACTCACTTTAGTACTTATAAAGTTATTGAGACTATTAAGAGTAGATTATCAAGATTTTGATTTTCTTCTTGGGGAATTTTTTGTAAATATACATCAGATATTTATGATAATTGTGAATAGTTTACAATATTTTGGTGAGAAGGATCTTATAGATAAAATTCTAATAGAAAATATTATTGAAATTGTGAATGAATAATGGGAGTAAAAAAGAATAACTTTAAATGATACAAGGAGGATAAAAAATTTGACCTTGGATGATTTTATTGGAGCTCCCATGAATTATTAGGGTAAACTAAAAAGAGATGCTGAGAAGATAAAGAAAAATATTGGAGGAGTTACTTTTTCTACTACTTTGAATGTTTCTAATAAAGTTCATTCAGCTGAGAAAGTTTATAAGTCTTCAAATAAGAAGAAAATTATAGTTTAAATAGAGAGAAGTTCTTCTAAACAGTCTGAGAATGATTTAGCTAATCTTGCTAATAGAATTAACAAGATTGTTGGAAAGAAATTATTTTGATATAAGTATAAGAAAATTCATAAAGACATAAATAAAAAGAAATATTCTTATGAAGTAATTCGTTATGAGTGAAATATTTTTGGTCATATAAGACTAGATTACCCCAAGCTAAAGAGAAAATAAAAGAAGGATATAAATTTTGAGAAGAGGCATAAGATTAAGAAATGTATGAAAGAATAAAACACTTGGAGTGTTAGTGGAGGTGATAGTTATTTTGAAAATTCATTAGAAAGTGAAAGTAGAGATCGTAAGAATGTCAATTTCTGTGATGAAATTACAAATAACAATAATTGATTTATGGATAAGGTATCTGCTAAAACATTAACAAATCTTACATTAAATGTTAATTATCCTAATAGTTAAAATGAGAATAATTATATATCTTTGGATGAGGAATCTACTTCATCAGAATAATAAAACAATACTTCACTAAGCTCTGAAGAACTTATAATGTTTTCTAAACTTTTAGAAAATTAAAACTGAAAAGTTTCTAAAAAACTTGATGTTGGTGAGGCTAAACTTTCTAAAGAAAATTCAAGGATATCTACACTTACTATTTATATTTATAATATTTTAAAAGAGTTTGAAAAATATAATTTTGATAAAACTAATATTTCAAAAGAATAAGAAAAATATAATCCTGAGAAAACTAATTTTTCAAAAGAATTAGAAAAACTTAATTCTATTACAACTCCTATTGAGGATAAAAATCTATTTTTAAAACTAAATTTTGAAATTTCAAGTTTGAAAAAGTTATTATCAAAGTTTACTTTCGGTAAAGAAAATTTTGATAAAATGTATAGATAGATAAAACCACATAAGGATGTATTTGGGATAGGTTTTACTAATAAAAAACATATTTTAAAAAAAACTATTTTATTCCAAAGAGTGCTCCATTATGTATAAAATGTCAAAGTGGATGAAATTATAAGAATAAATGTTCTTTAACATCTTTAGGTTTTCACAAAGATTATTTTTTTAAATAATTGGTAACTTCTCAACATATTAAAGTTGGACAAATTTGGATTTCAAAAAAAAATAGTTTTCTAATAATGTTGGACCCAAGAAGGTTTGGGTTCCAAAATACTAATCTTTTTATTTTTAGGAGGATAATAAGTGTACCAAAAAACATATATGGTACATGGATAGTGTTTGTTCCAGGCATATGACTCGGAATAAGGATTTCTTCAAGAATATTATTAAAATGAAATATAAAAAAGTTACATTTGGTGATAATGCTCAAGGATAGATTATCAGAATAGGTAATATTGTTCTTTTTTGGAAAAGCTTTTATTTAAAATGTTTTATTTGTTAAAGGTATTTATCACAACCTTATTATCATAAGTTAATTGTGTTATGAGGGATATCTTTTGAAATTTAGGAATGATAAATGTATTGTTCGTAGTTCAAAAAATGAATTTATTCTTTTTGTCAATAGGAATAAGAATGTTTACCCACTTAAATTAGAAGACATTAGGAGCCAAGATCTACCTTTTATTAGTGAAATGTAAGATAAATATTGGTTATGGAACAAAATATTAGGACACTGAAATGTTAAAAATTTAGATAATATATCAAATAAAGAACTAGATTGATAGATATCGAAGCCTAAGTTTGACTCTTCTTATGTTTGTGATCCTTGTCAATTTGGAAAGAAATATAAGTCAAGTTTTAAATATATTAGTGAAGTCTCAAATTTTGATGCTTTATAGTTAGTGC
The DNA here is from genome assembly GCA_963277665.1 of Viscum album. Classification (NCBI taxonomy): domain Eukaryota; kingdom Viridiplantae; phylum Streptophyta; class Magnoliopsida; order Santalales; family Viscaceae; genus Viscum; species Viscum album. The sequence continues at coordinate 1,559,773,910 of OY728160.1, forward strand.
ACATGGATTTATTTAGTCCTACATAAACTAGAAGTAATGAAGGAAAATACTATGTATATGTTTTACTTGATGATTACACTAGATATACATGGGTCTATTTTCTCACAAATAAATTAGAAGCCTTTTTCTATTTTAAATTTTTGTAGACCATGTTAGAAATAAAAAAAAATATATCATTGATAAATATCCATTGTGATAATGGTGGAGAGTTTATAAATTTTATTTTGAAACTTTTTGCAGTAAAAAAGGTATAATACACAACTTTTTAGCACTTAGAACTCTGCAACAAAATGGTGTAGTTTAAAGAATAAATAAAACTCTTCAAGAGATTACAAGAACCATTTTGAGTGAATACTCAATTACTAATTTTTTTTGGGATGAAGTAGTTATTATTACCCACTATACTATAAATCAAGTTTTAATAATACCTTTTTATTAATAAAACTCCTTATGAGTTATAGACTGGAATAAAGTTAAAACTTTCTTAATTTAAAGTTTTTGGATGCAAAGTGTTTATTTTGAATACTAAAGATAATTTACATTAATTTTAACCAAAATATGATGAAGGAATATTTCTAGGTTATTTTGCAACTAGTAAATCTTATATAGTCTTTAATAAAAACAAAAGTATTTTTGAATAAATAGTGCATGTTAAATGTGATGAAACTGATCCTTTTTTTCAAACAACCTCAACTCACATCTTTAGATGTTATTTCAAAAACTGATTTTCAACTAATATTGGAAAGTTATTATCATGAGAGAACAACTGAAGAAAATATTTCTAAAGTTCTACCTCAAGAATATTTTCAACTTTTTATTGAATAACAAAGTCTTATAAACCCAAGGAATCAATTAATCCTTAGGAATCATCCTAGTGATAATATCATTGGTGATGTAGATCAACTTGTTAGAACTAGAGGTTCCTTAAGAAATGAAATTTAACATTGTGTATTTTTATCACAATTTTAACCTAAGACTCCAGATGAGGCTTTAGGTGATTAAGATTGAATAAAAGTCATGTAAGATGAACTCAATGAATTTAAAAGCTATCAATTTTGGACTTTTTCTGAATGACCTAAAGATAATTCTGTAATTGGTGTAAAGTGGATTTTCCAAAAATAAGTGTGATGAAAATATAATTATAGTTATAAATAAATATAGACATGTTACAAAAGGTTATAATCAACAAGAATACATAAACTATAAATAAACTTATGTTATAGTATCTAGACTTAAAGTTATTTGTATTCTTCTATCATATGCACCATTTCTTAATTTCAAAAAAAATCAAATGGATGTGAAGTGTGACTTCATTAATGGATACATTCAAGAGGAATTTTATGTAGAAAAACCCTTGGTTTTGGAAATAAAAAATATATAAGCCATGTATTTAGACTTATCAAGATACTTTACGGACTTAAACAAGCCTCTAGAGCCTGGTATGATAGATTAAATAGATTTTTGTTACAAAAAAATATTGTTAAGGGAGCGGTGGATCCAACATTTTTTATTAAAATGGTTTTTAAGAACACTATAATTTTTCACATTTATGTCGATGAGATTATATTTGGATCAACTCAAAAATCTCTTACTGATTCCTTTGTGAATCTTATGAAATGTGAGTTTGAAATGAGCATGATGAGTGAACTTACTTATTTTATTGGTTTTCAAATTTCACAAAAACTAGAAGAAACTTTTATATATCAACATAATTATATAAAATATCTTCTTAAGAAATTTGGATATGACAATACTAAAATTATTAGTACCCCTATTAGAACCTCAAATACTTTAGATATTGATGAATATGGAAAACCCGATGATAAAAATATTTTTAGAGGAATGATTGGTAGTTTACTATACTTAACAACTTGTTGTCCAGATTTAATGTTTTCTATATGCTTGTGTGCAAGATATCAAGCTAATTCAAAGGAGTCTTGTATTAAGTTTGTAAAACAAATATTTCATTATCTTAAGGTAACTATGGATCTAGGTTTATTTTACTCTTTTAGAAATGATTTTGAACTTAAAATATTTTCAAATGCTAACTTTGATGGATGTAAAATGGTTAGGAAAAGTACATCTAGAACTTTTCATTTCTTAGTAGACACTTTAGTTTTTTGGTATTTTAATAAGAAACATTCTATAGCACTTTCCACAGCTAAAGCTAAATATGTGATAGTAGAAAATTGTGCTCAAGTGTTGTGGATGCAACACACACTCACTGACTTCATCTTGAGTTTTGGTAAAAGTCCAATATTGTGTGATAACACAAGTTTCATATATTTAAGTAAAAACCCAACACATCACTCATGAGTTAATTACATATATATAATACATCATTTCCTTCAGGGCCACATACCAAAAGGAGATATCTTTTTACAATTCATCGAAATTAAAGAACAAATTTCTAATATATTTACTAAACCCCTCAATTTCGATTGATTTGAATATAATAAATAGAATCTAGGAATGGTCAATACTAAATAATCATTCATATCTACTTCTTGTTTTCCAATCTCATTATTGTAATAAACACCTTTTCAAAGGGGGGGTACAAATTTCATGGTTTTATAAAAATAAAAACTTTGACTTTTCTAATTTTCTTTTCTAAATTTTTTTATTTTTATAAAACTTTGGTTTTTTCTAAAATTGTAACTTTTCTAAAAACATTAGTTTTTATAAAAACTTTGGTTTTCCTAAGTTTTTTTAGTTTTTCTAAAAACTTTGGTTTTTCTAAAACTTTTATTTTGTCTAAAAACATTAATTTTTCTAAAAACTATAGTTTTTCTAAAAACATTTATTTTTCTAATTTTTTCCTAAATTTTTTAGTTTTTCTAAAAACTTTGATTTTTTCTAAATTTTTTATAAGATTTTTAGTTTTTATAAAAACTTTGGTTTTTCTAAAACTTTTGTTTCTCCTAAAAACTTTTGTTTTTCTAAAAAAAATTATTTCTCTAAAATCCTTAGTTTTCTTATAAACTTTATTTTTATAAAAATTTCAGTTTTCCTAAAATTTTCAATTTTTTTTAAAAAAAGAGAAGAACAATTTATAGAGAAAAATTTTCCACAAAAATTTTCAATTTTACTCTAAGAAGGTAATTTATAATCTTTAGTCTTTACTGTCTTTTGTTTCATTTGTTTTGTTGTTGATTACAACTTTCTATTTTATAAAAAATTTACAAAAATTTTCCGAACAAGATTATCATTCGATAAAAAAGGATTCTTAAAAAACCATTAAGAGTTTAGAATATATTTTTAAAATCTTTTGAGGATTTATATAAACCGTCAGATTTGATATGAGATTTATTGTGAGTCATTATATCTCTGGAATTAGAAAGGTCACTCTTGAGCCTATAAATATGAGGGTGGGTCACCACATCCCACATTGAAATTTCAAACTATTATCAACCCTCAGCTCTTAAATTCTTCATGTGTACGATCTTTTTGAATTCGTCCAATCATATTTTCTTAGTTTGATCAAATTTTTTAAAATGTCTACTACTGAAGAAATTGATAGTAGGGAAGTTTTGAAGGAAAGATTGATTGAATAATAGTGGTTTGATGATACTGACTCACTGTTGAAGGAAGTTATCAGATTTTAAGGCCAGGAAAAGGTTTGTGTAGAAAAATAAGGCTTCAATATTCATTATCCTATGACAATGAAGGAATTATATTCATTAGGTTTTTTTCAGTATAGAGGATGATTTGAAGGTAATAACTTTTAATATTTTTTATGAATACTAAAATCTAAATAATAAACTATTTTTAGATTTAGTAGTAGTTTCGATGGAAGGGGAATCTTTTTTAGTTATTCACAAGATACTGAAAAAACTTGGCTCTTCTGAGAAGTTTAAGGTTGAGACTTCATTATTTCTTATTTATTACAAGGTAAGGAAAATATTTTATCTTAAACTAAATGCAATAGTAATAACTTTATGGATGTAAGTATATATCATCCTGATTAAAGAAGATAAAAACACTTTGAAGGTTATGGACATATTTGTTTTATATTTCTTTATAAATAAGAGAAAATTCAATTTAGTGAAGTTTTTTTTTCTTTTTGATTGAGGTAATAAAAAAGAGTTCGATGAAATTGATAATTTTCTAATTTTCATGATTCATCAATAAGATGTTAGTAAATTTCATGGCAGTGATGAAAATTAAGAATGAAGCATTTATTATCAGAGGAAAAGTCTCTTTGATTAGTGAAGAAACAATTTTGATAATGAAATTGGTTTTTGTACCAAAGTTAAAAATATATTTTTAGAAATTGGACAAAGTAGTGTCTGATGTTGAAGTTATACAATTAAAACAAAATATTCATGAAAAGGGAAAGTTTGGTTCTTCTCCTATAAGGCCTAAAATGAAATTCAAGGTTATCTATTGGGAAAAAAATCCCTCAAGGTAACATTGCAGCATTTTTGGGTTGGTTGTGTTTGTTGAAAATGTAGGTTTCCATGGTGAATTGTTGAGTTCCAAAGATGTTGTTGACAATCCATGTTGACAAAGAACCATGAAAAAAGAATAGAAGATCTAGGGACGGTATAAAAAGAGCACATACAAGGTGGCACCGTTTTCCAGTGTTTTCCAAATGTTCGGGGTCCAAAATTTGGGATTTGGTGAGCATCGAAAAATGTGGATTTCATTTAAGATCTCATAAAAAAAATTGAAAAGGCCTGAGTTTCATGAAGATGGGCTTCTTGATTTGGATTTCATGAAGACATAAAAAAAAGTTGACAATGTTCTTCATGATTATGATGAGCTTCGCAAATGGCAGAAGAGAGAGTATTACAGTGAAAAAGAGTATTGTGAGTGGAGATTCGTGATGAAGGTGCAAAGGAATTGACGGAATTCTCCACGATTACAACGAGCTCTGCAATATGAAAATTTTTGTGGTTCTTCGCGGTATAGAGAGAATTTCGGCAGAAATTTCGGAGCTTTGTGATTTGAGCTAACGTGGCACTGAATTCGTGCATAAGGTTCCCGAGCTAGTGGAATCGCCTATAAATAGGCCTCGAACCCCTCAGGAGAAGTATAGAGTTTTCAAGAAAAAAAAATTGCTCTCGAATCATGAAGGGAGTTTGCAGAGGCAGTGTGCTTCATCAAAGATAGGAGCTTCGCGGCAGCTAATCTAGCTCCGCAAAAGTGGTGTGTTCCACATTGTCTTAGTTAGCTTCATAAAGGAAGTCACTTTGCGGCAGCTTGAGCTATGCGACGGCCTAAGCTTTGCGAAGGCTTGCTCTTTACGAAGGCTTGAGATCTGCAAAGCAGTGTGCTATGTAAAGCAATGAGATCTGCGAAGGTGTGTGCTTTTCGAAGAGTCAAGGACTTCGCGAAGGCTTGTTTGAGTTTTGCGAAATTGGGAGCTTCACGAAGTAGGGTTCTTTGAGAAGGTATTTCCAAAGGTTTTTTCCTAGTGATCAGAGGCAAAGGGGTATTCATCAGTGGATGAAATTTGGACTTCAACAGAACATCTATATACAGTGAAGGATTCATTCATTAGTGATAATGAAGAGACCTATAGGTCTATAAAATGTGAGTGGATCCCTTCCAAGTGCAGTGATCAGAGGAAAAGGAATAAGGTTATCCTTTCTACCGGTAGTGATTCAAAGAGAGAGAAATAGGGAGTGACCCTTGGGAAAGCATTGAGCTAACCTAAACATTGTATAGGCAGTGATCCTGGGTATAGAAGTGATCTAGCTCGAACATTATTGGCAGTGAGATTTATTGGATTTGGTACATCGACACATTTCTGTTGTATGCTCCTTGGACGTAGTCCAGTGAGGGTGAACCAAGTAAAAATCTATGTGTCTACCTATTTTCATTCCTGTATCAAATTCAAAGCATCATCGTCATAAGATAAATAAGGGATGAATAAGATCAATAGTAACACATAAGTGTAAAAAAAGTGACCCTTATAATATTAAGGTCAAGATCCAGTGGGGATAGAAGAATTTTGGAATATAATATCCATACCCTGATTCCCCCCCCCCCTCTCAGGGTATTTAGGCCTCTTTTGGTCTTAACACTATCTCTAATTAGGCATATGAAGATTTCATAAAACTGAAGACATAAAAGAAACCTGATGATCTATAGTTCATCCTTGATAAGGTAGAGGCCTTAGACTTAAAAGAGAAATTTGATGAAGTTTTGAAAGATGAAGGTTTAGAACAAGCTCGTGAAGATTTCCATGTTGCTGGTAAGGAAAGAGTTATTTTGGTTTCTCCTTTATAATTTATTAAATTGTTTCCTCAGTATACTCTTGATATTTCTCATCCTAATATTCCAAAACCATAAAAAGTTGAAACTTAAAAATTTCCATAAACTGTTGAGAAAGGTAAAGGAAAAGTTTTTGAGGCTGATAAATCTGTTTCGGAACAACCTCAATTTGAAATCCATAAAACTATCAAACCTAGAAAAACTTATTTAAAAAGTGATGAGAAATTATCAAGATGGTTAGAGAAAGAATTAGAAGAGGAGTCTTAATAATCTTCCAAGGAAGAGGAAGAAGAAGAAGAAGAAGAAATTTATTCAGATACATCATCCATTACCACCCAATCCAAGAAAGATGTAGAGTTAGTAGTTTTTAAGAAGGATAAAACTTCATATAAAAAAATAAAAAAATTAGCAATCTCATATGAAATTATCGAACAAGGGTGAATCTTATAAAAATATTAATGTAATGGAAGCATCATATGTTTTTAAAGTGAAAGAACAAGTGAAATAAAAGGTGCATGTTGGCTCTTCTAGAAGACATGTTTCCAATGTCTAATCAGATTCAACTAATTATCCAGCCAACCAATCTGATCAAAGGATGGAATCAATATTTAATTATTTTAATGAGGCTTTGAATAAGCTTGTGGGTGTTATTTAATTTCTTCCAAGTATTGAATCTCATTGAAAACATATTCATAGGAGGATAAATGTTTTAGAACAATCTGATGCTTTAAAACAGTTAGAAGAAACAATTGTTCAAAACGAAGTTGATTTCAAGTCTTAAAAGTTGATTGAAAAACATAAAGAAGAAGAGTTGAACAAATTATAATATGGATGAAAGATACATAAATATATTTTAAGTTTCATGGTGACCAAATTGAATATGTTAAGAATACTTCCATAGATATTCTTGATTAATTTGGGAAGTTATATTCTGATGTTTTTGAAAAGTTTAATCTTTTTTATTAGTTCAAGGATTTTTAGGAATCACAAGTTCAAGAGATATCGGAGTTAAATAAAAATAATATATCTCTCGAAGAAGAAGTAGTAAAGTTGAAATATGAGAACATCAAGATCCAGTCTCTTGAAGAAGAAGTTGGTAGATTGAAGTAAAAGGTTTTAATGTTCCAAGTTCTTGAAGAGAAATTTTCCAAGATGGAATAAATGACACAAGAGGCAGAGAAGAAACAATAAGAGTTTAGAAAGATGAAAGTAATTGTGAAGAAGTTATAGAATAAAGATTTATTTTCTTATTACTTATAAACTCTTGATGTAAAAACCAAAATTTTGAATAAATATATGTTTAAATGAATTATTTTACATATATTTTGTTTGTATATTTTTCCAATAATATTTTGTTGAATGTTCTTTCTATATTAGTGGATGATTTTTTATTTAAACTAAAATTGTTTCATAGTATTGTTTTTTTTTGTTAACATTTCAGGTACTTTATACCTCCCTTATTCTTTTTGAAAATCAAAAAGGGCGTGAAATTAATTGAAGAAGTTTTTTTTGGGGGGGGGTAGGGGATTATTGAAGGAAATTATTAGGGAGAATTTTATTTAAGAAGTTATTATCTCTCCAATGTTCTAAAAAATTATACCTAAAAAGGTTTATTAAACAAAAAGGGCAGTTACAAAAATAGGGGAGATAAGAGAGATAGGGGTAGAAGTGTTCTTGAATGAATAATGGGTTTTTAAGTTTTTCAAAGTTATTATTTTTTTCTCTTTAAGTGGTGTGTTTTGTGATTTTCAAAAAGGGGGGTATTGTTGAGTTGAAATTTTTACTTTCTACACTTTTTATCCTTGGTTTTTAAAATCACAACACACTTTCTTAAAAACTATGTTTTACTAACTTTATATGTCCTAATAATTTTAGAATGTTTTTGTAGAAAACTATTTATTATACCGAGTGTAGAAATTTTTCTTAATTGATGATTATAAATTTTCCACATAGTCTAGTTCATTGAACTAACTAAAGTATATTCCATCAGACTGACTATAGTCTAGTCCATCAGACTAACTAAAGTATAGTCCATCGGAATGACTAAATTCTAGTCCATCAGACTAACTAAAGTCTAGTCCATCAGACTGACTAAAGTCTAGTTCATTGAAATAAAAAAATCTAGTCCATAAGAATGAAAAAATCCATTCTACATATGTGACCGAGTTTATTCTATTAGTGTGACTAAGTTTATTCTATCAGTATGACTGAGTTTAGTCCATCAGACTAACCAAGTTTTTGTTTTATTGGACTGAACATAATTTGTTCCATCAGAATAAAGTTTACAATCAGATGATTATAATTATTTTTTATTGGATATAATACTTTTAACAACATTGTAATGGTGTTATGAAAATGACATTGGATGGAGATATACATAACACATTGATTTTTCAATCTGGATCTCATCTGAAGTCGCTAAAAACAACTCTGAGAATCATAGAATATGATCATTGGAGGTGTTATTATAAATAGAGATGCATTCTATAAGCTTGGAGATGATGATTTTGTGACTCAACTCATCTTAATTTTTCTCTGCTATAACATCTTGTTACTCACTCTTCATAAATTTTAAGAGAGTTTTTATTCTAAGGAATTCGAGTGAGGATTGTAAAATTCCTTAGAAATTTTTGCATTTGTATTCGCTGGTTCGAATCTAGGTTTAGATTGAGGGATTTTGAGGATAGGAAGACAAATTTGGTTCTGATATTTATGATCGAGGGCTTTCTTATTGTAGAAAGACGGACCTTATGGTTATGTTGAAAACCAAGGAAACCTAAAGTTAGGGTCTGTGACTTCCTTAACTCTTAAGGTTGAAGAGTATAAAATCTTTTATAAATATTTTTAGTAAGTCATTCTTACTTGTGTATTAAACTACATTTTACTTGTTTCCATAAGTTGTTATTTTCAATTGTGTGTTTGTTTAGAAAGTTTTACTTTTTGGAACTTTACTAAACTCTGATATTCCAGAAGAACAGTGTGTCTGATTAGTAAACTCTGCTATCATATGATATCTGTGTCCAATAGATCTTAAATAATAGGTTTTTAATTTTAGTTAGTTTAATTTTTTAAACTAAAATTCATCCCATCTTGTAGCCATTATATACTATTTGATCCTACGGGTTTATCTTAAGGTGAGGTGAAAAAAACAAATCAAAACAAGTATCGTGTATAACAAGAATGAGACAAACCAACAAAGTACATAGTGGAAGGAGTACACATCCACAATACATACAATGTCAAGCCTAAAAGGGCTAAACCTGAAAGTAAAAACAAGATAATTTATAAGTTGAATCTCCATGTGACCATACGTCGCCACCAAATTGTCCCACTAAGAAGATGACGACACTCAAGGGAAGTCGACGAACTACATGACGCCCTTCCCTTTGCTTGTGTCCTACAAAACTAAATCTAAAAATTCCCAAAGGAAAAAAGTAGGGTGTGAGCACAAAACCCAGTATGATTTCACCAAAGAATCTATACAAAGTCTAATTTCATGAAAATGTTAGCTCTAAATTTAAAAAAAATCCATTTTATAAAGAATTCTTGAAAGATATTTTTTTAAACATCCTTTGATTTTTATAAAATCATTTCATAGTCACACAAACAAGGAATGTGACAAGTATATGGTAGAAAGAATGAGAGAATTAGTAAAACCATCCATTGATACACCATAAGATAAGCAAGTGAGTAATTATCCATGGAATTTCTATCATGTGTAAAACAAAGTATAAATGAAAAAGGACAAGATTTAGGCTCTAGACTATGGGAATATGTACTCATACATATAATGAAAACACTAATCCATGAATTACATGAACCTAACCAATATCGAGTCCCATCATAGTCTGTCGATACCAAAACCTCTAGTGGCGTTACACACACTGAAGTGACATAGTCTATTTCTTGATGCACCAAAGGTTCCTAATGTTTCATTCTTGCCAAAAACCATTTTAAAACCATGATCACAATTTATAAAACATTTTCATAACAAATCATTACTACTTATGTACTTGAAAGCCCTTTTATAATCAAAATCACCCTTGCGACATTTCATCGAACACATAGTGTGCACAAATCTATTTTTAAAGAAAAATCCCTTTAAAAACATTGATTTCATGAATAAAATCCACCTTGATATCAAGTACATCAATTTCATAAAACAAAAAATGAATTCATAAGAACATTGAGTAATTTCAAAGTTAGAACCTTTGTATAGAGACACCTAGCTCAAGAACAGAGGTAAACTAGTCACCTTTGAAAACAAAGATTGGGAATGAGTAGATTGGATCCTCACATGCCTAGATCCATAAGAAACAACACTACTAGAATTTTTGGCTTTCGAGGTGGGGGAATTTTAGCGGCCACCATTTGGCGGCCGCTAATACTATCAACAGCGGTCGCTGCACTTTAATACCACAAAAATATAATTTTCCCCTCCCCCCATTATCCCCTCTCTAACCCCGCGACCCACCCCTCCCCGACCCCGTGACCCCGACCCCCGCGACCCTGACCCCTCAACCCGGCAACCCCGACCCCCGGCGAGCCCAACCCCTGGCGACCCCTTCCGACCCCCGGCGACCCCTCCCCGACCCCCGGTGACCCCGACCGTCGGTGACCCCGATGACCCCGACCCCCAACGACCCCGACCCCCGACCTCCCGGCGACCCCGGCAACCCCTGGCGACCCCCACCCCCTTTCCTCTGTGCTGCGCCACCCGCAACCCCGGAGACCCCCACCACCTTGCCTCCGCGCTGTGCCCCCATGACCTTGACAACCCCGCGACCCAACAACCCCCACCCCCTGCCTCTACGTTGCACATTTGGATAGTCCCGCCGCTGTCGTCCCCTCCCGGCCCCGTTGCATCCCTCCGTCAAGTCCTCCTACCTCTATTGGACCCTCCTGGTCTATTGTTCCCCACCGTGTAGAACCCTCCATGCCTCGTCCAATGGTTCCGCTCCTTTCGAGTCCGGCCGTCGAACCTCTGTCGTCAAGTCACTGCGTCGTCATGGATCCACAATCGAGTCACACCCCATTACCCGCGGTCGAGTCCTCTACAGGTAATGTTTTTTATCCTTTAAATTTGGTTTTTAAATTTTAATGATATGTGTTTTTTTAGAATTTAAATAAGATATTTCACTTTTTATTTCTATTAAATACAGATATGGATAAAAGCTGGATTGATATGCAAGATAGATTTTCAGCTGAATATTATGAGGGGATTAAGTGATTTATGGATTTCACCAACAAATTTCCAAGCGATATGATTAGTTGTCCATGAAAAAAATGTGCAAATAGATATCTCTTCAAACGAGATAGTGTTAGAGAACATTTTTTTTGAATAGGTTTTTGAAAAACTATAATATATGGACACGTCATGGAGAAGATTTTTTTTCATGTCATCGCTCAGAAAGTATTCATATGAATGTTGATTCGAGAATAGTTGATCCGATGAACATAATGCTCAATGATATGATGCATTAGTTTCAATATGAAGACAGTAATGTCGTAAATGACGACGTTGGATTGAGTAATCCCCATTCTTCTGCAGATGGAGAAGCATTGAAATTATTTGAAATTCTTGACGATTCGCGTACTGAATTATATCCTGGATGCACTAAATTTAGTAAACTGTCGTTCATAGTTGAATTTTTACACCTGAAGGCCTTGAACCAGTGGTCAGACACCTCATTCGACATTTTGTTGGTATTATTGAAGAAGGTACTCCCTGCTGGAGCGAAGATTCCGGAGTCATTCTATCAAGATCGCAAGTTGACCAATGATCTTGGTTTTACATATGATACAATTGATGTGTGTCGCAATAATTTTATGTTATTAAGAAAATAGAATGCATAATTAAATAATTGTATTGTTTTCTATACATCCAGGTAGAAGACCAATGAGATTAATCAAGGTAGTCAGATTCTTCCTGGGAGAGTCTTGAATCAAGGGAAACAAGTTGTCGCTAAACAGATGCGTTATTTCCCACTGAAATCGAGACTGAAGAGATTCTTATTTTCCACTAAAATTGCTAAATTGATGACTTGGCATTCAGAGAGAAAGAAAGAGGTTGATAAATTAACTCACCCAGCAGATTCTTTAGCATGGAAAGAGTTTGATCAAAGACACCCAGACTTTTCCCGAGATGATCGTAATATTCGACTGGGTTTGGCAGCATATGTTTTTAACCCATTTAGGTCCATGTTTGGTGTGACACATAGTACATGTCCAGTGGTGTTGGTTCCATACAACATTCCCCCATGGGTATGTATGAAGCAACCTTTTTTGTTACCGTCAATTCTAATTAATGGACTGAGAGGACCTGGTGATAAAATCGATGTTTATATTCAACCTTTGATTGATGAGCTTCAAGAATTTTGGGATGATGGTGTAATGACTTTTGACTCGGCAGATAATGAAATTTTTAGACTTCGGGCCGCTTTGTTATGGACAATTAATGATTTCCCAGCGTATGCTAACTTATCAGGTTGGAGTACAAAAAGAGAATTCGCTTGCCCTTGTTATAATAAGAGTAAGAAATCTATATGGATTAAGCACTGTAGAAAGTGGGAATATTTTGGTCACATATGATTTCTTCCTCCATTGCACAGGTTCAGAAAAGACCGTGTATTGTTTGATGGGAATAAAGAGTATGACTCATCACCAAAAATATTGTCTGGGGTTGAAATTTGTGCACAACTTTATCAAGAAAACATCCGTACAATGTATGATTTTTAAGATTTATTGGTTCCTGCATTGCCTTCTATTCCTGCTTCAAATAGATAGCGAAGTCATAATTGGAAGAAACGAAGTATTTTTTTTGAATTTCCTTATTGGAAATATAATATTTTAAGACATAATTTGGATGTGATGCACATTGAAAAAAATGTATGTGATAATATTTTGTGCACCATTTTAGGCGTCAAGGGGAAATCAAAGGACAGTGTTAATGTTCGACGTGATTTGCAAGAAATGGGATTGAGAAAACCTTTACATTTAAAGCTGGGTGAAGGTAATCGGGAATACATGCTTGCTGCACAGTACACAATGAGTAAAAAAGAGAAAAAAACATTTCTATCAATTTTGAAGACCGTTAAGGTGTCAGATGGTTATTGCTCTAATATTTCAAAGCGTGTGAATATGACGAGCATGACATTACAGGGTTTGAAAAGTCACGATAATCATATTCTGCTTCAACAGTTAATTACTATAGAAATTTGTGATTGCTTACCTTCCCAGGTTGTTGAGTCGTTGATTGGAGTTTATAATTTTTTCAGATAGCTCTGTTCTAGGAATCATAGCATGAGTGATTTAAAAAAGCTACAGGATAAGATTGTACTTGCACTATGTCACCTAGAAAAACTCTTCCCGCCATCTTTTTTTGATGTCATGGTTCACTTGACCATGAATTTAACTGGTGAAGTCATTGCTGGCGGTCCCGTACAATTCAGGTGGATGTATCCAATAGAGCGATACTTAAATACATTGAAACAGTATATGCGCAACAAAGCTCGTCCAGAAGCCTCAATTTCCAAGGGATATTTAATGTATGAGTGTACTAATTTTTGTGCTTCATATATTGATGAGGTTGAAACAAAGATAGATAAACCGTACCAGAATGACGAGGGTCCAATTGGAGAAGGAATAACATTTGATATGTGGAACGACGAGTGGTTTCAAGCTCATCGATATGTGTTGTTGAACACTCCATCAGTTATGCCATTGATACAGTAAGTTTCATAGTTGATGTGTATTTTGTTTCTATATTTATTTTATTTCTTACCTTATATTGTGTTGTGATTTAGGATGCATATCGCTGATTTGAAACGTGAAAGGCCCCGTGCAACTGACTATCAAATCCAAAAACATCATTTCAACACATTTCATGAGTGGTTCAAGACTCATGTACGTATAATTGATTTAATATTTTTATATTGCAACTTAGTTGTATTTTCACAATCCTTTATCCATTAAACTATATGTGTGAAATTTGCAGATTCAAAAGTTACGTGATTTAACCCAGCATGTGAGCGAAGAACTCAACCAACTAGCTAATGGTCCATTTATTACAGCTCATCGCTACAAGTCTTTGGATGCTAATGGATTCTGATTTTGTATTAGTGATGTTGACATGAACCGAGCCACAAAAAATAGTGGTGTTGGTTGTTCTTTTGTTGGTGCGGGTTATTATTATGGATTTTTGAGATATATTATTGAGGTTATTTATGTTCGTGGATTAAAACACATATTGTTAAGGTGTGATTGGGTTGATCCAGTTTGTGGAACGAAAGTTGATAACTTCCAATTTACATTAGTAAACTTTAACAATATGCTATATAAAGATGATCGAGTTAGCAATGAGCCCTTCATACTAACATCGCAGGCAGAACAGGTTTACTTTGTCAGCATTGATTCTGATTGGAAATTTGTGGTGAAAATGTCTAGAAGAGGGGTTTTTCTGATTGACCAAGAGGAACCTGAAGTTGTCGCATTTCCTGATCAAACAATAGTAGTTGTACGATATGAAGATATACAATGGGCCAGAGAGACAGTTGAAGGAGATACGATAGACTTGCATGATTAGTGAAAATTGTAATTATAACCCCAATTATTATTTGTAAAAAAAATTATGAGTTATATATGTATAAAAATTTCTTGATTTAACTATAATTTCTTTTAATGTAGGTATGTCACAGGGTGGTCACAGTGGTTCACCTGATGTTGTTGGTATGTATGTTTTCATTTTTCTAAATTAATTGATTTTAATTTTCTATTTATATTTCCCTAACTGTTTCTAATCATTAATTTATATTGTAATTGAATTATGAATTTATGTTTGTCAGGATCTAGTGCTTCTTCTAGCAGACGCAGGGGTCCTGGTAGAGGGGTTCGATCCTGGAACTCTGGAGCCCGATTGGATGTATTATTTGATGACACATTTCATCCAGTTGGAGATGGTGCTACTGCATTGAGTCATCAGTTTGGGCATATGATACGAGACTCACGCAGATTCCCTCTGACGACTCGTGACTGGAGTTCTTTCCCCCAGGATACGATGGACAGATTATGGAGGTAGGTTCAGGTAAATTCAATGTTTAATTTTTCATGATATTGTTATTATTATTGTCCCATCTACTGACAATTTTTTTAACAGGATAATTTGACATCCTGTCCAGATGAGTTTCGGGTTGTATGTATGTCCAAATGCCGAAAATTATGGAAGGATTACAAGTCAAGGGTGAAGAGAGATCACTAGACACCATTTGCGGGTGTGCTAGACATTCTACAGCGAGTCCCTCCGGGCATTCTTCCTACGCAGTGGCAGGATTTGGTTGCATTTTGGTCAACTGAGGCAGCGATGGTAATATTTATTACTTTTAATATATAAATGACTAATTTTTCAAATGTCTATTAAGTAAATATGTTGAATGTAGACTGAGTCTTCTCGTCATTCACATAATCGGGCGATGCAGGGAACGCCTTCCCGACTTGGTACTCAACATGTGTCACAGCTCAGACATGATGTAAGTTTAGAATTCACTATTTCATTCATATTTTAAAAATATTGTAGTATAACATGGTGAACCCCTTTATTATAGTTACACCAACGCGGCGAGCCAATCGATCAAATGTCCATATGGATGAGGACTCGTAGGGAGAGTGATCCCGATGTTGCCGGTGTTATAGTAAGAAAATTATTTACTAATAAATGTATTTTTATTTTATATAAATTATTCATATTTGTTCATTCATTATATGTTATAGGCTCAGTTTGACGCTCAGTTAGCAGAGTTTCCAGAGGAGCAATGTCGTAGTACTGTGCATAGAGATTAAATATTTCACCATGCTGTGGGGCATAACAGTCATGGTTATTCTTTGACTTATGGCGGTGGTGTCCCACGACGTGCATTTGTTAGAGCAGATGTGATGGGTGCATAAAGAGAGTCAGGGATATGCACACAGGCTGAGATAGATGCTTCCATGCAGGATATGCAGCGCAATTTTGATTCACAGTTTCAGCAGTTACGTACAGAGTATGAGGATAGGTTGTCACAGATGTCATCACGTATCGATGAAATGAAGACGCAACAAGTGGTGCCACAGCTAAACAATAAAACAAACCATACTCAGATTGACTTTTATTGATATGTTTAAGATACATAATATTGATATATATTGTAGGCTCCGAATACAACTGGTGGACATCACAATGATATTGGTGATCCAGATGAGAATGAACCCCATGCATGAGGTAATTTCATTTGTGTTGATGAATTCTCTAGAAGTTTTTATATCCTTGATGAATATAATTTTCCTTTTTTACCTATATTAGTTTGTTTTAGTATTTGTGGATGACATCTTCGTGCACTCCAAGACTGATGATGATCATACCCAATATCTTGACATCATACAGATTACACTTATAATGCATCGACTATACTCCAAGCTATATATATGTCATTTTTGTATTGATTAGGTATAGTTATTGGGTCAAATAATCTCAGAGGAAGGTGTGTCAGTGGATGTAGAGAAACTTCAGGCAGTTGTTTCTTGGGAGAATCCCAAGAACTCTTTCGATATCTGTAGCTTTCTAGGGTGAGTTAATTTTGAAGTGGTCGAGCAGACGGCACGTCAATCGGACGTGTCGTGTGCCCGCGGTGACCGAGAACGCCGTTCTGGTGTCATAAACGGCCAAAATAGGCATATAACGGTCAAATTCATAGCGGACGTCATTGGATTGACCTGAAATAACAGGGCAACAATATAATTATTATTCATGATGTGTACGCGCAGACGACACGTCAATTGAACATGCGTTTTGCGCAGTACGGCTCAATATGTGTTTTTTAAGTGTCGTGCGCGCTTCACAAACACGCGTGGGGGGGTCCAAACGGGGCGAACGAAGTCGGAATGGCCTGAAATAAGACTACATAAATGGGTGAGTGAATTGTGATGTGGTTAAGCAGACGACACGTCAATCGAACGTGTCGTGTGCCCGCGGTGACCGAGAACGCCGTTCGGGTGTCATAAACGGCCAAAACGGGCGTCTAACGGTCAAATTCATATAGGAAGACACTGGATTGACCTGAAATCATATGGAAACAATATAATTATTATTTTTGATGTGTATACGTAGACGTCATGTCAATCGGACGTGTGGTTTGCGCGGTACGGCTCAATATGCGTTTTTTAAGTATTGTGTGCGCTTCATAAACGCGCGTGGGGGGGTCCAAACAGACCGAACGAAGTCAGAATGGCCTAAAATCATACTACATCAATGGTTAAATGAATTATTATGTGGTCGAGCAGACGTCACGTCAATCGGATGTGTCTTGTGCCCGCGGTGACCGAGAACGCCGTTCTGGTGTCATAAACGGCCAAAACGGGCATCTAACGGTCAAATTCATAGCGGACAACATCGGATTGACTTGAAATCATAGGTAAACAATCTAATTATTATTCGTGACTTGTACGCATAGACATCACATCAATCGGAGGTGCGGTTTGCGCGGTACGGCTCAATATGCGTTTTTTAAGTGTTGCGCGCGCTTCATAAACGCGTGTGGGGGGTCCAAATGGGTTGAACTAAGTCGGAATGGCCTGAAATCAGACGAAATCAATAGGTGAGTGAATTGTGATGTGTTAGAGCATACGGAACATCAATCGAACGTGTCTTATGCCCGCGGTGACCGAGAACGCCATTCTAGTGTCATAATCGGCCAAAATGGTCGTCTAACGGTCAAATTCATAGCGGACGACATCTGATTGACCTGAAATCAAAGGAAAATAGTCTAATTATTATTCATGATGTGTACGTGCAGACGTCACATCAATCGGACGTGCGGTTTGTGCGGTACGACTCAATATGTGTTTTTTAAGTGTTGTGCGCGCTTCATAAACGCGCGTGGGGGGTCCAAACGGGCTGAACGAAGTCGGAATAGACTAAAATCAGACGACATCAATGGGTGAGTTAATTTTGATGTGGTTGATTAGACGACACGTCAATCGAATGTGTCGTGTGCCCGCGATGACCGAGAACGCCGTTATGGTGTCATAAACGGCCAAAACGGACGTCTAACAGTCAAATTCATAGCGGACGACATCATATTGATGTGAAATCACAAGGAAACAATCTAATTATTATTAGATATGTGTACGCATATACGGCACATCAATCGGACGTGCGGTTTGCGTGGTACGACTCAATATGCGTTTTTAAGTGTTGTGCGCGCTTCATAAACGCGCGTGGGGGGTCCAAATGGGCCGAACATAGTAGGAATGGCCTAAAATCATAAGAAATCAACGGTTTAGTGAATTATGATGTGTTTAAGTAGACAGAACGTCAATCGGACATGTCGTGTGCCCGCAGTGACCGAGAACGCCGTTCTGGTGTCATAAACGGCCAAAACGGACGTCTAACGTTCAAACTCATAGCATACGACATCGAATTGACCTTAAATCACAGGAAAACAATCTAATTATTATTCTTGATGTATACATGCAGACGTCATGTCAATCGAACGTGCAGTTTGCGCGGTACGGCTCAATATGCGTTTTTTAAGTGTTGTGCATGCTTCATAAACGCGCGTGGGGGGGGGGGGTCAAAATGGGACGAACGAAGTCAGAATGGCCTGAAATCAGACTACATCAATTGGTAAGTTAATTATGATGTGGTTGAGTAGACATCACATCAATCGGATGTGTCGTGTGCCCGTTGTGACCGAGAACGCCGTTCTGGTGTCATAAACGGCCAAAACGGGCGTCTAACGGTAAAATTCATAGCGAACGACATAGGATTAACATGAAATCACAGGGAAAAAATATAATTATTATTCTTGACGTGTACGCACAGACGGCATGTCAATCGGACGTGCGGTTTGCGCGGTACGGCTCAATATGCGTTTTTTAAGTGTTGCGCGCGCTTCATAAACGCGCGTGGGGGGTCCAAATGGGCCTAATGAAGTCTCAATGTCCTGAAATAAAACGACATCAATGGGTGAGTGAATTATAAAGTGGTCGAGCAGACGGTACGTCAATCGGACGTGCCATGTGCCCGCGGTGACAGAGAACGCCGTTATGGTGTCATAAACGGCCAAAACGGCTAACGGTCAAATTCATAGCAGACGACATCAGATTGACCTGAAATCATAGGGAAAAAATATAAACATTATTCTTGATGTGTACACGCAAACGGAACGTCAATCGGACGTGCGGTTTGCGTGGTACGACTTAATATGCATTTTGTAAGTGTTGTGTGCGCTTCATAAACGCGCGTGGGGGGGTCCAAACGGGCCGAACGAAGTCGGAATGTCCTAAAATCAGACGACATCAACGGGTGAGTGAATTTTGATGTGGTCAAGTAGACATCACATCAATCGGACGTGCAGTGTGCCCGCGGTGACCGAGAACGCAGTTCTGGTGTCATAAACGGCCAAAACAGGCGTCTAACGGTCAAATTCATAGCGGACGACATCGGATTGACCTGAAATCACAGGGAAACAATATAATTATTATTTTTGACATGTACGCATAGACTACATGTCAATCGGATGTGCATTTTGCACGGTACGACTCAATATGTGTTTTTTAAGTGTTGCGCGCGCTTCATAAACGCGCGTGGGGGGTCCAAACGGGCCGAACGAAGTCAGAATGGCCTGAAATCAGACTACATCAATGTGTGAGTGAATCGTGATGTGGTCGAGGATATGGCATGTCAATCGGACGTGCCGTGTGCCCGCGGTGATCGAGAACGCCGTTCTGGTGTCAGAAACGGCCAAAACGGGTGTCTAACGGTCAAATTCATAGAGGACGACATCGGATTGACCTGAAATCATAGGTAAACAATATAATTATTATTCTTGATGTGTAATCGTATACGGAATGTCAATAGTACGTGCGGTTTGCGCGGTACGGCTCAATATGCGTTTTTAAGTGTTGCGCGCGCTTCATAAACGCGCGTGGGGGGTCCAAACGGACCGAACGAAGTCAGAATAGCCTAAAATCAGATGAAATCAATGGGTCAGTGAATTTTGATGTGTTCTAGTAGACGGTATATCAATCGGACGTGTCGTGTGCCCGCGGTGACCGAGAACGCCGTTCTGATGTCATAAACGGCCAAAACGGGCGTCTAACGGTCAAATTCATAGCGGACGACATCGTATTGACCTGAAATCATAGGTAAACAATCTAATTATTATTTGTGACGTGTACGCGTAGACGTAATGTCAATCGGACATGCGGTTTGCGTGGTACGACTCAATATGCGTTTTTTAAGTGTTGTGTGCGCTTCATAAACGCGCGTGGGGGGTCCAAACGGGCCGAACGAAGTCGGAATGGCCTGAAATCAGACGACATAAACGTGTGAGTGAATTGTGATGTGGTCGAGCATACAACACATCAATCGGATGTGTCGTGTGCCCATGGTGACCGAGAACTCCGTTCTGGTGTCATAAACGGCCAAAACGGGCGTCTAACGGTCAAATTCATAGCGGACGACATCGGATTGACCTAAAATCACAGGGAAACAATATAATTAGAACCATAGAATTAATGATTTTAAATTTTTAAAATGGTAATAAAAATTATTAATATATTTTGAAAATCAAATACTTTAGATCTGTTACAGTAAGTTTGAATTGAAATATGTTAATTTGTTTCAATTATTTGTTTTCTAGGTTTTATTCGGTACTAATTTTGTTATTAAATTTTGTTATGCAGTTATATTTGATGATGGATGTGGAGCTTGGAAGATGACTGCTGAGATTTATTTGGGTATAGCGGCCGCCATTTGGTAGCCGCTAAAGGTATAGGATATAGTGGCCTCCATTTGGCAGCCGCTATAGGTGTTTCCATCGACACCTGTAGCGGCTGCCATTCGAGCGGCCGCTAAAGGTCTGGGCTACAGCGGCCGCCAAATGGAAGCCGCTTAAGCCTATCCCGGCTTGCCTATAGCTTCCGCCAAATGGCGGTCGCTGATAGCAACAGCGACGGGCCAAAAGCGGCCGCCGATTGACGGACGCTAGGCGGCTGCTATAGACCTTTAGCGACAGCTTTTGGCGGCCACTAAAGGTCATGATTGTACTAGTGAAACATCAATCCTATTTCAAACTCCTTATATCTAGTATCCATAGACCATTCGGGTTCTAATGATACAAGAGGAGAATATATCTAGCGAGGATCCAAGAAGAAGAGAGAAAACTGGATAAATAACAATACATGACATGAAGAGATCCATCAAGAATGAAATAATTGCATCAAGGATACAAATGGGGGATCTTATAAAGCACCTAGGAAGGGTTAGTTCAAGCCTAAGATGGATTAAGAGGTGACTAAAAATAAAAACGATCAAGTTCAAAGAGGCAATTATCAACTTTTTAGAGGTTTGGATCAGGGCGCATAGATAGAAAAATCATACGCCAACCATGCATGGCCATAGTCCCTTTAAAAACAGGGCACACGCTCTCCTAGAGATGAGACACATGGTTTGGGAAAACTGTGCTCAAACTGTGTGATGCACCTAGACAACTCCCAGACACCCGCATAGTCTCCTTAGTGAGCTGCACGGTTTGACTAACCGTGTTCAAACCATGCAAAATGCCATTGGAACCTCTCAGAGTCATACTGCATGATAAGTAATAATCGTGTGCCTAGATTTTTTCTCCTAAAAACATTGTTTTAAACCTCCAACTCACGGAAACCTATAAAATAATCCAAAGGAAAAAAATAATCTCAAACTAAGGCATACATGTGACTCAAAGTGTGTAAAAGTCACCCGTACAAAATGACCGAGGTCTTGACAAGTGATGATTTAGAATGAATATCACACTTTATATTTGAGGGGTTTTCTTTTGAAGTCTCTCCAATTTAATATACATCACATGAATGTTGAATTCATAAGCATTGCATCTCATGTAATCTTTATTGCCTCATGTTTGGATTCCTTTATGTATGCATGCTTCTAGCGATTTAGTTTTGGAATCCCTATTTCATCCACCAAATTAACATGTTCACACCATGTTAATGTTTAACTCATTACATGACCCAAACATTGTGTTACTCACTAAAAAATAGAAGGTAAATATATCCATACATATCCAAATGCGACACATGCACATGGTATATGAACTTTTCAAGTAAAGTCTTAGAGTTACAAAAATCTGATAATCTTCTCTTGAGTAATCTTGAAGCCACAGATAGTCAATCCTAGCCTTTTGAGAATAAGGCATAAGCCTTCAGGCTAGTGGTAAGTTTGATCCAAATTCCCTCTATCCAGTGATACTTTACTCGTGAGAGTGTCCAATTCATCAAATTTTGAATACCTAATATATATAAATTATGTTTAACAACCAAATTCAAGCTAAAATATTTAATTACAAACCAATATCATGGTAGATGAAAACTAAATCTTATGTTATAGTACTTAACATGGCATGAAAATTTTATACAAAGTAATTTATCTCATGAATTAAATCACATGCAACATCCACATTTTATAAACATTTTATAAACATTAATATTAAAAAATAAATAAACAAACAAACATTTGTTTATTTTTCCAATAAAACACATAAATCTATGAATAATTCATAAATTAACAATTATAAACACTTAATAATTCATTATGGACAATCCATAACTAGATTATATAAACACTCTCAATATGAACTCCTTCGTGTTATTCATTACATGACATTTACTTTAAATATATGATATTTCATGAAATATAAACATTTCATATTGAAAATTCTATTATGTAAACATTTTACATAATCTAAATATCATATATTAATATTATTTAAACCTTTGATCACATCATTTATCAAAACTCTTTTGATAAGATTTAAATAGTTCCCAAATAAGGTCCTTTTAATTTGAACGATTCAAATTAAACATTATGAACAATTCATAATTTTAAATATAAACACATCATATTTTGCCTTTTTTTTGTAATTTATAAACCCTTGATAAACCACTATTATAATTTTCATATAAACATTTTATATTTAAATTATAAGACAAGTCCAATAATATCTAAAAGGGTGTTTTTAATATTAACACTTGATATTATGGAATAATTAATAATAAATGTATCATAAATGTTTAATTATTTATTTGTAAACACTTTATAATTAATTGAATTCTTAACACCTTTATAAATTATTAAATATCCCCAAATACCTTATATTATAATCTATAAACAAATTTAAAATTATATATTTCAATTCATAATTGAAAATTGAGAAAAAAAAATTCTTCACTGATTGTATTTTACTATCTGAGGGGGGTCATAAAATACGATATATAAGGCTTACACACTTAAACAGTTTAGATGTTATCGGTCATACTTTATGACTGGTAGTTTTATCATTGAATGAGATTAGCAGCATACGAAATGGTTTACCCTTACGCGTCATGTCATATTTTACGATTCACAAAGATATCATAAAAGTGATCTGATGCTCTCTTTCTCAAACCTGTGACAAAGCACTATCATCAAATACAGTTGTATGATGTTATACACTATGACTAATACAAAATCAAGAGATTTATACCGAGTTGCGGATTATGATATCCCATATTGCAAGTGCAACGACCCAAGTATTTATAGAATAATATTTTTTCTTTTCTATTAATATTTATGAAAAGGATATTAATTTTACGTTGAAGGGGAAACTTTTTCCAATAGTGTACTCGACACGCAACAACGAGTTTCTACTAAATCTTACACTGCACACAGAATTGAGTTATACCGAAAAATAATACAATAATATTATTATTATTTTAAATGGTAGTTGATGCATAGCCTTTGGAATGGAAGTAATGAATAATATCAACTGAATTTTGAAACATGGTTTACACATGTTTAAATAACGATTGATTGGTTACCAAATTTATTATAAATGGAAATAAAAATCAATTGAATATAAAGGATGTGTTTTTATGAAAACCTACTTAAAAAGAGAATAATTGTGCTTATAAAACTGTATCACTCTTTATGGATTTTTATTTAATTAAAAATATATGTTATATATTCAATTTAATGTTTTAAATTAATCTTATATGTTTTATAGATAAAATATAAGAACAAATTTAATTTTTCAGATAAATGAAGTATTTTTCTAAAAATGCAATTTTACCACCTTTTTGTGGAAAACCCTTATTAAATTTAGTTTTGGACACCTTTACATACTCTATTTTACAAAATAAACTTCTTATTTAGAAGCGGGACATCAAAATTTAATTTGGATGAAAATTTTATATTTTTGTGATAACTATCATGTTTTGATGAATAGTAAAAATACGCTAAATTTTAATTAAAAACAACTTTTTCCATCGAGATAATGTATATGGTTAAATAATATTATTTTATGGTTTTAAAGAATAAATAGAATATATTTTTATCATTTAATCCAATTTTGGTCATTGTAAGTAATTTCACTTTGAAATTGGACATAGACACATGTCAATCTTTTGATAGTTATTACTTTTTGAAAACCCGCTTTTTGGTTTTGACAACGGGAATTAATTTTAAATTGATTACTGCAACTTGTGTATTTTGAATTTCTAAAAATGGATTCCATATTTGGAATCAGAAGTTAAAAATTTTGTGAATACGTACGTTTTATTTTTTGACATTATGAATAGTAACTTCACTAATTATTTTATTTACCATGGTTAAAGGGTAAATCTGGTAAATAAGGGTAAAGAATAATATTATAATAATATTAAACTACCCTAACACATATCCTAATCCTATTGGATGAGATATTTCTGACCATGGGAACCCTTGCGTTGATTTTAAGACCCCGTGGAGCCACTTGGGTGTGATAATGAAATTTTATAAGAATTAATTTAAAGTAAAAAGAAATATAACATAAACATATATCTTTTCCTAAAATAATTTTTATATGGGGTTATATGAGTGATATATTCAACTATAAATAGTAATTAGGAAGCTAAAAAAACTTTCTATATCATGATATTTTATTTATAATCTTTAGACATTAAATAAATAAATTTAATTATGAAACAATGATGATGCAGTGATTGCTTCATTAATAAAGGATTCAAATAAATGATATTATAAAAATTAAAATAAATTTAATTTGGTTATTTTGATACCATCCAAGAATTTTATGTATGATATTGACATGTTATATTTGAGTTAATGCCTTTTCTTTGAAGAAACCAAGTTGTTATCACTTTAACAAAAATCAATTACTTAATAGTGTCAAAATTTACATAAATGAGTTTTTAAAACAAAAACTATTTTATTAAATGATATAATAGTCCTAAAAATATAAGATTTGTCCAACTGACTTATATAATGTTACAAATGTCATTAATGATCCACTTATGGTTCTCTTGTCATTTTATAGTAAATATAGTTACCATATATTATGAAAATGCAAGAAGACATGGTAAGAGTTAATGTTTTTAACTAAGGATTAAAGCTCAAATATAAGGTTAATTTTGTGACCTAAACTTGTATAAAACCTATTTTTTGAGAGTTTTTCGACCCAAAAACATCTTATCTTTTAAATAAATTGGTTTGGGACCATTTGAACCTGAAAATAATTTTATAATAAAATAATACTTCAAAACTTTCCTAGAGTGCCCCTCCTCCATCTTATAAAAGGGCATCACCTCTATCCATTTACACACACCTCTCAAGCCCCTTGGATCATCCATATTATTCCCAAATAATCTCCAAACATCCCTCCCTTACTCCTAGAATCCTTACCTTGGGAAGAAGGTAATTCAAGAAATCCTTTGGGCTCAAATCAAAGGGAGTTACCCGATTTAGATGCAACGTCTTCTCTCAAGTTCATTTCCTTTATTTTCCTTATCCACTCCCTATTATATTATTATTCTTTGATTACATAATAAAACTAGTATACTAAATATACTAGGATGTTTTTATGATAATTATTCTAACTAAACTTACACACACATTTATCTAATGGATATGAACATATTGTTTCTGTGTACGGCGAACTACTGTTTCACGAAACGATGATTGTTCAATTTTTTCATACCACCTCTCATGGTAGCCATTATGATGGAACTATATATATATATATATATATATGATATGTATTATATTTATATTGTTTCTATGATTCTTTATTTTTCATTTACAACATACCTTTATGTTTTCCATAATGTGTAAATACGATAATTTCATTTGAGGAAGTGCACCGACTATCACCCCCTTAAAGTGATATGACTCATTCATGCCATACATAGAATGTATATAGGATGGAATTAGTGAACTTATGTAACATATATGACATATATATTATACTTTAATTATAATATACTTATGTATCATTCAGTTTTCATTCCTTTAAATATGAAAAAGAAATGAAAGCAGCGTTCGTGCGTACGTACGACTTACCGTATCCATGGACGGTGCATTTAATTTATTATCTCCAAATGTTATGGACTATTCTAAATACATATATACTAGATCTAAATACATATATACTGGATATATATGATATTTAAATCATGAATACGATTCTGGAGATAATGGATTTTTGACCACATGGACAATTTGTAATTATAACAAGTTCATTTTTGACTCAAGTACCAAACATCGACAAAACGGCCAATATGAATTTGAATAATTATATGGTTGTTATAGCAAGGTAATAAGTGATATAGAATAAATAATAAACTTTAAAATGGTTCTAAATCAAGTAAAAATCAACTTAAGTTTATTATTCAAGAATATAAAGAACGAACGAGACAAGTCGGACTCAAGGTAAGGGATCTTCTTAACTCAATTTCCATTATTTGGGTTAATCTTGTACTTCTTGGTTATGTCGTGCTATGATTATGTGAGAAATAACTTTTGATGTCCTATCTTGTATTTATACTTGATTTATGTGTAATTATAGTGAATACACACAATCGATCTATTTTAATTACAAAATGATCTTTATAAGGGAATTTCTAAACTCAATTTCCACTCATTGGGTTTTACTCATACTTCGTTGACTATATTATTCCAAGATTATGTGTGGAATCACTTTTTGTTTTTTATGCTGTAATTTCCACTTCTGTTTGTGTGCATGTACCGTTGCTACACATAATCACCCCATTGATAAATTCTTACGTCATTGATACTATCTTTGTAAGGGTTTTCGTCTCGATTTACATTCCATTGAGACTTATTAGTTATTATGAACCAATTCACTTTTATATTGTGTATATAGTGCCCTTGGACATATTATATCATGAATCTCCTTATTCTCATGATATTATAAGTTTTGTTTAATGTTATTCTTTAATTTTTTTTATTCAAGTATTTTCTCAAGTGGTAAGAGACTCTTTAACTAAAACATCATTTTAAATGTTTTAAAGATTTATTCTTATAAATAATTATCATTAATGTTCGTGTTTTCAAAATGTTTTTAAGGATTTATTTATATGGACATTAATGTTTTAAAATGTTAATTCTTTTAAAATTTTCAAAGTGGTATGGGACACTTTGATTCAAAAATCACTTTATTAAATGTTTTAAATGGTTTTGGAAATGGATTGAATATTTCAATATCTTTAATTGATTTATTGTGATTGATGAGTGGAATGTTGATAATTTAAATCTTTTATGTGTTATGATTATGTAATGGTACTTGGACATTTGATGGGTGGTTACGTGATAAATCAAATACGGGTGGTTCCGTGATAAACCTAGGGCGGGTGAACTCATGATAGCTCTCTGATGCATTTGGTAAAGTGATAGAGGTAAACGCAATGTTTCTCCTAAGAGATTTAGGGAATATATTGTGATGGGTATTACAAACATAACTCCCTATGTAGCTGTGAAAACTACAATGTAAGTATGCTATAAATGCCACGAGTTATCTTTATGATTTATGATTTCTATGTTTTATTCATAAATCTTATGATTTCATGAGGTATGTTAAAGAGTTTATGTTTTGTGATTGAAAAGTACGATTTCATTGATTTGTATGTATTCATAGACTAATGTTTTTCCCTTATTTTATATACCTTACTGATCTTTTTATGCTCATCCCAAGTTTTTGAAATGTTTTTCATAGGGTATAAGGAAGGGTAAGAGAAAATAAGAATTCAAGAAGAATTATATCAAGAGAATAATTCTTATTTTATTTAAGAAGTTTTATTTTTGTGAAAAGAATTGGATAGAGTATAAGCGTCTACTTTGTAATTTTTTAGATGTAATGTAATAGTTATGGCCTAATTCTCTAAAACTCTAAACCTTAAAATATCCTCAATGTATAATTCTTGACTTAACTCAAGATTATGTAATGTTTAAGGTTGGGGCCTTATAGCAAGTCATGACTTAATTGGGAAGAACGAAGCCTGAATCATATTTTACAACAAGGATTACAACAGGCGTTGCGATTTCAAAAACCATTATTTCCCAAATGATTTCATGAATCAAAAAACACAGAAAGACTTTAATACCACAGATAAGTTTCTAAGGAATGATTAACCATTGATCAAAGTAGCAGAAATGTAAAGAAACCATGAAGCCCAAGAACACCATGCCGTTAAAACTAGAATCATGTGTAAACTGGAAATGAAGAACATGTGCTTTGCACCGTTGAATGTTACTATTGTTGCCTTTGTCCAATGTTTAATAAAGATCACCAAGTAATAATTGAAAGGTTCTTCTATATGAGGTCTATCCATAGGTTGCATCAAATCACCCAAACTCTTTGATCGGGATCTTCAGAACCTTTATGATATGCTAGTATCTTATAAATAAAGAAAGAAAGAAGTAAAGAGTTTCGAGAGAGGAGAGTTTCAGCAAGAAGCTGTTTATAGATCACACATATCCTACCCATGGCTAAAACTCCTTTATATAAGCTATGAGGATGCTCCTCAAGCCATTCATGTTCACGTAAATTTCATAAATGTATGAGCAATGCCTTCGGTTTCATCCCATGCAACTCTCGACCATCAAAACTCTCTCATTTGTTACACTTAATTAATGATTGTTAGTGAGTACTAGAGATTCAAACGATTGAATGAGGCGTTCCAATGCTAGATTAATTGAACCCTTCAATTCACTACCACTCAACCATGTCGCACAATATGACATGTTCATGTAGTCATCATATTATGTCTTCATATTGTAAGATATGACATGCCCCAAATATAAGTCTCCTTTTGTCACATGGTGTGTCGTACTCTATGACACACCATATTGTATTACATGATGCACGACTTTAGGGTATATTCCTTTCAAATTGACGGAGTGGGGAATCCAAAATCACAAAAACCCTAATTGATGCGTGGGAATTGGACGTCAATGCGAGTAAACAAGAATGTTAATTAAGTGGAGGAGGGTGCCACTAACATATCGTGGAGGTGAGGAGTGGAGGGTATTCAAAATCCGAAGAAACATGGATGAAACAACAGAGTTGGAGGATGATGTGAGGAGAGTGTGGTGTTGATTCAGGACGAGCTGAAGACATGAGAGGGGAATTGAGGGGGAGAACTGAAAATAAGGCATGTGGGTAAGAGAGGAGAAACATGGGGTGGGTGGGGGTCATGGGGAAATAAACGAGGGAAAGTATATGAGAAATGGAATGCTGATTGGGTGACATATGTTTATGAAGAAGTTCGAGTTTATTAGAAAGTACATATATCGAAGAAAATCTGAGGTGACCTACTATGATGACATGTGGGAAGGGTGGGTGGGTGGGGGGGGGTCAGGGGGAAATAGACGAGGGAAAGTATACGGGAAATGGAATGCTGATTAGGTGACATATGTTTATAAAGAAGTTCAAGTTTATTAGAAAGTACATATATCGAAGAAAATCTGAGGCGACCTACTATGATGACATGTGGGAAGGGAGAGACACACTATTATTGAAGTATGGATATAACAATGGATGCCTTCATGATGTAGTTTCGTGGTAAGTATCCCTATGAGTCTTGGTAAGGTCTCGAATTCGAGTATCGCCAAGTTATTCTCTGTATTTGCGTGTTGTGTGATTTTATTTACAATGTAACATTTTTCCTGCATTGATGTATAGATATAGCCATAAATATATTTTTAATGGATGATTTTATAAAAATCAAAAATAAAAATAAAAATAAAAATCTTGAGTGAGAATAGTCACTATTATTTGTTACTATTTTCGGCGAATTTAGCCGAGGGGGTTAATTTTTTTTCTTTAAGTGGCGCTATACTTTTTTTTTGTTTTTTTTATTTTATTATATTTATTATGTTACATTTAATATAATTAGATAATTTTATATTTATTATCATTATTATATTTATAATTATTATATATTCAATATAATATTAATTAGAGAATTATAATAAATTTATAATTATAAATATAATAATTATGATAAATATATATAAATAATAAATATATAAATATAGTAAAAACAAAAATATAATAATTATATAATTATAAATATAGTAAATACAAAAATATAATAACTATATAAATATAATAAAAGTTATAAATGTAATAAATATAATAAATGTAGTAAATGTAATTATATATTTATGTATACATTACATATATATTTTTGCATTGTAAATATGCAATTTTAATTATATATAATGTATATATAAATATATAATTACATAATGTAAATATATAATTCTATATATATACATTATATATATTTTTTACATTATAAATATGTAATTATAAAAAATATGTAATTATAATTAATATATGCCTATAATAATTATTTATTTTAATTATATATTTATTATATTTAGAGTTATAAGTATATATTTATAATATTTATAATTATAATTATATATTTATTATAATTATATAAATATAAATAGAATAAATATATAATGTATATATAAAGATAAAATAATTTGTAATAATCAAATATTAATAATAAATAATTTGTAATTTAATTAATGACAATTAATTATTTATAACTAATTTATAATTATAATAACTTATAATTATATTAATTTGTAATAGTTACAAATATAATTACTTATAATAATTTGTAATAATTGTATTTTAAACATATAACAAATAGTTAAAAACAAAAGGAATTTCATAAAAAACGTCGATGAGAAATATTTTTTAAGAAATCAGAAACACTTATTTGAAACTTAAAAATGTTTCAAATACTTGTCTTTGAAAGACTATAATAGATAAACTATAACACCGATATAAATTATACTTTAATCATTGATTAAACATATAATAAATATTTGAAAACAGAATGAATTTAATGAAAAATGTTGATAAAAAATAATTTATAAGCTTTCAATTTGAAAGACTATAAAACATAAACTATTACACGGATATAACTGAAACTTTAAACATTGATGAAACATATAATAAATAGTTGAAAACAAAAGGAATTTCCAAAAAAAAATGTTAGTGAAAGATATCATTAATTATTAAATTTAAAATAGAGAACTTTAAAAGCATATAAAATATACAGTATAAAATTAGATATCCAATTCACGGTAAGAAAGACCACAAGGTCCAAAAATGGTGTGTTTATGTAGAGGTTCTGGTATTTGTTGCAGTGAATTGGATATCAAAATCTATACTGGATATCAAGAAAGGTTGAAGCCGCCTTTCGTTTTGGGGGGAACACCACCACAGTGTCTTACATGCAGCTTAACTGTTCAATTCAGTTTCATTAAATCTGGACAGACCCTCATTTTTACCAAAATATCAGTCACATATCCAAATTAACCCCCCAATTCTGACGCCCCTGGTTTCATACCGTTCAACGAAGGAGAGACGTCCATGGTAAACCTCCGAGTGAGAGTGGAGGAAGACACACTTACTGTTTTTAATTTCATTATGTACCTAATTAGATTTCATTAACTACCCAATTGGATTTTATCGACTACCCAATTAGATTTCATTGATTACCCAATTAGATTTCATTGATTACCTAATTAGATTTAATTAACTACCTAAGTAGATTTAATTAACTACCTAAGTAGATTTAATTAACTACCTAAGTATATTTAATTAACTACCTAAGTAGATTTCATTAACTACCTACTTAAATTTAGTTAATTACCTAATTAGTGTTCATTAATTACATAATTAGTGTTCATTAATTTCCTAATTAAAATTACTTAATTAACTAATTAGAATTGATTAATTAAGTTGACTTATAATTGATTAATTAAGTTGAAATATAATTGATTAATTAAGTTGAAATATAATTGATTAATTAAGTTGAATTAGAATTGATTAATTAAGTTGAATTAGAATTGATTAATTAAGTTGAATTAGAATTGATTAATTAAGTTGAATTAATTAACTACATAATTTGAATTCATTAATTAACTAATTAGAATTACTTAATTAACTAATTATAAATAATTACCTAAATAGAATTTCTTAATTAACTAATTATAATTCATTAATTAACTAATTAGAATTTATTAATTAACTAATTA
This sequence comes from Viscum album, assembly GCA_963277665.1. NCBI lineage: Eukaryota > Viridiplantae > Streptophyta > Magnoliopsida > Santalales > Viscaceae > Viscum > Viscum album. The sequence goes on from OY728160.1 coordinate 1,559,806,557, forward strand.
GAATTCAGTAGTTAATAAATTAGAAATGATTAATTGACTAATTGCAGTTAATTAGTTATAATTGATTAATTAAGTTGAATTATATTTGATTAATTAAGTTAAATTAGAATTGATTATTTAAGCCAAATTAGAATTGATTAATTAGGTTTAATTAGAACTGCTTAATTAAGTTCAACTGATTAACTACATAATTACAATTACTTAATTAACTAATTAGAAATAATTAACTAAATAGAAATCATTAATTAGCTAATAATCATTAATTAGCTAATGATAATTAATTAATTAGCTAATTATAATTAATTAATTCACTAATTACAATTAATTATTTCACTAATTACAATTAATTAATTAGCTAATTATAACTAATTAATTAGCTAATTCGAAATCATTAATTAGCTACTTAGAAATCATTAATTAGCTACTTAGAAATCATTAATTAGCTAATTAGAATTAATTATTTCACTAATTATAATTAATTAATTCACTAATTATAATTAATTAATTCACTAATTATAATTAATTAATTCACTAATTATAATTAATTAATTCACTAATTATAATTAATTAATTCAATAATTATAATTAATTAATTCACTAATTATAATTAATTAACTAAATAGAATTACTTAATTAACTAATTATAATTATTTAATTACCTAATTACAAATCATTAATTAACTAATTACAAATCATTAATTAACTAATTACAAATCATTAATTAACTAATTATAATTAATTAATTCACTAATTATTATTAATTAATTCACTAATTATTATTAATTAATTCACTAATTAGAAATCATTAATTAACTAATTAGAAATCATTAATTAACTAATTAGAAATCATTAATTAACTAATTACAAATCATTATTTAACTAATTAGAATTCATTAATTAACTAATTAGAATTCATTAATTAACTAATTACAATTAACTAATTAACTAATTACATTTAACTAACTACAATTAACTAATTACTAATTACAATTAGCTAATTACAATTAACTAATTACTAATTACAATTAGCTAATTACAATTAACTAATTACTAATTACAATTAACTAATTAAAATTAACTACTTACTAATTACAATTAACTAATTACAATTACTTAAATACTTACTATTAATTAACTAATTAAAATTGATTAATTAACTAATTACAATTAATTATTTAATTACTTACAAATATTTAACTACTATTAACTAATTAGAATGTATTAAATAACAAATTACAATTAAATAATTTGATACTTAAAAATAATTCATTCACTATTATAATTAATTATTAACTACTAATACATAATTAGGTTTTAAACTAATTCTATAAAGTAAACAAATAAATTAATAAACAAATTCCATAATCTAATTACATTAACTAAACAATTAAATAAACAATTTAAAATATTAAAGAAATGTAAATAAAAACTTACCTCGAATTTGCAGAACTTCAATTTTGCAAAAAAGGTCCTCGGTTGGATGAGGATGAGGGAGAGGGAGGAGGGAGAATGAAGAGAGGGAGGAGGGAAAATGAGAAGAGGAGTGGAGCGGAGGGAATGTGGAGAGGAGGGGGGAGGGGGGTTTTATAGTTGCAGGTGGAGATCAGCGCCACTTCAAGTGGCGCTGATCGGCATAACGATAAGAGATCAGCGCCACTTCAAGTGGCGCTGATCCATTTATCTTAAAGGTATCAACGCCACTTCAAGGCGCTGAGCAATAATTATCGGTTTCCCGATTAGCACCACTTCAAGCGGGGCTGTGGCGTTTTTTTGGCATTAGCCCCAATTCAAGTGGCGCTAGACACCCATTTTCTTAAAGAAGAAATAAAAACGCCCGGCGTTGCCAGTCGAGTGAGAATAGCACTATTACTTGTTACTATTTTCCCCGGGCCGTTGCCAGGAGCCGCCCGTCGGCTTCTTCGGACGCCAAGGGTTTACAGGGTTTTCAAACCTTCCACAGACGTTCCCTCCGAGCATCATAGGCTTCAAAGAGCTGGACTCACTGCCATTCATCCGGAGAATCTTCATGCACCGCTGGGCCAGCGGCTTCATTGATTATCTTAGACCCCCCTTGTAAACAGGGTCAGAACCAGTCTTTTTGGAGTGCTATTATCTATACGTTTTTTTTTTTTTTGCATTAATGATATTGTGTGGTAGTTGACGGTGCTAGATTAGGTGGCGGTGGCGGTGGCGGTGGCGGTGGTTTGGATTTTCCACTAACTTTTTTTTCGAGTTTTATGTTTCTTCGGAGGCGTAGGGATTCTGTGCTTATTTGAATGGTACTGGGAGATCCGTTGGCGTCTTGATTTTCTGAATTATCAGTGACGTTTTCGAACCATCTGGATGATTGTTCAAACCATGAAAACGTGCATTTGTCAGCGTAGAGAAGGGGATCGGATGTTGCTAGTAGCAGTTATGGGAATGATTCCTCTATCACAAACATGGCGTATTTACATCAGACCGTGGTATTGCGTGAGCTTAGACACGAGGCATTTGAGGCCTGTATGTCTTCTGGCCCATCTGATAACGGGTTAGTCTCAAAATGGAGGCCTAGAGATCGGGTGAGCTTAATTTCATTTGACACCTGGTTTTAAACTCTAGGGCGTTCACTTGCATGCTCTGAAATCTTGGGTATATATGCTGGTTTTGCAATGCAATCTTTGGATGTGCTTCTTATATGTTATTGATATGGTGTAAAAGTAGTGCTCACAGAGTAGTGTTTAATATAACATTGAAGCTTTCGCTGTCTTTATGTTGCTTAAAAGGCAACCTATCAGGATTTCAGTTGTGCTTCTCAAACCGTTAAATTGCTTATGACGGCTTTGTTTTTCTTCTTCATTCATTTAATAGAGCCAGGCAGCCTGCTGCAGAACTAAAATTCATGAAGTTGTTGGGGTACTAATTTTTTCTAGCTACGTTGTTATTGCATTGCCCTTTTCCTTTACATGTGTGTTTTATGGAAAAATAATTTTAATCTTCCTTTTCCAATATCAACAAAAATGGCTTTTTGTTTTGTTTTTAATGTTTTCTAATGATTTGCATGGATTAATTTATCCTCTCTATTTATGTTGCTGTTATTACGATTAAGCTGACAATTTTGTAGACCCTTTAAATTTGTTCTGAGGTGATAAGCCGAGTGAATTTTATGTTGTGGGATCTATCCCTATTTTTATCATGGGTGTGGCATATGCATTTTAGTGGATGCTCCTACTCGCTATCTGCTTTAAATCTGGGTTCTTTTAGTGCAGATGAAGACAGGATGCGTAGCTCTTGTTTTATGCTTAAACATTAGCGTTGATCCACCTGATGTAATTAAAATTTCACCCTGTGCCAGAATGGAATGTTGGATAGGTGTATGGTACTTCTGTTTTTTCTCAGTACTTAAACTCTGCATACACGGAATTTGTATATTTTTGATGCTCTTGCAAGGATTTCTGTGGCAGCATATCTTTGTGTGTGGGCAGGCATTTATTTATTAGCGCACACTGATGGTAACTCTACAACTTGTTTTGTCATTTTTTTTTTCATTTTTTTTGCTGAGAAGCAATGGTTCCGTTAATAAAATATTTCAGTATCATATGTTTTTTGGTAACTAAACCATATAGCAATGGCACCCTGGTGTGTTGGTGTAGTACTGATAATTCTTTTCCATTGCATTTATTTTAATTTGCAACCTTTTTTATGTTGTACGTTCATCACAAAATATTTCTAGATCCCAATATACCCAATGCCAGATAGCTGCCAAAAAGCAAAAACCCGAAAAGACTATATGTGCCCCGGCCACGCCTTCATAACTCCAAAGACTTGGATTTGTGATAGTCTCTCCTGTGATACTCCAACCAGACCATGAATTGGTAATTCCTAAACGAGTCATGAAAGGTATAACAAACAAACCTTGTCTCCACATTGGATCAAGAACGGGGTCTGAGGGATCAAAAACTGCTAATTCATAGAGAGCCATCTATATTTATATTTTGAGCATGTATATATGGGTGTAAACTTGTTTGGCTGATGAAACCTGCTGAAACCAAACCAAATATTTGTTATACACTGGTTATCACTTTGTTTACCTTGTTGGTAAAGTGCCCTGACTCACCAGCCTCCCCCTCTATTTAACAACCCCAGCCTCCCGATTTTCCTCTCATGTGGGGCCTAACAGCTTCTTGTTATCCGCAGCTACATCCCGCTGTATTTATCTTTCTACAATGACTTATATGCCCCTTCTAGAATATCCTTTCCCAGGCTCTCCGATTATGCCCATGCATAACCTCTAACACTTGCCTCCCTTAAAATCAGTGCCTTCCTCAAGACCGGAGGAAGGAAAATGCTCATGGATGACGAATGCTGCCATTCAAGGTGTTGTTCGGAACAAGACAGCACTGTCGACGTCCACTATAAGGTCCCCTTTCTATAAAGGCACTCCAAGTGATTTTCCATACGCTCCTTCCTGCCTCATGTACCCGCTTTGGTGAGAAAATTATGCGAGTTGTAACATTGCCCCTCTGCTATCTTGTGGATGGCATTTCTGCTGTCTTTCACCAGCAGCAAACTCAAAAATAATGCATGTACCACCCCTATGGAGTGGGGACCTAATCCATCCTCCTTCCCACAAACATTTTTGAGCAGCTCGTCTTATCAGCCAAACGTGGACTAATATGGACAGGTTGATAGCAGTAATAAATTCCAACAGTGAGCAGACTTGTCAAAGGAAAGTTGAGCAGGTGGAACTCACAAATCAATGCGAGCTTGAGGAATGAAGACACACCGTGTTACATGAGCTGCACAAGTTGCTGAGGATTGAACAGAGGGGGGAGAAGTATAGGAGTAGTATACTTGAGAGGCTCCGCAAGCACTCCTGCCCAAGCCGTAGGCTGAAATCCCAAGTCCGGAAGAATATTCATGTGCTTCTGACTCACCAGTCTCCCCGTCTATCTAACAACCCCAACCTCCCAATTTTCCTCTCACGCAGGGCCTAACAACTTCTTGTTACCCACAGTTGGATCCAGCTGTATTGATCTTTCTACAATGACTTATATGCCCCTTCTAGAATATCCTTTCCCAAACTGTCCAATTATGCCCATGCACGTCCTCTAATGTCACGACCTCCTCCTCGTCTATCTAACAGCCCCAACCTCCCAATGGAGCGGGGACCTAATCCGTCCTTCCCACAAACATTTTTGAGCAGCTCGTCCCAGCAACCAAACATGGACTGATATGGACAGGTTGATAGCAGTAATAAATTCCAACAGTGAGCAGACTCGTCAAAGGAAAGTTGAACAGGTGGCACTCACAAATCAATGCGAGCTTGAGGAACGATGACACACCGTGTTACACGAGCTGCACAAGTTGCTGAGGATTGAACAGAGGGGGGAGAAGTATAGGAGTAGTATACTCGAGAGGCTCCGCAAGCGCTCCTGCCCAAGTCGTAGGCTGAAATCCCAAGTTCGGAAGAATATTCACGTGCTTCTGACTCACCAGCCTCCCCGTCTATCTAACAGCCCCAACCTCCCAATTTTCCTCTCACGTAGGGTCTAACAGTTTCTTGTTACCCACAGCTGGATTCAACTGTATTGATCATACTATAATGACTTCTATGTCCCTTCTAGAATATCTTTTCCCAGACTGTCCAATTATGCCCATGCACGACCTCTAATGTCACGACCCCCTCCTCACAAAGTGTACCCCTCCTGGGCCGACAATGGGAGAAGAGAGATAGTGACACCCGAATCCCGCCTCCAGTAGGCCCCGGGTTGACGACTAGCACCGAGGGTATAATAAACACACAGATGAGAGCCGTTACCCTCTAAAAGAACACATGCGAAAGAGAAAGATAACACATACACCAACCAACTCCTGCTCAAATTTCAATATAAAAGGAAACCCAAGTACACATGTAATGTCATGCAAGAACTACTACAACTGAAAGAAAACTGCAAGTACCCTAAGAAAGTAAAGACGATATCGACCACAAAGCCCAAACAGCTCCTGAAAACCCCAAGTTAGTTTTATCCAGCCTGATCTCCAACCTGCTCCAACTGACTTGAAAAAGAGTTTATATATACGTAGGGTGAGTATAACAGTATACCTAGTAGGATCCTCCCTAAAACCTCTCGTGCAAAAGATAAAGAAAGCATGTTAAAGCACAGTGAATAACAAGTGAAACTAACTCGTCACCTAAACAGGTATACTAAGTTCTGAGTCTCACCATGACTGCTCTCACCAAGTATCGCATACAAGAGCATATAATATAATAAAGAATATCAAGGGTACTCCGCTACTGCTTTCTCATAGGTTTGCACTCTGTCCCAACGTCGCACGTCCTGAGCATCTCTCTCCAAAAAAGGCTAGCCCGCAGACATCTGAGCGAAGCAACACAACATGCACCTCGTGCAACATACCACCACGTCCGAGTAACCAAAAGTAACCAGGTAGTTTCCGGGAGCCATTACAGCCCGTATAACAAGTATCATACATTGGGTATTATACCTCAAGCAATCACAACTCATTCACCGAGTAAGGATCCTTAAGCCATCACAACCCATACACCGAGTAAGGATCCTTAAGCCATCACAATCTATACACGTTATACCTATAGTAGTCCTTAGGAAACTATATTCAGAATACACCGAGTAAGGATCCTTACGCCATCACAATCTATACACGTTATACCTATAGTAGTCCTTAAGAAACTATATTCAGAATACATGTGTGTGAAATAACCACAAGCTATTACAGCCCTCTACACACATATATGGGGAAAACTAACCGCTGTGCATATCGACACAAGTAACTATCAAGAGAAGAGAGCGGGGCTAAAGGGGGTAGTCGACCATCCATCCTCCCACCAGAATGTTTGGGAAAACACCCCCCAGGGCCCAGAATCTCTGGGGTGTCAGTTGCCCTAACCGACAGGGTGGAGAGTAGCGTATAACAACCCAAAAAGTACATGATATAATATAGCTCACAACCACACTATGGGCATAACCTAGTCTCAGACTCAACTGCAATTAACGTCTTTGGGACTCTCGGCTGCCATTGTTAAGACCGGATATTTTATAAGCACACAACCATTTAAAGTGCTACATTAAATCACTTTATTCCTTTTCATCAGTTGCATTTTACGTTAATTAATTTTTTAATCATTAATTAACCGTTAACATCTCCACATTACATTACATTATCATACAAAGTTCCATGCTCTCCAAACATAAGCAAACCGAGTCCATGACTGAATTATAATCTCAGCATTGCATCCCAAGAAGCTCCAATCCCATGGGTTAAATATTTATTCATTTATTAATAACATTACTTTCCATATTACCAGGTACTCTAGGAAAACATCCTAAGCTACCGAACATGGTATACAACCAAGCACATCTATCTGCCTCAAATAGTGGGGAAAGGAAAGAAGATAAACAAACAATCTGGCCGTCGACCAAACAATATATTCAAACAAGCATCCAACTTTCATATCAACGGGTATGCCCAACTTCGACCCGTTCCGTCATCCCCGGTGTCCTCCCCGACACCCACATGCATATCCCGATGCATCTCGTCACTCTAGATGTCAACTGCTACCATAACAATCGGGCCTCCCTGCCTCTCATACCACAACAACCCTCCAGATTCAGTCATCCCAGGCTCACGTCACATCACAAGCACAACAAACCACAAACATAACAACCAGACTCTTGGCCCTAAACAAGGCATTCAACCTTCACACACAACGAGCTCTCATGACTCTAAACCACAAGACACTTTGCCCTTACAAGCAAGCGGACCACTCAGGCCCTACATGACATTATCTTTCATCACACAACTGATTCTTATTCCATCTTGAATTAACCGATTCATTATCACAGGTTCCAACTACGGGTAACCTAAGCAACAGGCTATCACACCTATCACAAATTAATTAAACAATTAATTTAACACGCCTTCAATTCTTTTATCAACAAGCATTAACATGCTTCAGGTTCATTAACCAATTCAATTAAACATGCATACTTGCATTAATTTGATTATCGTCAAATTAATTAAACAATTAATTTAACACGCCTTCAATTTTTTTATCAACAAGCATTAACATGCTTCAGGTTCATTAGCCAATTCAATTAAACATGCATACTTGCCTACATTAGATACCTCTCAAAACATTCTCGTCCTTGAGAGTCCAAAACCAACCTAGAGAGGAAACAGGAAAAGGGTCGTCCGAACAACCACCCCATGAGATACCTCTCAAAAGCCCTTGCCACCATAGAAGCTCAACCATCCCTATCCAAGCACAAGGGGCTCGACACGGTGAGTAGATGAACTACTCATCGAGTCTTCGCCACCTATAGCGGGAGAGTAGACCCATCTAACCTCAGGAAGCTAAACACGGAAAACTGGCTTATCCGGCACGTCTTCGCCTCCCATGGAAAGGGAGTATGCCACAACAAGTAATAAGAGAGCGAGTCATCTCATAAACTAGAAAAGGTCTACAATCACAAAACGAACAACATTACAAGAGAAGAGCTAAACATCATACAACTCGGGGTACTGATCGCGTATTTGCGACTCATGTTCCTAGGTACTCTCCTCTACGCCACCGTGCCGCCACAAGACATGAACCAAGGGGATAACATGCCCACTAAACACCTTCTCCTAGCGGTCCTGGATCTCTACAGGCCGCTCCTCGAAGGTCGCATCATCATAACATCGATCTCACCCCAATCGATGATGTAAGAGTCGTCATGAAGATAACAACGGAGCGACGACACGTGAAAAACACCGTGTACCTGGCTCATCTGCGGAGGAAGTGCTACCTGACACGCCACGACTCTAACACGAGCCGACACCTCAAAAGGCCCAACAAACTGGGGAGAATCCCACGACCAAACCTTTGCTGCCCACGACGGAGAGTCACCATCAGGAACACATGATCCCCAACGTCGAACTCCAGAGGTCTCCTATGATCGGTATAGGATTTCTGGCGATCCTGCGCTACCTTCATCCTCTTGCGAATCTCCTGAACCATCTCTGTTGTTTTTTGTACCAGTTCCAGTCTGAGAATTGCTGAGTCTCCGACCCCGGTCCAACACAACGGAGAACGGCAAGGTCGACCATACAAGACTTCAAATGGCGCCATGGTGATGGTGGAGTGGAAACTATTGTTGTAAGCGAACTCTACCCAGGGCAGGTGTCTCATCCACGAATCTCCAAAATCCAGGTCACAAGATCGCAACATGTCTTCAAGAGTCTGGATGGTCATCTCTGTTTGACCATCTATTTGCGGATGAAAAACAGTGCTAAGGCATAGTTGATGACCAAAAACACGCTGAAGACGTCTCCACACCCTGGAGGTAAAACGAGGGTCTCGATCAAAAATGATCGTCTTCGGGACTCTGTGGAGTCTCACCATCTCCTCCAAATACTGTCTCAACAAAACATCTACTGAGCTCGACTCCTTGATTGCTATAAAGTGGGCTGATTTCGTCAAACAATCCACTACCACCCATTTAGCGTCATAGTCTTCCTGAGCTCGAGGTAAACTGGTAACAAAGTCCATCGAGATGTCCTTCCACTTTCACTGAGGAATATCTAACGGCTGGAGCAAACCATCGGGAACACGGTGCTCGGCCTTCACCTTCTGGTAGATCAAACATCGAGACTTAAACCCTACAACTGCACGCTTCAACCCAGGCCACCAAAACTGACCCCTCAAAGCTCGATACATCTTTGTCACACCAGGATGTACCGTCAAAGGCGAACTATGAAACTCTCTGAGAACCATCTCACGCATCGCCAAAAGAACGAAAAGTCTTCTCTGAAACAACACCTGGTGCTGTTCATCCTCAGACTAACCATCAAGGTCCTTGCCACAAACAATTCGGTCTCTCCAAACCCCCACCTCAAGATCTCCCAACCGGGACTCTTCCACCTGCTGCACTAGAGATGACTGCATCGTAATCTGAAAAAGACAACCTCTGCCCCCTACTTTTCCCATATCTAAATGCAATACTGAAAGTTCTTCCATCACTTTCTAGGAATCATCCGATTCACGCACTGCATCACTGCGTGATTTTCTGCTCGGCACATCGGCTACAACATTCCCTTTTCCAGGTGCATACGAAATCTTGAAATCGTAATCCTGTCAGAACTCCATCCACCGACGCTGACGCAAGTTCATGTCACGCTAGGATAAAACATACCTCAGGTTTTTTTGATCGGTGAAGATCACAAAACGCTCGCCGATGAGGTAATGTCTCCACAACTTCAGGGCAAACGCTACCGCCGCCAACTCGAGATCGTGGGTGGCATAGTTACGCTCATGGGAACGTAACTGCCGAGAACCATAAGAAACGACCGATCTTTACTGCATAAGAACACAAACCAACCCAAGACGTGAAGCGTCACAAAAAACCTCAAACTGAACTCCTTCTGTTGGCAGACAAAGAATTGGAGCATTGACAAACTTCTCCTTCAGATACTCAAAAGCTGTCTTACACTGATCAGTCCACAAGAACACCTGATCATTTTTGGTCAATGATGTAAGAGGAGTCGCACCCTGAGAGAAATTGGGTTACGAAGCCTGTAAGACCAAGAAAACTTCGCACCTCTGCCACTGTCTTGGGGGCTGCCCAAGACACAACTGCTTCTATGTTCGATGGATCCACAACTACTCCCTGTTGTGATACAACATGCCCCAAGAAACGGACTTCTTGAGCCCAAAACTCACACTTCAACAACTTCCCAAACAACTTCTCACGGCGAAGAACTTTGAAATCGACGTGTAGATGCTCTTCATGCTCCTCATACGCGGAGTACACAAAGATGTCGTTGATGAAAATCATCACGAACTTATCCAGGAACTCACAGAACACAACGTTCATCAACCCCATGAACATAGTTGGAGCATTCGTAACACCGAACGACATCACAACAAACTCGTAATGCCCATGACGACAACAGAAAGCAGTCTATAGGATATCCTCATCCTTTACACGAATTTAATGCTATCCTGACACCAAATCGATCTTTGAGAACCAACTTGCACCCTTCGATTGATCGAATAAATCATCAATCCGTGGAAGAGGATAGCGGTTCTTCACCGTCACTTGGTTCAAGTGATGATAATCGATACACAATCGCAAACTGCCGTCAACCTTCTTCACGAACAAAATCGGTGCACCCCACAGTGACACATTTGGCCGAACAAAACTGCACTGCAACATACCATCGAGCTGTATATGCAGCTCTCGCAACTCAAAAGGCGCTATCCTATACGGAGACATCGAGATAGGAGAGACGCCTAACTGTAGTTCGATCCCGAACTCGATCTCTCGTCGATGGGGTAACGCTACAACCTTCTCTGGAAAGACATCAAGGTACTCTTCTATGACCCTGGGAAACGCCGACCGTTGAATCTATGACGAACTCAGCACCAGCTCAGTCATCAAGGATGACATGGACGAAACACACCTCTGACCCATCTGAGGGTCTCGCTCGCCAACAAACACTGTTGGATCTCCATCAACATCGAAGAACACAACCTGCCCTGAAGCAATCCACGATAGCCTGCACCGAATACAACCAAACCATGCCGAGGATGATGTTATATGGTTGTATTCGTAAACATAGGAAATATCTCCAAGAGCGGTGGTGTCTCAGCACTAGCTCACAATATCTACATACATCACATAAGTCAGCTCGACCTCCAACTGGCGTAGTCAACGCCAAGGGCATTGGAAGTCTCTCTACCTCAAGTCCCAAAGCATGGACAAAGACAGATGATATGAAGGAGTGTGTCGCTCCTAGATCAAACAAGACATGCACCCAAGTTGAAAACAAGCAAAGGGTACCTCGAATGATGTCTGACTTGCTTGGTGTTGACAACGCTAAAACATGAAGCTGGCCACGACCTGCTCCACGACCTCTCTGACTATGCTGATGACCACCTCCACGACCACGCTCTGTTCTCTGAGGGAGGGGAGCGTCCCGGGGCTGTCCTCTGCTTGCCCCAACTACTTTTTGTTGCTGTCTTGGCTGGAATTGCTATAATGGAGGAACCTGAAATGGAACAACTGGTGCATGCTGACTACTTAGAATGGTCGGACACTCTCGACGCTGATGACCTTGTCCTCCACAAGAAAAACATGCGTATGATCCCTTAGTATAGGCCTGAGAGCCGCTGCCCCCGAAGAAACGAGACTTTGAGGGCCGGGACGTACCCTCGGCTAATCAGAAACTCTTCTGCTCTGACAACTGGTAACCCCAGACCACAACTCTGTTTTGTGAGGAATCCCGACGACTCCCCTCTCGTGACAATCCAATTTTGGCTAATGTTTTCTCGATGACCTCTACCTTTGCCAACACCTCTAGATACGTCTTCTGCATAAACAGGGTGACCTGGTGCTGGATCTCTGGACGCAAAGCCTTCTCGAAATGCCTTGCCCTGTGCTCTTCATCTGGCAGCAGGTCCGAAGCATATCACAGAAGGTTTCTGAAACGGATTTTGAACTCTTGCACACTGGAACTCCCCTGTCGAAGGGTAAGTAGCTCCCGACGACTGGTTGCTTTCGGGGTCGAAGAAAGAAACTCGACTCTGAACTGGTCTCAGAATTTTTCCCACGAGACTGTTGACTCCTCCCGATTTCCGAGGAACAAGAACCACCATTGGCTCACTGCTCCACGCAACATCGTCACACCCAACGATAACTAGTGCTCCTTCCGAGCATGGATCGAACTGAAGGCTCTCTCAACCTTCTCCAACCAGTCTTTCGTGACTACATCTGAAACAAAGCCCTCATATCTCAGCAGACTCTGGCGCTGAAACTCTCAGAGTGTCCTCCAAGTGTCGTCATCGTCAACCTCTAACCTATGGCGATCTGCTGGCGCAACCTTCTGAACATCTTCTGCGTGAACCTGACGAGAACCTGACGAGGACGTCGACGTGGAGCCATGCCTGCAAAAGAACAAACAGTTAGAGCTCCTAAACTTGGTATATGAAAAACTTTAACATTAATTAATTGTTTTCTTTTATTCATTTTAGGTTAACCTATCCCAAGGTCTACCCATTCAAACACAGACGCAAAGAAAAATGATGCATGATCCTTTCTTATGTCTCTACCCTGCAACCGGTATCACCCCACTTAGTAGCCGCTGCAAGCTTAAAGGTCCCTGCATCTGATCACAGGGGGCCCTAAATACTCGTGTCTCAGCCGATCTCCAATGTTTATAGCGCTTTTTAAATTTAGCTGGCACCGTTGACCTACCAGCCCATGCAACCTCACCTATGCCTAACTCCAAACTCCATCCTATCCCTCAACTAAAGCTTTGATACCACTCTGTCATGTCCCCCTCCCCACAATGTGTACCCCTCCTGGGCCGACAATGGGAGAAGAGAGATATTGATACCCGAGTCCTGCCTCTAGTAAGTCTCGGGTTGGCGACTAGCACCGAGAGTATAGTAAACACGCAGATGAGAGATATTATCCTTTAAGAGAACACATGCGAAAGAGAGATAAAATATACTTCAACTCCTACTCAAATTTCAATATAAAAGGAAACCCAAGTACACATATGTAATGTCATGTAATAACTACAATTGAAAGGAAACTGCAAGAACTCAAAGAAAGTAAAGACGACATCGACCACGAAGCCCAAACAGCTCTTGAAAAATCCCAAGCTAGTATTAACCAACCTGATCTCCAACTTGCTCCAACTGAATAGGTATACTAAGTTCCCAACATTCACAGTGAACAACCCTCCAGATTCAGTAGGATCCTCCCCAGAACCTCTCGTGCAAAAGATAAAGAAAACATGCTAAAACACAGTGAACAACAAGTGAAACTAACTTGTCACCTAAATAGGTATACTAAGTTCCCAACATCACCATGACTACTCTCACTAAGTATCGCATACAAGAGCATATAATATAATAAAGAATATCAAGGGTACCCTGCTACCGCTTTCCCACTGGTTTGCTGCTCTGTCCCAACGTCGCACGTCCTGAGCATCTCTCCAAAAAGGCTATCCCGCAGACACCTGGGCGGAGCACCACAACATGCACCTCGTGCAACATACCACCACGTCCAAGTAACCAAAAGTAACCAGGTAGTTTTCGGGGGTCACCACAACTCGTATAACGTGTATCATATATCGAGTATTATACCTCAAGCCATCACAACACATACACCAAGGATCCTCAAGCCATCACAGCCTATACACGTTATACCTATAGTAGTTCTTAAAAAACTATATCCAGAATTACATGTGTATGAAATAACCATAAACCATTACAGCCCTCTACACACATATATGAGGAAAACTAACTGCCGTGCATACCAGCACAAGTAACTACCAAGAGAAGAGAGCGGGGCCAAAGAGGGTAGTCAGTCATCCATCCTTACACCGAGATGTTGGGGAAAACACCCCCCAGGGCCCAGAATTCCCGGGGTGTCAGTTGCCCTAACCGATAGGGTGGAGTAGCGTATAGAAGCACAAAAAGTACATGATATAATGTAGCTCACAACCACACTATGGGCATAACCTAGTCTCAAACTCAACTGCAGCTAACGTTTCTCGAACTCCCTGTTGTCACTGTTAAGACCAGACATCTTATAAGCACACAACTATTTAAAGAGCTACATTAAATTACTTTATTCCTTTTCATCAGTTGCACTTCACATTAATTAATTCTTTAACCATTAATTAACTGTTAACATCTCCACATTACATTACCATTACAACAAAGTTTCATGCCCTCTAAGCATAAGCAAATCGAGTCCACGATTTCTCAGAATTATAACCTCAGCATTGCATCCCAGCAAACTCCAATCCCATGGGTTAAACATTTATTCATTTATTAATAACATTATTTTCCATATTACCATGTACTCTAGGAAAACATCCTAAGCCACCGAACAAGGTATACAACCAAGCACATCCATCTGCCTCAAGCAGTGGGGAAAGGAAAGCAGATAAACAAACAACCTGGTCGTCGTCCAAACAACAGATAGATTCAAACAAGCATCCAGCTTTCATATCAACGGGTAAACCCAGCTTCGACCCGTTCCGTCATCCACAGTGTCCTCCCCGATACCCACATGCATATCCCGATGCACCTCGCCACTCTAGGCGTCAACTGCTGCCATAACAACCTGGCCTCCTCGCCCCTCATACCACAACAACCCTCCATGCTCGGCCATCCCTGACTCATGTCACATCTTGGCCTCCCCGCCCCATATACCACAACAGCCCTCCAGGCTCAGCTATCCTAGGCTCACGTCACATCACAAACAGCTGACCACAAACATAGCAACTGAGCTCTTGGCCCGAAACAAGGCATTCAAACTTTACACACAACGAGCTCTCACGACTCCAAAGCACAAGACACTTGATCCTTACAAGCAAGCAGACAACTCATGCCCTATAAGGCATTATCTTTTATCACACAACCGATTCTTATTCCATCTTGAATTAACCGATTCATTATCATAAGTTCCAACTACGGGCAACCTAAGCAACAGGCTATCACAACTATCACAAATTAATTAAACAAATAATTTGACATGTCTTTAATTCTTTTATCAACAATCATTAACATGCTTCGGGTTCATTAACCAATTCAATTAAACATGCATACTTGCATGAATTTGATTATCGTCAAATTACAACAACCAGATTCATTAAACATGTCTCTTTAAACCTTTAGCCAATTAATTGTCAATTAATTATGACTTTACGTTCTTTATCAATTTCACATGCTAAACCAAACATAACAAGCACAACATTGATACCACATTATCCAGCAAATCAAGAGGCAACCAGTTATCACGTTACAAACAACAACATCACCATGCGATTGATACCAATTCTTTAATCCGATTCAATTAATTATTAGGTTAATTTCATTGCGATCCAAAGATTAAATCATGCTCGCTCTATGATTGCACGCAAATAAATAGAGAAGCAATGGATCCTCTACCTCAAAAAGAGTGTCAACGTTCTTCGCACGAGAATGGACCAAGCAACGGATCTCCGATCACTCCTCCCGCAAGAACTGCATCCATCCGAGGACGCCGCGACACCACCGCACCACCAACAACCGAGAGAAACCCCATTAGAAACATGGGTAAGCAAACGCCATAGCACGACGAGAAGATACAGGATGAAACGATATCAAACCGGGAGAAACCGCTAGAAAACGAATGAAGAATGCACCTTGGATCACCACAAATCGCCACAGATCGAAGACAAAAGCCCAAGGATTGATCCCCATCGAAGGGAATCCAAAATGCCGAAGAGGGGGCTGCCGGGTCGCCTCAAACGAGAGGGAGAGCCGTTGCAGCCATAGGGTTATGAATAACCCGAGCGGCTAAAAACTCTTAAAACAACACTACAATGGGGAATTACACGACGTGTAATCCCCTTTCATGTCGTGTAATCCTCAGGATCCGTAACATGGAGTATATCTGATTTTGTTTTACCCTTACACTTTGTTCCTTCTGTTCGCATATCCGTTTTCTATGACACCTCAAAAGGCTCTTGAAACCATTGGAAGTTCCTTGAGCATTCAGTATGAAAGATTGTAGCCTAGGGTGAGTGAAGTTGTTGCTTTTTATTTTTGTTATCTCTCTCTCTTAGCCATCAACTTGCCTATTGATTTTTGAACAGGCTCGCTATAAGTATCAGCTTGATCCTACTATAGAGGATGTCAAGAAAGTTTCTCAATCGTGTCGGAAAAGTGCCAAAAATGAGAAAGTCCTCTTTCATTATAATGTTCATGGTGTGCCAAAGCCAACCGTTAATGTTGAAATTTGGCTGTTCAATCAGGTTTTTTCATCTCTCTAAAGTTGTGTGTCGTAAGTTCTTTGTCCTTATCATTTCAATTATTGTTTTTTGTGCTTCAAAGCTATACACAGTATATTCTTTTGCCAATTAGTGACCTTGATTCTTGGCTGAAGACTTCTTATATGTATTTGATTGCTCTGCAGCTGGGATGATTGTCAATGCCTTCATGGCGGTATTGCTCAATGCCTTTAATGTTTATCATTTATCATTCTTTTGGAATTTAAATTGTTGATGCTCAGACCTGAAAGACGATTTCTTAATTTCTTGATAGCTTCATGACTGGAGTGCTTGTAGCAGTGCTGGATCAACCACATACTTTATTTTGCTTGCAGCTTACGAAGGACATGAGACTCTTCCTCAAAGCGCTGAATTTCCTGCTGATGTTTTTACATCCTGCTTAACAACCCCAATCAAGATGGCCATTAAGATGGCGATGCTTGCCGTGTTGTTCATTATTATTTTTGTAGAGCTGTAATTTCTGTGCCACAAAAATTACACCTCTGTAAAAATAATAATCAACAACACGCCAACCATCACTATCTTAATGCCCATCTTGATTGGGGTTGTTAAGCAGGATTTAAAAACATTAACAGGAAATTCAGTGCTTTGAGGAAAAGTCTCATGTGCTTTGCAAGCTGCAAGCAAAATAAAGTATGTGATTGATCGATCCAACACTGCTACAAGCACTTCAGTCATGAAGATATTAAGAAATTAAGCAATCGTTTTTCAGGTCTGAGCATCAACTATTTAAATTCCAAAAGAATGGTAAATGATAAACAGTAAAGGCATTGGGCAATACTGCCATGACGACTTTGACAATCATCCCAGGTAGAGCAATCAAATTCATATAAGGAGTCTTCACCCAAGAATTAAGGTCACTAATTGGCAAAAAAATATACTGTGTATAGCTCTCAACCACAAAAAACAATAATAACTGAAATGATAATGACAAAGAATTTATGTCACATAACTTTAGAGGGATGAAAAAACCTGATTGAACATCCAAATTTCACCATTTACAGTTGGCTTTGGCACACCATGACCCTTATAATGAAAGAGGACTCTCATTCTTGGCACTTTTGCAACACAATTGAGAAAGTTTCTTGACATCCTCTATAGTAGGATCAAGCTGATACTTATAACGAGCTTGTTCAAAAATCAATAGGCAAGTTGATGGTTAAGAGAGAGAGATAACAAAAATAAAAAGCAACAACTTCACTCACCCTGGGCTGCCATCTTTCATATGGAATACTCAAGGTCTTTCCAATGGTTTCAAGAGCCTTTTGAGGGGCCATAGAAAATGGATCCGCGAACAGAAGGAACAAAGTGTTAAGGGTGAAACAAAATCAGATATAGTCCATGTTAGATGTAAGGGCCCAAATCCAAGAAGACCGACCCTTGTGTGGTGCTTCATATCACCAGACACCGCAGGTTGCACTTCAGGCAGCGACTTCTAGCTTCGGTATCTTCCCAAGGCGACACAACATGAGTATGTGTTTTTTTCGGTATTCCGCCTCTTCCGTCATCTCTTGATTCATCTATTGCTAGTTCCGTGGTATAGTTGCTTCGACCCGCTCCATTGTTAGTGCTCCCCTCTCGTGTGAGAAAGGCTGGTTGGACCAAGTGATAAAGACCCACGCTCCAACAAACAACAAACCGAGGGCAGTTTGTATAGAAGTATGGTGTAACCATAATTATAGTAAGGGGACGAGAGTGAAGAAGGGAGGAAGAGGAAGAATTGGGCACATAAGAAGAGAACTTGAGTGACCCTAGGTTCTTTCACCCAAGCCAATTGGCCGATCCCTGAAAACAGAATATAATATTCCTTACCCCCCGTGTCGTACTCCTCCCCCTTTTGTTAGAGTTGGTGTCCTAGAACCAACTATTTGTACTTTGATTACATGAATATTTAATGTATTTAAATATTAAACATCTTATTATATATTGTTCATTGTTCTGCATGACTATGATGTAATAATGTCCTAGAGTATTTGTTGCATTGATAAGGTCATTGCAGTTCCCCGCTATGATGAGAACTTTGAAATGTTATAGCAATATTCTTAAATATAATTCTGCGGTTGGATGACATACTACGATGAGACACATAACATATAAACCGGCAGGTGCGAGTACTCGTAATCAGATGAGACTTCTCTCATGAAGTTCGCACTTGGTAATCTCTAAGATAGGAGATTATGAGAACAGACCCGCCAGTAGGAATTCCGCATGTTTTGGTGTCATCGGATATTCCTATCTACGAGCGTGTGTAATGATCCTTAGACTTTAAGATTATCATTAATACGTGTCACGACTCGTGCACTTTGATTTACTGACGAAAACCGTTACGCAGACAGTTGGCAGGAAGTAGGATACGTTGGGTGCGTTACGAGTGACATGTTATTAATGGATAAGTCGAGAAAGGATCTGTCCCTTCCATTTATGAAAGTTGATATCTTGGCCATTTGATTGAAATAGAACCGTCGCGCGAAATTTCATGGTCATGATGTAACGACGAGTTTATTTCAGGTAGTCAAAGAACAACTTATTAAGAATAAAGGTTGATGACACTATCATGAAACCAGTTTGATGAGATATTGAGACAAAGTGATTATATTACACAGTGAGCATTTGTATGTGGATGTCGTTGTTGCGACTTTAAGTTTTTTCTCCTGGATGCCTTAACCCGTTGCTAGACAGTACTCTTGGACTTTAGGTAAGCCCGCCTAATGCCAACGAGAAAGAATTCTAGAGGGTCACACACTAAGTGTTTTTGGTGGTCCCGGTTAAATTCTATTTGAATTTAATTAATAAATATTATTCTCAAGATAGTGAAATAATTTTATTCAAGTTAAAATGATTTCATAAATTAAATAAATATTTATTCACCGGATTGTGGGTACTCTTGGTCTTTAGGCAAGTTCGCCTAATGCCAACGAGAAAGAATCCTAGAGGGTCACACACTAAGTGTTTCTGGTGGTCTCGGTTAAATTCTATTTGAATTTAATTAATAAATATTATTATCAAGATAGTGGAATAATTTTATTCAAGTTAAAATGATTTTATAAATTAAATAAATATTTATTCACCGGATTGTGGGTACTCTTGGATTTTAGGCAAGCTCGCCTAATGCCAACGAGAAAGAATAAATATTATTCTCAAGACAGTGAAATAATTTTATTCAAGTTAAAATGATTGCATAAATTAAATAAATATTTATTCACCGGATTGTGGGTAAACTATATTTATTTATTTTATTGAACATTTAATAAATATTTATTTACTAGTTTGTAAATAAAATATTTATTTAAGAGAATAAATTATTTATTTATTTATCCGGGTGTTCAATAAATGGAAGTGGAGTTCGAGCGGACCAAAGCTGGTCTGGTAGTAAAATAATTATTTGCAAAACGGTAAATAATTATTTAACTAGTTGACACAAATTAAAATAATAATAACGCTTCTATTATTTTGTGATGCGGAATTTTATTTATAATTCCGTTTTGTGACCATAAATAATGACACGATATTATTATTAAAATCATGAGTTTTTCTAAGGTTATGAATGTATTTAATTGCTGTTACGCAATTAAATATTGTAACCGATGCCCCATGTCGATAAATAGACACGTACGTCTATTGTGCCATGTACCGAACTACATGCCCGGTGAATTGAGAATTGTTGAGTTAAATAATTTCTCTCTCGAATCCTCTTCCCGCCCCTCTCTAGAATGAGAGATGTTCTTCAAGGCTAAAGAACATGCGATCAAGAACGACCGACACAAGACACTTGCTTCGCCGCGCTAGCACCCGAAGAATGAATGGTGTTGATCGAAGGCAATCAGAGCACATGTGGATCACTACTAGAGAGATTCTAGTTTGGATCTTCGCAAGCGCAACGAGATAATCCGGAAGGGTCATTCCAGACGATCAACATCATCAACGAAGAAAATACTGAATATTTAAGTATTCTTTTTTTTATGAAATTAATTAAATTAATTATAAACATGATGTGCAAGATCCTTTCTAAAGGTTTCAGACATCTTTCTTCTTTATCTAAATCTTTGATTCTATTCCCTGGAGACTGCCGTTTATCGTCATATTGATCTCGGAATAATCATTAATCATGGTAAAAATTAAAGTTGGGTTCCAATCCAACCACGTTTCCGCTGCGCCCGAAACCTTTACCTTTTATAGCCGCTTTCCACTTCCTTTAATTCCCTATGAGCCCCACAGTAACAACCCCTGAATATCCCCTTATTCTCTCTCTTCTGTAGCTACTTCTTCCCTACGTGGTCAACTGCTCCCCCTACAAAACCACTTTTGCCCCTCTTGGAATGTTCTTTCGGGCTGGTATCTTGGTATCTATCTTTTTCTTTGTGAGAATATTTAACAAATACACTATTTACAATCATATCTTGTATGATATTCTATTTATTTAGAGCAATATTCTGAAAAGGATTTTATTCTTTAAAATACTTTCGTGTTGGGTGTGAGAACTCTTGTCCTCATATTTTTATCTTGGATAAAACATTTTTTTTATTTTTATCTTGTGGAACTGGATCAATCACAAACCATGTCCATCAAAATCATCAATCTTGTATCATTCATAACAACAATTATTTACAAATAACTTCTCTTATCACATTAAAGGAAAAAAAATGAAAATGCACATCTTTTATTTAGATCCATTTGGGCTTTCGAAGTAATCCTATGCATTCACATCTTTGATGTCACAACCCTTTGTTTTATCGCTTGAATTAATATTTCAAGCATGGCCCATCAACTCATCAATTTTGAACTTTTGTACATATTTACAACATTTGTATGATGTTCAAAGTTGGTATTTTACACCATTTAAAGCAGAAGTATTGATTTTGATAACATTAATACCTAATGCGGACTCTCCACAGTGTTTCTTGCAGCCCTTCAGGTATTCTCGGCAATTCCTCCTTCAGTGACCATTTTCATCAAAATGGAAACACTACCCCCTTCTTGACACCTCTTTTAGGTTTCAATGACCTAGACTGATTATTGGACTCTCCAATCCTTTTTTTTCTGGTTTAAACTTTTATCCTTCTGTGCCGTTAATACAACACCAAAGCCTGAACTTTTCGTGTTTTGCTTAGCAATCCTCAACATATTGAGGAGATCGGGTAAACTTTTATTGAACTCATTCATATTGTAGTTTACAATAAATTGTCGAAACCTTTCCGAAAATGATTGTAAAATGAAGTTCGTAGTTAGATCCGGCCTTAAAGGAGACCCCAACCTCTCTAAGTCATTGACCAATCATGTTTAGTACATGAGCGGAGGCTCAAGTTCCTTTGGTCATCTTGCATGTAAATAATGCTTTTGAAACCTCATACTTCTCACGACTTGCTTGTTCTTGAAAGAGTCTTTTCATGTTATCTGTCATCTTGAACGCATCCATGTTATGATGTTGCTTTTGCAACTTAGATTTCATGTATACAAGCATGAGAGTGGAGACATCAAGCAAATCCTTATGCTTCTTGTAAGCACATCTAGATCCGTTTGTTGAATAGCTTTACCAACCGACCCCCTAGGAAGGGGTTGCTCTAACACATAAATTTTTTCTTTTTGTTTAAGAACAATTCCTAAGTTTCTGTACCAGTCTAAGAAATTGCTTCCGTTAAGCTTCTCTTTTTCAAGAATTGAAGTCAAATTTGATGAAGTTGATGTCATTTTTGTCTATAACATTAATTTTTATCAGATGAGTATCATCTTTTACAACCATTTAATAATTTTCTTAATAAATGAGCTGGCGTTATTAAAATTTACCTTTTAGGTAAATCATCATGTCAATCATATCATATATAACTCTTGGACAATTGAGTGCAAAACCCCTTGCTAATTTTATTATATGAATTGTCTCAACTCATTCCTTTGGTATTCCAACTTTTAATGTTTCCTGGCTAAGTGTAATCAAAAGCTTCCAATGAGATTTGGTTACCTAATTCTTATAGTTAGCCATTTCCATGATGTTTTACACATGACATTCCATAAGCACCCAACTTGAGCATGAATTTACCTGTTTGAATGATTGATGTATTGACACGTGTTCACAGTGGAAGGAATTTAATGCTCAGCATTTTATGAGTTTTTTTTAACATATTATCTCATGTATTCCCTTTATGTATACACGATTTTAACAATATAGTTTTTGTACCCTATACCTTCAACTAAATTAATTTGTTCCAAAAATATTAATGTATAACACATTATACAACTCATGATTTGTGTTACCCAAAAATAAAAGCCAATTATATTCGCACATAACTAAATGCATTCCATGCATGAGGTACATGAAACCCTTTTATGTGAAGGTTTAAGATCATGAGAAACCAAAATCCCCACAAGATCAACTATGACATGACATATAGCCAACTCTCATTTTTTTAGGCAGCATAATGAGCCTTCCGACCTAAAGTCTCACTATCCATAAATTAGTATTCAAGAGAGAGATCAATTCACTCCTAATATGTATAAATCATAACCAATCTTCACTTTCAAGTTGATAACCCACAAACAAATCATAGCCTTAGTTGAACTTAAGTGAATCATTATGGCGCACCTTGCATGCAACTCCTTATATGCATAGTATGACATTTATAAGCAGCAGTTTAAACAATTTAAACTAAAGCATACATCTATTCATAAATTTAGAAATGACATAAACATTTATGAACATTTCCCAAATAAACAATTATAATCATTTTATAATTTAGACATTCTTTATGGATATTCCATAAATAAATAAACTTGAACATTTTGCATTTATTTCAATATTAACTCTCATATTCTCATTTTACATGGTGTTCAATATGAATTTCTTCATATTCCAAATATATGATATTTATAAAAATATAAACTTTTTTATATTCCATATTCCATATGAATATTTCATATTTTATATAAACATTTAACATAAATTAAATATCACGCATTTTACTTTATTTAAAGCTTAATCGAAATGATCAAAACTCCTTTTGGCTTGTTAAATAAATTTTCAAATAAGGCCCTTTAATATGACCATTTTATATTATTAGCCTTATTTCATAATTTATAATCACTTTATAAATCTACCATGTAAATCCAAAGCTTTAGACATAGATCACATCCCATTAAAATGTTTTTGGTATGGTCTAAAGCCCCCCTCAGATTCGGCACGAGCTGCACCGACGAAGCTTTTTGAGAATTTTAAGAAAAACAAATTTTCTTTATATAACATAAAACCATGGCCGTTTATACTAGAAACCACTGTGTGGTTCTTCCAAGGCGACAACAATTTTCTAAGAGATTCATGTGCGTTTTTCTTTGGCAAAGCTGTTACGGGCAAAATTTTTTAAAGGTAAACTTTTGAAACCACAACGTGATTTAGCTATGCTGTGTTGTAGTTTTCTTATGGAAATCTCATTCCCATACAAACCAAGACTGTTTTTAGCCAAAACCATGATGTAAAATCATATTTTACGATGCTCTGTTTTTTGAAAACTCTCCATGCCCGTTTTACTAAAACCACGACGTGATTTTATAACTTTTACTTGACCATGCCTGTTTTTCCTATAATTACGTCGTGGTTATTAAAGTCTTCTTGAACCATGTTGTGGTTTTTATAACTTTTGCTAGGCCATGCCCGTTTTTCCTGTAATTACGTTGTGATTATTAAAGTCTTCTTGAACTATTATCAGTTTTCATTAAACACGTCATGGTTTTGGAAAAACTCATTTTCCCAGTTTCTTCATCTATTCGAACTTTAATTTAAACAAGATGGAAGAATATCTATACCACTGAAGGGTTTTGGAAGGGACATGTCCGAACGCACCAACAACAATCCACCAAAACCCAAAGTACCTTTTCTCTAATGAAACCGGCTCTTCTTTTTCCTAGGATATTCACTGGTTGTTATGAATCTCCCAACGCTTTGGAAGGGTCTCCTCACGGTTTGCCAGAACCTTTGTTAAAGAGAAAGAGAGAAATAATCCAAGCTTTGACTTTGGAGTTTCATGAATCAAGTGTTCCACACCTTGTATAACCATTGCACAGGGATTGAACCTCTTTATAGAGGTATCCGAGGACAATCTTTGGACTCTGAACGTTTTGTAAACATTTGGCCATCCTTGAAACGTTTCACAAATGTTACAACTCATTGTAATGTGCAGTTCAATTCTTCCATTGATTATTTAACGTTTAAACAATCATTCAGACAGATAAGAGCACGCAACACAGGGAAGGCACTTCAGTGTATTAAGAAGAAAATGGAGGAGAAACAATGAGGAATTTCAGGAACTTATAGCAGAAGAAAAATTACTGGTGAGCCAGCCCCCAATCTGTCTCAAGCCCCTGGCTGTATTTCATAGAGCCCCCCACTCTCTCAAGCCCAGCCAATTTATACTTCTTTTAACCCCCCGTGGCCCCCCAGAATCTCCCCAGCTGTCCATCCAGCTAACAACCCCTAACAACTCCAACTGGCCCACCCAATCTCTCCTTGGCAGATTCCCCTCCATAACCAACAACCCCTCTGTCCAGCAGCACCTCCCCTCTTTCCCAACCCATGTTTTCATATCACTACCACCCTCCCGAAAAACCACCTTGTCCTCAAGGTGGTGGTCATGTTCCATAGTGTGAGGGCTTGGTCCTGCCCTCCAGTGATCAAATTAGCCACAACCCAAAATGAAATGTAACAGCAGTGGTGGGGGCAGGCCTTTACTACAAGTGCCCCATGCTGCGAATTAGGAACCCTCTGGCCTCTCGTATCCATGGCACGCAGAAAACGTGGGGTTGGGGAAGACAAGTCAACTCTTGGGCAAAGTACCCAGATCAGATACTCATTCCCGGTTGATTCTACCTGGAACAGAGTGTGCAGCTTCCCCAACTGAGATGACTCCCTCAAGTTGGAATCGTTTTGGGGAGGAGCTGCTGCAATGAGTGAAAAGCCTCCACAACTGCTGCGAGTGTTGAACATCGACCCGACAGGTACCCCGTGCAACCTTGGTTTTCTAGTTGCAATGGTGCCCCAACTGTAGCATGTTGCCGTCGTCACAGTATTTCGGGGTTGTATCATGCCACTTCTCCCACGCCGGGAAGGTTCTGCAGTTTCCCAAATGTCAATAGATGGTGTTGCGAATGAAGGACATGCTGCCCTCTGCAGATCCCGTTGGCGCCAGATTAGAAACGCCTGGTCCTTAAATTGTTTGGTATGTGCGTGGACAACTTCCTGCTATTGAAGAGTTACCAATTCCGCATACACTTGGTGAATTTTCAGTCCACTGGCTTGTGCTACAAATTCTGTACCCATGCTGTGTGGAAGCATTGTGGGAAAACACAGACCCGCTCTAGTGATCGAGTTCCCAGGTTGATGTGCATTTGATCACATGGGACAGTGGTCATATACCCCATCCCACAAACAAGTGTCGTATATTGCTGCTTGTGTCGTTTCCCTAGGAGAAAACTGTCGTACCGAGAGCTGGGAAAACACTGTTGGCTGTACCGGCTTCTCTGTATCGACGAGTCTAGGTGTTGTTGTGTTTGATGCCTCCCGTATTTTTCACATCTGCGGAGGGGTTTTGTGTGTCCTGGTTGCCAAATCACTCCATGAATTTCTCTTTGAACCGTGGCCATGAAACATGTGTATAGACCTCTAATAGCATTTTAAACCAGTTTTTAGCATTGGCGGACATACTCACCTGGGCGAGGGGAACCTTCGAGTTCTTTGGAGTTTGCTGTATATGAAAGTGCGATTCTGCTTGGGTGATCCATCTGTGCGGATCTGAACCGTCAAACATGGGCAGCTCAACGGGTGGAGCTGCAAGCTCCCAAGTGGATTTTCCCGCAGCATCAGAAGGGACAGCGTGGGAGGCGGACAGATTTGAAGTAGAAGACGGGTGATCCTCGGTGTGAAGCGATGCTCTCTCCGGGGGGCGAGCCATGGAAGTGATGAGCTGGCGGAGGTCCGCCAATTCAGACGCCATAGATTTTCGGAACTCGGCCTGCTCTGTACGGGTCGCTGCTAATGTCAATTCTACGTTGGTGAGAGTGGTTTCTAGGATCCCCCACCCATAGGTTGAGGCCATCCTGACGAGCTTGTTGGCAGGTTTCCATGGCAGGAGGGGTGGGGTGAAGTGGCAGGTCAGACCAGTTTGATGAGAGCACACAACACAGGGAAGACACTTCAGTGTATTAAGAAGAAAATAGAGGAGAAACAATGAGGAATTTTAGGAACTTACAGCAGAAGAAAAACTACAGGTGAGCCAACCCCCAACCCGTCCCAAGCCCTAGGCCGTATTTCACAGAGTTGCCCCTCCACTTTCTCCAGCCCTGCCAATTTATAGCCCCTTTTAACCCCGTGTGCCCCCCCAACATATTCCCCCAAGAAATA
This sequence comes from Viscum album, assembly GCA_963277665.1. Classification (NCBI taxonomy): domain Eukaryota; kingdom Viridiplantae; phylum Streptophyta; class Magnoliopsida; order Santalales; family Viscaceae; genus Viscum; species Viscum album. The sequence goes on from OY728160.1 coordinate 1,559,833,789, forward strand.
ACAAACTGGTCCCCACCAGGAATCAATTAGAGGATTCCCATCATGTTTCCCCAGAAACTCCCCAGCTGTCCATCCAGCTAACAACCCCTAACAACTCCAGCTGGCCCACCCAATCTCCTTGGCAGATTCCCCTCCATAACCAACAACCCCTCTGTCTAGCAACACCTCCCCTCTTTCCCAGCCCATGTTTTCCTATCACATACATTCAAACTTTGCAAATCGGTGTATGATATTCTAAGCTGATCATGATAGCGCAGGTGGAAGAAAGTAGCCGAGTCGCGTGTTATAGTAAAACACATGTACTTCCATGCATAAAATCATGACGTAGTTACTACTTCACTACGTGGTTTATACCACCATGTCATGGTTTAGTTTTAGTGCATATTTCTATCACAATGATCTACATTAAAACTTCCAATGCATTTGAAAATCCAAATTGTTTGGCTTTGTGAAGATAATTTTGTGATTACGTGTTGTCCCACACTTAAAATCACATTCCTTTCCAATCACTATCTTTTGTCATTAACACATTATGGTTGGGGGATTCAAGAATAAGTTTTCTACTGGATGCAATGGGATTGTAATTGAATGATGGGAGTCAACATTGCATTTTTCACTCATCCAAGTTGAAATTTATAAACCTGATCTGGGACTCATTAGGGGGCTGTTCCCGGTGCAGTTGTTTTTTCCTTGACACATTGCAATGCCCATGAAGAAATCCCCTTATTTGTTTGTGCCATTGAAGAAGATTGCTGGCCTTTTACCATTTTTGGGGAATGAAAATTATTATCCAAAAATTCACTGTTATATAATAATGTTTTTCCAGTTCTAATGTTTTGTTTGTTGGTGTCCATATTGATTCACCGATATTTTTAGATTGTTATCCTAGTGGGGACTGGATTTTAATGGATTTAAAGGAGTACTTCAATTTCAGTTGAAAGGCCATTTTATTATTTTGTAACATCTTCTGCATTGGTTGCACCGTGAGACAATTTCATGCTAAAAGGATCATTCAAGTTGGTGCTTCTGAAATTTTATATATGAGCTTATCATATCTATTTTTCTTGGTCGTTTAGTTTGAGATTGTTCATCTCACATTGAAAATTATAGAAGAATATAATGCTTGAATTATAATGCTGGGTTATGTTAGCGATTGGGTGCACACCAGCACTCGTAGTACTAACAGGTTACTCCTCACACTGTCAGCTAGTTTTGTGTTGGACCACTAACACGGCACCGGAGTCTTATTATATTAGGCTCAGAGTGTAGATCATATTATATTTGACACAAACTAAATATGATGCTTATGTTTGTGGAAGCATGTTAGTCCCATACTGAAATATTATAGAAGAGTACGATGCTTGAAGTCCCATACTGAAATATTATAAGAGTACAATGCTTGAGGTACCATATTCTTCCACTCCACACATCATTAATTGAATTTGTGATGGTCTTTTACGAGAGATTAAGGCGTTCCCTTCTCTCAAAACATGCGACAGTTTTTGTAAAATGCAAGTTATTGGTTTTTTATTTATTTTAATTGCTCAATCATGACATGTCTCTCATAACACGTGATTGCACCACTCTCAAAATATGTGACCTTTTGATTGTAAAATGTACGCTACCGATTTTTTAATTTATTTCAATTGCTCATTCATGACATGTCTCTCATAACAAGTGATTGAAGAGTTTGTTACAAAGCTTGCTCCTTGATAGAGTAATATTCAGAGCCTGATGCTTAGGATGATCTTTTAATCCATTTGAAAAAGCCATCTTCAACAAGTACCTTGACAAGTGTTCCATTTAGTCACAAAAATAAGAGGTGAAAGGATCAGCATTCCAAATGAGGCCTCATGAGTTGCTATATAGTATCTAATGGATGGAACACGTTACATATGTCAGCAATTAATTGACAGGGGGTCATAGAGAACCTCAAGTAATTAAGGAAGTCCTGCTGAACCGAGTCAAATACTTTACGGATGTATTATATAGGGAGGCACTCTGGTGTGATATGTTCAAATGCGAGTTTTCAAACAAGCCTTTGTGGTAGATAAAATGCTCCCCATCACGTTCCATTGGTCCTTGAGATATGCAATTTGGGAAGGGCTCACGTTACCTGGATTTTAATGGCTCATTACTATGTTCTTTATTTATTTTAGTGGGTACTTGGCTTTTGGATTATATTCCTATTTGTCTCAGTAGACTGGTGAAGTCTCCTTACCTCAATGAGAAGTGGAGAGATTCTTTTATAGATAGATGAGACTAATTACAAGTTGGAGGAATCCGATGTGGGACTCAAAAGACACTTAACCTGGTAAATACAACTAACCAGGTCTAACAGTGTCTTTTGTGATAATTATATATCTCGCACTTGCAGTTTTATTTACTTAGATGCAATTGGGTAGGTTATTACTGCATTCACTGTCTTTTCAAATTTTTCATTGTCTTTAACATTTTAAGAGGCCTTATTAGTTGTATAATTATTACGTTGTGTGATGTAGGTTCCACAAACGGTCACTATTACGCGAATCTACTGAATTTTCACTAATTGATAGAATTCCAGGTTGTCAAAATGACCGCAAAACTCTCCTTGGTGAATTAAATTGGATTTTTACAGCAGTCACGGACACGATTGCTTGGAACGTTCTCCTTCATGGTAATTTAATTGGCTCACTGTCAAATTTGTCTGTATTTCCTATACATCCGTGTATGTTTGTGTGTGCATTCACATATCTATTGGTGTCACTTGCAGTGAAAGTTTGATCTTGCATTTTGCAGACCTTTTTCAGAGGTTGTTCAGGCAGGACTTGTTAGTTGCCAGTCTGTTCCGAGATTTTTTGCTTGCTGAGAGAATTATGCGTACTGCTAATTGTTCCCCCATTTCTCACCCAATGTTGCCACCAACGTTTCAGCATCATATGTGGTACAAATTAGGATCTTTACAGTAATTCGTTTGCAATTTTTGTACATTCATGTCACACGTCTTTTTTTTTTTACCTTAATTTGGGCTGTAGGGATGCATGAGACATGGCTGCTGAAATATGCCTTTCTCAGCTTCCATCATTAGTTGATGATCTTAATGCTGAATTTCAGGTGCTTTGTTTTCTGGAAAAAACCTCACAGTAATGAATAAGTGTCTGGAAACTGTATGTTTGTGTTTTTCCCCCTGTTTAGCCAAGTCCCTTTTTTACTGAACAGCTCACAGCTTTTGAAGTCTGGCTTGATCATGGTTCTGAGCACAAGAAAACACGTGCAATTGCCAATTGTTCTTCAGGTATGACACCTTCTTTCCTTCCTCTTCAGTGATACAGGGTTTCATATTTTTTTCTTCCAAAAATTCGAGAAGGGTAGGCATCACAAACTTTCTTCCACTTTAACCTTCAATTGTGAGGCATTCAATCATGAGAGTTTCCTATTGATTTAAGCAAGAGGAGAGAGGCAAGTTGTAATGGCCCGGACAGTGACTTATTAAGGAGTTTGCCAAAAACTCGGTCCAATCAAACGGTCCCACCGTAACGGTGGCATCGGCCACGGTCGCACACCGAAACGGTGACACCGTGACGGTGACACCGTGGCGGTGGCACCGTAACGGTCGCACACCGAGACGGTGGGACCGTGGCGGTCGCACCGTCACGGTCGGACACGGAGACGGGGACACTGAGACGGTGGCACCGTGGCGGTGGCACCGTCACGGTCGGACACCGAGACGGTGGCACTGTGACGGTGGCACCGTAACGGTCGCACCGTCATGATCGCACACCGAGACGGTGGCACTGTCACGGTCGCACACCGAAACGGTGGCACCGCTTACGGTGTCTCACCAAACGATGTCCCACCTTTGTTTCTTTTTTCCAGTTCCGCTTCCGCAACGTATCTTTTGACGTGAAAGTGTTTTAATACCCCTTTCAAAGCCATTAAAAGCCCATAAATGATATCTAAAATCCCCCAAGAGCCGGGCGACCCTTGAATTATCAAAACGTGTGGCTTTTTCCTCGGTGTCACACCCTTATCCCGTACTTTCTAGTTTCGCCTTTGTTATACGTTTTCTTCTGTTTAAAGGAAACCCCTTTAACTCACAACCGTTATGGCCACCTCTCCGATGAGAATTATTAAATGACAATTAATTTCATCATGTGTAACCACCCAATCGCATGGAGAAACCACGATCCGCCTTTAAAACCGTTCAAGATTTCATATCCCGTAACTCCAGGATCTCACATTTTTATCGCACGGGGATTCTTTCTTCTTCTTGGATGGTCTGTTTCCTTTCCTTGGTGCGTTTGGATTCCCCTTCCCGAGGCTAGTGGTGCGCCTGTGCTGGAGCCTTTCCTGCTCGCTCTTGGAGTTCTCGGAGTTCCTCCCCTGCAAGTCATGCATCCCCCCAGTTCTTGGCGCGTGGAGAAAAATTTCGATCGTTGATCATCCAGGTAGGGTTCTTCCTTCGTCTCTCTTACTGTGTATCATGCAAGGTGGGTGTGATAATGTTTCCTTCAGGGATGGACGAAACCAAACCTTAACGAAGATAATAAACGGACTTTTAAAGGTGGGTGTGATAATGTTTCCTTCAGGGATGGTCTGTACTCTTTTACCATTGCTTATATGTTGTGAATTGTATGGGCTTATATCCACTGAAAATTGTGGCCGTTGGTGGTCCCTTCTTGCGCACTAATGAACCTCTGTTTTCTGGTTATTTTTGTGATTGAATGGCTGTAACATGGAAACTGGTTAATCACGTAAACTCGGTTGATTAAACGGATGCCCAATGAATAAGAATCCTTGTGTGGTCACCCCGGTTAACCAAACGGAAAGACGGAACTAAAAAAATGGTATGTTTAAATCTGAAAACTCCCTTGCTTTGTCCTGGTGATGTGTACGGTTGTTCTGCTTGATGCTTGTGAGGTGATATGGATGGGGATGGGATCCCCTGTTGTGCAGTTGTTAGTTTGTGGATTTGGGGCCGTGTGGGGCGGTATGTTGGGACTCGGTTTGGTTTCAGTACTTCGAGGGATCTCACGGATCCCTTTTGTTATTGTGACTTTACAAGAGAACCGGGTGTGAATGCTTAATTTGTTGCTCGGTTGTTTTTCCTTGGTTTGTGGTTATGCCTGTTAGTTGCCCGGTAGTGAAGGATTATTTAAATGGAATCACTTGAATATGAAAGCAAGAATGGGTTTAATGGGGAATTGTTTTCCGGGAATGAGTTGTGACTTGGTTGTGCTTGTTGTGCTTCTTCTGTAATTCCATTTCTTCTTCTTTTGGAATAACAAGTGTTGTAGTTCATTTTATTTCCTCTACCACTTTCCTATTGTACAACCTACTTGTTACTGTTTTATGTAACAATTTGGTGCTCTCATTGAGAGAATGAAGCATGTGATCGCTGAGAGGTTGATCATCGTCGAACTCAATGTGAGAACCAATTATTGAGAGCATTGCGTTTGTTGTGGGAGACACGATCACTGGAGAAGTCACGTGCACTGTGTGGCGCTCTGATTCTCGTGGACGATCGTTGAGAGCAGGCACTGCCGTGTGACGCGAACGCTGGGAAAACACTACCGCTGCTGGGGAACTCGTTGAGAGAATGCAGAGGTAGACACAATTGCTGCTGGAAAAAAACCCGAATACTACCGTGGAGGATATTCTATTTCCTTTACCTCATTTTTGTCATGCAGTCTACTATGAGACCCGATTGCTGCAGGGGAACGCGTGTGCCTTGTGGAAGAACATAGCAAGCTGGTTGTGAGAGGAAGTCGTTACACCTTTGTGGCTTCTGAGACTAGTATCACGATCGCAGAGAGGCCGATCATTGTTGGACGATCGTTGTGGTGCTGATGTGTGTTTTTCAGGTATCGGAAAATCGATTAAGGCATCACCAGTGTTTTTGTACGGTAATGGAGGCGGTAGTTGAGATGAAAGCTTAAATTCTAAAGATGCTGCTTTGGCTAAAGCACTGAGGAGGGTGTTGAAGAGAGTTGAGGTGCCAATTCACAGGGGAGGATCCTTTTGGTTGGATCATTAAAGGTGATACATATTTCTTGATTAATTGAACTCCAGAGGACATGAAGTTGCATGGCATTTTCCTATTGTGACATTTTGGCTTCGGAAATTCGACTATCAAGAGTGCATAGTGAGTCGAGTGCAGTGAGTGATTGCCGCGACGCTAGTAGAGGAAGTTTGGAAAACGAGGTTGGCAATGTTGTTATTCGCACAATGGCGCCACTGGTTGTTGAATTGGAGGAGAAAAGCTACAGCAGGAGTGCAATACGCTATTGCAGACGAGATATGATGCGTCGCCGAAATCACTAAACGAGCAAGTGAAGATGAAGCTGTGAAATGTAGCTGAATGACCAAGGCTTAAAGACAACGCCACTCACCAAGGTTTCTCCGAGCTTAAAGACCAAGTCACCAACAATGGAGATGCACCACCAATTCCGGGCAAATGGAAGAGGGTAAAGCAATAAAGTTGCAAGCCAAACTTCAATATTTGTAGGATTCAAGTCCAACCATTACGGAGTGAAAACACATTATAAAAGATAAAATAGAGTAATGTCCCAAATCGTATTACAAGGCATCGAGGCACTCAAATGTCCCATAAAAAGCATAAAATCGACTTTCTCATGTTAAATAATGACCCCACTAAACACTAACTGTCATGAATTTTTTTCTTAAGGATGTTTTTCTCAATGTTCTCTCTTCTCTTTAATATGCTTCTACGAATTTTCTTCATTTTCCATGTGGATATGTCACTTTAGGCCTCAAATAAGTATATTGTGGCCCACCATTGTGTTGGATGTCAGAAGTGCAAGTTGGTCCAATTTGAATAACAATTAGGCTTAAAATTATCGTCAAGCTCAAAAGTATTCTGATGCGTTGCCGGAAGCACGAAACGAGTAAGTGAAGACGATGCTACGAAATGTAGCGAAATGACCAAGGCTTAGAAGGAAACGCCACCCGTTAAGGTTTCTCTGAGCTTAAAGACTAAGTCACCAGCAATGGAGATACACCACCAATTCCGGGCAAAGGGAAGTGGTTAAAGTAAGAAAATTGCAAGAAAAGTTTCAAAATTCGTAGGATTCAAGTCTAACCATTACAAAGGAGTGAAAATACATTATAAAGACAAAATAAAGAGACAGTAATGACCCAAATTGAATTACAAGGCATGGGGGCACTCAATGAACACATAAAAAGCATAAAAACCACTTTCCAATGCTAATTAATGATCCCATTAACTAAAGTAGTGAAATTACTTCTTAATGTTGTTTTTCTCCATTTTCTCCTCTTTAATATGCTGCTATGAATTTCCTTCATTTTCAATGTGGATGTGTCATTTTGGGCCCAAAATAAGTGTGTTGTGTCCCACCATTGCGTTGGATGTCAAAAAAGTGCGGGCTTGTCCAATTTGAATAACAATTGGGTTTAAAATTCTTGTCAAGCCCAAAATTATTCTATTTGGGTTGAATTTGATCTATATCTTTCTCTCCTAGTTGGAGAGGATTTACCCTCAAATTCATGACATCGTCTTCTTCAATGTACGGAGACAAGTCCCAAATGTTGAACGTTGCATAAACACCACCAAAATCATCAGGTTCTCCACTCATTCAAGTACTTTGAATAGACCTTCAACTCGTGGTGCCAGTTCTTCCTTTTGGATGAAAATCTCTCCTTGCACAAATGATTCCACACTTTGTCTCCAGGTTGGAAAATGACCTCCTTTCGATGCTTGTTATCTTGCCACTTGTATGCTTCATTACTGACAATTCGTTTTTTATAGATTTTCAAAAGCCCCTTTTAAAGGTTGAGCGATAACCTACACCATCAGGCGGGAACCAAAAACCACATTCACAGTTCAAAATTCAAAAGACACAACTCCTGAAGAGATCACGATCCATCACCCGCGTTAGCCTTAGTAAAGTTGCCAACTGTATCATCATGAGTCACCATTGTCATCATATCGCCACCATCAAAACGCCATTCAACCACCGCACCAGTTGCTGGAAATTGTCAAAAATCGTCGGAGACCGCCGCCGCCGTCGTCCTCATATCGTCGTCATAGAACTCCAGCGTTGCCACATACAAACATCATAACAGAACACCACAAATTTTCAAATCTTCATCGGTGAGCCAGTCGCCCTCTCGGAGAACCTAAGCCACTCAAACCACACCTCCCATAACCCCCTCGAAGACCCGCGCACCAAACTGACTGGGAAGGGAGCGTTGGACCAGGAAGTCAGAGCAGGGTTGAGCAGATGGAGGTCTTGGTAGGTGTAACACCCCAGAATGATAAAGAGTTAAATGACTAAATGATATAACTCATGTCAACAAGGTGCATCTTTTTTGGGAGCCTATCTGATTATAACTCCACAGTTAAGCGTGCTTGACTTGTAGTAGTGATTCGAATGGGTGACCTTCTAGGAAGTTTCCTAGGGTGTGTGAGTGAGGACAAAGCACGCTGGAAAAAATATGTGTTGGCCTGTGGGGACTGTCATTAGCCATATGGTCCGTTCGGGCACGTGGGTGGGCTCCAGGGTGGGGACCACGTGTTTGCGGGGAAACTGGTGGTACATGCCGGGTCAGGACCCGACGACCATGTTAAGGCGGGGTGTTTGTGCTGTCAGCGGGGCACCTGACGGCCGATTGTTACATTTGGTATCAGAGGACGAACCCAACCTTAAGTGCGGTGCACTGCTTGGGTTGAGATGTAGGGTCCACAACGAGGACATTGTGCTCTAAAGGGGGTGAATGTAACACCCCAGAATGATAAAGGGTTAAATGACTAAATGATATGACTCATGTCAACAAGGTGCACCTTCTTTTTCGGGAGGCTACTTGATTTGAACTTCACAGTTAAGCATGTTTGACTTGCAGTAGTGATCAGGATGAGTGACTTTCTGGGAAGTTTCACATGGTGTGTGTGAGGACAAACCACATTGGAAAAAACATGTGTTGGCTTGTGGGGACCACGTGTCTGCGGGGCAACTGGTGGTACCTGTCGGGCCAGGACCCGACGACCATGTTAAGGGGGGGTGTCTGTGCTGTCAGCGGGGCCCAGTTGTTACACTGATCGGGATAGGGGACCAATGCGCAGGGCTAGGCCGGAAGAGGGGCGGTGAGCGACGAGCGATGTCTACACCAGCAAGCCGAATCAGATGAGAGGGGGAATGAGAAGGCGAGAGAAGGAAAAGGAAGAACCAGGCGGAGCAAGGAGCGTCGTCGCCATCTGCTTCGACTTCTCCTCTGCATCAATATTCACCTGAAAATCAAGAGGCAAAGAGCACAATTCTATAGGTGTGTTTGGATTGAGATGCCTTAAACCACTTCGAATGGATAATGTCGAGTGGTAGCACTTGGAGATCCGTTGTATGCAAATTCGGATTGTGCAAGATGGAAATCACAATCTCTCATATTCTTGTTCACTAATGTTCTTAGAATAGTGCCTAAAAAACAATTGGTAACTTCCGTTTGCCTATCAATTTGAGGGTGATGGGAAATGCTGAAAAGAAGCTTCGTACCGAATTTTCCCCGTAATGTCCTCAAAAAATGGTTGAATTTTTTTGTCTCTATCTGAAACAATGTTGCGAGGAATGTCATGAAGACAAACAATCTCTTTGGAAAACAATTCCGCCACTTTCACTGCATCTTCAGTCTTATGGCAAGGTATGCAATGAGTTATCTTATAAAATAGACTAACAACAACCATTATTGGATCTTTACTTTGCTGAGTCTTTGGTAAAGCCATAATAAAATCCATGCTGGGATCTTGCCATGGCTGCTTTGGAATAGGCAATGAAGTGTATAAACCAGGCGTCAAATGACTCACTCTTTGACATGTCCTGCATCTTGAAATAATTGCTTGGACATCTGATTGCATCTTTGGCCAATAGAAATGCTCGTTTAGTATCTCCAAGGTTTTGTGGATGCTAAAATGACCATCAAGGCCTCCTTTACGTGTCTTTCAGGTGAGCAACTTGTTTCTCTTGAAGAGAAACCCATTATGCACATAATATTCCTCCAAAAATCCATTTTGACATTGGATTAAAATAACATTTAACTTCATATCATGCTAATAATCTTCTTTCTTAAGTTGAAATCCAAGAATTCGAGCATCCAGAATGGTAAGTAATGCATGCCTTTGAGATAGAGCATCCACCATCAGCTTATCTTGCCCCTTGTATTTTGACACAAATGAAAATGATTGCAAAAATTCCATCCACTTTGCATGTCTCGAACTCAGTTTGTGTTGACCATTGATAAATCTCAATGCCTCATGGTTTAGAGTGAAGAACAAACTGTTTTGGTCTCAAATAATGGGACCAATGATCTAAGGCAACCGCATAAAATTCCTTGTCATAGTTGTGTCATTGAACTTCTCACTGAAATATGCAATGAGACGCTTTCTTTGGATGGGAACAACGTTGATCCCAACTCTACTTGCATCACATTCCACTTCAAAGACTTGATCAAAATCAGGTAATGCCAAAACTGGTGCTTCACATAACTTTTTCTTAATGATTTCAAATACTTCATTTGCTGCTTTTGACCATTCAAATTTCCCATTTTTCAAGCATTTGGTGATGGGGGCTGTCACGAACCGAATATGGTCGCCATTAAAACCGGCACCCGACCCGGCCCATGGCAAGGCCCGAAGGGCGTTCCCTATCCCCACGGGTTGGCACAAGTGTCTGGGTATCATGTATTATGGTTTTACAAAGATTTACCTGAGTTTAGAATCATTTAACAAAAAATAATCAATAAACCAAATCTGAAAATTTATGCCAAACATGCCTTAAATAAAATCCAGAACTGAACACATAGGTTTAAGCATGAAAAAAAGGTCCAAAGAAACATAAAAGTAGCAACAAAACATCCCAAGGGGCTCCACACGACAAGGGGTTATCACCCACAAGTCGTCTCCACAACATCGCACCAAGGGAAAAAACTAGCAACCCGAACTGACATCACCCAAGGCCTTGCCTTTACCTGCGTCAAACATGATCAAGTCTACTTACACCGTAAGTAGGGTGTGAGCCTAAGCCCAATAGGATACCACTCAAAGGATTCCATATAGTAAGCAATACCAGATGAAAGCATGCAAGTTTTTGATAAACAAGAAATGGTGGCAATAAATTATAAAGAATGAAACTTTTAAAGGTAAACAATTTTCAAAGGGAAATTTCAAAGTAAACACATTTAATTAAAACATGTAAGTTACTGCATTTTTCCAGCCAAACACGCCCTAAGCTAATGATAAATACAAAAGAGCCAACGAGCACTAATCTCGGGAACACCCTTAGGCACTAGTTAGTTTCGGGCCCCATGTTCCTCGTATCTCGGTGTAAAGTAACCATAGTAATATCCGTTTCTGTGCACGATCCATTAGTAGGGAACATACCCATAACCTAGTGGTCCCCAATCATCATCAATATAGTTTTGTTAGTGTTTTCAATGTCCAACTTGCTAAGTGAAATAGGGATAAAACCGCTCCGGATCACTAGCGTACTAGTACACGTCCACCCACCTAGATACCCGGGTTTCCTCCCTTGTGCTCAAACAATTTCCACATGTTGCCAAAAGCCATTTGAACAAAAAACCCCATTTCTGGTCATACATACTCAAAACAGTAGCTACACATGCTTTGCACCATTTACACAACTCAATAAAGAATGAAATGTTTTCATAAAACAGTTTCAAGGTATACCACAAAACTTTGCACATGAAATCTATTTAAAATCTCTCTTTGAAAACCAATTTCACACCAATATTACTCCAAAATAGAATTGGCACCACTAAAACATTTTAATAAAACCATTACATGAATTATAAAACAACCCCAAATGGTATAACATTGAAAGGACATGTAAAACACCCATTTTCACACAAAATTGGCACTTAAAAATCAATTGCTTAACAAATGCCACCAAAACCAATTTTCGCAACAAGAACAACGAAGGAGGATTATGCTAAAAATAGAAATCAAGCAAGCCTAACTCATCTAGTAGTGCTTACTCATGGAACCACCTACCACAAGTGTCAAAACCCTCAAATCCTTGTGCAAAAGTTCAACCGCACCACCGCTGCCCCACAAGGAAGTTAAAATGAATCTCAAACCACAAGATTGGACCAAAAAACTCAATCAAAACCTAGGTTCGAAGCCCTACATGCTGGGCATTAGAAACTTAAATAAAAATGGATGAAACCCTAAGGAAATGGGAGAAACCCTAAGCAAATGGGAGGAAAATGAGAGTAAACTCACTTAATTGAGAAACTTTGAAGAAATCTCCCCAAATACACCAGTAGCTGAATTTCCAAACAGCCAAAAATGAAAGTGAGGTTCAAATAAGGCAGAGGAGGTCATGTAGGAACTGAAATAGGGAAAAAGAGTGAAAAATAAAGGAGTTATGAAGGAAACAAATTACCTCTTCAAATCTGGATGATTTGAGAAAGCTCAAGACGTTTTGCCCTAATCTGCGATGCAAATGAGCTCCAAAGAGGGAGACACGAACACGGAGGCGTTCCTGGGGATGTTGGCTTCGAGTGGGAGGTGGAATCACCGGAGAAGAGTAAAAAATGAATAAGATATTAAAGAATTAAAAAAAACATTTAAAACAGGAAATTGGCTTACGGGTTGGCGCAATGCCTAACTAAATCACCCAAATCCAAAATGATAATGAGTTCTTAAGGGGTTCAAATGGATATGGTGGTTTGCATAGGCCAGGGGAGGCCAAGTAAGAATTGGAATGGATGAAAAATGTTGAAAAACGAAGGAGTTATAAAAGAAACAAAATTTGTTTTTAAATCTAAAAATGAGCTCACGGTTGGGCTCAAATTATGAAAACCCACCATTTCCTCAAAAAATGCATGGGAAACCCCCACAACAAAGCAAAAATATAAATTACATGAAAAATACATTTAAAATAAGTCATGGATGTGACAAGGGCCATGATAGTGCTGAAATTGGAAACAAAGCGACGATAAAAAGATGTCAAACCATGAAAGGAACTTGCATATCCCAAAAACACCAGTTGCGTTGAAAAGAACTCGCATTTTTCCAACTTCCCATATAGCTTTTGTTCCCGCGGAATGCTAAATACTTGCTGAAGATGATCCACATGGCTCTCTGTTAGGAATATAGGGGCTATTTGTACAACTGCCCAAGGGGCAGAGATGTCTTTTTCCATCTTTTGGTGGTTAGTTTGTTAGAGGGGGTTGTTAGTTGTTTGGGTGGTTTGCTAGCTGGGTGGACTTTTAAATAGAGGGGGCCAGGTGTGTAAGGGGATACGATACATTTTGCATCTATAGTAGGCTGTTGTGAGGAGGGCTGGTACGTTGGGACGACCAGTAGGGAGCTGGCTGTGTGGAGTGGTCTTTCCACGAGTTCTCCTACATCTTCTTCCTCTTCTCTCCTAAACTGTAATTCTCTCTCTTGTACTGTTTGCTTTCAATACAGAATTATACCGTTTGTTCCTTCTACTATTTCTCCTCAATAATATTCCTAACAATTGGCAACTTCACTGGGGAACTTTTGCTAGAGGGAGACTGAAAGTTGACATCGTTGGTGTTTGTGGTTGTGTGTACGATCATCTGGTACTGGTCGCAAGGTGTAGACAGAAGCGCAGGGCGATGTCACAATAGTAATTGTAACACAATCGCAATTTGGAGACACACTCAAGGAGAGGAGTTGTTAGAGTATGGGAACGGGAGCACGAGACGACGATCCGAGCTTGAGAACGATTGCATACTACCGAAAGCCGAGTGCGTTGGGAGGAACGATCGCAGTAGTGTGGAATGCAAATGTAGGTGGACTATCTACGACGTGAGGATCGGAATTGGCTGGATTTGGAAAGGTAATCGGGACATACAGAGTCGGCCGAACACTGTGAGTAATTCGGAAACACCTTGCGCACAAGTGTTGACGATCTCACCTGGGAAACTTGATCGTTGAGAGGAAGGCGACAGGAGAAAACGATTGATATTGTTCAATCGTTGAGATCAGGCGCTACCGTGTGATGCGAATGCCGGAGAAAACACGATCACTGTCAGAGGAGCGGACACCGCTAAAGAAGTCACCGACGGTGTAGAAAAAAAAATTAATTACTGTTGTGCAGATTGTTTTTCTCTCCCCTACTTGTTTTCTACTGTGAAAACGTTGTAGAGAGGAATACGCAGTTAATTACGTTGTAGACAGACGAGCCAATTAACTTCAACGCAGGCACGCATTGAAGAGGAAGAGACGGACACAAGAGACTACGAACGTCAATAGTTGTTGTAGAAGATTTCCGTCGCAGCTTAAAAAAAAGGTGTTCACACTATTGAATGATGCGAGGACGACTGGGTGCTTGGACATACAACATTTACGGAAGAATTTACTAGGAGACAAGTGAGATCGAGAAGCTATTTAGTGAGCTAAAGTTCGACCTGGAGGAACAAAAGGTGGTTCCGACTTTTCATGCAGGGTGTCCGATTGGTTATGAACAGTTGAGGCGTACTCTGTGGGACCGGATAGAGGCTTTGCACTCGCAGGAGGAAAAGTGCTCCGTGTCCAGGAAACAGAACCAATCAGCTGCAGCATGCTCCCTTGGGAGCGACGTCGGAGCTGTGGAGTTCGGAAGGAAACAGGAGGCGAGACCTATGCTTGTTCGATTGATGCCTTTTTATGGAAGGAGCAGTATTGTATCCAAAGCTCTGAGCTGCCTATTTTTTCAGGTGTGGAACCACTTGGTTGGATCACAAAAGCAAAGGCGTATTTCTTGGAAAATCGTACAGCAGAGGATATGAAGTTACACTATGCGCAGTTAAGTTAGGAGTACACGGTTTTGCTTATGTTTTTGTCTTGGCTGAACAAAAATCCCCGATCAGAATGGGAGCAGCTGAAGCCGGCGCTGTTAGAGAAGTATGGGTCCGACAAGGAGCAGGAGGAGTTTTCCCGACGATAGTGTGACAAGTAGCAATCCACGCATGCTCGGGGAGACATTTAGGAGGATGTGCCGAATGTTCAGTGCTTAGGACAAGAGAAGGTTGATTTAATTCAGATTCCCCAAAGCGTGGACTGGTCGGGAACTGGAAGAGGAGAAAGAGGAAGTTGATCACTTCGCAAAGGAAGAAATAACAGCAGAATTGGGGGAATTTCAGACTCGACAGGAAGGGGACATATATAGTAATCTAGTGGAGAAAAGTTGGGCTTGGGCGGAAGGGGAATAAAAGGAAGTGGTGCCAAATGATGTTCCGCCCGTTGGCATCACGAGAGATCAGGTTCCAGCACCACCATTCCAGATGGAGCTATTTCATTTACTAAATTTTATAGCAGGTGAGGAAGTTCAAGCTGCCTGGGGTCTCATCTTGTCAGAGATAAATTTGATTTTTGGGTCTTGAAGTTTGGTCTCCAAATAAGGAGAAGACACACACCCAGGAGCAATAGTGGCAGAGCTGTATGAACTTGTTGGAGGTCCCTTAATTACGTTTGAGAATTGTGTTGTAGTTCTGAAGGGAGGCTGGACAAGCAGGAGCCGAGTATGGTGTTGGTTGACATACATGCAGGTTTGTGAGGATACAAATCACAACCAGCGGGGTAAACAACAACAATCCCAAATTGCAAGTCCGCTCACATGAAAACCAAATGAACCATCAGTTGCAATCAATGATTTCACAAGGTCCTGTTGCTCCCGTGCCACAAAACAGCACGATAAGCCTGCAGCATGGTGTGAACTCTTTTTCAGGGTTTCAAAATGTGCAGCCAAGCGTGATTAATGCTTTGCAGGCTGCCCCAAATGTGGAATCTGTTTAAGGCAATGAACTGGGCTCATTGCAGTAGGTTGCAGTAGGACCTCTGCAACAAAAGCCTGTCAGTGTTCCTCAGACAAATGGAGTGAAGTTGCTGCCAACTAATCAGTCAAATTCCAATATGCTTCAACAGCAGAATCTGAAACAACAGCAGGGACAACAGATGTTACAGGCACAACAGTTGAAGAACCAGCAGTTTCTTCATCATCAGCCACAATTGATGCAGAAACAGCTGCAGCTGCAGCAGCCACCATCGTAGCAGCTGAAGCAGTCGATATCATTGTAGGCCCACCCAATGTCACAACTTCAGCAAATGACTGACACAAATGACTTGAAGATGAAACAAGTGTTGACTGTTAAACCGGGAGTTTTTCAGCAATATTCACTAGCAGGTCAATCGTTAAAGTCCGCTTATCACCATCAACAGTTGAAGCTTGGTTCTGCTGTTCCAGCGTCTTCTCCACAGCTTCTTCAAGCTGAACTCTCTTTGGGTATGGCTAGATTTGTTCTTTGCTGCCCCAAGACGTTCGACAGGGATAGCGTCGACAGAAATGGGCATGATTCTACCTTAGTGATGGAATTTCTGGCTGTGGTTGTGACAGTGGAGCCGAATACTTTCGATGGATGTGTTCTGGTCTCATATATAAGCAGTTCTCAAGGCCTGCTGGAGATGAGGTTTCTTGGCAGCACGCTGGCTGCTCGGAGTACAACTGTTTTGAAGATTTCTGACAGGGAGTCTTGCTGGCTAAGGAGTAGGTTTGTGATTAAGGTTTTGCCCAGGTTTTATGGGTGTGATCCCTTCCACGGCGCCACAACAGTGGTATTTGTTTTCTGGACTTACACTGGAAGTGCAATCCAACTTGAAAGAAGTTTCAATCGGGATCCACCTTGGGAACAAGGTGGTTTTTAAAGAGGGGCGAATGTTAGGAATATAGGGGGTGTCTGTACAACTGTCAAGGGGCATAGATGTTTTTTTCCATCTTTTGGCGGTGGTTAGTTTGTTAGAGGGGGTTGTTAGTTGTTTGGGTGGTTTGCTGGCTGGGTGGGCCTTTTAATAGAGGGGACCAGGTGTGTAAGGGGATACATTACATTTTGCATCTACAGCAGGCTGCTGTGAGGAGGGTTGGTACGTTGGGACCATCAGCAGGGAGCTCGCTGTGTGGAGTGGTCTTCCCACGGGTTCTGCATCTTCTTCCTCTCTCCCAAACTGCAATTTTCTATCTCTGCCTGTACTGTTTGCTTTTAATACAGAATTATACAGTTTGTTCCCTCTATTTCTCCTCTCAATAATATTCCTAACACACTCCACATCCTTGCTGTAAATCAAAATATCATTCAGATAAACAACAAATTTTACCACTAAATGGTTTCAAAACTTCATTCATGAGTCGCATGAATGTACTAAGAGCATTTGAGAGGCCGAATGTAATGACCAACCACTAAAACAATCCACCTTTGGTTTTGAATGTCGTTTTCCGCTCATCCCCTTCATTCGAATCTGGTGGTATCCACTTCGAAGATCAACCTTCGAAAAGATTGATGACCCTTGTAATTCATCGAGTATATCATTGAGTCGTGGAATGTGATACTCATAGTTATTTACCGTGCACGACGCACAACGGTGACAGGGGCCCCCGGTGCAAAAGCGCACGACGCGTGACAATATTAACTTGTGGCGCATAGAAGGAAAAAAAACGTAGAAACAAAAAAAACAAATTCCCAAAATATTTAAAACAAAAAATTAAATATTTTATACCATATATATCTCAAAAAAAAAACAAAAAAAAAACGTAGAAAAAAAAAGTGATGCAACGCCCCGACCCCAGTTACCCAGAGTCGGTGCATTATTACATAACATTGGCATGATCACAAATGATCAAGTCTCGAAAGACCGATTAGTTTAGTAGTCTTGGAAACACTAGATATATTCCTAAGTCTTACATTACATTATAAGGTAAAAAAAACTACAACATCTTGTCTTCATATCCCCTCATACTATCCCTGTAGGTCATTCATAAATTACTTCTTCACATCCTGGGAAAAGATAAAACATTGAAAGGGGTGAGCTCAGATGCTCAGTAAGGATAACAATATAGCAGAAACTTTCATAAATAAGAATAAACATTCAAGGCAATGTATAACTAAAACAAAAGTCTTTTAAACTTGAACTTCAACATAGTATGACAAAAATAAAATGAAATAGTGTCATTTACTTATTCACATGGATATTCTACTAATCGAATAATCACATGCAATATTAATAATCACTTTCATAATGATGGAATGCATAATGCCAGACTATCATAACTACATAGCCAAGGCCTCATGCCAAGACTACAAATAAGATTTTGTCAATGCTTTGTGTCAAGACACTAGTTTGTCTCATGAGACCTACCGATGCATCGAGGAGCTATAGCGGGCTCCACCCGTCACTTACTAAGTCCAATGCATTCCTCATATGAAAAGTTTTAAACATAACATAAAAATTCGTATTAAAACTAGCATACGAAATGCCAATACTTTATCCACAAACCATGAATGGTATAAAAATAGCACATTCACAGTCAAACATAACACATTCGATACAATATGGAAGATTGTATTGTATCATATTAACCTCAATCGAGAATAATGAAGAATATTGACATAGATGAAAATAATCATCAAAACTATTTGAGAGAAATATCCTCCTTTTTCTTGAAATCATTTAAAAGTAACACTATTTTTCAAGAAGCCATTTAAAAATAGATTTTTGAATCAAAATGTCCCATACCACTTTGAAACTTTTAAAAGGAGTTTTAGTTTTAAAACTTTAATGTCCATATAAATAAATCCTTAAAACCATTTTTAGAACATGGACATTAATGAAAAAGATTTAGAAGAATAAGTCTTTAAAACATTTAAAATTGGTATTTTAGTTAGAGTTTCTAACCAAAAGAGAGACACTTGAATACAAATAATTGAGGTAATCAAAACTCTGTAATATCATGAGAATAAAGGGATTCATGATATACTATGTCAAAGTACATTATATACAACACATAAAAGTGATTTGGTGTATAACAACAAAGTCTCAATGGAATGTAAATTGAGATGAAATCTCTCATAAAGGCTGTATCCTTAGGTTAAGGATAAATCGACGACATAATTATGTGTGAAAAATATAAATACACTAAATATGATTGGATATTCAGTGTAAAACAATCAAAGGACATTCACACATATTCTTGTAAAAACAACACCAATGAATTGAATGTTTATCTCAACAAATCGAGATTGAGTAAAAATCACTCTTATCAAGTTCATACCGATGACTTGAGAATTTATCAATGGAGTGACTATGTGTATAAAAAGTATATCCACAGAAAGGGGAGTGAAAATTATGACATAATCAAATGAAGAGTGATTTCACACATGATCTTGGAGTAAAATAATCAATGAAGTATGCGTAAAGCCGAATGAGTGGAAATTGAAGTTTCAAATTCCCTTATTGATTTGGTAACATACAAAACATACACCCATGAAAGAAGGATCATACAATGATGATGTAAATATACATGAATTAAAGTATATTACACAATGAATACAAACATGAGCAGTACTCACACCACATGCAATAAATAAGTGGTGAACAATGGAATTCTCACGAAATTAGAAGTGTGATAAGAAACCCCTTTGTACTTTTTCCTTGGTCGACGGTAGGTTAACCTCCTGTATAATGGTGAAATAATTGTTATTGAATTATACAAGAATCATTTACATTAATATGATATCATATATGATCTTTTAACATTGATTTGTTAATAATATCTTAGTATTATCGTCATTTCGGGTGTTAACTTACTCGTTTTCCTTTATATTCTTTTTTACGTAAGCCATGTTTATAATGGATAGGTTGTATCTTATTCATATCCAGAATGATATCAAGTCCTTAAACATTATTTTTAAATCATCAAATGATAATTATACTTGAATGGATACGATGGAGAATGAATCTCATCGCGTTCGTGGAGACAGTAGTCCGTACGTACGCACGAGCGACAATATCATACTTTTGATGTTAAAATAATATATAATTGGATGATATATCATATAGACAGAATAATTATCATGTTATATTTATTATTTACATGAATTACACATCATTATTATACCCATCCAAATAATAATTTATTGAATAACAATTACACCACGACGTGGAGACGGTAAGCCGTACGTACGCACGTATGGTGACATGTTATTCAAAGGATGGATAAAATACTGAATATGGTTGTACCATATTTATAATAACATCACAGTATATATAAGATACTGAAGTTATTATTTTAGAATGGAAATAACAAAGAAAGAAGAAGTGGAAGAAGAAAGGAACTTGAAAAAGGGTGGTGAAATCATTACCTCTTCTTCGGGTTCTTCCTTTTGATTTGATCAAAAGAGATCTTAGGTTGGCTTTCTGATCAAACTAAGGCCTCTAGGTTGTAGTGAGGGAAGTTGAGAGAGTATTTGGGCAGAGGTTGGCCGAACCAAAAGACTTTGAAGGTGTGAGTTAATGATAAGGGAGAGTGCCCTTTTATAAGAGGGGTGAGGGGAACCTTTGGAAAAGTTAGAAATATTATTTTATAATAAATTCATATTCGGTTTCTAATGGCTCCAAAGTGGATTATTTAAATGTTAAGGTGGAGATTGGTCGAAAACCACTCAACCAATAGAATTTAGACAGGTTTGGGTTACTATATTAATCTTATCATTAAGTATTAACTCTTAGTTAATTAGTTTCACTTTTACAACGTCTCTTTGTATTTTTATATTATATGGTTAATAAACTTACTATATACGTCCAAGCGACCCCCAAGTGGTTCATTAATGATACACCTATCATGATATAAGTTTCTTGGCCGAACCTTAGATTTTTAGGAATTTAATATCAATTAATAATATAATATTTGTTTTAAAAACTCTTTTATGTCAATTTTGACACTATTCAATAGTTGATTTTTGTAAAAATTATAAAAGAATGATTACTTAGAACAAAGTTAATTAAATCATTTCTAACATGTCATATTAACCTAGAAAATTAGTGTAATTCATAAAAAGTCTCAAATTATATTTATTTGGGTATCTACAATATCAATTATTTTAATTTTTCACTATTATGGTAATTACTGCATCACCATTGTGTCATATATAAATTAAATTGTTTAATGTCTAAAAATTATAAATAAAATACCATTATGTAGGAAATCTTTTTAGCTTTCTAATGAATATTTATAGTCGAAAATCCAACATATATAACCCTATGTAAAAATTGTTTTGCTAAAAGATATATGCTTGTGTCATTTTTGTATTCATTTTAACTTTATTAAAATAAAGTGTCCCTATCACTTACAAGTGGCTCCATGGGGTCCCAAAATTGATCCAAAGATGCCCATGGTCGGACATGTATCCACCAATAAGGTTAGGACACATTTTAGGGTAATTTAGTATTATTATAATATTATTTTTTAACCCTTATTTACCGGATTTACCATTAACCATGGTAAATAAAATATTTACCGAAGTAATTATTCAAAATGTCTAAAAATAAAAGTTACCTATTTACATAATTTGGACATCCTGATTCCAAATATGGAATCCATTTTTCCAAATTCAAAACACAGAAGTGACATAAATTAATTTAAAATTAATTCCCGTTAAAACAAAAAGCGTGTTTTTAAGAGATAATAACTATCAAAAGATTGACACTTGTTTTTGTCTGATTTAATTGTGAAATTATGTCCAATGACCAACATTGTATTAAATGGTAAAAATATATTCTAAATATACTTTAAAACCACTCAAATTCATAATTTATCAATATTAATTATTTCGATTAAAAAAGTTGTTTTTAATTAAAATTTAGTAATTTTCACTATTCATCAAAATATGAAAGTTATCCGAAAAGTACCAAAATTTCACCCTAGGCTAATTTCGATATTCCGAATCAAAAAATGAAGTCCATTTTGAGAGATAGAATTTATAAAATTTCAAAAAGTGGGTATTACTATTAATAACGGCTACTTTGATTGGTCGAGGTGTGTTAGAACTCGAAGTTGCGTACAACACACGCTACTGTATTAATCAAAGAAAAGCGTACCATGGAAGCTTGGGGTGTTACATTGATGCAAACCATGCGGAAGGCACGGAGTCGATTGCTCGGGTGGAGGAATTGGATTTGCAAGGCCCAATGACACGAGGAAGATTAAAGAGGTTGAATGCTTCAATGGGCGCTCATCTTGCTTCATTAACGGCCCAATGAGTATTACCTTGCATGGATGGAGCAAATGGGCCTATAATATCACTTATTCAAGCCCAAAATTGATGATTAAAACTTGGCCCACATGGTTGCACGAATTTGGAGGTCTTGCCCACATGGAGGATTCTAGAAATGGCATCTTTGGACACCAAAGTCAAATCCGGTGGGCTATGCACTCAAAGTCAAATCCGGTGGGCTATGTTGGAAAGTTGTGTGCTTCTTTTCCAAAAGTCTTTGTTGGCTTTTATCTTTTTGACTTTTAAGGGGACAAGGTAGGTTTAGACTTTATGACTTTAGGGTATTAGACCCTTGACCATTGTATCACCCCTTGGCTATAAATAGCCACCCCATGGCATTGTATTGGCATTCAAGAATTAATTTGAGAGCTTATGCTTTGTTTCTCTCCGTTGTGTGAGGATTATCCCGGGTTTTCCCCCTTGCTCTTGTGCATTCTTGCCTTGTCAATCTACAAGTTAGATTGGTGATCCAAGATCACAAAGCCCCCAATTCCGTGCCTCAACCCAAGTGCGTTGTTGTGTGGATTGGCCATCACGCCCCTCCCTTGAGAGTGTTGTCTAAGTAGTAGGTCACGCTCCATATAGCGTTGGTTGACTACTTGCTTCCACTATCCATACCCTTCACTCGTCACTTAGCCCCAAACCGCATCCATCATCTGCCGCCCTACGCCGTGAAGATCGGGCCACCCCGTGCGTCTCGCATCAGTTGGTATCAGAGCACCGGTTGACACGGTGTCTATCCCTTTATTTACTTTAATTCTATCCATTACCCTCCTTATCTTTCCATATTATTCACCCATTCAACAAAAAAAAATCCATTTTTCTTGAAAGCCTCCCGAATTGTCCTAGTTTGTGCAAGCTTGGATTATTATAAATTGAGCCAAATTTTCATTCATCTTCTTTCCGCATTTAATTCTCTATATGTGATTTGTATCTGGCAAAAAAAAATTTTCTCTCAACTCATCATTTTGTGCTTTTCAAAATTAAGCACATCCTTTATTTGAGAGATTTCGAAAAAAAAAAGAAAAAAAAAATGTCTTACTCTCCGTTCAATCATCTTGTGCTTTAAAACTCCAAGCACAACACTTTTTGGGGAGAAAATTGACAAAAACAAAATAAAAAAAAAAGAGCGGATACAATTAATCCTTTGTGCTTTACCTTATTAAGCACTTTCTATTTCCATATATAACTTTTTCCATCATTTTACTTCATCCCCATTTTGTATTTCGCTCATATTGTTATCTTATCTTGCACAATCGGGAAAAACCCACAATCCACCTATCTACCCTTCTTTCCACCCTCTTTTTGACCCTTTACCATTGTTAAACCCCTTACCACTCAAGCGGGTTGTGTTAAACCATCCCCCGACACAATCTTGATTGGGGAGGAATTGGTGGCACTTGATCGCCCTAAACAAGGTATTATATTTCATAAGAGCTTGGGATTCAAATTGAGTTTTGAGAGTGGAGAGAAATAAGAAAAAAAAATCTTGTGTGTGTGAGTGTGTGCATCTTGTTGTGTGCGTGTGTGTGTACATCTTGTGCGTGTGAGTGTGTGTATATTGCGTGCGTGAGTGTGTATCTTTGTGTGTGTGAGTGTGTACATCTTGTGTGAGTGTGTACATCTCGCGTGTGTGAGTGAGTGTGTATCATTGTGTGTGTTCCCCCCCCCCCCACGGTGTGTGTTTGTGTTTGTGTAACTTATCATGGCAGAAGATCGTGGGAAGAAAATTGCTCATGTTAGCGATGAAGGAAGTCGAAGTAGATCTCCCGCACCTGAAG
The DNA here is from genome assembly GCA_963277665.1 of Viscum album. Classification (NCBI taxonomy): domain Eukaryota; kingdom Viridiplantae; phylum Streptophyta; class Magnoliopsida; order Santalales; family Viscaceae; genus Viscum; species Viscum album. The sequence goes on from OY728160.1 coordinate 1,559,857,650, forward strand.
CTACGCAATTCCAAATGCAAGCTTTGGTGAGCCACTTCGAGAAGCTTCTTGATCGGAAGTTGGAGGTGTTACATGAGAGGATTGATGAATTGGAGAATAAACCAAGCCCAAGGATGTTCCATGATAACCCACGACGCGCTCCCGCACCACGTCGTCCCCACATCATGGAGGAGGAGATGGTGAACTTTGATGATGATCTTGATGAAGTCCCACAAAGGAGGAGGTTGTACCAACAACCGAGAGGAGGCCAAAGGAGACAACATGATGATGAACTACTTGGCGGGATCAAGGTGAAGGTCCCTTCTTTTCTTGGGAAAAGCGATCCGGAAGCATACTTGGAGTGGGAGATGCGGATCGAGCAGGTCTTTTCATGCCATGCATATTCCGAGGAGAAAAAGGTCAAACTTGCTTCCCTTGAATTTTCTGATTATGCTTTAATTTGGTGGGATCAAGTTCAAAAGGAGAGGGCTAGATATGGTGGACGTCCCATCAACACTTGGGAAGACATGAAGTTCACCATGCGGAAGCGGTTTGTTCCCACACATTACCATAGAGATCTCCACAACAAACTTCAACGCCTCATCCAAGGGAGTAAGAGTGTAGAAGACTACTACAAGGAGATGCAAATTGCCATGATTCGGGCAAACGTTGAGGAGGATCCGGAGGCAACCATGGCACGGTTTTTACATGGGCTCAATCGGGAGATTGCGGATCAAGTGGAGATGTACCACCATGTAGAGATACAAGATATGATCCACCAAGCCACCAAGATCGAGCAACAAATCAAAAGGAGGAGCAACATGAGGAAACCCACTACCCCTTTCACACCATGGAGAAATCCAAGGAAGGAGATTGGAGAACCATCAAAGGCAAAAGAGGTGGTTGATCGCAAAAGTGACAAGGTAATTCTTTCACCTAAGAAACCTACTTTTGAGGCTAACCAAACCAGGAATAGGGATATTCGGTGTTTTAAATGTCAAGGAAGGGGTCACATTGCTAGTGAATGCCCAAACCGTCGCACCATGATCATCAACAAGTATGGAGAATGGGAGACCGATGGAGAGAGCTCCGAAGAGGAGGAAGATGAATCTCCAGAAATTGAAAATGGAGAATTTGCGGAAGATGGCGAGATTCTTGTCACTAGAAGAGTTTTAAGTGCACAAATGACCATTGGAGAAAAGGAGCAGCGGGAGAACCTTTTCCATACACGATGCAAGATCAATGGGAAGGTATGTAGTGTTATTGTTGATGGTGGAAGTTGTAGCAATGTGGCGAGCACCGAGTTGGTGGAGAAGTTGGGACTCCCGACTTTAAGGCATCCAAATCCATACCGACTTCAGTGGTTGAATGATTATGGAGAGCTGAAGGTCACCAAGCAAGTTAAGGTATTGTTCACCATCGGTAAGTATAAGATGAGGTATTGTGCGACATTGTTCCTATGAAGGCGTGCCACTTGTTGTTGGGTCGACCATGGCAGTACGATCGGCGTGTTACTCATGATGGTTTCTTGAACCGCCACTCTTTTCTACTCCGAGGGGAACCTATAACCCTCAACCCCATGTCCCCCAAGCAAATTCTGGAAGATCACATTTTGAGAGAAAAGAAAAAAAAGAGTGATGTGGAAAAAAAGAGAGAAAATGAAAAAGGAGAGAATGAGGAAAAAATAGAAAATGAGAGAAGCAAAGAAATGGAGAGCAAAGAAAAATCAAGAGGGGAAAAAGATTTGAGAGGAGAGAAAAGTGTGATGTTGACAAAAAAGAGTGAGGTTAAGGAAGCCTTGATTTCTCGACAAAATCTCTTAGTACTTATGTACAAAGAGGTGATGTTGAACACTAACGACTTAACATCTTCTTTGCCACATGTTGTTGAGTCTTTGTTGCAGGAATTTGAAGATGTGTTTCCCGAAGAGGTGCCACCGGGTTTGCCACCCATTAGAGGTATTGAGCATCAAATTGACCTCATACCTGGAGCATCACTACCGAACCGCCCAGCATATCGCACCAACCCAGAGGAGACAAAAGAAATTCAAAGGCAAGTTCAAGAGTTGTTGAATGTGGGGTATGTGAGAGAGAGTCTTAGTCCTTGTGCGGTACCGGTCCTTCTAGTACCAAAGAAGGATGGAACATGGAGAATGTGCATTGACTGTAGAGCCATCAACAACATCACGGTCAAGTATCGTCATCCTATCCCTAGGTTAGATGATATGCTAGATGAATTAAATGGTTCAACTATTTTCTCAAAAATTGATTTAAGAAGTGGCTACCATCAAATTAGGATGAAAGAAGGAGATGAGTGGAAAACTGCATTTAAGACAAAACATGGACTTTATGAATGGTTAGTCATGCCCTTTGGTCTCACCAATGCACCTAGCACATTTATGAGGTTAATGAATCATGTCTTACGTGCATATATTGGAAAATTTGTGGTAGTTTACTTTGATGATATTCTGGTGTATAGTAGGACTTTGCATGAACATGTAGATCACTTGAGAAAAGTCCTAGAGGTGTTAAGGAAAGAAAACCTGTTTGGAAACATAAAAAAGTGTGAATTTTGTCTCGATAAGATTATTTTCCTTGGATTTGTTGTGAGTGGCAATGGAGTTGAAGTGGACACCGAGAAGATCAAAGCAATACAAGAATGGCCAACTCCAACCTCCGTTGGACAGGTAAGAAGTTTTCATGGGCTTGCTAGTTTTTACAGGAGATTTGTGAAAGACTTCAGCACACTAGCAGCACCATTGAATGAATTGACAAAGAAGAATGTTCCTTTCAAATGGGGGACAACTCAAGAGAAAGCCTTCCATGCGCTAAAGGAGAGACTCACCCACGCCCCTCTACTTGCACTTCCAGACTTCGGTAAGACCTTTGAAATTGAATGTGATGCAAGCGGAATTGGCATAGGAGGAGTACTCATGCAAGAAGGTAAGCCTATTGCTTATTTTAGTGAGAAGTTAAATGGCCCAACTCTAAACTATGCTACATATGATAAAGAGTTGTATGCATTGTTTAGAGTACTCGAAACATGGCAACACTATCTTTGGCCTAAAGAATTTGTGATCCATTCTGATCACGAGGCTCTTAAATACCTTAGGAGCCAACATAAACTAAATAGGAGACATGCTAGATGGCTGGAATTCATTGAATCATTTCCATATGTCATCAAGCATAAAAAGGGTAAAGAAAATACTGTGGCCGATGCACTTTCGCGTAGATATTCTCTTTTATCCTTGTTGGATTCAAAACTTCTTGGTTTTGAATACATTAAGGATTTATATGCCACTGATAGTGATTTTAGAGAACCTTATGAACATTGTAAACCTGGAGTTAGTTGGGAAAAGTTCTATTTACATGATGGATTCTTATTTCGGATTAATAAGCTTTGCATTCCTAATTGCTCTATCCGTTTACTTTTACTAAAGGAGTCACATTCGGGTGGGTTAATGGGGCATTTTGGGGTTTCAAAAACTCTAAGTGTTCTTAGTGAGCATTTTTATTGGCCTAGGATATCTAGAGATGTTGAGAAATTTGTGGGAAAGTGCATTGTTTGCCATAAAGCCAAATCAAAGCTGAACCCACATGGACTATATCTTCCTCTCCCAATTCCCAACACCCCTTGGGAGGACATATCAATGGACTTTATTGTGGGGTTACCACGGACCAAGAGGGGGAGAGATTCCATTTTTGTTGTGGTGGATCGGTTTTCAAAAATGGCACATTTTATTCCCTGTCACAAAACAGATGATGCCACTAACATTGCAACACTTTTCTTTCAGGAAGTAGTCAAGCATCATGGAATGCCAAGGACCATTGTGTCGGATCGAGACACAAAATTTCTTAGTTACTTTTGGAAGACCTTGTGGAGCAAACTCGGTACAAAGTTATTATTTTCCACTACTTGTCATCCACAAACCGATGGGCAAACGGAGGTGGTGAATCGCACACTATCATCCCTTCTGCGAACAATTGTCAAAAAGAATATCAAGAATTGGGAGGAGTGTCTGCCACATGTGGAATTCGCATATAACAGGGCCAAGCATTCCACAACTCAATATTCTCCATTTGAAATAGTTTACGGCTTTAACCCCCTTGCGCCTATTGATCTAGTTTCTTTGCCTTTACAGGAAGCAGTTAATATGGATGCGAAAGGGCGTGCAGAATTCATCAAGAAAATCCATGAAAAGGCAAGGTTAAATATCGAGCGGATGACCCAAAAATATATGGATTGTGCAAACAAGGGTCGCAAGCAAATGTTGTTCGAGCCCGGTGACTTGGTTTGGATTCATATGCGGAAGGAAAGATTCCCTGAAAAGAGGAAATCAAAACTCATGCCACGAGGCGATGGACCATTCCGAGTGCTTGAAAAGATTAACAACAATGCTTACAAGATAGTTTTGCCAGGTGAGTATGGTGTAAGTGCCACTTTCAATGTTTCTGATCTTTCTCCTTTTTTGGGTGTAGAGGATGAAGAGTCGAGGACGACTCCTTTTCAAGAGGGGAGGATGATGCAAACCATGCGGAAGGCACGGAGTCGATTGCTTGGGTGGAGGAATTGGATTTGCAAGGCCCAATGACACGAGGAAGATTAAAGAGGTTGAATGCTTCAATGGGCGCTCATCTTGCTTCATTAAAGGCCCAATGGGTATTACCTTGCATGGATGGAGCAAATGGGCCTATAATATCACTTATTCAAGCCCAAAATTGATGATTAAAACTTGGCCCACATGGTTGCACGAATTTGGAGGCCTTGCCCACATGGAGGATTCTAGAAATGGCATCTTTGGACACCAAAGTCAAATCCGGTGGGCTATGCACTCAAAGTCAAATCCGGTGGGCTATGTTGGAAAGTTGTGTGCTTCTTTTCCAAAAGTCTTTGTTGGCTTTTATCTTTTTGACTTTTAAGGGGACAAGGTAGGTTTAGACTTTATGACTTTAGGGTATTAGACCCTTGACCATTGTATCACCCCTTGGCTATAAATAGTCACCCCATGACATTGTATTGGCATTCAAGAATTAATTTGAGAGCTTATGCTTTGTTTCTCTCCGTTGTGTTAGGATTATCCCGGGTTTTCCCCCTTGCTCTTGTGCATTCTTGCCTTGTCAATCTACAAGTTAGATTGGTGATCCAAGATCACAAAGCCCCCAATTCCGTGCCTCAACCCAAGTGCGTTGTTGTGTGGATTGGCCATCACGCCCCTCCCTTGTGAGTGTTGTCTAAGTAGTAGGTCACGCTCCATATAGCGTTGGTTGACTACTTGCTTCCACTATCCATACCCTTCACTCGTCACTTAGCCCCAAACCGCATCCATCATCTGCCGCCCTACGCCGTGAAGATCGGGCCACCCCGTGCGTCTCGCATCATACATTCTCCCCTCCTTCAATAAATTGCGTCCTCGCAATTTTTAAAATTGGGCATTGGAATATAACGGAAAGTCCCACATCGGAAAAAGATTCAATAAAACTATCACTTTAAAAGAAAGAAAGAGAAGAACAAAGGTCACCCGAGATAACCCATACTATGATTCTATGTAGGAAAACATGGATATGGATGATAAACTAAGTGTTCAGTTCTGATGGAGAGGGATAGAAAACATGATCAGGAGAAAGTTAACAATAAGAAAATCACAAACTTGTGTTGGGACAAACGGTCCTTAGTCTCCCAGTAGGAAAAGTAAACGGACAACATTTTTTTGTTTTAAGTTGCATTACATAAGGACAAGGAATTCATTTATGATATTGACTAAGAACATAAAGAGATTTACTTACTTTTTAAGTAGAGTTTCATTCTTTAATAAATTTTTACCACTAACTCAATTTTTTTTTGAAAAATGAGTATTCAAGAAGACTTGGTCACAATGGAAGAGCTAGAATAAACATCTATAGAAATACATGATCCACGTAGGATAAACTATATATTACCTTGTCTTTAGAGATTAATCAAAACCAAAATGTTTAGTATAATATCTGATGATCCCCCAAATGGATATTCCATTAGAGAAAAAAAACACTAATCTTAATTTCTAAAATTAAACCATCAATACCCCAAAGTTAAATAAATACCATTCAATAATCAACTGTTCTTAAAATCCTTCAATATAATTCAAACTAATATTGAAACCCAAAACTTATAAGAATGTAGTCTTCCACGTTAAATTGTATCTCCAAATGACATTAATTACTCTTAAAGTCACATTCTTAAAAGTAATTAACCTAATCATTTCCATAAATAACCCAAATCACTATAAATCCACAATAAAAACATACATAAAAATCCACCATTACTCCTCAAATGAAATCCCATAATATTTTATTTTCTTTGGGCATATGGTGTTCACAACAAAGCGAACAACTTCCAAAATAACATTTATCACTTAATCACCAAATCATTTTTCTATACTAAGGTATTCATTTGATAAGACACAAAATCCCAAATCAAATTATTATTGATTAATAAAATCATTTAACTAAAAATAATAATCACACTAACCAGGGACTTCACGTAGTCCAGTGGTAGGCGATAAATCTCAATCGCACTTTGGTTGTGGGTTCGATTCCCACAGCTTTGTCCGACGCGACGGGTTGTCACACGGTCTGCGTGTTGTCCTTTTTCAAAAACTATATTTTATAACATTACCAAAATGAGATAAATTCCTCAAAATAACCATAACATAATTTAACCACAAATCTTATCTCATACCTTGCATTTTCATCCCAAATTATAATAACTTATAATTGCCTCAAACCCAATGATCATATAAGACCAAATGGTTATTTATAACTATATCCGCAACAGAAAAGATAATTTTTCCTCAAATATCATTTTCACATGATAAATTGCAGGTTTACACATACAAGAGAAAATTATTTCAAAGTAATCCCATCAATAAAGAGTACTAACACTTTTAAACATTTCACCATCCATTTATTTCAACATAGGTTCTTCATCATATGTTCCTTGGGTTCCCACATTACCTCTTCCATCTTATGATTTCTCCATAGATCTTTTACCAGATGAGTCATCCGGTTTCTCATCACTTGATCTTTGGTATGAAGAATTCTGATAGGCTCTCCACAATAAGATAGATCGGGTTCCAGTTCTAATTCTTCATAGGTGAGTACATGCGTTGGGTCAGGCATGTATTTTGTCACTAGAGATATGTGGAACACAACATGAACTCTGGAGAGACTAGGCAGAATTGCCTTTTGGTAGAATGTGTTCATGTGTCACAATGGTACCTCAGGAATTTTTCAAAATCATCTACTTCCTTTACCCAAAAACTCCTCATCCATCTTGGGTTATATCGATGGAAGCATCGATGCATCATAAAAAAATATGTATTTCTTATATATAATTTTGAGACATCGTCTTTAACATGTTTATTTAGAAAAATTCTTACTGATTCATCTTCAAATATTTCAAAATAAGACTTTGGTAAATCAGTTTCTGTATGTCCCAAAAGACAAAAATATATAATCTGATACATATAGGCTGCTGGAAGGTCTCCCTCTTCTGCAGCATCTAGAAAATCATTTAGTGCATCGTAATTTTGAGATAAAGTGAAGAATTTGAAAAGACCCTGATGGTACTTCCCACGCTTAGCGTGGTAAGAAAGTTGAGAGCACAATATTATCCCATAGTCGGTACTTGATCCTTGAAAGAATCGTGCAATGCTAGAGGTATTGGATGTCTCATAAAGTTTGCATGTAACTTGGACATTTGAAAAAGTTTCAACATCATCTGCGCATGACTTCTGGATAATAATTGTAAGTAGTTCTTCAGGAAGAGAGAGAAGAGTTGTTCGTGATCTTGCTCCCTCCATGTTTCAACTAACAAAAAGAAAATACAATTAGGGTTTTTAAATACTTATCTAATAAGAATGTAAAAAAAATAGACATAATAGGATAATCTTGTAATTGAACAATATATCCTAGCTTGGGGTACCCTATGTTAAAATCTAGGTTATCTACTATCTATTTGTCGACATATATTCTTAGGGGTATTTTTTGTATTCCCTTAATAATGGTTCATACTAATCTTGTGAATTTACCAAAGCATATCCCTCGGGAGTGTCGTAACCAAGAGTGTAGCAAGGCCCGTTGTCGTGCACCAGTTCCCGTTCGAGTCTAGCTCAAAGCGGTGTTTTCGGGTTTTACCCCTAGGTACATCTGTGCCAGAGCCGCCTCTACCTGCTCGTATCCAGACAGGGATGTATTACTCGGAAAACACACAAAATATCTACAATACCAAAATTCTAGTATGTTCTTCTATACTAATCCTCAAATTCTATCTTAGAGCTATGTGATCTAATCAGAGTTTATCTAAATCTAGCTTCCAAGGTTTGTACTAAACTTCCTCTGATACCAACTGTAACGCCCCGACCCCAGTTACCCAGAGTCGGTGCATTATTACATAACATTGGCATGATCACAAAGGATCAAGTCTCGAAAGACCGATTAGTTTAGTAGTCTTGGAAACACTAGATATATTCATAAGCCTTACATTACATCATAAGGTAAAAAAAACTACAACATCTTGTCTTCATATCCCCTCATACTATCCCTGTAGGTCATTCATAAATTACTTCTTCACATCCCGGGAAAAGATAAAACATTGAAAGGGGTGAGCTCAGATGCTCAGTAAGGATAACAATATAGCAGAAGCTTTCATAAATAAGAATAAACATTCAAGACAATGTATAACTAAAACAAAAGCCTTTTAAACTTGAAATTCAACATAGTATGGCAAAAATAAAATGAAATAATGCAATTTACTTATTCACATGGATATTCTACTAATCGAATAATCACATGCAATATTAATAACCACTTTCATGATGATGGAATGCATAATGTCAGACTATCATAACCACATAGCCAAGGCTTCGTGCCAAGACTACAAATAAGATTTTGTCAAGGCCTTGTGTTAAGACACTAGTTTGTCTCATGAGACCTACCGATGCATCGAGGAGCTATAGCGGGCTCCACTCGTCACTTACTAAGTCCAATGCATTCCTCATATAAAAAGTTTTAAACATAACATGAACATTCGTATTAAAACTAGCATACGAAATGTCAATATTTTATCCACAAACCATGAATGGTATAAAAATAGCACATCCACAGTCAAACATAACACATTCGATACAATATGGAAGATTGTATTGTATCATATTAACCTCAATCGAGAATAATGAAGGATATTGACATAGATGAAAATAATCATCAAAACTATTTGAGAGAAATATCCCCCTTTTTCTTGAAATTATTTAAAAGTAACACTATTTTTCAAGAAGCCATTTAAAAATAGATTTTTGAATCAAAGTGTCTCATACCACTTTGAAACTTTTAAAATGAGTTTTAGTTTTAAAACTTTAATGTCCATATAAATAAATCCTTAAAACCATTTTTAGAACATGGACATTAATGAGAAAGATTTAGAAGAATAAGTCTTTAAAACATTTAAAATTGGTATTTTAGTTAGAGTTTCTAACCAAAAGAGAGACACTTGAATACAAATAATTGAGGTAATCAAAACTTTGTAATATCATGAGAATAAAGGGATTCATGATATACTATGTCAAAGTACATTATATACACCACATAAAAGTGATTTGGTGTATAACAACAAAGAAGTCTCAATGGAATGTAAATTGAGATGAAATCTCTCATAAAGGCTGTATCCTTAGGTTAAGGATAAATCGACGACATAATTATGTGTGAAAAATATAAATACACTAAATATGATTGGATATTCAGTGTAAAACAATCAAAAGACATTCACACATATTCTTGTAAAAACAACACCAATGAATTGGATGATTATCTCAACAAATCGAGATTGAGTAAAAATCACCCTTATCAAGTTCATACCGATGACTTGAGAATTTATCAATGGAGTGACTATGTGTATAAAAAGTATATCCACAGAAAGGGGAGTGGAAATTATGACATAATCAAATGAAGAGTGATTCCACACATGATCTTGGAGTAAAATAATCAATGAAGTATGCGTAAAGCCGAATGAGTGGAAATTGAAGTTTCAAATTCCCTTATTGATTTGGTAACATACAAAACATACACCCATGAAAGAAGGATCATACAATGATGATGTAAATATACATGAATTAAAGTATATTACACAATGAATACAAACATGGGCAGTACTCACACCACATGCAATAAATAAGTGGTGAACAATGGAATTCTCACGGAATTAAAAGTGTGATAATAAACCCCTTACTTTGTACTTTTTCCTTGGTCGACGGTAGGTTAACCTCCTGTATAATGGTGAAATAATTGTTATTGAATTATACAAGAATCATGTACATTAATATGATATCATATATGATCTTTTAACATTGATTTGTTAATAATATCTTAGTATTATAGTTATTTCGGGTGTTAACTTACTCGTTTTCCTTTATATTCTTTGTTACGTAAGTCATGTTTGTAATGAATAGGTTGTATCTTATTCATATCCAGAATGATATCAAGTCCTTAAACATTATTTTTAAATCATCAAATGATAATTATACTTGAATGGATACGATGGAGAATGAATCTCATCGCGTTCGTGGAGACGGTAGTCCGTACGTACGCACGAGCGACAATATCATACTTTTGATGTTAAAATAATATATAATTGGATGGTATATCATATAGACAGAATAATTATCATGTTATATTTATTATTTACATGAATTACACATCATTATTATACTCATCCAAATAATAATTTATTGAATAACAATTACACCACGACGTGGAGACGGTAAGCCGTACGTACGCACGTATGGTGACATGTTATTCAAAGGATGGATAGAATACTGAATATGGTTGTACCATATTTATAATAACATCACAGTATATATAAGATACTGGAGTTATTATTTTAGAATGGTAATAACAAAGAAAGAAGTGGAAGAAGAAAGGAACTTGAAAAAGGGTGGTGAAATCATTACCTCTTCTTCGGGTTCTTCCTTTTGATTTGATCAAAAGGGATCTTAGGTTGGCTTTCTGATCAAACTAAGGCCTCTAGGTTGTAGTGAGGGAAGTTGAGAGAGTATTTGGGCAGAGGTTGGCCGAACCAAAAGACTTTGAAGGTGTGAGTTAATGATAAGGGAGAGTGCCCTTTTATAAGAGGTGTGGGGCACCTTTGGAAAAGTTAGAAATATTATTTTATAATAAATTCATATTCGGTTTCTAATGGCTCCAAAGTGGATTATTTAAATGTTAAGGTGGGGATTGGTCGAAAACCACTCAACCAATAGAATTTAGACAGGTTTGGATTACTATATTAATCTTATCATTAAGTATTAACTCTTAGTTAATTAGTTTCACTTTTACAACGTCTCTTTGTATTTTTATATTATATGGTTAATAAACTTACTATATACATCCAAGCGATTCCCAAGTGGTCCATTAATGATACACCTCTCATGATATAAGTTTCTTGGCCGAACCTTAGATTTTTAGGAATTTAATATCAATTAATAATATAATATTTGTTTTAAAAACTCTTTTATGTCAATTTTGACACTATTCAATAGTTGATTTTTGTAAAAATTATAAAAGAATGATTACTTAGAACAAAGTTAATTAAATCATTTCTAACATGTCATATTAACCTAGAAAATTAGTGTAATTCATAAAAAGTCTCAAATTATATTTATTTGGGTATCTACAATATCAATTATTTTAATTTTTCACTATTATGGTAATTACTGCATCACCATTGTGTCATATATAAATTAAATTGTTTAATGTCTAAAAATTATAAATAAAATACCATTATGTAGGAAATCTTTTTAGATTTCTAATGAATATTTATAGTCGAAAATCCAACATATATAACCCTATGTAAAAATTGTTTTGCTAAAAGATATATGCTTGCGTCATTTTTGTATTTATTTTAACTTAATTAAAATAAAGTGTCCCTATCAAGTGGCTCCATGGGGTCCCAAAATTGATCCAAAGATGCCCATGGTCGGACATGTATCCACCAATAAGGTTAGGACACATTTTAGGGTAATTTAGTATTATTATAATATTATTTTTTAACCCTTATTTACCAGATTTACCCTTAACCATGGTAAATAAAATATTTACCGAAGTAATTATTCAAAATGTCTAAAAATAAAAGTTACCTATTTACACAATTTGGACATCCTGATTCCAAATATGGAATCCATTTTTCCAAATTCAAAACACAGAAGTGGCAGAAATTAATTTAAAATTAATTCTCGTTAAAACAAAAAGCGTATTTTTAAGAGATAATAACTATCAAAAGATTGACACTTGTTTATGTCTGATTTAATTGTGAAATTATGTCCAATGACCAACATTGTATTAAATGGTAAAAATATATTCTAAATATACTTTAAAACCACTCAAATTCATAATTTATCAATATTAATTATTTCGATTAAAAAAAGTTGTTTTTAATTAAAATTTATTAATTTTCACTATTCATCAAAATATGAAAGTTATTCGAAAAATACCAAAATTTCACCCTAGGCTAATTTCGATATTCCGAATCCAAAAATGAAGTCCATTTTGAGAGATAGAATTTATAGAATTTCAAAAAGTGGGTATTACTATTAATAACAGCTACTTTGATTGGTCGAGGTGTGTTAGAACTTGAAGTTGCGTACAACACACGCTACTGTATTAATCAAAGAGAATCGTACCATGGAAGCTTGGGGTGTTACAAGTGAAGTGCCCCTCGATAGAGGCGGACAACAGTAACTGGAAAAAAAAACTGAAAACATAAATAAAATTGAATAAAAAAAATTACTAAGGGTTTGGTTCACACACATGGTGTGCGTGCGTACGCTTGCCCTGGATGAGGAGGGTTGGGTTGTCGTCGTCGGTCCGTCTGGAAGCAGCTGTCAAGGGAGGCGACTAGGTCACACTGCTTGACTTGGTCTGGCAGGGGTTGGGTTGCGGCTGTCGTGGGAAGAGGATAGTGCTCTGCAGCAGGGGAGGTTGTCGTTTGAGGTTTTTTTGAGGTATTTTTAATCACGAACAGGTTGGTGTAGTTGCGCACGCCACGCCACTGCGCGCCATTGCTCACAATAGCACGCGCCCCTGAGCGCCTTTTCAGATGATCCATGGCGAACCCATGGCGCGATGGCGCGCCATTAATAACTATGGAGATACTTGTATTTGATGATAATATTATTGATAACTCTACTATCAATGCACATGCGATTCGTACCATCTTTCTCTGACACCAATAATGCTAGAATAGAAGACAGGCTCATGCTTGACCTTATAAAGCCTCGATCCATCAATTCATCCACTTCTGTCATTCCTTTGATTCCCCATGATAACACCGATATGCTAGTTTATTTGGCAATTACACATCTAGTACAAGATCAATCTAGTGTTCCATGTTTCTAAACTGTGGTAATTCACTTGGAAGATCATTAGGAAAAACATCACGATATTCCTCAATCAAAGAACGAGCTGACGGATGTTGATGACTCCTCATGACACGATTTTTCCATCATCAATAAAGCAAAAACAAGCTTTTATTTATAGATTGCTTTCTCCACTTGAGCTTTGTTGAATGATAAAGAGAGACCCAAACCCCCAAAGTACTCTCTAAAGGAGGCATTGAGGTTCTTTTATAACAAATAATAAAGACCACATCGGACCATAAGTCCGATGTGGGATGCAGACTCCAACACTTCCCCTTCAAGCTAGGTGTACCTAGCTTGAACACATAAAGAAAAAACAAAGCAAGCAACAGACTGCAAACACTCCCCCTCAAGCTGGACATACCCAGCTTGAATTGGAAGCTTCAATTTCATCCCTAGTGTTGTTGAGACAACATTTGTACAACTCCCACTATCAATAATTATCATGCATACTCGCTGATTTATGGTGCAATGAATTTAGAACAAGTTTTCTCATTGATTTTCTTCAGAGCAGATTTGAGTTAAACTCTTCAAAGCACAAACATGTTGCAAACATTGGCTTCTTCCACAACATGATCTTCATTTCCAGATTCGTCACCACCATGTTCATCCTTTTCGATTTTCTTTTCAATCTCTTCTATCTCTTTTATAATAATAATTCCGTTGTTAGGGCAATTGGTCTGAAAATGACCATACCCATGACATTTGAAGCACTTTCGATTCTCACGTTTAAAGAGTTGAATTTTCATTTTGGTTGTTCCTTGGCCTTATATTTCTCTTTATCCAGCATCTTGCTCCTTCCAAATCCCTTCTCACCAACATTAGATTTATTACAAGAAATACCTTTATAAAAAGATGTACCTCTATTGGAGTTTTTGAGCATCGGTGCCTTTGAGGTCGGCTTTTGTCTTTTCATCTTGATAGCCAGCTTGAAAACATCATCAAGTGAACATAATGGTTGTAACTCCGTTGAATGTGGGATTTCTTCATTTAATCCACCCAAAAACCTTTTAATCGTTTGCTCTTTGTACTCTGGAATATCACTTCGCATCAATAGGCCATTAAACTCCTGAATGTACTCTTCAACGGATTCATTTCCTTGTCGTAGGCGATACATTCGGAAATAAAGGTCTTGCTTATAATTTTCGGGCATAAATTGTCTTCTCAAAAGCTTTTTCAACATGAGCGTATTTTGTATTTCCCATCATGTTTTCGTTGTTTTTTCAGATTTTTCTACCAAAGAGACGCATAATCTTTAAATTTTAGAATTGTTACCTTGCACTTCTCGTCGGAATAATTCTCAAATTTAAAGAATCGTTCGATTTCCCGCATCAATCTAGAGAATCATCCAAATTCACACTCCCATCAAAATATGGAATGTCAATCTTCAATCCTCTTTCAATATTTTCATCGTCTCTTTATCCGCTTTATCTGCCTTCGAATCACTGGATTCATCGCCATTTGTATGATTTTCATAAAATGGTGTCGTATTGCGCCTATTATGTTGAGATGGATGTTGGGGCCTCCTCTGCGATGGAGGGGAATCGTGTCGCCACGCTCTCAATAGTTGAGCAAGTTGCACTAATTTGAGTAATTTGCGATTGTAGCTATGTGTTGGCTATTTCCCATGAAGCATGAGGAGTAGAAGATCCGCTTTTACTAGACATGGTGGAGAAGTTTTTTTTCTGGAGAGTAATAAGAAGAATGTGACATAGCTTACTCGTAGGAACCGCGATTCTAATAACAAACTGATGCGTCGTCGGAAGCACGAAACGAGTAAATGAAGATGAAGCTGCGAAATGTAGCCGAATGACTAAGGTTTAAAGACAACGCCACCAACAAAGGAGTGAAAATACATTATAAAGACAAAATAAAGACAGTTTAATGACCCAAATCGAATTACAAGGCATTGGGACACCCAAAGGTCACATTAAAAGCATAAAATCCACTTTCTCATGCTAATTATTGACTTCACTAACTAAAGTAGAGAAATTCCTTTTTAATGATGCTTTTCTCCATGTTCTCCCTCTTTAATGTGCTACGGATTTCTTTTGCCATGTGGATATGTCTTTTTGGCCCCAGATAAGTGTGTTGTGGCCCACCATAATTGTGTTGGATGTCAAAAAGTGCGAGCTGGTCCAATTCGAATAACAATTGGGCTTAAAATTCTTGTCAAGCCCAAAAGTATTCTCCTTGGGTTGAATTTGACCTATGTTAGGATACTTATGTTGAAACAGTTTGTGTTCCCCGGATGCTGGTGACAAGGATAGTATAGAGGATCAAGAACCACCGCACTGGAAGACGCTTCGTTGTGTACTAAATATTGTTGTTCAAGAGGAAGCGGAGGTTAAGTTGCTAGCTGGGAAGCTTCATCATGGATGTTTACATTCTGCTTCACTACTGTTGAACATGCAGAAGCCGAGTTTTAGTGCAGCAGTTACTGGATGTTTCCTTGCTATCGAAACTGTGTTAAAGTCCCTACAGACAGAAAACTCACCTCCATTTACATCTGCAATGAAAATGTTAGCATCTGTGATTTCATCCACTGTGTCGACTGTTCTACTTGGTGAAAGACCGGTCTTTACCATAACTACATGTAAATTGAAATCTGTTTCTGGGTTACCATTATACTTGATCATGGGCATGCTTTGTGGGGTAGTAAGCGTGGATTTTACACGTTTGGTGTTATGGATCAGTGCTATTCTTGATCAAAGAGAAATTTGGTCTTCCACCTGTTTTGTACCCTGCTAACGGCAGTTGAAGTTCTGGAAATATCGTTTTTCGGTACCCTGGGATTCTCTACTGGGGTTTTACTAACGTTGAAAAAATTCTGCATACTGGGAAGTCTGTTTACGCCCCTGGCATCTGGTTATGGGCCCAATTAGTAATTGCCAAGGAGGTGGCGACAGCTTAGTGCAGGGTATCGGGGCTTGTTGGTGGTCGTTACGGTCCTAGATTGATGATTGGTACAGCAACCATTGGGGTTGTGTTTGGGGGTTCAGCGGCAGAACTTAATACTACAGCTATTCCAGGAAATGCTGTTCTTGCCCAGTCACAGGGGATCTGGGCTTGTTGGTGGTCTTTACGCTCCTAGATTGATGATTGGTACAGCAGCCATTGGGGGTGTGTTTGCGGGTCACAGGCATATGCCTCAGTTGGGATGACTGCTACATTAGCGGCTGTACCCCAGCAGTTTTCTATTGATTCTGGTCTTGGTGTATGGATATGGATAGATGCTATTGCTGCTAAGCATCTAAAGGAGGAGCCAGTTCTTAAAGAAGTGGAAAATGAGGCGGAGTTAACCAGGACAGATGCTGCTGCTGGACGAAGAGTGCCACCGTTTTCAGAGGGGGCTTATCGTTCTAGTGATCAAGAAGCCGAGCAGAGATTTTGGTGGTCCATCTCGAGGACAAGGTGGTTTTTAAGAGGGGGAGGTGAATGTTAGGAATGTGGTGGGCTGTTGATGATATAATTGTGGGTGGGGCTGTCCATACTGGGTAGTGAATAACTGCCAAGGGGCAGTGATGTCTTTTCCTTTTTTTCAGTTGGCTGTACTTTTATATTGATAGTTGATAGGAGTTGGTTGTTTGATTAGGGGCAATAAATAAGGGAGTTGGCTGAGGGAAGGGGATACAATTCATTCTGGAATATTCAGCTGGTAGCTGGGGGGTTCGGGCCTTGGAAGGTTCCAGCCGAGGCTCTATGGGAAGTGGTCTTCCTTGTGGAGATTCTTCTTCCTCTTCTCGCTCCTGTTATTCCATTTCTTCTTCTTCTCCTGGAATAACAAATGCTGCAGTTTGTTCCATTTCCTCCACTTTCCTACTGTATGACCTACTTCTTACTGTTTTAACAGTTAGGGTTTCAAATGCTTACAATTTTTTTGATGCAGCTGATGGGAATATTCGTATTTGGAAAGATTACACACCAAGGGATAAACAAAAACTTGTTACTGCATTCTCATCAATCCAAGGTCATAGATCTGGCGTGCAAAGTGTTGATGTGGTGGTTTATTGGCAGCAGCAATCTGGGTACCTGGTATATGCTTTCTTCTTGCCAAATATGTTTTTTTTTTCTTCAAGGGTTCTTTGATATATGTATATATATATTTTAATTCTTTATCGACTTGCAAACAGTTTGCTGCTGGTGAAATGTCATCAATCATGCTTTGGGATCTTGACAAGGAACAGCTTGTTCATACTATGAGTTCATCAGATTGTGGAATCTCAGCTTTGGTGGGTTTTTCTTTGCTTACATACATAAATACATTAATAATATATATACATATATTTATCTGTTTGCATTTCAGTGATTCTTACCTTTTTTTCATGCTCATGGTTCCCATATTGCTTGCATAGAGTGTAGCTGTATATAAATTTATTAATGATCTGGGCCAGTTGATATTTGTCCAGCATGCTCGACTTAAAAAAAAAACTGTTTATTAATGATTAAAGTCATCCTTGATACTGTACATGGTATTCACCATTTTTTCTTTAGCTAGGAAAATTCTATAATGTCTCATGATTTTGAAAATGGGTCTTATAATGACATGGACACCGACTCTACCAATAATGGGTTAAATAATGTTTCCATCTATGAATCATATCTAAGGCTACGTTGAAAAAAGGAATGGTTGAGAGAACCGGAAATCATGTTTTATATGGGGCGGTGTCAATTCATGGAACATGAATTCCTTTCATACTAGGTGGAATGTCCGTTTCTTTTTTGGGAAATAAAATTTATGAACATAATTGTCTTTGATTTTATGTATTATTGACAAGAATATCCTTTTAAACATTTTATTTTTTGTCGATAATTTTGAGTTTCTAATTGTTGCAATTTCATTAACTGTAGTCGGCTTCCCAAGCTCACACGGGTCAGTTTGCAGCTGGTTTTGCTGATGGCCCTG
Source organism: Viscum album (assembly GCA_963277665.1). NCBI lineage: Eukaryota > Viridiplantae > Streptophyta > Magnoliopsida > Santalales > Viscaceae > Viscum > Viscum album. Next base: position 1,559,875,976 of record OY728160.1, read on the forward strand.
TCTAGCTCTTGGACATTAGAACACTGAATACGTAAGCAGTAGTCACAAATATGATTTTCTAATTGTTGTCTGCTCGTGATATTTCACATCTTTGTTCAGTAAGGTTCACTCAATGCGGCCCCACACTCAAGGAGTGGGAAGAGTGGTAGGGATTGGATTTCAGCCTGTGTTTGATCCGCCCAAGGTATTGGGCATGTCTATGAACTCCTCTCCTTTGTGTGTGGACTCATTTTTCCTTTGTGGCTTGACAGCTTCTGAGTGCGTCCCAGGCTGGGGACATTAGGTTTCTGGATGTGAGAAATCCCACACAAACGCACCTTACAATTGATGCTCACCGGGTTCGCTGACCTCTCTGGCCGTCCACCGGTATAGTTGATCGCTAGCGGGTCAGCCAAACAGATGATAAAGGTCTTCCACCTGGAGGGGCGGCAGCTCAGCACGATTCGATACCATCCCACGTTCATGGCCCAGAAGATCGGCCCGTCAGGTGCCTCTCCTTCCATCCTTGTCAGTTCCTCATGGTCTATGCCCACAACATCTATCAAACCAGATGAATGATATTTCACATCTTTGTTCAGTAGGGTTTGGGAAGAGCGGTAGGGTTGGGTTTCAGCCTGTGTTTGATCCGCCCAAGGTATTGGGCATGTATAAGTAGGGCACATTTGATATTTATATTCTCTAATTGCTTGGAAACCCAACACACCTGCAAGAGGAACCTTGGAAACCCAACACACCTGCTAATCTCACCCTTCTAGTGACATAATTATCCACCCCCTTCATCTCAATGATCTCATCGTGTACTAATTGACTATCAACACCCCTAATGACAGAGTTCTGGGAAAGACCTAACATGAAATTAGAATTATCCATGAAGTTCAAATAAGTCCTTGGAACAATATTCAATAAAATCGCAATACTACCCAAGACAATTCTTAAAGAATGACATAATTATCTTCTGTTCCGTTTTCAATCAATGAATAATACTAACCATGACTTTGCTTGTAACAAAGTTCACCACTTTTCCTCACAATTTTCAATCCATATTTAAAACAATACTTATTTTAAATGGAACATTTTTATACTCACAATGACAGCGTTGCCGATTTCTCCAAATTTCATAGAAAAACAACAGCAGACCAGAAAAACCGTATTATAAAGAACAATATGGAAAAAAGGACCCCATGATTAGTAATCATTGCAAGATTTATTAAATCATCAAAACAAAATCAAAAGCATGACTAAAATCCTAAGCATTTACTCTGCATATATCCCTAGAGAAAACGATTACTACAAAATTTGGAATCAAAACTCTTCCAAGGTGAAAATCCACTTTTGTAGGTCTAGAATACCCTGATATATCCTTTTTTTCCCTATTGATCCAATCTGGTAAGAGATTCATATTCCATGGGTTGCGACTTCCAAAACGAGGGAGGTGATAAAGAATTAAAGAGTAAAATCAAACCAAGTGAAGGGGAGACCTAGCCATGTCCACGGAGAGAGAGCCCCCCCCCCCCTCATTGAGGCAAAAATGGTTCATGAGTGGGGGAGAGAAATGATAGAAAATTGCAAATAAAGCACTACCATTTAAATAATCCTTCCCATGCCCCCCACCCTTTCCAACAAACCCAAATACATTATTTCCTATTTTCTTTTAAAAGAAGCCTCAACATAACCTTTTCCATCAACCCAAACCCTTATTATAATCAAAATCCTAATTACTAATGTGATATTGTATTGGTGGGCAGTATTCATTGGCGAAAATGCGAAAAAACAATGGAAGTGAGAGACATGAAAATTAAAAGAAGTGTGAAGACAATTAAAGGGGAAGACGGTGATCAATTAGGACCTCAAAGAGATTTGCGTAACATCTCAAGTTTTTAAAAAGAAATACTACGTTCGATAGTGCACATGATACGCCACATCGAGTTTAAACGAATTAAATAATATTTAATTGTTACCGTTTAAACCTAGCCGTTAGAATGACGGGAATATAATTCTTTGACCAATTAATTATAAATGAATGCAAATCCCTTTTTAAAATAAAAGGAAATGTTTTTCTAAAAAATTATTTAAATGTGCACAAGTATGTTTTATACCAATAAATAATAAAATCACTTTTTTTGGATTATATTAATGAAATATATATAATATGTTAAATTTAATGTTTAAAATTCATTTTATGTTTTTTTATAAACATGATATAAAAATAAATCCAATTTTAAGCATAAAATAAGTATTTTTCAAAAAGGACAGTTTTGCCGTTTTTGATAGCGCACTAGTTTTAAATCTAGTTTTTGACACTTCTATAAATTCTATTTGATAAAATAAACTTCTTCTTTGAAAGCGGAGTAAAAATTTATTTTGGTTGAATTTTTGGTATTTTTCTGATAAGATTCATTTTTTGATGAATAGTGAAAAAATATTGCATATTTAATTGAAACAACTTTTTCATCGAAATAATGTAGATCATTGGAATCAATTCCACATTGAAATTGGATATAAAAACTTTGTGAACTTTTGAACGTTTAACTTTAAAAACGCGTTTTCTCATTCCGTCAATGAGATTAATTTTTAATTAATTTATGCAATTTATGTGTTTGGAATTTTAAAAATGGATTACATATTTGGAATCAAAAGGTTCAAATTTAATAAATAGGTTCCTTTTATTTTTGGATATTATGAATAATAACATTAGTAATTTTTTTATTACCACGGTTATAGGTAAATAGAGTAATTAAAGCTAAAAATATTATTATAAATATTATAAAAATTACCTTAACACTTGTCCTAAATTCATTGGATGAGTTTGTTTCGACCAAAAGCATCATTGGATCGAAATTATGGTCTTTGGAAGCCACTTGAGTGTGAGTATGACATTTATAATATTTTATTTAAAGTCAAAGTTGTCATACTCATGTTTCTCATAACTATAACAATTTTACTATTGGGTTATATAATTGATATGTTTGACTATAAATATTCATTGGAAAGCTAAAAGAATTATCTACATCATGGTGATTTATTTATATTTTTTAGTGATAAAATAATTACCTTAAATGGTGACACAATAATGATGCAATAATTGTTTAATTAATGGAAAAATCAAATAAATGATATTAAAAATACTAAAATAAATAAAATTTGAGATGATTAATGTAATCCATGAATTTTTTAGACGACTTTGACATGTTAGTGATGTTTTAGAATTATTGCTTCAAATTTATCTTGTTATGATATTTTAAAAAAAGTCAGATATTAAAGAGTCAAATTTGACATTATTGATATTTTAAAATAAATAATATTTTATTAAATGTTATAAAATTTATAAAAATCCCAATTTCGGCCAACTGATTGGGATAAGTCATAAAATGTCATCAACGACTCATTTAGTTGTCTTTTGAAATTTTATAGTAATTACATTAACCCTCAGAGTGTATATTATATGATATCACGATAAGAGTTTAAAGGGTAAAATAAGGGTTAAAACAAAAAGATAAAGATTAAAAAAACAATCAAAATATGTCTAATTTTTATTGTATGAATGTATTTCGACCCATCATCATTCTATCTTCAAAATAAACCAGTTTGTGACCATTTTGGAATAGAAAATTAATTTATATTAATTTAATATTTTGAAGATTTCCTAGAGTGCCCCTCCCCTCTCCTATAAAAGGGCACCCATTCTTCTCTATTCTGCACACCTCAAAACCCATTTGGTTCGGCCAAGCTTTGCCCATATCCCTTCCTAGAATCCCTCCCCACTTTCTAGAGGCCTTATTTTAGGCAGAACACCATTCTTTGAGGTGTTAATCAAAGGCGATCGTTCGAAGAAGAGATATCGTTTTTAATTAAGTGTTTTTGTTTTATTTGTTTTTCCACTTCCTTCAAATATTCTTCAACCATGATGAAATAATAACTCCAATATCTTCAATATACTGAGATGTTATTATGTTAATATCATCACCTAAATCCATCTCCAATTTCATCAAATGAGAAATGAATTATTCATTCGTGTGTACGGCAGACTGCCACCTCGCGAACCGATATAATTCATTTTCCATCACTGTCTATCAAGACTGGTTATAATGATGGAATTAATGTTTATATATGATATTCATGACATATATATCATTATGAAATAATAATATACCATTTCTGTTCTTACCTTTCCATACACATAAAAATGATAACCCCGTTCGTGCGTACGTGTGAATTATCACTTCCACGAAGTGATGTGATTCGTTTTTCATTACTACGTCACATAAATGATATATATATATATATATATGTATATTTAAATTATTAATATGATATTAATGATTTTATGATCATTATGGAAATATAAAATAATACTTACCATCTTTCCATAATGATTATTGAAAAATGGAAACGTTACTCACGCGTACGTACGATCTACCCTCTTCATGATTATAACATTGTTCATTTTTCATAACCATACATAAATGGTTAGATTTAAAAGTATAATTGATATATAAAAAATATTATTATGTCATGAATATTATTCTGGAGACGATGGACTAATGACCACTTTGACTATTGACATCTTACCAAAGTCATTTTGAACTCATGTACCAAATATTGACAAAACGTTCGACATTAACTTAATTAGTTAAGTAATATTTATAAAATGATAATAAGTGATGTAAAAGGAATAATAAACATGAAAAATATTCTTAATCAAGTAAATAATTAACATATGTTTATTATTTAGGAAGATAAAGATTGTATGTGACGAGTCAGACCCAGGGTAAGAGATTTCGTCTCAATCTCCATTCATTAATACATATCTTGATGTTTTGCACTTTATTCTTTTATAAGGTGTATATATATCCCCGTTGACAATATATGTCCACATATTATCTATAATCATGTTATTTAATGATTTGTAAAATGTTAATATTTCATTGGACTTATGATTTAAATATTTCAAAATGGTATGAGATACACTACGGGAAAAATGGCTTTTTGCGACGGGTTGTTACCCCCGTCGCAAATAGTGAAGTATTTACGACGGGCCCCGACACAAATAACCGACGACGGTTAATAACTTTTTGCGACGGGATATCCTCCCGTCGCAAAAGGTGTGTCGGTAGGGACTATTTGCGACGGGACCCGTCGCAAATAACTTTTTTACCGCCGACATTAATTAATGCGGGCGTAGGTATTTGCGACGGGTAACCCGTCGCAAATAGTCCCGTCACAAATAATCTAACATATATATACCCCCATCTGTTTTTCTACTCATTCCACTTAATTTCTAGATCTTGTTTCTCTCTGAACTCTGATTTCAAAGGGAAAATTTTTCTAAGTTAATTTTTTTGGTCACGAATAAGTTGTGAAGCCGTCTATATCAATAGAAAATCAAGTTTAAAGGTATTTATGTTTTATTAAATTTATTATTTATTTCAATTTTTATGTTAATTTTTATTATTGTTGATTAGTTGTAATTAAATTGAATTTAAATTGTTTTGGCATGACTATTTATTTGTACTAATAAATTGAAATTTTTAGAATTAATTTTTAATAATTAGTAGTAATTAGTAATTATTAACGATAATTAGTAACGTATATAATTAATTTGTAGTAATTAATAATAATTGGTAATAAATACTAATAAATATTAATAATTAGTAATAAATATTAATAATTATTAATAAACAGTAATAAATAGTAATAATGAGTAATAAATAGTAATAAACTTTAATAATTAGTAATAAATTGTAATAATTAGTAATAAATTGTAATAATTAGTAATAAATTGTAATAATTTGTAATAAATTGTAATAATTAGTAGTAAATTGTAATAATTTGTAATAAATTGTAATAATTAGTAATAAATTGTAATAATTAGTAATAAATTGTAATAATTAGTAATAAATTGTAATAAATTGTAATAATTAGTAATAAATTGTAATAAATTGTAATAATTAGTAATAAATTGTAATAATTCATAATAAATTGCAATAAATGGTAATAATTAGTAATAAATTGTAATAAATTGTATTAATTAGTAATAAATTGTATTAATTAGTAATAAATTGTAATAATTAGTAATAAATTGTAGTAATTATTAATAATTAGTAATAAATTGTAATAATTAGTAATAAATTGTAATAATTAGTAATAAATTGTAATAAATAGTAATAAATAGTAATAAATAGTAATAAATTGTAATAATTAGTAATAAATTGTAATAATTAGTAATAAATTGTAATAATTAGTAATAAATTGTAATAATTAGTAATAAATTGTAATAATTAGTAATAAATTGTAATAATTAGTAATAAATTGTAATAATTAGTAATAAATTGTAATAATTAGTAATAAAGTGTAATAATTAGTAATAAATTGTAATAATTAATAATAAATTGTAATAATTAGTAATAAATTGTTATAATTAGTAATAAATTGTAGTAATTAGTAATAAATTGTAGTAATTAGTAATAAATTGTAGTAATTAGTAATAAATTGTAGTAATTGTAATAATTAGTAATAAATTGTAATAATTAGTAATAAATTGTAATAATTAGTAATAAATTGTTATAATTAGTAATAAATTGTAATAATTAGTAATAAAGTGTAATAATTAGTAATAACGTGTAATAATTAGTAATAAAGTGTAATAATTAGTAATAAAGTGTAATAATTAGTAATAATTGTAATAATTAGTAATAAATTGTAATAATTAGTAATAAATTGTAATAATTAGTAATAAATTGTAATAATTAGTAATAAATTGTAATAATTAGTAATAAATTGTAATAATTAGTAATAATTTTAATAATTATTTATAAATTGTATTAATTATTAATAAATTGTAGTAATTAGTAATAATTAGTAATAAATTGTAATAATTAGTAATAAATTATAATAATTAGTAATAAATTGTAATAACTAGTAATAAATTGTAATAATTAGTAATAAATTGTAATAATTAGTAATAAAGTGTAATAATTAGTAATAAAGTGTAATAATTAGTAATAAAGTGTAATAATTAGTAATAAAGTGTAATAATTAGTAATAAAGTGTAATAATTAGTAATAAACATTAATAATTAATAATAAACATTAATAATTACTAATAAACATTAATAATTAGTAATAAACATTAATAATTAGTAATAAACATTAATAATTAGTAATAATTAGTAATAATTAGTAATAATTAGTAATAATTAGTAATAATTAGTAATAATTATTAATAACTTGTAATAATTAGTAATAAATACTAATAATTAGTAATAAATACTAATAATTAGTAATAAATGCTAATAATTAGTAATAATTAGTAATAATTAGTAATAATTGATAATAATTAGTAATAATTAGTAAACATCAGCCATGTCCAATGTAAACTCTATAATTATCCTTGCTTAGTTGATCACCTTACAAGTAGCGTTGCAATAGGACAACCCAAGTCATGCCCTTCTCATCTATAAGAATTATCTCACATGAACCTTTACATAGACCATTCTTCCTTGAAAATTTAAGGGAAAGATACTAAAGTCCCCTTAAATTTTTAAGGAAGAATGATCTATATAAAGGGAGCGAGATGATTCTTAAAGACGAGAACGACATTGCTTTGGTCGTCCTATTGCAACACTACTTGTGAGGTGATATGAGAATGAATATGCGTACCTCTGACCAGATTCTTCATTGTGATTTTAGTGTGAGAAATATGCAAGTAAATGAGTCGTCGGACAAAAGAGTAGCCGTCAATCCACTAGAAACTGTATCACCCATAATTAATGGTAATTATTAAGAAGTAGTAGTAATTAGTTATTTTTTTTTTCAGATAGTGTTTTTATAATTTCAAATTATTCAAAAACAGTGATGATTTTATATTTTTTAGAAAAATATGGAACAAGGAAGCCGACATCAGTCATTATTAGATGACCGCGCTTGGATAAATCAGTGCAGAAATCCAAATGGTTCTGGTTTGAATCCTATATATATTGAGGGTGTTGAAGATTTCTTAGCATTTGCATCATCAAAACCAGAATATGTTTCAGAAGGCACAATTAAGTTTCCTTGTAAAAAATGTGCTCTGAGAACGTTTGACACATTTGACAAGGTTGGGGGACATCTCTTACGGTTTGGTTTTCAACCAGATTATGTTTTTTGGTATCAATACGGTGAACGCAGTTCTAGAGAAGATACTAATAACTTGATTCTAGATCCATCACGGTTCCAACATTTAGTACATGATGTTGCAGGTCCATCTCTTCAACAAACTGAAACTCATGATGATATCGATTTAACTCCTGAGTTGGCACCATCTGAATTTTATGAGTTGTTGAGGTCTGCTGATGATGCATTATATCCTGGTTGCAAGATAAGCAAATTAGAAGCGGCTGCAAAATTTATGGCTATTAAATCAGATAATGCAATGTCAAACAACTGTTTTGATCAGATATTTTCTTTGGTTAAAACACTATTACCTAAAGGAAATGTGTTGTCTGCAAATTACTATGAGTGCAAGAGGCTGATTCGTAATCTGGGCCTTAGTTATCGGAAGATTCATGCATGTGAAAATGATTGCATCTTATATTCTGGTGAAAATGGGTCATTGGATAGTTATCCCACATGTGGAAAATCGAGGTATAAAGAAGCTCAACCAGGAAAGTTTGGATCAATTCCTGTAAAACATTTGAGATATTTCCCCCTTACACCCAGGCTGCAACGTTTATTTATGTCTCATAACACAACATCAATGATGTCATGACACAAAACCAATATTTCAATCGGTAAAAGCTCGAATCATCCATCCGATGGTGATTCATGGAAACATTTTGATCGTTTTCATCCGTCTTTTTCTTTAGAAGCTCGAAACATGCGATTGGGTCTTTCTACTGACGGTTTCTGTCCGTTTGGTTCTTATGGTAGTCAGTATTCATGTTGGTCTGTCTTTATAACTCTATAAAATCTACCTTCATAGATGTTGATGAAAGAGCCCTATATCTTTCTGACCTTATTAATCCCAGGACATCCGAAAAAGAATATTGATGTTTATTTGAAACCATTGATTGATGAGTTAAATGCATTGTGAAGTAATGGTGTTAGTACATATGATGTTGCTGCGAAACAAAATTTCACATTAAAAGCTGCATTGATGTGGATGATTAGTGACTTTCCGGCATATGGCATGTTATCTGGCTAGAGTACACATGGTCTGAAATCATGTCCTTACTGTATGAAAGGCAACAAAGCTTTTATGCTCGTCAATGGAAAAAAAACTTGCTGTTTTGACTGTCATCACAGATTTCTTCCAACCGATCATCCTTTTCGAAGGAAAAAATTTCATTTCAGAAAAGGTATAATTGAAAGGGACGGACCTCCAAAAATGATCTCAGGTACAGAGTTAAAATATGTTTTATTTTCATTACCTCCCATAACATTTGGGCCAACAGTAAACCAACAGAAAATTCATGGCTTTGGGAAAGAACATAATTGGATAAAACGAAGCATTTTTTGGGATCTCCCATATTGGTCTGATTTGTTGGTCCGCCACATGTTGGATGTCATGCATATTGAGAAGAACTATTTTGATAATTTATTTCATATAGTTTTGGATACACCAGGTAAGACCAAAGATACTATAAAAGAACGATTAGATCTTGCCCAAATTTGCAGGCAACCGGAACTTGAACTATTTGAAAATGTCAGATCACATAGGTTAATGAAGCCAAAAGCAGCTTATACACTGTCCAAAGAGAGTCAATTATTATTTTTTCAGTGGATTGTAGATTTGAGACCTCCATATGGCTATGCTTCCAATTTGGGAAGATGTGTTAAGAATGGTCATATTACCGGATTAAAAAGTCATGATTGTCATATTATAATGGAAAGAATTATGCCGATTGGATTCAGAGAATTGTTGAATTATATGATTTGGGATTCGATAACAGACATATCATATTTTTTTGAGACATTTGTGAAGTGACAATAGACTACGATGCACTAAGAAAATTGGAAGAAGATGTTGCTGTAATTATATGTAAACTGGAAAAAATATTTCCGCCTGCTTTCTTTGACCCAATGGAACATATGATATTACATTTTCCACATGAATCTAAATGTGGAGGTCCAGTACATTTTCGATGGATGTACCCATTCGAGAGATGCATGAAGAAATTGAATAAAAAAGTATGTAATAAAGCATCAGTTGAAGGATCAATTGCTGAAGCTTATTTTCAAGAGGAAATTTCTTTTTTCCGCTCTCACTATTTTGAATCTGAATATCCCTAAAAAAACCCGCATGGGACAGAACGAGGGAAATGTTAATGATGAAATGGAAAATCAATTATCAGTTTTTAATCATCCAAATCTTGACTTCGGTGGAGTTCAAGAACGATGGATTTCAGACGATGAACATCACAGAACTCATACATATGTCCTGCTCAACTGTGAAGAAATGAAAACATTTGGACTTTGAGTGCTTCTATCACTTATTTTATAATTTCTGTTACAGTATGTAAACTTATTTTATTTGTAGGTTATATGATAATCATATCAAGAAACAACTTCTACAAATTACAGCAGCTATTCTTGAAGAACACAGATAATTTTTTTCCTCAATGGTTTCAAAAACTGGTAATATAAATTATTGATGGTTTAATATCAATTCAGTTTACTATTTATTATATTGATAATTGTTTTAAAAATTTTCATGTGTCTCAACATGTTGATAAAATTGATAAGAAACTGTGTATATTGAGTAACCCACCATCCAAAATGGTTAAATCTTATAATGCATATGTGGTGAATGGTTTTCGATTTCTTACACGTGCATATGGGGAATAAAAAAAACAATGAACAATGGAGTTTGTTTGAGAGGATCACATCATAGAGAAACTGAAGTTGACTTTTACGGTATTCTGGATGAAATTATTGAGCTATGTTATCTTGGAAAGAATTACATAATGATGTTTAAATGTCGTTGGTTGGATACTGAGAGAGGATTGTGTGTTCATCTGACTCATGAAATCGTCGATATTAAATATAAAAGTATTCTTGCAGTAAATGAACCATTTTTACTGGCTCAACAGGCACAAAAAATTTATTACGCAAAGTACTGTGCTACTTCAAGAGACCTGAGTGATTGGTGGAGCATAATAAAAATGAAATCTTGGGAAAATCAATTTATTCAAAATGAATGTGGTCTTGATGAAGTGGAAGGAATTGAAATTTTTCAAGAGACTACTCAAAATCCATCTTTTTCACAAAGAAACGGGAATATCGATGATGACACCCCACAATTAAGGGTTAATGGTGATGAAGATGTTAATGATGTTACAAATGAAATTTAAATGACAAGTGATGGTGAAAGTGAAACTCAAATGGATATTGATGATGCCGAGGAGGAATATGAAGACATTGACATCGTCAGATATGAAGATGATGATGAATGTGATCATTGACACAATTAAATGCTGGTTATGATCATAACTAATATATATCTATATATGATAGTTATTTTCAACTATTTTCTAACAACAATCATTTTGTGTTTCAGATGAATCCTGATCTATTTTGTGAGTTGCAGGAGGCTGATCTACCTTTGGATGAGGGGGATGTGGGACCATATGACCCTCAGCCCACTGGTGGTTCAAGAGGTATGTGGAGGGGGCATGGTCATGTGCGACTGATGATTCTTGACCCTATCCCCGAGCGACGTCCACGGCTTGGCTTCGATCCACGCACATGGAGGTATGATAAATTGTATATTTTAGTTAGCTTTTTCATTAATTTATTCATATATATACTAATTGTTTGATTATTTATTATTTTTTCACAGTTTTGCACATGTAGCTGTTGGACAGAGGAGCGCTATCTTGTGCAATTATTTTTCACAGCCATGGATCACATGGGAACAAATTCCCATTGATGTGCAGCTCGCCATGTACAATCATTGGCTGGTACGTACATAAATAATATTTATTTTGAAATTTATTTTATTAATAACTTGATATTATAAATTATTTGTAGGGTTTATGGTATCCCATCGAGGATAGAATGCATGACGCTATCCATACAACATGGGAGGTGGCTATGCGTGAGCATTTGCGTCATTTTTTGCACAATTTGAGAAAGACGACCATTAAGAAAGTAGGAGCTGCAGTATTTGATGAGTCGTGTAGAGCCCACTGACCAGAGTACATTTCATCTCAGGTTTGGGATGGATTATGTGCACACTGGTTGGGTGGTGGATTTCAGAGGAGGTCTTCATTGGGTCGGCAGAATTGGGGGAGACAGGAGGTGACACATCGAGATGGTAGCCGTACATTCAGTACGCATAGAGAGCATCTGGTAAGTATATTTTTTTTAAAAAATATATATAAATTTAAATATAAATATTTTATTTTATATTTCTGTAGGCAGTCGAGCATCCCGATATTACGGAGTTCGACGTTTATCGGAGGATGTATAGTGATCCATCCACTGGAGAGATTATAGGTGATCGCCAGTATCAGACTGTGGTTAGTATTATTTTTTCAGTTTGAAAATTACCTGCATATAATATTTTCACAATTTTAATTTCAAATTGGAATTGAAGGAGTCATATGAGGTTGCGACCTCTCAGAAACAGGATGAGGGTTAGGAAGAGACGACTGATCAGACTAGTGCACACCATTTCGACGAGGCGGCATGGATGCAGACGACTCAGTATGGCTTTGAGAAGGGACGAGTATTTGGTATCGACTCTCATGTGACTCCTGGTACTTATTATGGCACTACTGCGATGCTGGCGTCCAACTTGAGAGGAGCTCGTGGAGAGGCATCATCTTTTTCCTCATAGTATCAGGAGCAGTTCCGAGCTCATAATGACCTTATAGAGAGTTTGCAGAAGCAGCAAGAAGAGATGCGTCAGCAGCAGCAGCAGCAGAAGCAGCAACACGAGGAGGAGATGCATCGATGGCAGCAGCAGCATCAGGAGAAGATGTAGTACATGCACCGTCTAACTCATAGTTTGGGGATGGAGTTTCCTCCACCTTCTCCTTCAGCTCCTCCACCTTCTGCAGAAGACGACCCCCCAGTGATTTTTTTATGTTAAAAATATTGAATTTAACATTTGTTGCAATATAAACTTTTTACAGTTTCTGTCTTTTATATTGGTGCGAATATTAGATAATTTAATTTTTAATAATTTATGTTTTTTTTGTGAAAATTGAGAATTTTAATAATTTTTTATTTTTTTACTATTTCAATAATATTAATATTATTGTTTCATTAATCATAATTTTATTAAATATATTTTTTCTGTATTATATTTTTTAATGTTTGTTTATTTTAATACTAATAATAATAATATTTTATGATTTTTTTAAATATTTTTTGTGAATATTGAGAATTTTAATATATTTTTATTTTAATTATTTTAATAATATTAAAATTAATTTTTCAATAATCATAATTTTATTAAATTTATTTTTTTTAAAATTTATTTATTATTTGCGACGGGATCTGTTGCGACGGGTTCCCATCGCAAATAGTCTAAATAGTTTTTTTTAAAAAGTATTTGCGACAGGATTAGGGACCCGTCGCAAAATGTATTTGCGACGGGCCCGTCGCAAATAGTCTAAATATTTTTTTTTAAAAAGTATTTGTGACGGGATTACGGGCCCGTCGCAAATACTTTTTTGCGATGGGCCCATCGCAAAAAAGTATATATATATAAAGTATATAATCAGAGATTTATTTGCAACGGTGAAGCTGCCCGTCGCAAAAAAGTATTATTTGCGACGGGCCCATCGCAAATAATATTTTTTGCGATGCTATTTTCTACGACGGGCTATTTGCGACGGGACCCCGTCACTAAAGGTTATTTTTGATGGGATCCCGTCACAAATAACCCATCGTAAATAATAAGAATTCTAGTAGTGACACTTTGAATGTTTAAATATTTAATTTAAAAAAAACTCTCCATGTCAATATTCTTGATGTTATTTTACATATTTATTTATATAGATATAAGTGTTATAAAGGAAATTTTATTTCTATTTTTAATTCAATGGTTTTCAAAAGGAATATTTTTATGTGTTTTATACAAAACATTTTCACAAACAACAAAAGGAATGTTCTATTTTTAACGTGCAAGGCAACAATGACTTTTCCACCACCATGGCCATTATTTTATTTTTAGCTTCCTTTGCAAGACTTAATATTTCATTAAATTAAAAAATCTCTTTATCTTTTGGTAATTTTGGTATTGAAAATGAGTTTTAAAAAGAAATGTGTATTTTGTGTTAAAAATGGGCTTTTGAAAGATAATGGTATCTGAAAGTGATTTGCATACGAGTTTAAAAAAGTTTTAACAAGTGATTTTTTTATTAAATGTTTTGGTTCTTGGAAATTATAAATGATGGATGCACCTAGATAGCATCGGGTGAGCCTGTTATAGCTTTAACGATGGGTGCGTCCAGATAGTGCTCCAATGCATTGGGTATTCTGAAGATAGAAGTCGACCGTATAGTTATTCCATTTGTAAGGGTTCTATAAGGGTTCTATGTGATGATGTCCCAAGGTGCCTACATGAATTTTATATGCTTGTTAATGATATTTTATGGGAATCATTTATTTTCAAAAGGTAAAATAAATGATCTTTCTAAAGTAATAATATTTACCTTGATGGGTAAAATATTATATTTTCAAGGAAAGTTTTTTTCAAGGGTTTTCATGATTTTACTAAACTAATGGTTTCCTTTCTTTTTATATCCCTTATTGAGATTTTATGCTCATCCAAAGTTTTGAATTTTTTTTCACAGGATTTAAGGAAGAGTAGGGACAAGGTTGAGGTCATGAAGAAAATTATGAATATGTGTCATGAAAAGAAACCATGTTTTATTTTTTAAAAGGGATCCATTTGGTGGAAAAAGTGTATACTGTGTATAGGTGTCCACATGTAATGTATGGATTTACCATGTAAGAGTTTTTCATAATTCTATAAAACTCTAAAACTAAAATATCTTTGGGAAAAGAATGTGATTTCTAGTTTTAAAATAACCGGAATAAGTTATGATTAAGGTCAAGTCCTTACAATTTCCCCATTAAAACCCTAATTATAAACTGTCACAAATTTTGATCACTCTTTTGATAAGTATTACTTGAATTTATCCAAGAACATAATAAACACAAGCATAATAATGATAGAAAACACTCAAATTCATAATTAACCTTTAAGGAGTACAAAGAAGTGGCTATTTATAGTCAAATGAGATAGATGCATGTCAAACACAGCCCACAAAAGTCTTAAGCCTAAAAAATGTTTTTTTGACTTTGTTTACACATGTCCATGGATTTAAGGGACTAGATTTTCCACTAGGAAGACTTTTTAGCAACACTCCAAAGACTTTGAAGATTCCCACCATGATTTTAGAGACAAGAGGCCCACCACTTTTGACTTTGAAGATTTCCATCATGCAAGTGGATTTAAATTTGTGAGATAAATTGGGTCAACCATTTTAGTTCATTTTTGGGCTACAATAAAAGTGACAATAAGCCCATTTACTCCTCCCGTGCATGCATGTTGGGCATCACCTTATAATTTTAAAATAAGGCCATGCAAATCCTCTTTAATCATTCTCATTCATCCTCTCATCATTGGGCCTCCAATTTCATGCAATGGGTCATGCACATTAATATGCCTTCCCCCCTTCACATCATATTTTCCTTCAACTCCCCATTGTATATGTATACCATGATTCTCATTGATTACCAAATATTAAATAAAAAAATCCCAAATAATTTTCCCCAAAGTTACCATTTACTTAAATATATCTAATAAGTTAAACTAACCCCTCTTCATAACATAACCTATTAAAATTATGGTTCTCCAAGAAATCTTGGATGCAACAATGATAATAGATATTAAATCAATGCTGAAATTTTTTTACTATCAACCACACATATACCTCGGTCATTGGTTAGGGTAATTATATCCTTTCAACCTACATGCATTGAAATAAAACATGCACCATAAACACACAAGAATTTTACAAGCCTCCCTCCTAGGGGTGGGTGACTACATGCTTGCTTTGATTGATATCATTCATACCACAAATTAATTCACTCACATGTTAAAGATAATTACAAAGAGTGTTATGATTCGATATCATCATTGACCCATGGTGAATGAAATCCCACTAAATTACAAGAATCCCTCCTGCTTACAATGAAATAATGATTCATAATGAAAGACCTTCAACCGTGTTCTATATGTCCTCACATCAATCATAGATCTTTTTATTATTGTGTTGAGAATTTTAGAAGAAACATTTAAGTACTTAGATATTCCTTGGTCAATAATCTCTTAAGCACATTTTCCCCTCAAGCCTTGAACTCTTCTTGATTAGACTATGCTCCCTCCCTCCCTCTCACGGATTTCTCAAAACATCATTCTCGCTTGATCAATAATATCTTAAACATTTTTTCTCTCAAGGATTTAATTATTCTTGATCATAATATACTCTCCAACTCTCTTATAGATTTCCTAGAATTTCAGCCTCATATTCATTCCAAGAATAATTTATATGTATTTATTAATTAATTTATCAATTCGAATTCCCTCCAAAACTAGATCTATAACGATCTTCATTGAAAATAATTATTGAAGAAACTTAATTCAATATATAAATATATAGAGATCTCGATCAATTCAATTAAAAATATCTTTACATGAGGATTATATAAAGATTATGAGAGATGTGAATTTAATTTTATTTGAATATGGAAAAAGTTATCTCTATTTAAATATACATAGATTTCAGCCAAGATATCTTCAAATCTTCATTCTCATCATTTAATGTTGATCCATCTCATGAAAATGTTTTGTGAGAAAAGTATTCTTTAGGCATATGTTATGTGATCATATATTTTGTGACCCATACATTCTATGAAATCCTTCACCAAATTTACCAGTAACCACCGATCACTTTATCATTATTCACGACCAATTCATTTTTCTTTATGATTACTTCATTACTGTAATGAACTGGCCCATGATTCCATTGAACCCAACACCCAACCCAGCCCACCACA
Organism: Viscum album; assembly: GCA_963277665.1. Lineage (NCBI taxonomy): Eukaryota > Viridiplantae > Streptophyta > Magnoliopsida > Santalales > Viscaceae > Viscum > Viscum album. The sequence goes on from OY728160.1 coordinate 1,559,893,033, forward strand.
AGGCCTGAAGGGTGTTCTCGATCTCCATGGGATGAAAACCAGGGCTTGGGCATCACAAGAATCCCTCTGAGAATGATTTCACCCAAATTAGAGATAAAAATAGCAAAATAAATAAATACAAGAGCCAAAATAAATAAACATACCAAAAAGATCATAACCAACTAAATTGATGTAACCCATTTCCATAAATATAAACATCATCCATAAATAAGATGATACAACAAGGTAAGAAGATACAACACTAACCAAAAATAAAATAACTACAAACCAACTCGATCTGAGCCCCAAATCATCTCCATGCAACCTCTGGTTTCCCACCCCCACCCAAATCACCCCACATCGGCCTCAAGAATGAAGGACATATCCAAATGAAAATATAGAACCTGAAATATATTGGCATGAGATAAAAACACCATAGGTCACAACAACCCATAAAAACTATGCAAATTGTTTTATAAAGAAATTCATCAATTATTATTTAAACATAAACTAGAAAGAAATATTTTCACATATATCTCATGGAAAACCAAAACAATACCATAAACATATTTCAAAACATTTCTCCTTTTTTTAAAAACTAAAAACAAATATTTAAAACATTTCTACCAGCCTAAGTCATTCCACAACTCTCATACCCATTAAGATTTCTCAAAACAACTCATTTGTTTTATTTAAATGAAAAGGGTCACTTCAAAATGTTAAACCAAACAAAGACACCTTTAAACCAAAACACCCATTTTGAAATTCACTTTAAAAACCCACAAAAGAGTCTTAAAATTCAAAACATGTTTTCCAAAATCTTTGAAAACTCACTTTACAAAGTAAACTACCCAACACATGCACGGGTCAAGAACAATAAGAAGAAACCATATATCACAAGTCATGCAACCAAATATAAACAAGGAATAGTTCCATAACAATACAACTAGGGGAAATGATACAAACAAGCACTAGATAAAACTCCCCTATATAAAAAACTAATCAAGCAATTTAAAGTGTCATGGGTTCTACCATAGGATCCCTAACATGTGAAGCACCTAACCATATAAGAGTATACCAACTCATGAACCAGTTATCAGTATGCACTGAAGTTCAAATCACAAGTCATAAAACTATCCCACACAAGCCTCATTGCGATGAAAACCCCCTCCTAGCCCTTTTTCCTAGAATGACCAGAGGTCCACTAGTGGCGTGTGAACCAACTAGCATAATAAATTAGACCTTCCACTTAATACCTAAATTCCCATGACCAAAAAGGAGGTGCGACATAAGAATATGTTAGAAAAGTCTAACCCACATGGGATAAACATAGCTATCCTCACCCCTAACACTCAACAATGAAAATCCCCATATAAAAAATTCACCCACAAGATAAAAAATAACATTCCCACACAAGGGGAGTAAAAAGCATCTCATGGAGATAAGGAACCTACACAAGGGGTAAAAAAGTCAAGGGGGAAATCAAGGGGAATTTTCATAACAACCATTTTAAAACCAAAGTTCTAACCGAGTCTTTAACACCAAAACATGGCTCGAGATGCCAAGTTATTCGCATTTCATAAAACACCACTTTAGATATTTCTTAGAAAATGATGGAAATCACATACACCATTTAAAAACAATTCAAAGCTACCATTAAACATGCACTAGTACAAATTATATTTATTGCGATGCATTTTTCATATCAGTTATTTATAATTGACATGAAATTCACATTGATTTTATTATCTACATTGATTTCTAGATAAAAAACATTGAAAATTAGGTTTATCATGTTAGTTTCAAAATAACCGATATGAAATTCACACTGAATTAATCATCTACGTTGGTTTCTAGACAACCGATGTTGAAAACTAGGTTTATCATGTTGGTTTCTAATTAATCAATGTTGAAATTTGGTTTATAACGTTGGTTATGTTTAATCAACGTAAAAAAAATAGTTTTTTACATTCGTTATTAAATAACTGATGTGATCTACCTTTTAAACTTTTATCAAAAGTCAAGTAGACTCATTTCAGTTTCCTTATTTCTTGTGAAAACAGCCTCATTTCTCTCATATAGAAGCCCTAACCATTCGTTTCTTTGATCTGGAGGACTCTAATATTTCATTACCATCTTCATCCACCCTCATGTTTCATCGGCCTCATTGTGCGATTATTGATCCATTGCCTACCCACTCCCTTCAATGATTTTCTCCTTTCATATTTGAAGATAGATCTGCTTGTCTCTAAAGTAAGCCTCACATATTCTCCATCCCCTCTTAGTCGGTCAACCCATGGATTATTCCTTGAAAATTTGATTCTCTGCAAATATTTTTATATTTTATGGGTTTCAGTTTGATTCTATGTAATGATTATTCTTTGAAAAATTGATTCTCTACAACGATTTTATTATGCATTCCCTTTTTAAATCTGATATGTTTCCAATTTTGTTTTGTGTTTCTATTTAGCTTTAGTTTCCTTTTTAATGATTTGAAATTTTTATTTATTTATTTAATGTATATTTTATTCTGTTATATATATATTTTTTAATGTTATTTTATCTATAAATTTGTTTTTTACATTATTAGATATTTTATTTAAAACTACTAGGAAAATTTGATTTTCTTCAGGTGTACGTAGAACACACTTTGGGGGAGAAATAAGGCCTTTCCCTTATTTTAGGTGTAGATTTCAAAACCACAGGTTACTATACATAAAAAACTAAAAACCCATCTTATGAGATCCAAGCATGGGTTATATCAATTTAAAAAATCTTATAGGTAGCGAGGTATGAATCCAGTCTTGTGTCTTTAAGCGTTACTTTAATTTTAGTTCTATATGACTCCCAACTTCATAGTCTTAGGCTAGCCTAATTTTAATAACCACTTTACTACTTTAAAAAGAAACATAATTATGAATTTTCACTGGGTTGATATATACACTCTTTACCTAGGGAGAGTATACTAATTTTCATATGAAGCACTCCTCGGTGAAACATGAATATGAAATTTTATTTCTTCCATACAAATTCACTTGGGGTAACCAATAATTTCACAATAAGACATATATCAGGGTATTTAACACCCATTTTTTCTTTAATATGGTTAGATAGAAAATTTAACTTATATCACTTTAAAAAATCAATCCTTTTGTTCAATGAAATATTTATTTTCATTGGATGAAGAATATTATAATCAAATCTAAGAGTGATATTTCTAGGAAATTAGACCATTCAATGTTAATATTTTCATAAATAATTTGTGATTATTCACTAAGATTTTTTTTTGAAATTTCATTAGAGTTACTGTTAATGTATGAAAATTTTTCTTAGTGAGTGTCTTAACTTCATCCTCCATCTTGTTTTTCTGAAAACTATTACTTTTAACAATAATTCTATACATAATCTCTTATCTTCAAAACTTAATTCTAGTCACTAATGATCCTATATTATTGTTCATTTTTTTACTTTCAATTCAATAAAATATTCACACGAGTTTTCTAGATATTTAGTCCCTCTTCTAAGTCTTTCATTTATTCTTTCTTTTCCAGCAAGACTATATTTTACACTCTAGTGATATAAATTTATTTTCATTATTTTCTATTTGATTGTATAATAATTCAAATTAATATTCAATTTCATCTCCAATGTAAGACCCTAAATTTCCATGTAATTCTATTTTTATTAAATGGGAATTTTACAAGTCCGCAAAAATTGACGGCGCGTGATTCCGAGGCCCGGTGTGCCCGGAATGAATTTTCGAACTTCTTTTCAGGTATGTTCAGTAAACGTACGAGCAGGTTTTTGTAACTTTTGAACCGGTGCTCGGAATTGAAATCTGAGGACACCATTGAACTTGCAGCGTTGGTATTCGCTTAATGAGGCTTTCACCTTGATGGAAGTTGTTCGAGGGTGAAAGTTAGTATTTGGGTTTTTTATGGGAATAAAAATAAAATAAAATAAACTTTTATTTTATTTTTGTTGAAACCTCCCATGTGGATGTTTCACAGGTGGGGACCACCTGAACTAAAACCTCCCACATGGGTTATGGTGGTGGGGACCACTCGAGATTAAAACCACCATTTTTGAATCCTAAAGGTGGGGACCACCTGAACCCACATAATGGGAGAAACCTCTTGAAATCCCTTTTAATGGGAGATAACCTTTGGTATCCTCCCACTTTAATGGTTCCACCTCCCATTAATTAATTTTTTTTCAATTAATTATGACAACATGCCAACATAAATAATCTATCCAATTTAAATTATATTGGCATGACTTTCCTTTGGGAGGTTTTGGTTGGCGAAGGAGAAGGGGAGATCTTGGAGAACTACTCTCCAACGAAGAACTCCGATGCATGACTTCGACTTCTTCCTCGGGACATCCTTCAACGGTGGGCATCTTCAAAAATGAAGAACCACCTCCATCGAAGAGTATTTATCCAACGATTGAGCTCGGGATCGGAGGCGTGTGGCGGTCGCGATGAACATCAACATCTTCAAATTCTTTCTCGCATCAACGTCAACAAACAAACGAGGTTGGGTGGTTGTTTGAAATTATTTACCTTAATCGTTCCTGAAAATTCATCGTAAATCGGAAAGAGTTTATAGATGCTTGGTAACGCTCTAACGGGGAGAGTGCGGGCCAAAAAAAACAGGGCCCGTCCTCTCCGAAATTCTTGTGGTTCTTTTGTGTGTTCTTCACGATGGTGACGACGACCGGTGCCGGCGTTTGGCACCGGTGGAGCTCGAGAACCGCGGCCAACACCATGGCCAGCCGCGATGAACGGAGGGAGGCCGATCAAGCCGGCCGCCGGTGAAGGCACGACGCGCGACCGTGCTGCACGACCAGCTACGACGGACTGCCGCACCGCAGCCTCTGCCACCCTGCAGCCTTCCGCACTACCCCGTGACCTCACTGCCCTGTGGCCTTCTTGACTGCCCCACGACCTCTACCGCCCCGCATCCTTCTGCGCCGCCCCGCGGCCTCGCGACCCTTCGTGGCCCCCCGCGGCCTCGCCAACTCGCGGCCCTTCGTCACCCTGTGGCTGAGCACCGCCTCGCGGCCTCACACCACCCCATGGACACCACGCTTCCTGCGACCTCCGATTCCCAGCATGGGTTGGGCCGGGTCGGTCCGGGTTGGTCCGACCGGGTCGGACCGGACCCGGACCCACTTCGACCCATTTACGCTCTTTTGGCCATAACTTTGGCACCGGACGTCCGTTTGACGAACCATCTATGACACTAGAAACCCTGGAGCGAGAAAATCCCTTTGGTATACCCCACTGGAGTTTTGGGTAAAGTCGAGGTATGGTCGGGTTGGATTGATCATGAATCCAACTGGGCCCTCGGGACTAAAAGGCTAATAACTTACAGACTGGGTGTCCGATTGACGCACCATCTATTGTGTTGAGACCCCCATGATGAGGCGGTCCTTTGAGATACATTTTCTTGGGACTTCGTGGAAGTTGGAGTATCGACCAGTGGATTGAGGAGCGGACTCTCCCGGAGATGAGCAAGCTTAGTGCAGGGACCTAGGAGATGGTTGTGATGTGAAGAATGAATAGCGATCCTATGTGGGTCAGCACCGAGCGATCCTGTGTGGGTCAGCACCTAGAGATCTTATGTGGGTCAGAACCTAGTGATCCTGTGTGGGTCAGCACCTAACGATCCTATGTGGGTCAGCACCGAGCGATCCTATGTGGGTCAGCACCGAGCGATCCTGTGTGGGTCAGCAACAGAGCCTCTTAACAGAGTAAGATGATTCAGTAGTTACATCTAATCATCTCTACTACTGTACCTAAGATATACTTGGTGTGAGCTGAGTCCGTACCTGTGTGGTACTTTCCTTTGTGGTAATAACTTGGTGGTATTCTTCTGTATGGAGTGCCTGGGTGGTAATTACCTTCGTGGTATTTCTTCCTCTATGGAACAGTTGAGCTTGGGGATTTGGAGTTGGACTCTGTGATTTTCCTCATGAATGAGATGATTTTACTTGATAACTTAGGTATATGTATGGGCATATACCTAAGTAGGGTTGTCAGTTGTTTTCATGCTGTGTGGTTTATCCTTTGTGGATTTTGTGAGACCTTGAGGGTATCAGGGTCCCTACTGAGTATCGTTATACTCACCCCTGCACGGACTACGCCTGGACCTTGTTGTGTTTGGTGCAGACGACGGACAACGCTGACTGAGGACGAAAGTACCAGGACTGGAGGTAGCTCAGAGGTGGACCTTAAACGAGGTGTACCGCATAAACGACCAATCGAGATTTGTACCTACCCTTTAGGTAGGATCCTTGGTGGGTGTTCATAGGAGCTGTTCCAGTTTACTTGTACTTTTAGTTTCTTGTACTTTCTAGTTGGTCTTGTATTCTGTCCCCTTTTACTTACTGTACTCACTCTGTTTACTATTCAGTTTACTTGAATTCGTATCTTGCTGTGAGCTTGGTTGCGTGTGCTTACAAATTATAAATGCAATGCCTTCCCAGTTTTAGGGAATACTTCTTTTGTTCTAGTCTCCAGCCCCTAGCCTATGGAAGGTGGGCTTGGGGTAGTCACGACACAGGCCCCGGGGGACGGGTCGTGAAAAATTGGTATCAGGGGAGTCGGTTCTACCATAGAACATAGGACTCTAATCTTTTTAATGGAAATAATGTTAAGTGTAGTGACTGTGGTTATCAGTTTAGGGAATCCAGTGTTGGTTCGGCGACCGACGTATCCATACACCAGGACCCTGACTTCTGATTTCTGACTTAATGCATGAAAACACTGATTGCGTGTGTGTTTTCAAGAGTTTTCTTTATGATCTCTTGAGTCATCTCACCAGGTATAACTTATTGACCATGGCGCACCTGTTTCTTTTCAGGATTCCTCCATTCAGACAACCATCTAGGGTTATGAGAGTAGTACACACTGATATCCCACCGAGCGACGAGGCCTCGGTGCAGGGCCCTCATCTAGTAGAGCACCAGCGAAGGCACCAACGGTACCATTACCTGTTGGGCCACTGATTCCACCAACCCCAGTAGCAGAGGGTGCATGCCACTTGAGCACGTTGCATGAGTTCCAGCGCCAGAGGACACCAATGTTTAGGGGAGAGACGAACCCACATGCAGTTGAGGATTGGCTGGAGGCCGTAGTGAGAGTATTCCGACTGGTAGGGACACTAGATGATCTTATAGTGGTCCTTGCTGCTAGCCTTATATAGGAATAAGTACTAAGATGGTGGAGTTTGATGCTCCAGGTTCATGATGAGGTGACACTTCTCTGGGCAGACTTCGAGAGCCTGTTTCAGGCAGAGTTTTTCCTAGCGACTCTTCGCGCAGTGTGCATATAAGACCTTCTTCATCTGCAGTAGGGCAGTATGACTATGGCTCAGTAATAGGAGAGTTTTATTGACCTCTCATGCTACTCCACAAATATGGTGCAGGACCCATTCTTCATGGCCCAGACCTTCGAGCAGGGGCTCGGGCGAGAGATCAGGGCTTCAATGATTTCTCTTAGTATCCCGACGCAGGCGGGGGTGTTAGCGCGAGCCCTCTTAGTAGAGAGTTTACTTTCTGAGCAGTCACCAGCAGCGAGACCCACCACCAGACGTCAAATAGAGAAGTCTTCTGCAGCTGGCAGTAGACAGATGTCACAGAGGTCCAAGAAGACCAGACCTACAGGTGGATGACCGCATTACTCATGGTCGGTTGTGCGGGGCACCCGAGGCAGAGCCAGTCATGCCAGGAGAGGGCAGTGTTACGCATGCGGCGGGCAGGGTCACATGGCTCGTGACTATCCAACCCACCATACGGATGATTAGAAGACAGTCAAAGGACTTCCCAAGAAGAGACAAAGGTTCGACCGAGGAGGTCCACAGGGAGCATGCAGACGTGGCAGAGGAGTTGATCGTACAGCTGGCGGTGGGTGACGATTCGAGATGTTACCACCACCACCACTAGGAGGTCCACCCCGACTGTAGGGAGTAGGTGGACAGGGGAGAGCTCAGCTCCAGGTAGCTGAGTCCTACGGTCATGGCGCTTCGGAGATGATACGAGGTATGATATGTGTCTACTCTACCTTAACTGTAGTACTTATAGACACAAGTTCCAGTCATTATTTTATTGCCACTGACCTCGTTCAGAGCTCGAAGATTCTGACAGAGCCATTGGCTCGATCATTACAGATAGAGACTTCTATAAGAGCATATTCGACGATTACGCACTGGTGTCGATAGTGTGAGCTTACTCTAGGAGGTGAGAGCTTTGGTTGGGATCTCCTAGTAGTGGTGCCGAGACCTTACGATGTCATCTTGGTTATGGACTGGTTATCTACAGTCCATACTCATATTGACTGTATTATGCACAAAGTGCGGTGTGTCCGCATAGATGAGACCAGGTTTACCTTCACCAGTGAGAAGGGAGCCTTTGCAGCATGGGATGAACTTACCTAGAGGAGAGTACAACCGATCACTCATCAGTTGGATAGACTTACCCTCAGAGTAGTTGATGTGGAGAGTCCAAGTTATCCTGTAGTGGTGGACCAGTACATGGATGTCTTCCCTGATGATGTTCCGGGTCTACCTCCTCACAGAGAGGTGGAATTTTACACTGAATTGTACCTCATGATGACACCGATATCTACAACAGTGCATCATATGGCTCCCGTGAATCTTCATGAGATGTGGGTATAGTTAGAGGACTTGCATGGGAAGGGATTCATTCAACCCAGTGTTTCTCGTTGGGCATCCCCAATTTTGTTTGCCAAGAAGTAGGATGAGAGCTTGAGACTTTGTGTTGACTATCGACGCTTGAACCATGTGACCTTGAAGAACAAGTACTCACTTCCGTGGATTAACGATCTCTTTGATCAACTGAAGGGAGAACGATGGTTATCGAAGATAGACCTCAGATCAGGATATCACCAGCTCAGAGTACGAGACGAGGATGTGAAGAATATGGCCTTCAGATGTCGGTATGACCACTACGAGTTCTTGGTTATGCCATTCAGTATGACCAACGCTTCATTAGTGTTCATGGGACTTATGAACAAGATCTTTCAGCCATACCTTGATCACTTTGTAGTAGTCTTCATCGACGACATTCAGATCTACTCGACTACTGAGGAGGGGCATTCCTATAATTTGCAGGTAGTACTGGACACACTCCAAGAGCACCAGTTTTATGGTAAGCTCTCGAAGTTCCAGTTCTAGATACGAGAGGTTCACTTTTTGGTACATGTTATATCAGAGGCTGGAGTTGTAGTGGATCCAGCGAAGATTAAGGCGGTACTTGTTTGGGAGCCACCCAAGATTGTGAAGGAGGTACGAAGTTTCCTAGGTTTGGCTAGATACTACCAAAGATTTATGCCAGATTTCTCCAGAGTTGCAGCACCACTATCAGCATTGACGAAGAAGGGACAAAACTTCGTGTGGTTGGAGAAATTCCATTAGAATTTTCAGGAGATGAGGCCGAGGTTGACTAGTGCCCTCATATTGAGGCTTCTAGAGGAGGGTGTAGGGTACGTAGTCTACTGCGATGCATCAGGGACTGGGCTCAGATGTGCCTTGATGCAGGAGCAAGTGGTGATTGTATATGGTTCTCGACAACTGAGATAGCATGAGAAGAAGTACACTACCCATGACCTGGAGTTATAAGTAGTGGTATTTTCCTTGAAGATGTGGTGAAATTACTTTATGGGTGATCATTTTACAGTCTACTCGGATCACAAGAGTCTCAGGTATATCTTCTCTCAGAAGGACCTAAACCTAAGATAGAAACATTGGATTGAGTTCCTCCAGGACTATGACTTCGAGATATTCTATACTCTTGGGATGGGGAACGTTGTAGCAGATGCACTCAGCAGGAGGTCAGGTATACAGCTTTTAGGCGAGGCGACGGAGCAGTTGGCCGCTTTACAGATATCCTTTGTGGATCGGGATGGAGCATCTTTTCTTCAGTCTCTTATAGTCACTCCCCAACTTCTTCAGAGAGTCAGGGAGGCACAGTGTGTGGACGCTTAATACAAGGCTCGACGTGCTCAGACATCCACAGGGCAGACACCTGATGGATTTTCCGAAGGTGGGGAGCACGTCATCCTCTTCAGAGGACGTACCGTGGTACCAGTGTTACTTCGGGAGGAAGTGTTGAGGGAGTTCCACAAATCCCCTATAGAGGTACATCTAGGAGTGGTGAATATGTATCAGGATCTCCGACGACAACACTAGTGGCTGGGAATGAAGAAAGAAGTTGCAGAGTTTTTCTCTCGGTGCCTCACTTGTCAGCAAGTGAAGGCGGAGCATCAGGTACCAACAGGCTTGGTTCAATATTTGGAGGTACCAGAGTGGAAGTGGGATGGGATATCCATATAATTCATGACAGGACTTCTACATACATCAAGGGGACATGACTCGATTTGGGTGATCGTTGACCGACTCACCAAGTCGGCCCACTTCCTACCGATCAGAGAGCAGGGTTCAGTAGAGAGCTTGTGACGCATCTATGTGAAGAAGATTATGAAGTTACACGAAGTACCCTTGACAATTGTCTCTGATCATGATGCACGTTTTACTTCCCGACTATGGAAGGGGTTGCAGGAGGCTTTTGGGATGAAGCTTCATTTGAGCACTTCCTTCCATCCACAGACGGATGTGCCAGACTGAGCGGACCATTCATACCCTCGAGGACATGCTGCGTGCTTGTGTCCTCGACTTCGGTCATAACTGGGAGGATCACTTGCCTTTGGTAGAGTTTGAATACAACAACAACTATCACTCCACCATTGGGATGACACCTTTCTAGGCGTTATACGGGTGACCTTGCAGATCACCTTTATGCTGGACTGACCCAGGGGAGTCAACACTAGTGGGACCAGAGATGGTATGGGCTACAATAGAGAAAGTGCAGATCATCCAGGAGCAGATGAAGACTGCACAGAGTACGCATAAGTCTTATGTTTATAGAAGACAAAGACCTCTAGAGTTCGGGGATGGTGACCAAGTCTTTCTATGGGTCTCACGTCGACGAGGTTTGCGGAGATTTGGCCGAGGCGACAAGTTATCACTGGGTTAATTGGACCCTTTTAGTTCCTCAGTAGAGTTGGCAAGGTGGCTTACTGCTTAGCTCTTCCACCTCAGTTGCACCGGGTGCATGACGTCTTCCACGTATCCCAGATGAGGAGATATGTTCACAACCCTTCCCACGTCATCGACCATGGCGAGTTGGACGTCGACGATGGGGTGACTTTTACAGAGGTTCTAGTTGAGATTGAGGATCGAAAAGAGCGGGTCCTTTATGGGAGGTCAATACCTCTGGTGCGCGTTCTTTGGTAGCACAGGAATCTCCAGGAGAGCACATGGGAGTGGGAGGCTCAGATTCATGCTCAGTACCCCCACTTGTTTACCTAGTTTTGAGTTGTGGATTATGGGGACGTAAATCCCTAAGGTGTGGAGAATGTAAAGACCCGGAATTTCCATGTAATTTTTTTATTAAATAGAAATTTTACAAGTCCGCAAAAATTGACGGCGCATGATTCCGAGGCCTGGTGTGTCCGGAATGAATTTCCAAACTTTTTTTAGGTACGTTCAGTAAACATATGAGAGAGTTTTTGTAACTTTTAAACCGATGCTCGGAATTGAAATCTGAGGACACCGTTGAACTTGCAGCGCCAATATTCGCTTAAGGAGGCTTTCACCTCGACGACAGTTGGTTGAGGGTGAAAGTTAGTATTTGGGTTTTTCGTGGGAATTGAAATAAAATAAAATAAAGTTTTATTTTATTTTTGTTGAAACCTCCCATGCGGATGTTTCAGAGGTGCGGACCACCTGAACTAAAACCTCCCTCATGGGTTATGGTGGTGGGGACCACCTGAGATTAAAACCCCCATTTTTGAATCCTAAAGGTGGGGACCACCCGAACCCACATAATGAGATAAACCTCTTGAAATCCCTTTTAATGGGAGATAACCTTTGGTATCCTCCCACTTTAATGGTGACACCTACCATTAATTAATTTTTGTTAATTAATTATACCAACATGCCAACATAATTAATCTAGACAATTTAAATTATATTGGAACGACTTTCCTTTGGGAGGTTTTGGTTGGTGAAGGAGAAGGGGAGAGCTTGGAGAACTACTCTCCAATGAAGAACGCTAACGCACGACTTCGAATTCTTACTCGGGATATACTCCAACGGTGGAAATATTTAAAAATTAAGAACCACCTCCATCAAAGAGCATTTATCTGACGATCGAGCTCAGGATCGGAGGCGTGTGGTGGGCGAAATGAATGTCGACATCTTCAAATTCTTTCTTGTGCCAACGTCAACAAACAAATGAGGTAGGGTGGTGGTTTGAAATTATTTCCCTTACCCGTTCTTTACAATTCATCGTAAATCAGGAAGAGTTTATAGCCACTTGCTACTTCTCTAACGTGGAGAGTGTGGGCCAAACAGACATGACCTGTCTTCTCTGCAATTCTTGTGGTTCTTTTGTGTGTTATTCACAATGGTAACAACGACCGGTGCCGGCGTTTGGAACTGGTGGAGCTTGAGAACCATGGTCGGAACCATGGCCAGCCGCGACGAAGGCGAAAAATGGAGGGAGACCGATCAAGACGGCCGCCGGTGAGGGCACGATGCGTGACAGCGCCACACAACCTTCCACGGCGGACCGCCGCACTACAGCGTCCTCCGCAACACGGTCTCCTCTCTTCCCTGCGGTATTCCGCCCCACCCCGCGGACTTCTGCACCGCCCTGAGGCCTTCCACGCCGCCCCGCAGCCTCACCCCCTCGTGGACCTCCGTGGACCCCTGAAACCTCACCGCCTCATGACCCTCCGCCGCCCCGTGGCTTCACGCCACCTCGCGGCCCTCCATTGCCCCGCGCCCACCGCGCCGCCGCCAACCTCCTCCACCCGCAACCTTCGCTACTCGTGGCCTCCACCGCCCGCGGCCACACCGTGCCGCCCCGTGGCCCGGGCCAGACCCAGCGGGTCTGGCCGGGTTGACCCAAACTGGGTCGGCTCAAGCTGGGTTGGACCGGACCCTGACCCACTTCAACCCATTTACGATCTTTTGGCCATAACTTTGGCACCGGACGTCCGTTTGATGAACCGTCTGTGGCGCCGGAAACCCTGGAGCAAGAAGGTCCCGTTGGTATAACCCACTGAAGTTTTGGGTAAAGTCGAGGTATGGTCGGGTTGGATCGAGCACGAATCCAACTGGTCCCTTGGGACTAAAAGGCTAATAACTTACAGACTGGGCATCCAATTGAGGCACCGTCTGTTGCGTTGAGACCCCTATGATGAGGCTGTCATTTGAGATAATTCTTCGTGGGACTTCGTGGAAATTGGAGTATTAAATAGTGGCTTGAGAAGAGGACTCTCCTAGAGATGAGAAAGCTTAGTTCAAGGACCTAGTAGCTGGATGTGATATGAAGAATGAATAGCGATCCTGTGTGGGTCAGCACCGAGCGATCCTATATGGGTCAGAACCTAGAGATCCTGTGTGGGTCAGTAGTAGAGCCTCTTAACAGAGTAAAATGATTCAATATTTACATCTAATCATCTCTACTACTGTACCTAAGATATACTTGGTGTGAGCTAAGTCCGTACCTGTGTGATACTTTCCTTCATGGTAATACCTTGGTGGTATTCTTATGTGTGGCGTACCTGAGTGGTAATTACCTTCGTGGTATTCCTTCCTTTGTGGAATAGTTGATCTTAGGGCTTTGGAGTTGGAATTTGTGATTTTACTCATAAATGAGATGAGTTTACTTGATAACTTAGGTATATGTATAGGCATATACCTAAGTAGGGTTGTCAGTTGTTTTCATGATGTGTAGTTTATCCTTTGTGGATTTTGTGAGACCTTGAGGGTCTCAGGGTGCCTACTGAGTATCGTTATACTCACCCTTGCATGGGCTACGCCCGCACCTCATTGTGTTTGGTGTAGATGGCAGACAACGCTGATTGAGGGTGAGAGTACTAGGATTGGAGGTAGCTCATAGGTGGACCTTAAATGAGGTGTACCGCAAAGACAACCGATTGAGAGATGTACCTACCCTTCAGGTAGGATCCTTGGTGGGTGTTCATAAGAGATGTTTCAGTTTACTTGTACTTTCAGTTTCTTGTACTTTCTAGTTTGGATTTTATTCTGGACCCTTTTACTTACTGTACTCACTCTGTTTACTATTCAGTTTACTTGAGTTTGTATCTTGCTTTGTGCTTGGTTGCGTGTGCTTACAGGTTATAAAGGCAATGCCTTCCCATTTTTAGGGAATACGTCTTCGATGCTAGTCGCCATCCCCTAGCCTATGGAAGGCGGGCTTGGGGTAGTCATGGCACGGGCCCTAGGGGATGGGTCATGACATCCAATGTTATTAAATTCTTTAATATTATATTCACTATCATTGAAAATCATAGAAACATTTTACTAATGAATAAAACCACAATTGTTTCTTTTTTATTATCATTGAAATAATATGATATTCCCCACTCTAACTCAATTTTATCACCACTATTCTTTTGAAAATATATTTGTTTTTGATATTTTTTGTAGATAATAACGAGTTGAAGTTAGATTACTACACTTTGAATAAGTGATAAATATGAGGAAGGCTTCAATTCTTTTTTGGAATTTGTTAAATGAAATGTTCTAAACAAAAAAAATATTTTACTATCCATGCCTAAAATGTTTAAATATGAAGAAGTTGAAAAGTAGAGAGATAAAAATCATTTAATTTGTCACGGTTTTAATCCGAGTTACAAACCTTGGATTTTTCATGGTGAAATTGGGAAGAATTTCAGATCTATTGACAATGATGCTTTACAAGATGATAAGTTTAATCAAATTGAAGAAATGATCTGTGATATTGAAGAAGAGGAAATTGAGAAAGAGCCGACAATTGAGAATCTATATAGTGATGCTAAAAAACCATTGTATTTGGGTTGTATGGAATTTACGATTTTATCGATGATGTTAAGATTGATTAACTTAAAGGATAAAAATGGATGGAGTGACAAGATTTTTACAGAGTTGATAAAATTGTTGAAGGACATTATTACTAAAGATAATAATATTCCATATTCACATTATAAATAAAATAAAATATTATTCCCGGTGGAATTAGGGTATAATATTAC
Source organism: Viscum album (assembly GCA_963277665.1). NCBI lineage: Eukaryota > Viridiplantae > Streptophyta > Magnoliopsida > Santalales > Viscaceae > Viscum > Viscum album. The sequence goes on from OY728160.1 coordinate 1,559,908,142, forward strand.
ACATTTCTGTATGAATGACTACGTGCTATATAGGAAGGAAGATGAATTTCTGTCAGGGTGTCCTGAATATAGCGCGTCACGATATAAGTTGAAATAAAAATTACATGCTAATTTAGTAGTTACAGAGGCCCCTACCAAGTCTTTTTAGTATATTCCTATAATTCCTCATTTAAAACTTTTATTTTCAAATTCAAATGATGAAAACAGGTTAAGATGTCATGAAAATTAGTGGATATTGAAAATTACGACATCCAACTGATTTTCCACAGTGAAAGAAAATTTATTAACAGTTTCCTATATTCGGAAGTGAAGTTATAAATCTCATAATTGGACTATACACAGATGGAATGAATCAATATTTAAGCCTTAGCATCCCACATACTTCATGGCATATTTTATTGGTAATTTAAAACTTATCTCCTAAATTTTGTATGAAGCAAAAAAATTTCATGTTGAGTTTAATGATCTCTGGACCAAAATAGCTTGAAAATGATATTGATATTTTCTTGTCACCATTAATTGATGATTTGAAAATTTTATGGGAGGAAGGTATTAGGGTTTATGATTATTATAAAATGAAATATTTTCAATGGAATGCAATTATTATGTTAAATATAAATGAATTCCCAGTATATGAAATTTTTTTTGGATATAGTGTTATGGGGCATAAAGATTATCCAATTTTCAAACAACAGACTTCATATTATCAACTACAACATGGGATAAAAACAGTATACATGGGTCATTGAAGGTTTTTTTCTATGGATCACTCTTATAGAAGATTTAAAAAGGCATTAAAAATATCACAAGAATTTGATATTGCTCCAAAAACTTTGTCCACCGATCAATATTTTGAGAGGATGAAAAACATTGATGTGACATTCAGAAAGACATAAAAATTTGGTAATGATATAATTATTTGGAAGAAAATATCAATATTTATTGAGCTACCATATTGGAGATATCATGAGGTCAAACATAACATTGATTTCATGCATGTTGAGAAGAATATTTGTGATAGATTGATTATAACATTGTTAGATATTAAAGGAAAGAATAAATATCAGTTAAATTCAAGATTGGACTTACTCTCAATGGGAATGCATTTGGAGTTTGCTCCCGCTCCTGATGGAAGGAAAACTTTCTTTCTCCAGCTTTTCATATATTATCTAAGAGGTAGAAAATTATATTTTATCAGTGTCTTCATGATATCAAAGTGCCACAGGGTTATTCTTAAAATGTAATAAATTTTGTGTCTTTAAAGGATTTAAATTTGACAAGTATGAAATCTCATGATTATCACGTCATGATGCAACAACTCCTACCAGTTGCATTGTGTGGAATATTGCCCATTCGTGTCAGAATGACTATCATGAAGGTGTGTTATTTTTTCAATTCAATTTTTAATATGGTGATTAATCTGAATACTTTGAACAATTTAGATAATTAAGTGGTTTCTATACATTGTCAATTGGAAATGTATTTTCCTCCATATTTTTTTTAATATCATGGTGCATTTAATGGTTCATTTGGTGTGAGAAATAAATATTTTTAGACCTATATATCTACATTAGATGTATCCTTTTGAAAGGTATATGAAGATATTTAAGGGGTATGTTAAGAATCCATATGGGCCTGAAGCCTCAATTGTTGAGAAGTATATTCTTGATGAGGTTGCATAGTTTTTTACAAGCTACTTGTATACAGTGGAGCACATAGGTTTTCCTACATCTCACCATGAACGAATCAATTATAGGGGAAAGGGGATCAGTGACTTGAAAGTAAAATCATTGAAAGATGAATAGATAAAGAAGGTACATTTATACATTTTGAATAACATAGATGATGCTCAACCATAGATAACATTTCATATTAATGTGTTAAAACTATGTTATCCAAAGAAGAAAGATATGTGGATTTTGAATGAGCATAATTTTTTTCCATGGTTTAAAGAGACCATGCTTGGTAGGACAGATGCATCAGAAACATTGATAAGGTTAGTGGGAGGTCCAAGTTTAAATTTAATAACATGATCTGAGTATGACATTAATGGATATACATTTCATACAAAAGATCAGGAAAATAGAAGTGCAGTTCATAATAGTAGTGTATTGGTGTTCACGAAGCAATTCATTTTTCAAGTGCTAAATAAAAAAAACCCAATATCTGTATCAAGTGTATATTATAGAGTCATTGAAGAAATATGGGAGGATGATTACATTAAATTTCAAGTTATAGTTTTTAACAAAAAATGGTTTATTAGTAACAATAGTGTTAGACATAATGAATTTGAAATGATACTAGTTAATCTAAATATATTGGAATACACAGTTGATCCTTCTATCATGACAACACATACAATTTTTTTTCTATGTTCTTGATCAATCTGATATGCATTTATCTATTATTTTACAAGAAGAAAAACAGTATGTTGGTGATGATAAACTTGGAAAAGATTCTGATTTATATGATATCCTTGCGTCCATGGAAAGATTAAAAGGTAATATTGATGGGCATGTTGTAAACATGGTTTTTTCCATATGGAATGATCATGATGAAGGAATTTGGGGAAAAAATTCTTTAGTACATTCCTAATATTACATGTAACATATATTTATGTCTGGTTTACTTTTTAAAATTTCATTAAATGTTAGATATATTAGTTTTATTTTCTTTATTAAAACACATATCATAACCAATAAGTTAAATTGTTTGTTTGTATTAGTTTAGTTTTGTTTAGTTTACCATGTTTATGCTTACGTAACTTATCTATTTATTGATTTTTTGGAAAAATAATTATTTTAAATCTAATATGTTAAATAAAAATAAAAATGTTTTATAAAAGAGTATATTTAAAAAATATTATTTTTGGTGTAAAAATGATTTATTAGGTTGGATCATTTTTACTATTCACACACCATTTTTGGATTTGTTTTTTTTCTTGTATGTCTTTTCATCTCCTATTAATGTTGTTATCATTTTAGTTAACTACTCTAAAAAACATGAATAAAAATGTGGTCAGTTTAGTTTAGTTTTTTTGGATCATTTTTCATATATTAAAAGAATATTATTTTTAGTGTAACAAATGGTGTTATATGTTGGATGAATTTTACTATTCACATACCATTTTTGGATTTTTTTTTCATTATTTTATGTAATTTCATCTCTCATTAATGTTGTTATCATTTTAGTTAAGTATAAAAAATATGAATAAAAATGTGTTTAGTTTAGTTTACTTTTTGTTTGATAAATTTTCATTTTTTATTTATATTTTTATGTAATAGTTGGATTTGTATATTTATGTAATGATTGTTTGTTACTTTGATTTATAGGATAATGACAGATCAAACATCTGATCTACCACATACTTCTAGAGAGTATTGTATACATACATTTGGGGAGGAACATACACATGATCCTATTGATGATCCACCTCATAATTCTGTACAAGAGACATATACTTCCATGAGGGGAAAAAGATTTCGAGGGTTGGTAAACATGGAAGCACATGTTCACTAAAATTATCAGTTTCTCGTAACCAGGACCAGAGGATACCAGTAGATTTTCATGATAATGATACTCCAAGAGGTCCAAATTTAAAACAATTCAAGACTTTTATTGCAGTGAAAGATAAAAGAAAAGTTAGTATTTTGAATAATGATTTGAGAAGTGTTGAAAAAATTACAATATCTCAATTACGTGACACCATTTTGGTAATCTAGATTGTTATTATTTTACTTATCATAAATTTTTTATAGTAATATATTTTTCCCCCTTCTTATCAGATGACATATGATATAACTAATACTGGAGGAGTCAGGAGGAAATTTTTATCATTTAATACTAGGATATGGAGGGATTTTAAATTAACCCTCACATCATATTTAATTTTTGGGTATAGACAACATCATAATCCATGTGATATATATCCATTTATAGATGAAGATACATGAAATAAATTTGTTGAAATTAGACGATGAGAAGAATTTTTAATAAGTGAAGTGTTTCCTTTTAGATATTTTTTATATTAATGATCATATTAATGATTTATTTATTCTTAATTTATAGAAAATGAGGAGATATCATCAGTAGATCCAATATACAAATGTATACCCTCATACTTTTTCTTGGGGAGGGTATACATTATTGGAAGAATAAATGATAGCTGAAAATTTTCAAAAACAGAGAGTCGAGTCTACATTCTCTACAAAGGTTGTCCCTCCCCCCACTACTAGACATGAAAAATGGAAGAGGGATTAGATGAGAAAAAAATAAAAATATCTTATGGAATATTCAAGGGTTGTATCTAAGAGTATTATAAGATGTTTACTTTATTTATTTATTTAAGTTAAATAAATTCTTTATATATTGTGATTCACCACAAATTTTTTCAAATATTCTATACAGGAATCTATTGAGGAGAAGATCATGTAGATGCTCTTCATAGCTGAGGGTAGGAAGGATATTTTAGCTACAACACTGGAAAAGCCTGAACACTCAGGTCATGTATGAGGATACCCGAAAAGTGTATCAGTTAAAAAAGTGTTTCCACATTATAAAGCTTCTTCAATAGAGGATGTTTATAAAAAAACAGAATATTTGGAAGTTACAATTCTAGATATTTGTGAGACGATGGAGGATAGGTTCAGAGATCTGGTATAGTAGACGTTTGTAGACATCCAAAGACAATTTCAGGCTGCCAATCCCACTCCTCTACCTCCACTTTCTGACCACACTCCTCCTACTTATCCTACTCCTAAACCCCCTCCTCCACAACTTCCCATATATTGTGAGTTATATGTTAATGATCCCCAAAATTATATTGTTTCATATTGGATGCTATATTATATTGATGATACCATTCATCATCAATATATAGAGATAGAGAACCCCAAGGTCACTATACAAGATATTATAAATAGATCAACAAGAATAACATTTTCTACAGATGAGGTTAGTACAGTTGGAAAAAGTATCATCTATTTTTTAGTTTTTCCATCTATAATTCTTTGAAAAATTACCATAGAGTTATGTGTAACATCCTCATTTTTAAATGATAACAAAACCCCACTTTTGTTAATAAATTACAATTATTTTGGTGTGAAAATTTAATTTTTCAATACTTGTGTCTATTATGGATTTACCAAAGGGTAAAAGCCTTCTTTAACACTTTAAAATATTTTATGAAATATTTTCAGAGTTCTACACTTATTCAACGGAGGATTCTGAGTCCTATAGATCCTCAAATTTGATAGAATAAAAATATTAAATATATTTTATTCATACATGTGTGTTTTTTTCCAAAAAAATGAAATAACTCCCAAACGGTGCATCATATAAGAAATATGAGACCACTGTTAGGTCTAGAACACGGGGTTTACCCTAGGCAGGGTATAACCTTTATGTACATTGGGTATTTGACAACATCGCACGTGGTAATACCCTATATATTTTTAATTAATTTATTATTCCATTTTTTATATAATAAATAAATAATTTCTCACAAATGGTGCATCGTATGAGAAATGTGAGAAGACCATTATGTCCAGAACACGGGGTTTACCCTAGACAGAGTATAACACTTGTGAGTGTCGGACGTTTGGTCAGATTACACACAAGGATACTACATTTAGTATATAAATATTTTTGTTGGGAATTTAGAAATAATAATAATAATTTTATCATCATCATCATCATCATTATTATTTGTATGGATGAAAAAAATAAAAATATATACGGGAAATTAATATTTGTGTTTTTTATTGGGAAAATATTTTATGATTGACTAAAATAATTAATGTGATGTTATTAATGGTGCCAATTAAATGGAAAATGTATGTTTAATATTAATTTTTTTAACTATTATAAATTTTTAATGGTTGTTGTTTTTAAAATGTTAATGGTGGAAATAATGAGAGATGTTTAATAATAATAATAATACTTATTGTTGTTATTATTATTATTATTAAATTGGGAAAAAAATGTGTATGATAATTTGTTATATATATATATATTTTTGTGTGTGCAGGTGAATATATGTATACATGTTTGTGTATATATAAATTTTTCTTAATATATATTTATTTAATAAAAGATTAATTGATTTAAGATGATGAAATAAATAAATAATTTTGAATTATGTGGGGGTGCACCACATGAACCATGGAGGAGGATTCATTACCTCCACATGAATTAATTATTACATATAATAAATGTTGTTTATTGAAATTAAGTAAAATAAAATAAGTTATTTATATAAATTGGATTTTTTGAGCACCCAAATGGCACATGGAGGAGGCACACAAGAGATACCTCGCACCACTCTTCTCCTCCCTCCCTCTCTCCTCTTTATTCTTTTTTTATTATTTTGTTCTTCAAATTTCAATCATTTATATCTCCTACAATATTGATTGGATTGAAGCATAGTCAGTGTCGTTGGGTTCATCTCAACAAGAATAATTTTGAACATATTTTTGTATATAAAATCAATGAGATTTTAGTGGTGCAGTTAAACTCGGATGTCAACCCTTGTCATCGATCATTGTTGCACCAAAGGTAGAAATTCCTTAAGTTTTTCCCATATAATATATGGGTTATTAACATGATTTTTGGTGTGTGTGTGTAGCCGTATGATCCCTATACTTTTCTATTTTAAATTTAAAATAATGAATTAGTTGTCTGCTTAACGCATCTTTAATTTTTCTCCGCTTGATGGTTAGTTTATTCTGAAATGCCTCCCTTGATAAATTGAATGAAATGATTAAATATGTTAAATGATTTGTTGGATAAAAAATTCATGTTTTTTATAATAAAATCCCTCCAACAGAGGTGTGCTGCCTTATAATCTAAAAAGTAGTGATTATACTTTTATGATTTTTTGGCTTATTGCTTTGGTGTTTTTATGCCATGTGGTTATGATTGATATATGGCCTCTTTTACTTAAATGTTTTAAATGAATTAATTTAATTTGAACTTATTAGGGTGGAATGCCCACACCTATTATTATAATTAAATAAGCACAAATTATGTAAAATGTTTCAATGATATGACTTGAATATATTCAACAACATGCTTCATGGAATTTGCATGCCTTGAAAGGAATTTATTTGAGCGGTTTAAAATAAATCCATTTTTATCTAATACAATTATATATAGTAATTTTGATATGTGAGATTGCATCATCATGCCACAGTCACAACTAGATAAATTTAATAATCACGATTAATTTGTAATTGTTAATTTTAAACCATCCCTTGGACCTCCTTGGGTCTATAGGTGTAGAGACTCACACCTTCGGCCACCTGATTGGTGGGATGGAAATTATTAAGACTTGATATGTTTGAATTTAAATCCTTTTAATAAATTGGATAAAATTCTTGATTTTCTGACTTATATTTTTAAATTGGAATAATAATAAATTGTGTGATTTCTTATGGTAGAATTACCTTGGCTAAACTGGTTAATTAATATATTAATTACCTTGGGGTCGAATTGATTTAATTAAACATGTTTGATATAATTATGATGATAATTAGGAACCTGGACTGATGAAATGAATTGGTTTGACAGATAGTGATTTTTATAAATTGATCATTTTGTCTTATGATGATAAATCTAGTATGTTTGATACTAGAATTTTGGTTTTTCTTTCTTATCTTTTGATCTTATGTGATATGGATGTGATACATACCTGAGGGTTTGATACTAATTGGTGTGTTGAGTTTGTCTAGATATGACTCATGTTTAATGTGGACGCCTGAGGGATTGGTGCATCTTATTTCGTACTACCTGAGGGAAAGGCGCATAGGTACTTGATGCCCATTGGAAGAGTATATGATTATATGGGATGTATGAGGACTCATGATTGGTGTTGAAATTTGAGGGATTAGTACATGATTTTGTACCTCCTGAGGTATAGGCGCACTGGTATTAAATGCCCGAGGGCAGAGTATATGATTATGTTGGATTCTTGAGGGAAAGATTCACAATCACATGACGCCCGAGGGAGAGATCCTAGTTGTGCATGAGGGTGAGATTTTGGATAAACTGAGGGTGATATTCTAGTTATGCCTGAGGGTGAGGTTTTGGTTAGCCTGAGGGAAAATGCCATATGTTTATGGTATATTCTAAGTGATTCATCCTCGATAAGAGAATATGCCGCCGATTTGGGTGATACTTCTAAATGCAGGAGGATCTACCCACATACATAGAAATCCAGCTTAGACCAAAGCAGGTGGTATGAGATGTGTGTCCATTTAGGATCCTGAACCAAGTTTCTATTATTTAATTTTTTTATCACTTTTCATTTATACTGTGTGAAACACTATCTTTTATTATTAATTGCATGAAATGGATTGGTCTAGACACCATGAGTGCCGACATACTGAGATTTATATCTCACACCCTTCTTGGGTGCTGTTTGGCACCTGAGTATATTTTCTTGCTCACAGATCATTGGATTCATTGCTTGTGTTGTGTTATGTACATGGGAGCTAGGGAGCACATAACTGGGATCTTGATCAGGAGGCTTGAGGAGTTGACTGTTGAGTTTTTTATTTTCTTTTGTTATTTTGTAATTCTTGAACCTTATAGTAACACATAACATTACATGCATCATTTTATGGAATCAGAGTTGTCCATTTTATTTTTATTCAAATATTATGTTATTCTTTTTCTGTTGTCTTTTCATTATTATTTATTTCACTATTTTTTGTTGTTTTATTATTTTACAACCATTGTGATACTATAATCTAGAGGGTATATTCTCCTCACCATACCATCAATATATCCTCACTTCTAGTTGGCACCCTCTGATGTATGGGGAGGTGTTCTTGAGGCCATGTGGCAACCGGTCGGGCCACCATCTTAACGGTGGGCCAGGTCGGGACGTTACAAAGTGGTATGAAAGCATTATTTTTTTCCTTTATATTATTATTTGAGGTTGGTATAAAGGAGACTATGAATGTGTTAGTGCTTGGTAAATAGTCATTCCTGGGACTGATCACCCCACATACAAGAAATTACCTAGTGGTTAGGTCTGGGATTTTTGTTCATGCTTTTTTTGTTACAGTTGATATGATTTCATCTTGAGTGAATGGTGTAATTTCCTTTGCTTATGGATTTATGAGATTTATGGTATTTTACCCTTGGCTTGGTATGACAAGGACGAATCATTTCATGAATCATAATAGGCACATAGAAACTCACATGTTATGCATATTCCATGCCATTTAGTTGCATATGTAGGCTATTTTCTGGTTTGATTTGTGTGCCTTGAGTGCTGTTTTCACGACCTGACCCATGTCAGGGCTCAAGCCACAACTATCCCAAGCGCACCTCCATAGGCCAGGGGTGGAGACAGGCACCAAAGGCACAAAAAACTTAGAGAGACCTTTTACTAAGTACCTATGAACACACACACAACCAACTTAGTGAAAAAGTGCAGAGGGAAAAGGAAAAAAAGATTCAACACTACTATAAATAAACTAACCATGCATGAGGCTCTAAATAGTACAAGTACGGTAAAGTAGACTAAAAATAAAAGGGAAAAAATACATGCCCGACTAGAAAAAAGTGTCCCAACCTAACAAAAAATGAAAAATTAAAATATATGAGAGAGCCCCGCTCCTAGATCCCAAGCTACGACCACCATACATGGTCCAAGAACCCCATATCATTAAGATCCTATAAAATCATGATCAACCTATCTGTCATTTTCATAAGGAATGACACGCGCGGGCAAATCCCATGTAGGGGTGAGTATAAAAATACTCAGTAGGATTCCATGAAAAAGGTGAAGGGGGAGCAGTAAGAGATACACTAAAGATGAAAACAGTAGAGGCACGATAAAAGAGTACAACTCATCCCAATAAGAGAGTGAAATGAAACTCATCCAAACACAAAGAGCTCGAAATGGTGAGAATATGAACTTCTCGTTGAGTCTTCTATACCTATAGTAAGAGGGTAGACTCGTCCAACCATGATAAGATAGACACAAAAATCATGTGGCATACCCCGCGAGTCTTCGCCTCTCCTGGAAGGAGAGTAACCAAAACCCAAGGAGTGGGTAATAAAACATGATATATATATATATGATCAATCAAAAGAAGCCCAAATGAGAGAGTAAGGGGATCTCCATCTAAAACCTCAGCCTAGAAAAGAGTTTCCAATAGTTCTAGGAGTATCCATCAATAATACCTAGCATCCTATATGTATTTGCTAAACACGCAAGTCAAAGGGCCTCAATCACCACACCTTGATACTATCCGATTTGGGTTGAACTGACTCACCCACACAGTTTTAGGTCACGTCCCAAGGATATGTCTTGATGTGGAAAGAGTCCCTCTTTCTCCTGAGTCTAATGGTATGAAAAACCATGTCTCTTCACTGTGCTGTACAGTCAAGGGGTCACGAACTGTAGAGGACCTACGCCCTAGTACATCGGGGGGGGGGGGGGGGGTTACTCTAGTCTTTGAGGATCCGTGCCCTAGTACATCAGGGAGATCAACAACCAGAATTACCCAAAAGGAAACACTCCCATGAAGATGGGGGGTCAACACTTTGGACATCAAGGATCCGCTCCCTAGTATGTTAGGGTGATTAGCACCTGGAAAGAAGCCACTGATAACCTACATTAACACTACCTAAAAGATATCTCATCATACCTAGAAATCCACTATAGATGTCACCATCACGTTCTACGTGAAAAAACACTCAGGATAGGCTATTGCGGGTCAATATCTGAGTCCAACAGAAGGAGATACACGAGGTAGGAGATCCATAAAGAGGTACACAATGTGTATGGGGCCCACATGATGTGTGAACCCACCTCATCACCTGGCTGTTTACCTAGCCATACCCGGGTACTAAACTATGAATGAGTACCCCTAGGAATGCCATTATCCTCCTAGAGTACATGGCACATCTGGCCAAAAGCATGACGAGAACATGATGCTCATTTTTGATCCAAAGGGAAAAAACATAATTCACTGACATGAATCCTCAAATAGCCCCAAAATATTTTACTGTATCTCTTCATATATATTCTCTACTCTCACAAGAGCCGGTGCTGACCCGAGCCATGGATTCTCTTCAAACACATCAAAGGATATTACACCGATATTCCTTTTAATTTTCCATATTTAGTGAGATACCAAACAAGGATCCTCACATCATAGTAAGAATAAAAACCAGGAGTCCTCAAATAACCAAATGGATTACACCATTAGGATCCTTGTAGAAAATTTCACAAGATCAACTATTCATTTGTCTAAAATGGAAACCTGGTGAAAAAGTCACATTTCAGTACAACACACCCAAACTGGGCTTTGTGAGGCCCATTAATTGATCCTACATTGAAATATTGATATTGGTCTCAATAGGTCTTCCTTAATGTCAGGATCACAACGCCGCTGAGGATGCGCCGATTGGATGTCGCATGCGGAAATTATGGCAAGACAAAGTTTTAATAATAATAATATATTATTATTATTTGGGAGTTTTGTGGACCTGATCTGAAAACCCAAAAAAATTCATCCAACATCGGTCTTGAAATAAACATCTTGAAAACTGGGTCGCACTTCCATAGACAACACATCAATCAGATGCTCCGTGTAGGAGTTAAGTTAGAATCAACATTTGAAAATAATAATAACAATATTATCTTAGGAAATTTTATAGACCTGATTCCCATGTTGGAGAATGGAATCCAAAATCAGTTTTAAAAATACCATCTTGAAGACATGGTCATGTTTCCACTGATGGTGAATCAATCGGACGCTGCACGAGGGAGTTATGGTGGTTAAACCATTTAATAATAATAATAATAATAATAATAATAATAATAATAATAATAATATTTAATTTTATTTAATAAAATTAATTTACCTTCAAGGTTTCCCCTTTCCCCCACCTCTAACATGGGCCACCGCCCTGCACACCCCGGTTGTCGTCCTGACAGTCTGCCGCACCACCTCCGGTTGCCATCCCGGTCACCTGCTCGGGAGCCGCCGCCTCTGCCCGGACCTCGCCTACCACCATAACCACGCACCACTGGTCCATGTGCTGACCCCGCTCACTAGAACACCTCTAGATTCCTTTCTCTTCAACTGTGGAACACCTCACCGAACCGCCGCTCTGCTGACCGCCTGGACCAGCCGCCGCGGGATCATCAGACCACACACCATCGTCCCAGCCAACTCATGCCACCGTCGCCTCTGGCACACCGCATCACCTCTGATTCAACTCAAAATGAATAAATGAATTTAGATCTGGAATCCTTGGGACCATATCTACACATATTTATGTCCCACTCGACGATCCGTTGTTGTTTCATCATATTGAAAAGTTATCACCGATGATCCATGAAGAACGGGGGAAGAACACACAAATATGAGATTCCAAACGTAGATCGGTCGATGGCCGTGTTTGTTTGGTCATCAAAGTTGATATTAAAAGTAGAGAAATTGACCCCGTATCAAATATATACCAAGAATTGAAATCAGGGGTGCATAAATCAAAATAATCCTACCTCGTTGGATCTGTTCGTGGTTGATAAACATGCTCACCAAGCTTCCAATGCGATCCACCAAAGTTTTGTCAATGATTTACTAAAGGTTGGAAGGGAGAGAGAGCTCTGAAGGTGGTTGAAGGGTTATGAGGAAACCCTAATCCAAAAAACATAATGACCTATTTATATTAGTAATTAGGTTAAGGGTTAACCACACCCCCAACAATCACAGGATCCAAACATCCCGCACCCTCTCACTTTAGGTCGTGCTTAGGGAAAACACCACATTACGAAATCAACAGTGGTATCATATTTCCAATTCGGATCCCCGTTCATGAGTTATTCAAAACAACATCTAAAATAAAATAATTTTATTTAATAATTTTATTTACGGTTACGTCCTCGGTGACTTTTTATACAGAAAACCCACACTGACAAAATTTATGCCCCGCCTAGGGTAAAAACCACACTCCAGACTCAACGGTGGCCTCATATTTATGATCTAATCAACTGTTTAAGAGATATCCCACTTTCTTCGCATGCATAGTATAAAATATACTTAATATTTTTATAAAGTTAATTCCAGGAACACCAGACCTCGGAATTGCATGCCATCTCAGTGTCCAGATCTAGAAATATATATAGAAACATTATAAAGTCTTACAGGAAAAACCAGGGTCTATACATTATTCCCTACTTTAAGTTTTTCATCCCTGAAAAACAAAACTAGGAAAATAACTCAGGATACTGAGCCTGCATCTGGATCTCCCATTCCCAGGAACTCTTCAACACATTTCTGTGCTAACACAACATGCAAACCAGAGGGATAGTCCATCCACAAAAGGTCCGCTCCTGTCGATCCTCGATTTCCACTGAGTGTTCTGAAAAGGTGGCTCCATCTTCAATGTCCAACTCACCCCAATCAATGACGTGCGTAGGATCATGCACATATCTCCTCAGTTGTGACACATGGAAGATGTTTTTCTCCCGCTCTAACTATGGGGGTATGGAAAGGAGATAGACAACCTCACCAAACCTCTGCATGATCTTGAATGGCCCGATGAATCTTGAGGATAGATTGTAGAGACCCAAAGCTTGACGTACATGGAAATTACATTAATTTAGCAGAATACTTAATACATAACAAAAAAGACACACAAGGACCGTAATAGTTTAGTGTCTTTGGAAACTTGGAACGTAATCTTCTAATCATGGTGAAAGATCTTCAACATCTCCCATAAAGATCTTACCCTTTTTTTTTCTTACCTAAAACCTTTCTTTATATCCTGGGGAAAAGAAAACATAAAAAGGGTGAGCTCAAATGCTTAGTAAGGGTAAGCATGGATAAAATAAAACATACCATATACATTTGAACTTAAAAACATGAACATAATGTTTAAACATCAAAATCTTGAGAAACGACATAAAACATGGAAGTGCATAAGGCATAGATCATAATGGAACATAAACCATGATAAAATAGCATGGGAATAAAACATGTAACTGTGGCATACATTAAGCACATGTAATTATTTCCATAGTAGCCAAGGCATTGCTGCCAAGACCATCTTAGTGGACAAAGTCCCATTCTGAATCGAGTTCACTCCTCGTTTCAGTCCTGTAATACTGAACCGGATTAACTTACTGTTCCATCCATGTCTATCTCATGAGATATAAAATATTTACCCAATGAATTGGAGGGAGATATAGGTCCCACCCATCTCATAATGAAATCATTCTTACTTGTGCCACAAAATAAACATACATCATTTATAATAACCCAATAAATAAAATGGGTTTCATAAACATCATCCCATCATCACATAATCCATATAAAAGAAATGGATATAATTTCATAATAAGAAAAGTGAAACCATGTAAATCATAGAGACATTACACTTGAAACATACACATGTGAAATAATTTCATCTTAGATGAAAATGGTTTTGATAAAACACTTTAAATGAATTCTTGAGGAAAATATCCTTTTTTCTTCAAAATCATTTTCTTTTCACAAAATGTCATGCAATTTTAGAAGAAAAGGTTTTTGTTGAAAATAGTCATGAAATATTTTGAAGAAAGATTCATGAAAATAAGGCTTTATAAAACCATAAAAATCCTTTCATGCTGTATACGTTAAAAAAACATTCTTATCATACTTTTGTCGGAAAAGTCAAAAAAGTACCTCATAACGTAAACAAAAGAAAGATTCCTTACATACCATGTAGTAAAAGTCAAAAGTGGGTAAAAAGGAATTTAAACATACATGAAAACATTTTTAGGAAACATGGACATGGATGATAACAATAACCCCAGTAAATAATTACGAATAAGCAATCTCAGATAAAAATGAGATTTGCAAAATTATCCCTTAACTTAGGTCCGATATGCTTCGTACATATCCGAAACTCCTGTATAATGATTTAAATAATGTTATTTACTTATTAAATAATCATATTAATTGTTATGATATCATATATGGTTCACTTATGACTTTATATTACCCATTCTTTTGTAAATTCCATGTTAAAGAGCGTTTTGGGTAAAATCGTTTCATTTGTCGTCCGTGTTTTGACTTGTAATTATTCATATGATTACTTAGATCATGATTACTTACATACACAATGTAAAAAATGATTTATATATAATATATATTCAGAATATACATATATATAATAGATCGATAAATGGAAAGAAATACACCGTTCATGGAGACGGTAGGCCGTATGTACGCATGAACGTTGTTTTCGTTTCCTCATTGAATTGAATGGAATTAATTGGATGACATACATATATATATATACATAAATCCAGTATCATTATTATATCATATATTTCATGATTACTTATTATATATACTTTATAATCATTTATTAATGGTTAATCATTGAGAATGAATCTCATCGCGTCGTGGAGACGGTATTCCGTACGTACGCACGAGCGATGATATCGTTCCCATGATCGTGGAATTTTATTGGAGTGTATGTATACTATTACAGAATCAATATCACTTTACAATAATCATATATAGTTATTATTTACACCATTATACCCATCCAAGTAAGGTGGTGGTGGAAAATAGATTACACCACGGCGTGGAGACGGTATTCCGTACGTATGCACGCGCGGTGATTTCGTTTTCCGTAGGATGGATAGATGGTGAAATAGGGTTGTTTCATACTTATAATAACATATCAGTATATTAGTGATACTTATGTTATTACTTCATAATGAAACAACCTAATAATAAGAAGTGGAAGAAGAAATAAAGGTGAAAGATTCTGTAACGGAAATTACCTCTTCTTTGAAGCACCTCTTTGAGACCTCCTCTTAGGGAACTAAAATTGGTCTTTGAAGAAGACCAGGACCTCTAAGATGTTTCTAGGGAAGTGGAGAAGAGAATTGGGCATGGGTTGGCCGATCTTGAAGGCTCAAAGTGGTATGTGGAAGAGAGGGAGGAGGTGCCTTTTTATAAGGGAGGAGAGGGGCAACTTTGGAATTCTTAAAAATATTAATTTATAATAAATCTAACCCCACTTAGAAACCTCCAAAAATGACTCATATTCGAATATTATATGATATAGGGTTGTAATCTCATCAACCAATCAAATTTAGACATGTTTGGATATTATTTTAAACCTTATCATTTTGATTTATCCTTATTTAATCTATTTAAGTTTATTTGTGGTAATAAAATTCTAAATTTTAAATTAAACAAATAATTACTTATTTGTTGTGAATTTTCCATAATTTTTTACTTTATAAAATTAAAGACCATATAAATTTAAATTTATAATTTTTAAATATTTTTGTGATTTTTAAACAATTTTATAATATGTTATTTTTATAAAATAACAATAGTGTCAATTTTGAAACTATTCATTTATTTGAATTTAAATAAAATATATACAGAATATATGTTCAAACTAAAAGCTTTAATATATTCATAAAAGGTCATATGTATCTATAAAATTAGTATATAACATTAAATATTTCATATAATATTTATTTTATTATTTTTAAAACCATTTATTTGGTTTATCTCTTATTAAAATAATTACTACAACATTTTTGTATAATTATTTAATATACTGATTTGTAGCATAAAAATTAAAAATAAAATCCTATGATAAATATAAATATATTACCTTTCACAATAATACTTTTAATCGAATTTATCATCTTAAAATAACAATATTTAAATTGTTATATTTATTAAATTATGAAGGTGACAACTTTGGCATCATTTAAAATAAAATAATATAAGTGTCATAATCACTTTTATAAGGATCCAAACGGTTATATATTAGGTAATTGGATGATTAAGGTGTAGATATACACTACCAATAAGTTTTGGTCAGGTTTGTGCGCCTTTTAATGGGTATTATTATTTCAATAAAAACTATATTACTTATTTCCCACTTAATAAATAATTCTTGTATCATTAATGTATCACCATTAATGACAATTATTTAATCCCTAAAAATTCTAAATAAATTATCATGATGTAGATAATTTTATTAAATTTCTGGAGACTATTCATGTTCAAAGTTTTATGATGTTTATCACTAAATTAAAATTATTATACTTATAATATTTAAGAGTGACATGTTGTCACTTTCTTTGCTTTTAATAATAATTAAATTATTTTCATGGTAAAAAGTACATAAAATGAATATAATCCGACCCTTAGGTTATATGGGTCTACTTTTAGCCATCCAATATAATTTTTTCATGTGTTAGGGTAATTTTATAATATTAATTTACCCTTAATTACCCGATTTACCTTTAACTATGGTAAATAAAATTTACCGTAGTTACTATTCATAATTCCCAAAAATAAAAAGTATCTTATTAACATAATTTGGACCCACTGATTCCAAATATTAAATCCATTTTTCCAAATTAAATACACAAAAGTTGCAGAAATTAAATCAAAATTAATCCCGTTGTCGAAAGAAAACAAATTTTTCTTTAAAACATTGCAAAAGATTGAATTGATTTAACCCACGAATTTAATGTAAAATCAATGCTAATGACATACATTATATTAAATGGTAAAAATATATTCTATTTATACTTTAAAACCATTCAATATTATAATTTAACCATATAAATTATTGCGATGAAAAAAGTTGTTTTTAATTAAAATATAGCGTGTTTTTACTATTCATCAAAATATGAATGTTACCAGAATAATATGAAAAATTTATCCAAAGTAAATTTTTATTTCTTTATTCCAAATAAGAATTTTATTTTGTCAAATTGAACTTATAAACATGTGAAAAACTAGATTTAAAGTGGGTGCGCCCTCAAAAGGCGGCAAAACTGCATTTTTTTGAAAAATACTTATTTTACCCAAAAAATTTATTTTGTTATTATACCATGTTATAGAAAATGTGTAAGATGAATAATAATGTTATAAAATTCAAAATTTAGTTAATACTATTCATAACGACTAGTTCATAATAATATTATAATAATATATCGTTGTTTAGTAAAACCCGGTATTGCGTACAACACACGCTATCGAGGAAGGTCGCGATTGAGTGTAATGCAAGCCAAGTCAGGGTTGCGTGTTGTGCAAGAATCCTTCGTTGTTTCGTATAACATAATCCAACCATATTTCATTTATACATTGAATATATATATATATATATATACTCAATGTTGCGTAGAATAACTATTATCAAAATTGTGTGTAACACGATCCAAGAATAGTGTTGCGTATACTGCAAGATAATATGGTGTTGCGTATAGCGCAAGGTAATCTTGGTGTAGCATACAACACAAGACATTAATGAAATTAAAAGAATATTTTTCATAAAATCTCAGGGTGTTACATAGCTTGCCTCCTCGGCTGAACCTCCGCATCCTGCATCGTGACTGGAACCACTACTTTGTCCCCAGAACAAGATCTCATGATTTCATCCTTCAGAATATCCATAAAGTGAATCTTCTAAGGATATAAGGTTATGAAATATCTCACAGTTGATGTCTCACAACTGAGACTCTCTCATATGCTCGAGAAGCAAAGGATTCAATACCATCTACTGAAGAAAACCTCACCCTCCTACTCCATCGGGGTCAATAGTAGGGAAGCTAACTGCTCTAAAACTTCCTGCACTAGGTATGCCTAGGACTTCCTGCTAAGGGAATATACTCAGATCTGATACAAAATTTCCCTTTCCTGGATTATAGACTATATCAAATTCATAGCCCTATATGAATTCCAACCAATTCCACTGTCTTAGGTTCATGTATCTCTAACTGAAGATGTACCTGAAACTCTAGTGGTTTAATTAAACCAAAAAGTGCTCTCCTAGAAGGTAGTATCTTCACATTCTCAGGGCGAAGAATACCATTGCTAGCACCAAGTTGTGACTCGCATAGTTCTTCTCATGGGGTCCTAGCTGGCTCAACCTGTATTCAAAAACTGTCTGTCACTGTATCAAGGTTGACATTGAGAACCCAAAGGTACCAACGAACAAGGCAGGTGAGTAAACTCATCCAATCACGAGAATCTAAACATGGAAATCCTACGGAATACCCCATGTATCTTCATATCTCTTGGAAGGAGAGTAACCCCAAACCATATAATTCTCTACACTCACTAGTGAAATACTAAAAAAAAGTATCAAGCATGAAAACTTCACCAGTAATGTCTGGACTTTCTCCAACACTCCATTTCACAACCTTTCCCTGAGCGCACAAGTTAGAGGGAATCATCCACCACACCTCGATACTATCCACTTGGGGTGACACTTAATCTCCCTCAAAGTTTTTCTCATGTCACAAAAACACATATCAGTGGTGGAAGGACATCTCTTCCTTGTGCATTTGAAGCTATGTCGAAAAACACTAACATATGGTCACACCGAAACCCTACGTCACCCTAATAAAAACTCAAGAAATAAGTAGAGATAAAAGAGTACCAAACATAGTTTCTAATAATTTCTACTTTAAGAAGTATAAGAGACACTAAGCGTACCTCTTATTATCTCATCCGCTACAGGATCGTAGACATCCAAAGCATGTAGCTACCCCCATCCCCAGCTGCCATCTCCTTGCGCCTGACATGGAACGCCTGGTGGTGGTGGTGGTGGAAGGATCTCATTATGTCTTCCACAACCCACAACTCCTCCTACTCCTCTTCCAGCACCGCCTCCCTCGGGAACACCCCTGTCCCCACCTGGGGGATCCCTGATCACGGTGCTATCTCTATTGTGGTGCTCTATATTCTATCTTCCTAAGATGATCAACATGTATGGTTGGGAAGTATCATTCCATGTGATCTCACCCATCACAAGCATAGTACCTACCCTCCCCAAGATATACCGGTGCTCTGTGCTATACTTGACCATGGGGAGGCCTCCTGTATCAAGATCCTGTCAACCAACGTCTTCTAGCTGTCGTAGACATCTCAGCTCTATAGAATACACTGCCAAAACCAGCTAACTAGTGTCCCTATTAAATAAAGCTCTCTATCACCAGTGCCCGATCTGACACTCTGACATAGGTGGGGATGCACAAGGGTACTACACTGATAAAAATATCTCTACGGAGTTCCTGGTAAAACTTCCATGCTCGGAAGTAGCCGTCATAGATCATGTCCAGAGAGTACCAAGTCAGGTGTATGAACCTATACAATTAATCATCCACCATCATATATCCATACTGAAGCTCTATAAGCTCCTGAATACTAATGGAGTGAAAGTATGTTGGGTAGTACTCCTCACAGAATAGCTGCTGGAAGTCATCCCATGAGAGTGCTGACTCATCATGCATCTAAGTAACCAAGCTCCATTAACTTCCATCCATATCGTGGAAAAGACTGGCTTCCAAAGACACCATCTAATACTTCAGTTTCTGAAAAATCCTGAAGAGTAAGACCACAGACTCTATCCAAACCTCTGCTACCTAAGAATTTGGATCACCATGGAACCTTAGCAGTCTCTGGTGCTGGAACTCGCAGAGTACAATAAGCCTATGCACATCCTCAACCTACTCTGCTGGGACTATCTGCTTCTCAATAGGTGGAGGTTCTACTACCTACCCACCTAGAGGAAGGGGATTGCATGATAGACCCTAAACTGAGGCCTCATCACTCATAGGGTCATCATCACGAACTAAAGCTGGTATCCTAGATGGCTGTCATCACGGAGGCATCCTGAGTGTTATTAAGAAGTACTGAGGTTAGATGAGCATATATATATTTTGATAAAAAAATGGGGATTTGACTCAAGATGGAAAGTAAAAAATTTAATCCTATATGATGTATGTACCATTGATCCCTGCAACAAATTTCTCAGCATACCGAGTTGACAAGCGGGTAATCAGGGTCCTGGTGAATGTCTATATTATCCACCACACCATCACTAAACTCCTTGGCCTAAGATCCACACTCAAGACACATTGAAACTATTTACCTAAACCCAACCAATCCTTTTAAAGGTAAAATTACCAAAAAAATCCAAAGGAATGAACTTGTTATGATACCAATCTTTCACGACTCGACCCATGCCGGGGCTCAAGCCACAACTACCCCAAGCCCTATTCCATAGCCTAGGGGGTGGAGAGAAGCGCCGAATGCACAAAAAACTTAGGGAGTAATTTTCCTAAGTATTTGTACACACACATAACCAAATAAATGAAAAAGTGTAGTGGGAAAAGGGAAAAAAATGCAACAATACTATAAATAAACCAAGAATGCATGAACCTATGAGCAGTACAAGTACGATAAAGTAAACTGAAAAGAAAAGGAGAAAAATACATGCCCAACTAGAAAAGTTTCCCAACATAACAAAAATAATAAAAGTAAAATAGCTAAGAGATCCCTTCTATTGGATACCAAGCTACGACTATCGTACGTGGTCTAAGAACCCTGTATCCCTAAGCTCCTCTGAAGTCATGATCAACTCGTTCATCATTTTCATGAGGAAATACACATGCGGGAAAAGTCCATGCAGGGGTGAGTATAAAAACAACTAGTAGGACACCTAGAAAAAGGTTAAGGGGGAGTAGTAAGAGATACACTAAATAGGAAAAAACAGATAGAATAAGGTATGATAAAATAGTATAGCTTATACCAATAAGAGAGTGAAAGGAAACTCATCTAAACACAAGGATCTTGAAACGGTGAGAATATGAACTTATCGTCAAGTCTTCACTAACTATAGTAGGAGAGTAAACTTGTCCAACCATGAAAAGAAATACATGGAAAGAACATGGAATACCACATGCCTCTTTTCTTCTCCTGGAAGGAGAGTAACCAAAACCCAAGGAGTGGTTACTGAAATAGGATATATATATGCCCAATCAAACTAAGCTCAAAATTTAGAGTAAGGGTATCTCTATCTCACAGATCAGCCCAGGAAAAGATTCTCCAACAGTTACAAGAGTATCCATCAATAATGATCAACATCCTACATGTATTCCTTGAACGCGCAAGTCAAATGGACTCAATCACCACAACTTGATACTATCCTCTTTGGGATGAACTGACTCACCTGCACTGTTTTAGGTCGCATCCCAAGGACGCATCTGAGTGGGGAAAGCAACCCTCTTTCTTGAGAGTCCAATGGTATGAAAAAACACATATATTCACTATGCCACACAGTCGAGGGGTTATGAACTATAGAGGACCTACACCCTAATACGTCGGGGGGGGGGGGGGTTCAATCTAGTCATCGGGGATCCTTGACCTAGTATGCCAGGGGGATCAACACCCAGAATTAGCTGTAGTGGACCCGATACCATACAGATGGGGGGGGGGGGGGGGTCAATACTCTGGTTACTGGGGATCCACACCTCAGTACATCAGGGGGATCAACACCCAGAAAAAAGCCTCTGATAACCTACTTAAACACTATCTAAAAGATATCACATCGTATCATGAAATCCACTATAGAGGGCACCATTACATTATATGTTAAAAAAAACTTAGTATAAACTACTCGCAGGCCAATATCTGAGTCCAAAAGAAGGAGATACAAGAGGTAAGATATCCACAAAGAGGTACATGACGTGTATGGGTCCCATATGATGTGTGACCCCACCTAATCATATGGACATGTACCTATCCATACTTGGGTACTAAACTATGAATGAGTACCCCTAAGAATTCTATTGTACTCCCAGAGTACATGAAACATATGGAAAAAAGGCTGTTGAGCGAATTATGCTTGTTGTTGATCTGGAGGGAAAAAATTCAATTCACTAACATGCATCCTAAAATGGCCCCAGAATTTTTGATTTCATCTCTTCATACATCTTCTCCACTCTCACTTGAGCCAGTGCTAACCTGATCCATGGATTATCTTCAAACACATTAAAGGATCTTCCACCAATATTCCTTTCATGTTTCCACATTTATTGAGATCACAAACAAGTCTCTTCACATCACAATGAGTAGAAAAATTAGGAGTCCTAGGATAAACAGATATATAACACCATTTTGGTCCTTGAGGAAAAGCACACAAGATCGACTATTCATTTTTCCAAAATGGAAACTTGGTGAACAGATCACATTTCAACACAACACACCCGAACTGGGCTTCATGGGCTCCATACCTACATCCTACATTTAAATCCCAATATTAGTTTCAAAAGGTCTGCCTCAATGTCAGGATCACAATGCCGCTAAAGGCATGTCGATTGGACGTCACATGTGGGAATTATGATGGGTCAAAGTTTTAATAATAATAATATATTATTATTATTTGGGATTTCCATAAACCTAAAAAATGAATCTAACATCAGTTTCTAAATAGCCATCTCAAAAACTAGGTTGCACTGCCATAGACAGTATATCAATCAGATGCTCCATGTAGGAGTTATGTTCGAATCAGCATTTGAAAATAATAATAATAATGTTATTATTATTTCAGGGAATTTTATATACCTAATCCCCAGGTTGGAGAGTGGTATCCAAAATTGGTCTTAAAAATACCATCTCAAAGATAGGGACACATTGTCACTGATGGCGCGTCAATTGGACACTGTATGAGGGAGTTACGATGGTTAAACCATTTAATAATAGTAATAATAATAATTATTATTATATAATTATAATTATTATATTTAATTTTATTTAATAAAATTAATTTAACTTTAGGGTTTCCCCGGCCTCTCACACGAGCTGCCACCCTGTGCACCCCGATCATCACCCCCCGATCGCCGTCCTGGCCGCCGTCCCGACCACCTGCCGCACCACCTCCGGCCGTCATCCCGACCGCATTCTTGGTAGATTCTACTTATGCATGGAACCCACTTTTTTCTATGATCGTGCATCGTCATACTCTTTCTACTGCGCCGATCCCACTTGCTAAACTGCCTCTAACCGCCTCACCTTGCCACCGCGGGCCACCTCACTGGACTGCCGCTCTTCCATCCACCTAGACCAACCGCCGCAGGCTCACTAGACTACACACCACCATACCAACCAAATCATGCCTACTCTGCCTTACAAACACCATATCACCTCTGATACAACTCAAAATTAAGAAACAAACATAGATCTATAATCCTTGGGCCTAGATCTACACAGATCCTTGCCTCGCTTGACGATCCATTGTTGTTTCATCACGTCGAAAATTTATTGTCGATGATCCATGAAGGACGGGGGAAGAACACACAAATATGGGATTAAAAATGTATATTGCTTGATGGAAATGTTCATTTTTCCATCACTGTTTATATTCAAAGTAGCTAAATCAACCCCAAATCAAATATAGATCAAGAATTGAAATCATGGGTGTGGAAATCAAATGAATCCTACCTCGTTGGATCCATTCATGGTTGATGAACATGCTTTCGAAGCTTCCACTACTATCTGCTGAAGGTTATTCAATGATTTTCCAAAGGGAGGAAGAGAGATAGAGATCCGCCAGTTGTGGGAGGGTTATGAGGCAACCCTAATACAAAAACCATAATGACCTATTTATATTAGTAATTAGTTCAAGGGTTAAACGCACCTCCAATGGTCACTGGATCCGAACATACTGCACCCTCTTACTTTAGGTCGCGCTTAGGGAAAATACTGCATTATGAACTCAACAATGGTATCATATTTCTAATCGATTCCTCGTTCAAGAGTTATTAAAAAAAAATCCAAAATAAAATATTTTTATTTAATTATTTTATTTACGATTATGTCAACGATGATTTTTTCTACAGAAGACCCGCACTAACAAAAGTTATGCCCCTCATAGGGTAAAAACCATGATCCAAACTCAACAGTGGACTCATATTTATGATCTTATCAACCTTTTAAGAGATATACTTCTTCCTTCATGTGAATAGTATAAAATATACTTAATATTTTTTTAAAATTAATTTTGGGCACACCGAACCTTAGAATGGCATGTTGTCTCAGCACCTAGCTCTGGAAATATATATAGAAATATTCCAAAGTATTATAGGAAAAAAACCATGGTCTCTACAAATATGTTTTTTTCTTTATTGTATAATATTCTTAACTATTTATATGCCATGTTTCCTGACTACTTAACATACCTTTTTCGTTTAGTATGCCATGATTATGTGATTTCAACATGTTTCTCTATGTTAGATGCTTGCAACGACATGCTTCTCTTTGTTTTAAATATGTAATTGATGACATGGGATAAATTTAATTATATGAGATTAAAATGGTAGCTATTTTTCAGTTGTAAGGTGTATGGGTTCCTTACAAATGAGAAAAGGTAACCTGTATACTCGATCCATCTTTGAGTTTTAAATATGATTAAAGGATATTCAACTTTAATTTGAATTGAACTGGTTAACCATCAAAATACTCAAATGGAACCAAGTAGGTTAGTTGGGTAATGGTCCTTATGGAATAAACCTTAATGGGTGTTTACAAATTTAAATGTTAAGCAACTTCTATTGGGTTGCATTTTGATAAACCCAAGTTAGCTTAGCGGGACCCTCATAGGTCGCCTTATCTTTAAGAACTTAAAAGGAATTTATTTTGGTAAATATCCTAATTATGATTTGATGTCAAGATGTGTAAAATGTTTAAAAAAAATGAATTTGTTGATACTTTCATGATTTTATTTGATGTGTTGGTTAAATATTTTAAATGGTTAAAGATTAAAACGTGAATAAATGAAATAACTTGAAAATGGAACTGTATAGGTGTCCTTCGTTTAAACCCTCATGTAAGGGTATCTTGATATTTTCTTTTCAGTAGTATTGGAATGGAAACATGAGCATTTTCTGTAGGTTGTTTCCTTTTTATAAATGGATTAAATGATCAGCTCTTAAGCCTAGTGTTTTTTGTTTTGCGTGACCTAGTGATAATGTCGATTCTTGTGATTTTGTAAGGGGCTATCCCATAGTAGGTAACACCCTTATAATTAAAATTACTTGCCAAATATTTTGAGTTTATAATATTTGATCTCATTAGGGTGTCATTGTCCCTTGTAGGACTCCTAGATTCTAATGAAACCCTTGTTTGGATGGGTGGTCATGGTATTTTTGACCATTTCTTTTCCTCAATGATGGACGATTTGGTATAGCATTGTCTCGGTTAATGGTTGTATGGGGAAATATGAGTTAGGGTTAAATATCTTGTATGGACATTATGATTCTTGAATTCATAGGGTAGAAAACCTATGGATAGTATTTAAGATGTGTTTTCTTGCTTCTGGAACCTCGAGGTAGCATGAGTTCAGGTACACGGTGCCTATTGAGTTCTTAATGATGTAACGAACTGGTTGAGTTCAGTGTAATCATTAAACCTTGTGCTATTGGTTATGATCTTGGGTCATATCTATAGTGGAGTGACCTGCGAGTTAAAGAAATTAGTTTGTCCCAATGCCTGGGATGACTTCCTTGAGACTCAAGTGTTTTGAAATGTTGATCTATTTGGATTTAACTTTTATGTCTAGTGATTGATGTATGTTAGCATGGTTTGTAGGATCATACCATGTACATTTAAGTTGAATCTGATCTAGCATGCTTTTGAGAAACTAGATTATCTTCTTTCAACCACTAAGACTCTCCTAAGGTGGGTAGCGTCACATCAGTTTTGGTAAACATGTCCTTCTGAGTATATGGAACACAACCGAGAGGACCATTCATAGATGGTCGGTTTCTCTTGAATTACTTTCAAGATTGCAAGTTTTGAATCTTGTTGGTGCTTTCTCGGTAGCACAATATTGGTGTGGTTGGCGGTGTATGCAACCTTTGAGAAACTTCATTAGTCATGGGTGGACTTCGGTGGGTAAGCTTGAATGATCACAGGATTCCTCGGGTGGAAAAGGCTCAATGATCAGTTAATGATGGTGCATTGGTTGGTGAAGTCGATTTTCTTATAAGGTATCGACCAGTATTAGTTTGACCTTTTTCTTTATGGTAAACTTTAGAATCCTCTTAGTGTACTATTCCTTGAGATATGAGTATGTACCCTATCTTGATTTCATCCTTGATACACTAAGTGAGTATTGGTATTATGACTCGCTATAGTTTAAAATTTATTGGGTGGTTTAAGTGGTCTCCCAATGATGCACGTTGTTGGGTTAGGGCGGGTGTGGTTTAAAGGTCAGAACTGTCTTCTTGGAAAGTTTTCACAACCAGTTCTATTTGGTCGATCTAGAATTCAATTGTTTCTTTACAATGGGGTCCCTGATATGACCTCATAAGTAACCGAGTTCATTATGTTAAAGAAAACCATGTATGGATAATTTTTCGAATGCTTGGAGGCATACTTTTTAAGGAAATTCCAATTATGGAAGTTCCATGGCTTGGAATTGTCCCTCCTTTTTAAAATATCGAGACCTATGGCGGGAGCACCACTACTTATTAGTTTTAAGAAATGAAAACATGGTCATATATCTATCTAAACGGGCTCAGATAACCATCATTTCAATGTTTCAGTTGAAAAAATTGGTGTTGGCTTGGATCTTAATGACTTCAGTTCCACTTGCCTAATCAATGCTTAAATGTGTGTTAGGGGTTTGTAAATGCAACATGATCGTCTGAGCGAGACTTCACGACCCTTGTAGTTTGGGTGATGTTTTCTTTGTTCCTAAAGGATCCTCAGAGATGATAAGTTCTATGGTGGGGAGGTTGTAACATCCTCATTTTTAAATGATAACAAAACCCCACTTTTGTTAATAAATTACAATCATTTTGGTGTGAAAAATTAATTTTTCAATACTTGTGTCCATTATGGATTTACCAAAGGGTAAAATCTTTCTTTAGAAGTTTGAAATATTCTATGAAATATTTTCAGAGTTATACATTGAGTCAGCATGGGATTTTGAAGCCTGTAGAGCCTCAACATTGATAGAATAAAAAAATTAATTATATTTTATTCATATGCGTGTGTTCTTTTTTCTAAAAAATGAAATAACACCCAAATGGTGTACCATATGAGAAATTTGAGACCACCGTTAGGTCCGAAACATAGGGTTTACACTAGGTAGTTTATAACCTTTATATATGTCAGGTATTTGGAAACATCACACATGGTAATAACCTATTTATTTTTAATTATTTAATTATTCTGTTTTTATATAATAAATAGTTAATTTTCACAAATGGTGCATCATATGAGAAACCTGAGACCACTGTTAAGCTTAGAACGCGGGGTTTACCCTATACGAGGTATAACATTTTTGAGTGTTAGACGTTTGGTCAGATCACACACAAGGATAATATATTTAGTATATAAATATTTTTTGGGTAGTTAGGAATAATAATAATACTTTTATTATTGTTATTATTATTTATGTGGATGACATAAAAATTAAACTATATACGGGTAATTAATATTTGTGTTTTTGATTGGGAAAATATTTTATGAGTGACTAAAATAATTAATGTGATATTACTAATTATTTCAATTAAATGAAAAATTTCTGGTTAAAATTAATTTATTAACCATTATATTTTTTTAATGGTTTTTTAAAGTGTTAATGGTGGTAATAATTAGATGTGTTTAATAATAATAATAGTTATTGTTGTTATTATTATTATTATTATTATTAAATTGGAAAAATAATATGTGTATGATAATTTGTTATATATATATATCTGTGTGTGTGTGCAGGTGAATATATGTATATAGATTTTTGTATATATAAATTTTTATTAATATATATTTATTTAATGAAAGATTAATTGATTTAAGATGATGAAATAAATAAATAATTTTGAATTATGTGGGGACACTCCACATGAAGCATGGAGGAGGATTCATTCCCTCTACATGAATTAATTATTACATATAATAAATGTTATTTATTGAAATTAAGTAAAATTGGATAAGTTATTAATATAAATTGGCTTTTGGGTACACCTAAATAGCACATGGAGGAGGCGCACAAGAGATACATAATTTCACTCTTCTCCTCCCTCCCTCTCTCCTATTTATTCTTTTTATTTTTCCCCCAAATTTCAATCATCGATATCTCCAACAATATTGATCAGATTGAATCACCATCAGTGTTGTTGGGTTCATCTCGATAAGAATAATTTTTAACATATTTTTTCTTATGAAAGAAACGAGGTTTCAGTGGTACAGTTAAACTCAAACATCAACCCTCATCATCGATCATCATTATACCTAAGGTAGGAAGTCCTTAAAATTTTCACTTGTAATATACGGGTTATTGACATATTTTTGGTGTGCATTTATAGTCATAGGATCCCTATCCTTTACCGTTTTAAATTTAAAAAAATGCATTTGTTTCATAATTAATGCATCTTGTTTACTTTTTCTTTACTTGATGGGTAGTTTATTCTAAAATGGTTCCCTTGATAAATTGAATTAAATGATTAAATATGTTAAATGATTTTTTGGATAAAAAAAAGTCATGTTTTTATAATAAAACCCCTCCAAAGGAGGTGCGCTGTCTTCTTAAATAAAAAGTAGTGATTAGAATTTTATGATTGTTTGGCTTATTGCATTGGTGTTTTTTATGCCTTGAGGTTGTGATTGATATATGAAATGTTTTACTTGGATGTTTTAAATGAATTAATTTAAATGGAACTTATTAGGGTGGCACAAACATGACTCTTATTATAATTAAATAAGTACAATTTATGTAAAATGTTTCAATGATATGACTTGAAAATAGTCAACGACATACTTCATGGCATATGTATTCCTTGAAAGGAATTGATTTGGTTGGTTTAAACTAAATACCTTTTTATCTGATACAATTATATATAGTAATTGTGATATGTGCGATCACACCATCATGCCACGGGAATGACCAGATAAATTGAATAATCCCTATTAATTTGTAATTGTTCATTTTAAACCGTCCCTTGTATCCCCTTGGGTCTATAGACATGGAGACTCAGACCATCGGCCACCCAATTAGTGTGCCAACTTGGAACTTATTAAGACTTGGTCTATTTGACTTTAAATCCTTATAATAAATTGGATAAAATGTTTGATTGGTGGCTTAGACTTTTGAGTTGGCATAATAATAAATTATGTGATTTCTTAGGGTAGAATAAACTTGGCTAATCTGGTTAATTAATATATTAACGACCTTGGGGAAAAATTGATTTAATTAAATAGGTTTGATATAATTATGATGATAATTAGTAATTTGGATTAATGAAATGAATTGGTTTGATAGATGTTAATTTTTATAAATTGATGGTTCTGTCTTATAATGATAAATCTGGTATGTTTGATACTAGAATTTCGGTTTTTCTTGCTTAGATTTTGAGCTTATGTGATATCAATGTGATACATACCTGAGTGTTTGATACTAATTGGCTTGTTGAGTTTGTATGGATAGGAATCATGTTTAATATAGACACCTGAGGGCTTGGTTCATGTTCTTTCGTACTACCCAAGGGAAAGGTGCATAGGTACTTTATGCCTGAGGGAAGAGTATATGATTATATGGGATATATGAGGAATCATGATTGATATTTATGATTGACAAATTGGTGTATGATTTTTTACCACCTAAGGGCTAGGTGAAATGGTACTAAATTCTTGAGAAAAGAGTATATGATTATGTTAGATACCTGAGGGCTAGATGCACAGTCACATGATGCCTGGGGGTGAGATCCTAGTTATGCCTGAGGGAAAAATTTTGATAGCCTGAGGGTGAGATTCTAGTTATGCCTGGGGGTAAGTTTTTGGTTATCCCGAGGGAAGATATCATATATTTATGGTATATTCTGAGTGATTCATCCTCAGTCAGAGAATCCAAAACCAATTTGGGCGATCCTTCTTGATTTAAGAGGATCTACCCACATATATAGATATTTGAATTAGGACAAAGTGGGTGGTATGGGAAGGGGGTCTGTTTAGGATCCCAGACCAAGTTTTTATTATTTAATTTGTTATCATTTTGCATTTATACTATGTGGAACATTGTCTTTTATTATTAATTGCTTGAAATGGATTAGTCTAGACACTGTGGGTGTCAGCCTACTGATATTTATATCTCACACACTACTCGGTCACCATTTGGAACTTGAGTAGATATGTTTACTTTAGGTATTTGGATCCATTGTTTGTGATATGCCATGTACATGGGATCTAGGGATCACATGACTGGACCGTTGCTCAAGATTCTTGAGGAGTTGACCATTTTTTTATTTTCTTTTGTTATTTTATACTGCTTGTACCTTATAGTAACATCTGAAATTACATGAATCATTTTATGGAATTATCATTGGAAATTTTATTTTTATTTAGATATTATATTATTCTTTTGATGTTTTTCTTTCATTATTATTGCTTCCTCTATTGTTTATTGTTTTATTACTTGATAATTGCTGTTTTACTCTGATCTAGGGGGTAAAGTCTCCCCACCGTACCAATAATAAACCCTCATTGCTTGTCGGTATACTATATCACATGGGGTGGTGCGCTTAAGTCCATGTGATGACCGATTCAACCACTGTCTTAATGGTGATATGGGTCGGGATATTACAAATTGGTATCATATATTTCTTTTTTTTTTCTTTGTCTTACTATTCGGGGTCAGTAGATAGGATACTAGGAATGTGTAGATGCTTGGTAAATAGCTGTGCCTGAGACTGATCACCCCATGTATGGTAAATGACCAAATGGCCAGGTCTAGTATTTTTTTTCCTGTTTTTTTGCTATTACAGTTGATATGATTTCACCTTGAGTAAATGGTATACTTTCCACTACTTATAGATTTATGATATTTACAGTATTTTACCCTTGGATTGGTATGACAAGGATGAATCATTGTATGCATCATAATAGGTACATATAAATTCACATGTCATGCATATGCGAGGCCATGTACTTGTATATATAGGCTGTTTGTTGATTTGATTTGTGTGCATTGAGTGCTATGCATTTTGTTGATTTTATAACATGATTAGCTATTTATATTCCATGTTTCCTCACTACTTAACATTCCTTTGATGTTTAGTATGCCATGCTTTTATGATTTCAACATGTTTCACCATGTCAGCTGCTTATAGTGACATGCTTCGCTTTGTTTTAAATATGTAATTGATGTAATGGGATAAATGTAATTTTTTGCTATTAAAATGGGAGCTAGTTTTCAGTTGTAAGGTGTATGGGAACCTTATAAATAATAAAAGGTAAACCGTATACTCAATCCATCTTTGAGTTTGAAATATGATTAAAGGCTATTGAAATTTAATTTGAAATGAACTGGTTAACCATCTAAATGCTCAACTGGACCCAACTAGGTCAGTCGGGGCATGGTCCTTATGGGATACCCCTTAATGGGTGTTTACAACTTTAAATGTTAAGCAACTACTATAGGTTTTCATTTTGATGAACGTAGGTTGGATTAGCAGGATCCTCATAGGTTTCCTAATATTTAATAACATAAAAGGAATTTATTCAGGTAAATTTCCAAATTTTGACTGAATTTCAAGAAGTGTAAAATGTAAAAAAGGAAGTTGTTGAGACTTTCCTGCTTTTCTTTGATGTGTTGGTTAAATATTTTAAATGGTTAAAGATTAAAATGAGAATAAATGAAATAAATTGAAAATTGAACTTGTATAGGTGTCCTTTATTTAAAACCTCATATATGGGTAGCTTGATATTTTCTTTTGAGTAGCCTTGGAATGGAAATGTTAGCATTTTTTGTAGGTCATTTACTTTTTAGAAATGGCTTAAATAATCATCTCTTAAGCCTAGTGTTTTCAGTTTTTCATAAACTAATGATAGGGTCGATGTTTGTGATTTCATAAGGGGATGTCCTGTAGTAGGTAACACCCTTATAATTCAAATTCCTTGCTAAATCTTGTGAGTTTCTAAAATTTGGTGTCATTCGGGTGCCGTTTTCCATTATAGGACTCCTATCTTCTAATGAAACCCTTGTTTGAATGGATGGTCATGGTATCTTTGACCCTTTATTTTCCTCAGTGATTGATGACTTCATATAGAATCATATGGGTTAATGGTCATATGGGGAAACACGACTTAGGGTTAAATCTCTTTTATGGACCATCTAATTCTTGAATGAATAGGTCAGACAACCTATGGATAATATTCAGGATGTGTCATCTTGCTTCTGGAACCTCAAGGTAGCATGAGTTCATGTATGCGCTGCCCATCGAGTGCTAAATGATGTAACAAAATGATTGAGTTTGGTGTAATCATTGAGCCTTGTGCTGTTGAGTACACTTTCGAGTCATATCCATATTAGAGTGACTCATTTATTCCCAATGCTTGAGATGACTTCCTTGAGACTCAGGTGTTTTGACATGATGATCCATTTGGTTTTGAATTTTATGTCTAATGCTTGACACACGTGAGTGTGGATCAGGGGAGTATCACATGTAAATTTAAGTTGAATCTGATCTAATGTGCTTTTGAGAGACTAGATTCTCTACTTTTGACCACTACGACTCTCCTAAGGTGGGGAGCGTCACATCGATTCTGGTAAACATGTCCTTCCGAGTATAAGGAACACAATCGAGAGGACCATTCAGAGATGGTCTATAACAACCCTAGTATTTATTACACATTTAAACATAATTTATTACATAAACTTTCAATTAATAAAACCCAAAATATTGAGAGGTATAGTGTATTTATGTATTAGTAACATTACATGAAAACTTAATACATAAAATACAATATCTTTATTGAAAACTTCTTTTACATGACCACAACATTCCTTCGTACTTAGCATTGCATGGGATAACCTAAGGAAATACATAAGAAAAGGATGAGCTATAATGCCTAGTAATGGAGTAAATAATGCATAAAATAAAGAATACAATACATGTTAGTAAATATACATATCAATGGATCATAAAAGAAATATGAACATAAAGGCATGATATAACATGATTATCATAACATGGAAATGTGGAAACAACTTAAAACACTGCATCATTAACATAAATGAATCAGGTAAACCCATACCCCAACATGATGGAAAAAAATTCCTATAAAGGAATCAGGTGAAACCCTATCCCAAAATGACGTATCATGATACTAAACATTACCCAATACATTGGAGCACTATCAGGGCGCACCCTTCATAATCATTTTAATCTCATGCTTAAGTGTGCCATATAGATCATATAACAGGGATTAATTCAACATAATAATTTATTCCAAGATCAAGGAATGTGTAATTAATACATTTAATTCACCATTAAATAAGTATGTGTGTATAAAGGTGAATTCCCTTGATAGAGGAATGGGTATGGTATTCACTATATGATGATTTTGGCATGGAAAATTACGTGGCAATTTTGGCAGCATAACAACGTCATATAGAAATTCATAAATTGAGTTTATGAGAGAGAAAGGGGTCTCTAATAATTTATAAATGGGATGGAAATTAAAGGGATTATGGAAAATAATATCCCAACATGTGAAATGGAATTTAGATGCATAATATAAAATAAATTCTTGAATGGAAATGAGAAGAGAGAAATCCCTTATGGAATTTCGGCATAGTAACAAGTGGGTTTAAAGGACCATAGGGGGGGATTAATGGGAGTTAATGGAATATCCCATCATGTATACATAAAATTTAAATTAAGTAGGTATGGAATAACATATCACAAATCAAGAAAATCTAAATTATAAGGCATGAAATAAATGAGGTGCTTGAAGAAAAAGGAGAGAGGGAAATCCCTTATGAAAATTCGGCATGGTAACGGGTGTACATAAGGGTTCATAAGAGGGATAAATGAGATTTAAATGGAATATGATCATTTATAAATCAAATGGGAAGTAAGGATGATATTTAATAACATATCCCAATATAGTAATAAAATAAATTAAAAGACATAACATGAAAAGAATGCTTGATAAAAGAGGAGGGTAGAAGATCCCTTACTTGGATGTGTGATCCCAAAGGCTTGGGAGATGCTTCTTGGGAGATTGGGGGTGCCTTGGGAGGACTCTAGGGAATAGGCGGAAGAGTTTGGTAGAGCTTAAAATAGCTTGAGTGAAGAGAAATGGGTGCTTGAGTGGGTTTATATAGGAAATGTGGGGGAATTATTTATTATTTTGGTTTTGGACACTACACACTAAAATATTCAAAACCACAAACCATACCATGGGTTTTGCCCATTATTTCTAGAAAATGAGAGTTATATAAATTATTTTATAAGTCTAAGGTCCAAATATATTAAAATATTTTCCTTGATTATTTGGAGTTGAGTCACACTTTTAAGGAAATGATTTTAAAATCTTAAAATATTTTATATGTCTTGGAGGATTCACTATGGCTTTATAAAATAAATAAAATAAATAAAATAAATAAAATAAATAAATAAAATAAAATAAAATAAATAAATAAAATAAAACTAGAATTAAATTATTTTAAAGGAAAAACATATATTTGGCCAAATATACCTTTTATAGTATTTTATTACATCACTATTGGGTCATTATGATGTCATAAAATACATTATATATTTATTCGGTATTTAATATTTACCCAAAAATTCGATTGTCTCAGAAGATTATGAAAAATTAATCATTGGATATTTTTGACATCCTGATTACAAAAATAATATTAATTTTATCTAAATAATTTTATAAATATTTGAATTTTCACTTTTAAAATAAAAACCGACATTTATTGAAAATTGACGGGTTTTGACAAAAACAGTTTTCAAACCTTAATAAAAATTACAATAGACTTCATAAAAATTATACAATAATTTATATTTAATAAAATTAATTTAATAATAATATTTTATTAAAATATTATTTAATTCAAAAACCCATTAGTTCATCAAAATATATTTCTTAATTTAATTTGAATATTAACCAAAAATACTATTTGTGATTTAAAAATCATTTAAAAAGTAACATTAATAAAATGAAAGTATATTATGTATTATATACAAAAATAATGCACATAATCATAATGATAGGGTCTTGTTACATATCCATTTATTACACCAGCATACACCCTAAGAGTAAGGTGTTTGATGGTGGGGCTTTCATGGGGTTGTTCAGTGAACATGGTTTGGGTCATGATCTCGATGTGCTTGAACTTATCTAGTAAATAGTTTCTCTCATTCTTAAGTTATTGGATATCAACTCAGGCTTGGTCTAGGGAAAATCCCATAAATACTATCTCCCTCAGATGCTCTGATAAATGGGCTTCATAGGGAATGATCCTACTGGTTGAGGTCATCACTTCCTTTGTCCGTGCCAAAAGGATTTATTAAAATCCTACATTTATACTAGTCATGTGATCAATGTTCAATGACTATATTATCAATGGTAATGATACTTAATAGTCATTTAAACCAAATAATAATAAAAAAGAGTGCATGTGTTTTCTATATCTATAAGAAATTTAATTAAAAGAAAGGGAATTTTATTCATAAATGATCGGGTCATTACAACCTTCCCCCCTTAAGAAATTTTGCCCTTGAAATTTAATTTTCCCACACTAAAATAGATGAGGGAAACTCTGCCTCATCACTTCCTTCGGTTCCCATGTTTCTTCTTCAAACTTGTGGTTTCTCCACAAGATTTTTATGAAGGGTATTATCTTATTTCGTACAACGTTTTACCTATGATCTAAGATCTTCATTGGATTCTCTTCATAGGAGAGGTCATTCTCCAATGGTAACAACTATGTATTGAGTACCTGTGATGGGTATAGTATGTACTTCCTTAAGTGTGATACATGGAATACATCATGTACTTGAGATAGGTTCAGTGGGAGTGCTAGTCGATATACCACTGTTCCAATGCGACCAAGGATCTCAAAAGGGACGATGTACCTTGGAATAAGATTTCCCTTCTCCCCAAATATCATCAATATCTTCCATGGATATATGTGGAGGAAAATCATATATCCAAAATCAAACTCTAGGTCTCGTCGATAGCTTTCAGCATAACTCTTTTGTTGATTCTGAGCAGCTTTGATGTGTTGTTGGATGGTATTAACCTTCTCCATAATTTCTTTGACCATTTCTGGAACTAGAAGTTTTCACTCCCCAACTTCATCCCAACATTCCAGTGTTCTAAACCTCTTCCCATAAATGGATTAATAAGGATCCATTTGGATGATTGAGTGGAAACTATTGTTGTAAGGGTACTCAACTAGAGGAAGATGTTGATCCCATCCTCATTTTAAGTACATTGATCATTTTCTCAACATGTCCTCAAGTGTTTGGATAATCCACTCAGATTGGCTATAAGTTTGAGGATGATATGTTGTACTAAAGTTCAAATAAATATTCCGAGTGTGTTGGAGACTCTTTCAGAACTTAGAGGTGAATCTTGGATCTCGATCAGATACAATCAATAGTGGTACACCATACAACCTTACCACTTCTCTGATGTATATCCATGTCAGTTTATCCAATGAGAAATCCTCTCGAATCACAATAAAGTGTAAAATATTTGTAAGATGATCCACCACAACCCATATAGCATTGTTTCCTTTGGATGTATTCAGAATTTTGGTGACAAAATCCATGGCGATGTTCTCCCATTTCCATGTTGGTATGGGTAATGGTTGTATCATCCACTTAGACATCTGTCTCTCAGCCTTCACTTGCTGACATGCCAGGCACTTTGATGTATATTCAGAAATATTCTTCTTCATGTTATCCCACCAATAATGCTCTTAGAGATCCCAATACATATTTTTTTTCCTGAGTGAATAGAGAAATTCGAACTATATGCATCATCCAAATTTCTTTAACTCCAAATTTGATGGAACACATAGTCTTGACCCAAATCTCACAATTCATTCTTCATTAAAATTAAACTCTAAGGATTTCAATTTTTTGATAGCTTCCACTTTCTTCTAAATTCAACATCATCTTTTTGAGAATCCTTTAACCTTTACAAAAGAGATTCTTGAGAAATCATTTATGAAAGGATTGATGATTTTCCCTTATTTATGATTCCCATGTATATATTCACCAAATCTAAGAAGATTGGATCCTTTTCAATTATCATCAATGATAGAATTGTTGGGTCCTTTCTACTTGGAGCATCTACCACCATGTTCACTTTCCCAGGGTGGTAATGGATTGAGCAGTCGTAATCCTTGATGAGATCTAACCATCTTTTTTGGTTCATATTTATCTGTTTCTATATGAATATATATTTGAGACTTTTGTGATCTGTATATATTTCACACTTTTCTCCAAAAAGATAATACTTCTATATTTTCAGCTCAAAGATCACAAATTCCAACTCCAGATCATGTGTGTAATAGTTTTACTCATGAATTTTCAACTACCTTGAGGCATAGGTGATGACTTTGTCATTATGAATCAACACACATCCCAAGCCTTTATTTGAAGCATCACTGAAGATTATAAAAATCTCTACACTTATGGGTAGTGGAATAACAAGGGTAGTGATAAGCCTCTTCTTCAACTCCATGAATCTTTCTTCACATTAATCATTACAAGAAAACTTGACTCCCTTTCGATTTAGCTTGGTAATAGGGTTTGAAAATCATGATAAATTTCTAAAAAATTAGTGATAATATCTAGCTAACCCTAGGAAGCTATGGATATACATCATATATGTCAGCCTCGGCCATCCCTCAATTGTTTTTGTTTTGGAAGGATCCATAGATATCCCATTGCTTGTGATGATATTCCCCAAGAATGAGACTTCCTTCAACCAGAACTCACACCTGTCGTACTTTTCATAGAGATTATCCTTTTGCAAGGTCTCTAGTATAGTTCTTAGATGATCCTAATATCCCTTCTTGGTTTTGGAGTATATTAGAATATCATTTATGAATACTAACACAATTTTTTCGAGGTAATTTCTAAAAACTCTATTCATCAAGTCCATGAAGATTTCTAGAGCATTCGTGAGTCCGAAAGGCATTACTATGAATTCATAGTGCCCGTACCTTGTATGAAAAGAATTATTGGGGATATCCTCCTTATTCACCCTTACTTGGTAATATCCTGACCACAGATACACCTTAGAGAAGTATTGTGCTCCACGTAGCTGATCGAACAAGTCATCAATTCGTGGCATAGGATAATTGTTCTTTATCGTGATTTTGTTGAGCTTATGATAATCAATTAAAAGGAACATTGAACCATCCTTATTTTTGACGAAGAGGATTGGTACACCTCATGGTGAAGCACTTGGGCGTATAAACCCTTTATCTATATTCTAATGTAGTTGTTTATTTATCTCCTCAAGCTCCATAAAAACCATTCTATATGGTTTTTTGGATATTGGAAATTCCCCAGGTATAAGATCAATCAATAATTCAACATATCTTCTAGGAGGAAGAATAGGAAATTCCTCATGAAACACATCAGTGAATTCCCTCACAATAAACATGTCTTTGAGGATGGTTCCTTCCTTAGACTCAATTATCTAAGAAAGATACACATTCTCATAGGGAAGTGATATCCATGATTGATATGATGGTGCTAAAGAAGATTCATCCTCCTCCTTGCAATTGTATAGAATCGGGGGTCAATTCACCATATGGAGAGTGATTTCTCTCTCATGACAATTTATGTTGGCTATATATAGGGAAATCCAATCCACGCCAAGAATTGCATCAAATTCCACCAAGGGAAGTTGATGAGGTTCTCCGGGAAGTTCAATCCACAAATTTTGATAGGGGAGGAGTTATATCCATGACATGCAATAATTTCCCCATTTTCCATTTTCACCGACATCACTACTTCCATTATTTGTAGTGATGTTTAGATTATTCTACTAAACTTTTAGGATATAAAAGAATGTGTAGAACTATGGATGATAACCCTAAATTTCAATTTTTTATTATGGTTCTTATTTATCCAATATAGACTTAGGTATGATTAATTTTAAACTATTGAACACATAAATGAGAATATAATGACATTAAAGGGATAACTTATAAATTAAATTTATCTCTTTAACTTATGAATTTCTAAGATTCGATATAAGTTATCCATGATCTACTTCCTAACATATATTCTTCGGGGAATTTTTTTTTACTTTAATAATGGTTCGTACTAATATTTTGAATTTACTGAAGCATATCCCCCGGGAATGTCGAACCAAGAGTGAATTAAGGCCTGTTGTAGTGCACTGGTTTCCGTTCGAGTCTAGCTCAAAGCAGTGTTTTTGGGTTTTAACCCTAGATACATCTGTGCTAGAGACACCTCTACTTGTTTGTATCCAGACATGGACATATTTTCTTGATAAACAACTTACTCTATACTCACCAAAATTTAGGGATTCTTTTATTATACTTAGTCTTATCCTTAAGGCTTTCACTAGGGTTTTCTAATCCTAATCCCAAAAATAACCAAACCTATCCTCTGATACCAACTATACAAACCCTAGTCTTCATTACACATTTAAACATGATTTATTACATAAAATTTTACTTAATACAACCCAGAAGATAGAGAGGTCTAGTTTATTTGGGGATTAGTAACATTACATGAAAACTTAAGACATAAAATACAACATCTTTATTGAAAAATTCTTTAACATGACCACAACATTCCTTCGTACTCAACATTGCATGAGATAACCTGAGGACTTACATAAGAAAATGGTGAGCTATAAATCCCAATAAGGGAGTAAATAAGGAATAACATGAAAAATACAATGCATGTTAGGAAATAGACATATCAATGGATTATGAGAGAAACATGAACATAAAGGCATGATATATCATGATCATAATAACATGGAAATGTGCCAACAACTTAAAACACTACATCATTAACATAAAAGAATCAGATAAAACCCTATCCCAATATAATGGAAAAAATTACTATAAAGAAATCAGGTAAACCCCTATCCCAACATGAAGTATCATGATACTAAACATTACCCAATGAATTGGAGTGCTATCAGGGCACACCCTTTATAATCATTTCAATCTCATGCTTAAGTGTGCCACATAGATCATATAACATGGATTAATTCAATATCATCATTTATTACATGATCAAGAAATGTGGAATTAATGCATGTAAGTCAAAATTAAATAATTATGTGTGAATAAAGGTGAATACCCTTGATAGAGGAATGGGTATGGTATTCACTACATAAAGATTTTGGCATGGAAAATCTTAGTGCAATTTTGGCAGCATAACAACATCATATTGAAATTCATAAATTGTGTTGATGAGAGATAAATGGGTATCTCATAATTTATACATGGGATGGAAAGTGAGGGGATCATAGAACATAATATCCCAACATGTGCAATGGAATTTAGACACATAATATAAAATAAATGCTTGAATGAAAATGAGAAGAGAGAAATCCCTTATGGAATTTCGATATAGTAACGGGTGGGTTTGAAGGATCACAGATGGGATTAATGGGAGTGAAAGGAATATCCCATAATGTATAAATAAAATTTAAAGTAATTAGGTATGGAATAAAAAATCCCAAATCAATCAAATCTAAATTAAAAGGCATGACATAAAGGAGGTGCTTGAAGAAAAAGGATAGAGGGAGTTACCTTATGAAACTCGACATGGTAAAAGGTGTAGATAAGGGCTCATAAGAGGGAAAAATGAGATTGAAAGGGAATATAATCATTTATAAATCAAATTTCAAGTAAGTAGGATATTTAATAACACATCCCAATATAGTAATAAAATAAATTAAAATACATAACATGAAAAAAATGCTTGATAAAAGAGGAGGGTGGAAGATCCCTTACTTGGATGTGTGATCCCAAAGGCTTGGGGGAGGCTTCTTGGAAGATTGAGGGAACCTTGGAAGGAATATAGGGAGTAGGGGGAATAGGTTGGAAGAGCTTTAAAGAGATTTAGTGAAGATAAATGGGTTCTTGTGTAAAGAACCATAAATTTCAAGGAAATTTTTTTTTCTTAATTTTCTTTGGAATTTTACAAGAATGCAGTTTCTGACGGCACCTGATTCCGAGGCCCGGTGTGCCCAGAATCATTTTTCGAAGTTTGGATCGGGTACGTTCAGTGAACGAATGAGCGGGTTTTTATAACTTTTGAACCGGTGCTCGGAATCGAATTCCGAGGGCACCAATGGAATCACAGCGCCGATATTTTCTTAGAAACGCCTCTTCCGGAGTTGCGTTTGCTCGGGTGTGGTTTTTAATTTTTGGGCTTTAAGTTAAGAAATAAAATAACGTGGTACGACAAACTTTATTTTATTTCACTTAAAGCCGCTTAAAGCCACTTAAAGCTTATTAAGTTGAGTTAAAGCGGATAGGGTACAATTCAAAATATCCTACCCTCTTGGTAGGATATTTGTGAGGTGGGGCCCGCACGAGCCCCACCGTTTCTTTTCCGCTAAGTAACACACCCGCGAAAACCCCTATTAAATAAAAGTCAACTGGGGCATTTTCTTAAACAATTAAACGATTCTATTAATTGGGTGGTTTTATTCGTTGAAATTAATTCTATGGATTAATGGGTCGTTACTTAGGTTGTTTTTCGTTTGTTGGCATGTTAATAAAATAAGACCAACACTTTTCTTCTTGAGTGTTGTTCGTTGAGAGAATTTGACAGAAGCCTTAAGTCCTTCATCCTGATTCGCGAAGAACGCGAAGAACGCGAAGAATTCCGGCCTTCGACGAAAGGCGACGAAGAATGCCGAGACCTTGGAGATCGATGACGCGACGCCAAGTACCGCGACGCTGACGATTCTTCTCCTGCGATGTTCTTCTGCGATGTTCCTTCATCCGCGACAAATCTTCGATCATCCGTTGAGGTAAGAGATTGCGGACCTTTTAATTCTTTGTGGTTTATAACAACAACAAGGATTTAATTGTTATAATTAAATCTGTATGTTCTTGATCCTCGGAGTTCGTCGACGCAACACCGTATACCGCAACGACGCGACGCCCTTCCGCGACGCGACAATCCACTTCTTC
Source organism: Viscum album (assembly GCA_963277665.1). Classification (NCBI taxonomy): domain Eukaryota; kingdom Viridiplantae; phylum Streptophyta; class Magnoliopsida; order Santalales; family Viscaceae; genus Viscum; species Viscum album. Next base: position 1,559,950,949 of record OY728160.1, read on the forward strand.
CGCGACGATCAATTCCGCGAAGAACGCACGCTCGACGACTACGACAAGGTAGGGATTTTATTTGAAAATATTTTTTTTTATTCCCGTAGTTGATTCCTTCTAAAACAAAGAGCCTGGGATCAAAGTACAATTTTAATTTATTAAAATTGTATCTTGTTATGTTTTCATGTGTTGATCTTTTTCCCGATTGTTATCACCTAATGCGGAGGGTGCGGGCCAAACAAACACGGCCCGATAACCCTCCGCAGTTCTTCGTTGATGCACGAAATGGCGCACGATGACAAATGGGGCCGCAATGGCGATTTGAGGGCCTCACAGTGAAGAATGGGACCCGAGAGGAGCCACGGCACAGACGGAAGTGGAATCGGACCACCGGAGCAACTCTGGTGGCCCGCGGAATCCACCGGCGGCGCCGCCAGATGGAGCCGCCGCAGCTGAAGTCGCGGCGGTGACAGCGGACCAGACCCGCGACCGTGCGGGTTCGGTGACACACGTGACGCGGCAAAGCCGCGTCCGCTCACCCAGCGCGGCCCCACGCGGGGCCGTGGTACTTCTTTCCGCGGGGGCAGCGCCCCGCGGTTCCTCCGCTCGGCCGAGCCGAGCCGGGCCGGGTCGCGCCCAGGCCGGGCCGGGTCGCGCCAAAACGGGTCGGACCCGGACCCGGGTTGGGTCGACCCGGTTCGGGCCGACCCAAGGGGGGGTTGGGCCGGGTCGGTCCGGGCCCAGACCCCCCGTTTCCGGACTCTTTTCGGTCTTTCGCTCATAACTTGAGCTACGGGCCTCCGAACGACGCGCCGTCAGCGGCGATACGATCCTTGGATCGAGACGATCGTTTCGGTATATCACACTCAAGGTTTCATAATACCTTGGATTCGGCCAGGTTGGTTCGTACGCGAAACCAACCGGGCCCTCGGAGCGGAAACGCTCATATCTTGAGCTTTGGACGTGCGATTGACGTGCCATCGACTTTGTTGAATTCCTCTAAGTGAGACGGATCTTTTGGCTTACTCCGCATGAGGTTTGGATGTAGGTGGAGTACGGTCGGGTTGGTTTTGCCTTAAAAACCAACCGGGCCCCTGGGACGAAAAAGCCAATAACTCTCAGACCGGGCGTCTGATTGACGCGCCGTCTGCGACGTTGAGTTCCTGTTGACGATACGAAACTTTTGGATACATCAACTCTGGACTATGTGTCAGTTGATGTATCAGCCTCTCGGCTCGTGGAATGGACCCTCCCGAACGAGCTTGCTGTGTGCAGGAACCCTAAAGCTGGCTGCAACTGCTACTGTGACGACGACGACTGTACAGAGATCCTCAGTGGATTCGACGGTGACAACTACAGCACTCAGCGATCCTTTGTGGGTCAGTGCTACTGATCCTGTGTGGGTCCGATCCTGTGTGGGTCAGCGCTCAGCGGTCCTGTGTGGGCCAGCGCCTACAGGTCCTATGTGGGCCCGATCCTGTGTGGGTCTTTGCGGGGGTTAGTTACCTATCGATCCTTTGTGGGTCATTGAGGGGGTTAGTACCTATCGATCCTTTGTGGGTCCGACGACTTAGATGGAACAGTGATCATCTCTATCGTCATTCGAAGAAGTATACCTGTGTGAGCTGAATCCTGTTTTACTTTCCTGTGTGGATTGTGTTGTGCTATCCTGTGTGGATTTATGTTTACTTTTCTTTGTGGATTGTGTTGTGCTATCCTGTGTGGATTTACGTTTTTCTTTCCTGTGTGGACCGGGTTGTACTTGAGCTCGGATGTTGGAGCCGAGCGAGAATTGATGACTTAGGTATATGTATGGGCATATAGCTAAGCAGTGTCGGATGTTACTTTGTGATTGTATCTTTCCTTTGTGGTTTATCCTTTGTGGATTCTCGGAGACCTTCGGGGGTCTCGGGGTCCCTACTGAGTAGCTTATACTCACCCCTACACGGGCTATGCCCGCACTACGTTGTGTTGGTTGCAGACGATGAACAACGTTGATCGTGGTGGAGGCTTGCGGAGCAGGGTGGTACCTGGAGGTGGACCACTGGGCGGGACGTACTCGGAGCGGTCAGCTGGACCCGAGGAGCAGTGGAGGCTATCTGTACCCACCCTTCAGGTGGGACTTCCATTGGACGGCTCGACGCTGCGGCTTTTTCTTTCAGTTTCTGTTTTTCCCCTTTCAGTTGTACTTTACAGTTGAGCTTGTATTTCCGGCCCCCTTTACTTTTCCGCACTTACTGTTGTACTAGTTTTTACTTAGTGTTTACTTTTGCCTGCTTACTCTGTGGTGTTTGTTGTTTACTTTACAAAGGCAATGCCTTTCCTTTTTTCGGGATTTACGCCTTGGTGCTAGTCGTCAGCCCCTGGCCTATGGAAGGCGGGCTTGGGGTAGTCACGGCATGGGCCCCGAGGACGGGTCGTGAAAAATTGGTATCAGAGGTGGTCGGTTCTATCGCCTACTCTGATCTTTCTTCTATGTGAAGCAATAGTGTTAAGAGTATTGAGTGTGGTTATCAGTCCAGGGAGCCCAGTTTTGGTGCGGCAGCTGACGTATCCGTACACCAGGACCCTGACTTCTAATTTCCGACTTAATGCACAGAAACATTGATTAAATGTGTGTTTCAAGTTTTCTTTGTGATTAATTTGTATCAGCTCACCAGGTATACTGTTCTGATCGTGGCGCACCTGTTTCCTTTCAGGATGGCCCCACGACGGCAGCCAGCTAGGGTTCCGAGAGTTGTACGTGACGACATCCCGTCGAGCGACGAGGCCTCGGTGCAGGGCCCTTTGACAGCTAAGGCACCGGCGGTACCCCTACCCGCCGAGCCACCGATGCTTCCAGCCCTAGCCGCTGACGATGCACGCCGCCTTAGTGCACTTCATGAGTTCCAGCGCTAGCGACCGCCTAGGTTCTGTGGGGAGACGGACCCCCAGGCAGCCGAGGACTGGCTGGAGGCAGTTGTACGAGTTTTCAGGCTAGTGAGGACACCGGCAGACCTCATGGTGATCCTCGCAGCGAGCCTACTACACGCAGCAGTGGGCCGATGGTGGAGCTTGATGCTCCAGGTGCACGATGAGGCATCTCTCCTCTGGACAGACTTTGAGGGCCTCTTCCGCTCAGAGTTCGTCCTAGCCACCCTCTGTGCGGTGCGCATCCAGGAGCTTCTTCAGCTGCGGCAGGGCAACTTGACGGTCACCCAGTACTCAGCGAGATTTACCGATCTCTCGCGCTACTCGACCGACATGGTACGGGACCCGTTCTTACGGGCTCAGACCTTTGAGTAGGGATTGAGACATGATATCAGGGCATCACTGATCTCCCTCAGCATTCTGACTCAGGAAGGAGTACTGGAGCGAGCCCTTTTGATCGAGAGCTTTCTTGCTGAGACTTCATCAGCAGCGAGACCTACCGCGGGGCTGCAGGTAGCAGAGACTTCTGCAGCAGGCAGTCGACGGATGACTCAGGGGTCTAGGCAGACCAGACCCTCATGTAGACGGCCTCAGGACACTGGCTCAGTAGTGCGGGGCACACAGCGCGAAGCCAGTCTTTCGAGAGGCAGGCAGTGCTACACATGCGGCGGACAGGGTCACATGGCTCGTGACTGCCCGACCCACCGTGCCGAGGAGCAGCAGACAGTTGAGGGGCCACCCAAGAAGAGGCAGAGGGTCGACCATGGCGGTCCACAGGGAGGAGGCGGACGAGGCAGAGGAGCTGGCCGAGCAGCAGGTGGTGGGCGACGCTTTGAGGCTCTACCAACACCACCACCAGGAGGTCCACCCCGACCACAGGGAGCTGGCGGGCAGAGACATGCACAGCTCCAGGCAGCAGAGGCCTACGACCACGACGTGCCCAAGATGATTCGAGGTACGATCTGTGTCTATTCCACCCTTTCTGCAGTTCTTATAGACACAGGAGCGAGTCACTCCTTCATAGCCGCTGCCCTTGTTCGGAGCTCGGAGATTCCGACAGAGCCGTTGGCTCGATCCTTACGGCTAGAGACTCCTATGGGAGCAGAATCGACGATTACGCACTGGTGCCAACAGTGTGAGCTTACTCTAGGAGGCGAGAGCTTCGGCTGTGATCTTCTTGTAGCGGCGTCAAAGCCTTACGACGTCATCTTGGGCATGGATTGGTTATCTACAGTTCATGCTCAGATTGACTGTATTAGGCGCAAGGTGCGATGTGTATGCACCGACGGGAGCAGGTTCACCTTCACCGGCGAGAAGGGAGCCTTCGCAGCACAGGATGGACTTCCGCAGAGGAGAGGACAACCCATCACTCATCAGTTGGCTAGCCTCATCCTAGGAGCAGTTGACGTGCGGAGTCCTAGTTTTCCTGCAGTGGTGGATTAGTATACAGACGTCTTTCCCGACGACGTCCCAGGGCTACCTCCTTGCAGAGAGGTAGAATTTTATGTTGAACTGTACCCCGGGACAACCCCGATATCGACTCCAGCATATAGGATGGCCCCCGCCAAGCTTCGAGAGCTACGGGTACAGTTGGAGGACTTTCAGGGCAAGGGATTCATCCGACCCAGTGTTTCACCCTGGGCTTCCCCGATATTATTCGCCAAGAAGGCGGACGGGAGCTTGCGACTTTGTGTCAACTATCGTCGCTTGAACCAGGTGATAGTGAGGAACAAGTATCCGCTACCAAGGATTGATGACCTCTTCGATCGGCTCAAGGGAGCTCGGTGGTTCTCGAAGATAGACCTCAGGTCAGGCTATCATCAGCTCAGAGTTCGAGACGAGGACATGCAGAAGACGACCTTCAGATGTCGGTATGGCCACTATAAGTTCTTGGTTATGCCTTTCGGCATAACCAATGCTATAGCGGTGTTCATGGGCCTCATGAATAGGATCTTTCAGCCATACCTCGATCGATTTTTCATAGTCTTCATCGACGACATTTTGATATACTCGACGACTGAGGAGGAGCACGCCTACCACTTGCGGGTTGTACTAGAATCACTCCGAGAGCACCAACTTTATGGAAAGCCCTCAAAGTGTCAGTTCTGTATACGTGAGGTCCACTTCTTGGGACACGTCATTTTTGAGGCGGGAGTTGCGGTGGATCCCGCGAAGATCGAGACAGTGCTAGCTTGGGAGCCACCCAAGAGCGTGACAGAGGTGCGGAGTTTCTTGGGACTAGCTGGATACTATCGGAGATTTCTTCCAGACTTCTCCAGAGTTGCGGCACCACTCTCATCTTTTACGAAGAAGGGGAAACCCTTTGTTTGGTCAGAAAAATGTCAGAAGAGCTTCCAGGAGCTGAGACAAAGATTGACCAGCGCACCTATCTTGAGGTTGCCTGAGGAGGGAGTAGGGTACGTAGTCTACTGCGATGCATCAGGGACCGGACTCGGATGTGTCCTGATGAAGGAGCGGGCAGTGATCGCCTATGGATCACATTAGTTGAGGCTGTATGAGTAGAACTATGCTACCCATGACCTGGAGTTAGCAGTAGTGGTCTTCGCTCTGAAGACATGGCGACACTATCTGATGGGCGAGCGCTTTACAGTCTTTTCTGACCATCAGAGTCTTAGGTACATCTTCTCTCAGAAGGACATGAACCTGAGACAGTGGCGATGGCTCTAGTTCCTCTAGGACTATGACTTTGAGATAGTCTATACTCCTGGGAAGGGGAACGTGGTAGCCGATGATCTCAGCAGGAGGACGAGCATTCAACTACTTGAGGAGGCGACAGAGCAGCTAGCCGCTTTGCAGATATCCTTCGTGGATAGAGATGGAGCAGCCTTCCTTCAGTCTCTCACAGTCACTCCTCCACTACTACAGCGGGTCAGAGAGGCACAACGTGGGGACGCCGACTGTGAGACGCGGCGTGCACAGTTATCCTCAGGACAGGAACCTGATGGATTCTCCTTTGGAGAAGAGCATGAAATCCTTTTTAGAGGACGTACCTTGGTACCAGTCGCTTTACGAGAGAGATGTTGAGAGAGTTTCGCACTTCTTCTTTGGAGGTACATCCTAGAGTGGCGAAGATGTACCAGGACCTCAGACGACAGCACTGGTGGATGGGCATAAAGAAGGCTGTGGCGGAGTTCGTTTCTCGATGCCTCACCTGCCAGCAGGTGAAGGTAGAGAATCAGGTACCAGCAGGCTTGGTATAGCCCTTGGAGGTCCCGGAGTGGAAGTGGGACGGGATATCTATGGACTTCGTGACTGGACTTCCACGCACTTCCAGAGGTCACGACTCCATTTGGGTGATTGTCGACCGACTCACCAAGTCGGCTCACTTCTTACCGATCAGAGAGCAGGGCTCAGTGGAGAGCTTGGGGCGTCTCTATGTTCAGGAGATTGTACGGCTTCACGGTGTGCCATCATCTATTGTCTCCGATCGAGATGCTCGCTTTACTTCCCGGCTTTGGAAGGGGTTTCAGGAGGCGTTCGGGACGCAACTACGTCTGAGCATCGCCTTTCACCCTCAGATGGATGGTCAGATGGAGAGGACCATTCAGACTCTCGAGGACATGCTCCGCGCATGTGTCCTCGAATTTGGTCGCAACTGGGAGGACCACCTACCCTTGGTGGAGTTCTCGTACAACAACGGATACCACTCCACCATCGGGATGGCACCATACGAGGCGTTGTACGACAGAACTTGCAGATCTCCTTTGTGCTGGACAGACCCTGGGGAGTCAGCACCTGTAGGACCACAGATGGTCCGGGCCACGACAGAGAAGGTCCAGGTTATCCAGGAGCGGATGAGGACAGCTCAGAGCCGGCAGAAGTCTTACACTGACAGGAGGCGGAGGCCACTAGAGTTCTAGGATGGCGACCACGTCTTCTTGTGTGTCTCACCTCGACGTGGATTATGGAGATTTGGCAGAGGTGGTAAGTTGTCTCCACGCTTCATCGGACCATTCCAGGTCCTCAACAGGATTGGCGAGGTGTCTTATCGCCTGACTCTACCACCTCAGTTGCACCGGGTGCACGACGTCTTCCATGTATCTCAGCTGAGGAGATACGTGCACTACCCGACGCATATCATTGACCATAGGGAGATAGACGTTGATGATGAGGCGACTTTTGCGGAGGTCCCAGTGGAGATCGAGGATCGACAGGAGCGGGTCCTACGTGGATGATCGATTCCTCTTGTGCGCATCAGATGGCAGCACGGGAACCTCCAGGAGAGCACTTGGGAGCAGGAGGCTCAGATGCGTGCTCAGTACCCACATTTGTTTCCCTATCTTATGATGTATCTTTATGGGGATGTAAAGCCCTGAGGTGGGAGTGATGTAAAGACCCGTAAATTTCAAGGAATTTTTTTTTCTTAATTTTCTTTGGAATTTTACAAGAACGCAGTTTCTGACGGCACCTGATTCCGAGGCCCGGTGTGCCCGGAATCATTTTTCAAAGTTTGGATCGGGTACGTTCAGTGAACGAACGAGCGGGTTTTTATAACTTTTGAACCGGTGCTCGGAATCGAATTCCGAGGGCACTGATAGAATCGAAACACTGGTATTTTCTTAGAAACTCCTCTTCCGGAGTTGCATTTTCTCGGGTGTGGTTTTTAATTTTTGGGCTTTAAGTTAAGAAATAAAATAACGTGGTACGACAAACTTTATTTTATTTCACTTAAAGCCGCTTAAAGCCACTTAAAGCTGCTTAAGCTGAGTTAAAGCGGATAGGGTAAAATTCAAAATATCCTACCCTCTTGGTAGGATATTTGTGAGGTGGGGCCCGCACGAGCCCCACCGTTTCTTTTCCGCTAAGTAACGCACCCGCGAAAACCCCTATTAAATAAAAGTCAACTGGGGAGTTTTCTTAAACAATTAAACGCTCCTATTAATTGGATGGTTTTATTCGTTGAAATTAATTCTATGGATTAATGGGTCGTTACTTAGGTTGTTTTTCGTTTGTTGGCATGTTAATAAAATAAGACCAACGCTTTTCTTCTTGAGTGTTGTTCATTGAGAGAATTTGACAGAAGCCTTAAGTCCTTCATCCTCCTTCGCGAAGAACACGAAGAACGCAAAGAACGCGAAGAACGCCGGCCTTCGACGAAAGGCGACGAAGAACGCCAAGAACTCAGAGATCGATGACGCGACACCAAGTACCACGACGCTGACGATTCTTCTCCCACGACGTTCCTTCATCCGCGACAAATCTTTGATCATCCGTTGAGGTAAGAGATTGCGGACCTTTTAATTATTTGTGGTTTATAACAACAACAAGGATTTAATTGTTATAATTAAATCTGTATGTTCTTGATCCTCAAAGTTCGTCGACACAACGCCGTATACCGCGACGACGTGACGCCCTTCCGCGATGCGCCGATCCTCTTCTTCCGTGACGATCAATTCCGCGAAGAACGCACGCTCGACGACTACGGCGAGGTAGGAATTTTATTTGAAAATATTTTTTTTATTCCCGTAGTTGATTCCTTATAAATCAAAGAGCCCGGGATCAAAGTAAAATTTTAATTTATTAAAATTGTATCTTGTTATGTTTTCATGTGTTGATCTTTTTCCCGATTGTTATCACCTAACGCGGAGGGTGCGGGCCAAACAAACACGGCCTGACAACCCTCCGCAGTTCTTCGTTGATGCACGAAACGGTGGAAGATGACAAACGGGGCCGCAATGGCGATTTGAGGGCCTGGAAGTGAATAATGGGACCCGGGAGGATCCACGGCGCAGACAGAAGTGGAATCGGACCACTGGAGCAACTCCGGTGGCCCGCGGAATCCACCGGCGGCGCCGGCGGCCGGAGGCGGCGGCGCCCCGGCGCGCCGCCGGATGGAGCCGCCGCGGCTGAAGCCGTGACGGTGGTGGCGGACCCGACCCATGACCGCGCGGGTCCGGTGACACACAGGACGCGGAAAAGCCGCGTCCGATGACCCAGCGCGGCCCCACGCGGGGCCGCGACACTTCTTTCCGCGGGGGCAGCGCCCCGCGGTTCCTCCGCTCGGCCGGCTCGGCCGAGCCGAGCCGGACTGACCCACCGGGCCGGGTCGCGCCCAAGCTGGGCCGGGCCGGGTCACGCCAAACCGGGTCGGACCGGACCCGGGTCGGGTCGACCCGGTTCGGGCCGACCCAGGGGGGGTTGGGCCGGGTTGGTCCGGGCCCAGACCCCCCGTTTCCGGACTCTTTTCGGCCTTTCGCTCATAACTTGAGCTACGGGCCTCCGAACGACGCACCGTCAGCGGCGATGCGATCCATGGATCGAGGCGGTCGTTTCAGTATATCACACTCAAGGTTTCTGAATACCTTGAATTCGGCCAGGTTGGTTCGTACGCGAAACCAACCGGGCCCTCGGAGCGGAAACACTCATATCTTGAGCTTCGGACGTCCGATTGACGTGCCGTCGACTTTGTTGAATTCCTCTAAGTGATACGGATCTTTTGGCTTACTCCACCCGAGGTTTGGATGCAGGTGGAGTACGATCAGGTTGGTTTTTTCCTTAAAAACCAACCGGGCCCCTCGGACGAAAAAGCCAATAACTCTCAGACCGGGCGTCCGATTGACGCGCCGTCTGCGATGTTGAGTTCCTGTTGACGATACGGAACTTTTGGATACATCAACTCTGGACTATGTGTCAGTTGATGTATCAACCTCTCGGCTCGTGGAGCAGACCCTCCCGAACGAGCTTGCTGTGTGCGGGAACCCTAGAGCTGGCTGCGACTGCTACTGTGACGACGACGACTGTACAGAGATCCTCAGTGGATTCGACGGCGATGACTACAACACTCAGCGATCCTTTGTGGGTCAGTGCTACCAATCCTGTGTGGGTCCGATCCTGTGTGGGTCAGTGCTCAGCGGTCCTGTGTGGTCCAGCGCCTACAGGTCCTGTGTGGGCCCGATCCTGTGTGGGTCTTTGCAGGGGTTAGTTACCTATCGATCCTTTGTGGGTCGGATCCTTTGTGGGTCATTGCGTGGGTTAGTACCTATCGATCCTTTGTGGGTCCAACGACTTAGATGGATTAGTGATCATCTCTATCATCATTCGAAGAAGTATACCTGTGTGAGCTGAATCCTGTTTTACTTTCCTGTGTGGATTGTGTTGTGCTATCCTGTGTGGATTTACGTTTACTTTCCTTTGTGGATTGTCTTGCGCTATCCTGTGTGGATTTACGTTTTTCTTTCTTGTGTGGAATGGGTTGTACTTGAGCTCAGATGTTGGAGCCGAGCGAGAATTGATGACTTAGGTATATGTATGGGCATATACCTAAGCAGTGTCAGATGTTACTTTGTGATTGTATCTTTCCTTTGTGGTTTATCCTTTGTGGATTCTGGGAGACCTTCGTGGGTATCGAGGTCCCTACTGAGTATCTTATACTCACCCCTGCATGGGCTATGCCTGCAATACGTTGTGTTGGTTGCAGACGACGGACAACGCTGATCGTGGTGGAGTCTTGCGGAGCAGGGCGGTACCTGGAGGTGGACCACTGGGCGGGACGTACTCGGAGCGGTCGGCTGGACCCGAGGAGCAGTGAAGGCTATCTGTACCCACCCTTCAGGTGGGAATTCCAGTGGACGGCTCGACGCTGCGGCTTTTTCTTTCAGTTGCTGTTTTCCCCTTTCAGTTGTACTTTACAGTTGGGCTTGTATTTCCGGCCCCCTTTACTTTTCTGCACTTACTGTTGTACTAGTTTTTACTTAGTGTTTACTTCTGCCTTCTTAATCTGTGGTGTTTTTTGTTTACTTTACAAAGTCAATGCCTTCCATTTTTCTGGGATTTACGCCTTGGTGCTAGTTGCCAGCCCCTGGCCTATGGAAGGCGGGCTTGGGGTGGTCACGGCACAGGCCCCGAGGATGGGTCATGACATCTTGGGTGGTTTTATATAGGAAAGGTGGGATAATTTTTTATTATTTTGGTTTTCGACACTACACACTAAAATATTCAAAACCAAAAACCATACCATGGTTTTCCCATGGTTTCTAAAAAAGGGGAGTGGAATAAATTATCTTATAAGGCTAAGGTCTGAATATATTAAAATATTTCCCTTGCTTATGTGGAGGTGAGTCACACTTTCAAGGAAATGATTTTAAAATCTTAAAATATTTTATATGTCTTGGAGGATTCACTAAGGCTTTATAAAATAAATCAAATAAGACTAAAATTAAATTATTTCAGAAGAAAGAAATATATTTTTCTAAAGATACATTTTATAGTATTTTATTACATCACTATTGGGCCATTATGATTTCATAAAACACATTATATATTTATACGATATTTAATTTTTAACCAAAACTTCAATTGTCTCATAAAATTATGAAAAATTAATTATTGGGTAATTTAGACATTTGATTCAAAAAATAATATTCATTTTATTTAAATAATTTTATAAATATGTGAATTTTCACTTTTAAAATAAAAACTGAAATTTATTGAAAATTGACGGGTTTTGACAAAAATAGTTTTTAAACCTTAATAAAAATTGCAATTGACTTCATAAAAGTTATATGATAATTTTTATTTAATAAAATTAATTTAATAATAATATTTTTTTAAAATATTATTTAATTCAAAAATCCATTAATTCATCAAAATATATTTCTTAATTGAATTTGAATATTAACCAAAAATACTATTTGTGCTTTAAAAATCTTTTAAAAAGTAACAATAATAAAGTGAAAGTATATTAATTATTCTATACAAAAATAATGCACATAATAATAATTCTAAGGTCTTGTTACATATCCCTTTATTACCCTAGCATACACCCTAATAGTAAGGTTTGTGATGGTGGGGATTTCATGGGGCCATTCGGTGAACATGGTTTGGGTCATAATCTCGATGAGCTTGAAATTATCCAATAAACAGTTTCCCTCATGATTAAGTTATTGGATCTTATCTTGGGATTGGTCTAGGAAAAATCCCATAAATTCTATCTCCCCTGGATGCTATGATAAATGGGATTCATAGGGTACGATCATACTGGTTGAGGTCATCACTTCCTTTTTCTACGCCAAAAGGATTTGTTAAAACCCTATATTTATAATAGTCATGTGATCACTATTAAATGACTATATTATCAACGGTAATGACACTTAATGGTAATTTAAATTCGATAATAATAAAAAAAGAGTTCATGTGTTTTCTATATCCATAAGAAATTTAATTAAAATAATAAATGATCAGGTCGTTACATGGTCGATTTTTCTTGAATGCCTTTAAGGCTTGTAAGTTTTGAATCATGTTAGTTATTTTTCAAAAGCACAAAATTGGTGTGGTTACAGGTGTATGAAACCTTTGATAAAAAATATTAGTTGTGGGTGGACTTTAGTGGGTAATATTGAATGATCACAGGATGCCTCGGGTGGTAAAGGGTCAGTGATCGGTTAATGATTGTGCATCGGCAGGTGAAGTAGAGTTTCTTCTAAGGTATGGACTAGTAGTGGGCTAACCATTTTATTTCTAGTAAAATTTAAAATCATCTCAGTGTACTCTTCCTTGAGAGATGAACATGTCCCCTATATTAACGTCTCCCTTCATACACTAAGAGAGTGTTGTTATTATGCCACACTGTAGTTTAAAAGTTGTTGGGTGGTTTAAGTGGTCTTCTAGTGAAGCCTGCCGTCAGGTTAGGGTGGGTGTGGTTTAAAGGTCGACACTGTATTCTTGGAAATCCTATGCGACCAGTTCTATTTGGTTGATCTAGAATTCCATCGTTTCTTTACGACGGGGTCCCTGATATGACCTTATAAGTAATCAGGTTCATTATATTAAATAAAATCATGCCTAGAGAATTGATCGAATTATTAGAGGCATTATTTTTAAGGAAATTCTGATGGTGGAAGTGTCGTGGCTTGGAATTGGCCCCCCTTTTAAAAGGTTGAGACCTATGGTGGGGAGCACCACTAGTTATTCGCTTCAATAGATGACAACATGGTCATGTCTCTAGCTAAACGGGCTTGGATAAGCGTCATTTCAATGTTTCAATTAGAAAAATGGGCATTGACTCCAATATTAATGACTTCAGTGTCACTTTCCTAATCAATGCTTAAAAGTTCATTGGACATTTGGAAACACAACATGACTGTCTGAGCGAGACTTCATGACCCTTGTAGGTCGGGTGATGTTTTTATTATCCCTGAAGAATTCTTGGGGATGAGAAGTTCTAAGCTGGGGAGGTTGTAACATCCTCATTTTTAAATGATACAAAACCCCACTTTTATTAATAAAATACAATTATTTTGGTGTGAAAATTTAATTTTTCAATACTTGTGTCTATTATGGATTTACCAATGGGTAAAAACCTTATTTATCACTTTGAAATATTCTATGAAATATTTTAGAGTTAGACATTAAGTTAGTATGGGATTATAAGGCCCATATACCCTCGATGTTTATAGAATAAAAATATTAAATATATTTTTTTAATATACATGTGTTTTTTTTCTTCAAAAAAATGAAATTACTCCCAAACAGTGCATCATATGAGAAATATGAGACTACTGTTAGATCTGAAATGTGGGGTTTACCCTAGGTATGGTATAACCTTTATGCGCGTCGGGTATTTGGAAACATCACATATGGTAATACCATATTTACTTTTAATTAATTTATTATTCCATTTTTTATATAATAAATAATTAATTTATCACAAATGGTGTGTCGTATGAGAAATCTGAGACCACTGTTAAGTCCAAAAGGTGGGGTTTACCCTAGAATGGGTATAACATTTGTGAGCGTCGGATGTTTGGTCAGATTAGAAACAAGGATAAGATATTTAGTATATAAATATTTTTATTGGGTAGTGAAGAATAATAATAATAAATTTATTATTATTATTATTATTATTTGTGTAAATGAAAAAAAATGAAACTATATACAAGTAATTAATATTTGTGTTTTTTATTGGGAAAATATTTTATGAGTGACTAAAATAATTAATGTGATATTATTAATGGTGCCAATTAAATGAAAAATGTATGGTTAATATTAATTTATTAACTGTTATCCATTTTTAATGGTTTTAGTTTTTAAAATGTTAATGGTGGAAATAATGAGAGATGTTTAATAATAATAATAGTTATTGTTATTATTATTATTATTAAATTTGGAAAATAATATGTGTATGGTAATTTGTTATATATATGTATGGGTTATATATCTGTGTGCATATGTGTGTGGGTGAATATATGTATATACATTTGTGTATATATAGATTTTTCTTAATATATATTTTTTAATTAAATATTAATTTATTTAAGATGATGAAATAAATAAATAATTTTGAATTATGTGGGGGCGCACCACATGAAGCGTGGAGGAGGATTCATTCCCTCCGCCTGAATTAATTATAACATATAATAAATTCTATTTATTGAAATTAAGTAAAATAGGATAAGTTATTAATATAAATTGGCTTTTGGGAGAACCCAAATGGCACATGGAGGCGGCACACAAGAGATAACTCATGTCACTCTTCTCCTCCCTCTCTCTCTCTTCATTATTCTTTTTATTTTATTTTTATTTTCCGCCTAAATTTTAATCATCGATATCTCATACAACATTGATTGTATTGAAGTTCCATAATTTTCATTGGGTTTGTCTTAATAATAAAAATTTTGGATTTTTTTTTGTTTATTAAAGAAACGAGGTTTCAGTGGTGTAGTTAAACTCGAATGTCAACCTTCGTCATCGGTCATCATTTCACCTAAGTTAGGAAGTCCTTAACTTTTGAACAAGTAATATACAAGTTATTAAAATGATTTTTGGTGTGAATGTGTAGCCATAGGATCCCTATCATTTTCCATTTTAAATTTTAAAAAAATGGTTTTGTTTCCTGCTTAATGCATCTTGTTTACTATTTCCTCGCTTGATGGGTATTTTATTCTAAAATGCTTCCCTTGATAAATTTAATTAAATGATTAATTATGTTAAATGATTTTTTGGACATGGTCTATTTGAATTTAAAGCCTTATAATAAATTGGATAATTTTTTTGATTTCTAGATTAGACTTTTGAATTGGCATAATAATAAATTGTGTGATTTATTACGATAGAATCACCTTGGCTAAACTGGTTAATTAATATATTAACGACATTAGGGATGAATTGATTTAATTAAACAAGTTTAATATAATTATGATGATAATTAGGAACCTGGATTAATGAAATGACTTTTTTTATAGATGATAATTTTTATAAATGGTTCATTTTGTATTATAGTTATAACTATGGTATGTTTGATACTAGAATTGTGGATTTTCTTGCTTAGATTTTGGGATTATGTGATATCGATGTGATACATACCTGAGGGTTTGATACTGATTAGCATGTTGAGTTTTTCTGAATACAACTCATTTTTAATGTGGTCGCCTGAGGGCTTGTTGAATGTTCTTTCGTACTATCTAAGGGAAAGGCGCACATGTAAATGATGTTAGTAGGAATAGTATATTATTATATGGGATGTTTGAGTAATCATGATTAGTGTTGACGCCTGAGGGATTGGTGTATGCTTTTTTACCGCCTGAGGGCTACACACACTGGTACTAAATTCTTTAGGGAAGAGTATATGATTATGTCAGAAGCCTAAGGGATAGATTTATAGTTACACGATGCCTGAGGGAAAGATTCTAGTTATTCCTAAGGGTGAGATTTTAGATAGCCTAGGGAGAGACTCTATTTATGACTGAGGGAGAGGTTTTCGTTAGCCTAAGGGTAAATGTCATATTTTTATGGTATATTCTAAGTGATTCATCCTTGTTAGGAGAATATGCTACCAATTTGGGTGATCCTTCCTGATATAGGAGGATTTACCCACATACATAGATATCCAGCTTAGGATGAAGTAGGTGGTATGGGAAGAGTGTCTGTTTAAGATCCCAGACCAAGTTTCTATTATTTAATTTGTTATCACTTTCCATTTATACTGTTGAAACACTATATTTTATTATTAATTGCACAAAATAGATTGTGCTAGACACTGTAGATTTCAACCTACTAAGATTTATATCTCACACCCTACTTGGGAACCATTTGGCACTTGAGTATATCTTCTTGCTTGCAAGTCTTTGGATTCATTGCTTGTGCTATGTTGTGTACATGGGATCTAGGGAGCACATGACTGAGATCTTGCTCAGGATGATCGAGGAGTTTAACATTGCATTTTTTTAATTTTATTTTGTTATTTTCTACTGCTTGTACCTTATAGTAACACATGACATTACATGCATCATTTTATGGAATTGGAATTTTCCATTTTTTTATTCAAATATTATATTATTCTTCTGCTGTTTTCCTTTCATTATTATTGCTTCTATTTTTTTTGTTTCATTATCTGATAACCAATGTTCTACTTTGATCCAAAGGGTATATTCTCCCCACCATACCATCAATAGACCATCACTACCAGTCAGCAGCCCTGAGCATACGGGGAGGTGTGCTTGAGACCATGTGGTGACCGGTCCGACCACCGTCTTAAACGTGAGCTAGGCCAGGAAATTACAATTTACATTTTTTTATAGAAATACTATAATGGTAAGAAATATTGTATATAAAATAAAAAATAAAAAGTGTTATGACTTCATATACAACTTCTACTAGTCTTGATAAATTATCAACATATTCATATTTATTATTGGATGGTTATGAGATTCCAATAGAAGATGGAATTTGTGGGTGTGTAATGACTGTGATGATTTTTAAAAAAGATATCACGAAGCTTGTAACTAAAGATGAGTTGGTAATCAATACGATGCAAGTTTTTTCCATGTAAGTCGATTAACATAAATTGTTCAGTTATTTTAATTTATTGAAAATTTATACTTATGTTTGTTTTGTATTAGGTATATTTATACATTTTTTATGCAAAATAACATGATAAAAGTATATGTATTTATGTACCCACAATTTATTTCACCTATAGTGAAGACAATGACTGATGCAAAAAGAATGGTTTATATTTTGAAAGACATCAAAAGAATGAAATTATTTAGTGTTGTATTCTTCCACATCTTCAAGAGTATGAAACATATATCTCATAAAGTTTTATATATATCTTAATATAATAACTATTCACATTAAATTTTCTTATATATCAATGGTCATTGGATGTTGGGTATTTTTTCCAAGGGATAAGACACTCTATGCTCTATCCATGGTAAAGTGAGAGAAATTTTTAAGGTTGTATTGAACACATAAGTTTGAATATTTTAATACTTGTTTATATTATAATGAAGTTTAAATTTATTTTATTCATATTATTTTTAAATATGTCATGGGATTTATTTAGATACACAACAAGAAATAAAATCACCAAGATCAAATATGTAAACGAAAAGGTGGATTTTCATTTACAATTACTAAATTTTTGATGTAGTACCTAAAAAAGATATTTTGAATTAAAAAATAATTTTAAATAGAAAGTTCATAAAAAATAAGTTTTAAATGAATGTGGATACAATTTTTTAATATTTATGTAAGAAATAATTTCAACTACGATAGTTACGAAGTTCTAGAAGGTTATATTTTTTTTATAAAATTGTCCTTTAATTTTTCATTCATTTTATTTAGAATACAGGTTAAATGATTTATTTTTAATTTTTAGATTTTTGATGACCCTAGAACTTATACTGGATAAGATTCAAGACACTTACAAATTTAATGGGAAAATCATTTCACATTTTTGACTGTATTTTAGTTTATTTTTAATATACATTGTAAAATTGAAAATTAAATTTTTAAATGTTTATGTTGATTTTGTGTTTATTCTATTACTTATTTGATGTTGTAATGTTGGTAGGGGAATAAATATAATAATTTTATTTAATAAAAAAATATCTTTCACATCGGTTATAAAATAACCGACATGAAAAATTAAAAATAACATTTACCACTCCTATTTTTTAGAATAACTGACATGGAAAACACCTTTTCACATCAGTTATTTCATAAAAAATGTGAAAAAATTACACCAAAATGAATTTATAATGTACTTTTTTATTAAAATATGTTAAAAACCTATTTACAACCTCTCCTACAATAATGTTTCATACTAACCAATGTTAAAGAAAACTGACATGAAAAAACTTGTTTTGAACTATTGATAAGCCATACTCTTGAAATCCAAAACATGGACAAGGGCCTGCCATTTATATCAAACCATTTTAAAGGATATATTAATTCATTATCACAAGGGATAAACGACACCCTCATTTAAAATCACCATTTAAAATCCATTAAGGAACCTCTTTATAAATCATTTTGAGGTCAACACCTCACTCTAAAACAAAAATCACTTTAAAACATAGTTTTCACTCATTGAAAACTAAAACTGGATTTAAATTCCAATAATTAAATTTAAAACCATTTCAAAATCCACATGGAATTTCCCAAAAATATTATCACATGAAAACATTCCATTTTAATCATGAAAACATGGAATTTCTAAGAAATTTTTTTTATATAAAGCTCAAAACACAACAAAACAATTTTAAATCACCGCAAATATATCACACATATTCATAATTTAAATAAAAAGGAATTTAGAAATAATAAGCACACTTTTAATTCCAAAATGAAACACTTTTATAGAAAAACTTACTTGAAGAAGAGGAAACCAAGCCGAAATGTGTCGCCTTCAATGGAAAACACACCCATGGGGATAGAGAAAACATATATAAACCCTAAAAACCAAAACCCCCAACATTTGATCCACCCAGAACCCTGAAATAATTCAAAATAGATTTAGGGTTCATGGGTGAAACCAAATCCAAGAGAAAAGAGAGAGAGAAGGAAAAAAGAGAGATAGAGAGGAATAATTACCTCAAACCCTCTTAGAAATACCCAAAGAGTGGCCAAGAATTGAAGGACGAGGAGATTGGAGCTACTCTATGGGTTCCCAAGGGTCAGATGATGTTAAAGGGGGATAATAGGGGTGAAAAACCTATTAATTTGATAGGTAATTTTTGGGAAATTCCCCAAAATTTAAACACCTAGACAAGTCACATAGTTTGGCTACACAGTTTTACATACCGTGTGCCAACCATGTACTGGACACTGCCTAGGAAAAACACCCTTTTATGTCTCACAATGGGAATTGCATGGTTGGAAAAATAATGCTCCAACCATGACATTCTATACTTTCAAAAACCAAACCCAAACCATGTGATTACTGCATGATTTATCAAACCTTGCACAAGTCAAGTTCCACACCTCAGACACACCAAGGAATCCACATAGTTTCTCCTAGGGGATTACATTGTTTGGACTTAACCATGAAAAAACCATGATAAAAAACAATGCACAATTCAAAATGAACTAAAAAGGACCCATGTTAAGGGAGGCTGCACAGTTTCCATATAACTATGCACCTTAACCATGCACAAAAGGAAACCTCTCAAAAATTTTAAGTTTCAAGACGAAACTCTATGGAAACTCAATTCAAACCTCAACCACATAAAATAACACAAAATAAAAAATAACTATGAAATGTGGGTATCACAAAATCTACACCATTACACTTTCTACCCCAAAAAGTACAGTTGAAACAAAAGTCAAGAGAAAATGAAATATCTAAATAGGACATGGCCCAAAAGAACCACTCCACATGATCTGATCTCAAAGCTAATAATTAGAATCCTCAAAAACCATTGAACTAATCAAGCATAAGGTTTCAAAACTTATCTAAGCACAACAAAAAATAGAACCTTAAAAACAAATTCCTATAAAGCACGGAAGACCAAACATGGTATCCCCAAAATTTAGAATTCATGTAACATGGAGACACAAAAGAAAAAACTACCAAGAGACACACCCTCGAACGACTAAGAAACAACAAGAGAAACACTCCTTCAAAATAATATCACTTATAAACCTAAATTGAGTAAGAATGAAAATAAGAATCCTTAAAATAATGACATGATATCTCACCTTGAGTTATGATACATGAAGATAACCTAGGGTAAAAACCTAGATCACCCTCATATAATGCATCTGAACGACCACAACCAAACACAGACTAGTATACCACACTCAACTGGTAGATCAAACAACCCAGTTACCCAATCTTGCTCCCAAGACCTTCCTCATTTCCAAGAATTATCACCTCAATGCTTTAATAAAACTACAATGAAAACCCATTACCTGAAAGAAAGGTTTTCCCAAAAAGTGAGGCTTGAGAAAATAGTATACACAACCAACCACAAAGAATGAGGAAAAACATGACAAAAAACTCAAAATTCACCCACGATGGGGGGGGTATTCCAAAAGAAAAACCAGGCCTACCAAGAAATGACTCACAAGGACATCCACAAGAAACACCTAAAAAGGAACCATCCACAAGATTCTAAGAACCACAACCAAATCCCTAAAACCAAGATTACAAACACTAAAGAAAAAGGTCTAAAAAAACACATAAAAAAAGGTCAAACCTAATATCTCTTTAAAAAACCCAGCATACAAAACTTATGAAGATGTCCTAAATGACTATAGTGGAGGCATATCCTAAGATACTTAAGACAGGAGGGCTTAGCCTGCCCTGGAACCCCATACTAGAAGCATGCGTTAGATCATTTCTTCCCACAAGATATAACCATTTCTCCAAGATTTGGCTCATTGTAACATCATGAGATTTTAGAAAATAAATACTATGTTCAATAGCATACAAGATACGTAGCACTGAGCTTAAACAGACAAAGAAATATTATTATTTAAATGTTTCCATTATAACTTACTCATTAAATCAGTGAGAATGAATAGTATCAACGATATTATTAAATATATAATGATCCTACTCATTTATAATGTATTAATTAATGATTTTTAGTACTATATTTTTTGTAATTTCATTTTATTCTAAAAAAACACGTTTTCTTCAAAAATGATTTTTATTGCTTTTTATGGGTGATTATTATAATTAATTTCTAGAAATTTTAGAAAATGTATTTGAATAAATAAATTTAATTTTAAAATAAATCATTTAAAAATTATATTAATTTTAAAATAAATCATTTAAAAATTATATTAATTTTAATTTTTGATATTTTTCTAAAAATATTGATTTTTCAAGGAATATTGAAAAATACTAATTTTTATTGAAAACTGCATTTTATTTTAAAGTATTTAAAAAGTAAAATTATGTTTTGGATTAATTTTAAATTTTCTTTATTCCAATTTAATTTAAAATAACCTAGTTATGGTTTTTCAAATGGATTTTATAGTTTAATTTAGTATAAAAACATTTTATTTTTAAAAAGGGCATTTTCTTAAAAACTAATTTTCGTTGCGTTTTGCTGGTTTAATTTTAAATTAAATTCTGTCACTTATGTGATTTGAATTATGAAAAATGGATTCCATATTTAGAATAATTGGGTCTCAATTTATTAAATAGGACCCTTTTATTTTTTAGTTAATATGAATAGTAAACTTAGTAATTTTATTAACACGACAAAGGGTAAATTGAGTAATTTTGGTTAAAAATGAAATAATAAGAACCATTAAATGACCCAAACACTTACCTAAATATTATTGGATGAGTACATATAAAATATAATAATACAAGGGTTGAATTTATGACCTTTTGGGTTCACTTGGATGATATTATAAACTTTATAATATTTTATTTAATGAAAAGTCAAACATGTCACACTCCTGTTTTTAATAAGTGTAATATTTTTAATATGGTGTTATTGAGATTATATGTTCAACTATAAATAATATTTTTAAATATAATATATTTATATTCATCATGTTAATTTATTTTTAATTTTTAGTGAAGAAATAATCACCTTAAATGTTTTCACAACGCTGATGCAATAATTATTTAATTAATAGAAAAATAAAATAAGTGATATTAAACATATTAAAATAAATATAATTTGAGATAATTAATGTAATCCATGAATTTTATAAATTAACTTTAGATGTTAAGGATATAATAAAATATATATTTTTGGATTATAAGTGTTATCTTGATATTATGAAAGTCAAAGTAATGAATAGTTCTAAAAATTGACATTATGGATATTTTATAGAAAACAATATTTTAATAAATGATAAAAAATTTATTAAAATATAAAATTATTCCAATTGATTTAGATAAGGTTTAAAATATCAACCATGGTACAATTATGAGTCTTTTTTTATTTTACAGTAACTATATTGACCCTCAAAGAGTAAAAATATATGTTGTAACGATAAAAGTTAAAGGGGTTAAATTGGGATTAAAAGCAAAATATAAGGGTTTAAATATAGTAAAAACCTCTCTAATTTTTATTATATGAATATAATTCAACACATCCTCATCTTATATTATAAATAGATTACTTTAGAGACTTTTTTAATTAAAAATTAATATATATTTATTTAATATTTTGAAAAATTATAAGAGTGCCCTTCCCCTCTCTTATAAAAGGGCATGTATTCTTCTCATTTCTTAACACTTCAAAAACATTTTTTTTGGTAAAATATTTTTCCAAATACCTTCCTAGAATCCCTACCTTCATTTTAAAGGTTTTATTTTAGGCAGAACTCATTCTATAATTCATGTTTTTGATCTTTAAGATTCTTTTAATAGCTATGATTTTCATCCCTTTCTCACTAGAGTAACCCAATCAACCATTCAATAACTTAGAAAAAGTTACTCATCCAAAATGAATCACACCTTTTGATACTTTTGTTAGGTACAATGTTCTATCCTTCACTCCTTTGACCACCACCATGGAACCACATGTAACTTTCCATGATCTGTCTTTAAAGTTTGCACATAAACCCACAACCATCAAAATTTTCTATTGAGATCAATTTTTTTATTAATCTTGGTTTGTGTCACATGAATTAAAATTTTAGAAAGTTTTTTTCCATGTTTGGATGGAAAAACCACCCTTTCCCACATTCTCAAGAGATCTATCTTCCACAATATGAACATTATTATATCTTTTGGACGTATAATTTATTATACACTCTCTCTTGGATATTGAGTGAAATGAATCACTAGAGTCTTTGATTTAAGTCACAAGTTCACTTACAACACTTAGCAGTACACCAATCATATATTCTGATACATAATTTTTAGATATAATTTTGTAATAATATCTTATTTAGTTGACTCTTATTTTACCACAATCTTTCTTTAGTTAACCTTTCTCCCCATAATAACAAAACATGAGTCCACCTTCCATTGAGCTACTATGGCTTCGACTTCTTCTTCCTTTTATTTTTTTGTGACATTTATAGGTTGGAGAATGTCCCCTAACTTCTTTACTTCATGTGTTTTTGGTATATTCCTAGATCTATTTTAATGGACTTCTTCATTTAATATAAGATCTATAACACCCATAAACACCAAGTATGTCTTACCACTAGAGTTACTCACTATAGTAACTATCTAATGTTAAGATTTTTGGAGTGATTATAGTAATAAAAACTGCCACTCTGGATCCCCAAAGATCACCTTCACTGATTGTAACTAATTTAATATGATGTTGAAGTCATTGATGTGATTATTCATAGGCTTACCTTTTACATCCTTAGGTTGAACAACCTCTACAAGAGGAAAACTTTGTTCATTGTTTCCATCTTCTATCTCTATCTCCCTCTCTTACACACACACACACACACACATATATATATATATAAATGAGAGTCTTTATAAGTTATAAAGTTTTCTTCACCTCATGGATGTTATAAGCCACATTATAGGCTAGTGATATCCAGATCAAAGTGAATTATTTCTTGTCCATCCTATCACATTCTCCCATATTCATTGTTTTTGGATTGGTACCTATTAATGTAAGATCAATATCATTATACAGTTGATAATAATCTATTTATATATTTTTAGAATCTAAAATAATTTTTGTAAAACTTATCCACATAGACCTTACCCTCACCCAATACCATTATTTTTGGAGATAGTGAAATCCAACTAAATTATAAAACATATAATAGGGATCATGAACTGATTATTGAAATTCACCTATAAGGAAAAGGGTATAATGATGATTTTAAATCGAGCTTTGAAACACCCTCTCCAAGGTATGGTCATCTGAAGCTATGAAACTAAAGCTATGATACCACTTGTTGATTCTGATGAAACTTCCAATTAAACCACTGGGTATTATGTATACAGAACTTACAAGATAGAAACAAAGTATCATAAAGAACCAACATAAAAAATGCACCAAAAATTAGAGACAAACCATGTCTAATTCACTAAATTGTAATGAACTCTTTCAAAACAACCCAGACATGATATTTTTCAAGAAAAAAAATTCAAGACACAAAGTCAAAGAACATCACAAGATAATTTACATGGTTTATATCTTAGTATTAATCTATTTTGGGAACAATTAAATCTCTTTTATTAGGGAAATAAAAGATGATTATAATCAAAAAATCAGTATATCATAAGTAATTCCACCTTAATACTTAAAGTAGAGCCCATCTAGTGAAACAAGTACCACTAGATTCTGATATTTATAGTGAGTATGTTCACTTAGATCCTATATTTTTGGGCATCACTTTTCCAGGTTAAAGACTCCCACCTCCTCAACTCCTTCTTTTGGTGAATAGTTCATGCTTCTAAAACTCTCATGAGTTTACTCTTAGGTTTTGTGCAACTCACTTTTATGTATTACCTTTTCCAGAAAATCATGGGGGGATCCTTAAAAAGTACTCTTATGAATCCCATAGTTACTTTAATTCAATTCATATACACCTATACATTGACTCCACTAGAACATATCAAGGGTAAATTTTATTAACTTTCTCCCAACTGATATCATCTGGTCACTAGTTTCTATATTTTCAAACATCATAGCTGTTTCTCCACCATCTTCATCTAAGTTTTTAAAATTAGTCTGCTAGAATTTATCCTTATTTCTGGTAAAGTTACATTGCTCAATAAATGGTTTTAACACATGGTTAAAACCTAATAGGAATTAATTTCTCTCTTAAATAAAGTATCATTGGGTAGAGGGACTTTGGGTTGAACTGCTCACTATCCTAGATACTTATTCATTATAAAGAAAAGTAGGCGTTTATTATCTATCTCTCAAATCTTAGAATTGTGAGTATTGTTTATTTTATATGATTATAATAATTTACATTAAATAATTTCATTAACCTTATGAATGTAATGCATTTAGATGTGTATAGATATGGTTTAATTTTTTATTTGGGTTAGGAAAACAAGTTATGAGTTTTATAAAGTGTTACACTTAAATATGGTTTGAACATATTGATTTGGTGAAATAAATGTTAGGAACAAGCTAATAAGGAAGATTATCATTTTTAGGTATTATCTTTTGTTGTCAAGGAAGTTTGAGAAGAAAATAAATCACCTCACTTTGTAAAAGTGGATGATTGTACTAGCCATCATATTTAGGAAATCAGACTCATAATTCTTAAAAAAATCCATTTTATTAGGAAGGAAAGATTTTGTTGGAAGATAGTTAAGTTACAATATTTTCCTTGGTAAAATTTATGATGATAAAAGTGATCATTCAAATGATATATATCATGAAATATGAGGCTTTTGATGAAATTAGTTGAGTGATTTTGGAAAAAAGTGGTTAATTGATGAAATTTTCATGATACTATTGTTTCTCACACCGAGAATGGATCATGTAGGATTAGAGTATGTGTTGAGTAAAATATTTGATTGCTATATTATTCAAAAGAATTGAATTTTGGTACAATATATTTGAAGCTTTAAATATGTATCAATTTGTGTTTGTTGAAAAAGCTAGATGACCGCGAATTAGTATGGTTAGTGTTACCAGAATAGATTTTTAAGGTAGCATCATTTCCTAGTGTTTGACTATTTTTTGGACCTCAAAATCAGGCATTTGTTTTATGTAAAAGAAATTTTTTCTACAAAGAAGTCTGTGAAGCATAGTTTTTATACCTCAAAGTAGGTACATGGAATAATAAAGGAAAATCTGCAAAGTAAGATTTCCAGAAAGTACGCTACGTGAAACACATAGGGAAAACAGTTCACAGGAGGCTAACTATTAATGAGAGGATATTAATTTGTGGTTGATAGATAGTGATTTAGGCTACTGAAAATGTTTTTCATTTGTAGATGACATCAACCACCACAAATGAGAAAGACGCTATACAGACCGCATAACACTTCGTGGTGAATATGGAACCACATAGGAGTTTAGAGTAGATCAGATTAGTGGGTTTTATGAATATTATTTTCCTATATAATGAACCCTAATCAGATCATTAAGAAGAGATAATTTTATTATAAGTGATCATCATTGTTGGAAGAATTCAAGTAAGTCAGAAAGAGTTTGCGAGGGAGAATTCTACGAAGGAGAAGAAGTTCATGAGGGAGAATTCCATGAAGGATAGTAGTTCGTGGGAAATCACTTCTGTGAAGGAGACAGTTTGTGGATAAAGTGTGTGAAAGAGGTTTTTAGGGTTTTATTTCTCACCAAAGCATCAACTGTCTATAGGGAATCAACCATTAATGGAGTAGAGACAGTTCATGAAAGAAGAAGGTTGTTTGTGAAGTACTCAGGTCAAGCGATTCAACTTAGTTTTCATAGGATACATGAAAGTTCATGGTAGGTACACAGAATTTTGTGAAAGGAATAAAATAGTTTGTGAAAGAAATTTCTACAAAATAATAGCATGAAAAAAGTGGGATTTCATTTGTGATCAATTAGATGTGGAAATCAGACTGGGGTGTCAGACTGAGTATCATTATGAATTCAAGAAATTTCTTACTAGCTTCTAGGTAAGAAAGTGAAGAATTGTTTTGAAAGATCATATTTTTTAAAATTGATCAAGAAGCATTGTAACATGTTTGTTACAAAAATTATATTACATATTTTGTTCTAGAAGAAGAACACACACTATTGGATTGTTTACATAGTGTTACATGAGTTTAAGGGTATATCCTAATTGTTGTATTCCACATAAAAGGATTGTTTTCTAGTGGATTGTGGGGTATTTGATTGCTTCCAAACCATAATAAGGATTTATATACTCTTGTTGATTAGTGAACCTTGTAAATTCTCATGTTCATGTGGATGTGTGTTTGAATTGTTTTCATCAAGGGAAAAAAATCTTTAACAGGAGGTGAAATTTGTTTCATACCTAAGGAAACATAAAAGAAAAAAGATATCACTGATTCACCCCTCCCCCTCTTAGAGATACTTTAATATTGAATGAAAAATTTCACAAAATAGGATTGAAAATTAAATCATTATAAGAATAAATACATGTAAAAGGGAATACATGTGATAAGATGGTGATGTGAAACCCACTTTAAAAAAAGTGTTAGATTCCTTCCAAAGAAACACTTGTCAAGAACTTGACCATTTATTATGGGTGACCCTAATTGTAAGGTTCCTGTGAATTATATTGTGTAAATAAAACATATAATTAGGTGAACCAAACCGTTTGATGCATCATTCTTGGTGTATGTTTTGGGTTATAATTATTTAAGAAACCCTAACCATTTGGATTCCAGAGGAATAGAGTTTAGAGAATCCATATAATGGATTAGGGTAAAGAGTTATCCACTCAACTATCCAATATTCATGTATGATATGATTTACATGAATTTAAAATAGGTCATTATTTTAGTGGGATTACATTTAATAAAATTCCCCATTAAATGGATATAAAATTTGACACTCATATGATAAAATATCCTATTTCATATAAATAATATCATCACCATAAAACTGAATTTTGAGATCATTCTTAAAGAAATGAGAAGAATAATGTAAGTAAATCCTTAAGTAGGTATAAAATTTAATAAAAGTTCTTAAAAAATAAAATTTTATGTGTTAGTAGAACACTTGGTTGAGTAAAAAACTATTGATGTTTTTTAATGATTGAATCTATATTATTATAAGAATCATATAATGATTCACTCAAGGTTTCAAAAAAATTATATGAAAAATGACATAAGGAACTTTAATCTTCACTCATATACTCAATGTATTGAGTGTCCTAATGACTTTGAGTGGATAAATATATTCTTTAAGGATTATTCTAGCTAAAGAATTAATTTTTTATTCATCAATTAAAATGTTTTTATATTATGAAAGAGCTTAGAAAATGTTTACCCAATTCTCTCAAAGTGTTAAGGAATAATAAATTAGGGTATGTGCTGTCCTTGTTCTTGTGTTGTATAGATATTACAAGTGGGTAAATTTTTAAATTGGGAGAAGAAAAATTAGTTGGATATTCCAACAATGTTTCTTCATAATTTCTAGTCAAGGTTATTAAAACCTAAAGTAGGTATACATAAAGAGGATTAATGACTCCATAGAATGGGATTGTTTGAAATATCTGAAGGAGTTTGGGAAACACCATGGAATGTTTATGTCAGGTATCAATGTTATTGAAGATCATAAATGGATTGTGATGAGGATTGTTATAATTGTTTTCAATAAGAAGTAATGTCGATATGTATTGAGGGTGAAGAAGATGAATGAAGAAGAATGTTTTGATGCATAAGGGTGTTCTGAAAGTTAACACTATAAAAGTTAATACATCATTAAATGGAATATAAGTAGATGTTAGTTCTTATAACATAATATGACACTGATGGAGAACCAATGGATTAATCATATGATAAAAGAGATATTTTCAGGAATTACTATAGTTGATAAAATATATGTGATGATTTTTGGGATGATATTTAGTTTAAATCCATGACAAGTACTAAATTTTGTTGAGAGAAATGTATACTACACTTAGATATTGGGTGGGGAAGACATTGAATGTTTTCCTATAAGTTACATGTGGAGTTTTGAAAGATGAAAAGCTGAGATGAATTCAAATGATGAAATCATGGAAGATACACTATCTAAAGATATGATAGCTGTAAGACACACCCAAAAATGTTACAAGATGAACCACTAAATTTAGAGTCATGATTTCAAGAGGATGTGCTACTGAAAGTTACATGAAGTAGTGGAGACTGGATTCCTGGAAGATAAGACCAATATTTAGAAGAAGTTGATCTAAGGATAAATTTAGTAAAGTCATTAAGACCCATGAGAATCATAATAGTCATTGATATTTCATAATGAATTTTTTTTGAGTTTGTAAGAGTTATCTAGAGGAAAATATAAGAGTAATATATACTCATGAAAGTGTTATAACCTAAAATATTAGATAATTCTTTAGAATCACACTATTTTATAAGAGTAAAATACTATTATGAAAATGGTCAACACTTGAAATGTAAGAGTCTTCATTCATTAAAATTTAAGGAGTTAAAGTATCCAAAAGGTTTACCACTACAAGATGAGTTTTGGTTACTGAAGAGTAATATAATCATAAGATGTGACATCCTTGGTAACTATTCAGACAAAAATATATGAAAGGTTTTAGAAGATAAGAAATATAATTCTACAATATTATTTCAAGTGATAAACATCATAATTATTTAGGAGGATATTGTGATTCAAGTTGAGTTGGATTTGAAAAAAGCAAAATCAATGAAAGTTATAAAGGTAGGAACTGAACATCATAAGTTTTCCTATAGAATCAAATGGAGGAAAATTATTTATGGATCTTGAAGAATTTTGAGATTTTAAAAAATCTCATGGAGACTTAACCTGTATTTTACATTTCTTTGTAATGATAAAAAGGTTTTACAATATAAGATGTTTGAAGTGGTTAAAGAATAGAAAAGACAAGATAATTAAAATACTGGTCCTTGAAATGTTTGTAAGATAAAGTTAGATACTAAAGTAACAACAATTAAGGATGATTTGTGATCATCATGGGCCTAAAGATAGAATAACAGAGTGGTAGTTGAAACTAAGAAGGCGATTCCTGAGTACCAAAAGTTGAAGCAGCCAAATATGATGATAAATTTGGTTAGTATGAATCCAAAGTGTCAGATCAATACAAATGAAATTGACTAATTTGAAGGATAAAGAGTGATTAATCTAAGGAATTAAATATGTATCAAATCGGATAACCTCATAAGCTGGAGGCAATTAGACACCATGAATATCAATTGAGTTGGAAGCTAAAGATGATCAAAATATAGGTTGATGGGAAGATTAAAAAGAGATATTTCATCTGAAAGAGTTCAAATATCTCATTAGATAAATAAAAGATAAACCTGGGACCTTAGGGGTTACATTAGAGAAAGTTCAAAGATGAAAATTTTGTGGGATTTTGAGTGAATATAAAGTAGAGGAAGAACCCAAAGATAAAGGATCAGAAGTTAGAGTACCAAAATATGTTGAGTGATTTCACACAATCTTTATAGGATTCAAATTTATTATGATGTTGCTGAGATGGATACAAAAGATACAAAAATCATGAGTCTCAAGTCATGATTCTCATTGAGTTTTGAGGAAGTGGTGAAGATTTTTGATTAGAAGTTAGTTTCTTGTCTTTAATAACTCCATAGTTTTCAACCAAATCCCAAGATCTAGGGATATTATCTACCTCTTACACTATTAGATCTATAGCTTTTTTAGATTCATTGTGTGATACATCCACTTCCATTAATGTAATACCTCATTATTTTTTACTTCTTTACAGATGGGATAATTTAATCCTGTAAGAGTGGTGGCACAACTTTCATACATATACACTACTTTTCCAGTAAGAGTTTTAGAGGATGTGCTTATTAGAGTCCAAAACATGGTTTTTTCAATAGATATTTATGTGATCAACATAGAGGAAGATAGTGAACTCGAACACTTACCAATAATTTTGGGAATACCCTTATTGAAGACAATTAGGACCATAATCATTCACATCATAAACTTTTCCACATTAAAGAGGCTAAACCCAGTGAATATCCAAGTATTTTTTGAGAAATTTTGGCTCTAGGGAAACATTTAATGATTGAAAATTCAATAGAAGAGGAAGATATTTAGGAATCTTTAAAATCGATTTTCAGATTAGGGAAAGAAGAAGATTATGATTATTTTTGATTGATTGTATTTTTTATTAAAAAATGAAGCATCTTATATATCATCTTATTTATATAGAATACCAAGTTGTGGAAGTGAGGAGACCAAATTTAATTTCATCTTTATAGTATCTACCAAATCTGGAATTAAAACCCCTTCCTGTTAATTGAAAATATGTGTACCTAATGGAAGAAGAAAAGTTATCAGTGATTATTGTTAGTAAAGTTTTTACAACCTAAGAACATAAATTTATTGAACTTTTGAAATAAAATTTTTAAGAAATAGCATGGAGTTTAGGTGATATTCTAGGTATAAATCCAAAAACCTTCATGCATAGGATTCCACTTGAAGAAAATTCTAGACCCATTAGGTAGCCCCAAATAAGGCCAAATACCACCATAGTGAAGATAGTGAGAAATTAAATAGAAAGGATACTATAATTTGGCATAATATAACCTATTTCAAACTCACAATGGGTCATCCCCATTCACATAGTTCCCAAAAAAACAAGACTTACCATTGTGGGGAATAACCAAGACAAGTTGATACCTGTTAGAAATTACGATAGATTGAGAGTGAGTGTAGAGTATAATAAGTTGAACCAAGTCGCTAAAAAGGATCATTTTCACATACCATTCATTGATCATATGTTAGAGATATTAGGAGGTAAAACTTATTATTGTTTCTTAGATGGATTATCGGGTTACTTCCATGTGTCTATTACTCTAGAGGATCTAGAGAAGACCACCTTTACCTATCCATTTGGTTCCTTTTATTAAAAAATAATTCCATTCATATTGTGAAATTATCTATGTATATTTTAGAGGTGTATGGTGAGTATCTTTTCTGATCATATTAAATATTTTTTGGAGGTATTTTTAGATGAATTTACTATTTTTAGAGACTCATTTGATCATTTCTTTCAAAATATTGATTTTTTAAAACCTACATTGAAAAGAAACTTATTTTGAACTTTTAAATGTGTCACTTCATGTTAAAAATAGGAATATTCATTGGAAATTTCATTTTAAAATAAGGAATTGAGTTGTATAAATCTAAAATTGAAGTGATAAATTATTTACCTTAACAAACTTTTTTGAAACATGTTAGATATTTTTTAGGACATGTAGGTTTCTATAGAATGTTTATTAAATATTTTAGTAATATTTTACTACCCCTTTATAGGTTACTTTTTAAAGATGTTGAATTTGATTTTTATGTTGAATTCATGAAATATTTTGATCGTTTGAAGAGTATAATAATTAAACCACTAGTGATACATCCACAAAATTGGGAGAAACCCTTTGAGTTACTTTGTTATTTTTTAAACCAAGTTAATATTGAATAAAAATATCAAGAAATTCTATATGTATCAAGGACACTATATGTTGAATAATTCAAATAGATAACCACAAAATTTTTTTTGCAATTTTTTTATTTAGAAAAATTCAAAATCCTACTTTCTTGTGACTAAAGTTACAATATTCTATAATCATGTAGAACTTAGGTATTGATGAATAAGGATAAAGAAAAACTTATGATAGTCAGATGGATGTTTCTTCTATCAGATTTCAATTTGGATATTAAATAAAATAAGGGAATAGAAAACCAATTAGATGAACACCTAAGTAGGCTTCCCAATAAAACATAATTTGAGATTACATCCAAGGAACCACTGAATGATCACATTCCATGTGAGAAGTTTTACTTAATTTAAGGGGAGGTAATTTGGTATAATGTAATGGTAAATTATCTAGTAAATTTATAGGTACCATCTCATTTAAATCCCCAAAAAATTCAAACTATCATAAAGGAATAAAAATTTTACATTTGGGAAGATCCATACATGTGGAAAA
This sequence comes from Viscum album, assembly GCA_963277665.1. Taxonomy (NCBI): domain Eukaryota; kingdom Viridiplantae; phylum Streptophyta; class Magnoliopsida; order Santalales; family Viscaceae; genus Viscum; species Viscum album. The sequence continues at coordinate 1,559,983,623 of OY728160.1, forward strand.
TTTACAATGATCGAGTAATAAGGAGATATTTTACTTCAAGTGAAATACAATATGTTTTTAAATTTTGTCACACTCTAACTTGTTGAAGACATTTTAGACCTTATAGTATTGATAAGAAAGTTTTATAATTATGTATTTATTCACCCACTTTGTTTAAATATGTATTTTAATTATGTGAAAAATGTGAAAACTGTCAATTCACTGGAAATGTTTCAAAGAGATAGGAAATTTCCAAAAAATAATAACTTTTTGTAATTTTTTTGAATTATGAGGAATATATTTTATGGGACTCTTTCCCATGTTATTTTGAAACTCTTATGTCTTGATTTTTATAGATTATCTCTCAAAATGGGTGGAAACTAAAGACACCAAAATTGATGATTCCAAAGTTGTGTGTCATTTTTTTAGAACTAATTTTTTTTAGGTTTGGAGTTCTAGAGCCATCATCAGTGATCAAAGGACTTAATTTTTAAATGTAATCATGGAGTATTTTATGATAAGGTATGTATTAAATAATAAGACATCTATACCCTACCATCCATTGATAAATATGAAAGCTAAAGTTTTAAGCAGAGAGATAAAAAAGATGTTGGATAAAACTATTAAACCAAACTAAAAATATTAGATTAAAATTTCAAAAGATGACTTATGGTCTTAGAGAAAAAATTTAAAAACTTTTATAGGAATGATCAAATATAGATTGATTTATGGAAAGAGATTTCATCTACCCTTGGATCAAAAGAAAAAGAATACTGGGCAGTGAGAGAGATAAATTTAGATCTAAATAAGGATGAAAAGTATAGAAAACTATAGTTGAGGTAGTGAGAATAAATTAGAAGAGAAACTTTTAAGAACTTAATAATCTAGAAAGAAAGGACAATAGTATCTCATGATGACTCTCCATCACAAATAATTATATCTAGGGGAATAAGTGTATTTATACAACTCAAGACTTAAATTGATTCTAGATAATATTCATTATAGATTAGAAGGTCTATTTATAGTTACTAATGTATATATATTTGGTGTTGTGTGGATCACTATAGAAGGAAACAAGAACCCATTAACTATCAATGTAAACAAACTAAAAATGTTCTATATAAATTTTCCTTGAGAACCAATGGAGCATCCCATACTCCTCCAACCTATTTATCATTGAAAACCATCAGGTTTTACCTCTCCTTGACATTTATGTAATTATTGTGATTCCATTTAAAATTTTATCCATATAGTAAATATATTAGAATGGATTAAGGATAATACACCATCTAAGTGTGGGGGAGGGAAAATTTATAGTTTTAAACTTTTAAATCATCTTATTTTTCAATTTTTTTGTAGATTTTTCGAAATTTTATGTGTTTATTTTTCAATTTTTAGTGTTTTTTTAAAACCTGTTGAGCTTAATTATAATTCCCATGCAACCATTGAATCTATTTCAATGATGAGAAAAACATTTAACCTATTTACTCACCTTATATGAATGATAAATTGAACTTGTTTTTAAATTATAAGTGAGGTAAATTCATGAAAACCTCATATAATTTTGAATATCTTACCATAAAATGTTGTTCAACATTTTAATCACTTACCTGGGAGTTTTTTGAACCAATTTTGACATTTTATTTGATATTACCATTTTCATTTTATCTTCTAATTTCTTTTAGTTCTATAATTTCTTATCCTTCATCACTCATATTTTTTTAACTTAAAATGGAGTTGTAAAACTTGAGTTATTAGGGAAGGTAAAAAAATTCATTATAATTATTGATCCTTTAACTTGATGAATAAACTCTTTATTGTTGATTTATTTTGGTTTTTAGTGGTTGTTTAATACTCTGAATACAATTGTGTTTAAGATTTTTTAACTTGTTCATTGTTACTATTTGAGGTTGATAATTTGTAATCTACCTCCACCTAATATATTTTTTATAAAAGGAATAGGTTTAATTAGGTGGTGAATGTCTTGAAATTTCTAGCATGTGTGTGGAGTCAGTGAGTTACTTCTTAATTTCCCAAAAACATAAAAAACTGATTGGGTATTTCCTTGGTAGTTTAGGAGTGGATTTATAACTTTTCACACACATAGGATGGGGGGGGGGGATAAATATAAGGACCCATACTTAAACATTACATTATATAGGACCATTTACCAGTCTAGGTTTTGGAGAGTTAGATACAAGCTTACAATTTACCATAGTTGCAATAAAAATTAAACAAACAAAATAAAAACTTTGCTTCTGCACGTGTAAAAATGATGGAATCCAACTTTGGACTTCCAAGTGACCTGTGAAAGATAATTTTAAACAATTGTCTAGCAATGGAAATTCCCGTAAGGGGTTTTAAAATTAAACCTTTAAGAAATAACTTTTTCTTTAAAACATTTCTTAAAAAACACATTCTTTAAATCATGAAATTAACATTTCTCATAACATGTCACTACAATTTTCTTGAGAGATTTCAAAACAACTTTTAGGATAGACTCATGCTAAAAATTTCTAAACTTATTAAATATTTTTAAATATAATTCATAATAAAGTTATGCATGCACTTGAACAGAAATGCGTGAAATGAAACTTATATGTTAAATAATGACCGTACTTAAAAATTCTATGATATTCCAGGGGTGCAGATAAAAATTTACACACAAAGTAATATTTAATCATAATTTCACATAAAATGATGTGATTTATCATTTAACACATATATATAGGACATGATATGATAGATAAGTTTCTACCTTAATTATTAATCCTTTCAAAAATATGATTTTCTATATAAGTATATTCATAAGTATAAAACATTATACCATGTGCATTTGGAATTGTATAACTGACTAATAAATGATCATAATAGAATGATTTTTAACCATGGTTATTATACTATTTTAATAATCACATGGACTTTCACTTACTAGAATCATTATGAGGGAATGCATAATGCAGGACAATCATAAACATTCTATCAAGGCCACGTGCCAAGACCATACATAATCATTCTGTCAAGGCCTCATGCCAAGACCATAGTTTGTCTCATAAGACTTAACAATGCATCAAGAGGCTATAGAGGGCCTCACAAATAACATAATAAGTCATATTCATTCCTTATATGTCTAAGAAAAATATTTCTTTAAGTCAAAGTGTCACATACCACTTTGATTTATTTAGATCTTAATCAAAGGTGAAATAATTTTATTAAACAATCCAAAGTGTTCCATACCACTTTGAAAAGTTTAGTTCTTAATCTATATATTATCATAAAAAGATTCATATCATACTTAAATTAATTGTCTTTATTTTTATGTTATCAATATAATTATTAATGAAATAAATGCACATTTAATAAATAATACATATATAATTTTTTCTTCCCAAAATAATATTTTATAATAAATAAATATGTTTCATACATAAAATTATAAATAAAACATTTTAATTCATGAAGAAATACATGTTCTTGATAATATCAGAAAATTTATTTGAAACCATGAGTTTATTATGAATGAAAGATGTGTCAATGTTTATGCTAGACACATGACCAAGACTGTATGCAGATGCAACATCATTAAGTTTAAGATAACATGATGACATGTTATGCACATTTTTTTAAAACATGGTAATATAAGATGTAAACTTAAACATTTCATCCTTATTACACATAATATATATATATATGTACATATATGTTTACATCTTTTTGGAACAAAATTATTTAGTAAACTCAAACTCTTAAGTTTTTAATTCTGGAAAAAATCATCAAATAGATAGGAACATTTGTGTATGTCTACATATGCATGAATAAATATATTTGTATAAAATTATCATAGATTGAAAATAGTTTATCCTTATAAACCATAAGCATTGTAAATTACCATTTAATTTCAATTCCTTTTCATATATATATATATATATATATATGAGAAATCAATACTTATATAAATTTATAAATACACATGACCTTGATTTCATCATTAAAGAATAAATTCATGTTAAAACTTTGATAAATGAAAATATCCATTTGCAGAGTTAATATGAAATCAAATTTAAAACATAAAATTATATATATATATATATATATATATATATAAGTAGAATAATGGTTTAGAAAACATACTTGGAGTTAGTGATCCTTGATAAATAGTTAGAGGTTTAAAGAGAGAACCCATTTCATTAAATTTCACAAAATATAAACATCCCTGTATAAAAGTGATTAACCCTTGGTTTGAAGATAATACTTGTATATACGTATATATATAATAATTTTTCTTGAAAATCCCTAGTGGGTTTTGATATCACCAAAACTCATGTCACTTGGCCTTCGTGAACACCCATATACTCAATATTTTATCCATTAATTCATGAAATGGATTTTTAAATAAAGTGATAACTTGTATTATTTTAAAACTTAAAAAAATACCAAAGTATAATTTAATTGATTATATTCATGAATTAATGTCATGATGTTTAAATCATTCACATAGCAATAGTAAATTGTTTTTCTCTTAAAATAATGCACATATAATTTTAAAATAATCGCAACTATGAGTCAATTATGTATTGAAATAAAATCATCATTGTATCATTTTCAAAAAAAACATTCATATTTGCGCATGCACATGTATAATTATATATATAGACATATTCACACACACACACACACACACACACATATTCATATACATATGTATGTATATCAAAGTATAAGAACTCTCATACATAGAATAAGAGGTTTATGTGAAATAAATCATGATATAATTTTATAAAAATAAACTATAAATGCATAAATGGTTTCTTATTAGATCAAAAATAAAACTAAATCACACATAAAAATATATAAACTTCAACATGAAGAACATGGAATTAATTTATACATGCATAATATTTTCAAATAATATGAATAACCTTTTCATAAACATAATTTAAAGAAATTAACCTTCCTTATAATTAGAATATAAACAAAATAACTGGTCCTTGAAAATATCGTTTTACTAAAATAAAACAATAACACATAAATTTAAAACAAAAATTAAGAGACAAAAATATAATAAAAAATTTGCACCAGAATTAGCATGCAATTAATTTCAAAAACAATTTTAATAAAATCATAAACCATAAATATGATCCCCTCCTACCCCAAAAAATATTATTATCCCATACTAATCAAGAATCATAAAAAGGAAATAGATAATTTGAAAACCAAGGATCACAATTTTAAAATAAATTTACTATAACCCTAACTAAGGTTTAACTTAATATAGAACACAACTATAAGAAAATGAATTTTTAAGGGGAAACTAAACCCTTTTCACCATAAAACTAAAACATATTATAAATAATGGATATCCCTTACACAAAACTATAAAAATTAAATCCATAATTTTGAAAAACTAAAATACACCCTTACAAGTTATAATTGAAAATAATTATTCCCTTACAAAATAATTACAAAAAAACTAAACCCCTTACTTGAATTTTTCAGTTGAAAAGATGCATGAGATTTCCTTGGGTTGGAAACGCACTCAAACTCCTTCACAGTACCAACATGTTGGTTTTAAATTGGTTTATATAGCCAAAACATTACTGTGAACATAAACCAGCTTGTGATGCAAGCTGAGTCTCATCGATGTAGACAGAAAAATAGAATATACAAATTTTATAATCAAATCATTGTTAAATAGATTAATTTGAAAAGAAGAACATTGAAATATTACACATAAAACTACTAGAGGTGGGTCTTAGTCGACATTAATAGACCACAATAAGGGGAATTCTGTTAAAAGTCTAAAAGCAACCAATAATGAATATAAGATAAACCACATGTTGATGAAGATCAGGATGAGCGACAATAGGCTACACGATTGATTTGAAAAAGGTTCAGACACCTAAAACATAAAATTCAACACCTACCTATATAGGTTGAATAAAACCGAAAAATAAACCCTAACTGAGTTCTCGATCCCCACCGACATCACCCGGATCTCCATCGCCGATACTCAGATCTACAGAAACCCTCAGCAACGAACATCGCTAGTTTGGTTTCCTCCTACCTTGGTCAGAATCATCCCCTAACAACACGACGATGATGTCTCCTAGACCAAACCGCCGCTTGACCTCTTATATCATGATCCTGACACCCTCAAAGAATCCATTATGATGACGCTCCCCAGACGACGAACCTACTAAAACCCCTAACCCGATTCTATCTCCCAATTATTATTATTATTATTATTATTATACCATTATTATTATTTTTTTAATTAAATATTATAATTTATGTATATTACATTATAAGTTTAGATTTATTATTAAAATATTTATGCCTTATAATTATAATTTTATTAAACACAAATAATAATATTAATAAATTTATAAAAATTAATCTAATCAAAATTCATAATTTAAATCTAATAATTATTACTTCACACACACACACACATATATATATATAATATTTTCAAAAATATATAAAACCCATATAATTATTCATATGATAGATTAAATATTTGTTTGCATAAATTAAAATAGTTCATTTTTTTACAAAATAATGTCATTAAAATATTTGATATTATTATTACAACATATAATACTTTAAAATAATAATTTTAAATGAAATTTATAATCTCAATATATAATTAAAATAAAACTATAATTTTATAATATTATTAGTTTTATATTATATTCATAATTTTATATAATTCAAAACTAATATACATATACATATTATATTTTGAAAATCAAAAACAAATTAACTATATTCATATATAATTATCATTTAAAATATTCTATTAAATAATTTTTTTAATAAAATTAAATTCTATTTAATAAAAGTAGTTATTATAAAATATTCTTTAAAAAAATTAAAATAATTTTTACTTTTAGAATAAATTTGAAAAATGTACTTGTAATAAAATAATTAATTTCAATTATTATTTTAAAGAAAATCGTCTTAAAAATGTTTAAATTAAAAATAAATCCATTTAATAAAAAAAAATTATGATAAAACTAGGTTTAGATTTTATAGGTAGTTATAATAATTGTGTAGTAATATCTATTAGGTAAATATCCACAATAAGCTTCATCCAAGGGTGATTGATAAATCAATCGAGGAATCTATCAATTATCAATTAATAAGAAGAGAAGTAAAACTCTTTTAAGACTATGATAACATTACAATTGGAAATTCTACCCTAAACTCATAACTTTATTTATCATTTACTTTGAATCTACCTGTTTTTAGTATTTTTTCTTAGTTCTTAAACCAAAAAATTTTAAAAAACCCTTTTCATTAAGTGATAACTAATTTTTAAGCATTGCTTTATGAAGACAACTTAGGGTTACCATTGCTATTACATTTAACTTAGGAATTAATTCCTTTCTTCACAACTAATGAATGGTTTTAGTGTTATTATTATTATTAACAATAGTTATTTAAAAACCACCACTATTTAAACCCTATTTTCATAGTGGTTTCCCCTTTCATCCTTCCTCTATAATATGAACCTACACTCCCCTTCCAAATCTTTCTCCACTGCATAGTATCTTTCTCATCATTCCTTCATCACAAAAATCACTCCTCCCTTTTCCTTCTCCCTATATCAAATGAATATCATTTTCACCTTCTTAATCTCCCCATCCCCTTCTTCACAGTGGCTTCTCCTTCACCTTCTCAATCTCCTTCTCTACCCATTAGTTGTGTGAACCTATTCCTCTTCTCTATCCATTGATTCCAGGTACAAGGTAAGTTCCCAGAATCTATACTCTTAGTATCTCTTTATTATTCTCTAATTTCAAAAAAATCCATGATATTTACATAGAGATTTCGAATTAGGGATTTAAGGATTTGTCTTATCAGGCAATAAAAGTTTGGTTTTATTATGTTTGTGGGTCATCTTGTAAAATTGACCAACTGAGAATTTTTTAGGGATATAAAGTTTGATGTCCACCCTATAATTCCCTCTTCCCCCCTATAGTTTGACTTCAATGATCTGATATTGTGTTTACATTTTTAATTTTTTATTGATTTTATATATTATATAATATCCTGTTAATTTTTAGTTGATTATTAGGGTAAATATTTTGGGTTAGTTTTATTTTATTGAATTGTTTTGTTTTGATGAATTCATGAATGATGTTTTAATTTTAATAATTTATTTGTTAATTTATTTTAGAGTAATCATTATTTTATTATTTCATATGTTATATATATATGTTATATTATATATTTATATCATAAAATTTGAAATCATAATATCAACTGATTGCAATTATATTGTATTTGATGATTTGTTCTCAATTAAAATTTTCAAATGATTATATGTTATTCCTAGTTATGTTTTATTTTTAACATGATTTTATTTAATTAATACGAGTCATGTTTTTATGTAGAAATTTATTAATAGGATATGAATAGATAAAAGTTATTTTATACTTGAATACACCTCAATATGTTAAGGGGTGGAGGTGTTTTTAGATTTTTAAATTACAAATTGATCCATAGATGGAAGAATAAAATGTCCATGTTATAATTGTAATTTCAGATGATGGTTGAAAATACATGATGTTAATTGTCAATTGATATTGAAACAATAACTTAATAGATATGTGAGATGTATTTTTCACACGGAATTGAACATTGTAGAATGTTTAATGTGTGACCATCATTAGAATGAACAACCTACCACCCCAATGGTGGAAATGAAATTTGGAACTTGATTAATGTTGTTTACAACACTAAAACAGAACATGATGAATATTTTAACATATAAGTGGGGTATTTTTTTGATTTTATATAGATTAATACAAGAGAGAAACTAACTGAGCAATCAAATGAGTTTTTTGAATTAGTGGATAATGTAAATCAAGATTTGTGTGAAGAATGTATTAAATATAAAAAATTTTCCTTTGTTTTAAAGTTATAACATATCAATTGATTATATATAATTATAGATAAAGAAATGTTGGTGATATTAGAGTTGTAACATGATACATTTTCTAAATCTAAGATTCTTAATCATTTTATGAGCTGAAGAAAGTTATTAACAATATTTGTCTCAATTATACAAAGGTACATGCATATCCTAATGAAAGCACATTATATGATGGAGAAGATTCAAATAGAGAATATTTTAAAATATTTCATACTTATATATGGGAATTTCTAAATTGTGATGAAATATTGAATGAATGTACTATAAAGAAGAATAGAAATAAAATATATTTGAAGGTTTTATGTTACTTTATATTAAAACCATGACTGTAAATATTGTTCATGTCTTATAAAAAGATAGATAAAATGAAGTGGAATGTCATGGGAAACAAAGAAAAACGGGTTTATATGAAATCCCATAGAATAAAAATCATAGAAATCCTTTTATTATTTAAATCAAAATTTCTCTTCAGATCCTTGTGATGTGCTTTTGGAATTAGACACTGATGGATTTAATCCATTTGGGACTCTAAGTACAACTTATACCATATGGAAAGTTATTTTTATCTATTAAAATTTAACTCCATGGATGTTTATTCAACAAACTTCTTTCATTATTTATATTTTTATTCAAGGAAAGAATATTCTTGGAAATGAGATTGATGTATACCTCGAGCCTCTTATAGAAGAATTGAAAGAGTTATGATCTAATGTTATATATATATATATATGATGCATCAATAACTGTAATATTCAAAATTAATGTTACTCTAATGAAGATGATTAGTGATTTCCCTATATTAGTAAATGTGTCTGGTTGTAACACTCACACTTGCCTGGCATGTTCAGTTTAATTTTAGAGGAGTTTATCAGATTTGATAACCCTATATTGACCTAAAAAATGTCAAGATCCTAGAAATTTCACATCCATTTCACAATTGTATCTAGGAATATTTTAGACACTTTACGTGATTTAGGTTCTTATATTAATTTTATTCCTCACTCATTGTTTACTTCTTTACAAATGGGATAATTAAACCGTACATGTGTGGTAGTGTAACTTGAAATTGGTTCTATAAAATTTCTAGTAGTAGTCCTGAAAGATGTGATAGTTAAATTTTAGAATTTAATATCCCTAAGAGAATTATATGTACTGAACATTGAGGAAGATAAAACCCTAGCACAATCACCCATAATTTTTGATAGACCATTCATGAAGAAAAAAATATTATCATTAATGTAAATAAAGGAACCCTCACCTTGGATTTTGTAGAGATAAAAATACACTTAAATATTTTTGTATCCATAAGGAACTCACCATAGGATCATTCCCTTATTACACTTTCCCATATTGAAGAGGTTAAAACTAGTGAAGATCTAGGAACATTACATGAAATTTAATCCTTAAGGAAACACATAATGATTGAAAATTCAGTATAGAAAGAAGATGTTTTGAAATATGGAAAATTCATATTTATATTGGAGGTAGAAGTGGCTTCTAATTTTTTTAATTGTTAATTTCCTAAAAAAAACTAAATTTTCATCTTATGTATATGAAATTTCATCTGAGGAAGTGATGAAACCTAATATGATATTATCATTTTATCAACCCCCAAATATAGAATTAAAACCCTTTCCCATTGAACCCATATATTTTTACTTTATTAAAGGAAAAAATTATTAAGGATCGTTATGAATGATAAATCCAAATTCCGAAAAAATAAATTTATTGACATATTAATGACAAATTTTCAAGTAATTGGATAAAGTTTAGTAGATATTCCAGGAATAAATCCAAAAATCTTCATGCATATGATTTTATATGAGGAGAGTTCCAAACATATATGGCATCTCTAAAATATTATGAATTCTATCTTGATAGAGGTAGTGAAAAAGTGGATAGAGAAATTGTTAGAAGAAAGAATAATATACCCCCTATATAACTCACAAAGGGTCAACCTCATTCATATAGTTTCTAATAAAACTAGACTAACCACTGTGAGGAAAGAACATGATGAATTGAACCCTCTTAGAATTAGGAATAGCTAGAGTGTGTGTATATTATATGAAGTAAAACCAGGTTATAAGGAAGGGCCATTTACCCATTCCTTTAACTGACTATATATCAGAGATATTAACATTCCAAAATCACTACTATTTTTTAGATATCCTTTCAAGATAATTTCATGTTTTCATTACATTTGAAGATCAAGATAAGTCCAACTTTACATGTCCCTTGGCTAAATTTTCATATATGAGGATCTAATTTTGATTATGTAATTTCCTAGGAATATTCTAAATGTATATTATAAATATATTTTCTAATCATATTGAAGACTAAATTTATGTTCTCTTAGACGATTTCACTATTTTTTGTAATTCATTTTTCATTGCTTGAGAAATTTGGTTTTTTTTGAAAACTTGCATTGATAAGATCCTTGTTCTTAATTTTGAAGAGTATTATTTCCCGATGAAAATAGTAATAGTGTTTAGATATGTAATTTCATAAAAATTCATTAAGGTAGATAAGTCCAAAATTGAAGTTATAAATTCATTTACCCATCCCAATTGTGTGAAACATGTTAGATATGTTCTAGGAAATTTAGGATTTTACTAGAGGTTCATCAAGGAGTTAAGTAAGATTTCTCTTCCTCTATATAGGTTATTTTTTAAATATATTGATTTAAATTTTAATACTAAATTTATTGAGGATTTTGATTAATTAATGAGAATACATATCCAACCACTCGTTATACATACCCTAAACTAGAATCACAATTTTTAGTTTCTTTATGATTCTTCCAACCATGCTATGGGGTTAGTTATTTCCTAAAGGCTTGAAAGGAAATATCAATTAACTGAATATTCATAAAATAAATTTTATGTTTTTCTTACCCACTACACAACCATTTAAAATGAGTTTTTAGTAGAAATATTTTTCTATGAAAAAATTCAGATCATATTTATTGGGAACTAAAGTTATTGTATTTTCTGATCATATAAACCCTAAGTATTTGATGATGAAAAAAGAGGCTAAAACAAGGGTGTTAAGATAAATATTTTTTCTTAAATAGTAAAATATAGATATGAAAGGAAAGAAAGGAGTTAATAACCAGATGATAGATCACTTATGTTGGCTTCCCAATTCTACTAAATTAGAAATTTCAGAATATAATCCAATTTATGACCTCATTTTAAGGGAGTAATTGTACTTTTTAAAAGGAGAGGTAACTTAGTATACTGATATGTTTAATTTTTTCATAAATTATCAATTATTATGTCACTTGAACCCCCAAAAAAATTTTATAGTCAAATATTAAATAAAGAATTTATAATTTAGAAGATTAGTATATTTGAAGAAAAATAATAATATAAAGAAAATAGACTGTTTCCTAACTATGAGATGCAACATGTTCATGAATATTATTATATATTATATTGAAGAGGATATTTTGGACCTAAATAGACTTATAGGAAAGTTTTAGAATCAATAATATATTATCCCTACTTGTTTAAAGATGCACATGAATTTTTTATATGGTTTAAGAAATTCTAATTCAATGGTAACATCTTTAAAATATAATATATTACACACAAAAAATCTATATTTTGGAAATTTTTAATGTATGGGTAATATTATTCATGAGACCATTTTCCAAGTCATTTGGTAACTCTTAAATCAAGTTATCAATTGGGCATGTATCAAAGTTATTGAAAAATAAATCCACCAAGATTAATGATTCTAATTTTGTGTGCGATTTTATTAGTACTAAGATGTTTTATAGGTTTGGAGTTCCAAGATCCATCACTGAGCATCATAATATTATCAAAAAATTGATTTATGGGATGCGAAACACTTTAGGAACACACACTAAACTAGTCCACAACATCCCATTAATTCACTTTATCAATATTAATTAATTTTATAAATTATCCAAATAGACATAATGCTAAAAAAATTTATTGGTCTATCTTGTTGCGCCAAAACTATAAGAGATGGGGTATGGTCCACTCCTGAAATACCCCAAAGCCTAAGAAACAAAAAATAACCAATTTGAAATACCGATTCAATGACAAAATTAACCCAAATTTATAAAAAAACCCTAAATAAATTCATGCAACAACATACCTAACAATAAAGGATGAATGGAATCTTGATTTTATCCTATAGGGATCTCCTTTAGAGGATTCATGGAAAAGCCACATCAAGCATGAAAATTTCACCATGCTTTGATGAAATCATTCATAAAAAACCCTAGAACTTTGGACTGAATCAAATGATAGGGAAGGATGAAGAACAAGGAGAAGAGAGTGAAGGATCATTCTAAGAATTATTTGATGAAATGATCTGGAACCACCCAGAATCAAGGGGAAGGAAAATGAGATAAGGGGGGTTCCATATCCCTTCATCTGTACAACCATTAAAGAGGAATAACCCAAGGGGTTTCTAATTTAGAAATCCCCTCAACCCCTTTTTTAAAAACACAGAATTCTTATTTCATGGTGTGAATAGGATATTCCCACTGTGAATCCTTTAGACAATATCTCATCCCCCTATTTCCCAGTTCACACCCTGAAGGCATCCTATGAATCTAATTCACCAAGTGAATGATCCATTCACATCATGAATGGATTGAAACTGCACTTTTTTGGCATCTCAGACCCCTGATCACTTCTTTAATATCTATTTGAACACCCATGCCATCCACCGATGCTCAAAACACACCTAAATTTTTTGTTTAAATGTGTTCAAACTCTTATAATCTCATTCTGAGTCCTAGTTTTCAAAATGAACTCATGACCAAATGAATAATTCAAATTCCCCAAAAATTTCACACCCTGGAAAGGTATGGGGTTTTACACCCATAATAATTAAATATATTACTTCCAATATTTATAAAAGTTATACATGAGGATATTATGAATAAATTATTTATCCCTGAAGTATTAAATATATATGCATATTTTTTATCCTTGGAGGACATACATGTACACTTGTATATGCACCTTATAAATAATATGAGATATTATTATGATAATTTAATACAATTTAATTCTATTACCTACCCATTGAGATTTAAAGGGTGTAAATTATTAGTTATTTCAAAAATTAGAACCAAAATTTATTGATTATGTAAGTGATTAATATTTTTATAATCCATGTAAAGCTAGATCTCAACCTATTTATTTAAACACATATGGTGTAGCTGTCATTTCATGGTGTTATACAACAACAAACCATTTTTTTGAATTCATAAATCATGTTGATTTAATTGTGATTCATGAGGCATGTCAAGAATGTGTTTGGTTGAGATGAGTTACTCATCATATCAGAAACAATTTTGGATTAAATATGAATAATGATATTCTCACTAATTTATATAAAGATAACACTTCTTATATAACGAAATCAAAGGGTGGGAATATCAAAGGTGTAAGAAAGAATATATCTCATTAAAATTATTTTTTACCCATGATTTTCAAAAAAATTTGAGATAGATATTCAATAAAATAAATAATATGACATCATTAAGATTTATTCACAAAGACATTACGATTTTTTTTTTGAGAAATTAATTTATCAAATTCAGATGCATAGACTGTAAAGACTATAAAAATAAACCAAGGGGAGTTGAGATCACCATATTTTTTCTCTTAATCAAGTAACCAAAGCTTTCCTAATAAGGGTTTTAATGAGGCAAATAAAACTGACATGAAATTAAATTATTTTTTCTTCACTTGTTTTTTCCCACATGTTTTTTTAAAGTTAATGATAAATAATATTCCATAAAATTGATGACATTAAAAGGGAAGTGTTATGAAATAATTAATATGTATTTCATTATTTACATGGGGGTGATTCCCATAGGTTCTTTATTTTCATTAAATATCTTTAAATTATCTATGGTTTTCTAGGAAAAATATATAAAATAATCTTCCAAGATTATGTTAAAATCCATTTGTTCTCATTTTTTTAATAATTTTTTAAATCCTAATTTATAATATTTTTTTTCTATAAAAATCCTTGGAAACCTTCTCAATAATAGATCCAATTGATGAGAGTATTTTACAGTCATTTTTATCCTTACTCAATATTCTAATCTCCCAAAAACTATAATATAGCAGCAATCGAGGTTATCACCCAATGAGACTGCATTTAAGGATCTTCTTTATCATGATGATTATTATTATTTTTTACTAAATAAAATATTTCTAATGGGTATTTTTAAGATAGAAATGAAATTATCCTAAATTTATAAACCATGAAAACATAAAGCCAGTATACCAAAAAAATATAAGTTAATGAAAAGTAAAGAGAAGTTAGAAATGGAATAGTGAATTTCCCTAGTAATTCTCATGATTCATCTATTATTTATTACCTTGAAACAATTTTTCTATATAAATTTTATCAACACATAGTTCAAAATATCTAAAATGTGTGTCTCATTAAGTTTGAAATTCAAATCCAACTACTAAGATATCAGTAATCGACCTCTTTTTATCAAGATCTGGTCAAAGTATTCAACAATCACTAAACACTTTGACAAAATTGTATCAGTGTGATCATAGTTATCAATTGAGAATTGAGAAGTTTCAACAATGATAATTAAACAACAAACTCTTAACTAGAATGGCCTAAACATATGCACCCTATGGACAAAAAACATATATTTATAATGTATCAATCATAAAATGGAAAATAAAATAAAACAAAATGTTGAAATATCAATTACCAAACATAAAATTAATATCTAATAATTTTAAATTTGGAGAAAATTATATTTTGAAAGAAAATTTAAATGATCAAAAAAGATTCACTAGAATAAAACACATGGTTCAGCCACTGAAAAATTAGCTGATCATGTCTGAGAAATGTTACAGGACTTCAATATTCATCATCTTGATCAAAATCAGTTCCTTTTAATCTCATCAAAAGATCACCTAGATCTTCTCTCAGTCTCTCCACACCACTGTCATGAAAAATGTATTATGGTGTATGTTATTTGCTCCTCCACTATCCTCTCTCAATTCATAATTTATTATTATTTCACTCACATTGAAAAATTAACCAACTTAAATCTATCACATTTAAATGAAAGTGTATACTCCCATTCCTTTAATCATTGTTGTTGTGACTTTATCCCTATATATCTTTGTCCATCATATTATTCTTATACCGCAAAAGTCATTCAAAGGTCTAAATTACACTCTTTATTTAATTTTTTAGTGTCGAACACCATTTCACAAACCTAATTCCCAATAAAAAATATTCATCTTCTTCCCTACTCAACCATAGTTAAACTCCTTCTCAAATAGAGAAACCACAACAGAGAAAATCAAATGGCCTCATTGACTTCTTCAATTAATCATATTTCAGCTGGATTGAAATCATGCCCCATTTTCATGATACTCTAATTAAAATATTGTCCACTAATTCAAACGATCCATTCAATATCCCAAAAAAACACTTATAACATTATATTTTCCAAAAGGTTCACTGGGGAATTCCATTGAACATTTTTAGAGCATGGTTCTTTATCCTTGTGGCCACAGCAGTTGAGCACTTGAGGCCCCTTCCTCTCAAATCAAACACTTTCGATCAAGTAACAAAGAAATGAATATATTCAACATGTTAATCACCAAAGTTAAAGCTTGATATTGATCTAAGATTGGATCAAAACTTCAAACTGATCTATATCAAGTAATTGGTTTGGTCACCCTCAACCAACGACCTCAGTCTACCTATCTTCAGGAAGTTTTCTCTTTTGAGTCATAATGAATATCGATATCCCATATGTTATATCCCTATTTCATAAATTCATCATATGCAAACCAATTTTTATCCTTGATTAATAAATGAAACAAAAAATAAAGAGCAATCACAGTGTTGTCTTCATCACTAGACTTGGTTTATTTTCTTCACAGTAATCAAGAGATCAGATATTAATTGGAATCAAAATACCTTTCATGTTCTATGTTTTCAAGTTTCAATTGTTGGAATATCAATAAAATCCTGGTGATCAGCTTCAGTAAAATGGTCAAAATTGAAAGCGATGCAAGTTTATTCATCATTTTCTTCAACTGGTTTGGTTGGGTCACACCTGAAAACTTGGTCATAGTTTCAAAAAACAAAAACAACAGCAACTCCAGTCATATACAAGCTTGGTTTTGGATTCCTCTAGACATTATATATATGGTTCAATGGTTTGGATCTTACTCTAGTTTTGGTTTGTAATAAATCAAACTTTGGTCTTATAGATGAATATTTCCAACTCAGTGGACTCCTTAACCTAGTTCGATCGAGTCCTTGGTTATGGATTAGAGTGAACCCCAGTTTCCTATTATCATCATGAAGCATTCAGATTGATTTCTCAAAAATCCTCTTGCTCAGTTGATCTTTGTTTTGGATGTGTAATTGTGTATGATAGTTTATCCTATATGATATTTATCTTACCTATACTCCCATCATATTATGCTTGTAATAAAATTAAATTACACATGAGTATTTTATCTTACTTTCTGAACAAATTTATTTTACCAACACCATTAAAATTCTACACCCAAGGAAAAAAATCTTATGTGGCATTAGGGAAAATATATCTTATGGGGTATGTAAAATAATTCACTTTGGTTTTCTAAAATATCTTATGCACATGCATTACTGAAAAATTATTCCTCGATAAACATCTTGTACTTTAAATAAATAAATGATATTAAAATGAGATAAATAAAATCAAGATAATTTATTAATAAATCTAAACTATAAGTTAATTTCACTAATTTTCCAACCAAGACATGTAATTGAAAATTAAATTAAAATCAAATTTATTTTGTTAAATAAATATTAACAAAAATTGAAATTAAAAATAAGAACTAATTATTTTGTTAAAATAATTGAGTAAATTAAAAATAAAAATAAAATTGAATAAAATTATTGGTTTATTATTTAATTATCAAAAAAAATAAATTATAAAAATTAGGAAGAGATAAATTTTAACTACATAGGACACTTATTATATTAGTTAAATAAAAGAAATTAAATATTAAACTTCAATTAAATAATTAAATATAAAAAATAAGGAAAATATAAATTAAATTAACAGAACATAAAATTAAACAAGGAAATTAAAATAATATTTAAAAATAAAATTCAAAATTAAATAATAAATTCAAAATTTAAAAATTATAATTAAAACATAATAGAAAAATTAATTAGTCACGAAAACATTATTTTAAGAGTGTTATTATTTAAACAACAAAATTACATCATAGTAAATTAACTAATTAAAACATTATTTTAACAACTAACACATAATTAAATTAAAGATATTATGTGGTAGGATTTTATCAAAATACAGCTACATCAATTCCCCCACACTAAGGTTTTGTTTTTCCTCAAGAAAATAATGATCCAAATTCAGTGGAATAAAATAATTATTAAATTTGAAATATTGGATATCCATGAATTTTTTTTTCCAAATAATTTTCCCCTGTGCATTACATCAAGAAATGAATATATTCTACCCTTAAGAAATTAATTATTTCCTAGTGCAAAACTGATTATTTTTTTACAATATAGATTGACCCTAAAAATTTAAATTCAGATTAAACCCATTTCAATTTTCATTCAATTGAATGTTCAATCTTATCTTCACCCCCAGTAGAATAGAATCAAATAAATTAGAAAAAAAATTAATTTATACACTATGTTTGGATGATCAAAATTAATAAATTAAAAGTATTATAAATAACTCATCCATCTGATTAAAGAAAAAAATAATTAGTTCAACCTAGATTAGGATTTTCATTTCATAATCCTTTTTAACACATACCTTATGAGTTTAAATCCAATTAAAAAAATAAAAAGGTAGTGATAATTCTATAACATTCACACAAATGTTTTATAAAAATCTATCTCTATTGAAGAGGGAAATGAAAAATATTTTACTCAACTATATACCAGGGGTAATATAGAGTTAACCTTAATAAAGTGGAAATATTACACTCAATATTTATAAAAATGTAAAACTACTGAAAATGTTTTATTATAAATTTATAAATAATCAAACTTGATTTTTTTTGGGAATTCTATGGGATCACATTATGGTACACTTTATCACATTGTAATACCGTCTCCCCTGCACTAAATCTCAAAATTTTCCTCAATTTTGAAATCAAATTGGAGAAATTATATAATTTCAATTTTAATGTTCAAATATATTTAGCAATTAAGTAGAGTAGAAAAATGTTCATAGGGTTAAAAGAAATCATAATGATTTTTTTGCATGCAATAAATAAATAACAACACAAAACATGTTCAAAAGTTCCCTAACTAGTAACCACTTCAAAACTTTAAGCTCAAAGATAATGCTTCTAGGCTAGTGCATGTTAAATAAGATGTTGAAACTAATTTTCAATAAAGTAGAGAATATTCATAATGACATGACACTAAAATACACTCTAAATTAAACCATTTAATGGTAGTAACCAAACTATTTCACTATAAATATCATCATGAAAGAATTAATTCATTTGTAATTTTCATTAAACAATTTAAGTTCAAATAGGCATAAGCAAGCAGATTTAAGAAAGCATGAAAAAGTGAGAATAATTTTAAATTGAAAAACTTTTTGAATTATAAGATTTATTTATCTTTTTCAAATTTATTAAAATTCCCCTAATCTCCACTTTGACCAATCTCATCAGCTTCACCAACTTAAAGTTCCTAAAGATGGAAACAGATTAACATTCAATTCATGAAATTTCATTTCAAGAAAAATGTAACTACAATTTAGAATGTAAGGGGATAAATCAAGTTGCTTCAGCTTGTAGCTTCTGTTGATCACGGTAAATCATGAAGTATCTACTCTAGTTGAAGGGGGGGGGGGCAAAAGTATACTCCACTAATGAAAAATTGAAGTAAGCTTATGGATATCAATACTATCCATTTTATTTCCTACAAGAAAAAAAGAAAATTGTAAATGTCTATTGATATTTAATAACTAAAACTTAAATTAAATAAATGTTCAAGAAAAAAAAGGAAATATTGGGTTAAACCACCCAAGTTGTTCTACTTTTTATGTTTTTCATAGTTGGACAACTTTTTGTTTAACACCAATCCACTAGTGGATGGGGATTATGCTATAAGAACCACCAAATCCTTTCCTACCCACATCTCTTAAAATACAATTCTTTGTGGTGGTATACTTTGAATTTTTTTGATGAACCCAACTCCCTCTTGTTGTGATCCAACTGGTTATTTGGGGACAAAAAATTTATGTGAGTGAATTATTCCTCTACTTATCTAGGGAGAAATGTGTCCCCTAGTCCATCTATATATTTAAGGGAAATCCTAAAAAGATATAAAAAATTTATTTTGGGTTGAAAATGGATAGCCTCCTCTTCTAATTAAATCTCCAAATTATTTTCCATAGGGAATATCCAAAAACCCATTTCCAACTCCAACTCCTCATATTTTTCATACTCTAAACCCTATTCCACAAACACTTCCAACTCTTTATGATCAAGTGAAGTGGGTGAATTTCCTATAGTGTAAAAATAAAAGGATTTAGTTAAAATTTCATATTCAAAATGATATAAAACAGTACAGTCAAATTGATCAAAATTTCACTAAAAAATGCATTTGGCAGGCCTTTTTATTTCTTTATGGTCTTGAAAAAATAAATCATATCAATAATTGAATGTTTAATAAGTTTAGACTCAACCTCTATGACTTATTCATTTCAATTTGGAGAGTTAATATCTCCTACATGAAACTTGGTGAAAATAGTGAAAATTCATGAAGTTCATCAACTAAATCCTTTAATACTTATGAATTAATATTTTCTTTATGTTTTTCTATTAGAGTTTTAAATATTTTTTCATTCAAATTCTTGAAATTATCCCTATTTTATAAGTAAAATATCTAACAAAATCTTCCAAGGTTTGGTCAAAATCCATTATTTCTTTTTTTAATAATTTTTTTACATATTAATTAATATTTTTTTGTGAAACTCCTTAGAATCCTCTTAAAAAAAATCCAGTTGATGATAGAATTTTCTAGTCACTTTTAACCAAATTCAATAATTTGATCTCCTAATTACTACAATATAGTTGGAACCACAGTTGTCTCTTAATGATACTACATTTAAGAAGATTCATTATCATAATTATTTTTATTATTTACTAAAGAAAATATTTCTAATGGGGATTTTAAGATAAAAATGAAACAATCATACTTTTATAAACTAAGAAAACAAGAAAACTAATGACCAAAAAAATGTGAATGAAAAGTGAAGAGAATTCAGTAATGGGATTGTGGATTTCCCCATTGATTCTCCTGATTCATCCATTATTCATTGAATTTAAATGATTTCTCTCTATATATTCTCTCAATACATAGTATGAAATCTATAAACCACGTGGCTTATTATGTTTTAAAATTCAAAACCAATAACTGAGATATTAGTAATAGACCTCCATTTGTCAATATCCAGTCAATGTATTCAACAATCTCTGAACACTTTTATATAATTGAACCTCTATGCTCAAAATTATCAATCAAGAATTGAGAAGCTTCAAAAATGAGAATCATACAAAAACATATTGTCTAGAATGACCTAACATTCCACACCTGATAAACAACATATACTGGTTGGAAATTCATCAGTCAATGAATGGAAGATAAAATGATGGAAAATAAATTATGAAATATAAATTTATTATATAATAATTGTAAATAGAGAAAATTACAATTTTAAAGGAAATATAAAATCTCTAATTAGAAGAACCATAAGAAAACAAAAGGTTCAACCATTGAAAAATTAGTCGTTCATGTCCGTGAATGGTGATTAGCCTTCCATCTTCATCTCCTAAATCGGAAATAGGTCTTTTTCAAGCTCGTTTGAAGATCTCCTAACTCTTCTCTCAATCGATTTACTCCAGTGTCATGAAAAATGTTTTCTTCTATATATTGTTCACTCCTTTGCTTCTACAATCCTTCTAATATATATTATTCTTTCACTCACAATAAAAATATCACATACTTAAATCTTTCATGGTCAAATGAAAGTGTATACTCCCTATCCTTTATTCACTATTGTTGTCACTTTATCCATTTTTACACTGAAAATTCATTCAAAGGTCTATATAACATTCCTCATTTAATTTATTAGTGTCATACTCCTTTGAAAATACATGATTCCCAATACAAATATTTTTATACTTCCCTACTCAAACAAAGTATAACTCCTTCTCAACCTGAGAAACCAGAATAAAACAAATCAAATTTCCTCATCGATATCTTCATTTAAAGTTATTTATAATGGCTCAAAATCATGCTACATTTTCATGTAACTAGAATGAAAACATTGTCCACTACTTCAAATAGGCCATTCAAGATCTTAACCAAACACCAGTTACATAAAATTGTCCAATAGGTTTGTTGGGGAATTCTGTTGAACATATTTAGAGAACAGTTCTTCATCCTCATGGTCGTATAAATGGAGCACTTGAGGTCCCTTCTTATCAAATCTAAATCCTATAAACAAGTAACACACAATGAAACTATTCAACATGTTGATCCAGAATTTTAGATCCCAGTGCGGGTCTCAGATTAGCTCAACATTTCAACAATACTATATCAAGTAATTGGTTCAATCACCCTCAACCAATGTCCTAATTCGACCCATGTTTGGTAAATTCTGTACTTCAATTAATGATAAAAATTGGCATCCTATATGTTCGGTAGAAATTTAATTAGTTCATCAGATGAAAAAAAAGTTTCATCATTGACTACTAAATGACACAAAAATTAAAGAACAATCTTGGAATTGTATTTATCACCAGACTTGGTTCATCGGATTCACAGTAATCAAGAGTTAAGATCCTAATATAGTCAAAATCCCTTTCAATATCAATCTTCTCAAGTATCAATCATTGGAATATCAGTAAAATCCTAGTGATCGACTTTGGGAAAATGGCCAACATTGATAGCGATTCTTATTTCTTCATCAATTTGTTTGAGTGGTTTTGTTGGGTCACACCCACAAACTAATTCATAGTTTCAACAACAATAACAGCAACACCAGTCATCTTCAACTTGGTTCTGAATTCCTCCAGACCTATTCAATTTTTTCTTCAATGGTTTAGATATTACTCAATTTTTAGTTCATAGAAAATCAAACTTAGGTCTTACAAATTAAGTTTTCCAAATAAGAGGACTCCTTGGCCTGGTTTGATTGAGTCCTTGGTTATGGATTTGATCTCACCAAAATTTCTTACCGCCACCACAGAGTTTTCAGAGCAGTATCTTAAAAATCCACTTGCTTAGTGGATCTTGGTATTGGGCTTGGAATCACATAGGATAATTTATCCAATGAAATATTTATCTTACCTAGACTCCCATTATCTTCCGCCAGTAATAAAATTATATTACGCATTTTTATTTTATCTTATATATTGAAAATTTTCTCTTACTGGAACCATAAAAATTACTTTTATGCATAAGAAAAAACTCTTATGTGGAAGCTGGGAAAATATATATTATGGGGTATGTAAAATAATTCTCACTGGTCATCCAAAATATCTTACAAATATGCATTACAAAAAAATTATTCCTCGATAAACATCCTGCACTACAAATAAATAAATTAAATTAAAAAGTAATAAATAAAAAAAAGATAAATTATTAATAAATTTAATATGTGATTTAATTTTAATAATTTAAATACCAAAAAAAGTAATTTAAAATTGAATTTAAATAAAATTTATTTTCATAAATAAATAATAATAAAAATACAAATTTAAAATAAAAACTAATTATATTGTTAAAATAACATAATAAATTAAAAAATAAAATGAAAATGAATAAAATAATTAATTGATTGATTGATTATCAAAATAAGAAAATTATAAAAATTTAAAAAGTTTAAATTATAAATACATGACACCAATTATTAAATAATTTAAATTATATAAATTAAATATTTAACATAAATCAATTAATTAAATACAAAAAATAAGGAAAATATAAATTAAATTAACAAAACATAAACTTAAACAACGATGTTAAGATAATATTTTAAAATAAAATTCAAAATTAAATAATAAATTAAAAGTTAAAAAAATTATAATGAAAACATAAAAGAAAAATTAATTAATCACAAAACATTATTTTAAGAGTGTTATTATTTAAACAAAAAACTAACACTGAAGTAAATTAACTAATTAAAGCATTATTTTTACAATTAAAAAATAATTAAATTAATGATATTATATGTCAAAATTATTTCAGAATACAACCAAATCATACTACAGATACAAAAGTCAGTGTGTCGTGGTTATCCCTCCACTATAAAAGGATTTTATAATCGGCCTTTAAAAATATGGTAGTGTAGAACATATCTCTCGCCGAGTAGAGAGGTATAAGACTGGACTGGGTCCAATTTGGGATAAATTAGTATAAAAATCCTTGTGTTCATTCATTTATTCTTCTACTAACTAGCTCTAATAATTTTCCTTCTTAATTAATTACGATAATCAATTTATTCGATTAATTTTTTTATCTAGTGTATTCACCCACTCTTGACCATATACCATTACCCTATCCAATATAACAATTGGTATCAGAGGATAACCATAATTGGGGATAATTGATCTCAGTTATTCTTTTTTCTTAATACAGAACAATTAGAATCAAATCTTGTTCCTTTTTGATTTATCCAATCCTAATATAGAGTCTATTATTTAAGTGTGTTAACATATTCAAAGAGATAAATGTCTATAGAAAAGATCTTTAAGATGGCAGGAATGAATAAAAATAATTCTTGGATTCCTTAGAAGCCAACACACTTTGAATGAAATGATTATGGCTACTAGAGATCCTGAATAGAGACATGCCTCAAAAAATTAAGCATAGAACATTGGTACATCATGGAAAAATCATACACTCTACCGGAAGCTGACCCAAATACACTTGCTGGAATCGATGCTACTAAATATGTGTTAAATTAAAACATATTTAATATTTTATACTATGATATTAATATAAGTATTTTTAGTCATGTTTCTTCTTATAATACAGATCATGAAATATGGTAGATTCTAAAATTCACTCACCTTGGCTCATAAAGATTAATTCAAAATAATCTTGGAATGCTTCAATAAGAGTAAAATGACTTCAAGATGGGTGAAGATAAAATTTTAAACCAAATATTTCATTGATTCATAAGAATTGTGAATGTAATGAATCCCCTCAAATAATCTTTGGAGAATCCAGTACTCATTTAATGAGTATTAAGAGATATATCAAAAAATGGAATAAAAATAAGGACTCCATTGATGAAAGAAATAACATCAAATAGCACACTCTTAATGAATTGATTGGATCAATTATCTAATAATAACTTGAGTTGAATAATCACTACTTGAAACATAGCATATACCTATGGTTTAGAACCATGGGTATAACCTATACCCACTGTTTTATGAAGTGTGGATGAGGATCTTTCGGTATAGATCTATACCCATAGTTTCTACTAAAATCATTGGTATATCCTAGGAGGTTTTATCATACCCATAGTTTTGGTTAATCCATGGGTATATATCTATACCCACAGTAAGGAGAAACATGATTATAGTTTCTCCATGTAGAAACCATATACCCATGATTCAGTGAATCTTGGGAATAGCTACCTGTCCCCATTTGGAAGCACTAGCCCTTGCATCACATCCTTAATTTTTAAATAAAATACAAAACACAATACACATTCAATGCAATACATATATTTTATATTTATCATTCAAAAAAATTCTTATAATAATATTCAAACCGTTTATAATACTATAAAATATATATACATCCATACAACCAATCAATTATAGTCATTAAACAAAATCCACATGTATATTTACTGCAAACTCAAAAATGGAGGGAACCAATATCTCCCCCATCACCAACATCATCATCCTCATTTATAACAACATCATCTGGAGCACCAACATCTTCATCATCATCATCATAATCAGTATCACCACCACCACCATCATCTTGACTTCCACTAGGACCTTCATTGACATCAATCAAGGAATCATATAAATATTATATTAATTCCATTCATGAATCCAAATTATTAGCTACCTTTGATGGATGTGATGGGATTATAACTAACATAGATTTTAAGAAGTGTTTGGTGATCATTTTACTTCTTTCATGATCATGTAAATCTATTTTTTGGACTTAGATGCTTATACATGAGATTTTTATTGCTTGGTGGTATGAGAGGTTTGAGAGGAACTCGATGAATTCCAATACCTAGTGGGGATGATGTTTTTCCCTGGTCAATATAGGGCTCTTCTTAGGTGCTCCTCACCTTATACCTGATTGAAATGATCATTTGTCCTAAAGTTTTCATCTTCTTTCTCATTGAGGGTCTCTAGGTCACACTATTGAAAATATAAAAAATATATTTAAGTATGAATTATGTATAAATATTTTAAATATAAATATAAAACTTAAAATATATTCTTGTGTTTATGCATTTACTTCACCCCAATCCTTTTTTCATCCTCCTTGGGAAAAATAATTTTGTTTGAGGCACACATCCTTATATGCCCAATGTATCTTTCTACAAATGACATTGATTAGTATAATACTAAATTATTTAATAATATTAATGTGATAAAACTATAATGAATTAAAATTATAGTGATTGAAGAAACCCATAAAATTAAGAAGCATTTAAATATACATTTAATTTGAAATTTAATACTAGTGTCATAACATAAAAATACATACTAATTAGCATGATATATTTGGGTATGATATGGATTCCTCTTGTATGTTTATTTTTCTCCAATTCAATTTATGTTATGTTATTTGGTTATTCAGTAACTTTGTAATTTTTGATCATTTGGTCAGTAGGTTAATTTTTAGGTTATGTTGTTTGGTAAATCGACCATTTATCCAAATTTTCAATCATTCCATTTAGGATAATTGGGCCAATTATTCTATTTAGGCTAATTATAAAAATTTATTCATTTAGGCCATATAGTCCAATTAGGCTAATTAGGCCATTTTGGCCATTTTGGCCATTTAGATCAATTAGTCCATTTAGGCCAATTTAGGCCAATTAG
Source organism: Viscum album (assembly GCA_963277665.1). NCBI lineage: Eukaryota > Viridiplantae > Streptophyta > Magnoliopsida > Santalales > Viscaceae > Viscum > Viscum album. The sequence continues at coordinate 1,560,010,680 of OY728160.1, forward strand.
GCTAATTAGGCCATTTATTTATCCAATTTAGGACAATTAGGTTATTTATTAAAATTTAGGACAATTATTCCATTTATACCATTTAGGATAATTAGGCCATTTTGGCCATTTTGGCCATTTCAGAAAAATATGAGGATTATGACATTTAGTCCAATTATTCCATTTATTCAAATTATTCCATTTAGGGAATTTATTCCAATTAGGACATTTATTCCATTTAGTCCATTTAGTCCATTAAGTCCATTTGGACCATTTAGGTAATTAGTCAATCAAGCCATTAGGCCATTAGGACAATTTTTTATTGGGCCATTAGGTCATTAGTCCAATTGGACAATTGGAAACTTGGTCATTATTCCATTAGGACATTAGGACAATTGGATAATTTGGTCATTGGGACAATAATCCACTATGACACATGGCCATTAGACCCTTAGGCCAATTGGTCATTAGGCCATTATGCCATTAGGCCAATTGGAAAATTAATCCATTCAACCATTAGGACAACTGTCCATTAGGCCAATTGGCCAACAATCCATTATAATAATTGTCTAATAGTCCAATTTTCCATTATTCAATTAGTCCAATTGTCCAATTGACCAATTGTGCATTAGTCCGTTAGGCCTGTTGGCCAACTGACCATTATGTCATTAGGAAAATTTTCAATTAGGCCATTAGTCCTTTAAGACAATAGGTTAATATGACATTAGTCCATTAGTCCAATTGTCCAATTGTCCATCAGGATAATTAGGCCAATTGTCCATTAGGAAATTATAACATTAGTCTGATAGAGCTTCAGTCCAATTTTCCATTAGGCCATTAGGTAACTTAGACATTAGTCTATTAGGACAATTAGGCAATTGGGCCATTAGTCTAATCAATAATTAGCAAATTAGGATATTATTCCATTAGTCCATTAGGCTAATTGGGAAATTGGCCATTTATCCTATTATGTAAATTATCCGTTAGGACATTATGCCATTAGCTCATTAGTCTATTAGGTTATTAGGAAAATAGAAAATTAGGCTATTAGGACAATTGTACCTTAGGAAATTAATCCAATTGGACAATTATCTAAATGGCCATCAGGACATTAGAAAATTAGGTGAATTGGATAATAGGACACCAAGACATTAATCAATTAGGACAATTTTTCATTAGGCCATTAGTCCAATTGGTCATTAGGACATTAGGCCAATTTTCCATTAGGAAATTAAGCCATTAGACCAATTGTCCAATTAGTTCATTAGGACAGTTGGCCATTATACCAATTATCCAATTCTCTATTAGGCCATATAGCCAATTTTCCAATTAGGTTATTAGGAAAATTGGCCAATTAGGCCATGAGGCCATTAGGCCAATTGGCCAATTGACTATTATCCCATTAGGCTAATCATCTAATTTACATTTAGCACATTAGTCCATTATACAAATTGGATAATTAGGCCAATAAGCCAATTGGTCATTAAGCCATTAGGTCATTAGGCCATTAGGCCATTAAGACACTAGGTCAATTGTTCATTAGGCAATTTTTCCATTAATCCATTAGGCCATTAGGCCATCATGACAATAGGACAATAGGCCATTAGGCCAATTATGAAAATTAGGACATTAGGACATTAGTACATTATGCCAATTGGGCATTATGCCATTAGGAAAATTGTACAATTTTCCAATAGGCCATTAGTCCAATTGACCATTAGGCCATTAGCCTAATTCTCCATTAGGAAATTAGGCTATTATGTCAATTGGGCATTAGGCCATTATGCAAATTGGCCATTATGTCACTATTCTAATTAGTCCATTTAGGCCATTTAGTCCAATTAGTACATTTAGTCTAATTATCCCATTTAGGCCAATTTAGGCCAATTATGCCAATTAGTCCATTTAATTTTCCAATTGGCTATTATGCCAATTGGTCATTAGGCCATTAGGACATTAGGCTAACTGGACATTAGGACATTATTCCAATTATCCAATTAGTCCATTAGGTCAATTGGACAATTAGGCCATTATTCCATTATGATAATTGGACAATTAATCCATTAGGACATTAGGCCAAATGGCCAATTGGCCATTAAGACATTAGGCCAATTGGCCATTAGGCCATTATTCCATTAGGAAAATTGTCCAATTAGACCATTAGGCCAATTCTTCATTAGGCTAATTGGCCATTAGTCCATTAGGCCAATTTTACATTAGGTCATTAGTCCAATTGGACATTATACCATTAGGCTAATAATTCCATTAGAAAATTAGGCCAATTGTCCAATAGGACATTATTCCATTAGGAAACTAGCATAATTAGTCCATTAGGCCATTTGGACATTAGGCCATTAGGCAATTAGGCCATTAGTCCATTAGTCCAATTAGTCCATTAGTCCAATTGGCCATTAGGCCATTAGTCCAATTTTCCATTAGGCTATTAGAACATTAGGGCAATTGGCCATTAGACCATTAGGATAATTGGACATTAGACTATTAGTCCAATTATACAATTTAATCCATTTATCCATTTAGTACAATTATCTAATTTAGTCCAATTTAAGCCAATCACGCCATTTATTTTTCCAATTTAGTCTAATTAGTCTATTTAGGCCAATTTGGACATTTATGCCCTTAGGAAAATTAGGCCAATTGTCTAATTAGGTCATTATTCAAATTATCCATTAGGCTATTAGGCTAATTTTCCATTAGGAAATTATTCCATTAGTCCATTATGATAATTTTTCCAATTGGCCATTAGGACTTTAGTCGAATTGGCCATTAGGACATTAGGCCAATTGGCCATTAGCCCATTTGGCCAATTGGTCGTTAGGTCACTGTACGATTGGCCAATTGTCCATTAATCCATTTGAAAAAATGGATATTAGGACATTAGTTCATTGGAAAATTGGATAATTAGGATATTAATATAATTAATAAAACTAGCAAATTAGGCCACATAGGCCATTAAGCCAATTGAAAATTGTCCAATAGGCCATTATGCCCAAAGGCCATTAGAAATTTAGGCCATTAGGCTTTTAGGACATTATTTATTTAGGCCAATTGAATTTTTTTTCATTAGTACATTAGGCCAATTGGCCAATTTGACAATTGGTCAATAGTACATTGGGATATTAGGCCATTTGAAAGGGGTATTTCCTACCTTAATTAAATGGATTAATGACAATAAAACTAAAATTTCGTCATTAAAATCTAACTAATTAACAATATAAATCTAGATATTATTTATATTTATATTAAATTAAATGGAACTTATTGTGATTAGGAATTGTATTTCACCCCAAATTATGAAAATAATTCATTTAATATTTGTTCTTTTTTTCTTTCCCAGCACATCCTAAAAAAATTAAATATAATTAATAAGAATTAAATTTTATATGAAAACCATTAAAGATTATAAATAAATAGAACTCACCACTCTTCCAAAATTAAATCATTTATTGATATTTTGTTATTGGGATATCAGGTAATATTAGTACATCTTATAAATCATAACAAACTCTACTCTTCTAACCAAAATATAACTTATGCTTATATGATCTCCAAAACTCTCCATGACCCATCAAAATTACAACCTTAATAGTGTCACTGTTGGAAAAGATAATATGATGCTACAACTAACATGTTAATTCTTATAAATAAAATAATAATATAGATATAAATTTAAGAATTTTTCTTACCCATATCTCTGCCCAAGATTTATCCTTGATTTCATTACTAATTGCCACCATGAGACTGGTTACAGGGGAATGATATCCTTGTACATAGATAAAGTTCCCATGAAAATTATACACTACATATAATTTTTACATATAATATAATTAAATTCATTTTAATCCACCATTATATGTGTTTGGAGATTCCATCCTTCACACATATAGAAGTTCCCACATCACCTATTATAACATCCCACTGAATAAGATCCGATGAAAAAAAGAAGATTTAAGTGATAGTACAACATGAAAACAATGTTGTGATATAATTTGAAACCCTTATAATAAAAATACATGATGTTAGATACTCATTAGACACTGATGGATCTATGGTATGTACCCAATCAATAGCCTCTGATGGATGTGCATGATCTAATGTACACTCTGGGTGATCCACATACACTAGATTGGATGATGAAGGAATAGAATCATCAAATCATGTATGCATAGTAGGAAATGGAGGTAGAGTAGAAATGAAAGGATATGGGTAGTAGGTCTGGGGACATGTCAATGGATATGGATATGGTAAATGTGGGAACATTTCTAGAGGCAGCGTAGACATGGTATGAGAAGAAGAGGCTAAATGAGAGGATGATGGAGGAATGGGTGGGAACATACCTGGAGGCTCAAGTGGATGATGGGGTAATGTGGTAGATGGGGTTTTTTCTTGTGGGTTTGGGTGGGAATGGGTATTACAGGTGCTCCATCTAGTACTAGGATCACCCCCACTTGGACCCATACTAGTGGGCTAAGTAGTAGTCAAATCTAGTTCAACTGAATTTCCTACAAAAAATGATAAAGATTAGGGACATAACCTTATATATGATACAAAAGCAAAATATTACAATTATAATACTCACTATAGGAATCAGATGAGGAAACCCCCTCACTCATGAATTAGTTGATCATTATCAAATAACCACTTCCTTCGAAATTCTTCAATATCCTTCATAATCTATATAATAATGAAATGTATATTTTTTAGAAACAAATTTTAAAAATAATGAATATAAATTAGAATTCAAAGAAGTCATAAAAAATTTTATAACATTTTTTAGAAATAATAATTCAAAACCAAGTTATACATTTTTGGAAAAACCATTTTAAACGAGTTCTATGAATTAAAATAAATCTAATTAAAATAAATAAAAAATAAAAACTAAAACAAACGTATCATTACAAAAATAAAATATTTTGGTCAACACCAAATGCGGGTGTCAATTTCATCCCCACCATTATGAAAAATATGTCTTAGGATTAAATCATTAATTACATTGTAATCAGGTCTTGGATGATCTTTCACATAAAACATTTTTTTCCATTGATGTGAAAATGTGTGGTTCATCGGTAGCTAGGAATAAACTCATGTTAATAACTCTAAATACATAATCATAAATAAATGTACCATGTCACATAATTGAATCAAACCATTTAAATTTCATCCTAGTGACTTGAACATGAGACTATTAATACAATAACAATATTTTCTCATCTGGTCCATAATAAGACACATTTCATATTGAGGCAAACTATTTGATACACTAGCATAACAGTCTATTATAGAATTCAACATAATTTCATCATTCTATGTTATCATTTTAACTACTTGATTAGTTGTAACAAATTTATACCCATTGATAATTAAATATTTTCATTCAAAAACCAATGAATTTGGACCAAAAGACAATTCTATTAATGTAATGTCCCCAACTGAAGGCCACTAACTGGTGCCCCAAGTCAGGTTTCAACATGACCTCAAGTGTGCCTCCCCGTATGCCAGAAGCTAATGACTATCAACAAGGGTCTAAAATATCACATGAAGATACTATACCCTTTTTATTATAGGATTAAACAACATATAATATATAAATGAAGGAAATAATAAACCATGAACAATAAGCATGCAATACCATCCATTTCCTAAAACTGGGTACAATCCCACACCAAAATGGTCAATATGATATGTAATGTCATATAGTGCCAATTTTAAAGAAAAAAAATAAAAAAAAATAAAAAAATCCCTAAAATGCGTTCTGATAGCAAGTATAGTCCCCTACTCCATTCACATCCCAAGCCCAATCCACCATATAACATAATGCCCTTTCCCTTGTCCTGGCCTGAAACCATGAAATCTACTCGGGTACCTAATGGCGGCTCAAGAAGGGTGTGGTTACAACTAATTATTCCACCACCAATGGTGTCTACAAAATATCTACTATAAACAGATAGTTTATGCATGCACTAAAAGAATAACAAGAAAAAAATCATAAATCGTGTACCATTAATAACATGATTCACTTAAAACATTTACATCATTTGACCCATAGATTAGGTAATTCATTTATAACACAATGGTCTATGATGATAAAATAATATTAATAAGGAAATAAAACTAGTTCCCTATCTCACTAGGGAAACCATTACAAAATCAATTACGTCACACTAACCATGGAGCCGTAGTCCAGACAATATCAACCAATGAAACCATTAGTGGCCTAGAGCCTTAGTATGACTCCCTAACCCATGAATTCTAGTGGTGGGGTTTAGAGACATAGTCTAACCCTACCCATGGGTATATATCATCATTCAATACCCTATATACCACCAAGACATGTGAACATGCTTCTCAACCATTTCCACATAAACCATTTCACAGACCATACTCAATCGACACACATAACATTCAAAATTCATAGTTTAATCGATACGTAATCATATTCATGCCTTAAACCATTTATACATACAAATTTACATGCCTTAACTAATTTATACATTTCTAATACAACCCATGTCATTTAATACATTCACTTTAATTCATTTAACCCATTTACAATATTAAAAAAACCCCTTATGTAAATATAACAACCAACACAATTACCATTACTTTAATTCCATAACCCATGATTACATGTCAACACATTTATTTTGGGTTCTAATTCACAAAAATTAAATTCTACACTTATCATTCAAATTTACATTTCTAATAAGTAGCACACCCCATCAGTGTCCCTTAACCTAGTGAAATTAACCTCAACGCATCCCATATAGATCATGAAGGGTTCAATTAAACATTTACTCGATAAATTTACCATTGATTCTAAGGAGAACCAAAAATGAAAACACAAACACACCAAAGAACATACACATACACATAAATAAACAAAAATACAATGGGGTTTAACTTTTAGACCACCTACCTCGATTATGAAGGTGGATGCTTGATTAACCCTATGCTTTGACTTAGATTAAAAAATCCTCCAAATCCCCAACCTATGATCCACTAGAAAAATAGTGTTTTGGGAATTCAGAAGAAGAATAATGGATACATAATCCCTAATATTAAAATGACATGTAAGGGTAGTATTATACTTACCCAAAGCATCAATTTGTAACCAACGATGTTCTAAATGACTTAGAAATGTGGGAAATCGATCCTTGGGAGGTATTGGGAGTTTTCGATCATCACTTGGGATATTGGAAAAAAATGGGGAGAAATCCCAAGTTATAACACCTAATTCCTAAGTGGGAAAAATGTTAAAATCACACTTTTTAAGGGGAGTAAAGTTTGTCCGTACGGTTGACCAAACCGTTCACCACCCTCTATAAAATAGGGAAAGACACACAATTACCTAGGAATCCCACACGGTTTGAGAAACCATGTGATTACCATGTGGGGTGGATCTATCCAAGATCACATGGTTTTTCCTTCCCCATTTCATAGTTTCCTCAAATTATGCCCACTCCTCCAGACCTACATTGTTAAGGCGCACGATTACTACTAATCGTGTTCCAAATAAACAACTTGCACTGGATAGCCTCGTTATCCTTTCTTTCATGTAAAAAACTCTCAGAATACTCCCAAGACTCTTTATACACTTGGTAAACATTTCATTAACCATCATAAAGGTATTTTAACTAGAATTTGAACAAGGACACAACTTCACAAATGTACAGAATCTTTAAACGTCTCTAACATATAATTTCTTGTCCTCAAGACACTCTTCGCAAGCATCACTGAGCTTCTAAGGCAATGAGATTAGGCCACTGGGCCCACATATCCATCTCCATCTCCTAGGTCTCTTACTAAACATTACCTTTCAGCCACAAAATTCGAACCAAATGCACAATCTTTCCCCACAAGAATTTCTTAATACGATCCACCATACTAACCAGATACTACTCAAAGGAAACATCATTATTAAGCTCATCCTATTCAATATAAGTTGTGTGAGAAGTTTCAGGTTGATACTTCCAAAGCTGTGACACATTAAAAACATCATTTATTCCACTATACTAATTTCGAAGAGCCAATCAGTATGCCACTTGTCTGACCCTCTCCACTATCTCAAACGACCCCACATACCTAGGCACCAACTTACCCTATTTACAAATATGATGGTGACCCAATGATGGAGATTCCTGAAGAAACACATGATCACCCACTATAAACTCAAGAGGTTGATGATTTCGATCTGCATATGTATTTTTCCTACTCTATGCCATATCCATTCATTTTTTAATTGACTGCACATACACTGATATCTCATGCATGAGACTTAGTCACAAAAACTTGGATTCCCTAGCCTCCATCCAAAATAACAGATATTTATATGACCTATCATAGATATACTCATAGGGTTCCATATGAATTGTCACTTGATAACTGTTATTATAGGTGAAATAAGAAAAATCCAAGTGTTTCTACCATGATCCCCCAAAATCCTGGACACGTGCCCTCAACATGTCCTCTAATACCTAAATAGTACGCTACGATTGGACGTCTATCTATGGGTGGAAAGTTGTACTCAAAAACACCAAGATACCATGTGCTTTATGTAAACCTAGTCAGAAGCATGGAGTAAACCATGAATCATAGTTTGAAACTATAGTTCACAGAACCCCATGCAGTCATACTATTTTTTGGATGTACAACTCACCCAACTGATTAACGGTGAAGGTATCTTAGATCAATAAGAAATGTGCCACCATGGTCAACTGATCGAAAACTACCTAGATCACATCATTCTTCTAAGGCTTCCTTAGAAGAGCCATGAAAAAATCTATAGTGACATTGTCCCACATCCACTCCAGAATAGGAAAGGGATATAACAATCCACCTAGTCAATGATGCTCAGCCTTCACTGACTGAAAGGTGTAGCATCATGTCACGAAACCTATAACTTCCTTCTTCATTCCTAGAAACCAATACTAACTGCATGGTTCATGATACATTTTGGTTAATCCAGGATTCACTTATCACTTTAAAGTATGTAACTCACACATAAACTCTTCCCGCATACATGTCAACACAAAACACAACCACAAACATGAACGATATCATCATCACCAATAGTTCTATATAAAGGTGGCCACCACCTTCATGACTTTACCTCAAATCCAAACACTCTAGATCCTCATACTATCTCTCTTTGATCAAGATCATAAGGGTAGAATCAACTTCCATATATGAAATGGTCATGTTATCTTGAGAATCCTCCTCCTCTAGATGCATCTCAGCAAAAAATTCTATCATCCGCCACACAGAACTGGATTCCTGAACCACCTGATTTTGATTATTCTTACTGAAATCATATATAACACTATTTTAATTTCCTAGTGGGTAATCTAGCTTAAAATAAAATAACTACATATATTCAACCCACATACACTGTCGAAGATTCAAATCATACAGGGAGAAGATGTACTGAAGGATTTTATGATCGGTATACACAATAAACCTCTCTCTCAATAAGTAATGTCTCTAACACATTAAGACATAAACCATAGTGGATAGTTCAAGATAACGCATAGGGTAATATTGTTTATGAGTCCTCAACTATCATGACCCATACACCATAGCTCGATCATCATGCATTAACACTGCTCAATTCCCAAAACTGGATACATAAAAAAACACGGTATACTCCTTACCCACCTCCAGTAGGTCCAAAATTAGTGAAGAAGTGAACCACTTCATTAACTCATGGAAATAATTTTCACATGATTATTAACATTAAAAATAGATTTCCTTTCTGGTAAATACCTAAATTGGTACTTCAAAATGGGGGAAGTCTTCGATGAACCATCAGTAATAGCCCGCCAAACCTAGAAAACTCATGTATTCAAAAACATTCTTGGGATGATCCTAAGATACCACATATTTCTCATTATACGGTTCCATAGACACATCTTAATAAAAAATAATATAACCCAAGAAATGTACCTTTTCAATATAAAATTTTCACTTGGATAGATTGACATATAACCTATTCTCTCTTAGTGTACTCAGGATGACGTCAATATGTTTGAAATGATGGTCATGAGTCTTAGAGTATATAATGATGTCATCCAAAAACACAACTAAAAAATGATCTATGTACATGTGAAAGATTTGGTTTATCTAGTCCATTAACACTTCTGGTGCATTGTTCAATTCTAACAACAACACAACAAACTCATATGACCCATACCTTCTCCTGAAGAAATTTATTGGTATATTATAAGGTCTCACCATCAGATGATGATATCTTGATCTCAAATAAATTTTTGGGAACATTGAAGCACCCATCAGCTAGTCAAATGGATCACTAATTCAATGAAGAGGGTATCTATTATTAATTTTAATCTTATTCAACATCCTATAATCGACACATGACCACAAGGATCCATCATCCTTATTAGGAAAAAACACTGGAGATCCCCAAGGTGATGTACTTGGATGAATAAACCCCCTGTTCTCCAATTAATCCAACATGGTCTTATGTTATTAGATTTATGCTGATTCTATTCTATATGGAGGAATATAAACTATCTCTGGTCCCGATAGAAACTATATCATGAAATCAACATCTCTCTCAGGTGGAAACCCTAATAATTCCTTAGGAAATGCATTTTGAAACTAATCCACCACCACAGGGAAGAAAATTTTCTCTAACCCCCATCATAAATCATTAGAAAAGCCACTCAGTCTATGAGTTCACTAAATTGGTAAAATATTGGCCCTGTACGACCTGATAAAATATCCCATTCTCCATAATGAACATAAGTATTTACCTCTAGGGATGTGACATTACCCTATGTAAGTAATAATCAATATGGTTCCAATACAACGCCAACCAATCCATGCCCAAAATTAGATCAGAACCTAATATCTCAAGAATAAAAAAGTCCCAAAGAAAATGGCACCCTCCAACCTTGAGGGAACACCTCTTACACATACGATCCACTGCTATGCCTCACATAACCACAAACTGAGTAGATAAAAATTAATATGATGAACCTGTATAAAAAAACACTAACAAGTGTGGAAGATATAAGAATCATACCTTGAACTGTTAATGGTCCATCCTCACTACCTATAGGTGCAGGATGAACTACAAGAAGATAACATATCCCTCTTACGCGAGCTTCAGTCTTTGTCCCCAGTGCTACACTACCCCACAGATAAGGGCGCCCTTTCCTTGGAGCACCATATCCACTACCTCGATGAGTACGACCAGTAGATATCCAACTACCTTCTTGGTATGGGGTAACCGATCCCCTACCTGCAATCTATATTGGCCTTGGTCCTCCATCACTACCCAATTTTTGAGGGTTCCCATAAAACCTATGCACATGCCCCATACTGCCACACACTCGTTACTCAACTGGTGGCCGAGGACACTGATTGTGCATGTGTCCTGACCTACAACACTAATAGTAGAAATATTGATCACTACCCTGAGAGGCTAGTTCTATTTTCTAAATACTATTTACACCACTTCACTAATGAAAACTCTCAATGTTTCAATTCCTACCATCGTAATTTTCACCATTGGATCGACCAATTGGAACTGCATTTCCACCACCATGGGCATCCTTGAGGTTTCCCACTAAAATAAGTGCATGATCCACCACCATAGAAACCCTATTTAAGAGGAATATATTCACTTGAGACTTAATATCTTGTATATTTCCATCCTAAAACCATTTTCTGTAGCCACCACATCCCCTTAAAAAGATGGAACAAATCGTTTTAAGTTAGTGAAGCGTCCAAACGTAATCCATCACTAACATAGACCCTTGGTTCAACCTCATAAACTTTGTAGACTTCTCATATATCAAGTTATCCTGATAGAAATGTTCTAGAAAAATTTACTAGAATTATTTACATATCATATTGTCATCCTTCTGGGTCTGAACCAGAACATCACACCAGCTATTTTCCTATCCTCACAACATGTAATACACCAACATGAATCTCTTATCAGGAGAGTCTCTAAGTAATAAAGAATCTTCTAAATGGAATCTATCAAGATCAAATATTAATTATTTCCACCCTCTCTAGAAAAAGTAGGCTGATTTTCAGTTGAAATTCCCTAGTCATCTCAAACATACACAACCAACCTACCCTGGGTCCCGCTCCATCATCTACATAAAATGGGCAATGTTCTCACAGAACAGATCCTCTCCCCAGTTACCCTAGATCATTATATTTTCTTTCTCCACTTCTATAGGAGAATTATCAGATATTCCCTATTATCTCCCAACTAGCACACAAATTCATGGTGGCATATTCCTACAATTCTAAACACACATCGCAAAACATATAACATAAAACTTCAACAGTTTATGCAAGATAAGGATCTCCACTAGCCACAAATAATCCATTCTGATTACACTATCCCCACAAACATAGTATAATCTCTATAACTACACTTATACAACCCATCCCTAGGTCATGGTAAACATGGGTAAACTAAATCACACAACCACAAATATTTTCATTAAACATTGTTTAAACCATTTTCACTTTTACAACATATTTCCTTCTCTTTTAGGAACCTTCCCATCATTACCACTTATTACAAACAAATTTTTTTAACCCATTTATAACTTTTTATTATGAACTAACCTTTAACCATTCATCCAAATTCCTTCCATTTACCCATTTACATTTATCTTTATTAAACACACCTTATTTAATGTTTTCAAAGTAAATGGAATTCATTCTATCCCTCATGTCCCACACATCTTCCCTATATGTGCCTACCATGATGCATGTAACTTATATATCTAGGTGCCTAAAAAGATGCATGAATGAAAAACCTCATTCCATTTATACCATGATCAAAATATCATAAAATAGTCACATCGCACAACATGTGTATCACCCACTAGTGAAATATCATTCAACTATAACATCACACATCAAGAGGAACAATCCCACCTATTATTACATGGGTTTTACCTCATACATGGGTTAGTTACTCCCACGTACAATATCATTTCTAAGGCCCTAAACATTTTAACTTCCTATATAACATCCCAAAATAGTATGGAAATAGAAAATAACCACTCTGATACCACTTTCTACATCCCCAACTAGAAGCCCACTATTTGGTGCCCTGAGTAGGGTCACCACATGAACTCACGTATACCTCCCCTATGCCATAGGATTATGACTATTAGCGAGGTTCTAAAAGATCACTTGGGGTGAATATACCCTCTTTATTAGAATAATCCATAGTAGATAGGATATGAATTAAGTAAATAATAAACCATGAACAATAATCATGAAATGACATAGATTTCCCAAAATTGGGTACAAGCCTAAAAAGTGGTTAATATGACATGTAATTCCATATAGTGTTGAATATAATGAAAACACAAAATAAATACAAACAAAAAGTCCCCAAAATGGGTTATGACACCAAGTCTGGTCCCCTCCACCATAAACATACAAAGCCCAATCAACCATATAACATTGGGACCTTTCCCCAGTCCTAAATTACAACCAAGAAATCTTCTCGGGTACCCAATGACAGCCCTATAAGGGTGTGAGTACATCTCAGTAGGACACCACCAATAGTGTCTAAAAATATCCAGTCTAAACAGATATCCTATTCATGTACTAAAATAATACCAGGATAAATAAAATATAAACTGGGTACCATTAGTTAACAAGATTCACTTAAAACATTTACAACATTTAAACCACAAGTTAGGTAATTCATTTATAACACAATGACCTATGTTGGTTAAATACTATGAATAAATAAATAAAACTAGTACCTTATCCCACTATGTAAACCATTACACAATCAATTAAATCACACATACCTTGGAGCCTCAATCTATGTAGTCTCAACCAATGAAACTATTAAGGGCCTAGAGCCTTAGTCCAACTCCCTAACCCATGCATTCTAGGGGTGGAGATTAGAGTCACTGTCCAACCTAACCCATAGGCATAGATCATCAGTCGATACCCCACATACCACCAATCAATGTGAACATTCTTCATAACTATTTACACATAAACCATTCTACAAATCACACTCAATCAATACACATAAAATTCATAATTCATAGTTCTATCAATATGTAATCATCTTAATTCCTTAAACCATTTACACATCCCCATTAACATTCCTTAACTCATTTACACATTTCCATTAGAAACCATAATTCATTTAATATATTCACTTTAATTCATTTAACCAATTCACAATATTCCAAACAACCCCTTATGCCAATTTAACTACCAAAAAATTACCATTACATTCATTATATAACCCAATATAACATGTCAACACATTTATTTTGGGTTTTAATTCATAAAAATTCAATTCCACACTTATCAATCCAATTCCCATGTCCACAAAGTGGAACACCCCATGGGTGGCCCTTAAACCAGTCAAATTAACCTCAATTTGTCCCATGGGGATCATGATGGGTTAAATTAAACATTTATGGGGTCAATTTATCATTAATTACAAGGAGAATAAAAAAGGAAAAAAAAAACAAAAAAAACATCCATAAAAACATAAATAAACAAAACAACAATGGTATATAACTTCTAGACCAACTACCTTGATTCCGAAGATGAATGCTTGCTTAACCCTATCCTTTGACTTGGATTTCAACAAACTTCAAATCCCCAACCTATGATTCTCTAGAAAAGAAGGTTTTAGTAATTTAGAAGAAGAATAATATCCATACAGGCCCTAATCCAAAAAGGACAAGCAAGGTAATTATTAGAAATACCAAAAGTTTCGATTCTCACCCAATGGTACTCCAAATGAATTATCAATGAAGGAGATAAATCCTTGGGAGTGATTTAGAATTTTGTATCATCACTAGGGATGTTATAGAAAGAATGTGGATAAATTACATGTTAGAAAACTGAAGGAATAATAGGTAAAAATGGTAAAATCAAACTTTTTATGGGGCACATGGTTTGAAAGCGCAGTTCTCCAAACCGTGTACCACCCTCTATCCAAGTGGGGTGGGGGGGGGGGGATGATGCACGAATTTTGGGGAATCCCACACAGTATGAAATACCATGCGATCAATGTATGGGGTGGATCTATCCAAGCCTTAATGGTTTTCCCTTACCCCTTGCATGATTTACTTCAAACCATGCCCCCTCCTCTAGGTTTTCACCGTTAAGGCACATTGTTACTACTAACAATGCGAAAACCATGAAACATGAACTAGATATCCCTATTATCCCTTTGTTTGGGTCTTTAACCCCAATAACAACCCAATTACTCTTCATAAGATCAATAAAAATTTTATTGACCATTATAAAGGCATTTAAACCAGAATTTAAATAGGAACACACCTTCCTAGATACCTGGTATCTTACACTTAATTCTTGAGAAATGATGTCGACATGTAATCTCAATTAGTGAAATATATATGAATAATAAAATTAAATGAATATATATATTTTATTTTAATTAAATTATGGGTCATACATTTGATTTCAACCAAGTAGGAAACTATTTTCTATACAAAGACTCTCTCTTTCCCAAAGGCAAATATCAATGAAATATACTTATATTTTTTTATGTTCCCTACATAAAATGAAAATAAAAGTTCAAGGTATATGTGAAATGACATAGTTTGAGATAAAATATAAATATTTAAACTAAATACTTAATATATATTCATTGAAAAAACTATAGTTAAACAAGACTATGTGATGTGCCATATCCCTATACTTCTCATCTCCATATCTCATTGGTCAGTTATGTCTTGTGCTCACATCAAGAAAATACATTGAACAAAAATACAAAAATTCTTGAGCTAGATAACCTTTCACAATGGAAATTTTAGGATGATTATTGTTTTAGACATGATATTTCATTGTACGCATATTTATTTTAGTAGTATGCATCCACCGAAAAGAAATAGGTCCCCCAAGAAGTGTTTCATTTGGAAGATAAACTCTTAAATGAAGCTTGAAATTGAAAACTGATGGAGGGAAAAAAATTCCAACTCACAAAAAATTAATGGAATCTCTTCATTTATATCAAGAAATATGTGGATAACCATTTAGAACAAAGGTCTCTAAAAAATGGTACAGGTGAATCACTGTCACCCTTAAATTATTGGATATAAAATTCTGGATTTTTATTTGAATCAATTCATAAAGAAAGATGTGATAATAATGAGTTTTTATGGATTTTAGTGTCAAATACCTTCTGTTGAATCATTTAGATATATTGCTAGAATATCCATCATGAACCTCACCAATACTTTGAGAAACTAATTTTTCTCTAAAGGTTTCATTGTATAAGAAACACAAGGAGATTTCCATTTGTTTTAACTAATACACATAAGATATATTTTTGGTCTAATACTGCAATCCAACAAGTCCTGAAAAGATCATAAGTCATATTGGGTCTTCTCTTTTATATTTAGAAGAATTTAAAGAAACATTTCAAATATATTTTTCTCAATGTGGATTATATCTAAATATTAATGTAACAAATTGGTAAACCAATATAGAAACTCAAAAATGATACTTCACTTTTCCAATTATAAGTTGATTCAATTTAAACATTCATCCTAATTTTAGATTTCATCTGAACTTTACCTAATGAAAAACTGAAATCTTTTATTTCATTAAGCACATTAGTTCTTGACATACACTGAGGTTGTTGTTCAGTGTCAATAGTATTATGAAACTTTTAGTGATTCTTCCTGTATTGATGACATGTTGGTAAGAATAATAATTTCCCCATGAAAAATGAAACTACGATGATATTTAAGAATTATCAATCATTTATTCTTCATAAAAATAGGACATGATAGTTTTCCCTTCATTATTCAACCAGACATCATTGCATATGCAGGGAAATTAATTATAGTCTATAGAAAGACAACTTGCATCTAAAATATTTTTTAAAGAAGCATCGAATGTGTGCACACCCATATCTCAAAGCTCTTTTAGCTCTCTTATTAAATGTTGTAAGTATACATCCATATAATTACAAGGATAAGAAGGTCTAGATATTAATAAACTCAAGAAAGTGAATGGTTTTTTCATACACATCCATAGAGTAAGATTAAAAATGTGAATAAAAGATTTCCATGTGCTGTGAGTAGTAAGCATCTAACCAATTGGGTTAAAACCATCACAAGATAGACCCAACTTTACATTATGCAGCTCAGATACAAAATTTGGATGTTGCGCATAAAATTACCTCTATCCTAATCCATCTACAGGATGAACCATGTAAAGACATGGAAATTTCAAGGAATTTATTTTAAATACTTTGTAATTTTATGAGTCTGTGGCTTCTGATGGAGTTTGATTCCGAGGCCCAGTGTGCCCAGAATCAATTTTCAAAGTTTAGCTCGGGTACATTCAGTGAACGAATGAGCGGGTTTTTCTAACTTTTGAACCGGTGCTCGGAATTAAAATCCAAGGGAACCGATGAACTCACAATTCTGGTAATTTCATAAGGGGACACTTATCGTAGTTGTGTTCTCAAAAGAGGAGAGGATAATTTTTGGGGGTTTGTTTAAGAAATAAATAAAAAATTTTGGAACAATTTCTATTTTCTTAAGGTGGTTTTTCCCTCCCATGGGTAGTTAAGAGTGGGGACCATAGCCACTTAAATACCCAAGTGGGGATGTTAGAGAGGTGGGGGCCCGCATGAGCCCCACCATTTAATTCCCTCTAAATCTCCTTAAGAAACCCCATTAATTTGACAAACCACAATTAAATTTTGCATCAATCCATTAAATTATGTCAACCCATAATTTAATGAGGAACCTTCCTTTTCCCCTTTTTAATTTAAACTACCACCGCGTTTAATTATGGGGAACCTTCTCTCTCCCTTCTTTAATTAAATGTCAACCATTTTAATTAGTGTGGTGAATTAATTATGGGAGAGTTTCTTTGTGTATAATAAAATAATAGGGGGAACCTATTATTTTATCAAGGGAAGAGCTTTGTTGTGTGAGGGAGAACGCCGACTTCCAACGAAGAACGATGAAGAACGCCGGACTCCGACGAAGAATGAATAAGAACTCCATTTCCTCAGAGATCGATGACATGCCACCAATCCTCTTCCCCGTGGCCAGAGAGGAGACGCCACTTCCTCCTCGGCGCGCCCTGACGACACCTATGATCCTCTTCTCCGCGACTCCGTGTACCGCGACGCCGACTATCGTCTTCCTTGTTGAGGTAGGGGTTTTTGGTATAAATTTCTTCATGTGATTTTTATACCCTCAGCATGACGTATAATTGTTGGGAGTTGTTTTGAACCACTAACGCGGTGGGTGCGGACCAACGAACAAGTCCGAACCACCGATGTTTTGTTCTTGATGCGCAGAATCCTTGGCGATGATGAAACAAGACCGTTTTGGTGATTGAAGGTTGTCACAGTGATGTACGAGTCCCGAGACAACCGCAGGCGCATACGAGAGAAATAACAGACCACCAGAATGACTCTTGTGGCCCACAGAAATCACCGGCGGCCGCCACTGGCCGGCCGCCCGGAGGCGGAAGCGCCCCGGTGCGCCGCCAGCAGGAGCCCACCGCGGCTGAAGCCACGACATCGAGGGGCCGGATCCTGTGGCCGCGCGGGATCCGGGGGAGATGCAACACCAGACGCCGCATCCACGGAACAAAGGGGGGGACCGCGTCCCCCCTGCTTGGCCCGCTGGCCGAGCCAGCGCACCCCCCGGCCGGGCCGGGGCGGGTCGCGCGGACCGGGACGCTCCCAGCCAGTCCGGACCTGGACCCGGGGTTGGTTCGACCCGGTTCGGGCTGTCCCGGACCCGGTTCGGGTCGACACCCGGGGGGGGGGGGGGGGGGGGGTTGGGCCGGGCCCAGACTCCCCACTTCGGACCACTTTCGGTCTTTTGCCCATAACTTGTGCTACAAACTTCTGATCAATAAAACGTCAGTTGGGTATAAATCCTTGGATCTAGGTGGTTGTTTTGGTATATTACACTTGAGGTTTTGGAAAGTTTGGGTATGGCTGGGTTGGTTCGAACACGAAACCAACCGGGGCCTTGGAGCGGAAACACTTACATCTCAAGGACCAGACATCTGATTGACGTGCCGTCAATTGCATTGGGATCATTTGTCGATATGGTCCTTTTGGATTAATCCGATTGAGGTTTGGACGCAGTTGGAGTACAGTCGGGTTGGTTTAGCTTAGAAACCAACCGGGCCCCTGGAACAGAAAAGCCAATAACTCTCAGACCGGGCGTCCGATTGACGCACCGTCTATCGCGTTGGGTTTCTTTTGATGAGATGGAACTTTTGGATACATCAACTCTGGAATTCATGAGAGTTGATGTATCAAATATTTTTCTCAAGGAGTGAACCCTCCCGGAATCGAGCATGCTGTGTGCAGGAACCCTAGAGCGGGTTGTGACTGTGACGACGACGACTGTACTTGGATCCTCCGTGGGTTCGACAGCGATGAAGAATGTACTGGAATCCTCTGTGGGTTCGACGGCGATGACTACTGTTCTTGTATCCTATGTGGGTCTGGCAGTATTGACCTCTGTACTTGTATCATGTGTGGGTCCGGCAGAGTAACTGGTCTTGTATCCTTTGTGGGTCCGACAGCTTAGCTGGTCTTGTATCCTTTGTGGGTCCGACAACTTAGATGAATCAGTGGATACATTTGACCATCTCTACCGCCTTACAAAGTGTATACCTATGTGAGCTGAGTCTTGATTCTCAATCATTATCATTGATGTGGTTGAATTGTTTTCCTGTGTGGACTAGGTTGTGATTTCCTGTGTGGACTGGGTTGTGCTTTCCTATGTGGACTGGGTTGTGCTTGGGCTCAAGAGCTGGAGCTGAACTATAACTGATGACTTAGGTATATGTATGGGAATATACCTAAGTAGAGTCATTTGATACTTCGTGATTGTATCTTTCATTTGTGGTTTATCCTTCGTGGATTCCGAGAGACCTTCAGGGGTCTCGGGGTCCCTACTGAGTATCGTATACTCACCCCTACATGGGCTATGCCCGCACTACGTTGTGTTGGATGCAGACGACGGACAACACTAATCAGAGTGGAGGCTTGTGGAGCTGGACGGTACTCGGAGGAGGACCACTTGGCGGGGCGTACATGGAGTGGACGGTCGGACCCGAGGAGCTAAGGAGACTATCTGTACCCACCCTTCAGGTGGGATTTCCGGAGGACGACTCGGTGTTTCTGTTTAGTTACTACTATTGCACTTTCATTTCAGTTATATCGTACTTTCAGTTGGGTTTGTATATTGGCCCATTTACTTTTCAGCATTTAACTTGTACTCAGTTTTTCTTAGTGCTTACTTCACTTGCATACTCTGTTGTGTATGTTACTTCATAAAGGAAATGCCTTCCCTTCTTTTGGGATTTACGCCTTTGGTTCTAGTCACCATCCCCCGGCCTATGGAAGGAGGGCTTGGGGTAGTCACAGCATGGGCCCCGAGGACGGGTCGTGACAAATTGGTATCAGAGGAGTCGATTCTATCGCAGAACTCAGGAATCTGATAATTTATTCTCTATAAAGCAATAATGTTCTGATTAATGAGTGTGGTTATCAGTCCAGGGAGTCTAGTGTTGGTGCGGCGGTCGACGTATCCATACACCAGGACCCTAACTTCTGATTTCCGACTCAGTGCATGAAAACATTGATTGCATGTGTGTTTCAAAAGTTTTCTTTGTGATTAATTTGTGTCAGCTCACCAGGTATATTGTATTAACCGTGGCGCACCTGTTTCTTTTCAGGATGGACCCATGACGACAGCCAACTAGGGTTCTGAGCTTTGTGCAAGACGGAAGCCCACCGAGCGATGAGGCCTTGGTGCAGGGCCCCATTATAGTAGAGGCACCAGCGGTACCTCTCCTCGCCGAGCCATTGATGCTACCTGCCCCAAAAACGGAGAGTGCACACCGCCTGAGCATGTTGCATGAGTTTCAGAGGCAGAGGCCACGTAGGTTCCGTGGAGAGACGGATCCTCAGGCAGTCGAGGATTGGATGGAGGCTATCGTCAGAGTCTTCAGATTGGTAGGGACACCAGTAGACCTCATGGTGATCCTTGCCGCGAGTCTCCTACACCCAGCAGCAGGTAGATTGTGGAATTTGATGCTCCAGGTGCATGATGAGGCATCTATACTTTGGACGGACTTCGAGGGACTCTTCCGCTCGGAGTTCGTTCCAGCCACCCTCCGTGCGGTGCACATCCAGGAGTTACTATAGCTGCGACAGGGAAGCATGTCAGTAGCCCAGTACTCGGCGAGATTTACCGACCTCTCGCGTTACTCCACGGACATGGTACGGGACCCATTCTTTCGGGACCATACCTTTGAGAAGGGGATGAGTCATGATATCAGAGCTTCAATGATTCCACTCAGCATCCCGACCTAGGCGGGGGTGGTGGAGAGAGCCCTGCTAGTGGAGAGCTTTCTCGTTGAGTAGACGTCAGCAGTGAGACCCACCGCAGGACGACACAGAGTAAAGTCTTCTGTAGCTGGTAGTCAACAGATGACCCAGGGGTCTAAGCGGACTAGGCCGTCTGGTGGGCGACCTCAGGACACAAGTTTGGCTATGCGGGGCACACGGCGCAGAGCCAACCTTCCGAGGAGCAGACAATGTTATGCATGCGGCAGGCAGGACCACATGGCTCGTGACTGCCTGACCTACCATGCATACGAGCAGTAGATAGTTGAGGGATCTCCCAGGAAGAGGCAGAGGTTCGACCGTGGCGATCCATAGGGAGCAGGTGGACGAGGCAGAGGAGCTGGCTGAGCAGCGGGTGGTGGACGATGCTTCGAGGCTCTACCACCACCACCCCCAGGAGGTCCACCTCGACTACAGGGAGCTGGCGGGCAGAGGCAGGCTCAGCTCCAGGCAGCAGAGGCTTACGACCACGGTGCACCCGAGAAGATTCGAGGTACTATCTGTGTCTACTCCACCCTTGCTGTAGTTCTTATAGACACAGGTACGAGTCATTATTTTATTGCCACTTCCCTTTTTCGGAGCTCAGAGATTCTGACGGAGCCGTTGGCTCGATCCTTGCGGCTAGAGACTCCTACAGGAGCAGACTCGACGATTACGCACTAGTGCCGGTAGTGTGAGCTTACTCTAGGAGGTGAGAGATTTGGCTGGGATCTTCTTGTAGCGGCGTCAACGCCTTACGACGTCATCTTGGGTATGGACTGGTTATCTACAGTCCATGCTCAGATCGACTGTATTAGGCGCAAGGTCTGGTGTGTTTGCACGGATGGGACCAGGTTCACCTTAACCGGTGAGAAGGGAACCTTCGTAGCATAGGATGGACTCACGCAGAGGAGAGGGAAGCTGATCACACATCAGTTGGCTAGTCTCATCCTCAGAACAGTTGACGTGCGAAGTCCGAGTTTTCCTGTAGTGGTGGATCAGTATGCAGACGTTTTTCCTGACGATGTTCTAGGACTACCTCCTCACAGGGAGGTAGATTTATATATAGACATGTACCCCAGGACATCACCGATATCCACTCCAGCATATCGGATGGCTCCCTCCGAGCTTCGTGAGCTGCGGGTATAGCTGGAGGACTTACAAGGGAAAGGTTTCATCCAACCCAGTGTTTCACCCTGGGCTTCTCCGGTCCTATTCGCCAAGAAGGCGGATAGGGGATTGTGACTGTGTGTCGATTACCGTCACCTGAAATAGGTGACCGTGAGGAACAAGTATCCACTTCTGAGGATTGACGACCTCTTTGATCAGCTCAAGGGATCACACTGGTTCTCGAAGATAGACCTCAGGTCAGGCTATCATCAACTCTGAGTTCGGGACGAGGATGTGAAGAAGATGGAATTCAGGTCTCGGTATGACCACTATGAGTTCTTGGTCATTCCCTTTGGTGTGAAAAATGCTCTAGCAGTGTTCATGAGCCCAATGAACAGGATCTTCCAGCCCTACCTCGATCGGTTTGTTGTAGTCTTCATTGACGACATACTGATTTACTCGACGACTGAGGAGGAGCACACCTACCACCTACGGATTGTACTGGATACACTCCAAGAGCACCAGATTTATGGTAAGCTCTCGAAGTGACAGTTCTGGATTCGAGAGGTTCACTTCTTGGGGCACGCCATCTCAGAGGCAGGAGTTGCAGTGGATCCCGCGAAGGTCGAGGCAGTACTTGATTGGGAGCCACCCGGGAGCGTGATGGAGGTTCATAGTTTCCTAGGTCTATCTGGTTACTATCAGAGATTTGTGTCAGACTTATCCAGAGTTACAGCATCACTTACAGCTCTGACAAAGAAGGGGAAACCCTTCGTGTGGTCAGACAGATGTCAGCAGAGCTTCCAGGAGTTGAGGCAGAGATTGACCAGTGCGCCCATCTTAAGGCTTCCAGAGGAGGGCGTAGGGTACAAAGTATACTGCGACACATTAGAGATCAGACTCAGGTGTGTCCTTATGCAGGATCGAGCAATGATCTCTTATAGTTCACGACAGTTGAGGCATCACGAGCTGAACTACGCCACCCATGAACTGGAGTTAGCAGCAGTGGTCTTCGCCCTAAAGATGTGGTGACACTATCTGATGGGCGAGCGCTTTACAGTCTACTCTGACCACCAGAGTCTCAGGTACATTTTCTCACAGAATTAATTGAACCTGAGATAGTGGCGATGGATCGAGTTCCTCCAGGATTATGACTTCGAGATTGTCTATACTCCTAGGAAGGGGAACGCTGTGGCTGATGCTCTCAGCATGAGATCAGACATTTATCTACTTAGAGAGGCGATGGAGTAGTTATCCGCTTTGCAGATATCCTCCGTGGATAGTGATGGGGCAGCCTATCTACAGTCCCTCACAGCCACTCCTCCACTTCTTCAGCAGGTCATAGAGGCACATCGTGGAGATATTGACTGTGAGGCGCGACGTGCTCAGATATCCTCAGGGCTAGCACCCGATGGATTTTCTAAAGGTGGGGAGCACGTCATCCTCTTCCAGGGATGTACCATAGTACCAGTTACACTGCAGGAGGAGGTGATGAGGGAGTTCCACACTTCCCCTCTAGCGGGACATCCTGGAGTAATGAAGATGTATTAGGACCTAAGACGATAGTACTGGTGGACGGGTATGAGGAAGGATATGGTAGAGTTCATTTCTCGATGCCTCACTTGTCAGCAAGTGAAGGCAGAGGACCAGGTATCTGCAGGCTTGGTACAACCCTTAGAGGTTCCAGATTGGAAGTGGGATGTTATATCCATGGATTTTGTAATGGGGATTCCACGTACTTCCAGAGGACACGACACCATCTGGGTGATCGCAGACCGACTCACCAAGTCGGCCCACTTCTTACCAATCAGAGAGCAGGGCTCAACAGAGATATTGGGATGCCTCTACATTCAGGATATTGTACAGCTTCATGGTGTGCCATCATCTATCGTCTCCGATCGAGACACTCGCTTTACTTCCCAGCTTTGAAAGGGGTTACATGAGGCTTTTGGGAGACAGCTATGCCTGAGCACTACTTTTCATCCTCAGATGGATGGCCAGACTGAGAGGACCATTCAGACACTCGAGGACATGCTCTGTGCATATGTCCTTGACTTTGGTCATAGTTGGTAGGATCACCTACCCTTGGCGGAGTTTGTGTACAACAACAGCTACCACTCCACCATCGGGATGACACCTTACGAGGCACTGTACGACCGACCTTGCAGATCACCTCTGTGCTGGACTGACCCAGGAGAGTCAGCACTCGTAGGACCAGAGATGGTTCAAGATATGACAGAGAAGGTTCAGGTCATCCAGGAGCGGATGAGGACTGCACAGAGCAGACAAAAGTCCTATGCTGATAGGAGGCAGAGACCACTGGAGTTCGAGGATGGTGACCACGTTTTCCTATGGGTCTCACCTAGACGTGGGTTGTGGAGATTTAGCCGAGGCGGCAAGTTATCTCCGTGCTTCGTTAGGCCTTTTCAGGTCCTCAGCAGGGTAGGCGAGGTGGCTTACCGCCTGGCCCTTCCACCTCAGTTGCACCGGGTGCACGACGTCTTCCACGTATCTCAGCTGAGGAGATACGTGCACGGCCCGACACATATCATTGACCACGGGGAGTTGGACATCGATGACGGGGTGACTTTTGCGGAGGTCCTGGTGGAGATCAAGGATCTACAGGAGCGGGTACTACATGGACGGTCAATACCTCTGGTGTGCATTCGTTGCTAGCACGGGAACCTCCAGGTGAGCACATGGGAGCGGGAGGCTCAGATGCGTGCTCAGTACTCTCATCTGTTTCCCTAGTTTATGTTGTAGCTTTACAGGGACGTAAAGCCCTGATGTGGGAGTAATTTAAAGACCTAGAAATTTCAAGTAATTTTTTTTAAAATACTTTGGAAATTTATGAGTCTGTGGCTTCTGACGATGTTTGATTCCGAGGCCCGGTGTTCCCGGAATCAATTTTTGAATTTTAGCTTGGGCACGTTCAGTGAACGAATGAGTGAGTTTTTCTAACTTTTTAACCGGTTCTTGGAATTAAAATCTGAGGGCACCGATGAACTCTAAGCGTCAGTAATTGCTTAAGGGGACACTTATCGTAGTTGCGTTCGCAAAAGAGGAGAAGATAATTTTTGGGGGTTTTTTTAAGAAATAAATAAAAATTGTCGGAACAATTTCTATTTTCTTAAGGTGGTTTTCCCCTCCCATGGGTAGTTAAGAGTGGGGACCACAACCACTTAACTACCTAAGTGAGGATGTTAGAGAGGTGGGGGCCCGCACGAGCCCCACCATTTAATTCCCTTTAAATCTTCTTAAGAAACCCCATTAATTTGACAAAACACCATTAAATGTCGCCTCAATCCATTAAATTATGTCAACCCATAATTTAATGAGGAACCTTCCTTTTCCCATTTTTAATTTAAACTGCCAACGCGTTTAATTATGGGGAACCTTCTCTCTCCCTTCTTTAATTAAATGTCAACAAATTTTAATTAGTGTGGTGAATTAATTATGGGAGAGTTTCTTTGCGTATAATAAAATAATAGAGGGAACATATTATATTATCAAGGGGAGAGCTTCTTTGTGCGAGGGAGAATGCCATCCTACAACGAAGAATGACGAAAACGCCGGCCTCTGACGAAGAACGACGAAGAACGCCGGTTCCTCATAGATCGACGACGCGCCACCAATCCTCTTCCCCACGGCCAGAGAGGAGACGCCGCTTCCTCCTCGGCGCGCCCCGACGACGCCTACGATCCTCTTCTCCGCGATGCCGTGTACCGTGACGCTGACGATCGTCTTCCTTGTTGAGGTAGGGGTTTTTGGTATAAATTTCTTCATGTGATTTTTATACCCTCGGCATGACTTATAATTGTTGGGTGTTGTTTTGAACCACTAACGCGGTGGGTGCAGACCAACGAACAAGTCCTAACCCACCGCTATTTTTTTCCTGATGCGTGGAATCCTTGGTGATGATGAAACAAGACCATTTTGGTGATTGAAGGTCGTCGTAGTGATGTACGGGTCCCGAGACGACCGCAGGCGCAGACGGGAGCAAGAACAGACCACCGGAACGACTCCGGTGGCCCGTGGAAATCACTGGTGGCGCGGGTCGCCGGTAGGAGCCCGCCACGGCTGAAGACATGGCGGAAAGGGGCTGGATACCATGGCTGCGCAGGATTTGGGGGAGACACGGTGCCAGGCGCCGCGTCCGTGGAATAAAGGGGGGACCGCGTCCCCCCTGCTCGGCCCGCTGGCCGAGCCAGCGCACCCCCCGGCCGGGCAGCGCCCAGCTGGGCCAGGCCATGCCCATCCGGGCCGGGCCGCGCCCTCCCGGGCCAGACCCAGACCCGGGTCTGGTCGACCCGGTTCGGGCCGACCCAGTGGGGTTGGGCAGGGTCGGGCCGGGCCCAGACCCCCCACTTCAGACCACTTTCGGTCTTTTGCCCATAACTTGTGCTACAGACCTCCGATCAACGCAATGTCAGTTGCGTATGAATCCTTGGATCGAGAAGATCGTTTTGGTATATTACACTTGAGGTTTCAGGAAAGTTTGTGTAAGGCCAGGTTGGTTCGAACCTGAAACCAACCGGGTCCTTGGAGCGGAAACGCTTATATCTCAAGGACCGGACATCCGATTGACGTGACATCAATTGTGTTGGAATAACTTTTTAGAGAGGGTACTTTTGGATTACTTCGCTTGAGGTTTGGATGTATCTGGAGTACGGTCGGGTTGGTTTATCTTAGAAACCAACCGGGCCCCTGGAACGGAAAATCTAATAACTCTCAGACTGGGCGTCTGATTGACGCACCGTCTGTCGCGTTGGGTTTCTTTTGACGAGACGGAACTTTTGGATACATAAACTCTGAACTTCATGACAGTTTATGTATCAACTCTTTTGCTCGACGAGAGGACCCTCCCGGAATCGAGCAAGCTGTGTGTGGGAACCCTAGAGCTGGCTACAACTGCGATGACGATGACTGTATGTGGATCCTCCGTGGGTTCGGTAGCGATGACGACCGTACTGGAATACTCCTTGGGTTCAACGGCGATGACTAATTTTCTTGTATCCTATGTGGGTCCGGAAATATTGACTTCTGTACTTGTATCCTGTGTGGGTCCGGAAGAGTAGCTGGTCTTGTATCCTTTGTGGGTCCGACAACTTAGCTGGTCTTGTATCCTTTGTGGGTCCGACAGCTTAGATGAATCAGTGGCTACATCTGATCATCTATATCGCCTTATGAAGTGTATACCTATGTGAGCTGAGTCTTGATTCTCAATCATTATCATTGATGTGGTTGACTTGTTTTCCTGTGTGGACTGGGTTGTACTTTCCTGTGCGGATTGGGTTGTGCTTTCCTATGTGGACTGGGTTGTGCTTGGGCTCGGGAGCTGGAGCCGAACTGTATCTGATGACTTAGGTATATGTATGGGCATATACCTAAGTAGAGTTGTTTGATACTTCATGATTGTATCTTTCCTTTGTGGTTTATCCTTCGTGGATTCTGAGAGACCTTCAGGGGTCTCGAGGCCCCTACTAAGTATTGTATACTCACCCATGCACGGGCTATGCCCGCACTACGTTGTGTTGGATGCTGATGACGAACAAAACTGATCGGAGTGGAGGCTTGTGGATCTAGATGGTACCCGGAGGAGGACCACTTGGCAGGACGTACGTGGAGCAGACGGTCAGACCCAAGGAGTTGAGGAGACTATCTGCACCCACCCTTCAGGTGGGATTTCTGGAGGACGACTCAGTGTTACTATTTACTTACTGCTGTTTCACTTTCCTTTCAGTTGTACTGTACTTTAAGTTAGGTTTGTATACTGTCCCATTTAATTTTAAGCATTTACCTTGTACTCAGTTTTTCTTAGTTCTTACTTCACTTGCGTACTCTTTTGTGTATGTTACTTCATAAAGGCAATGCCTTCCCTTCTTTTGGGATTTATGCCTTTGGTGCTAGTCGCCAGCCCCTGGCCTATGGAAGGCGGGCTTGGGGTAGTCACGGCACGGGGCCCGAGGATGGGTCGTGACAAACCAAATCATCATTACCTTTAATTATCTTAGCAACATGCAATCACATATTGGATTATATTTATTTATATATGAATAGATTTTGAATCTTGGGAATCAATGGAAAGTTCCATATGAATTTTTTTGGAACATGAGATAGTGTTCTATCTTCATCTTCCTTCCATAGAGATGTATCAAATTATTTAAAATCATTAAGGTTATCTATGTATTCATAAAATTAAAAGAAATATTTCAGACAAGCATTAATATTTTTAGTAGAAAATATAATCTACTTAATTAAATTCCACAGCTTACAATTATTTGAGAGAATATCTACACCATCAAGAAAAAATTACTATAAAAAGGTAAGAATAAAATCAATTGCAGTGTTATAAATTCCACATATAGTTTTTCCATGTTGTAACCACATTAAAATTTACACTTTTTCATTTTAGTATATTCCTAATATACAGGAGTTCTAGAATCATCCATTAATTTTTTCACTCTCTCAACATCAGAATATTCAGTCTTTTCCTCATGTGTATTAATATCATTTCCTTGTTTCACTGGCATACAATCTTTCTCATGATGATGCACAAATGGAAACTGATCAAATATCACTACTGGAAAACTAACCTTTACCAACGGTTTGGAACCGTTGGTATAGGCCTCCAAACCGTTGGTATAGCCTATACCAACGGTTTGGAGAACCGTAGCCAAGTAAGTCGTTAGGATAGGTCTATACCAACGTTTTTCAAAAAACCATTGGTATAGACCTATAACAATGGTTTTGGAAACCGTTGGTATAGGTAATATGAAATATATACCAACGGTAATGGAACCGTTGGTATATAAATTCCAAAAATAAAACATCCGCTAGGATTTGATCCCAGGACCCCTCGTTTATAATCGAACGACTTAAAAACTAAGCTAACATCACTTTTGTAAACATAATTTCACAAATATATATATGTATTATCATAATTATTTAAAATTTTGATTTATATAATGTTCTCAGTTAGTAGATCTGGAAAAAAATTAAAGAACCTATCCCAACGGTTTTCAAAACCGTTGGGATAGGTTAGGGGTGGGTTGAGTTTTTTTAGGCCGAAGGTTGGTTTTGTGGGTGTTTTTTTCCAACGGTTTTGGTGAACCGTTGGGAAAGGTCACTCTTTCCCAACGGTTTTGGTGAACCATTGGGAAAGAGGCTCAAAACACACTCTTTCCCAACGGTTTTCCAAACCGTTGGGAAAGGTGGGGAAATCTATGGCTTTCCCAACGGTTTTGGTGAACCATTGGGAAATGGTAGCTATCACAACGGTTTTTACAAACCGTTGGTATAGAAGTGTTGGGAAAGATCATCTTTCCAGTAGTGTATAAAATTATCCATTCCCCTTATTTCATTCTATTCATGAACATTAAAATATTGTATCACCTCTCCATTATGATACGAACCATAATATTTTGCTTGAAATCCATATTTTTTATATGTTAGCTAAATTATTCTTAGCTTAACCATAGTCTTATAACAAAATTATAACATGGAAACTATATACGACCTCCATTCGAAGCACTGCTAAATGAAAAATATAAAAAAATTAAAATTCTTTTGAAACTTTGTTGAGATCTGATCAGTATAATACATCTAGATTCTATCCATTATATTATAGTAAAATAAATTTATGTTATGATAAAAAATGTAAACCAAAATTACAATGATATCTAAATTCAAAGACAAATTAAAATGATTGTGTAGAGGAAATTAAATAACACTAATAGAAAAAAAATTAAATACATTGCATGATGCAAGAGACCAATATAAAATAATACTATCCATCCAAACAAAGAATAAGGAAAATCATAAGAAAAAACTAATGGATAATCATAGAAATCCAAATAAGGTTCATGTGTTGGAATAAATGAAATATAAGGAATACTAGTAGAAAAATGTGTATTTATTATCCATAGAGGAATTATCATTTGAAAACATAATTAAGGATTACATTTAGTCATAGAAGGATTTTATTTAAGGTTAACATTACTTATATTATTCAAAAAAAAGTAAAATATATTTTACATGATGTTTTATTTCAATTTAAGAATAATTTTATTTGGGTAAGATCCATTAAGACTAAATAATTAATCTATTCCATCCCACCTTATAAAACCCATCCATTACTTCACCACTATTTAAACCTCTTAATTGAGGTAAAGCTTTGTTAGATGGTTTTTAATTCATTTAACGTGCAGTGTAAATAAATATCTAACTACTAAATACATGATAAAACAACCAAGGAATCATTATTAACATTGAACTAAGTTATACTTAATAGTTAATAAAAATAGGTGAAACTAAGGTTCATACCATTAAAGTTTTATTAAAGAACTAAATTCTTATGTAAAACTTTATCAATGGAAACCATATATCATAAAATGAGTATGATACAACAAGATTTATATTCTAACTCATATTATTATTTCATGATATTTACTAAAGGATTTTATAAATATTTTTACATAATAAAGGTTTTAAAATTAATAATAATTTTAAATTTAAATATTTAATTATTTGAAATAATATTTTATCATACATTCATGTCTAAATCATAACACTACAAAAAAAAATGGGTTTAGCAGCGGTTTTGTGGAGGTGGTTCACAAAACCACCGTGTAACCCATAATTTTTTTAAAAAACCCGACCCTTCCCTACCCCCACCCGACCATTTCCCCCAAACCCTCATGACCCCCACACCCTCCCTTCTTCCCCTAAACCCCCCTGGCGACCCGCGACCCCCAACCATCCGGTGACCCTGCGACCTCCGTCTCCGGCGACCCCTATCTTTTCCAGGTATGTATCCATTTAAGTTTTTGGATAAATCTCTTAGAGTTAGGTTTCCTTTCATTTAAACCTTGTTTATTAAGCCTTTATCTAGTTTTATTAGTTGTTTCATATTGAATAAGTATGAGAGTTTCTTTATAGATTCAAAATGAATTGATGTTTTGAATTCCCAATTCATTATGTGAATTTTCCAGGCAAACCCCATGAACCCATTCATGCCATGGATTGGTTTTGGGAAATCCGCGAAACAATAATTCACTTCATTAAATATATTCATGACATGAAATTAGTTTAATTAAGTTTTTAAAATGAGGTGATAAATTTTTCAACATATATGGGAATTGAGGAATTCATGATGTGAATTCTCTATTCACATCATGAATTATATCTTCCAAGAATTTTAACAATCCAACACCTATGTTCTAAAATTTCCTATATCCTTTATGATTCCATCAAACCTTCCATGGATGATGTATTAGAATCCTATTTGATCTATAAGCAAGATCATGTTGGATATTGGTGTTCTGAACATATATTTTTAAGGTAAACCTTCCAGTTCATCTTCCGATTCTTGATCTATTGTTGATTAAAATTATAGTTCTCATTGAAGGGAAGGAGGAATCTAATTTCTACCACAAACATGAGGATTTTTCAAAAACATTTCTTATTTTGAGTTGGTTGGTCCTGGAAAACTCCCTTTAGTCTGTTCTGATTATGCTAGTATGTGCAAAATTATGATCACATTGACATTCCACATGCACAACCTAAATAATTGGAATTATCCCTTCTTTCTAAAATCCTCCTATTGATCCCTCCCAAGGATCCCTTTTTTCTCTCTTAGCATTATGGTTAGGACTTGAATTAACATTTGTGGTGTTCCAACCCCTCATGATTTTATGAGATCCTTTGGAATCATGGCTTAGTTAAAGATCTTTACATTGCATGTGAAATATGGAAAATGGTTTAAGATGATTTTGGTGATTCGTATCTATAGGAGGATTTGAAAATTAGGAATAAATGGTAAAATTAATAAGTGATGGGATGAATGAACTAATATGTATTTTAATAATATTTTAGACCTGATTGATATATACTATCAGTGAATCATCCTAATACAAGAGAATCCACCATTTGATATGAGATTATTAATTTTCCCCTTAGTGTCACATTCCATGGGAAGAGATAAGTGGTTATAGAATGTCTTAGCCCGGTTATATGGTTTATTTACTCTTAAAAACATGTTCCATGGGAATATGTACATAGTTATATCAATTCTAGGACTGGTGAGATGGCTACTTTTTCTATTGGGGGTGAAAGACATGGGAAGAAGAAAGTATTTCTATAAAGTCTATACCAAGATTGGATACTTGAATCATGATATTGGAAATTCATCCTGATTTAACATAATATTCCAGTATTTTGGGGAAATATGTCCTGATGTAGGAGGATCCAACTCATGAAAGAGACACCCCACATGGAGTTGATGATGGTTTGGCTAACATAGGGTGTCATCCTAGAGCCTAAGGGTCTGTGGGTTTATTTTATATATATAATTAATTTATTAAATTAACACCCTTGTTTATCGCTTTATTGCATACACTATATGCTCAGACTAGACATGTTTAGACACCATTGGTGGTGGAATACCGAGTTATACTCACCCTATTTTGGCCACTATTTGGTACCTTAGAAGATTTCATGGATGCAATTCTGGACAAGGGTAAGGGGCCTTGTGTTGGTTGATTGATTGTGAGACGGGTTGGATCTTGGAGATTAGATTGACATGGAGCTAGGGAACTGATTTTTAGAGCATTTTATTGAATATGTTATTATTTTATTTATATAACATTAAGCACATCATTTGTATACCTTCAACTTGTCATTTCATTGTTTTAATTATAATTTGGATTGTTTGGTTTGGCCTTTATATATTTTTTGGTTTCCTATCTGATAATTTATATTGTTTCCATTATTTGTGCTACTCTGTTATTATTTACACTATTGTTTCAACTCAATACCAGGTGTTATAGTATCCCCACTATATTTATTACACCCTCACTACTATTTGATAACCTCAGGCTTACAAGGAGGTATAATTGAGGTCACGTAACCCACCCAACTCGATCACTTGTGGGATAAATGGGTCGGGGTGTTACAAAGTGGTATCAAAGTATAGTTTCTTTTCTATTTCATTACTATTTTGGGAAATATGGAATGAAGACTAGGATATGTAGAGTCTTGTTAATGAGATCATCCATACATGTATCTAACCCATGTGTGGGAAAAAATATGAGTTCTTAGGGAATGGATTATTGTTCACGTTGTTGGCCTGTTACAATTGATGTCATTTCACCTTGGGAAATTAACTTATTGTGTGATGTTACTATTATTGATATTTTATATCATGTCCCACTATGGTATGAGATGAGTATCTGTTCATCATGATAGGTACATAGGGATTAATAATGACATGCATTGTTCACAATAGGCACATATTCATTGCATGTGATATATATGGATATATGAACTATGAAATGAAATCCCTATGATATATAATAAAAATAAATAAATGAAACTATTATGTTATTCCCAATCACTAGTTAAGGAGTGTTTAAAGGAACCTTGAGTCAATCGTTCTCTATCATTATCATTTGTGATGTTTATCTTATTTGTAAAATATTTTCTAATGTTTGTTTAAATAATGGTAGAGTAAATGCCTCATCATCGTCATTTAATTGAGTTTCAGGAGAGTGGAAATCAGAATAATCCTAATTGAGTTTCAGGAGAGTGTAAATCAGCATAATCCTAGTGCTTAACCTAGTCTTGTATATATTCCTACCATCCACTTATTATTTCAGGCTATACGCTAATTTATTTTGAATGAATTTCTTCCGAGCATGTATCTTAGTTAGCTCCATTGTGCTGTTTTGAGAATTTGAAGGGAATCAATATCATCCCTCATGGATAAATCCCACTGATTTTAGTCTTTCAAAATTCCCACCTATTTTAAGATCTCAGGCTCTCCATCATCAAACCATCCAAAAAAAAAAATCTTATTCCTTAATCCCAGGATGTGTCTCACTCCTTAAAAATTTAGCGAGCTTTCGCTCCATGTCCAGAAAGAAACATCTCCCACACTAACTATCTCTAGAAATTTATCATTTTACAGATACTCCCCATTGAATCTCATGAAAGTGTAGTTATTCATACTTCCTCTATCAGTTGTTCAATGAATCAAAGTTCCAAATTCTATCAACTAACACTCAAGTGAACTAGTGTCACTTAGTAGCAATACACTCCCATCTTCTGACATTTGATTCAAGGATCCACTTCCAGAAGTATATCTTCTAGAGTTCACTCTATGATCATTTATATATTTGATGAGGTTACCTTTCTTCCTAGAATTCCAACACATAGGACCACTCTCCACCGAACTGCTCCTGCTCCTTATTCTCTTTAATTTTATTTTATTATAACCCTTCTATAATATGGATCACCCCATTCATTTCACAACATATACATGTATAACATATCTAGATCTCTTTCCAATGAATTTAAACATTCAGAATTAAATCTCCAATGTCCATAAACACATGTCATTATTTCTACTCAATTTACTCATAGTGGTGATCATTGCATTCCAAGATTCAAGGGGTGATGATAGTAACAACAACACCCATTCCAGATCCTTGAAATCCACCTTAACTAACTCCAATTGAATTATTATCATGTTGAAGTTGTTAATATGATTTACAATAAACTTATCTTCTTACATAATCATGCTGAACGATATCTTTAGTAAGAACATTTTATTTATCACCATGGGATTCTCAAACATGTTAGCAAAGAACTTCATAAGTTCTGAACTAGTGTCACTTACTAAATATTTTAAATTTATTATGATTGAATTAAGTATAATAGTTTGTGTTAAAGTTGTAAATTAATTTCTAAATAATTACTTCAAATTAACTGATCTTAGGACTTTAAATATACATAAATGTTTGAAGTAAAAATTGGACATGTCCTTTGTATTATATCAAATCCAAATTTTATGGTTTTCATGATTTTTTTTAATCTGAGTTGTTTGAAATATTGAAGATAAAATTTTATAGTACTAAACACAAAACATATTTAAGTGAAAATAATATACATCATTCATTAGTTTTTAAAAGATATTTTAATGAGAACCACACTATGGAAATCCAAGTGGATGAATTAAAATTGCACAACCTAATGAAATAATGAATAACAAAGGTCTCTCCAAATTCAAGGAAATAAGAAACACTATCAAATTCAAAGAGAGCGGTAAATTCAAATAGATAGTGAAAATATTGAAAAACATAAAGAGCGATGAAACATGACCAATTTTCATGAACTAACCCAGGCTACCGATAATCCGGGTACCCAAGATAGCCTGCGATAAGTCTCAAAGGGTGTCATATAAGGGCTAAATATTTCTAGTAATTCCATTGTACTAATGGTATGAAAATCGTGCATATTTAGTGTGTTAAATGACATCACTTTCAATGGGGTGTTGTTTGAGGCAACATAAATGTGTGATCGACAGTGTTATGATAAGTGTGTAACCCGATATTCTTACTGCTTCTCAATGAGGTGTTGATGCTGTATCCTAGGGACCAGACTTGTTCGGTTTGTCTGGGCATGCTAAGTAAGTGGTAAATGTGATCAATGTATAATCTTTATTATATTATTCATACTTTATGATCAATGGGTCATCTTTATTATATTATGTTTCTTTAATATTACGCTATCATATATATTAAACTCTTTCTCTATTTAGTAGTAACTATGTGTTTTAATTGTTTTTATTATTGTGTAGACACATTGTGATATACATGGATAAAAGCTGGATCACATTACCGAGGAACACACCTCAATATGTTAAGGGTTTGAATGAGTTTTTAGATTTTTCAATTTCTAATTGATCCGTTGAAGGGAGAATAAGATGTCCATGTCCTAAATGTAAATTTAGAACATGGTTGAAGAGAGATGAAGTTTATGAACATTTAATACTGAAGCAATTACCTGATCAATATTTGTGTTGGATTTGGCATGGATATTCGAACAATACATAAATATTGAGCACTAATGTTAATCCATAGAATGAGGTCCCAAGTTCGTCAACAATGGAAAATTAAATGAAAAACCTCATAAATGATGCATTCGGCACTGCAAGACACCACTATGAGCATCAAAACATATCAGAACAACCAGAAGAGGGTGCTACAAATTGAAACGTGACAAGTGATGTTTTTGAGACTGTAACATAAGTAGATCAAGGATGTAACATATCATTGGATCCTCCTATTTATTCTGTGGAGCCAAATGTAAGGGAAAAATTCAGTGAGGAAAATGCATTTCATGATTTAGTTGACGATGGAAATCAAGAGTTGTATAGTGGGTGTTTGAAATATTCAAAGCTTTAATTTCTGTTGAAGTTGTACCATATCAAATGTCTACGTGGAATTACAAATAAGGCAATGTCCATGTTATTGGAATTGATTCATGATGTATTTCCTGAAGCAAAAATCCCAGAATCTTTTTATGATATGAAAAAAGTTGTTAACAAGCTTGGTCTGAATTATACAAAAATACATGTGTGTCCCAATGATTTTATGCTTTATTGGGGAGAGGATTCAAGTAGATAGAATTGTAAGAAATGTTCTTCTTCTAGATAGCAGTCAAATCTGACTGAACATAATTTCATGGAGAAGAAGAAAAGGAACACACCTGCAAAAGTTTTGCGTTACTTTCCTTTGAAGCCTCGATTGCAAAGATTATTCATGTCATCAAAAACCGCCGAACACATGAATTGGAATTCTATAGATATTAACAATGATGGGTTAATGAGACATCCACGAGATTCCAAATCGTGGAAGACATTTGATTCATTACATCCAGATTTCTCAGTTGATCCTAGGAATGTTCGATTGGGATTGGCTGCCGATGGATTCAACCCATTTGGGACTTTGAGTACTAGTTATAGAATTTGGCCAGTTGTTTTGATCCCTTATAATCTGCCTCCATGGATGTGTATGCAACAAACATATTTTATCATTTCGATGATTATTCCTAGAAAACAAATGCATAGAAATGATATTGATGTATACCTGCAGCCTTTGATTGAAGAATTGAAGGAGTTATGGAGCAACGGTGTTGAGAAATTTGACGTTTCTTCTAAAACAATGTTCAAAATGCATGATGCTTTAATGTGGACCATTGTGACTTTCCTGGGGTTGGTAATTTATCTGTTTGGAACACTTATACGAGTTTGTCTTGTCCCGTTTGTAACTTTGATTTTGAGCCCAAACGGCTACCTCACAGTAGAAAATGGTGCTTCTTGTGCCATTGAAGATTTCTTGATGCATCTCATAGATTTCGGCTGAACAAATAAAAATTTAATGGTTCCATTGATCGTAGACCACCTCCAAAGTTGTTAACCGGTTCTGAAATATTGGCATAGCTTGAAAATGTTAAAATAGAATTTGGGAAGGTTCATCATTTGAATGATAGCGGAAAACGAGTCCGAAGTGCATCGTCAAGTGAAATCAGAACGCAATAATGGAATAAAAAAAGTATATTCTTCAAACTTACGTATTGGGAATTTAATTTATTGCACCACAATCTTGATGTGATTCATATTGAGATGAATGTATGTGATAATTTGATTTTCACATTACTTAATGAGCATGGAAATTCGAAGGATCATCTCAATGCTTGTAAAGACTTACAAGTAATGAACATAAAATGTGATCTCTGGCCAGATGAGAATGAAAAGTATGATCCGACCATTTTTGCAATGAAAAATAGGGATAAAGATACGTTCCTTAAAATCTTAAAGAATGTGAAGGTATCTGATGGGTATTCGAGTAACATCTCGAGGTGTGTTGACTTGAAGAATCATAAGTTATATGGATTGAAAAGTCACGATTCACATATTTTGTTACAACAGTTACTACCATTGACATTGTGTACATTATTACCTGAAAAAGTTACTCCTGTTGTACTCCAATTCTGCACATTTTTCAGGAAATTATGTGAGAAAGCTCTACATCCATTTCAGCTTGAAAAACTCCAGGAGAGGTTTGTATTTACCCTCTATTAAATGGATATGATCTTTCCTCCATCGTTTTTTACTGTCATGATGCATTTAACTGTGCATTTGGTTGAAGAAGCTAAATTAGGAGGCCTCGTTCATTATCGATGGATGTATCCAATTTAGAGGTATTTTATTTATATGTTTCCAGTTAAGTAAACAATTTTTGGCATTTAAATAAATGCATAATATTATTATTTTATTTCACAGATATCTTAGGCATTTGAAAGCATACGTGAGAAATAAATCTCAACCAGAAGGCTCTATTACTGAAGGATATTTGGCCGAGGAGTGTCTCACCTTTTTTTCCAGATATTTGGATGATATTGAGACAATATTTAATCGAGTTGGACGTGTTGACGACACATCAACTCAATCTCAAATGCATCAGAAATCAAAAATATTTCCTGCTATTGGCCGATCAGTTGGGAGGACCTCATATGTGACACTGACAGAATTGGAATTATTAAAGGCACATAGATATGTGCTGCTAAATAGTGAAATTGCAGATCCATTTATTGAAGAGTTTAGGATACAAACAAAGATATTAATTAGAGGCCGAACATGAAATAAGAAAGATATAACGAAAGCTATGAATAAAGAGCTAGTAGAATGGTTTGCACGACGTGTAAGTTTATAAATATTGCAATAAATATGAATATTATTTTGACACATACAATTTTTAAATCTATTAAATTATATTTCTTTTTTCAGATCATGAATACTGATACTTGAGAAGACTTTTTAGAAGATTTGAAGTTTCTTGCTAGAGGTCCTATAAAACAAGTTAGAAAGTTCGACGCTTATAATGTGAATGGCTTTAGATTTCGTACAGTCGATCGAGAAGTGGGTTTGAAAACACAGAATAGTGGTATATTTACATTTGATGAAGTGGGATACTATGGAAAACTGCATGATATTATTGAATTAAACTACCACGGGCATTTTTCTGTTGTTTTATTCAAATGCAAATGGGTCAATATTATTAGAGGTGTTAAAAGAGATTCCTTGCAATTTACTTTTGTAAACTTCTCTCGCTTGATGGATGTTGGTGATCGTGAACTGCATGATCCATATATCTTAGCATCTCAAGAAAAAATGGTATATTATGTGAATGATGTTTTGGATGAAGGGTGGAGTGTAGTTACTCACATAATACAAAGATATTTGTATGATATGGGTGATGAAGTGGAATATTTGACCTCTGCAATTGAATTTCATCAACAACAGGAAGCAGAATTATTTGTCCATCATGATATTGAAAATATTAGTCTAGTAAGGATGAATGAAGTGGATGAAGCAATGGAGCAGGAAACCGACATGATTGAAGGGGAAAATGATTGTATGTACAATTATTTATTCATTCATCAACCACTTGTTTTATTTCTGCAGTCATTCATTATCATTGTTATATATATTTTGTTTGTTAGTACTGGGCATCTATTATCATTTTTAAATTTTTTTGTCTGCATATTTTTTTTGAAATATATATTCTGAACTTAATTTTATTTGATTAAATGAAAGGAATGATAAGGAAGAAGCGGTACACTATTTTATCTAGTTTTGTGACAGATGACGATCCGTCTGTCCCCACGGCATCTAAGGCACCAGCTGCCTACACCCCTGCACCATCTCCCCCTACACCATCTATGACTCCATCTGTGTATGTCTCATTAGAGGATGAGTCATCGACTCCCCCTATAGGAGCCTCAGCAGTGGGGTGACGACACACCCCTTCCAGTTCATCACGGACATTCTGGAGGGTCATAGTCATAGGTACAAATTTTAATTAAATAAATTTATTACATTTTGTTTATAATAATTGTTTGCTCATTGAAGATGAAAAAAATGAAACTGTGAAAAAACACATAAAAAGTTCATATGTTTGGAACATGAATGGAGAGAAGATAGTCGTGCCATTTGATTCTTATGGGGTCCCGACAGATGACCCCGTGAGGTTACTTGGCCAGATTATAGGTCAGCTGGCAGCGGATCCCATTTCCCTGCCTATTTCATATGATGATTAGAGGCATATGCCTCTAAACTAGAAAAATGAAGTTTTTGATTCTCAGATAAAGGTAATTTTATTACTTTATGGTTTAATTGAATGTCATGTTACTAATATGTTCAAAATGAATTTATGTATACATATGTTCTTCCACTTTACTGTTGGTGATGTGATAGCATGAAAGTGGACATTGAAAAATCTTGGTAAAAAATGGAAAGATTTCAAATGGAGGTTGTGGTGTGATGTCAACGATACTTTGTTGACGGTGCAACAAATTTATGAGAATCTACCCAGTGGGGTACCGAATGAACAGTGGAAAGTTTTTGTTGATAGACATCATGATGAGAAGTAGATGGTATTGAAATATATATTATTATATTATCATATTTTTACATTTATACATGTATATGAAGAGGATATGACATTGAATACATTACTGTTAAATTGAATTTTATTTATTTCAGGATCTCTCAAGATAGAATGCATCAAACCGGGCAAAGCAAGTCACCCCGCACACTACGGTCTCAAAAAGATTTTCTAGAAGCTGAATGTCATTGGTAATATTTTAATTAGTTTAAATATTTATAATAAAATATTATCTATTTAACATATTGAATTGTTGATTTATCTTTGTTTAATGCAGTCACAGATTTTAGGGCATGAAGCATCCCAAACTGAACTGTGGCTGGATGTTCACAAAAAACAGATGGAAGTTTTGTTAATGAGCTTGCCAAAGAATTTGGGGTATGAAGTCAATTTTTTATTATAATAACTTATTATAATTTTTTACTATTTTAATATATATTGATATTTGATTTATAGGTAAAAATTAAAGAAATATGGGATGTGAATCCTGGGAAGTCCTAATCAGTCTCCCAGGATGACCCGGTTGCTAAAGTACTTGGGAAGGAGCATCCTGGTAGAGTGCACGAGATGGGTTTGGGACCCGTACCATTTGAGGTCTTTGACAGGCCACCAGGGATTCCAACTGCATCTAATCCTGGTTATAGTCATTTCATACCTGAAGATGCTCAGAGGGAGATATCTTATTTATGATCCACAGTTCAAGACCAGGGGGCTCAGATATCTACTATGCAAAAAGCGTTGACTAATATATATTAGTAGATGAGCAGATATGCCCCCGGTGGTGGTGCATCGAGTAGTGGTGAGTAGGTAAATCACAAAAAATCAAAATCATTTAGTTTGGAAACTTTTATTGGTTTTAAGTTTAATTATAAATATGCAACAATATTTAATTTTCAATATAATGTTCTTACAGGTGGCAGCAGGTAGTGGAGATGGAGGTGGAGAGGGTGACGATGCATCATCGGACCATGAGCAGTAGTATTGTTGATGTGTTGAACAAATATGAGAACGGTTGGTTGGTATATGTAACATGTATGGCACATAGTTTCCACAAAACATTTCCATGTCCTAACATTTTCTTGATTTCTCATGTTTTCTTCTATGCATTTTTTTGATTTATGATGTTTCATTTTATGTCTTGATTTCTCGAGTGTGGTATACATCATTCCATTTAGGCCTGTGTTTGAATTGGTAGTCAAGATTTTGGATGAATAAAGAGTGATCCTTTTTTTATTTTGTTCTGGTTATATAAATTGGAACCTAGTAGGCAGTATAGAGACCAAACATAAGAGGACGATGTGAATGTGGTTTAGCCTAATCATGTGATACGAATCATATACTCACCAATAAAAGTAGTTGGAAACAAAAATTGTGAACCTAACATGGAACCTTAAACAAAATGCATGTGTCACCCACATGTTAGGCTCATTTTTATCTCTCAAAATATGAAATGTGGACAAACATGGATCCGATACAATTGATTATACATGTGTTTATTTATTGATATGCTGATTTCATGAGGATTCTTGTAAATGTTTCTCATAAGTATTCTGGCACTTTCAAATAGAACCCCCTTTGATCCAAATGACATTTTACTACTTTAAGAACACATATGCTTCGACTACTGCACAAGTTGGATCCTCATTTAAAACTAGGGCTCTATTATCAACCTTTCACCCTCAACATTGGGTCTCAAATTCACTGGTTTGGGAGTCACACCTAAATGGTACCTTTCCATCTTCAGAGGAAGCTAAAAAATCCATTCATCTCAAAAATCCCTACTAGATGTCTACTTGAAAATGACTAGTGGAACATAATTTATTGTAAATAGTTTCCATCTCAAACCATTTCATGGTTATATCCATGGAAGGAAATAACATGTTCCTCCCTTATCTAGGGTGGTTGATCAAGAGGTCACTGATGGACTCATCTAGATAGCATAAGGGACCCTCCAAAGGGCTCCTTCTAGCATTCACCATCACCAATGCTACAAAGCAATAAAACCTCTATATGATGTGTGTGTTTACCTTGGGAGTCTGACCTAAGTCTTCCAAACCTAGGTATTCAGAAAAACACACTGATGGTAGTGAACAATCAACCAAAAACATGACCCTACATCTATACCCTCCAAAAAATCCCACTAACTAAATATGGTGGCAAACTATGAGCAAGAGGAC
This sequence comes from Viscum album, assembly GCA_963277665.1. NCBI lineage: Eukaryota > Viridiplantae > Streptophyta > Magnoliopsida > Santalales > Viscaceae > Viscum > Viscum album. The sequence continues at coordinate 1,560,053,645 of OY728160.1, forward strand.
ACATTTTCCCACATTTACTAAGCTTATCCGTATAATCTAGTATTATTCAAAGAAATCACCAAGAATATTTTGGTAAAAAATATAGGGAATACCCATATCCTTTCCCATTGACCTAATTAACATCGGTATATACCTATATGAAATGGAGGAAAAGATTAGGCCCATACACATTCTCCAACAATAGAATAATAAAATATGCATGTTTTGGTCACTGAAGTCACCTAGAATATTCTAAAAATGGTTAAATGGAAGACACACAACTATTCTACCATAATTTGGGTGACTCATTAACACAATATGAGGAGATTTAGAGAAGATACACATCTTTTCTCCCATTCAATAAGGTCATTGGCCAAATCCCATGTTATATGGACAACCAGATCGGGACCATACCCCTGTTCCAACTAAAGGTCATCGGTCTACCCCGGTGGGCACTACAGGGTATGAACATATCCCAACCGAAATTCCATAGACCTATCATAAAATTATCATAGTGACATGAGAGATAATCAAACAAGATTAAGTATATGTAAGATGATATCCATAGAAAGCAACCTCTATCACCCACAAGAGAGCATCCAAAAAGAAGCAACACCAAAGGTGATTGGAAAATGAATATCTGGTCTATGATATTTATCTACTTCATATTGGTGCTCTTGAACCCTCATATGTTTATCTATGGATGATCAGGATCCTACTCCTTTGTTACCAAATTATAAAAATAGTAGTTTCATTTGCGAAGGTCCTCTTATCTACTTTGCTGCCAGTAGCTATGAAGGTCATCTTATCTCCTATTTCATCATGTTGGGGATACCAAGTTAGAAATAGAATTTTATTTGTTTGTATGATGTCTCTTGCTCCATTTTCTGGTTTTATTTGTTTTTCAGGGTAGTGGGGCAGGAGAAGAAAAACTGCAATTTTTTTTCTGGTCAGAATTTCGCGGTGGTTTTAACCGCCGCTGATGCTTTACTGGTCAACATTTCGCGGCAGTTATAACCGCCGCTAATGCTTTACTGGTAAACCATTAGCGGCGGTTAAAACCACCATGAAATGTAATCAGTTTATATTTAGCGGCGGTTTTCACCGCCGTGACAGAGATGCATCAAACGCCTGAATATCACGGTGGTTAAAACCACGGTGAATAAAAAAATATCCGGCACCCATCAAACCACCGCTAAAGTCACAAAAACCGCCGCCAAATGAGGAATCTACAATGATTCCCCTAAACCGATGAGAAATGGAAAAAACCTCCACTAATATATTGCCGACTCCCAGTTTAGCGGCAGTTTCTATAAACCGCCGTCAAACTATATAGCAGTGGTTTAAACCACCGCTATATGAAAACAAACCGCCACTAATAGCCGGTTTTGTTGTAGTGTAATAATTATTTCTAAGAAACATGCATGAAAATCACTACAAACACAATATTTAATTCCTAAAGAACCAAACTTTATAAATAAATCAATATTCTAGATTTACTTATAATATTATAATCATGTAAATCATAGTAAAATTATTTATTTTTGGGTTAGAAAAATCCAATAAATAGTTTAAACATGGATCATGATATAAAAAATAAAATTTCATTAATTAAATCCCATAACTCTTGGATAATAAAAAATAATATCAACCCCTGTAGTTGACTTAAATATGATTCCCAAAACTAAAAATATTTAAATCCCTAAAACATTACATCAGAAGAATCTCGAATGTAAGTTAAATTCATAAGAGTCCCTAGGATATTTTTATAAATAAATGAATTATAATTTAAAAATTACTTTTAGGAATTTAATATACTATATTTGATCTCAATTAGACTATAAAATTTAAAAACATGATGATAAAAGTGATTCCAATACACTCTAGTAGAATCAAATGTATAGATAAAAAATATCTAGTAGAAGAGAAAAAGGATTCAGAACACACTAATCTAACATTGAAGATGATCAAAATAAAAAAATCCTTGAATTTGGGGAGAATGTTGGAGAATAAAACCGACCATCACTCAGAAATAAGAGGAGTGATGGAAAGTTTACCTCTCAAGGATCACAAAAAAAATGTCGGAAATGGAGTAAGAACACCTGACCAATAAGGGTAATGTCTCCTATAGAGGGGATGTAGGATTAGGGATTAAAATGGGTAGGGGATGGGTACCTTGAGGGAATTATGGATTTTTTAAGGAGATATACCCATGGGTTTTGATTAATTATTAGCATAAATCAACCTATACAAATAGTTTATTCAAACCAGGGGTATCTATTTGGGAAGAAAATCTATACCCACGGTTTCTATAAAATTTGGTTATATATGCATGGGGATATACCAATTTCAAGTAGTTAATATTTCATAATAATAGACTTCAAAGAATAACGATATTTCTTTCAAGTATCATATAAATGTTTGTTTAAACTCTTCTGAATCTGAATCTCAGGAAAGTGATAAAGGAGAAATGGTAAATATAACCAACTAAATCTATAAAATAATAAAGAGATATAAAATGTAAAATAAAATACCTAGTAAATGTTAGAATAATGATCTAAAATTAGAAAAGGGTACTAAATATGGTTAGATGTAACATTTTATGAATGTAGAAGGAAGTGTCACATCAAACTTTACTCCCCGAATTTAAAGCAAGAAGGAAGAGGTAAAAATAAAAGAATAAATTGAAGAATGATTATCCAGATGGGTGGAGTTTCACTAAAGAATCTAATTCAAGTGATAAATCCATAAGGGAGAAAGAGATAGTTAACCTATGTTTTATGGTAATAAATAAAAATGAGGTTAGTAATAATTTTTATTATAACTATTATTCTTATAGTGATGGTTAAAACTTTGATGAGTTATATGAAGAAAATGAAAAAAAATGATGTTTTAAAAGTTAGTGAATTATATACATTCTTGAAAGATGAGAATAAAAGACTGATCATGCAAAGTAGTAATGTTAGTAGCAAGAATGATATTCTCAAATAAGAAAAGAAAAATAAATTTTTTGATAATGAAATATTGAATAACACAATTATTTTTTAAAATGAAAAGGATAAAATAAATATTATGGAGAAAAATATACCAATCATGAAATAGAGAATCATTGTTTAAGAATTATGTTTCAACTAAAAAAGATAAATTATGTGATGATCATGTCATTATTCAGAAAGAAAATGATAATCTGAAAATTGAAATTTTATATTTGAATGATATGTTATCAAAATTTGTTAAAGGTAATGAAAATTATGATAATATGGTAGCAATGGTTAAACCAAATAAAGATAAATATGGGTTTGGTTATAATAATCAGATTCCTAAAATGTCTAATACCTATTTTTTAAGTGTTATACATGAAAGGTTTTTACAATTACTTATTTAAAATGATGTTTGCAAGGACATTATGCTGACGAATGTTCTCTTAGGTTCTCTAAATCTCTTAGTTTCTCTAGAATTTCAATCTCTAAAAATCTATCTTCTCATTTTACTTACAATAAATGTTTTAAATCTTCCCAGGTACCGAATTTTTTTGTTACCAACCTAATTTGACCCAAATTAGAATAGGTACCAAAAGTCATGTGTGTTTTATTCTTATATGAATTAAAAAAATTCATTTCAAATGTTTAATAAAATGGTGGAAAAATCTATAAATATGTTTCTAATTCATTTATATACATGAAGTATTTGAAATTTTGTTTTATTTTCCCTAGTCATTTTATATAGGTGGATTTTTTTAAATAAATCATAAATTTAGGGGGGAGCATTACTTTAATCATTATTTTATATTAATTTCTAGGGGGATTTACATTATATTTTTTTTATAACATGTTATTTATAGTTGTAATGTCCCAGAAATTACATATAATTTTTTTAATTATATTTAATTATTTCGAGACCGCAAAATCTGACAGCACGCGATTCCGAGGCCCAGAGTGCCTGGAATGATCTATCAAAGTTTGGTTGAGTTTTAATTAGTGCGCGTAAGCAGTTTTCATGAAAAAGTGGAATAACTCTTAAATGGTAACTCAGATCAGAAATTGAGGGCACCTTTGCGTTCAGGATGGTGGGTTTACCCTAGGCGTGACTTAAGTTTAGTTGGTGCAGGCCTCCTGTGAGAAAACCCAAAAATGGAATAATCGTAAATAAAATAATTAAATAAATTATTTTATTTTTCAAATGCTTATAACTCACAAACGGTAACTCAGATTAAAAATCTAAGACCACCAATGACCTCATGAGGGTATTCTCTCTTTAAAAAGATACTAACATTGGTCAGTGCGGGCCACCAGTGAAAGTTAGTTTTTGGCCGTAAATAAAATAATTAAGTGAAAATTATTTTATTTTAAAATTCATAACTTCTAAATGGTAACTCAGATTGAAAATACGAGAGTATCGTTGGGTTTTTTGGGGCGTGTTTCACTTAGTAAGAGCCTAACCTCAGCCGGCGCGGGTCAAGGGTGAATGTTATAATTTTTACAAACTTTTTTTGGTACATTCATTAAATGCGTGAGCAACATTATATAACTTTTGAACCATTGCTCGAAATTGAAATCTGAGGGCACTGTTGAACTCACAACACCGATATTCTCTTAAGGAGACCTTCACCTTGACCGTAATAGGTCGAGGGTGAAATTTAGTTTTCATGAATTTTGTGGGAGAGTTAAAAGGAAAAAAAAATAAAGAACAACTTTTATTTTATTTTTAAAACCTCCCAATTTGTATGTGAAGTGTTGGGACCACCCAAGCTAGGAAACCCCCAAAATTGAATTCTTAATGGTGGGGACCACCCAAACTCCTTAAAATCCATCTTTAATGAGGGAGGTGACTCTTGGTCCTCCCATTTAATTGCACCAATGTAAATTAAATGGCTTGACCTTACAAATACTAAGTAACAATGTCATTGGAATTCAAGGAAGGTTCTTGTTAAACGAACCTTCATAAATTCCATGATCGTCACTTACCTTCCCCCTCTCCTACTTATATGGATCTTGGGAGGGGGGGGGATAATTGGCACGACTTCACCAAGCAATGAAACTTTGGTAAAGTACCGCGATACCCAACACTTGGAGGACGGAGCTGGTTCCGGCGGGTGGTGATGAGAGACCCCGTACCACGAACTGAAGAACGATGATTGAGCGACATCATAGGAGGATTCTTATGGGAGCGATGAATGCCGACGTCCCCAATGACTTCATCTTCTTCCTCGCGCCTCCTCCTTAGGAAACTTCAATGTAGGGATTGTTGTTTTGAATACCACATTACCTGTTCTTTACGTTCTTCATGATTCAATAATTATTGAGCTTATTGCTACCGCCCTAATGCGGAGGGTGCGGCCAAACAAACATGGCCCGATATCTCCGCAATCCTTTGAGGTTTTTGATGAGTTCTTTGCGATGGAGGAGGACGATGACCGGTGCCGGAGATTGGTATTGGTGGGACTCAGGAGCGGCGACCAGTACGACAGTTGGCTGCGAAGATGATGGTGGCACAACCGCACCACCAGAGAAGAGCAGTGGCCCGTTGGCTGCGGCGGAGCAAGGGCAGCGGCCGACACTCTGGCTGGCCGCACGAAGGGGACGGCGGCGCGCGTCTGTGCCACCCAACATTCAAGAGTTGCAGCCTTATGACCCGGTGACAAGAGGAGGGTGTCCGACTCGCCACCGGCCGCCAGCAAAGGTGCGGCGCGTGATCGCACTGTGCGGAGGAGGCTGGCCATCTGGCCAGCTGACGAGTACCACGGGCCACCGCACCACGGGTCGCCCAGTGTGGGACATGCAGGTGGTCTGGCCCAGACCCTGGTCAGGTTGGGTCGACCCAGACCGAGTCAGGTCAGCCCAAGATGGGTCGGTTCGACCGGGTTGGACCGGACCCAAACCAGTTTCAACCAATTCCACACTTTCGGCCATAACTTGAGCTACGAGCGTCCGTTTGACGAACCGTCTATGGCGCCAGAAACCTTTGATCGATATGGCCTTTTTGGTTTATCCCAATTGAGTTTTGGATAATGTTGGGGTACGGCCAGGTTGGATCGAACACGAATCCAACCGAGCCCTTGGGACTAAAAGGCCAATAACTTACAGACCGAGCATCCGATTGACGCACCGTCTGTTGCATTGAGACCCCTTTTTCATGGAAGTACTTTGGGATACTTCTTTATGGGACTTCATGGAAATTGGAGTATCAAACTATGGCTTGAGGAGCGGACCCTCCCAGAAACAAGCGAGCTTAGTGAGGGAACCCTGTAGCTGGCTGTAACATGAGAAAGGGATCCTATGTGGGTCTATGCTTTGGGATCCTTTGTGGGTCTGTGTTCGGGAGTCTCACTTGGATCTGCTCTAGGAATCCATGTGGGACTACTCTAGGATCCCACGTGGGTCTGATATACTAGGATCCTATGTGTGTCTGATGATGTACTTGGATCCTATGTGGGTATGATGATTTTGGATCCTATGTGGGTCTGATGATTTAGGATCCTGTGTGGGTCTGATGATTTAGGATCCTGTGTGGGTATGATGATTTAGGATCCTACATGGATATTCCTCTTAATGAAGTAAGATTATTCAGTAGTTAAATATAATCATCTTTACTACCGTACTTAAGTTATACCTGGTGTGAGCTGAGTCCTTACCTTCATTGTGATACCATTGTGGTATTCTTCTGTGTGGTGTACCTGTGTGGTACTTTCCTTCGTGGTGATACCTTGATGGTATTATTCTGTGTGGCGTACCTGTGTGGTACTTACCTCCGTGGTGATACCGTTGTGGTATTATTCTATGTGGAGTACCTGTGAGGTACTTTCCTTCATCGTGAAACCTTTGTGGTATTCTTCTATGTGGCATACCTATGTGGTAATTACATTCGTGGGGATACCTTTGTGGTATTCTTCAGTGTGGCATACTTGTGTGGTACTTTCCTTCGTGGTATTCCTTACTTTGTGGAATAGTCGAGCTTTGGTATTTTGAGTTGGACCTTGTGTTTCCTCATAAATGAGATGGGTATACTTGATAACTTGGGTATATGTATGGAAATATACCTAAGTAGGGTTTTCAGATGTTTACATGATTTGTGGTTTATCCTTTGTGGATTTCATGAGACCTTTGAGGGTCTTGGGGTCTCTACTGAGTATCGTTATACTCACCCCTGCATGGTCTATGCTCACACCTTGTTGTGTTTGATGCAGATGACAGACAGTGCAGGCTGAGGACGAGAGTACCAGGACTGGAGGTAGCACAGAGGTGGACATTAGATGAGGCGTATCACAGAAACGACCATTCGAGAGTTGTACCTACACTTCAAGTAGGATCCTTGGTGGTTGTTTGCATGAGCTGTTTTAGTTTACTTGTACTTTTCAGTTTTCTTGTACTTTCTAGTTGGGCATGTATTCTGGTCCCTTTTACTTACTGTACACACTCTTTTTACTATATAATTTACTTGTGTTCGTATCTTGTTATGTGTTTGGTTTTGTGTGTTTACAGGTTATAAAGGCAATTCCTTATTGGTTTTAGGGAATACGCCTTTCAGTGCTAGTCGCCAGCCCCTGGCCTATGGAAGGTGGGCTTGGGGTAGTCACATCACGGGTCCCGGGGGACGGGTCGTGACAATATTTTTACGTTTTTATGTGTTGAGGTGGAGTTTTAATGTATTTATTGATAAAATTTTTCAAATATTTAAAATATGTATTCTATTTTTCAGATTAGTATTGCTTAATTTTTGTACATATTTGATCATTATATTATAGTTTTAAATATTCTCATACATCCTATATGATGTTAAATTACTATTTAATCCTTTAGTTTCATAACATCTAATTTTTAAAGGATTTCTCATTATTTATTGTCAATTTTTTTAATAAATTCTTCTCACTTCATTTAAATTTATGTTTTAAAAGTGGATGAAATTATCATGGTTCTTGGTTACAAGTTTTAAAAAATAATTTTTTTTTCTTATTATTCACATACAAAAATAGGGGGAATTAATTTGGATATTGATGTTCAGTTTTGTAGTAAAATAAAAAGGGGGAGATTTTTTGTGCATGTGCTTGCATGTAGTTATTTGTTTTGATTGATTACAACTCCTCTCATGATTGCTTAATATTACCATACTATTACATGTTTAATTATGTAAAATTTCATGTTTTAATCTTTTTATATATCTTATATCTTTTAATTATTTTTTATTTAAAGTATACTTGATCATGATAATATCTTAATATTTCTATACTTAAATTTTATCTAGATTTCATTTTTTGATTTGTCATAATATGTTCAACCAGTTTTTTTGATTTCCTAGGCTAAAAAAGTCACTAAGGACTTTAAAATATCATTTAAATATGCTTTATAATTCCCCCATACATAAAAAACATTGTTCACCATATAGCCAAATGGCTATCCATATAGATAATTTATGGTTCACATATCTAATTTTGAAATCCACGTAGCTGATTTGTGGAATTGGGATTCCTTTTTATTTTGACAATATATTGGGATAAAGAACTCCAAATTGAGTGATCTTTTTTGAAATATTATAATATTTTATACTTTTTGTTAGAATACATCATCTCATGAATCTATTTTTATCAGGTATTAAATTAGGTCTGAAATTACTATATATTATCTATCAGATTTCAGCTATTTTTTAGAACTATTTTTCAATAGTTTTTTTTATGATAACTTGAGTTTTATAAATCCAATTATGCCGATTATTGTTTCTTTATAAATATAATGAAATTTTATACATATAATTCAAAAGTAACCAACAATAATTTATCATATATCAGTGAAATTTTTAGCTCTAAAATTTGAGAATGTAATATGCCTATAGTTTTTAGGAATTCTCTTACATGAATTGCCTACATGAGAAATTCACATATGCGATAAAATCACTTACATGATGAATTTCATATTCAAATTACTTATGTATAATTTAAAATGTTAATCCCATACATGATTAACCTATGTTGATCCCCTTAAGTAGTGAATCACTTACGTCGATTTCCCTTACGTGAAACAACTACGTAGTGAATCTCTTATGTCCATTTTCCAAAATGGTCATTTTTCTTAATGAATCACTTATATTGATTAAATTACATAGATAAAAACTATTATGTGAAATTCAACTATGTGAATTTGGATGCGTATAATTCCTACATAAAATAATGATATATTTTACATTTTTATTCATATTCTAATTCACTGCAAGTTTGTTTCTTATGTTTATATTGATCTAATGACTTTATAAATTCATATTAATTATATATAACCTATAAAAAGTAATTATCACAATTTTGAACCTGTTTTTGTTAAGATCATAGTTTTTTTCTATATTCACGCATTATATGTACACCATGATAACTCAATATTCATTTTTATTATTTCATACTTTTTCATTGATTTTATTATTTCAAAATTATATTATATGATATTAATCTCTTTAAAACATGTTTTAATATTTTTAATGCAGTGTCATTATGTTTTGAATTTCTCCAAATATTTACCACTTTTCTTTAAATGAAATTAAAACTTTCTATTTTCATGGGATTTATCTTTTATATATTATTATGGAAACCGTTTCTTATATTTATTGAATGATGTAAAATTGGTTTGAATTTGTATTTATTGTTTTAAATTTCAGTCATGAGTTTAGTGATTAATATGCAACAATAATATTATTTTGTCTCTCTTTTCAGCAATCCAATTTTATCTTTTTTATTATTTTGAATTGTTCTAACAGGTTTCTCAAGTGTGTAGTATATATATATTTTCATTTAAAGGACTTGAGGATACATGGAACAAATACATATATATATTCAATTACAACACAATGAGTGCATACAACTTAAAGAGATTAAAAGAATTTATATAATATAAACCTTCAAATGATCTCTCAAGGGTTAAAAAAATTTCTTCTACTTCTACTGCCTTGATGAGATGATCAAGATGATCAAACACTAAAGAACCAGTAACTGTGCTTTATTCTTCTTTTATCTATTTTATCTAGATTTCTTTAGTTTGTAACACTTCTTCACATATTTCATGTACACTTTTTTTCCATTAATGATTTTACAAAAAAATATTTTTCTTTATTTGGGTTATGAATCATGGATTCTAAAATTAGGATATAAGTGTTGTGACTCAATATATATAATGTTAGGTATTTCAGGTTGTGACTCCTGAATTCTAATGTCAAGACCGTTCAGGCTGTGAATCTCATTGTCTAAAGTTTGGTTTGTAATTAAGTTGCGGATCCCCATACGAAAGTAAATTTTTCAAGGTTATCCATCCATTTTAAAATGATTTTGTAACCTGCCTTGAAAAATCATGTAGTGCACAACATATCGCTCACCTAGTATAGAGTTATAAGACTGGACTAGGTGCACTTTGAAATAAACCAGTATGAAAATCTTTGTGTTCATTATTTTTTATTCTACTAACTAATTATAATAATTATCCTTCATAAATAATTAAGAAAATCTATTTATTTTATTAAAATTTTATTTTGATCTATTCACTCCCCTCTAGACCATCTTCGATTAACCTATCTAACCTTACAATAGAATTAATAGAAAATGCATTAGGTCCCTCTAGACTAAATATGACATAATAACAGACCAATAATCTTGTATCTATGAATCCAAAAATATATTGTACTTTTATTTAATTTTCAATGTTCTATATATACACATTCAAATATATTTAACTAAATTTTATTAATATTTTAAAATATAGTTATATATATTTTTGTAATCAACTATAGTTATATATATATATTTTTTTATACTATTGTTTTTATTCTTTCTAGCATTATTATTTTTAATTTTTTTTAATGGCACTGCTTATATTTATTATTTCATGAGGGAAAGTCATTACACCGAGATGAAGGAAATTATTGGAGAATTTTAGACTAAGATAAAGTTGAAAACTATAATACATTAGATTTTATAGGTTTATTTAATTTTTATGTTTGTTCTCAATTTTTTTGAAGAGAGGATCGTGAAAAATGTTCTTGGTGATTTGAAACAATTATTTGACTTTTTACTGAATGAAATATTTACCACCAGAGCATAACCCATTAAAAAAATTAAATAATTTTAAAAATAAAGTTAGCTTTCATTTTCATTTTTTGTCATATAAATATGATCAACTAAACCTGTTGAATTCTAATTTTATTTTTTGTAACTTTCTATCATATTATGGTAATATAGACCTTGGAATCACTTTCAAGGAGTCATGAGATTTTGAGAAGGCTTCTATTTTTTTCATTTAGTTCCTTGTTTGTAATTGTGATATACACTAATAGTTTTTAGGTTTCAGTCAAATTTCTTAGATTTCTTCTTATGAAGTCAAGCCTCTAATTCCAGACTGTAAGCTGTATTTTCTAGCCAGTGGGACTTGTATTTATTTATTTTTGTTTTTATGGAAAATATTGGCATTTTGTCTAGTTTATCTCAGAATTCATATTCATAAACATTATACTAAATATAGAAGGCCCATTTGTTTCATGTAAAAGTGATTTTATATTTAATTATTTTATATAAATCATAATTCATTTTGTCTTTGAATTATAATCATAAAATGTAATTTTATGTTTATTTTCCCTCAATCTTAATTTTTTTTTCAAAAAATATTTATAATTTTTTTAAAATGAATGTAGAATGTTTAATTCTTCTATATTTTTATTTTTTAAAATAGAAAAAACTTAAACCAATGTCTTTTATTACAACTATTTATTCATTTTACAAAAAAACTAAGAAAATGGGCCCTATGTATTTGAATTCCAAATACAATCAAATCTAAACGAAAAGCATTTTAGCTTGAATATTTATGTTTATTATTATATTTTAACTTCTATACTATATTATTAATATTTCCATGCTATTTTTTTATTTAATCCACCATGAATTTCTATGTAAACATGCTTTGGTTTGATCAACATAGAGAATAAATTTGATTATTTATCATTTTACTATTAAATTAATTTTTTAATTTCATGGTTTATTTTTGTTTTTTCACCTTAGTATGTTCATGTTATTTTGATATTTTTTCCATGTGCATTATCATATGAAAACCTCCATAATTGGTTTATTGATGAAAAATATTGTGACCAATTTTTCATCCATTCTGGTTCTCATACAGAAGTTTTGTGGAATGATGCTAGGTAGTTCAAGCAAGAACCTATTTACAAATAACCCGTAAGACATTTTTTTGATTTTTTTATTTTATCCCATGTTATTGAAAGTTTATTTATGTATTAGTGGTGTGTTTTTGGTGTCTATATTTATAATGTATACTTTTTTCATATATGTGTTTAAAGTTTTGTTCTGTGGTCTCCACTTGGATCATACTTGGATACTATTCACTGGAAGGGTGCTGAAATATTGGGAGGTGCCACATTTAATCGATTAATGAATTATGCCCATCCTCAGGTTACTTTCTACATCTGATTTAACATACCTCATGGGTTATCTTTCTATGTTAAAATTTATATTTATGTAATCATGTGAAAATGATTGACTTCTCCCCCAAAGGGAAATTCTTAGTTACCTTCAACAACCATGAACCAAGTAATCCTCATGATATCTATTTCAGATAATTTGATAAGTTGTTATTTTTTTCCTTTAGTTATTGTAATTTAAGAGAAATTTATAACATGGAAAAATAATTTATAGGGTTTTTCATAATATTCTCGATGTGAGGATTGGGAAAGTGATGAGAGACTTCTAGGTGAGTGCAAATGATTTCTCCATTAGAGTAACATGAAGTGTTACCAAGATTTCAGGGAAAATTTTCAAGAAACCCTTCTGTTACTCATGGATTATGTGTTTTGAGATTTTTCCTTAGGTTGTGTTTGAGAAAACTTACTAAAAATGGTTTATAACACTTCTTAATTATGATAAGTTCCTTCGTATAAGTATTCTCAGTAAGGGCTGTCAATATCAACCATAATTGATATTGTATTTTATTTTTTTTAGATGGGGCGATGGAAGAAGTGATAAATATTTTTCTATAATTGGAATGAATGTTATCTATATTTACGAATTAGAGACCCTTTCTATGATTGAAAATAAATCAATGAAGGAGGATAATGTTATTGATTTTAATTGGTCACCCATGGACCCATTATTGCACTCTTCATTCTTGATCTTGGTGGAGGAAATCAACCTACCTGGGTGAGTTCCATTACTTAATGTATATTGTCTTTACTTTGGATGATTGACCTCTTATAATTAGTTTTTTTGGATTTTTTTGAATTTTTGATTATTTAATGAATGAAACTATTTGCAGGTGAGTCTCATCCAAATCCCAAGCAAGGAGGATCTTAGAAAGAAAAAACTTAACTTTTAATGATTGAAAAATGAAATGTTAAAGTAGTAGAGAGTACACTGCTACTAAGGATGACCGTTATACAAAAAATAACAAAATAAAATATATTGGATTTGAGCTTTTTTGAATAAAATAAAGCGATACTCTCATTGAGGTTATGAAGCTGGAGAATAAAAATGATAAGATCATTACATTTTCATGGGATCCAAGAGGAAATATATTTTTAGTTATTAATGGTGACAGTTAGAGGCCAGACATATGTTTTTACTCAATTAATAGTGCTCGGGTGTTAGAATATCACTACTCTAAAGGGAAAGTAGGGAAATGCTCTCTTCTAGTCTTCTACTGGTTGATTCATTATACTTGCAGGATTAAAAGGATTCAATGGAAAGTTTGAGTTTTATAATGTGGATAAACTTGAATCCCTGGATAAAAATGTGCATTTCATGGCCACATATATTGAGTGGGATCCTACCAGAAGATAATGTTGAGTTATTTTTTATTTCTACCGATAAATCTTTTGTTTTATATGGGTGGACATGGAACACTCTTGATAGTTAAAAATTTAGGGTGATTATGATAACCCAATGTGTGATAATATTATAGTCTTTTTTGTTGGTTCCCCATGGCCATTACTTAATAATTAAATATATTTATGTTGCTTAGTTTTATGGGAAGAGAATCCATGAGAGTGAAAGTTTCAAAAAAACATTATAATGAGCAGTCAAAGAGCGTTCATCTAGTTTCATAGACATAGGATTAGTATATATCAATTTCATAATTTTATCCAACATTAAACACTCCTAGAAAGATTGAGAATAAGGGATGACTCTGAGGATAAAACAAATCTCAATGACAGAGAATTTAAAGCAACAATTTGTTCTAAAAAACATACTTTGTTTTCAATTTCAAAAGATACATTTGAAAATGTATTAAAAAATGTTTTCCATAATAACCAGAAGGAGAACAATTACCTGGAATCTATTTTTTTATTCTCCCTTGATAAGGTATGTTGAAACTATTATGACTTCAGTTCATGATATGGAAAACGGATTCAACGTATGGTCATTCCATTGGAAGCTATTGTATAGAATATTGAAGGATAATTTCTTTTAGGTATGATCGAAAATATTGTTTTTGAAAACAAACCTATCAATTGATTCTATATTTATTTTTTAATGTTTGTAAACCAGTTTTTAGAATTTTTCTTCATGATTAATTTAGGAACTGAAAATAAGAAAATCATGTTTGAATTATTATATTGTGAATGGAAATAAACTGGTATATCCTTTATCAGCAAACTATTTACTGATAGGTTCACCATTTATAGTTTTCTGTTAGATGTAACATGGAAAAATTTATGTTTTCACTATTCTGTACAACATGGAAACATTGATTTTTTTTATTAAAACCCCCCTTGAGGTGTTTATGGAACATGTTCTGTTAAGATGTAGCACAGAACATGTTTTGTGAACATTTTACATGAATCTTCACATAACAGTTATAGATATACATGTGTTCCCATTCAAAAAACAAAGAATTAATTTACCATAAGTGTTAAAAACTAGTATATTTATATATATTTATCCCCACATAGGTGGATATGGTGGTAGGGGGTTTGGGGTTTGGGGTGGAGGTCGTGGGGTCGAGTCCCTGAGCCAGTTTTCCCCTTGCGTAGATTGTATATAAAAAGAGTATAATTATATTTATATATATTTTTATGTATATACAAATTTATCATAAATTGTTAAAAAACATTTATACATATATAAATATATATATATATAAAATCAACCCAATTAAATTAGGTCTACTACATGGATTAATTGTAAGGCCTCTAGGACACCCCTAAATTTAAAGTCTTTCGAACACCTCCACATATGTTAGGTCTTTGGGGAAAGTTTTTTGAGCCCTATTTAATATATATATATATATATATATCTATGTGTGTGTGTGTGTGTATGTATATGTCTATAAAACAAAAAAAATTTACTATAAATGTTCACAGAATAGACACACACACACACACCAAACACATATCATTTGACCATAAATTTTAACAAAACATTTATATACATATTTGTGTGTGTAAAAAAAACAAACATAATAATTACCATAAATGTTCACAAAACCCATTTATATTTGTGTTTACATGTATGTCATCAAAAAATTTATTCATTTTCTATATTTTTTTAATAAAAAACATAAGGTGTATTTATATATGTGTCCATGGGATATTGATTTATCCACATATTACAATATATATGTGTGTGTGTGTGTATATATATGTGTGTTTTATGTATCATTTATTTGAATATATTGTTAGTTTTATCCATGTGAAAACCATTTTCTGGGTATGTATTGAAATTTGAAAATGAGAAAAATCCAAAAGTAAAATTCTAAAATTGGATGGTGATGGTGGAGCGATGCGACTAAGGCATGGAAGTCCCAAAGTAAGCAAAAAAAAAAGTGATATTAAAAACTAGACTTCTAAAGGGGGTGAAGGCTATGTATGAGTTACCGTGAAGGTTCATAGGAGGTGTAAGATTAATATGATAATACATGTAAGATTAATATGATGTGGAGAATTTTGAAGCTCATACAGTTCACTGAAAGGATGTGTTAAGTTAATGGACCCCTTTCATTAAGTGAAGAGATGTCCAAAAAGATTGGATCTAAAGGGAATATTATCTCCATGGATATAATAATATAATGGAACTGTCTACACTGATAGGGCCATACTAAATAGTATAGTGATGCCATTTTAAAAAAAGATACACAAAGAAAAATATTCGACATTTTAATATATATCCACTTCATTAAATAGATTTTTCACCATTCACTCATAGAGTAGTATTTTTTTTCAAACCACATAAAATACTTGTGGTGTTATTTACTATGTTATTTATATCATATCCTTTTGAATGTTCTTGTCTAGTGTGTACGTGAGCGTTGTGGTGCATTACTAGGATTATTTGTCTTACCAGTCCTAGACACTTTAGAAACTAATTTTCATTCTGATTCAGTGGTTCCAGGCATCATTTCTTCCTGTGGATGTTCTGGAGGATAACTTCCATATTGGGAGGTTCTAGAACCAATACATGATATCAGATCTTGGTTGTAGAGTTTAGTGAAACCATAGCTTGGAATAAGTGTTTCTGAGCTTGCCTCAACAACATTATTTTTCCGTCATCCATATAAATGAATTATAGTAAGTAGTTTCTAATATCTTTTATGTTGTTTTAGTTTCAGTGGGAGTTCATTAATTCCAGAAATATGGCATTGGATTATGGTATGATCTAGGTTGAAAAGTTTTATGTGATATATTTTTGATTCTGGATGATGAAAATGGAGTAATATCCACTATAAAGGGATCATGAACATCTGCTGACTTACAAAAAACCAACAATGATGAATATGTAAGAATGAGAAAGGATTTATAAAAAAGTAATAGGGTTGATCCAGATTTCACTCTCCCTAGGTATTGACATTAACATTTGTGAAGAGAATGAAGATTCATAATTTTTGACGACTCTTTTTGAAAAGTATGAGTAAGTTTGAGGGGAAGTCGGTAGTTGATAATGTCAATAACTTCAACATAATTCAGAGTCATTTGGAATCTGTAGAGATAATGTTTTCAGACCTAGATTGGGTGATGCTTTAGAGTTCATAACTCTCAAAATCATAGGATGTAGTGGTTAATGTGGTGAGAATATCATTCGGTAATATGAAATTAGTGTTTGTGGATGTTTGAGATGTAATTATGAATGATGAGATTTGGCGGATGCTTTTACCAGAAATTCCTACAGGGTAAAAGTTTAAGGGTGATCCACTGCAAGAAAGAGTCACTAAAAATGGAAATAAAGAAGTAGCATAAGTTATAGTAGCTCAACTAAAGGTCAACCCTTATGCTAGAATTATGGATAGAAAGACTATATGAAGAAAGGTTGTTGTGAGTGATGATTAGTTTCAAAAAATATTATTGTGTAACCATATGAAATTACCATTTTAGAAGATATGTGTGGTATATTATTGAGTGTTACTAGATCACATGGTATTTGTATTATATACCCTAAAGCTTCCTTTCACTCTATATCTGAGAGAAGTATGAGATTTTTCTTTACTTCGGGTAGATTTGACAAGGTACGTCTTCTGAATGGTGAAACTCTTGAGATAGTGGGAATGAGTTATTTTTCCATTAAAACATATATTTTATGCTTATTGTAATTATAAGGATTGATACACATACATAGGTTAAATAAGAATTTGATTTCAATAGGATAGTTTAATGATGCAAGTTTCTATAATACATTTGTAGGTGGAAAGAGGAATGTTACACATAGTTCCATGGAATTGGACAAAGTAGTGAAAGATTAATCATTGTACACAAGGGTTTCAGAAAGAGAAATGGAGGCCATATTAACATCTTCTACAAAGTTTTGGAATGAATGTATTGGAAACTTAAGTGAGAAAGAGATGAATATCATTCGTGTTAAAGGATTATTGAAGATCAGAATCATGAAGTGCAAAACATGGGAATAATGCATCTTTGAGAAGAAACTGATGATTTTGTTTTGAATATGAGGAAAAAATCTCATGTATTGGAAGTTATAGTTGGTTTATATGTATGTATGAGGGCCTACATCAGTTTGTTCTCACATAATATCACTGGGATAAGTTACCTTTATCGATAATTTTACTATAATTTTCAATGACACAAAACTTTGAATGAGACATTACAAGACATGATTTTAGTTCCTCACCACTATTGAGGCATGAAGACCACCATGGTTCATGCACCTTGAACATTATTCCTATATTATCTATAGTTCCTGGCATTATAGAGTAATGGCACACCCAAAAAATATCATGGTCTTCTGGGTCATTTGAAAATCCATGAAAGGAAGAAGGGAACCTAGTCAAAAAGGAAAAATAGAATTCAAGTCATAATTTAATGAAATAAAAATAAAAAATATCAACTTAAATACACCGTGAAACTCAAAAATTAAAAAGAAGACTATTGAGACTTGAGGGTTTATCAAGAAGTCCATTCGAAGTAGCAACAAGTGCAAAACTATGCAACTAAAACATAAGACAACCTAGGAAAAAACATTGCTCCTTATCCCTAACTTTCATCATATTATCTATAATCCATCATTTATTTTTATAATAGGATTGATTAATTTATTACAATTTGGGTAAAAAATATTAGTATGCACTTTTATTTTTATTATTTTTATTGAATCAGATAGATGTTGTGTATACATTATTCTAACAATGCCTCTAAAATATCGAACTGAGAGGTGGATGAGGGCCAAAACATGAAGGGTATGTCATCGTCGGTCAATTTCCTTTTGATGAGAAACATATCCTTTTTTTATTCTACTAGATACTCTTCTACTTGATTATCCTTACATTAGTGTTTCTTGATGGTATTTTTGAAAGTAGTGGGACTAGTGGAGGGCTCGTTGGAATGGGAATGGTCTAGGGGTGGCTCATAGGATGAGAATTTTCTTGGGCCATATTCTAGATAAGAAAGTATATCTCTTATCATTGATAGGTAATCTAGAATGTCTGACCCCATATTTCTAAATATATCATTACATGAGGGCTTTCTTGTATTTGAATCAGTAAGGGGAGGACCTTCCTATTGAAATGAAATGGCATTATAGGGATTAACTTTTTAATAAATGCCATCATGGAGAGGAATACCATCATAGCTCAATGTAAAACTATAGAGATTTTTTTTTGCATTATATACCCCAATGAGGATAATCAGGGAAGACAATGGTAAGGGGAGGACCTTCTTGCAGTTTGATCTTCTGGCCATGAGGAGGGATACCGTGAAACTCATCAAGAGATAGGATCTCATGGTTGATCATTTCGTGCCCATGAAGGAAGCCTTCATGGTAGATTCTTTGGGGAGGACCTTCAGAGCTGCTGGTAACAATGTTACGGGGAGGACCATCACAACTGCTAATGCTACTTCTGTAATTTGGTAATGGATCTTTAAGATCCTTATCCATTTATGAAAGACATCTGATGGTCACAAGAACTATGCACTCTAGTATAATAGGTTTATGAGTTTGTCTTCATTTTCCATTTTCTTTTGGAACAATTTATTTTTAGATGCTCTCTTGTGGGTGACTGGGGCTACATACTATATGTGAAAACCCTAATATATGGGTTCCTATTTGAGTTGATGTTGTATTACAGTAGGGATATGATAATAAGATTCTGGAGTTCTATCAGGGATATATTCCTACCCTAGAGTAGCCACTGAAGTGGACTGATGTCCCCCAATTGGAAAGGGTATTTATGCTCAATTCTATTGTCCATTTACCATAGAATATTTCCATCCACACTCATGGATGGGAGAAGGGATAAATTTTATCTAATGAGTGACCATTCCTTTGTGCGGATGAGTTGCACCACTTAGGGAGGTGGGGTCATTTTCCAGACTCCTTGTTATTTCCACTAACGCAATCGTGTATTGGAAGTTTTATAGGTTATGGTCAGGAATCGATGTATGAATCTCCATAATTGATAATATTTGAAGAGAAAAATCCTTAGTGGGAAGGGGAATATACACCCATTCTAGTTCCATGGTAGGAATGTGAGTCTTCCCCTGATTTGTAGCCGAGATATGTAAACTATGTTCTCCAATTTCCACCATATTTTCATGGTGGGATTGATTTTTTGGAGAAGGTATTTTCATATTCTTTTTTACTTCCATTTTATTTAAATAAAATCCTTGGTATGAATTCATTGAAACTTTCATCAGCCAGTAATTTTCCACCATATTTTCATGGTGGTCTTGATATAGGAGAACATGAATTTTAATATGTTCATAGTTTTCCATTGTATTTGACTGGAAGGATTCATATTTGTGTGTAAGGATTTTCATCTACTCATTTTCCACCATATTTGACCAGCATACTTCATATTTTCAATCAAGGATATTCATATACCCTTTTTACACCATATCTGACTAACAAACTTCATGAGAGTGAGTAGGAATATACATATTCTTATAGGTTTCCATCATATTTAATTGGATTGATTATTCAGCAAGAATAAGTATGATGACATATTTCATATTTTTTTAGTGTCTCCCTCCCTGAGCCTCCCTGGGGACCTAGGTACACATGAATTCATATGGGGCCCACGGGGTGATATCCTCTTCATGGTGAGGATTCTAGGTCATGAATTTTTAGTAGAAATGATTACCGATAGTGGACCTTGGGGTGAGACACCTATACAATTGGAATGAAGTCACTAATGAGAAATTAATCAGCCTACTGAAGTTAAGGGAGGAACTCTTTATCACGTTTCAGGTACAGACTCCCAAAATGGTTTGTGACAGCTATTGGGGACCTTTGGTTCTAAACCTTCAACCATCACTGGGATGATGACTAGAGGGGCTTCATGGACTGTAGGTCCCGTCGAGCTACCTTCAGGGTTGGAAGAGTACCATTATGGTGGTACTCTTGGACCAATTAATTTAAAACCCATCATTGAATATGTTGGGTGGGTGATGGAATCCTCTGTTTGGTCAGGGACCAGACATGTGAAGTGGTGGATGCGCACTTATGTGTTAACTTTTGATACACCAAATTGAATGAAGAGAGTTCTTATGAAAAGTTTATAAAATATATATGGGAAAAAA
Organism: Viscum album; assembly: GCA_963277665.1. NCBI lineage: Eukaryota > Viridiplantae > Streptophyta > Magnoliopsida > Santalales > Viscaceae > Viscum > Viscum album. The sequence goes on from OY728160.1 coordinate 1,560,074,615, forward strand.
CATAAGAATACACCATAAAATTATAATCTACATAAAATAACACATATACCATCAATAATTCTATTCCACCTTTCATTTTGAGATTAAAAGAGGCCTGATGCGGGGTAATACTGCCACCTTGGTTAAAGATTCACATCAGGTTCACCATTTTGTTTCCGAAAAAAATCATTGGTTCCTGATGGTTTATTTTATGGGGTTGAATTATGTGAAATAATTCATGTTAGGTACATCATTTTCAAAATGTCTCCAATGGGTTTTGTTTGTGGATCCAAAAACACCGAAGGACTCTCATATCCATGATGACTCTTGAAACTACATTCCAAAGGCTAACGTTCATTGGGGAACTTGGCCAATGATACTTAAGAACTCATATTGGTCGAGAGGATGTGAAGTAGGGCTCATAAATATTTTTTTGTGGAACTATTTCCTATTCTGAGACTATCTTATAGACTTAAGATATGATTTTGAATCCTTTCATCATTCCCAAGTACATATTATGCTAATCACCCTAAAGTAACGATCAATTATTAACATGCATGGGTTCAGAATCATCCATATGTATATGAGGCTCTACATAAATGGATGGATATGTATGTATATGAGGTTCTCTATCAGTGTCACCCTTTTTGTATAGGGATCGGATATTCTTTAGACCTTCATTAGGATGATTCCAAATTTAATCCATATGGTTGGGCACTCTAGGTTTTATCATCATCTCGAGAGAAGTAAATTGTTTTGATGTAATGATCGAACCCATGAGATGGGAATCCTTCATATCTTATGGTAGGAATCATAACCCACATATTTCAGTTCCACTTAATATGACACATAATTCATTTTATCATCATTCAACATGGATGTCTAGGTGAAGGGTTCTTGGTTGAGGATGGTGTGGTACTTACGCTGAGGTGGCCTGAGGGACTAGGAAGAGATGTGGTTTCCTAGGTAGATACAACCCTAATGAGAATATGGCCTAGAGAAAATTAGGGTGAATTTGGGAATTGGGTTTGGACCTCAGGGAGGCTTCTTATGTATCCTGGTTAGTTAGGAATCAAATCCCATGTAGTTCAATATGGTTTGAGGATTACACTTTATATGAGGCACATTAATTTTCTTCTTCATTAGGAATATGTCTCTTTAAAGGTATTGGGCATGGATTCAGGTATTATACCATATAGGAGGCATGATTGAGTGGATATGGTTGGGGATTAATATCAAGAATATTCCTATTTGAGGGTCAGGATCATGAAAATTTCATGATCACCACTAACCTCTAAGCCCATTAGATTCATGCTCTATGTGAGAAAAAAGATGAAGAAGTAGATTTGAAGATCACCAAATCTACTTTATCTTCTAGTGTACAACATATGGGTATAAATGGAGAGAGAACAAGCATTGAAAAACTCATATCCTCACTTGTTTTGGTATCATGGAGAGGTGAGGAGGGGAAAGAGTTCTGCCTCTCATAAGAAATACCAGAGGCTTAATCTAGGAGGGATGACCTAACCTTTTGTTTGATGGTCATATCATGATTTTTTTTAAAAGTTTGAGTCTGAATCCTAATTTTATTATTTAAAGCAAAGACCTCTTTAGAATGGGTAGAGGGAGACCCATTACATAGCCCAAAGGCCCAAGGCCAAGTGGCCTGAATACAAGGATTGATAGCCCATTTTTTTAACCCAAAGGGCCCCTTAGTGAATAGTACTTCTACAGTACCTGGGCTGCTACATTACCGCCTCTGCTACAGTCCTTGCTACAGTACCTCTGTCACTACAATGTCACTGCCGCTATAGTCCACTGCTGTTACAGTACTGCTATAGTACCCCCAGAAATTAGTCCCTACCCGGATTTATCCCGGGTCTTTTGGATGCCAAGAAGGAGCCTATACCACTAGGGTACAGGCTCATTGGCAGGCCATATAATGATTATTACATGAATAATATTTATCTTAGTACATAAGGAATAACATGTTTTTCATAAGAGGCATCCTATTCTTGTAATATAGGGTATGATATAGTTCAAAGTCATGCAATGATGACTATAATGACATAGTTCAACATCATGTTGTAAGGATGATGGAAGCACAATTTAGTGTCATGTTTCAGGGATGAGTTCTATATAATTTAACTTCATGTGGGTAGGATGAAGAGGAGGAATTTTCATAGAAATGGCTATTTTGGGACTTATGAAAGAGTGACCCTTTCTTGTTCAACCTGGCATTGGAGTCTGGTAATGGGGTTATAAGATTTTCTTGAGGAATGTTTAACTCAATGTCTTAGAGAATAAAATAGGAGAATCTCAACTCATAGCATGAGAAATGAACTACGAGGAGTAGGTGGAATCAAGGAATTTCAGGGAGAGTATATGAGTATGAAATGTCATTGAATTATATAGGGTAGACATTAGGGATATATTGTCCATAATTGAAAATTTCTTTGAGAAGGGATTAGAAGTTTGAGGTGAGACTTGCCTTTTATAATGGGGATCATTGATGGTAGCAAAGTGACTGAGCCGAAGGGTCGATGCCAAATCCCCAAACAAATCCTGAGTGGGAGTGTGGGGGAACAAACCCATTTTTATGAACCAGCAAGTGCATAGGGTTCCCCACATAGGAGTTGGCCATATAGGGAAGCCCATAAAGGATCGTCTGTGAAAGAGAGTCTGTGATGGGGGATGTCTCTGAAGAGAGAGAAAATGGGTCATCCACAATGGACCATCCTTTAAGGGGTCCACAAAGGGATATCCTCAAAAGTTATATATGTATAGGATCATTCTTTAAGGGGAGTCCACAACGGGGGGTGTCCACGAAAGGGGCCATAAAGGACTGTCTGCGAAGGAGTTTGCTGCATAAGAGCTGGCCCCATAGGAATGGCTGCGTAGGAGATTCACAAAGTGATTCAATATACAGGATGGCTTAAAATCATGATTCATAAAAAAAAAACTAGGTTATCCATGAAGTTTCACCCACCTATGGTTCGTTGGATGGGTCTCTACAATGGTATACCCACTATGGCTCATAGGATAGTGTCCCCAAAGGTAAATCTATGTCTCGAATCTTGTTTATCTCATTCGAGATCTCATTTGAGGTATATTTTTCAGTTTCCATCTGGGTTATTTTATAGGGGAATGGAGGGAACATGTATCGGGATCAATGGTTGGTTTCAATGGGTTGTAGGAATTTGTTCGCAGGAGCCCACTTCAGGATGTCCCAACAAGCAAATGATTTCATTTGTAGGGATGAATATCATTGCCCCATCCCAAAAACAATTTATCATTAGTGAGACATGGTCACTTGTGGGGGTAAGTAAATCACCATCTGGCCCTAAAAATGATTTTTTTCATTCATAGGAACCGGTGTTACTGTCTCATCCCACGAATGAATTTTTTTATGGGACACCTTACGGTGCGGTGTTCCACATAGCATTTTTTACTTTGTAGGAGAGATCCTTCCTCTACGGCTTGGAATCTTTAATCATTTTGTTAAAAATATTATTTTTAGTTTTTTTATTTCTTTTTAAAAATTAAAGTAATTAATTTCTCCTTGCATGCATAAACTTTAGGTCATAACAAATACCAATACATAATAGATAGTGATGAAAAATGAATTGTATCATTATGTGGATAAAGTAATCCATATGTATGCATGAGTACTTTCACTTCTTGTTTGATGGGAAAGAGGGTTTATTGTCTATATAATATAATAAGTTTAATAAATTTACATATATGTTTTTATGTTAATGGTATGATATAAAACATCTCACAGTTCCATCAAAAGGGATACACAATCATCGTTCGTGTGTACGACAGACTACCACCTCAGGAACTGATGTTGTTCGCTCTTTGATTAACTAATTTAACAGATGGGAATGAATATTTTTTTATTGATTATATATGATATATATGATATATATTATTTTATTATGATTATTTAATTTTTATATCACACATACCTCCATGCTTTCCATTTTCTTGGATTATGATAATGTTGTTTGTGTGTACGACGGTCTATAATCTCACGAAGTGATGCAATTCATTCACGCTTTATATGGAATGTATAAAGGATAGTTTTAATTAAAATATTATACGTATATTACATAAAAAATAATTATATAATGATAACATATCATATAATTTTCATCCATTTAAACTGACATGAAAATGAAAAAACATCGTTCATGCATACGTGCGCCTACATTCCCCTAGAACTATTTATTTTATTTTCTACTATTTTTGAACACCATAAATACATATATAATGAATATATATGATATTTATATCATTATTATCATTATTTATATTATAAAATCATGATATATGCAATAGGACCAAATATTACAAGTTAATACATGTACGGATAACAAAATAATTGTTACCTGAAACATAACTTTTACATGGAATTGTTAATAAATGGGTATTTTAAAGTCATAAGTAAAAAATATATGGTATAAAATTTAAGAATATAGTTATATGGGAAATGAATAATAAACATATATTTATTATAGAGGAGGTTTTAACCTGTTTGAAGGATGTCAAGACCTATGTTAAGGGATTTTTTTCTCACTTTTATTTCTATGGGATACGTGCCTTATACACTTCATGTTTCTTATACATGGTGTATATAATTCCCATGCTGTATTTTATGAGTCTTATATGGAATATTATGGTATTTCCATATCCATATAATTTTATTTCATTCATGGTACATGTGATTCATCTAATTATAATGTGGTAATGGTTAATTTTCATAATCTCATCAATATTCGAGATTGTTTTGTTTTATGTATCCATTGGGAAATATTTATATCCTATTGCCATGTTTTGTAAAAATGTTTTCTAAAAGTTTTTTACTATTATAATATAAATATTTAATGTTTTTTAACTAGGTTTTAATTTTTATGAAAATATTTGAAAGGATTTTTTTTAATTTTCTAAATAAGGCTCTTTTTGACTTTTTTGAAATAATTTATACGGAAGGAAATTTTTTAACTTATACAGAATGAATAAAATTTTAACCCATGAATACTAAATTCATTAAAAATTACTTTAAAGTATTACAATTTTATTTTCAAATAAAATTTTTTCCTTTAATATTATGGGTATTTTTAAAAAAGTTATTTCATAAAGGAAATGATATTTTCCTCAATAATTATTTCAAGTGATCATTCAAAAAATAACTTTCCATCTAAGATGACATAATTTTCTATTACTTGTGATTTAATGGGGTTATAACCCAAGGAAACCATTATTATTATTTGTATGACTGGTTAATGTTTATGATGGAATGATATTTATTACACCTATTTCATTTTCTAAAGATATGTTATGATGAAGTGTTTATGAAACTAATTTAATTACATGTGTTTGGATATGGTGAATGATTTTTGGTCATGTGGAACACATATGTATAGTTTTAATTAAGTTAATGGTGAGGCCTATCTCTCCATCCAACACATTTGGTTATGATAAGTGTTATATGAGATCAATGTTTACATAGGATGTCATCATAAGCCCACAACATGATGGTATACGAGAGGTCCTCCAAATTACATAACAAGAGGGTACATGAGAGGTCATACTAAGATAAAAAATTAGAATGTACATATTAGGTAATCCCATACTGAATTTTTTATACATGTGACTATCCCAAGACCAACATACTATGATTTTTTTTTAGGTATCACTGACATATGATATTCTAAGTTTATGTGTATGCCACAAATTCCATGTTTTATGCCATTTTTATACTCGAATGGATCATGTGATTTAATTATCTTATGATTCATGTATTATAAAATTCTAATCATTAATTCCATGATTTATGATTTTGATCTTTGATATTAATTTTATGCTTTTCAAATGTTATGCTTCTATTTTCATACCCTTATGCTCATGTTATGATTACATATCTTCCATGTTTTCCCTTAATGAGAATCTAAGCTCACCATTTATTATTTTTCATTTCCATGGGTTATAAATAATAGTTTTAATTAGGATTACTAAAGGGGATTATCTTTATGTGAGATGTTGGAGATCTTTCACCAAACTATAAGAATGTGTTCCATGTTTCCAAAGAAACTCGACTATTACAGTCCTCAAGCATAGTTTGGTGTAATATAATGAATTTTCATATAAATAGATGTAATTAACATACTTTAAAATATAGTTTTTTATAGTTATATATTGATTAGAAATAAAAATAATTCCCATTTAAAAGAAAATGAAATGTCTTTTGAAAGACTATATTTTATCTGGAAGACGATTTAGTTGTGATTTTTCCACCTAAATGAAAATTAATTTTTACCACTTATAGAAAATTTATCTGAAAATTTATAATTTATTTTTGATATCATCATATAAAATTTAACTTATGTTTATTTTTTTTATTTTTTTTAAATGTTTCATTTTTTAATGAGTAGTGAAACATATTGAATTTTAATTTAAAAATTAAATCTTATTTAAATTATTTATAAAGATAAATTTAATTTTAAATTTGTTTTAATGTAATATTAGTTCAATTATATATTAAATAAACCAATATAATTTAGTAGAATAATTTTTTTATTTGATTTTCATATAAAAATGTTGTAAACACTCGAACACTTTCTCATTGAAAACCATCTTTCTCTTCACATATGTGAAATTAATTTTATATTAAAATTATACACTTCATTGAATTGAATTTGATAAAATTGATCCATTATTTTTAATCATAATAATTTATATTATATTGAAATTTTATTAAATTTTTTACCATTATGAATAGTGAATAATGTAACATTTATTTATCACTTTTAAGTAAAAATGGATTTATTGGGGGTTAACCTAAAAAGATAAGGGTTAAAATGAATGAAAAACTTTTATAAAATATATTATATGTAAATATTTATACCATATGTTGGCTAATACTCTATAATACATCATTTTGGACCATTTTAGATTGTTAAAAAGGTGATTACACCTTTTTCATTATAAAATTTATATGTATACCACTCACATCACTTATAAATGGCCACCCCTCTCCCATATTCTTCACAGAATGAAACCATATTAGATTGATTAATCCCTACCAAAATCACTTCCCAAGATACCTTATAAAATCAATGAATACATATTTTGGTTATAAATCAACCCTATGAATGATTTTGGTGTGAACCTATGGAGGTTACATGAATAAGAGGTAGGGTTCTACAATGACTATTTTTTTTATGTCATCATCCACTTCATTTAATTCATATTAAAAAATGATGATATAATAACATAATTATATTAAAAATAATTAAATGTTTAATGTTAATTTAATGAAAAAAACATATCCACTTCCATAAAATGGGTGATGAAATCTCATATGTGTGTAATGTGGACTACCACCCCGTGAATCAATGTATTTCATTTTTTACATCACCACCTCTCATGGTTGGGTATGATGATTGATATAATGTATATATATATATATATATATGATATTTTTAAAATAATTATACATTTGGATTCATTATATAATATATACCTCTTTTACTTCCTAATATGAAGGGGATACGATATCGTCACATGTATGTACTACATACTACCACCTTGCAAAGTGATGTGACTTGTATTTCACTAACACATTATATGGAAGGTAATAAGGATAATTTTAATGATTATATATGATATAAATGACATAAATATTATATTAATTACATATTTACAATTTTAAAATTAATATATATCATTTAATTTCTTACAATTTCACTCATTGAATGATGATAACATCATTCATGTACATGTGTCATACCACCTTCACGAAGCAATTTGAATCTCATTTCATCTTCAAACCACTTGGATGATATATATATAAGTATATTTAATGAAATAATATAATATAAATGATATTATTATAATTATGTAAAGATAAAATATTACTTACCACCTTTCTATAAGGATCATTGTAAAATGGAAATGTTACTCTTACGTTCATACAACTTGTCATCTCTATGGGCGTGACATAATTTATTTCTCAGAAATATTATTAATTATTGATAATAAAAGTATAAATGATATATAAATATTATAATCATATCATTATTATTGATTTTGATATATTGAAACAGTATCATATTCATAAGAATAAGAACCTTCATGAAAAAAACATGAATGAGAAAATAAGGCGATTGAAAACCAAAACAATGGAAATAATGAATGATTATTAATATACAGGTGATAATATTTTATTAAAGGGTCAAATATTTTATTGTAATGATTTATATTGTTATTTTATAATTTAATAACATATTTAAGACCACTATTACTGAGTTTAAATAACATTCAAGAAAAAGTATGTGTTATGTAAGTAATTTCATAACTCAATTTCCATTTATTGGTTTAAAATTATAATTAATTGATTATGTGAAGATATGATTATTTAAATAATAATAATTGATTATTTTATATTATATTTCTACATGTTTTACCTAGATTTACATTTTATACACATAATTAATTCATTGAATAATCCCCACTTCAATGATATCATCTTTTTATGGGACTTCATCTAAATTTCTATTCATTGAGGCATATTGTAATGTTATTAAGCTAATTAATTTTATATGGTGTTTACACTAATTTTTTTAAATTTATTATCAATAATAAATAATAATTCAAGGATTTTTAAGTTTCAATTTTAAATAATTTATTATAGGGGATTTTGAATGAAAATTACCAATAACTGGATTACATTACCTATCCAATGTTATTAAAATTAGTTTTTATTTGTTTAATGAACATGGACTCTCTAAAGGTGTGTTTAAAATTTTTTATATGGATTTACATTTTATACACACAATTTATTATTTTATTAATTCTAATTTCAACATTATGATCATTATATGGGTTTATTCTATTATCAAATTTTAAATTATAATGTTCATTATTATATTTCCATTGAAGGAAAATATTTTATAGTTGTATAATAAAAACATTAAGTTGACTTATCCTATATTACTTCATCATATTTTCATGTAATAGTATCATTTTTCTACTATATTATAGTTAGAAAATTGAGAAAATGATTTTAAGAAAATTTGACTTCATTTCTCCCTTTGTCCAAATATATGTTTTATTTTAAAACCATTCTTTATAAAAATGTTTTAAAAAATATTGTTAAAAATTTTCAAAATGAATTATTATAGAAGTTTTTACACATTCTTAATTTTTTTTTGAAATTAATATTCATGTTGTTTTAAAAAAAGGAATGTTAGTATTTTTCTTAAAAGGTGACATGAATATTTTTAAAATGTAATTTTCATGTATGTAATTTCCTATAGTCATGAAAACTCAATGATTTTAGTAATACTTTATAAGTATAAATGGTTATTTTCAAGGAAAAATATTTTAAAAATGATTTTTAAACTGTTATTTTTTAATTTTGATTTTCTAATTGAAAGGATATTTTCATCAATAAATTTTCTGTGATATTTTTAGGGTATATCAATTATTCAATGAAAAGACACTTTATTTTAAATATATTACACTGGGGATATGTTTTGTTGATACAAAAAATATTCTATATATGGATTTTTTATGATCACTTTTACCAAATAATTTATTAATATTCACTTTCTCAATTTTTTTTATTAATTAACATTCCCTTGAATTATTCACTTTCCTATGGAAAGTAAATTTTCACTCAATATCTATATTATTTATCATGAATATGTTTATTTAATAAACCATATATCATTTCTATATTTGTTTCTCTACATTGAATGTTATTTGTATATCTAGGAAAATATTGATAAATATGTATTCATTACTAAATATGGATATTTGAAGATAAGTAAAATTGTTCATTAAATAAATTGATAATTAGATATATATATATATATATATATATATAAGGAATGATTTAGACATTAAGATATAGTCCATGATTTGTTATACATTTCCCCATGATGCATTGGTATTCTCAGGAGAAAAATTAGTTGACATGCATTAGTTAAATGGGATTCTAGTGTATAATAAAAAATAATTTGTAAATTATCTTGAGGAAGGTATGGATAGTAGATGTTTTCATAATACATAAGATAATGACATCCAATAACTACAAATATTCCTCATTTATAATTCTATAATTATTATCAATGTTATTTTTGCAATGTTATTATATCAAGATTCATTTCGTTCTCAGTTTGTTGATTAAATGGAATTTTTTTTCAATTATTTATAGTTATATATTATTTAATTCATAAATTATAATGGTATTCAAGTTTTTTAAGTGTCATGTGATTTCATATATTTACATTTTCATTTTTATTATTCCTTATCTCATCACGCTATTCATTTTTATAAATGGCATGTGTGTTAAGTTATTTACCATTAAATATTGATTATGCTTATAGATTCATGATATCTTCATTTGTATATAACCATTAATATGAATTTTAGACCACACATATTTTTTTTAATTCTATGGAATCCATGAAGTTTACTTTGAATGATATAAAACTATATGATATAAGGAATGATGATATTATTGAAAAAAAATTATGATGTAATTTAATATATAAAATGCAATGAAAGTATAAATTATATAACAATTTACTAGGAATACTAAACTATTAATTCATTTAGGATTTGATTAGTTATATCATATTAAAATTTAATAAATAATACATTGGATCCATGCTTCTGCTGTTGAGGTCACTATAACACGAGAGGATTTATCACATTAAAATGGGTAAATGAGAGGTTTTAACATATGAAAATGTGTACTTGTATGATTTATCATAAGAAAAAGGCTACATGAGATGATTTATCCCACAAAAATGGTACAAGAGATGTATTTTTCATAGAACAAGGGTACATCTAAGGATTATTCAATGTCCAAGAAGGTATATAGGTTCTTAGAATAGGCCCAATAAGGATGAGTGTGATGGTGGGAAGCCTTGACATGATATTTATATGATTATATATATGCCAAAATATTGTTTCCTAATATTGACCCTATAATTATTCTCCATTCCTCAAGTTTTATTTCTCATGATTCCAAACACTTTTCCATGGATTTTGTTTATTCATTTGAGATCACACATCCTTATTTATAGACATATAGAGAACACTTATTGTCCTATGTTATATTCAACATTAAATTTATCATATTCCCATGTTTTATAATATTATTATGATATGAACCTTGCTATTTTTTTTATAATTATTTCCCTTACTGATATTTTGAGCTCATGAATTACTCATTTTTTTCTTTCCCGAAGATATAAAGATATGTATTAAATGGTGGAAGTATATAATGGAATCTACTATGGTTTTATTATGTATAAATATTTACAAGCTTTGTAAAATATATGGTCTATAAAACTAGTCCTCAATTACAATAAACTAGAACATTAAATAAGTCATGTGAGATTATTAAGAGATATAATAATAATGTAATTTTTTTCATCTTTAGATTTTAACATATCCCATGGAATCAATTATAGTTTTCAAAATTATGTTTTCTTAGAATTGGATGAGGGATTATGGGTCTGGGGAACAACTGTATGTATCGAATGGTGGTTTATTAAATTTTTAGGATTATTTTAGTTATTTATAAGGGATATTCTTTAGTTAATACACATTATCCTTATAATCCATTATAGTTGATCTCAATACCTATAATGTTAAATTATAGAACTATATAGTGTATTGACCATGAATAACATAGATTGAATCCTTGATATTCATATGTTATTGTATATATTCCATTTATGTATTATTACTTCTTTGTTTATATTATTCAATATATATATATATATTTAAAAATTTATTATTACTATATTTTCCTTATTAAATTTAATGGATTATTTATATATTAACAGAGTCAATAATGGGTGTAATGGAAGCTATAAACATTTTCTAAAAAAATATTCTAATTGGATATAAAATATTCTGGAACCTTTGATGAAAATATTGAAAAACATGCTATCATGTTTTTGATACACCAAAGACCACTATCCATCATTGGGTATATTGATAAACTAATTATAGAGAAATGAATTACTGTATTAGAAATGAAAATTTTCATTTTATAGATCTCAAATCCTAAAATGATTTTTTAACACTATATATTTTTCAGGGTGAAACTAATCCACTGTGGACCCTAATAATAATCATGTTTCCAATGGAAGAATTTTTTTTCATGAAATATAAATAGTTTAAAGAGAAATTATTTATAAAATAAATTAAAAAACTCTTTATATTAAAATGGAGAGAGAGTTACTTGAGTTTAAAAAAAGAAGATAAATAATTTATTACATATGAATTAAACCTTATAAGACTTTCACGGTATACCTTTGCTCTTACCATAATACAAGAACATAAATTCTTTCATATCATTATAGGTTTATTGAAGATTAAATAAATATAATTGGATATAATTTAATTTATATTTTGTGAAGGGATTTTTCTATGTTCACTAAAGGTGAAAATGGAAGTTTGAAACATTCAATATTATCATGCATTGGGGGATATGAAATGAAAAATTTATTTCCATTAATATTCAAGTTATATTAATATTGGGGAATTATAATTCATATTTTTAATTGTAAAAATTTCTAGAATAACCACAAGGAAATTTTATCCAATATAAAAGTAAGTTCATTATGTGTGGAAGAGAATTTCATTGAGTATATTAATGTTGAAGACATATCACGAGACAAAATAATGAATTAACGAGTGGGGATTCTTATATTTATTCAGAACCCTTAGTACATTAAATCAATTTTATAGAGTATTTTAATTATTACAAAAAGATCACTAAACTATGAAATGATGAAAATAATGAATTTCAATATCAACTAAATCCATGAGAAAATGGAAATTTTAATGCAATAATCACAACTTAAGTAGATTATTAATATTAAGTGAATCATGATAATTAATGAATACTTATCCTCCACTCCAAATTTGTTGATGCCCTAATGTATTAAAATTTTTATGACTCTATTATATATAGGACATTTTCTAAAAGATTCAAATTAACCCACCAATTATTTTATATTATCAATTAAAATCGTCTCTCAGTATTACATGTAATGTTTTGGTTTATGGAATATGCTTCATGTCAGTATTATAATACATCCATTAGATTAATTACATGTGTTTTTTGGAATGTATTGGCCATCTATAAATAGAATCAATTATAATAATAAAAAGGGTAATCCCATTTCATATTTCATACCCACTATGATCGTCTATAATTATGTTTATGTCTATGAAATATCTTAAACTACTAATTCTCTCATAGGACTTATGATGAATAATTATAAGGTATGATTTGATTAAATTAATGTAAAAAAATAAATATTAAGATTCAACTATTATAAGGGAAAATCATATATTTTCTATGTTTTTCAAAAATGCACAAGAAATTATATCACGATTCATGTCTATCACTTATGTACTATTAGTTAGTTTCACAAATAAGTGATATTTTATATTGTATAAACATAATTTATATAATGGGGGAGAATATTTCACCTTGAAACACCAACCTATAATGAGACGCAACATATTTATTTTTCCCAAAATTCATGAATAAAAAACCAACTGGTAAATAAAAAATAGATTGTAAATAGTTATAAAATCACACATAATACAAATAAAAAGTCCTAATGTTTTAAAATTCCTTGGTGTTAATTTAGTTTTTCCATATATATTGTATTATCAACTAAAATACATTTTTGTAACTTTTAATGTTTGAATATTTTATAATAGATTTCATTTATAAATTCATCATAATAAAATGAACTTAAAATAAATTGTTGATATATTTCTAAATCATATGATTTTTACATGAATAGTGAAAAAATAATACATTTAATAATTCCATTATTTTTGTGAATTAAAATTACTTGAAAGAATTTTCTCTAAGATTTTTATTTTAAAAAATATATTAAATCAATTAAAATTAAAGTGTTTAATATATAAATCCTATGACTAACATATATTTATCATAGATAACATTTTCCAATAATAAGTATTTTTTTATATTTCCTATTAATTATATATTAATTTTTGAAAAAATAAAATTTTTCATTAAATGAAAGGAACATAAAATTTTATTTTTATAATAATCAATTTTGAATAATAATAATCAATATTGTTTACAGTTTTATACTACCCATAAATTTTAATATTAAACATACATTTTTTTTTAAAATTGGGTTATTATGTGTAAAATGTAGTAATGATAAAATAATTTTTTCTTACAAATAGAAATTATATATGATAATGTTAATCTCATATTTAGAATAATCAGTTAAAAATTATGCAATAATGGACATTTTAATTTCATTCATTGATAATAAATTAAATAGGCAATGATTAGTTACTGTGGAAAAAACCAAAAATGGTAAAGGTGAAAATTATAAAATTTAATGGAATAAAAAAATGAATAAAATAACTTGTTGAAATTTTTCCATCCTTATATCATCCCACACTATATTATTTTCCTTTTTGGAGTCTTCATTACATATGAAACATTTTCTCTCTCTTTTTTAACTTATAATATTTAATAAATTTTCATTCTCACAACTTATAAAAGGGTACACTCAGTACCCCTTCGTGAGAACTCAATGAATTCGTTTTATTAATTAAAACACTCCCATTTTAATTCTCCTATGATTATTTAAAATTTCCTTGAGCCTCTGGTCACATGATATTGACTTAAGATATACATTTCAGAGCAACACTTCAAGGAAAACAAAAAGACTTCAATATGTGTATTTATTTTTAATAATTTCTTTTCCCTTAAATCGTAATTTAAAAGATATAATTTTCTATTTTATATATAAATAATATAAATTAATTATACACATAATTTTATTATTCAATTTTAATAACTAATAAAAACTTTTATCCTTTTAAATTAAGCATAATGAAAATGTTATTCAAGAAAAGTGAAAACTACTGACTTCTTAAAGTGATGATTTCTTAAATTCACCACCAAATATATTATATAATTATAAATATATAAATTTTGAAAAAAATATTAAATATGTAATTAAATTATGATAATGATGAGTCAAATTTTATTCCACATTTTCCACTCATTCTTCAAGAACCGAAAATGTTAACCTTACATGGTGTTGACAACTGCCTCCAAAATTTAATATATTACATTTTATATCTATATTAATTATTAATAATTAAAATATATTAAAATATTATTGAAAATATTTAAATGTGACTATATTAAATTTTTATGCTTATCAAATAATGATATAATTCCATAATAATCCACATTAATAATCATTACTATCCACTAATTATGATATGTTCGGGTTTTGATTGGTCTTACCACCTACATGAACCATTATATAAAATAATATCATGGATTAATATGATAATGTTATTAATAATTATATATGATATATATATATATAAATAATTATTGTATTTAGGTTCAAAAAATGTAAAATCAATATTGAACTCCATAATTATGATACCATCATTCATTCGATAATGATCACCATGACATTATTGTCACCAATTTCATCTACCAAAACCAAAAATAAAATATTCATGGAAGAAAATTATAATACGATATTCTATCATAAAACATCAATTATTTTAGTATATATGTTTTTGGAATGAAGAAAATTCATAGATGAATGATTAAAAATGTAATGATCCCAACTCTAGTATCCCATATCTAGTGGATTACTTTATTACATTGGCATAAGATACAAGGAATCACATCCCAAAAGACTAAACATTCTAGTTGTATCGACGCAACCCCAGAAATCCAAGAGATGGTATCATGCTATTATTACACTGACATACGATACAATTAAATTGTGTCCTAAAGGACTGAAATGTTTAGTATTCTTGGAAAACTAGATACATACATGAGTCGTGTATTAGAGATGAATACACCATTTATAACATAATTCCTTTTCAGGGATAACAAATTTACTCAATCTAAAGTATCCTTGTATAACTTTCCCAATACACTTCATGGAATCCTGGGGAAAGAAACGATAATAAGGGAAAGCTCCAATGCTCAGTAATTGTAGAGCATAATAGAAGATTTTATGAATGAATAATAATAATAAACATGAAATGATAAATAACTAAGAACCCATGACACTCAAATAACTGGATAAGGTATAATCAATATGGAAAGGTAAATAACTAGAACACATGCCATTTAATCCATCAATTGAGTATAAAATTCATATATAGATAATTCAAAATAAAAAATGTCATGATAATAATAATAATAACTGAAATCTTAATAATTTAAATGCTTAATTATTGGGTGTCATATTTTATAGGCATATGATACCTTTACTGTCAAGACCATTCATAATACGATTTAGCATACTACTGTCAATACCTTCAGCATGACAAATTAAATCTATAAGTAGAAACTTATATATTCTATACGAGAACAAACTCTAAGGGTTTGTAACCAACTAATTTAAAATCATAAGACTACTGAAGCATCAAGTTTCATACTTTATATAGTCCCCATCCCATGTTGTACCAGTAAAAAATTTCCTAACAATCGAATAATTGATTTAGGTAATAAAAATGAGACTTATCAAATATATGTATTGAGTAAATGATACAAATATATCAATATTTCCCCAGTAAATAAAATAACTTTCAATGTAATCACCATATGTAAAAATGGTATATGGTTTAGTAAATGAATATATCCATGATAAATTATATGGATTACAAAGGGAAATTTAATGTTCATTGATCATTGGAAATGGAATAATCTAGAAGAATAAAAAAGGAATTATGGAAGTTAATTTCAATACTATCCTTGGTCAAATAAATCAAAAACTATCCATAGGATGAATAAGTATTGTATTAATACAAAAAAATCCCAAGTGGAGTAAAAATAAATGGTTTTTGTCATTGATTAATTGAAATATTATAAAATGATATTTTAAAAAAATTCTTAAAGAAAATATCATTTTTTTAAATCCTTTTGAAAATAATTTTCTTTTAAAATCTATTTTATAAACATTTTATTTAAAAATTAATTTTTTAATAATGAAAAATATGATTCAATGAAATTATGGTGGGTAAATTAGTACATGTTGTACAAGGTAAAAAGAGCAGTATATTTGAAAGACAAAAATGTTAGAGAGGCACCTTGTTCAGAAAGCGACTAGAAGATGACTGAAAAAAAATTAAAAGAAAAAAGTTTTAAAATTTCTTTAATAAATAATTTTGTAAATGTAAATTTTTTTAATGTATTTTTAGAAAATAGGGTTTTTAAAATAAAATAGGTTCTCCAACTAAATAGTGAAATGAAGTCCGTTTTTCATGAAAAACGTTTCTAATACATTTTGAGAAAAAATAGTGTAAAGATTGTACTATTACTTGAAAGTGGTCATGATTAACCATAAGAAAATAAAATTAAAGTTTTTATTTAACAATTATCATATTAATTCCTTTAATGTAATTTTAATAATAATAAATCTCGATTAGAATGAGATTGTGAAAGGAACCCTTAAAACGATCATAACATCTAAGAGATAATTAATAAATGAATACATTATGTGTATCAAATATAAATCCTCATAAAATAAGTGAAAATAAATCAATATATATGCAATTTAATTATTCACATAATCATAGAATATTAATGACAATGAAAAAGTAATAAAATACCCTAAATAAGAATTTAGCTATGAAATTTCATTACAACATGATAGTGTTATGTTCAAATCCACTTAGATGAAATAATTAAAAATGAAACTAAAATTACCATGAAGAAAGAATTTTTCATGATATAATCTATAAAATTAGTAGTATGTACAACATATATAATAAATTAGGTGCACAACAACATTGTATGCCTCAAAGAATGGAAATTGAGATGAAGTCCCTTACCAATTTGCAACGTTTTAATATTTAACACTATGAATAAAATAACTTAAAATGAAACTTTAAATACCATTAATATAAATTTATTCAAGATATTAAATAAAATAGGGGAATTATATACACCACACAAAAGAAATAAGTGGTGATAATGGCGTATACCTCATAGAAAGAAAAGTGAGGCAAGAATCCCTTACCATGCGTTTCCTTTTAGGTGAACATCCATAAAATTCATTTATAATAGTTTAAAACAAGTAATTAACATATAAAATACCAATAATAATATTTATAATATGATATATTATCTTTTTATAATATCTTATTACCCATTTTTTAATAATTCTTCATTATTTTAATTATTTTGGGTGTTAATTGCCTAGTTTTTTTAAGTATGATTTGAATTGTTATTTTTGTTCTTAATACATCGATCATGATTTCATAATCTCCAGGATTTAAAACTTTATTTAATATATAATATATTAATTATATATGTATTTACAAATAAAATCATATTTTGAGATAAAAAATGAAATGCCCCATTCATGTATACGGCTGACCGTACGTAAATATGAATGCTACTTCCATTTCATTTCCTTATTTAATATAATGAAAAGTAAATGATATAAATTTATATTTATATTTCTATTAAATTATAATATTTATTTCATATATCTCACATAGTTTTATTAAAACCATCCTTAATACATTCCATGTAATGTTTAAATGTATCACATCGCTTTGAGGAGGCGGTAGTCCACATGTCCACAAATGATGTTTTCAAATTCCAAAAAATGTATACATTAAAGGTATGTGTAAAAAATAATTCTAGAAGACAAAAATTTATAAATAACATATATATAATATAAAAATATTATCTCCATCATATTTTCCAACAATGAGTTGTGGTTTAGGGAAAATAGATAACATCGTTTTGCGAGGCGGAAGTTCACTACAAAGAAAGATAATTTTGTTACCCATTTGATGGATGTTTCTATAAGTGTAGGAATAATACATAAGATAAAAACATATAAGTATATTTAGGATACTTATTTAATTATATTATATTTATATAATAAGAATTTAAGGAGTGGATAAATAAATAAAACTAAAGTGATCGTTGGAGAATGTTACCACTTTTTTAGGTAAATCCTTTTGGTTTATACCAAAAGACATCCTTGGTTGGATTTATACAAAATTTTAGGATTATATAATTCATGGAGGTATTTTTAGAATAAATTTGGGTATATTTTTGTTGATCTAAAGAGGCATTAGTGGTGTGAGGATGTGGGAGGGGTGATTACCTTTTTATAGTGGAGGAGGAGTGACATTCTTGTAAATTTATTAAATAGGAATTTAAACCACATTTTACCCATGTAAAGTGGATCCAATAATGGTTAAATTTATATAAAAGGTATTATATAATCTATATATTTTAATTAAATGGATTTTTTTTCAATTTTATAAGTAATGTTTGACATTAAGATTAAGGCTTAGTCCCTTTGTAAGTTAATTTTTCTCCTAATCATTGTAATTAATATTAGTTACATTCACTAATATTTTTAGTCAAACACTATGTTGAACTTATGAGAAATTATTAATTATTAATAATTAAAATATGGAATCCATTTTTCTATATTCCTATCAAAGAAGTGTCATAAATTAATTTAAATTTAATCCCATAGAAGAGACGACAAAGCAAATTTTTAATGTAAAAATATTCAAAAGTTTGTTAAATTTTTCTATCCAATTTCAAAGTGAATCTGATTTTAGTGGAATAAATTGGATTAATATATTTAAATTATATCTAATTTAACTTTAAAAACAATCAAAAAAATAATTTACGATTATAAAAAAAGTATAACAATATGTAGTTTTGAATCAAAATTCTGTATTTTTCACTATACATTAAAAAAATGAAATATTTAAAAATAATAACAAAAAATAACCCTAAGATAACTTTTTTATCCTTCATTTAAAAATGAAGTTTTTTTTACATTTAAAAATTTATATTTTCCAAAATTTATGTTTAGAAAAGTTTTTCCAAAAAAAGTAGTAAAATTGCTATTAGAAAAATATAGGTTTTTATGCATAATATGGGGTTTTTTCTTATCTCAAAACTATAAAATATATTGGATTAATGTCAAAAATTTTGATTTGAAATATAATATATATTATCATATGATATTTAATACTATTCATAATATCTGATTTAATGGCTAGGATATATCTTATTATATTAAATAATAATATTTTAATAATATATTATTGTTCAGTAAAATTCAGTGTTTCATGCAACACATGATATCTAAGAAAGTATTTATTGCATTTAAAGTAAGATAACTCATTATTTTGTACCTTTTAATAAATATCATAGATTGAATTTATTTAAAATTGTAAATATATTGCAATGTCTTCAGATGTTATATTCCCTTACGCACTTAGTGTTGCATGACATACACACTATCGATTATAATGTTCATAATTTAGAATATTGGGGAATTACATTCTACCCACCTTAAATAAATTGAATCCTCATATTTTAAACTCGATCTTAGTAATAGATTGTTTGATATTTTCTATGTTCAAATCCTACATTGTGAGAAGGGTTCAAAAGGCATCCTCTAGAAAAGAGAGAATGGGAAGTAAAAAATGTGACATCTACTAACATATAATTATGTCTCTATGTAATTTATCATTAGTTTCATGTAAATATATGGGCTTGTAGGAAAAGTGTAAATATTTATAGTGAGTGATTTATAACACCGATCACAAACAAGTGAATGATCAATGGAATGTTTATGGCCACAAATCTATAATTATATGATGATTTAAAAGACCATATATTCAACAAGAATTAAGTTATTATAACATAATTTTTGAGTAAATAAAAATGGGATCTTGGGTGGGTTTATATAGGAAATGGGTGGGGATTTTATTAATATTTCTCAAACATAGTTTTTGGACTCTATATAATAAAATAACCAAAACCAAACACCTTCCCATGGTTTTCTCACATGGTTTCTACAAAAATGGGAGTTATTTTCATTATTTTATAATTCTAAGTACATATAACTTATATTAATTTAAAATGTACTTATTTCATTCCATAAGTTTTTTAGTTACACAACTTGAAAAAGGAATCAACATTGGATTATTTCTGTGATTTCTAGTGAATAAAAATGATACTTTAATAATAAGTTATAGACATAATATAATATTTTATAGAACAATTTAGTAACCATTTTTATTATATTATAATAATGTTAGTTTTCATATTCCTGTATTTAACCATAATATAGTTTTTAGCACTGTTCTTATTGGTTGTTAAAATGACCTAAACATGAACACCCTTTAAATCATGGGCGAGAATGGTTAATGAAGTGTCTCTTTTGAAATAATATCATTATAAAAAAATAATTATATTATTTTGATTATTTTATGACGTTTAATAAGATCTGATGTTTTTTAGAAAAAATTAATAACTATAAGAAAATTTATTTTTTAAGTATGCGGTAGTCCGCACACATGGATGATTGATGTTACTTTGTTTATCTAATTGGATTGAAATGAAAAACTAATGTTTTTAAAATTAATACAAAAAAATATTAGTATAACTATGATATTTAATTCATCATATTATAATGGTGATAAGATATTTGGTAGAGTAAGATTAAGAATAAAAACATCAGAAACATATAGTACATACATTGGAGACTTAATTTTTCCTTCGAATTGAAGGGAATATAACAAATTTGTGTGAATAGGAGATTTATATACTATTGTGGACTTCTAGGAGATGATATTTTGGTAGAGTTTCATGGAAATTTGAAATGTGATGTGTGTGTTTGAATGGGTGTGAATAATCGTCTATTATATATTAATAATTACATGACACTATTCCATGATCAATGGCTCAAATGATATGAAATAATGAATTGTGGGTTGTATTTGGGTCAAGAAAGACTTAACCAAGAATTTAAATAAACGTTTTAAACATTTTATAGGGGTTTTACAATTATATTTTTAAATTTTATACTTTTAATTTGAAATTGGGTTGCTTCTTTTACTGATTATAATTTAATTATAATCTAACAAGATATTGATGATCTGATGTGTTCTTCAACCTCCATATTTTTCAATTCATTGGATTAATGGATTTTCATCACCTAAGGATCCAAAAAACAAGGTAAAACCCATATTATTTTCTATATATAAATCATCATCGAGAAATTTTATACCATTTAAAATAGCTGTAAACCTTGTAAAAATGATGGATATGGATTCATTTGGACTCATAAAGAAATTTTTGAAATCATGAAGATACATATCTAATACAATGACTTTTACTTTATTTATTCCTTCTTGTGATATTTCTATCATTTTAAAAATAAAAATAGTTTTTAAGTATATATTCTATGGAATTAATTTTTTTCTAAAGCACAATGCAAGGTGTTCATAGCTTTACAATCTAATTCAAAATATGTGGCACCATAAAGAGTACATTTATCATTAGGTTTAGTTATAGGGATATAACGATACATAACATTTTTTAACAATATATTCAAGGAATATAATCAAATTAGACATGTGATATTTCTAATATGTATTATTTGAACCATAAAATAATGGATCATGAGTATAATAGGTAGACTATATTTTAAAATTAAATGTTGAAATCAGTTAAAATTGTTAAAATTGAAATAAATTTTTGAAAAATAATATCTTTTTATTAAAATAAAAAGTCTTATTTGATAAATTTTTTTTATTAAATAATAAAAAATTATTTTCCAAATGATATTTAAAAAAAATACACTCTTTGATAACAATTTTTCATATCTAGGTTAATAATGTTTTAAAAAAATAAACATGAAACTTTGATTCCAATTTTTGGTTTGAAAGATATTGCAAGTGGGGGGTTAATTTTCATTTAAAAATTTTTATTTGATAAATTAAAATGGAAATTAAAAAATAAAAATATTTTGAAATGATTATCTTGATGATATAATTATTTCACATGAGCATTCAAAATAAGAAAAGTAATAAATTGTGGGAATAAATCAATTAAGTAAAATCATTATGCAAAAGTAAATGAATATGGTAAATAATCAATTAGAACTTTGATAATATTGTTTAGAAAAATCACATATGAATCTCATACATCTCATCCTCTCAAGAATTCATGATAGGGTTATATAAAACCTTGGTTATAAAGGAAATACAAGAACTAAAAAGATACAGACTCCCAGTTTTAAAAATAACCAAGAAATAAAAAAATAATCCCTTACTTTTGAATAGAGAAGAAAGAACACAATAGAATCCTTGATTTTTATTGGAAAAATCATGAATTAATTTAGGTGAAGGATAGAGAAAAGATATGGTTTGCCTTTTTTAAACCCATTTATAAAGTCATCTCAACTCTTAATATAATATAAGAAGTATTAATAAGTTTAGAGAAAGGGAGAGTGAAGTTGTAATAGAGAGAGTTAGAAATATCCAAGGGATTATACGGTAATGTACAATGTATCAAGGATAATAATGAGTGAGTGAAAAAAGATGTAAAATGAAAAAAAAGTTTGAATGCTCATTATGATAGTTTATGAAGAATAAACCTTTGGATTGTTACTTTTTTTGCTCAAAATTTTGATGAATAAAGCTCTATTTGTAACACCTTAAGCTTCTACGGTATGATTCTATTTGAATAATACAATAGTGTGTGTTGTATGCAACTTTAAGTTTTAACACACCAAAACCAATAAAACTAGATATTATGAATAGTAAAACCCAATTTTTTAAATTTTATAAATTTTATCATTGAAAATGAACTTCATTTTTTGATTCGGAATATCGAAATTACCCTAGGGTTAATTTTTGGTTTTTTTCTAATTTTTTTTAATTTTTTATGAATAGTGAAAAACACTAAGTTATAGTTTAAAACCAAATTTTTATTTAAATATTCATTTATTTTATTTAAATTTATTTTAGGTCAAAATCTATACATAATACCTATATAATTTCAATATAATTCATTGGATCCAGTTTATAATAATTTTTGATATATAAAAATTTTATTGAACTTTTTACCATTTTTTACCCACCTCCTAGGAGTATTTGCAAATTTACATAAAACTTAATTTTACCACTTTTGTGAGTTGAATTTAAAAAATCCGAGAGACAAGGTTGATATTAGTAAGTAAAATGTGGTTCAATAAGATGAAAATAATTTTTGGTGAAGAGTAACTTTTTACTTTTATTTACCACAGTTAAAAGTAAATAGGGTAATTAAGGGTAAAAATGATATTATTATTACCATAAAACATATCCTAATTCTATTGGATAAGTATAATTCTACAAAAAAAAACCTTAGGAATAAAATATGATTCTTTAGGTCCACTTGGATTAGATTAGGACATTTATTATTATTTAATTTGAAGAAGAGTTAAAAGTGTTAAATTCAAAGTTTAATAACCAAACCATTTTTAATATAAGGTTAAACATAAGATAAATTTGACTATAAATATTCATTATAAAGATAAAAATATTTCCTACATAATGGTATTTTATTTATATTTTTTAGACATTAAATAATTTAATTTATTTATGACATAATGATGATGTAGTAATTACCTAATTAATAAAATATTAAAATAATTGATATTATAAATATCCAAATAAATGTAATTTCAGACTTTTTATGAATTACACTAATTTTATATGTTAATATGACATGTTAGGGTTTGTTAGATGAATTTTTCCGAAGTAATAACACTGTTATGAATTTAGAAAAAACAAAATACCAAATAGTGTAAAAATTGACATAAAAGAGTTTTTAAAAAAAATATTATATTATTAATTTATATTCTATTCTTAAAAATCTAATGTTTAGAAAAAAGACTTATATAATGATATGTGTATCATTAATGAACCACTTGGGGTTCTCTTGTAAGTATATATTAATTATATTAACCATATAATATAAAAATACAAAGAGACATGGTAAATGTCAAACTATTTAACTAAGAGTTAAATCTAAAAGATAAAGTTAATATAGTGACCCAAACCTATCTAAAACCTATTGGTTGATAGTTTTTAGACAAATAACCACCTTATACTTTAAATAATTCATTTTTGAGCCATTAGAAACAAAAAATTATTTTATTATAAAATAATATTTCTAACTTTTCCTAAGGTTCCCCTCACCCCTCTTATAAAATGGAACCCACCCTTCTCTATAATTCACACCTTAAAAGCCATTTGGATCAGACAAAACCTGCCCAAATACCCTATAAACTGTCCTCCATTAATCCTAAAGGCCTCAATTTAGTCATAAATCCAACCTAAGTGGCCCTTTTGATCAAATCAAAAGGAAGAACCTGAAGAAGAGGTAAATATTTCATCACCTCTTTCAAGTTCCTTTCTTCTTCCACTTCCTCTTTCTTGGTTGTTTACATTATAAAATAATAACTATAGTATCTTCTATATATTATGATGTTATTATAAATATGGTACAACAATATTTATTATTCTATCCATCCTTTTAATGACATGTCACTATACGTGCGTACGTACGGCTTACCGTCTCCACGTCGTGGTGTAATTGTTATTCAATACATTATTATTTAGATGGGTATAATAATGATGTGTAATTGTTGTAAATAATAAATATAACATGATAATTATTATTTATATATGATATACCATCCAATTATATATTATTTTAATATCAAAATATTAATATTGTCGCTCGTGTATACGTACGGATTATCGTCTCCGCGAACGCGAAGAGATTCATTCCCCATCGTATCTATTGAAGACTAATTTAATAAGATGATTAAAAATAATGTTTAAAGACTTAATATAATTATAAATATAAATAAGATACATCCTATATATAACAAACATTACTTACATAACAAAGCATATAAAGGAAAACGAATCAGTTAACACCCAAAACGATGATAATACTAAGATATTATTAACAAAGCATTGTTAAAAGATCATATATGATATCATATTAATGTATATGATTATTTTATAATTTAATAACAATTATTTCACCATTATATAGGAGTTTAACCTACCCTCTACCAAGGAAAAGTACAAGTTAAGATTTAATTCTACAATCTCTTCATTATCTGAGGGTGTTTATACGTAATTATCTACTGGGACCTCTTTATCATCCACATCCATGTTTCTTAAAAATTTGTTTCAAAACATTCTTAATATTTTATAGACTATGGTTTAAAGTCATTTATACCCTTGTTTGAATTTTATAAGATGTTTATAAAGGAATCTTTCCATCATTTTCCAAACAAGGTCCTTTATAACCTTTTCGACAAAATTAAGGTAAGAATGTTTTTTTAACTTATACGGCGGGTGATGCTATTTTCAGCTGTTATAACATTGTCGAAGCTTACCTTAAAATATTATAAGAATATTTCCAAAATAAATTTTTTCTTAAATTATTTCAAAATATAAAGAGATATTTCTCTAAAAAAGGTTTTGATTTCATCTATGTCAACATACTTTGATGGATTTTAAGATTATTTGAAGTTGATTTATTATGATACAAAACATCCATATTATATTGAAGGTTTTGTGATATGTTTGACTGTGGATGTGTTATTTTTACACCATTCATGTTTTATCGATAAATTATTGACATTTTGTATGCTAGTTTTAATACAAATGTTTATGTTATGTTTAAACCTTTTCATATGAGGAATGCATTGGACTTAGTAAGTGATGGGTGGAGCCCGCTATAGCTCCTTGATGCATCGGTAGGTCTAATGAGACAAACTAGAATCTTGGAATATGGACTTGAGAAATCCTTATTTGTAGTCTTGTCATAATGCCTTGACTATGTGGTTATGAAAGTCTGGCATTATGCATTCCATCATTATGAAAGTGGCTATTGATATTGCATGTGATTATTTGACTAGTAGAATATCCATTTGAGTAAGTAAATGGAATTATTTTGATTTTATATTTTCCATATTATGCTGAAGTTCAAGTTTAAAAGGATTTTGTTTTAGTCTTACACATTTCCTTAAATGTTTATGCTTATTTATGAAAGTTACTGCTATATTGTTATCCTTATTGAGCATCTGAGCTCACCCCTTTCTATGTTTTATTTTTCCCAGGATGAAAAGAAGTATATTATGACAGACCTGTAGGGATAGTCTATGGGATCTCAATGTTTTCTATGGAAACAATGTTGTTGTAGTTTTCCATTTTATTATGTAATGTAAACCTTATGAATGTATCTAGTACTTACAAGGCTACTAAACTAATCAATATTTCGAGAATTGATCTTTTGTGATCATGCCAATGATATGTAATAATTCACCGACTCTGGGTAACTGGGATCTGGGCATTACAGTTGGTATCAAAGGAAGGTTTAGTACAAACCTTGGAATCTAGATTTAGAAAAACTCTGATTAGAGAACATTATCCTAAGATAGACTTTGAGGATTAATATAGATGAACTTCCTATAATTTTGGTACTGTAGAGATTTTGTGAGTTTTATAAACAATACATCCCTGTCTGGATACAAGAAGGTAGAGGTGGCTCTGGCACATATGTACCTAGGGGTAAAACTCAAAAACAACACTTTGAGCTAGACTTGAACGAGAACTGGTGCATGAAAACGGGCCTTACTGTACTCTTGGTTTCGACACTCCCAGGGGATATGCTTAGGATAATTCTCATTTTCTTTACAAAAAATTATGAAGGGTTTATGAGTATATACTTCCTCAAAGAATTTTTTTTAATTATGTATTATATCCATAAACTGTTCAATTTATGTTAAGTGTTTTACAAGTTTGGATTTGTATATTACGATTCCTAAACTAATCTAGTTTATGACATTGTTTAGAAATGACGCCTAGTGGAAGGAATAGAAACTATATCAACGCACGCACTCCATGTAGGGATTTACCTCATACTCAAGATAATTATAGTGGAGTTGGTGATGCAACTGGTGCTGATAAGCTAATCACCATACTGGGATAACTCACTTAGGTTATGAATAATAACCTTACCCATATGGAGCACCTTGATCCGCAGCATAGAGGATCAATGTTAGATCACTTAATGAGGCAACAACCACCAACATTCAATAGGGGTAAAAATACACTAGTAGTTGAGCAATGGATAAATTCCTTAGAGAAAATGTTCCACGCCTTGGGGAATAGAGAAAGGGAAAAAGTTGTTATGGTAGTTTACCGCCTCACTGAAGATGCTGATCAATGGTGATCATTGATTCAAAACACAAAGGAAGATGATAAAATATCGAATATGGAATGAAGGGAGTTTAAAAAAAATTTCTTAGATAAATAATTTTTTCATGACCATCGAGCGGATATGGAAAGACAATTTCTGAGTCTGAGGAAAAAGGTGGATGAGAATGTCACAAAGTATGAAACTAACTTTACAAGGTTAGTGAGGCATACTGCAGATTATATACGTAACCCAAGAAGTAAGATTGATCATTTATTTTATGGGTTAAAACCATTTCTCCGTTGATCATTATTCTCACAATCCTTCTCATCATACGAAGACATTGTCTCATGTGCTATCAGGATAGAAAAAGAATTCTCTAAGTCTTACAACTTTAAAGCAAAGCAAGAGAAGAAGAGATCAGCTGAACACTATAGAAATGGAAATAAGGGGAAGAAGGGAAAAGTTGAATACCCATTTTGCAATAAATGTGGTAATAAACACCCTGGTACTTTCCTGAAGGGAATGGGAGTCTGTTACAAGTGTGATGAAAAAGTTCACCAAGATCATGATTGAAAATGGAAGAAAGAGGTTGTCAATGTTGAATGCTAAAATTGTAGAGAAAGGGGGAATTATGCGAATGAATATCTTAAGAGTCGGAGGAACTTACCTCAGAAGAGGACAAGGGATCAAGGCCAAACTTATGCTATCACTAATACTGAGGTTGAAGCTCCGAAAGACGTAGTGGAAAGTAGTTTAATGGTTTCCTCAAGTTTAGAAAATTATTTATTTGATTCTGGATCATCACATTATTTCATATCTTCCCAGTTTTCTAAGAAAATTAGATATTTCAAATTTTATTTAACAAGGGATTTGTCAGTCAAAACTCTTAAGGGAAGTATTATTGTAACAAAGTTTTGTGAATCATTCCCCATTAGGGTATATAAATGTTCTTTATCTGCTGATCTCATCATCATACCCATGATTGAATTCGATATAATCCTTGGTATGGATTGGATTTCAGACCATGATGTGAAAAGTTATTATAAGAAGAAGGAGGCTACAATTTTTTATGATGATAAGGAGTACCTTATCTTTAGAGTAGAAATGTCACCACCTAATTTTTATCTAGATCCACCCCCAGTAGCTTAACTAAATTCAATTATTAGGGAGGAAGAGAATGAAATAACTGTGGGTGAGGAAAGGAATTTTCAAATAGAGGATGTACCTATTTTTAAAGAATATGTTGATGTGTTTCCAGAAGATTTACCTGGACATCCTCCAGAATGATAAATTGAGTTTTATATTAATTTAATTCCTGGTTCAAGGCCCATGTCAAACACACCTTATAGAATGGACACTATGGAATTAGTGGAACTAAAGAAAAAACTAGAGGAATTGAGTAATAAGGGATTTATTCTCCCTAGTGTTTCTCTATGGTGAGCCCCTATCATTTTTAAGAAGAAAGATGGATCTATGAGGTTGTGCATTGACTACCAAGAGATCAATGCAATAACAATAAAGAACAAGTATCCCCAACCTCACATTGATGATTTATTTGAACAACTTCATGGAGCTCTATACTTTTCAAAGATTGACCTTTGATCTGGATATCATCAATTGTGTGTGAAGAAGTAAGACATTCTGAAAACAACATTTTGAACCAGGTACAGGCATTACGAGTTTACAATAATGCCTTTGGGATTGACTAATGCACCCTCTGTCTTTATGGATCCAATGAATAGAGTTTTAAAGGAATATCTTGATGAATTTTTAGTGGTATTTATTGATGATATATTAGTATACTCCAAAAGCTACTAAGATCATGAAAATCACTTGTGAATTATCCTGAAGACTCTTATAAGACAGAAATTATATGGGAAGTTTAACAAGTGTGAATTTTTGCTTTAGGAGGTTTCTTTTCTTGGAAATATTGTCTCTAAGGATGGAATATTTTTTGATCCTTCTAAGACAAGATCAATCCAAGAATGGACAACACCGACGAGTATAACTGATGTACGTAGTTTTATTGGTTTAGCAGGTTATTATCGACATTTTGTCTAGAATTTTTCCTGGTTGGTTAACCCATTAACAAAGCTCACACGAAAAGGGGTTAAATTTGATTGGAAAAGAGAGTGTGAATAATGTTTTGAAGAACTGAAGATAATATTAGTTAATGCTCTTATATTGACTATACCATCAGGGAATGATGGGTTTGTTATTTATAGTGATGCTTCAAAGAAAGGATTTGGTTGTGTCCTTATACAGAATGATAAGGTTATTGCCTATGCATCATGACAACTAAAAATTCATGAGCAAAACCATCCTACTCATGATGTTGAGTTAGAAGCTGTAATATTTTCTTTTAGGATATAAAGACATTATCTCTATGGTGAAAAATGTGAGATATATACCGATCACAAGAGTTTGAAGTATATTTTCTCACATAAAGAACTCAACATGAGGAAAAGGAGATGGCTTGAACTACTCAAGGATTATGATTGCACGATACAATACCACTTGGGGAAGGAAAATAAGGTGGCATATGCTTTGAGAAAAAAAGATCATGGAGTTTTTAACAAGATGAGAGTTGAAAGGGATCTTATTTTCATGGATCTAGTAAATATGGATATGGGAATAACCATGGAAGGTGAAACATCAATGATTTTTCAAATGGTTTCCAAACCATATTTATTATAAAGGATAAATAATTCTCAAACTGATGATGAGAAGTTTCAAAAGAATATTAAAGCTATGAATAACAGGGGTTTGAGTGACTTCGTATATGAAGATGGAATTTTGAAATTTGGGAAGAGAATTTGTGTTCCCGATATACCTGATCTAAAAAGGGAATTCTTGGATGATGCTCATAGTTACAATTTCTCTATACACCCTGGTAGCACCAAAATGTATAGATATTTGAATGAACATTTTTGGTGGGTCAACATGAAGAGAGAGATTGCTGATTTTGTGTCAAGATGTATGGTTTGTCAATAAGTAAAAGCTAGAAGGCAACATCCTGGAGGATTCTTGCAACCTCTTCCCATACCTGAGTGGAAATGGGATAATATTACGATGTACTTTGTCATGGGACTACCAAAGACACCTAGAAAGAATGATGCAATATGGGTCATTGTTGATCGTCTTACCAAGTCATCACATTTTCCTGCTATAAGAGAATATTTACCACTTGAGCGATTATCAAGACTATATATTAATGAATTTGTAAGACTTAATGGAGTACCAATATCGATTGTTTCTGATCGTGATCCCCGTTTTACAACAAGATTCTTGAAAAGTATTTAGGAATCCCTAGATACTAAACTTCATTTGAGCACTGCCTACCACCCTCAAACTGATGGACAATCAGAATGGACTATTGAAACCTTATAAGACATGTTGAGGTCTTTCTCACTTGACTTTCAAGGTATGTGGGATCAATATTTACCTCTGGTAGAATTTTCCTATAACAATAGCTTCCATTCAAGTATTCAGATGGCACCATATGAAGCGTTATATGGAAAGAGATGTCGTACACCAACCTGTTGGGATGATGTTGGTGAAAGAAAATTCATAGGCCCAAAACTTGTGGAGGAAATGATGGAAATGGTAAAGGTAATCCAAAACCACATCAAAGCATCTCAAAGTAAGCAGAAGATATATACTGATAACCAAAGGAAGGATTTGGAATTTTAGGTAGGAGATCATGTTTTCTTAAAGGTATCTCCATGGAAGGGTGTTATACGTTTCGGTAAGAAGGGAAAATTGAGTCCTAGGTACATCAGACCTTTCAAAATTCTAGAAATAATTGGGGCTGTATCTTACCGTTTGGAAATGCCACCAAGTCTCTCCAAAGTTCATGATGTGTTCCACATATCACTGTTGAGAAAATACATGCCTGACCCAACACATGTACTCACCTATGAGGAATTATAACTAGAACCCGATCTGTCTTATTGTGAAGATCCAATCAAGGTTTTTGATACAAGATACCAAGTGCTGAGAAACCTGACGACTCGTCTGGTAAAAGTTCTATGGAGAAACCATAAGATGGAAGAGGCAACATGGGAACCCGAGGAACCTATGATGAAGAACGACCTGAGTCTTTTTATGCAGTAATATTCTAGAAATTTTGAGGACAAAATTATTTGAAGGAATGGAGAATGTAACACCCTAAGCTTCCACGGTACAGTTCTCTTTGAATAATACAATAACGCGTGTTGTACAAAAATTTGAGTTCTAACACACCACAACCAATCAAACTAGCCATTATGAATAGTAATACCCAATTCTTGAAATTTTATAAATTTTATTCTTAAAAATGGACTTCATTTTTGGATTCGTAAAATTGAAATTATCCTAGGGTGAATTTTTGGTTTTTTTCTGAAAACTTTCGATTTTTTATGAATAGTGAAAATCACTAAGTTATAGTTTAAAACCAAATTTTTATTTAAATAATTATTTATTTTATTTAAATTTATTTTAGGTCAAAATAGATAAATAATACCTATATAAGTTCAATATAATTCATTGGAGTCAGTTTATAATAATTTTAGATATATAAAAATTTTATTGAACTTTTTACCGTCTTTTACCCACCTCCTAGGAGTATTTGCAAATTTACATAAAAATTAATTTTACTAATTTTGTGAATTGATTTTAAAAAATATGAGAGACATGGTTGATATTAGTAATTAAAATGTGCTTCAATAAGATGAAAATAGTTTTTGGTGAATAGTAACTTTTACTTTTATTTACCACGGTTAAAAGTAAATAGGGTAATTAAGGGTAAAAATGATATTATTATTACCCTAACACATGTACGAATTCTATTGGATAAGTATAATTTGACCAAAAACAACCTTAGGAATAAAATATTATCCTTTAGGCCCACTTGGATTAGATTAGGACATTTATTATTATTTAATTCAAAGAAGAGTTAAAAGTGTTAAATTCAATGTTTAATAAATAAACCATTTTTAATATAGGGTTAAACATAATATAAATTAGACTATTAATATTCATTATAAATATAAAATTATTTCCTACATAATGGTATTTTATTTATATTTTTATACATTAAATAATTTAATTTATTTATGACACAATGATGATGCAGTAAATACCTAATTAATGAAATATTAAAATAATTGATATTATAAATATTTAAATAAATGTAATTTGAGACTTTTTTTGAATTAAAATAATTTTATAGGTTAATATGACATTTTCGGGTTGGTTATATTAATTTTTTTCGAAGTAATAATGCTGTTATAAATTTAGAAAAAACAAAATACCAAATAGTGTCAAAATTGACAAAAAAGAGCTTTAAAAAAAAGATTATATTATTAATTGATATTCTATTCCTAAAAATCTAAGGTTCATCCAAAAGACTTATATAATGATAGGTGTATCATTAATGAACCATTTGGGGTTCTCTTGGAAGTATATATTATGTTTATTAACCATATAATATTAAAATACAAAGAGACATGGTAAATGTCAAACTATTTAACTAAGAGTTAAACCTAAAAGATAAAGTTAATATAGTGACTCAAACCTGTATAAAACCTATTGGTTGAGTGATTTTAGACCCATATCTACCTTATAATTTAAATAATACATTTTGGATCCATTATAAACAGAAAATTATTTTATTATAAAATAATATTTCTAGCTTTTCCTAAGGTGCCCCTCACCCCTCTTATAAAAGGGCACTCCCCATTCTCTATAATTAACACCTTCAAAGCCATTTGGATCGGCAAAAACCTGCGCAAATACCCTCTCAACTGTTCTACCTTCATCCTAGAGGCCTTCCTTTAGTCAGAAAGCCAACCTAAGGATCCATTTTGATCAAATCAAAAGGAATAACCTGAAGAAGAGGTAAATATTTCATCACCTCTTTCAAGTTCCTTTTTTCTTCCACTTCCTCTTTCTTGGTTATTTCTATTCTAAAATAATAAATATAGTATATTTTATATAGTGAGATGTTATTATAAATATGGTACAACCATATTCATTATTCTATCCATCCTTTGAATGACATGTCACCATACATGCGTACGTACGACTTACCATCTCCACGTCGTGGCGTAATTGTTATTCAATACATTATTATTTGGATGGGTATAATAATGATGTGTAGTTGATTTAAATAATAAATATAACATTATAATTATTATTTATATATGATATACCATCCATTTATATATTATTTTAATATCACAAGAATGATATTGTCGCTCGTGCATACGTATGGATTACCGTCTCCACGAACACGATGAGATTCATTCCCCATTGTATACATTGAAGACTAATTTTCATTAGATGATTAAAAATAATGTTTAAAGACTTAATACCATTAAGAATATTAATAAGATATATTCTATCCATAACAAACATTACCTATGTAACAAAGCATATAAAGGAAAACGAATCAGTTAACACCCGAAACAACGATAATACTAAGATATTATTTAAAAAGCAATGTTAAAAGATAATATATGATATCATATTAATGTATATGATTCTTGTATAATTTAATAACAATTATTTCACCATTATATAGGAGGTTAACCTACCCTCGACTAAGTAAAAGTACAAGGTAAGGGTTAATTCTACAATCTCTTCATTATTTGAGGTTGTTTATATGTAATTATCTACTGGGACCTCTTTATCATCCACATCCATGTTTCTTAAAAATGTATTTCAAAACATTATTACTATTTTATAGACTATGGGTTAAAGTCATTTATACCATTTTTTGACTTTTATATTATTTTTATAAAGGAATATTTCTATCATTTTCCAAACAAGGTCCTTTATAACCTTTTCGACAAAATTAAGGTAAGAATGTTTTTTTTACATATACGGTGGGTGAGACTATTTTATGCCATTATAAAATCATCGAAGCTTCACTTAAAAACTTATAATAATATTTCAAAAATAAATGTTTTCTTAAATGATTTCAAAATAGAAAGAGATATTTCTCTAAAAAAGGTTTTTATTTCATCTATGTCAACATCCTTTGATGGATTTTAAGATTATTTGAAGTTAATTTATTATGATACAAAACATCCATATTGTATTGAAGGTTTTGTGATATGTTTGACTATAGATGTGTTATTTTTACACCATTCATGGTTTATGGATAAAGTATTTACATTTCATATGCTAGTTTTAATATGAATGTTTATGTTATATTTAAACCTTTTCATATGAGGAATGAATTGGACTTAGTAAGTGATGGGTGGAGCCCGCTATAGCTCCTCAATGCATCGGTAGGTCTCATGAGACAAACTAGAATCTTAGAACAAGGCCTTGACAAAATATTATTTTTAGTATTGGCACAAGGCCTTGACTACGTGGTTATGAAAGTATGGAATTATGCATTCCATCATTATGAAATTAGCTATTGATATTGCATGTGATTATTTGACTAGTAGAATATCCATGTGAGTAAGTAAATGGAATTATTTTAATTTTATATTTTCCATATTATGATGAAGTTCAAGTTTAAAAGGATTTTTTTAGTCTTATACATTGCCTTAATTGTTTATTCTTATTTATGAAATTTTCTGCTATATTGTTATCCTTACTGAGCATTTAAGCTCACCCCTTTCTATGTTTTATTTTTCCCAGGGTGCGAAGAAGTATATTATGACTGATCTGTAGGGATAGTATATGGGATCTCAATGTTGTCTATGGAAACAATGTTGTTGTAGTTTTCCATTTTATGATGTAATGTAAACCTTATGAATGTATCTAGTACTTCCAAGGATACTAAACTAATTGATCTTTTGAGACTTTATCTTTTATGATCATGCTAATGATATGTAATAATGCACTGACTCTGGGTAACTAGGGTTGGGGTGTTACACTCTTTGATCTTATTTTTGGAAATAATAAGAATGAATTGAATTTTAATGATCGATGAGGAAACAATGATTTTTGGATATTAGAGAGAATTTAAAAGAAATTTAATTCATTTAGATGAGAAACAATTCCTCATAAACCTCTAATTATAACCTCTATATAGTGTGGGGGTAAAATTAGTTGATCCAAAATATTATAAATCTAGACCAATGATTTTTTACCAACCATTAATGTGGATATGATGGATCTCGAATGCCTACACTCTCTATCCACATAATACCACTAGCTATATAGTGTGAAAGATAATAGATTTTGTAACTCTGGATCCTTTAATTGATAAGTGGTTTTCCTCCACTAACTACATGATAGAGTGATACTAGATAAAGAAGGTTTTTTGTTTTGAAATAGCTATCCAGTTCACTCCTATGAGCAATCCGGTGCTTCACTTATTCCTAGGACTTGGAAATGGTCCATTGATCCTACATTGAAGTTGTCTTTAGGCTGGTTTCTTTTTGTCATAATAACTTAAAACACTTAAAATAAACTATAAAAAACATGAAATATGTCATAAATACATTAGTGTGTTTGTGGTCTTTGAAAAAGTATACTATGAGGGTCAAAAATCTACCCATTATAAACTAAGTTTTCGGGTGATTACAACATAATATACACACATTTGAGAACTTTCTATAAGCCAATGAGTAAATAAGACAACTAATTCATCACTTAGGGAACTCTTGGATATTATCCAAATCACGTGAACCCAATCCTCTAGGAATACATTCCCAATCATTCCTAAATTAAAATATAGTTAACTATTATCATAACCACCTAGCTATATATAAGTGCTATCATTCTCAATCCATGATCATACAAATCCCCATACAAGCTCAATCCAAAACATTCCAAACTTCATACCAATTCATGATCCCCAATATCAGACTAAAATGACCGATAATTAATTATATATATTTTTTAATTAATTAATAAAAATAATATAACATTTCTTAATCATTTGAAACTAATCAAGCCACCCTAATGTAATATAATTGCAACCAATAACACATGTATGTGCCATAGTGTTCCCATGCAACCTCTATAATTAAAAATCTATATAGCTCAACATCAAATTGACTATCAATATAAAAATAAATTATTGGAATCACTTGAAAAACTTACCAGGAAAAAATTCCCACATAATTATGGAAGGAAATGGTATTCTTCCATTTTATTTCAACATCCAATGGCTACTTAAACACCCATATGCTTCATTTAGGGTGATTCCACCATGCATTGGTTGAATAATCACTCAATACCTAACCTAATAAAAATCCATATCTGAGAAAACCCAAAATAAGATTAATAGATTGAGGATAGAAGAGTTCTTATAAAAAATTCATGTACTAATTACTATTAATTCACCCCAAATGAATTGTGAACCAAGGTATGGAAATGAGTGGGATAGAATGTGGGTTGTCCAATAAAAAATGGCATCCACTGGCCCCTTATCTACTAAAGAAAAAAAGGGGTATTTTGAAAAAATTATCACCCTTTAACTTTTTAAAAAATAGCTTGTAACCTTTTAGGTAGTAAGTTAACCACTACAGGGTACCTAGTGAGTCACCATCCACCTGGTGGAACAACATGGGATACTTCCCCATTACCTTAGCCATTGGGTCTCCAATGGATTTTTACTTGTTACCTCATGGTATCCAAAACAATGGTATCATTTATCAACCCAAAAATATTTTTTCTAAATAGATTATCTATGTAACATCCTTAAAATTTCATGAAAAAGATAATAAGATTAATATCTTTCATAACACATAACTATTATATTTAAGCGAACCATGATATACTATTAAAATATTATTATTTAAATGAGACCACTATAACATAGCCATTAAAATTGGTAGTATTTATAGGAATAACTAAATTATGAAAAATATGTATAAAGGTTTTATATAATGTAAATAATTTGATAAATAAGAACATAAATTTTAGTAAAGTAATTTTATGCTTTAAAACTACATTTTCCTCAAAAATTACTTTTATTGTTTTTTGTGGGAAAATAATATAATTAATTTCTACCAGATAAATAAAATTTATTTGAAAAATTAAAAACAAATTTTTTAATTCATCATATTAAAATTAACTTAATGATAAATTTTGGGATTTTTCTAAAATGATTTATTTTTCAGTGTATAGTGAAAAATTCTGATTTTTCAAATACTATCAGTTCATTTAATTTCATTAAATAAATTTATTTTAAACTCCTATTATATTATTATTTTTATCATAATATAAAATAGGATCCATTTGATATTTAATAATATGATTGATTCCATTTTATTTTTTTATTTTCAATACTTTGATATGGGTTAATTTGTATGCTTAAAGACAATTTTTTCTAATTTTTATTTCTATTACTATTTACACATTAATATCAAAAGTAACTTTGTAACCTTATAGGAATTTAATTTTATAAAATGAAATAAATTTTTGGATTCATAAATTCATATTTCAACTTGAATTAATTTTTTTATATTTTTTTGAATAAGTAATTTTTTTGTTAATATTAAAAAAATTACAATTTTTATGAAACACGATGTCTTCTATGATATCACCAAAAAATCAATATGATAAAAAAATTATTATAAATATATAATGAATAATTTATGATAATATACTATAAATATAATAACTAGATAATTCATAACATATAAATTATAGTTTGTTTCATGATAAAAATCAAAATCATTTTCAGTGCTGACGAGTGCTTGAACATCTTTGGAAATATGTAATTTTTAAGACTAATGATAATAATGAAGAAGGAAAAGTCTTTTAATTAATTTTTTAGTCAATATTATGTATAAATTTTAATTTTTATTGATGGTTTCAACATTGGAGTTATATAACAAGAATATTATTTAAATGCTTTTGCAATGCTTGCACATGGCTTGAAAATTCAAAATAACATATTAGATAAGTATTCATGACATATATGTGAGTAAATATAAATATTTAATGAATATAAAATTTTATTCTAGACTTAATTAATTAATTTATTTAAAATTTTTAGTGATGTAATAATTACTGTAAATGACTAAGCAACGCCGACATAGTGCTTGTGCATGCAGTAGAAAAATAAAGTAAATTATTTTTAATACTATAAAAGTAAAATTTTTGAGTTAAATTTTCATATAAAATTTTAAATTAATTATATCATATTATATTTATTTTTAAGGTTTATATTTGAATTCCATTTTTTTCATTTTATTTTCACTGTCAAATAAAATGAATCATTCAAAAAATTATGCTAATGAGATTTTATAATAAATAACAATTTATTAAATTATTTTAAATTCATAAACATCCTATATTAATCAAAATTAATAGGATATAGTTTAAAATATCATCCATGGTACATTTATGGGAAACTTTTCTTTTTTTGTTAAAATTATTGACTATTTAAGTGTAGAGAAAATTGATTTTATGTTAATCATCAAAAGGGTTAATAAGGGTTAAAACAAAATGATAAGGGTGATAAAATCACCTAAACTTGTCAAAAATTTTTTTATGAGGGTATTTAGACTCATTATCAACTTATAATATAATTATGTCAACTTAGATACATTTTTCAATGGAAAATAATTTATATTTATTTATTACTTTAATATAAAAGGGAACCTATTTTCCTTTCTTACTCACACATATTGAGCCTTATAGATCAGAAAATAACTACCATAATACCAAAATATATTTCTTACCCAAGTCCTAGTTATTTTTTTTCAAAATATAATCATCTAAATTTTTAAGGGTTCAACTAAAAGAGGATTATCAACGATGAGGTATAACTCTTAACCGAGTGTTTTCAATATTATTTCTTCTTTAACATCTTATAAATCCATGGTATAAATTATAAAATAATTAATTAAATAACTTTAATATAATTAATTTTTATTATGTTTATGGAACAATGATTATCCATCTTCTTTCCATCCCACAAAATGTGAGAACATCACTCATGTGTATGTACAACGTATTGTCTCCATATTGCAGTGTAATTTTTTCATCACCACTTTACTTGGATGGTTATAATGATGAAGTTAATAAATATATATATTATTTATGATATTATTATGTTCCTATAAGGTTGAATTATTATTTAAATTTATTTCGTTCTATCCTTTGAAAATTGAAAATAATATTCATGTGTATGTACATCCTACATTCTCCATGAATAATGTAAATCATTTTTCTATCTCTATATTTTATTATTGAATATATATATATATATATAATATGGCATTAATATCATGATATTTTTTATGGATATGATGTAACCATGATCAATGTACTAGAATAAAAAATACCAAAGAAAAACATACATGAAAGACGAAGCAGTTATCACACAAAATAATGATTTTAATAAAAAATTGTGAATAAAAAAGTCAAAATAGGTTATAAGTAAATCATATATGGTATGATATATATGATTATGGATCTAGAATATATTTATAATAAATAAATATTTATTATATAGGAGGTTCAAACACATATGAAGTTTTTCAAGCGTGAGGTATGTGTTCTTCATCTCAATATTTTTTCTTGAGACATGTTTCATATCATGAACCTATTTATGTTTATGAGGTGTATAAACTGAATATTTCAAATTTTATATAATTAATTATTATTAATTAATGGTATTTAAAGTTATAATTTAAATTATTTCACCCAATGGGTTTTGATTGGGAGGCTACCAAAGAGGTAAGAGTTTATTTAAATCACATCATTATTTGATATTCATTTTGTTTAAGTATCTAATTGGGTAATTATTTGATATTTATATCATAAAAAAATTATTTTTTTCTCCTGTATTTATTTCTATAAATTACATTTTTTGTTTATTTTCCTCTCTTTAATTATATAATACACTAAAATAATGTTTTTATAGGAAACAAATTTTGTTTTTCTACTCGGTTGGGAATCTCTTACTTCCATGTCCATATTTTTTATAAAATGGCTTAAGAATTTTTTTCAAGGCTCTATAATGATTTATTAAAGTCATTTTTATACATATTTTACCTTTTAGAAAATGGTTTAAAAGTTATCTTTTTTTCATTCTCCAAATTAGGTACTTTTGTCTTTTTACAGGAAATGTGAAAGAAATATTTTTTTAACATACATGTCATGAATAGAATTTCCCACCTTCTTGACTGATCAATGATTTTAAGTTTCCTTGAAAATTTTTTATGGTTAATTTAAAATTTATGGTTTTCCTAATCATATGGATATTTTTAGACTTGAAATGTGATTTTGAAAGTAAAAAGGTTATTTTCCTAATGATTGTTTTTAATGATATTCGATTGGTATTTATATTCATCAATGAGAACGACCATTATTTTAAATATTCTCTTGTATGGATATATTATAATGATATCATCCTTATCCTTTCTCTAGGTGGTCATTGATCATTTTGACTGGGGAAAGTGTTGACCTTCCATATGCTAATTCTTCCAATACAAAATGTTAATGATTTTTAAGACATGTTGATTAAGTTGTATTATTTATTCATATGATGAATGAATTATAAATATTTATTAATAGATGACGTCTATAATTACATATCCCCTTGATGCATCAATATGTATCATAAAAAATTTGTGTTGGGTATTTTTCCAAGGTCATACACATTTATATAGAAATCATGGCATGAGGTATTGATGGTTTGTTTATGATTTCATAGAACAAGGTCTCTATGGAATTTTTAGGATTTTATGAATTATTAATTCTATATTTATGAAATAACATATTGATTACCATTTGATTATTTTATTAAATATAGTATCAATTTATATTTTTCTAGCTTATATTATTATTTTTGAATTACTTTATTTGATACATCATTGATTCCTACCATATTATTCTCTATGCTCAAGTTATTGATTAAATGGAATGTGTTTTCAATAATTTACCTTGAAATTTTATTAATTACATATTAGTTCTATGTTATCTTCTACTGTACGCATTCTCTTACAGAACATTTGATCTCTCTTGTTTAATTTTTTTGTTTTCCCTAGGATGCCGCCGATTGTTATATATTTAGTATATAAGGATATTTTAGAGATAATAATGATAATCTCAAATAAAATACAATGATGTATTTTATGTTTTAAAATGTAATGTAAGATTCAAGTAGGTATCTAGTTTACAAAGACTATGATATCATTCGGTCTTTCGGGATGATATTCATTGTGTCCAGATTGAATGTAATAAAGTAACAACACCCTCTAGGATATTGGAGGTAGGGTCATTACAGTTGGTATCATAAGATATTTTTTAGAATCCTTGGGAACTAGATTTAGGGGAAAAAATATTATGGAACATATGAATATGACTAAATTTGATGATAAGTCTATGTATAGAATAAAATCCCAATGTTTTTTTAGATGGAGATTATGTGTCCTTCTTATTAATATAGAAAAAAAATTAAAAAAACTTAATTGAGGCCAAGAAAACACATTATATGCAAGGTGGTATAAAATTAAGAATCCCATGAGAATTTTTTCTAACAATATTTATACATTAATGGGGAAGTGACCCAATATTTTCTCAAATAATAAGAGTGTTTCTTTGAGACACTTGAGAAGCTATAAAATCCATAGCCCTATTCCCCCCTCACCAAGTATGTTTTCTTTCCAAACCATGACCATCATTCTGATGCACGGTGAGTGTACCATTACTGCACATTTGGTTTGAAATTCCCGGTGGATATTATTATGTTAATTAACATTTTCATCATGAACCATTATGATTAATGAGAGAACAGAACCTCTGGAAACCAATGAAATTCAGTAGTGATATTGGATAAACCTAAAGTGTATTGGGTTGATAAGCCTAAGGTTGAACATAATTTTAAATGAATAAATATCCCTTTTTATGTTTTATATAATGGTAGTTTACCATGATTAAGGATATTTTGGGAGGAATTTATGGGAATATAAACATTTTTAGTACATTTTTTAGAAAAAAATGAAATTTGAGGAATAATTATTTTATATTTTTTGGAAATAATTTTAATGTTATTGATAACCATTAGGGTTAATATGTTAATTAATGTTAAGATAATAATATAAAATTGATATTATTATATTTTTTAAAGAATAATATGAATAGAAAATCAACGTGGTTAAAAATTGATTAAATTATTAATGTTATTCTTAAGATATTCATAATATTTTTGGGATCAT
The DNA here is from genome assembly GCA_963277665.1 of Viscum album. Taxonomy (NCBI): domain Eukaryota; kingdom Viridiplantae; phylum Streptophyta; class Magnoliopsida; order Santalales; family Viscaceae; genus Viscum; species Viscum album. The sequence continues at coordinate 1,560,117,842 of OY728160.1, forward strand.
TATATAAATTATATTAATATGATTTTATAAAAAGGAAAAATCAAATGTAATGGAAAAAATGTCACATCTAGTAAGGTCATAGGGCTTGAACCCACAACCAATGAGCGATAACAGTGTATCATCTACCACTATCCCACATAATGTCTTGTTTAGTATGCTATTGTTTTTACATAAACTATTATATATATAAATATTATGTTGATTCTTAAAATCATATTATTGGATCAAATATTTTTTAATTCTTTGGGATTTAAGGGGATTATTGATATTTCATGAGATCCTTTAAAGGGTCAAGATATATATATGTATATATCACTGGTTTAATATTAAATATTATTTTAGAAAATGATATTATGTTTTTGGAGATATAACATGAAGGTTATGAGATAACCATTTAGGTTATAACTCTCTTTAATGTTCAAGTTAGTGAGGTTGTTTGGGATATAGGTTTATTTATATATTGAATGGTTTATGTTAGAACTTTTGTTTTATTATTTAATTTTATAGGTTAATGTATTATTTCATCACATGAAGGTTTATTATTTTGGTTATTATATTAAATTGTTCTAATCATTTTGGTTTTAGTAAATATAAGAGGAATAAAATGTTATTATTTTTATGGATCTTATGATCCATTAATAGTTAATATTAGTGTTTAATTCATAAAAATTCATCTTTATTTCTTAAAGTAATATGTGAAGTGGAAATTAATCTATACAAAGCAAAATGATTAAATTTTTATAATTAAATGGAAATAAATTAAGTATACTTTACTTGTGTATTTTATCTTGATAGAAAAATAATCCCTCAACTTTAGGAAAATGTTCTTGAAATAAAACTTTATATTTTTAACTTCATTTCAAATGAATCAATAGTATTTTCACCCATCACATATTTATGATTTCATTATCATTAATAAACTCACGACCATGCTTTTTATCATTCACTATTAGTCATTGAAAATTACTTTTATCCACAAAGACTATATTTTAATTTCACACCAATGTTCTCCTTATCTAGGAACTAGAATGTATATTTTTTCAGGTATACATTATATTTCTCACTTCCCCATTTAAAAGGAAGTTTTATTATTCCTCTGTGTGATGTGTGTTTGAAAAAAAAGGTATTTTCAAATAGTAATCCTTTGATGACTGAGATAAAATAGTGAGGGTGAAATTTATTTAAGGGTGTATAATGTAATACCCTAAAAATTTAGTTAGAATAATAATATGTTCCATAACATTCTTAACATGAAACACTAATCATTATGTGAACTATGATACACTATTAAAATATTATTATTTAAATGTGACTGCTATAACCTAGTAGTTAAATTTTGTGGTTTGAATATGAATAAAAAAATTAGGAACAATATATATAATGGATTGATATAATTAAAACAAAATTTTAAATATTTATTCAATTTTTAGAAAAGTCATTTTATGCAACCAAAATTATTTTACTCAAGAATTGTTCTTATTGATTTCTATGAGAAAATAATACAATTAATTTCTACCACTTTTATAAAATTCATTTTACGTATCATTATTAAACATAATTTCCACCACATATAGGAATTGAATTTAATGAAATGGAATTAAAATTTGGATTCATCAAGTAAAATATTTACTAGTATGAATTTTTGATATTTTTTTGAAGAAGATAAATTTTTGATGAATAGTAAAAAAATATAGTTTTTATCTAATATGGTGTATTTTATGATATTAACAAGATATTAATATGATATAAATTCTTACTAATCTTAAGGAACAGACAATTTATGATAATATACTAAAAATATCATTCAAAAATAATTCAAAACATATAAATTATAATTTATTTCATGATAAATATAAAAATAGTTTTTCAGTACCGATGTAATGACTGTGTTTCACTAGAAAAGTAAAATTTGGTATAATAATGATAATAATGGATAAAGAAAAGTATTTTAATGACTTGGTAAGTCAATATTTCGTACAAATGATGATTTTGATTGATATTTTTGAGCATTTATCTTATATAAATAATATTTTTATACAAATACTTGTGCAATGATTACGTGAGTCTATAAAATTAAAAATAACATATTAAATAAGCTATAATGACATAAATGCGAGTATATATACATATTATTTTAATATAAAATTTTATTTTTAACATAATTTTTTTATTTTTATGATGGTAATTTGTTTTAAATTTTTTATTATGAAATAATTACCTTAAATTCTCACGCAATGCCAACACAATGTCTATGTAAGATATAGAAAATCATGTAAATGATTTAAAAAAATATAAAAGTAATTTTTTTCGATGAGTTAAAGTGTCCAATAAATTTTAAATATAAATATAACATATTAGAGTTTTGTGAAAGGTTTATATTATAATTTCTTTTTTGTCACATTCTTTCAAATTAAATGAATAGCTCCAAAATGACATTATTGATATTTTTTAATAAATAATAATTTATTAAATGATTCCAAATTCATAAAAATTATATGTTCGAAAAAATGAATAGGATATGATTTCTCAGATCAATCATGGCCATTTATGTGCCACTTGTCCTTTTATGGTCTCATTCTAACTCTTAAAGTGTAGAAAACATTGATTTCATGGTAATTGTCAAAAGGGTTAACAAGGGATTATAACAAAGAGATAAGGGTGAAAACATCACCTAAAAATTTGATAATTTTATTGTTTGATAGAATATAGGCTCATATATATATTATCTTTTAATCATATCAATTTTAATCCATTTTTTCTTGAAAATTAATTTATCATAATTTATTACCTTATTAAATTCCAAGAATTATTCTCCCCACACTTTTAAAAGGGAACCTATTATCGTCTTTCACACACATTATCCACCTTCTTCCATTCCATGGAAATTGAAAACATCGCTTGTTCATACCAACGTCTTATCATTTTGACATAGTGATGTATTTCATTTTTTAACACCACTTTACATGGATGGTTATAATGATGAACATAATAAATATACATAATATTTATAATATTATTATGGATCTTTAAAGGTAAATTGTTATTAACCATCCATTCATTCTATCTATCGAAAAGTGAACATGTTGTTCATATATATGTACTTCCTATCATCTCCATGGACGATGAAATTCATTTTTTCCCTACTTTTTATAGATAAATTTAAGTATATATATAATTAATATTTATGGTATTTATGTTGTAATTTTAATTCTATATAGGTTTTAAACAAGATCGATGTATAATGAATAAAACTACCAAACCAAAATATACATGAAAGACGAAGCAATTATCACCCAAAATAGTTATTTTAATAAAGAATTTGATAATCAATGAGTGATAATAGATTGTATGTAAATAATATATGGTATTATATACAAGAGTATTATTATGGAATAGATGTATAATAAATATATATTTATTATACATAAGTTCCAAACATTTATGATTTAAGTTAGACCTCAAGTAAGGGTTCTTCATCTCAATATTGTTTCGTTGAGACATGTTTGATGTTATACACTTATTTATGTTTATGAGGTTTATATAAAAACTCATTTAAATTTTATATCATGAATAATTCTTAATTAATAGTATTTAATGTTACAATTAAAATTATTTAATATGAGGGGTTTTCATTGGGTGTTACCAAAGTTGTAATGGTTTATTTTACAATATCATCATTGTTCAGAATAGTTTATGTTTACATCTCCCGTAGTGTAATTATTTGATCATTATATCTTAAAATAAATATATTTTCTTCTTATATGGTTATTCTTTTAAATTAAAAGGTTTCCTTTCATTTTCTCTCTTTCAGTACTCATGATATTGAAATTAGTTTTTAAAGGAAACTTGACTTTTTTTTCTACTTGCTTAGGAATATTCTTTTTCCATGTCCATTTTCTACATAAAATTAATTAAATAATTTGTTTACTATTATTAAAAAAATTATTTAAGAAAAGTTTACCCATTATTTATCATTTCAAAAATTGTTTAAAATAAATATTCAAGTCATTTTCTAGATGAGGTTCTTTAGAATTTTTACTAAAAATGTGAAAGAAATCATTAATTTAACATATATGGAATAAAAATAATTTACCACCATTATGAACAATAAGTTATTTGAATATTAATTTACAAATTTTTATGTTTCTTTTCAAATAAAATGGTTTTCCTAATATTTTGGATTTTTTTTAAATTTTATTTTGAAATTTAAAATGGTATTTTCCTAAAGAATTTTTTTAATTAACGTTTTAAGGTTTTTTATTAATAAATGAAAGAAATATTATTTTATTCATGCTCAGTAGGGGATATGATATATGATATAATCCTTCTTCATTATGACCAGTTTTATTAGGGAATGTATTGACCCTATGTATACTAGTTCTTCCAATAAAATCATTTATTGATTGTTATGACATGTTGATTAAGTTTTACTATTTATTCATATGATTAATACATTGGACATATTATGTGATGGGTGAGGATTGTAATTTCATAGACCCACGATGCATCAGTAGGTATCATGAGATTGATCACATTTGGTATTTGGTCATGGATTTACACATTTATATAGACATCTTGCAATGAGTCCTTTTATGGTTTGTTTATGATTTATTAGCATGAGGCCCCGATGATAAGTTTAATATGTCTGGAATTATTCACTCCATTATTAAGAAACCATTTATGTATTATCATGTGATTATTTTATTGGGTACAATATCCATTGATAATTTTTCTACCTTATTTGATTATATATTGAAATTTTTGATTCATTATTTATTCTAACCATATTATTCTTTGTGATGATGTTATTGATTAAATAGAATTTTTTTTGTTATTTATATTTCTATATTATCCATTCCATATTTATTCTATGTTAGATTCTGCAATACACATACCCTTACAGTGAATTTGAGCTCACCCCTTTTTTGTGTTGGTTTTCCCCAAGATATCAGGAAAAGTTATATGATTGATATGAAAAAATATACAAGAGAGAATAATGATGTTATAAAAGAAAATACTATGATATATTTTATTTTTTAAAATGTAATGTAAGATTCAAGTATGAATCTAGTTTATAAAAACTACTAAATCATTCATTTCATCAGGTTTGATTCATTATATGTATTATCAATGTAATAAAGTAACCATATACTCTAGGCTACTAGACTCATGGTCTTTAAAATAAACATATCTGACTTCTAAGAAATGTGTAAACACATATAAAGATAGCTATTAGAGGTGTTCTAAAAAAATTATGATCAGAAATCAAAATTCCCTAATAATCCCTATTACAATATTCAAAATTCAAATTCCATCAAGAATTACTACCTCATGGATTTTTTGGTTGTTACACTTTTTATCCAACTCCATCTCTCATTAGGTTATGATTCAATCTTAGTATGGATTTAATTCATAGGTGTTGTAGATGCACTATTATGGAAAGCTCTAGGTAAGGAGACACTTCTTCTTCTAGACTTAAGAAATATCAAATTATTATATATAATCCTTAATTTCACTTCTTTTTTAAGTCATGATTTTTATCTTTCCCTTTGGTTGTTCTTCCTTTGTGAGATGGCGACTTATTATTCATGGTTCTCTTATGGTAAGAAGGAAACACTTCCATTTTATTTGTATATTTAATTGGGGTATAGGAAGAAATTATATTATCCTCTTACTTTGGTTTTTCGAATCCTTTAGATAGTATAATTTATTATTCCATCTAAAATAAAATTTAGATCATCATCTCTCTCTATATGAAGTCTTTTTCCCTAGTCTCGTATGATTGTGGATGGGATGATAATTGTTTCCTAGGGTAAATAAACAATAGATTAAATTATATGGGATTTAAAATAATTTATTTTATAGTGAAATTGAATTTAATGTATTTAATTTCATGATATTGTATACCTTGTCTATCAAATTCATATAATTTGGACTTTTTATTGATATTATTATCATAAATTATTTTCCACATTATATTTATACATGATTTTACTTATTTTATATATTATAAATCCCTATGATATTCATGTATATATATGTTATAAAAGTGTTGTATATACATGCTTGGTAGTGTATTGATTGTGAGTAAATATAAGAAAGAAATATAGTGTATGAACATTACACCCTAAATGGTGATGCCTAGGGAAATTCTTGGTATACTTATGATGTATATTGTAATCCAATGAAAGTTGATTATATATGTAATGGGTACTACTGCTAAACATTATATATGTGAATGTGTGTATTAGGGGATTAATATGTGGGGGCCCACCTCAATATACCTTGCACAACCACAAACAGGGTTTTATCAATGCTAAAAAATGCCCTTATCAGCACTAAAAACATTGATAATCAAAGCACTATTAATAAGGGGGTCCCTTTTATCAGTGCTTAAAAAAGATTTGATAAAGAACCCTTTTATCAGTGTTAAAAAAATCAATGATAAAAGGGGTATTTTATCAGTACTAAAAACAAGTGATGATAAAAGGGCCTTTTATCAATGTTTTTTTAGCGCTGTTAAAAGACCTCTAGTGCTAAAAAAGCACTGATAAAGGTCAATTTTAATTTAAAATAAAAATAAAAATCAGAGGGTGGACCCCCCACTTTTATCAATGATCGACCCCCCTTTTAACAGTGCTAGCTTTCCCCAACCCCCTTTATCAGTGATAGACTTCTGCTCAGCACCGCCCGCACGTCCTTACCTTTGCTAGGCTTTGAACTTGAGACCTCCTCCTCGTGCGCCCGTGACTCTTCCACTCACCTATATTTTTTTTCTTTCATTTTATGATATATCTATATATATTTATATATATTTCATTACATTTTTATCCCTATATATATATACATATTTATTTAAATACACATATAAAATGTTTTGTGTGTGTCTGTTTATAAATACATAAATATATATACGTGTGCATATATAAATATAAGTATGTATATTTATATTTATTTACATATATTATATATTAATATTTATATACATATATTAGAATATATAGACAAACAAGAATACATACATACATATATATATATATTTGTTAATACATGTACACACACACACACATATATAAATATTATATATACATTAATTGTATATGTATTTGTATATAAATATTCATACATTTGTATTTTAAATTAAATGGGTATTTTTTTATTTAGATAAGGTTAATATATTTATAAATATATTTTATATGTAAATATGTTTAATTATTTGTTTATAAAATTAAATCTTTACGAGTGAAAATATAGAAAAATATGAATATATTATTATATATTTGATTATAAATAATATCACATTATAAAAAAAAATAAAATTTCAAAACCATAATATCAATATGAATGTAAGTCCTGGAAATAAATCCAGCCTCCACTAAATAAAGACAATAAAACCCCCTTAAACGAGGTTGAAAATCTATCAAATGTTAAACAATTAGAGTACCCCTATAAAAAACTCAGTTTTGGAGGCCTGCTAGGACTTTTTTAACTTGAAAAATGTGAGAAAGGTTTAATTATATCATTAACGGTATAGAGATAATCTCAATCTTTAATTTGATATGTGGTAGAGCTCAAACAGACACCTGGATCAATAGTTATGGCCGTTTGAAGTTCGAGATATGTTTTCAACTTATTTTCGATCTTTTATTTTTTTTATTAAAATTGTTATTAAATTACTATTACTTGATAATGATTAGAAAATTATTAATTAAAAAAAATATTTTTAATTATTTTATAACCCATTTTCACTAATTATCTTATATATTAAGTGTAAATTCCTATTTAACTCAATCTAAAACAAATTTAAAAAATATATATTATATTTATATCAATATAAATATATTTATATATTAACATATTATTTTTAATGAAATATATTCTTTTTGAAGTATACTTTTATCATTTCTTGAAAAAAAGTGCTGAAAAAGGGGAACCTTTATTAGTGCTAAAAAATCTCTAATAAAGTGCTAATTTTAATAGAACTTTTTTCTAATTCTGTTAAAAATTCACTTTATCCGTAGTGTCTTTAGCGCTGATAAAAGTACCCCCTTCTTTTTTTAATACTGCTAAAGGGTGGCACTGTAAAAACCTATTTTTATGGTAGTGTTGAAACCCCTAATTGAGGGGGTTTGAGAACTCTTTTTCCTTATTTAAATGTTCCTTGGGAAATATTTTTTTATCATAGGTATTCATAAAATGTATCAAGATTTCTAATAGAAGAGAAATAGATATCCCAGGTTTCTTTTATGGCTCCATTAACACAAGGAATCCAGCCCTTTGTTACCTAATTTACCCATCCTTTATTCTTATATTATAAATTACTTATACTTGGAATTACATCTGCATAGTCTCTTATGTTTTACAAGTATATTATTTATTATTTATTTATTACATTTCTAATTATATGATTCCATTACTCTATGAAAAAGTATTATGGGTCAGTTAGTGACAATTTATTTGGTGTGATGTACATACACCATACACGTGTCCATCTTGGATGCGTATAGTCAATATTTCATGTGATCTGGGAAAAGGAAACGCCTTAGAGCATGGGATTTTATAAAGTATGAAATCTCATGTTGATTGAGATCATTTTATAGTTTTTTATTGGTGACATAGAGTAATATGTTATATTCTATCCTTCTTCTATCTATATTTCACCACACATGGGACATCCCGTTATAAATTTTATGAACTAGAGGAAGAGAACCACGCATTTTGATGATGACAAATTACATGAAAATAGAAGAAAATGAAAACACATGAGGTAGAGAATAATTACACAACATAACATTGAATAAAACATTGAATTTTCACATGTTTAGAAGAAAAAAATCAGAATTAGCAGAAATAATAAAAATAAGGAAAAATAAATTTTATTATCTTCTAGAAGTATTTTTTATATATTTTCATATTTTTTTTAAAAAGTGTAGGTAGATTTTAAAAAAAAATATGCTTAAAAGGCGACACCCTCGCTGCTGCCTTTCTACTGAAATAAAAAATAATAATTTAATTATATATGTTATTATATTTATAGGTATATAGATTTTTATATTATGATATATATATATATATATATTGAGTTTGTTTTATGTTGTTTAGAATTTGGTCATTAACATTTAAAAGTGAAAATGTTATGTTTTTAAGCAATAACTTTTGTGGCTCTCAAATTTGAGAAATTTTTATGAACAAAGTATGGGTTCTGGTTGATCTTAAAGTTGATATAAATATGGATCTTTTCCCTAAAGTATCAAAATAAAATGAATGTGGTTGCTCGGTTTTGAGTAGTTCAGTTGTCCTTTTTATTAAAATTGATGTCATTTTTGAATAGAAAGATGCACTTGGAGTCATACCAGTCACACCGTGCATTGAATTGAGGTACTACTAATTCCTACACGTCTCAAATGACTTATGGATAATTTTCCTAAATTATCCAAACAATATGATTTTGTTTTCTTAGTTTTGAGTAGGTCAGTTGTCCTTTTTATTAAAAGTGATGTCATTTTTAAATAAAAATACGCACTTGGAGTTATATCGGTCACACCGTGCATCAGATTGTGGTACGTATGATTCCTACACATCTCAAATGACTTATGGATTGTTGTCTTAAATTATCAAAACAATCAAAATAAATTTTCTTTGTTTTGAGTACGTCATTTGTTATTTTTTACTAAAATGTCATTTTAAATTGGAAACACACACTTTGACCTATACTGATCACATCGAGTTCAAATCCAGGAAGAGACATATTTTTGAGTACTGTAGCAGTAATGTAGCAGGTACTGTAGCAGATACTATTTGGTACTATATAGGATGGAAATATTCATCCATTTGGGCTTTCGAGCCATTGATTTGGTCCTTGGGTCCTTCAAGGAATTCATACCACCCAAGGCCTTCAGGCCACCTCAAGGCTTTTGGGCCACCTAAAATTGTGCTTAATGGACCAGAGAGACTCTACAAGGAGTAGACTCCATATTAGGATTTAGAGAAGGTTTATTCACTATAGAAGAAGCCAATAGATGTGGAAGAAACAGAGGGCATGACATTGCCATTAGGACTAGCCTGTGCATGCATGAGAAGACTAGATGAACATCCATGTAAAGGTGAAGAGCTGATATCACGATGCAGAAGCTATGGGAGGAGTAGTTCCTTGTATTTATAGTCTATATATTTCCTCTAATACCTAAATGTCATGTAATCTCTAATTCTATAGGCCTTTTAAGGGTTCCCCCTTATCCCTTGAAAGGGGGGTTACCAAAAAATCAATAAAAAAAGGCCTTCGGTCCATTCGGGTAATTTTAAATCGATAACCGATACATTGAGTCATAGCAGTCACACCATGTATTGAATTGACACACATCCTCCATCTCTTGTGGACATGAACCTATGTTTCTTGAAATTATCTAAGCAGTATTCATCCATGGGATGACTAATGATTAGATTAGTACAAGCAACATAAAAGATATGGATCATGTCTTTATGCTTTTCAAAGTATATTACTAAAGTGTTTTTAGGATATGTTTTTACCTAGAAAAGGGTGTTTTGTAATATATGGTTTTATGTATTTATATATATAAATATTTTGTCTTCATTATGAAAAAGTTTATTAGTAAACGATGTGATTTTTAATTTATGTATGATTTTCCACATTTTGAAAGATTATAAAATATAAATTGTGACTAAAATATTAATGAAAACTGAAACACTATATAAACATGTGAAAATGGATGATAGTAATAAAAATATCTTCCTTTTAATAGACATAAAACATATACATGAAAAAGTATAATCAATGTTTATAGGGATGATATTCTATCCCAAATGGAGGTCTATGAAGGGTACGCCCATATTGAGATCACCGAGCTCCATACTGGGGTGTATTTTGATGACTTGGAGAGGTCTGATCCTCAGGCACTAGAATTACAACCATTACATGATCCACCTATGTGTCAGTGGGAGGAGGTGGAAACTGCATGTTGTACTACGCTACCAATCCTTCTCCCACTAGTGTAGTAGAAGGATCTTCCATCATCATAGTGGGGAACCAAGCCTCCAATGGATCTGTACCCCAAGCTGGAGAGAACTGTAGATATCCTATCAGGAAAAATGGATCTCATGTCTCCTACTTCCCATCCAAAATCGGATGAGGCTGGACTGCTAGAGGGTCAACCTATGCCTATGGAACATGTGAGGAACACGTGTAGGACGACGTGGTCTACATTTTCATTGTCATGGATCCTCAGAACCAGAAGATACTGGAGGATGGTCCTTCGAGGTAGGAACCTTATATCTATGGGGTTGAATCTCGAAGATGCTCTCGTGAATCCCACAATAAGATGACCTTATCTCCAATACTGTAGAATAGACCTATTCCTGTCTAAGGACCCTCTCCTCCTCTATGTCACTTATGCGAATAAGATGCACTGAGTGAGTATGATGTAAATAGATTCAAAATGAATTAGAAAATAGTTCAATAATCAAACTAATGGTAATTTATTGACTTACCATATTATGAATCTCTCTACCATGTTAGGTAAGACAAAATATAGACTTCAGTCAAAACCATGGATCATACTCAACCTACTATGAAAGATAGAATCCCATCATAGGTACACCCTATATTGAAGCTCTGCATGCCTTCCCTAGAGGTTGAGATAGTCAGCATTTACTTGGCGCCAGTATTCATCCTGACTCCTTATCAGCTTCATTCCATGAATCTCTTTTGTCTGTCACAGCGAAAATGAAATCGACTACGTATAGAAAAACTAGCACATGAAACTATCAGGATACTTCCAATCAATAATATTTAAGTAAATTAGAGGCACTACAATGAATTCTAGCAGTGAAGTATGTTGAAAACTGGTCCAGTATATCCTAGTATGGCATCCATATAATATGAAATTACATATGACCTTTGTCAAAAAAACTCCTAACTAAAAACCAAAATTGATGCTATTATTAAATTTTTTAGATAATGGTACACTACTGGAAAACTAACATATACCAACGGTTTTGAACTGTTTGTATATGCCTCCAAACCGTTGGTATAGCCTATTCCAACGGTTTGGAGAACCGTGGCCAAGTAAGCCGTTGGGATAGGTCTATACCAACGGTTTTCCCAAAACCGTTGGTATAGACCTATCCCAACAGTTTTGGAAAGCGTTGGTATAATTAATATGAAAATCTTTACCAATGGTTGTGGAACCGTTGGTATATGTATTTCAAAAAAAACATTCGCTGGGATTTGATCCTAGAACCCCTAGTTTATTTTTGAACGACTTAACCACTAACCTAACAAGACTTTTGTGTATATAATTACATAAATATATATATGTATTCTCATAATTATATTAAATTTTGATTTATATAATGTTCTGGGTAAGAAGAAATGATAAAAAATCAAAGGATCTATACCAACGGTTGTCAAAACCGTTGGTATAGACCTATACCAACGGTTTTGGCAAACCATTGGGAAAGATTTTGAGCCTTGATTTGATTCTAGGTGGAGGTTGATGCATGGGTGAGCTTTCCCAACGGTTTTGTCCAAACCGTTGGGAAAAATGTCCACAAAGTGGACCTTTCCCAATGGTTTGGCCAAAACCGTTGGGAAAGGTCCCCACACTATGGGCTTTCCCAACGGTTTTCCCAAACCGTTGGGAAAGGTGGCCTCAAAGTGGGATTTCCCAACGGTTTGGCCAAACCGTTGGGAAAGGGAACCTATACCAACGATTTTTATGAACCGTTGGTATAGAAGAGTTGGGAAATGTTAGATTTCCAGTAGTGGTAGATTTTATATACATACCTGGTCGGGTAAGAGACTATCCAACTTGAGGTGGTATATACCCAAATGGAGTGTCAGAACCATGACAAAATTGTGTCAATGACTCCACCTATAAAATACAGCATTGAAAGTGATCAATAATGAGAAATTAAATTCAATAACTACTACTAGCATAAAAAACCAATATATATGAGTGATTATACTAGTGTCCACATAGAGAGTCATGAAACATATCCATAGGGAGCAGCAGACTAGAAAACTGAGGGTGGAATGAGGGGATGCGCTCTCATGCCCACATATGAAGAAAGATGATACATCCCCCGATATTTGTGCAATCTCTGCGAGATACTGTGTATAATTCTCTGTATGTGTATACCAATCATGTCGATCCCTAGGTGTATGTCCCCGCCCAATCAAATTCCTCCAGTAGGTCTAGATACATTATGTGCACATGCACCCCTGAGTGATCAGCACACATGGTCCCTCCAATGAGCCGTAATATATATGCACAGTCATAACGCATGATAGTTTGGTTATCAGAATCATCAGGTAAATGTGGAATCTGCTCCTCTAGCTAGGGAATAGATATAGACCCTCCATCTCTAGCCCTACAGTTGAAAAAAATGCCGATACCTAATAATCACTGAGTATGGTCAGACCAAGATGCATGGGAGGGTTCAATAACGGCTTCCCCCTGGATAGGAAGACCGAGAAGCACTGCCACATCCTTGAGGGTAATGGTTATCTCTCCCTCAGGTAGGTGGAATGTGTGTGTCTCTGGTCTCCACCTCTCCATGAGGGCAATAATCAGGTGATGGTCAAAAAATGTGAAATACGATATGGTAATACCATAGAATCCAACACAATGAAAGTGTGGTCTAATGTCACGTGGAGGCTCCGTGTGATGAAAATAGTGCACTCAATGCACCCTAATCGGGCAAACCTCACCACCATATAACACGACCTGGGAAACATGCCAATGCTACTGAGTGAGTAGTATGGTATCCTCCATCTATATATAAACAAAGTAAATGAGTCGTAAGTGTAAAATGTAAATAAAAAATTATAGTCAGAAGAATGTTATGACTTGTGGAATGTAAGACATTCCATGTTTATTCACATGTTTTTATGAATTTGTTTCCTACCAAAATAAAAGTGCATGTCTTCATATTTTTCAAATCATTTTACTAAAGTGTTTTTAAGATATTATTTTACCTAGAAAAGGGTCTTGTGTAAGATATTGTTTTATTTATTTATATATATTTATATATATATACATTTTGTCTTCATTATGTAAAATTTTATTAGAAAATGGTGTGATTTGTAATTTATATATGATTTTCCACATGATGGTATGTTTTATTATTACTTTCTCACATGTATGCTTTATGGTTTAGCCATAGAAAAATTGATTACGCATTAATTTCACCTCAAATGCACTTTTCATATTCCTTTTAGTGTCAATATGAAAGGATTATTGTTATTTGATAGTAAAAGCTTTTAGAGAAGTCAGAAAATTCTATGAAATATAGAATCTTATAATAACACCATATCATTAACTATATTAGAAGATCACAAAAGAGACAATACATCATTGTGGCTAAGAGTGTGAACTCGATCCAGCAATGTTAGGGAATCATTTACAATTATGACCTTCTTGATGACATGTGGTTCATATCAAACTTTTTCCTTATTCTTGAGGCCAATACATATCATTATTAATCCTTCTCAACTTTTGGTATCCCTCATTTATGAAACCATTTGATGTCAGGTATCACTATCGGCTGGCCTTCAGGCATTGGTAAATATAGAAACTCCCCAATAGGTGTCCATGGTGCAGGATAACAGTTAGAAATGGTGTATATCTAGTACACTAGATCAACATATTCTTCCCATGATATGTTTACAGATGCACATGTTGTGATGGCGTGTGTCCATGGAAACTGTAAGGCTTAGAAGTTTCCACATTGGCCTAGACGTGCTTCCAGTAATACCACTATTTTTTCATCGATTCTATTTGTGATGGGGTATGAACACTCTTGAAGTTAAAATTGAGAGTCTTATCCGTAGAAAAGGATAACATGATAACTATAAGCTTCTTCAATGTTCTTTTCAATATCTCATTGAAAGTGACTTTCATACCTTAGCACCTGTTGAATTATATCTGAGGCTAGTTTTTGTCTATCAATGAAGTACTTCACACAACGATATAATATCTCTTGAACTAGGGAAGTTATAGCTAACTTTATAAGCCCCTTGAAGACACCATTGATGCACTCCACAATGTTTTTGGCCATGTGTCCATACCTCTTCCCCCCGTCATATGCCAATGTCCATTTTTATTTTGGAATCCACAACATATAATCATATACTTCTTGAGTAGACTTGAGGATTTGTTTGAAATGTTCTTCAAACCTAAATTGATCCAACTCATATTCTAAATAGGAGTGATCATATTTCACAAAAATTGATTTTATCTTTACATTGAAATAGTAACAAATAACAAAGACATTGAATACATATCCTTTTTATTACCTTCTTAATAGGTTTTTTGTGGAATGTTTTAATAATATTTCTAGAAATGTATCTAATCCAATACCGATTATATGGGTTTGGGGGTCTCCATGTATCAGGATCTGAATTGATTTCCTCAATGATTTCCTGATGCCGATCAGATATCAAACAGACACCCTGAATGTGGGTGAAATTATTGTTGATACATACAAAAAACCAACTCCATGATTCATAGTTTTCCTTCTCTACAATAGAAAAGGAAAGAGGAATAGGTGAACGGTTGTCATATTGGGTTGTCATAATCAACAATACACCCTTGTATTTTCTATATTGAAACATTCCATCAATCTTAATGAACTGTTTGCTGAAACAAAATGTGGAGATACATGGGAGGAATGACCAGAACAACTGATGAAATTGAACACCAGATGGATCGAGTGGTTTATCTTGATACACATGTTCATTTTTATCAAGATGGAATAAAACATGGTTATTATGGCTTAGTATGGATAGAAATTGTAGAAACACCCGATACGAGTCATCCCAATCACTATATACCTTCACAATTTCCTTCTGTTTCGCTATACATGCCTTGTTATAGAAAATATTATAATTGAATGTTTGTTGTATCCTATCCTGAAAAATGGATATAGGAACATCTTGTAATGTCATAATCATATCAACGACAATGGATGACACAAATATAGCATACAATGAGGCATGATCTTGTGTTAGGCTTGGCTAAATACAAGTATGAGCTGCCTCAATCCTCTAGATTCTCCAACCTCCAAATACAATGTCCGAAATTACCCTAAAGAGGAATCTACAATTATACCCATACTTCTCACACCGTATGAGATATTTATTACAACATGATTCCTAAACTATATATTTACAGTGCCTCTCAATGTGAAATATCTTTAGAAAGCTTTTTAATGCATATTTACTTGAAAGATTCCTTCCAACATATAAGATTTTTTCCAACTCACTAAACCTATCTGGTATAACTCCAAGAAACTCAATTGCAGGTGTGAGAAAATTGAATTTGAATTCAGCCACACATGTCATTACTTCTGACCAAGATGCAAAGAGTGGTGGATGATTTATTTTGGGTCAAGGATGCTGTAAAACTAATGCATTTATAGAAACTTCCTCCCCAACTTCCACTGATCCCTCCTCATCAGCACTGTTTTCACCATTTGTTCCATCAATATGAAAATCCTCATTAGAATTCATATTTACATGTATATCTAGAATATCATCTTGGTTTTCCTCTTCTAAATCTTTTGTAATAGACTCAATTTCATGGGGCAGACTATAAGGCCCCAGCCTTAAACCTTACTTAATCTTGAGTTATTACAAGCTTACACATTGAGGATCTTTTCAGGTTTAGAGTTTTAGATAATTAGATCATAAAACTTGCATTACATTCCACATATAAACAAAGTGGTTACATAAATATAGTATTATTCTTTCCCATCAATGGAAACATATTTAAAATAAAACATGGATTCTTTCTTGACACTTCCTTGACACTAACATCATATCATGTACCTTTCCCTTGACCTGTGAAAACATTTCAAAAAAAACATGGGATGAGCATAAAAAGCTCAGTAAGGGATATAAAAATATATGGAAAGGAAACATGGGTACATATATACATAAGAATGAAATCATAATTTACCCATAAAACATAATCACTTTAAAATACCTCATCAAATCATGAATAAATCATAGAAATCATAATACATAAAGGTAACTTGAGGCATTCATAACATTCTTACGTAGGGAGTAACCCTCTTGGTTACGTTTGGAATACCCATCACAGTATATTCCCTAAATCTCTTCGGAGAAACCTTAACGTTACACTCCTTCGCGTTACCCAATGCATTGGAGAGCTATATCGGGCTCACCCTCCCTTAGTTTATCACAGAACCACCCGTCTTCATAATAATGCCCAAGAACCTCAACATAATCGTATCACATAAAACATGCATAAAGGAAACATAACATTTCCACCTTTCAATCACAAGATATCAATACAAAACATTGATATAAAAACATTATGAAAACCATTTTCAATACCAAAATAAAAGAAAAGTAAAACATGGTATTTATTTTTCTTTTTAAAAAAAAGTATGGCTTGTAGAGGAATCCGAAACTCAAATAATGGTCACGGCGGCGGAGAAGTCGTTGTCGCCACATACGTACGACAAAAACATTCCCTTTTGTCATTTAGTAAATGCTTCATATAAAAAAGATTCCTTTTGAATAAACTTAAATGTCAAAGGGGTTTATACACCATATAAAAGAAGGTTGTGTATAAAACAAAATATGCCTCAATGAAAGGAGATTGAGATGAAGTCCCATACCTCGGGTCCGAATTGACTCGGTCATTATTTAATCTCCTGAATAATAAACTTGAGTTAATTTCTACTTGTTTAAGAACCTTTTTCAAGTTCATTATTCCTTTTATATCACTTATTTCCATGTCATGAACACTATGTAATTATTTAAGTTAATAACAGTCGTTTTAACGATCATTGGTACTTGAGTCAAAAATAAACCCTTTATAATTACAAGTTGTTCATGTATCCATTATATCCAGAATTATAATCATTATGTATATATCATATATATCCAGTATATACATTCATTTATAATATTACATAATCATTTAGAGGTAATAAATGAAATGCACCGTTCATGGAGACGGTAAGTCGTACGTACGCATGAACGCTACTTTCATTTCTATTTCGTATTTTATAGAATGGAATCATAATGATATAAAGGTATATTATAATTCCAGTATAATATCATATATAATATCATAGTTCCATCCTTTATACGTCCCACATATGGTATTTAACGAATCAAATCACTTTGAGGGGGCGGTAGTCCGCACTTCCTTAAATGAAGATATCACGTTTACCCATAATGGAAACTATAAAGGTATGCCCAAAATGAAAAATACAGAAGCTTAAGGAAAATATAAACATATTATATATCATATATAAATATAGTGACATCTTAATGGCCACCTTTGAAGGTGTTAAAAGAATGTTGAACAATCATTGTTTCGGGAGGCATAAATTCACCATCCACGGAAACAGTATGTCCTTTAACCATTAGATGTAGGTGTGTGTAAGTGTAGCTTGAATACTTCTTATAACAACATCCTAGTATATTGAGGAT
Organism: Viscum album; assembly: GCA_963277665.1. Taxonomy (NCBI): domain Eukaryota; kingdom Viridiplantae; phylum Streptophyta; class Magnoliopsida; order Santalales; family Viscaceae; genus Viscum; species Viscum album. Next base: position 1,560,136,332 of record OY728160.1, read on the forward strand.
ACTGGAGTTGTTACAAAAGAAAAGAATAAAAAGAGTTTAGGGGGTTGGAGAAGAAAAATCAAACAAAAGGACTCAAAAGAAGACATTACCTTAAAATCGGGTAACTCTATTAGATTTTAGCTCAAAGGCTTCCTTGGGAAGACTTCTGCCCAAAGTGAGACTTCAAGGAGTAAGATAGGGAAGTGTAGAGACAAAATGGTCAGGGTTTGGCCGAGCCAAAGGCTTTTTAAGTGTAGGTAAGGAGGTAGAGGTGGGGGCCTTTTATAAGAGGAGAGGAGGGGCACTCTTGGAAGGTAAAGAAAAGTCACTTTATTTTAAAATGGTATTCGGATTTAAGAGGTCCCACATTACTGTGTTTCTAGGATAAAGTGATAAGGGTTCGAAATCCACCCATCCAATAGGTTTTGTCCATGTGTAGGTCTTAGATTTTACATTATCATTCCATTTTATTTAAATCGTTAAATAATGAGGTCATCACTGCATCATCATGATGTCATAAATAATTTAATTTATTTAAAGTATAAAAATTATAAAAAAAATACTATGATATAGGAAATATTTTTATCTTTCCAATTACTCTTTATAATAAAAAATCTGATCTTTATAACCCCATGTAGAAATTGTTTTAGTAAAACATCTCATGTTTGTGTCATTTTTACTTTTACATTAAATAAAAGGTTATTTATGTCATTTCCAAACCAAAGTGGCTCCATGGGGTCCCCAAGTTGACCCATGGATTGTCTTGGTCGGCCATGACACATCCAATGAGGGTAGGACATGTGTCAAGCTCATCTCATTATATTAAAGCATTATTTTTACCTTAAACTACACTAATTACCTCTAATCGCGATTAAGAACTTAAGAGTTACTATTCACCAAAAAATTATTTTAATCTCATTGAACCACATTTTACTTCTTAATGACAACCATGTATGTCGGATTTTTGAAATTCAAAACACAGAAGTGGAAAAATTTCATTTAAACGAAAAATCAGTTTTTATAAGTACCACTTAGTGGTTTCACTATTAATCAAAAATTGAAGTTTTTCAGAAAAATACCAAAAATTCACCCTAAGCTATATTTTATATTCTGAATTCAAAAATGAAGTCTATTTTACAAAATTCAAAACATATAAGTCACATTAATTAATTTAATAATTAATTCCCGTTGTCATGACAAATAGCGTGTTTTTATGAAACAATAAGTATCAAAAGATTGACACTAGTTTAAGTCCAATTTCGAAGTGAAATTGATTCCAATGACCACCATTGGATTAAATGGTAAAAATATATGATAATTTCACTTCAAAACCAATTCAAAAGATAATATAATCATATAAATAAATTAGATTAAAAAGCAGTTTTGATGTAAAATGCAGTATTTTTCACTATTCATTAAAAAATGAACATTGTCTGAAAAATACCAAAAATTCACACAAAGTAAATTTTTATGTCCCAATCATAAAGAATAAGTTTATTTTGACAAACATAGCTTATAAAATTGTCAAAAGATAGATTTAAAAATGGTTTTCCATCAAAAGGCAGTAAAACAATCTTTTAAAAATATTAGTGTATTCCATGCTTAAGATTGCATTTATTTTCATTTTAAGCCTCTAAAACACTATCTAATTCATTAATAGAAATAGATAAAAATATCTATTACTCATTACTTACTTGGGATGTTACATCCTTCCCCCCTTTTGAAAATTGCGTCCCCGCAATTTATTTACTTATCGAATAAATGGGGGTACTTATCCCTCATTGCATTTTCAGATTCCCATGTTGCCTCTTCCATAATGTGGTTTTTCCAAAAAACCTTTACCTGATTAATCACCTTATTCTTTAACACTTGCTCCCTGTGGTCAAGAATATGGACCGGTTGTTCCTCATAAGATAGGTTCTCTTCCAGCTGAACTACCTCTGGACTCAAAACATGAGATGGATCTGGCATATACTTTCTCAACATCGAAATGTGAAAAACATTGTGTACCTGAGATAAACTCAAAGGTAAAGCCACCCGGTATGCAACTGATCCAACTCTCTCCAGAATTTCATATGGTCCAATAAACCTTGGACTCAACTTTCCTTTCTTACCAAATCTCATCACACTTTTCCAAGGAGAAACCTTGAGAAAAACATGATCACCTATCTCGAAAGATAGATCCTTCCTCCGGTTATCCGCATAACTCTTCTGCCTGCTCTGAGCTGTTCTCATGTGCTTCTGAATCAGCTGAACTTTTTCTGCCATCTCTTCTACCAATTCTGGTCCCATCAACTTCCTTTCACCCACTTCATCCCAGAAATCTGGAGTTCGACACCGCTTCCCATATAATGCCTGAAATGGTGTCATCTGTATACTAGAATGAAAACTATTATTTTATGAAAATTCAACCAAATAAAGATGTTGGTCCCAACTTCCCTGATAATCCATAGAGAAAGAACGTAGCATATCTTCCAATGTCTGAATTATTCATTCTGACTGCCCATCTGATTGAGGATGAAAAGCTGTACTAAAATTTAATTCAGTACCCAACGACTTCTGAAGGCCTTTCCAAAAGTTAGAAGTGAACCTGGGATCACGATCAGATACAATGGAGAGGGGAACTCCATGTAACCTGACTATCTCTTTAAGATACAAACGGGAAAGTTTATCTAGGTAAAAAGTATCTCGTATAGCAAGGAAATGAGCAGATTTAGTCAAGCGATCAACAATAACCCAGATTGCATTATTACCTCGAGATGTCTTTGGTAATCCCACAACAAAGTCCATAGATATATTCTCCCATTTCCACTCTGGAACTGGTAAAGGATGAAGCATACCTTTCGGTAACTGCCGCTCTGCTTTAACCTGTTGACATGTCAAACAATTCACAGTAAAATCAGCAATATCTCTTTTCATTCCATCCCACCAGTAATACTCCCGCAGATCTCTGTACATCTTAGTACTGCCAAGATGAACTGAAAACGAAGAACTATGAGCTTCACATAACAAATCTCTCTTCAACTGTGAATTACAAGGCACACACAATCTCTTCCCAAATCTCAAAACACAATCATTATCAATGTTGAATTCATGCAACTTACATTTCTGAACCAACTCTACCTTTTTCTGTAACTCACTGTCTTGCTTCTATGCTTGCTTGATTCTATCTGATAGAGATGATCTCACTGATACCTGAAACAAAACAGAAGAACATCCTGCGCCAAAAACTTCTATGCCAAAGTTCATCAAATCCTTAACCAAAGGATCACGTTCCAAACACAACATTGCTAATGAAGCATTACTTTTTCGACTCAAAGCATCAACCACTTTATTTGCTTTTCTCAGATGGTAATGAATTGTACAATCATAATCCTTGATTAATTCCAGCCATCTCCTCTGTCTCATGTTTAACTCTTTATGAGTGAATATATACTTTAAACTTTTGTGATCAGTATATATTTCACACTTTACTCCATACAAATGATGCCTCTGAATTTTTAAAGCGAAAACAACAGCAGCTAATTCCAAATCATGTGTAGGGTAATTTACCTCATGAGTTTTCAACTATCGTGAAGCATAAGCAATTACCTGATCATTCTGCATTAGGACACAACCAAGTCCTTTCAATGAAGCATCACTGTATATAACAAACTCACCATTCCTGAAAGGTAGTGCCAAAACTGGAGCATTCACCAATCTTCTTTTCAATTCCTGAAAACAATCATCACATTCTTTTGTCCAGATAAACTTAACACCCTTCCGAGTTAGCTTAGTCATTGGACTAGATAACTGTGAAAAATTTCTAACAAACCTTCGGTAATAGCCTGCCAAACCAAGGAAGCTACGAATCTCTGTTACATTTGTGGGTCTTGGCCAGTCTTCCACAACTTTTTTTTGCAGGATCAACAGTTATCCCATCTTTAGAAACAATGTGACCAAGGAAAGAAATTTGTTGCAACCAAAACTCACACTTGCTGAATTTTCCATACAGTTTCTTTTCTTTTAAGGTTTTCAAGATAACCCTTAAATGTCTTTCATGCTCCTCTTTACTTTTAGAAAACACCAAAATATCATCAATGAAAACCACCACAAACTTATACAAGAACTCATGGAAAATTCTATTCATTAAGTCCATGAATACAGCAGGTGCATTGGTTAGCCCAAAAGGCATTACTACAAATTCATAATGGACATATCTTGCACGGAACACAGTCTTCGGAATGTCTTCTTCCTTTACCTTCAGCTGATGGTACCCCGATCTCAAGTCAATCTTTGAAAAATATTGAGCTCCCTGGAGCTGATCAAACAAATCATCGATATGAGGAAAAAGATATTTGTTCTTAACAGTGATGTTATTCAAGGCTCTATAATCAATGAAAAGTCTCATTGAACCATCTTTCTTTTTAACAAATAAAACAGGATCAATCCATGGTGATGTGCTAGGTCGAATGAAACCTTTCTCTAATAAATCTTGCAATTTCTCCTTCAACTCTAAAAGTTCAATTTGAGACATTCGATAAGGGGGTTTTGAAATTTTCTTAGCATCAGGAACTAAGTCAACAGTAAACTCAACTTCCCGATCTGGTATTATTCCAGGCAACTCATTAGGAAAAACATCAGGATACTCATTTACCACTGGCACATCATTAATCTGAACAGTTCCTTTATTTTCAACGATGTGTTCAAGGTAATATTCATTTCCATCTTTTACAAGTTTCTTGGCCTCTTGATAAATTATCAACAGTAAGGGTTCATTCTTGTACACAAACTTAAAGTCTTTATGAAAAGAAACTTCTTTAGCTCTACAGTCAATCTTAGCATGGTAAATAGAGAGCCAATCCATACCCAGGATAACATCAAACTCTACTAGAGGTAGAACAATAAGGTTTTCAAGTAGGTTCTTTCCACAAATAAGGATAGGAAGATTCTTATAAATTCTTTTTGCCTCAACATTTCCCCCAGGTGTTTTTACCAAAAGTTCAGGAGTCATTTCTTGAGATGGTATTCCCATTTTACTAGAAAAGGTTTCAGAGATGAAAGAATGTGTAGACCCCGAATCAAACAACACACTGGCATAATCTGAAAAAACAAACAAAGTACCTGATACAACTTCATTTGACGGCCCGACATCTGCTGAAGTAGTTGTAAAGGATTTCACCACCCCTTTATGCTTGTAGTCTAACTGGTTCCCATCACTCAAGATCTTTTTCGGACACTCGTTTGCATAGTGACCCATCTCATTGCACTTAAAACATTTCACTAACTGTAAATCAAATTTGGTCTTACCATCACCTTGATCTTTTTCAGTGAAATCACGAGCCTTATGTCCCATCTTACCACATCAGTAGCACTTTCCAGAATTTAGAAGACATTCCCCAGCATGCCTTTTACCACATTTATCACAAACTGGAAACTTAGATTTCTTACCATCAGACTTTTTTGAATAATTCTTCCCTTTCTCCTTCCACCTCGGTCTCTTCTTCTGCTGGTTTTTATAGAACACTTGATCATCGGAAAACTCCATTTCCACATTCTCAGCACATCGAACAAGCTTTTCAAAACTTTTAAACTCACGAGAAGCTAATGCCCTTCGATATTTTGGCTTTAATCCGGAGTAAAAACGATTGATTTTACTATCAAGGTCTCAGATAAAATTTGGAGCATACCTTGCCAATCGAGTGAACCTTTCTTCATAGGAAGCCACTGAGTCTTACTCTTTCCTCAATTCCAAGAATTGATTTTCCATCCTAAGTCGAACATCCTTAAGAAAATACTTCTCAAGAAACATACCTTTGAATTCATCCCAGTCGAGAGCATCAATCTCATCAGCGTCCCTGATATTTTTAACCATCGACCACCACTGATCTGCTTCACCCTCCAAACGATAAATATCAAGACTAACCTTTTGATTGTATGAACACCCCATGACATCGAAAATCTTCTCCAGTGCTTTAATCCACCCTTCAGCTAACACAGGGTCAGATGATCCTATGAATGATGGGGGATGTTGCCTCATGAAATGTTCCACCACTGACATGTTCCTCTGCGGTTGATCTGGCTGATCTCGTGCATGGATACCACCGCCATTTATTACTTGAGTCAACTGTTCCATTACTACAAAAACTGTTCAGTTCCAATTCCGACCATCTTAGGATGCTGATTCGGAAGGTTTTTTCCTTCTGCATGCCTTCCTAGCACTGCTTCCCTATTTCCTCTGCGGAAAACCATTCTGAACAAACATGTCTTAGATGAAGCAACATGGTAATCTTCAAATACTATATCACTTCAATTTGACCATAAGCAAAATATCTTTAGATAATAATTTAATAGAATTCTAACTCCTAAAGTTATCTAAACCGACCTTTGATACCAACTATAAGGCCCCAACCTTAAACCTTACTTAATCTTGAGTTATTACAAGATTACACATTGAGGATCTTTTCAGGTTTAGAGTTTTAGATAATTAGATCATAAAACTTGCATTACATTCCACATATAAACAAAGTGGTTACATAAAGATAGTATTCTTCTTTCCCATCAATGGAAACATATTTAAAATAAAACATGGATTCTTTCTTGACACTTCCTTGACACTAACATCATATCATGTACCTTTCCCTTGACCTGTGAAAACATTTCAAAAAAAACTTGGGATGAGCATAAAAAGCTCAGTAAGGGATATAAAAATATATGGAAAGGAAACATGGGTACATATATACATAAGAATGAAATCATACTTTACCCATAAAACACAAGCACTTTAACATACCTCATCAAATCATGAATAAATCATAGAAATCATAATACATAAAGGTAACTTGAGGCATTCATAACATTCTTACGTAGGGAGTAACCATCTTGGTTACGTTTGGTATACCCATCACAGTATATTCCCTAAATCTCTTCGGAGAAACCTTAACGTTACACTCCTTTGCGTTACCCAATGCATTGGAGAGCTATATCGGTCTCACCTACCCTTATTTTATCACGGAACCACCCGTCCTCATAATAATGCCCAAGAACCTCAACATAATCATATCACATAAAACATGCATAAAGGAAACATAACATTTCCACCTTTAAATCACAAGATATCAATACAACAAATTGATATAAAAACATTATGAAAACCATTTTCAATACCAAAATAAAAGAAAAGTAAAACATGGTATTTATTTTTCTTTTAAGAAAAAGTATGGCTTGTAGAGGAAGCCGAAACTCAAATAATGGTCACGGCGGCGGAGAAGTCGTTGTCGCCGCATACGTACGACAAAAACATTCCCTTTTGTCGTTTAGTAAACGCTTCATATAAAAAATATTCCTTTTGAATAAACGTAAATTTCAAAGGGGTTTATACACCATATAAAAGAATATTGTGTATAAAACAAAATATGCCTCAATGAAAGGAGATTGAGACGAAGTCCCATACCTCGGGTCCGACTTGACTCGGTCGTTCTTTAATCTCCTGAATAATAAACTTGAGTTAATTTCTACTTTTTTAAGAAACTTTTTCAAGTTCATTATTCCTTTTATATCACTTATTTCCATGTCATGAACACTATGTAATTATTTAAGTTAATAATGGTCGTTTTAATGATCATTGGTACTTGAGTAAAAAATAAACCCTTTATAATTACAAGTTGTTCATGTATCCATTATATCCAGAATTATAATCATTATGTATATATCATATATATCCAGTATATACATGAATTTATAATATTACATAATCATTTAGAGGTAAGAAATGAAATGCACCATTCATGGAGACGGTAAGCCGTACGTACGCATGAATGCTACTTTCATTTCTATTTCATATTTTATAGAATGGAATCATAATGATATAAAGGTATATTATAATTCCATTATAATATAATATATAATATCATTTTTCCATCCTTTATACGTCCCACATATGATATTTAACGAATCAAATCACTTTGAGGGGGCGGTAGTCCGCACTTCCTTAAATGAAGATATCGCGTTTACCCATAATGGAAACCATAATGGTATGCCCAAAATGAAAAATACAGAAGCTTAAGGAAAACATAAACATATTATATATCATATATAAATATAGTGACATCTTAATGGCCACCTTTGAAGGTGTTAAAAGAATGTTGAACAATCATCGTTTCGGGAGGCATAAATTCTCCATCCACGGAAACAGTATGTACTTTAACCATTAGATGTAGGTTTGTGTAAGTGTAGCTAAAATCCTTCTTATAACAACATCCTAGTATATTGAGGATACTGGATTTGTTACAAAAGAAAAGAATAAAAAGAGTTTAGGGGGTTGGAGAAGCAAAATCAAACAAAAGGACTCAAAAGAAGACATTACCTTAAAATCGGGTAACTATCTTAGATTTGAGCTCAAAGGCTTCCTTGGGAAGACTTCTGCCCAAAGTGAGGCTTCAAGGAGTAATATAGGGAACTTTAGAGACAAAATGGGCAGGGGTTGGCCGAGCCAAAGGCTTTGGAAGTGTGGGTAAGGAGGTAGAGGTGGGGGCCTTTTATAAGAGGAGAGGAGGGGCACTCTTGGAAGGTAAAGAAAAGTCACTTTATTTAAAAATGGTATTCGGATTTAAGAGGTCCCACATTGATGTGTTTCGAGGATAAGGTGACAAGGGTTCGAAATCCACCCATCCAATAGGTTTTGGCCATGTGTAGGTCTTAGATTTTACATTATCATTCCATTTTATTTAAATCGTTAAATAATGAGGTCATCGCTACATCACGATGATGTCATAAATAATTTAATTTATTTAAAGTCTAAAAATTATAAAAAAATACTATGATGTAGGAAATATTTTTATCTTTCCAATGACTCTTTATAATAAAAAATCTGATCTTTATAACCCCATGTAGAAATTGTTTTAGTAAAACATCTCATGTTTGTGTCATTTTTACTTTTACATTAAATAAAAGGTTATTTATGTCATTTCCCCACCAAAGTGGCTCCATGGGGTCCCCATGTTGACCCATGGATTTTCTTGGTCGGCCATGACACATACAATTAGGGTAGGACATGTTTCAAGCTCATCTCATTATATTAAAGCATTATTTTTACCTTAAACTACACTAATTACCTCTAATCGCGATTAAGAACTTAAGAGTTACTATTCACCAAAAAATTATTTTAATCTCATTGAACCACATTTTACTTCTTAATGACAACCATGTATGTCGGATTTTTGAAATTCAAAACACAGAAGTGGTAAAATTTCATTTAAACGAAAAATCAGTTTTTATAAGTACCACTTAGTGGTTTCACTATTCATCAAAAATTGAAGTTTTTCAGAAAAATACCAAAAATTCACCCTAAGCTATATTTGATATTCCGAATTCAAAAATAGAGTCTATTTTACAAAATTCAAAACATATAAGTCACATTAATTAATTTAATAATTAATTCCCGTTGTCATGACAAATAGCGTGTTTTTATGAAACAATAAGTATCAAAAGATTGACACCAGTTTAAGTCCAATTTCAAAGTGAAATTGATTCCAATGACCACCATTGGATTAAATGGTAAAAATATATTCTAATTTCACTTCAAAAACAATTCAAAAGATAATCTAATCATATAAATAAATTAGATTAAAAAGCAGTTTTGATGTAAAATGCAGTATTTTTCACTATTCATTAAAAAATGAACATTGTCTGAAAAATACCAAAAATTCACACAAAGTAAATTTTGATGTCCCAATCATAAAGAATAAGTTTATTGTGACAAACATAGCTTATAAAATTGTCAAAAGATAGATTTAAAAATGGTTTTCCATCAAAAGGCAGTAAAACAATCTTTTAAAAATATTAGTGTATTCCATGCTTAGGATTGGATTTATTTTCATTTTAAGCCTCTAAAACACTATATAATTCATTAATATACATAGATAAAAATATCTATTACTCATTACTTACTTGGGATGTTACACAGACTATCTTCAACCACTCTTGTAAGTCTACATTTTCGTACAACTGGAAATTGTTGTTGTATAGTAGAAACATCAACATATAACTCTATCATGGTACTATCTGACCGCTGAGAAAATAAATTTATTGCTTGGAACCACTGAACATTAGCAACCAATGGACAAGCTAGATGCCATAATTTTGTCGGGAATTGAAAATATCTATAACTCATAGACTTGATCTCTTGACCAGGTCCCAGATTTAAGGAACCACAAATTCTATCTTGAAGGTCACTTAGGGTTACATAATTAGTTGTACTAACCACTGTTGTTGGTTGTGTACTGTAAGAAGCTCCTTGCTCAGTTTGAACAACCTCCCCATAGTAGTACACACAGGAAAACATGACTCTCTATGTCAAAAAGGTGTTTTAATCAAGATTCTGATAGTGAAAATAATATTGACAATGATGTTTAACCATATAATATTTATTATAATAAAATTTTATAATGCCTTTTTATACCCTAAAATATGATACTAATGGTTATTAGAATATATTTCACAGAAATTTTTGGAAACCATGGTAAAAAAGAAGAGAAGACATCAAATAATAATACCTATCATTGATAAAATGACAATTATGATCATATAAAGTGAAATGGATAAGAACAAACACATTAAATATCACATGAATGTTTTACAATATACAAGAAATACAAAAAATTTTCAATTGAACATGGTTTGGATGAGACGAGTCTGACTTCAGAAGTGTGGTAAAATCTAGCAGATTTTTTTGGTAGCTTAATAACATCTTCTAAAGATATGTACTTAATAATTTAAGTACATACCTTTAAAAGATGTTATCAAGATACGAAATAAAAATAAGTTGGATTTTACCTCACTTCTAATGTCAGACTCATCTCATCCAAACCATGTTTAATTTAAAAATGTCAAGGTATTTCTCATATGTTGTAAAACATTCATGTGTTATTTAATGTGTTTGTTCTTATTCATTTCACTTTATATGATCATAATTGTCATTTTATCAATGATAAGTATTATTAGCTAATAATTATATGTATTCATCTTTTAATACTAGGTTATTCACTAATTAATATATACTTAATCATTACTAATAATAACTATTATTTCTAAATTATATAATATTTATGATGATAAAATTTTAGAACATATTCTTATATACTAAACTATGATACTACTATTTCTTAGTACAATTTTTAACTAGTTAATCATTATTTAATCACTAGTTAATCATTAATAAGTTATTCTTTAGTTAATAATTATTTAATCAGTCTTTAATAATTCCATATTAAATCATTAATCATACGATATTCATTAGTTAATGATTTTTAGCTAATAATTACATTTATTCATTTGTTAATACTAATTCATTAATTAATTAATATATACTTAATAATTACTAATAACAACTATTATTTCTAAACTATGATACTAATCTTTCTTAGTATAATTTTTAATTAGTGAATCATTCTTTAATCTGTAGCTAACCTTTACTAAGTTATTAATTATTTAATGTATTTATCCTTATCCATTTCATTTTATATGATCATAATTTTTTTTATCATTGATAAACATACTAATTTGATGTACTATTTTCTTAGTTATTTCAATAGTTTATAAATAAAATATGAATCATCTAAATAATATCCCCTGAGAGTGTCAAAATAGGATACAACAAGGCCCGTTGTCATGTACCAGGTTACCCTGAGTCAGGCCTGGGACACCTTGTCAGAGTTGTTACTCCTAGGTACATCTATGCCAGATCCACATCCACTTGTTTGTATCCAGACATTGATTTTATTGGTTAGATAACCACATAATATTTATGCTACCAAAATTTTAGAACATCTAATCCTAAGTTATTCATTAGTTATTCTATACTTAATCATTACTAATAATAACTATTATTTAAAACTATATATAACTAAATAAACTACTTAAAAAATAAAATATTTAGAAATAAGTAAAATACATAAAGCTTATTATCCACATAAAATATTTTTCAAAGTGTTTGGAAAGATATTTAGCGTATTTTGGAAACACTGTTCATACCCTCCAATGGCCCGAAGGCTTTCATTTTTATTGATTTTTGATAATCCACCTTTCAAGGGGTGAGGTGGAACCCTTACAAGGCTCATAGGTGTAAGTATTACATGGCCCATAGGCCTTAGAGTAATTCATTTCCCATAGGATTCGTACATTACATACAAACCAGACTAACTACTTGGAACTGCTCCTCCCCAACATCTTCATTGTGAAATCAGCTCTCTACCTTCGCATGGCTGTTCGGCTAGGCTTTCCCATGCATGCAAAGGCTTGTCCTGATGAAATGTTCCATACCCTCTCATTCTTGTAATCTGTTTAGCTTCTGCTATGGTGAAATCTCCTAGCTCATCCTCCTTCTAAAGTGTGTTCCTTGTAGGTTTCTTGGTTTGCATCTGCACTGAAGGTGGCCCAAAGGCCCTGAGGTGGCATGAAGACCTTACTGACCTGAAGGCCTGGGTGTACTGAAGGCCTTAAAGGACTTGGGGACCAAATTGGTGGCCCGAAGGCCCAAAAGGAGGAATGTTCCTGGCTACTACAGTGCCAAACAATGCCTGTTATTGGTCCTGCTACAGTACTTGCTACAGTACTGCACAATACCTGCTACAGTACTACTACAGTACTACACAGTCCCCTACTATAGTACCTGTTACAGTCAGAAATTAGCCTTTTCCTGGATTTGATCCCGGGTCTCCTGGATGCACTTAAGGAGTCCCCACCAACTAGGCTGAGGCTCATGTGCGAAACACTATTCATGTCGTACATTAGAGAATGTAGCGTAAGGATTAAACCCTACGTTTATTTTATATTGATAGAAAAGTATGGTAAAAGAACCTTATGTTTTTTATATGAGAAAATTATGGATGAATAACCCTACATAAGTATGGAATATAACGTTTTCTTCTCAAAAGTACAAAACATCAACCGTACTTTTGTAATGAACCTTACATTTTATCAAAAAGTATGGATCATATACCTTACGTTCAGAAGCAGAGAAAAGTATGGACCATGAACCATAAGTTTTGAGTCGAAGAGAAAAGTATGAATGATCAAGATTATGTTTGTGATCAACCTTAAATTTTTGATAAAACTTACGTTTGTATTTTCCTATGAGAAGAACCCTACATTTTTCTTCTTCAAGAATCAGAGATTTGATTTTATGACTTTATCGTACAATGGTATTTTGTGAAATATCAGGCTGATTTCAAGCCTGATTTAAAGCCCAATTATTAAGTGTGTCTTTGGATTATTAAATACTATTTTATGTGATTGAAAGGATCGATTTAATAGAAGGATTTCGTGCCTGTTATTAAGGGAAGTTATTTCTACTCTGTTTTTGAATGATTTGAATAGCGTGATCTATCAGGTGACCTTTGTGGATCTGAATTTTATGAATCAAGCACTCATTTTTGTGCTATATATTATATACATCTGATCTTATAGATATATCTCTTGAATACATGGAGAATACAAGATTTAGAATACTTGAGCATCAAGATACTTTTTACATATATATTCGAGACTCACAAAAATAGAGAGACATTGATTCATTCAAAATATATTTTACATATCTACTGCTATAAAGAACTATCATACTGTCTTTTATATCAGAAGGAGAAATGTTGAAGATTTACTTATTCTAATTTAGAGATCTATCGTGAATATACTGCTGATTTTTTTCTGAATATATTTCAAGATCAATTGCAACCAGATCGATTCAGAACTGCTCTTTACTGAAGAACATCCTTTTTGAAGATGACAATCCATTTACTGTCAGTTGCGTACTGCTACAACTTTTAAGAACTATATGAAAGTATTTGTCAAAATAATACTTTTTTATTCTAAGTAACAACTTCTCGTACTAAGCTGTTTTACCGGTTCTCTGTTTAGAACAAGAAGGATATATTTTTTCCTTACATTGTAAAGGTTTCAACTGCTTGCACTCAGTTGTGAATGGTCTTGTGAAAAGAGGACCGACTAGTGAAAATCACTAAGATTGTGGAGAAGAGCATTGGTGGAGTGGACTAAGAGATCTTTGTTCCCCAAAACACTATAAATCTTTGCATACTTATATATATTTATTTCTGTTGCATAAGAAATTCTGATATTGATAAAGGATAGAATTGGTTGTCATCAAGTTTCACAAAAAAAATTTAAAGACACAATTCACCCCCTCTTTTGACTATTCTATATAACCCGATCCAACAATTAGTATCAAAGTAGGGTTTATATTTTTTTTAAATCTATAACAAGCTAAAATTTTAAAGAATTATATAGATATATAAATGAATGATAAATGAGAGAGAATGTCGATGGTTCTAGATCCATACTTCAATAGTGAAAACTATGGATGCTGGAAATTGAGGATGATCATTTACTTAAAGAACCATAGATACAGAGTCTACTAAAAAATTATAACCCCTTTTGGAATTCCTAAAAAACCAGAAACATGGAGTGTTGAAATAGAAGAATATTATGACATAAATTCAAAAGTAATGAATACAATAATATATGGTCTTGGACCAGATGAATTTAACCAAGTATCTCAATTCCCTACTACATATGAGATGTGGGAAACAATTTCAGTTTCCTATGAAGGAACTGACAATGTTAGGAAAATGAGGTATGCTACAATAAAACTGAAATTTGATACTTTTAGAATGATTGATGGTGAAAGAATAACTTAGTTGAATGGAAAGCTTACAGAGATAGTCAACAACATTACTACCTTAGGAGATCTTATCAACCAAGTAGATAAATCCTTGAAAGTACTAATAGTACTACCAACCAGATGGAATGGGATATCAACAGCCATTAGGAAATCATCACCTGTTAAAAATCTAACTATCAGAGAATTGATTGGAATCCTAATGATGTATGAATCTAAGATTCAAGATGAATATAATGAGCATAAAGTCTTGATAAAAAGATAAAATACTTCTTTGAAAGTTTCATCTCAGAAGAAGATCAGAAAGATGAAACAAGAGATCAAAACGAAATAAAGTTATGACTCATCTGATTTAGAAATGGAACTGGCACATCTGGCTAGAAAATTTAGCAAATTTTATAAGAATAAGAAATGATTTATAAATTCCTTCAAGAGATATGAGAAAGATCCAAAGGAAGTTAGATGTTATGAATGTAAGAAAATGGGTCACATAAGACCTGACTATCCTCTGCTAAAAGGAGAAAAGAAAAATAAGTTTGTCAACAATACTGATAATGAGAAGAAAGATAAAAGAGAATTGAAAGATACATGGAGTGTTTTTAAAGACTCCAACATCTCATCAAAGTCTAAATCAAAAAAGTAAGAAGCAAATTTAAAGGAAAACACGTGCTTCATGGATGAAGATAAAAATTTATAATACTATTACTCTTCCAATTCTGACTTTGACTCTAGATTTTCTAATGAAAAACATGAAACTTACTCCAATATGCTAGAAGGGAAATATGAATATTTATTAAAAAAAATAAATCACTGAAAAATATTCACAGTGTAGTCTTAGGAGAAAGAGACACTTTACTAAAACAACATCAAGAGTTAATTGAGAAATACAACTCATCTAACCCAAACCATGAAGATCATGAAACTAAGATCAAAACTCTACAAGATGAAGTAGAAAGCTACAAAAGTGAAGATTATTTTTTACAAAAGGAGAAAATACTTTAAATGAAATTCTTTGTAAGAATTTGATTAAGAAAGAAAGATATGGAATAGACAGTAAAGGTGAGAAACCTAAACTGTACAAAAACTATTTTTGTTCCAAATTCAAAAAGTGTAATTTTCAATTACTGTGGAACAAAAGGTCACATAACAAAAAAATGTTATTTAAGAAATCCCCAAATAAGTGGAATTAAAAATGCCTTTATTTCAAATATTTTATTTGAATCAAATGATTATAGAAAAAAGAAAATCTGGATTCCTAGATCACTGCTAGCTAACACTGCTGGACCCAACAGAATATTGGTACAAAAAAAACCTTTGTTTAAATGTCTTTACAGGAAGCAGGTCACAGAAGTATAAAATAAATATGGTACATGGATAGTGACTGCTCTAGACATATGAGTAGAGAATCATCAAATTTCAACACCTTAACTCAAAAGGATGGTGGATTAGTCACCTTTTGTGACAATTCCAAAGGAAAAATCATTGGTATTTGAACAGTTGAAGATCCAAAAGCTATCTCAATAAAAAAATACATTATATACAAGGATGGAAACATAACCTGATAAGTATTTCTCAACTTTGTGATGATGGTTATTTTGTTTATTTTTCTAAAGATTATTGTTCAATTTTTAAAGATAAATTGCTTAAATTTAGATCACCTAGAACTGACAATATTTATACCCTGGACTTAAATTCCTTATGTAAACAAAAAGTAAATTGTTTAAATACTAAGATAAATGAATCATGGATCTGGCATAGAAGACTTGGACATTTAAATATTTATTCTTTAAATAAGTTATCTAGTAAACAATTAATTTCTGATTTACCAAGTATTAAATTTGTTAGTGACAGATTCTGTGATGCATGTCAAATTGGAAAGAAATACAAATCTTCCTTCAAATAAATTGACAAAATTTTTACATCTAAAACTTTAGAACTTATCCACATGGATCTATTTAGACCTTCAAGAATAGAAAGTTTGGATGGTAAATTATATGTATATGTTTTATTTGAGGACTATTCTAGATTTACTTGGATTTATTTTCTAAAATATAAAAATGAATCTTTTACTGTATTTGAAAGCTTTTGTAAAATTGTTCAAAATGAATTTTTTTTAAAAATAATTTCATTAAGAAGTAATCATGGCGGAGAATTTTAGAATCAAGAATTTAATTCCTTTTACACAAATATGGTTATTAAACACACCTTCTCTACACCAAGAACACCTCAAAAAAATGGAATTTTTGAAAGAAGAAATAGAACTATTTAGTAAATGGATAAAACTATGCTAAATAAATATAGTCTTCCTACCTATTTCTAGACAGAAGCTTTAAGAACAATCTTATATATAATGAATAGAGTTTTAATCAGACTAATTTCTAAAAATACACCCTTTGAACTTTGGAATTATAGAAAACCTAAAGTAAAATACTTTAATGTTTTTGGATTCAATGTTTATATCTTGAACACCAAGGAAAATATTGGTAAGTTTGATCCAAAATCCAATGAAGGAATTTTCTTAGGATATTTTGATACCTCCAAAGCTTATAAAGTTTTTAATAAAAAGTCAACGATTTTTGAAGAATCAGTTCATGTGAAATTTGATGAATCTGGTCCTTTTTTTAAAGGAAAAGACCGAATTGATGAATTTTACCCTAATGATAACATGAGACTTGAAAACCTAAAAGATTATTTTGAAAATGATATAAATAAAATTCAGTCCAGTTTATAAGAACTTGAAACTAATGAATCTAATAGTGGTTTACCTAAATAGTCTAGAACCCTAAAGAATCACCCTTTAGAAATTGTTATAGGAGACTTAGACATAGGAATAAAAACTAGAAAAAGTGTGCGAAATCTAGTTGATTTTTCTACCTTTCTATCCCAATTAGAACCTAAGTCTATAGAAGAAACCTTAAATGATAAAAGTTGGATGATAACAATGAAAGAAGAAATAAATAAATTCAAAAGATATGAAGTTTGGGAATTAGTTGAAAGACCAAACAACAATCTAGTTGTTGGAACTAAATGGGTCTTTAGAAATAAACAAGTAGATAAAGGAATTATAACTAGAAATAAAGAAATACTAGTAGCTAAAGGATAAAATTAGGAATAAGGTATAGATTATGATGATACCTTTTCCCCTGTATCTAGATTAAAATCCATTAGAATCCTTTTATCCTATGCATCTCATATAAATTTTAAATTATTTCAAATGGATGTTAAGTCTGCCTTTTTAAATGGTTATTTAATGGAGGAAGTTTATGTTGAGAAACCTCCTGGTTTTGAAAATTCTCAAAAAACCATATTTTGTTTTAAAACTTACTAAATCTCTTTATGGCCTTAAATAAGCACCTAGAGTGTGGTATGAAAGATTAAGTTATTTTCTTTTGAAAAATTATTTTACTATTAGTATGGAAGATCCAATAATTTTCAATAAATTGTAAACTATAATATTTTATTGGTTCAAATTTATGTTGATGATATAATTTTTGGATCAACTAATAAAAATATTTTTCATGAGTTTTCAAATTTAATGCAAAATGAATTTAAAATGAGTATGATGGGATAAATAAATTTCTTTTTAGGACTTCAAATTTATCAAAAGGATTTTGGAAATGTTTTGAATCAAAGAAAATACATTACTGATTTAATAAAGAAATTTGGGGTTGAAAACAACAATACATAGGCAGCTTCTATGTGTACTAATATAAAGCTTGATTTGGATGAAGCTGGAAAACCACTGGACAAAAAGTTATATAGAGGTATGATTGGTAGTTTATTATATCTTACTACTAGGAGGCCTGATATTATATATTCAGTATGTCTTTGTGAAAAATTTTAATTAAATTTTAAATAATATCATCTTACTTCTGTTAAAATAATTTTTAGATATTTAAAAGCAACTATTTATCAATCTCTTCTTTAGCCAAAAACTTCTGATTTTAATTTAATTTCATATTCAGATGCTGATTTTAGAAGTTGTAGATTAGATAGAAAAGAACCTCTAGAACCTATCACTTAGTAGGAAAATATTTAGTGTCATGGTCAAGTATGAAACAACACTCAGTTGTTTTGTCAATAGATAAGGCATAATATGTATCTGCAGGCAGTTAATGTGAACAAGTTTTGTGGATGAAAAACACACTTATGGAATTTGGAATAAATTTTAATAGTAAACCTATTATATGTGATAATAACAGTGCTATAAATATTTCAAAAAATACTATAAGTCATTCTAGAACTAATAATATTGATATTATACATCATTTACTAAGAGACCATATTCTTAAAAAGGATATATTTTTAGAATTTATAAGTACTGAATTTCAATTAGCTGATATTTTTACAAAACCACTTCCAACTGCATGTTTTGATTTTATTAAGGAGGAGTTAGATTTATTTAATTTTAAATATATTTTATTTAATTTTAATTTTAATTTTATTTATTTGATCCCATTATTTTTATTCACTATTTAAAATAATTTAGTTACTTATCTTTTAAATAAGTTAAAATTTTATTTTTGGTAATATATTTTAATACCTCGCATATGGGTTAATTTATTTTAATATTTTTTTTCACGATTACTGTACGTAATGACATGGGAATAAAGGATCTGTCAGAAGCCATTTCTAATTCTAAACCCGCTCATTTCTCAAATCCTTTGAAACAATGAAAACATTCACCTCTTTCATCTACCTTTTCTCGCACCTTCAAAACCCTAAAACTTTAAACCTTCATAGTTTTTCAACATAAATGTAAAAGACAAAGAGAATCAAGGAAGGTGAAACTAGAAATGCTAAGATCCATCGCTCTATTGGACAAAAAATCCTTCAGGGCAAGGTAATAGATTTAGAGTGGTTATACCCGACGCATCTGATGCTAAAGCAAGCCCAAGATTTTCAAAATCTCAAAAAGGATTTCAGTGAAGAATACACTGAATTCCTGTATGAGGTAGAGTTGAGAAGTTTTTATAAATATGTTTTGTTTAGTTTTGGAGATACAGATGATTCGATAATCACCAAAATAGAGGAAAAATATTTCTCGATCTATTCTACTGAAATAACAAGGATTTTGAATTGCCATCATGAGGGAGTTTTCTATTTTGATTTGAAATCTATTGGAAATAAGTAAAAAAAGTTATAGGATATCATGTCATTTCTATTTGGTTCTAATAACATTAAAAAAATGCTATTAAATGATTTAGAACCAAATCGACAATCTTGGTTAAGTTTATTCAAACCGGGATTTCTCCAAGAATGTTAGAGATGAAGAAGATTATTTTTCCTAATATGTATATAATATTTTTTTTCTTAAGTGAAATCAAGATGAATTTTCCATGATATATAATTAGATATGTGAATTACTGCTGTAAAATAGAGTCTTGAATGAATTATTATCCTTATGGGATATTTATCTCAAAATTTTTGTTTAAGAAGGATATGGTGAGACTGGTTGATGTGAGAGTCAAATTACATCATAGAAATGTGTTTAATGTGAGAAATTTGAGGATACTAGGATTTTTATGGAGTACTATTAAAATAAAAATCATGCCAATTGGAGTTGATGAGGATCAAGTATCTGCTCAGGGAGAGAAACCTGCTAAATCTAAGGAAAGAATGACTAAATCCAGAACCGAAGAAGTTTCAAAGTCATCAAGAAGACTCATATTTGAAACAGAAGATGCACCTACTGATGAACGAAGTCAAGGAGGACTTCTTTGTTCAAGAAAAAGAATAATTGGGTAGGAACCTACTCTAGATACAATAATTGAAACAACAGATCTGTTAATTTACAAGTTTGTCAGTGAATATTTAAAAGAGGAAATGCAAGAGGAAACTATTCCTTAAGAAAATAAAATAGTGCCTCAAGAATAGAATGTTTCTCTTCAAGCATAAGTGGAAATTGTGCCTCAGGAAGAGGCATAGACAAGAAATGAAGAAGTGTCTATGGTTGAAAAATAACAAGAAATGAAACAAAATGTTTATCAGATTACTGCTGCTCAGTTTTAGGAAGAACTAGTGAAACAAGAACATATTCAAGAATAAAATCTTTTTGAAGTTCATACAAAAGTTCTGAATGAATTTTTTTCTGTTGAGGAGTCAGTTAAGGACTCTCGAGAGAAGTTAGTGGAAAAACCAGAAGAGAAGAATATAGAAGAAAGATCAGATGCGGAATCGTCACCACTAGTTTTAGTAAATCAACCTGTGAATCAATCACAGAGTGCCTCTGATTCCATGACTGATAATGCTGAAGATATAGTCATAAATTTTAATAGAGTTCAAGTAGAGAACGATGATTTAAGAACATAGTTAGAAAAGTAAAATCAAAAGTTCCAAAATTTTAAAGATACTTCTGTTTCTAAAAATGAAGTTGATGATTTTAAGAAATAAATGTTGGCAGAAGTTGCAAGATTAAAATATGAAGTTGTTTTGAAATCATATTTTGTATAACTAAAATGTTTTATGAAGCAATAGTTTTTAACTATTAGAAGCAATCAAGAAAGTACATCTAGTACTTAACCTGATTTTATCAAAAGGTTTCAGGACATTACAACAGTAATGAGGAACATGAATGAAAGATTATAGGATTTACCGTGTAACAATGCTCCTTTTTCAGTACTTTTGGATAATCAAAAGTATATTGTTGAGAAGATCACCTTATGTGAACCAAGTATTTGAGAATTTCTTAACAATTTCACTGAGAAGCTCAATCAGTTTATGGAAAAAGAATAATAGTTACATGAGTTTTTCAGAGTGAATCTAATTGAAGATCTTCATTTAACTCAATAAGGAAGATATTTGATAATTTATATGGGAGATTAAATTATGAAAAGGTTGAGGCTGCAGTTGGAAGAATTGAAACAAGTTGTTCAAAATTGCTAAAATACATTTTTCAAACCTTCTTAGCCAAACACCCTTGATTACTATTCATTTATGTACCTGTACATGTGTTACCAATGAAATATTTTTTTCTTATTTTTTTTACTGTGTTATACTGTTTATGTCTATGTTAGAATGCCAGTAATCCAGATTCAATTATTGAAAAATAGTTTATCATAACATTTTCTAATAGTTCAGCGCTACACTAAATGTATTCTATTCCTTATTCTATCATTCTTTTTGATATCACAAAAAGGGGGATAAATTTGGATAAACAAAACATTTTATTTTTCGTTATGCTTTATAAATGAGAGGAAATATTTTAAAAAATGGGAGAAATTTGGATTTTACAAAAGCAGAAATTTGGATGTTTTTAAAGGAAGAATTTTATTTTGAAATAATTAAATATTGTTTTTATATTTGAAAAATTACAAATTTATAAAATTAATTTTATGGGTTTTATGATCGTCAAAAAGGGGGATATTTTTGAGCATGTATTGTTTCAACAATACTCTATATTTTTATGATGATTTTAATGCTCACAAATACCCATGTTTGTTGTTCTAATGATTTTACTTTAAGTATATTTCTAGAAATTAATAATCTTTATATTCCTAAATTTGGAATAATATTAAAGCTTATTATCCATGTAAAATATTTTTCAAAGTTTTCGGAAAGCTTTTAGCATGTTCTGGAAATACTATTCATATCGTATGTTAGAGAATGTAGCATAAGGATTAAACCCTACATTTATTTTACATTGACAGAAAAGTATGGTAAAAGAACCTTATGTTTGGAAATAACCTTAAGTTTGTTGTATGAGAAAAGTTTTGATGAATAATCCTACGTAAGTATGGAATCTTACATTTTCTTCCCTTGATTATGAAACATCAACCCTACTTTTTTAATGAACCTTACGTTTTATCAAAAAGTATAGATCATATACCTTATGTTCAGAAGCAAAGAAAAGTATGGATCATAAACCATACGTTCCAAATTCTAATAGAAAATTAAGGATGATCAACCTTATGTTTGTGATCAAACTTACATTTGTATTTTCTTATGAGAAGAACCCTACGTTTGACTTCTTCAAGCGTTGGAGATTCGATTTTACGACTTTATCATACAACAGTCTTTTGAGAAATATCAATCTGATTTCAAGCCCGATTTAAAGCCTGATTATTAAGCGTGTATTTGAATGATTAAATACCATTTTTATGTGATTAAAAGGATAAATTTAATAGCATTATTTCGTGCCTATTATTAAGGGAAGTTATGTCTTCTTTATTTTCAAATATTTGAATATCGTGATTTATCAGGCGACCTTTGTGGATCTGAATTTTATGAAACAAGGACTTGTCTTTGTGCTATATATTCTATACATCTGATTTTATAGAAATATCTCTTTAATACACAATGAATACAATATTTTGAATACTTGAGCATCAAGATACTTTTTTTAGAGATATTCGAGACTCACAAAAATAGAGAGACATTGATTCATTCAAAATATCTTTTACAGATCTATTGCTATAGAGAACAATCAGACTCTATTTTATATCAAAAGGAGAAAAATTGAAGATTTACTTGTTCTACTTTGGAGATATATCATAGATCTATTGATAATTTTTTTATGAATATATTTCAAGATCAATTGCAACCCGATCGATTCAGAACTTCTCTTTCTTGAAGAACATCCTTTTTTAAGACGATAATCCATTTACAGTCAGTTGCATACTATTGCAACTATGAAGAACAATATGAAAGTATTTGTTAAAACAATAATATTTTATTTTGAGTACAGACTTCTCGTGCTAATCTATTTGACTGGTTCTATGTTTAGAATCAGAAGGATATATTTTTAGCCTTATGTTGTAATGGTGTCAACTGCCTACACTTAGTTGTGAATGGACTTGTGAAAAGAGGGCCGACTAGTAAAAATTACCAAGCTCATGGAGGAGAGAATTGGTGGAGTGGACTAGGGGATCTTTATGCCCTAAACCACTATAAATCTTTTCATCCTTATATCTATTTATTTCTGCTGCATAAGCAATTATGATAAAGATAAAGGACATAATTGGTTGTCATCAAGTTTCACAAAGAAATTTTAAAGACACAATTCACCCCCCTCTTGTGACTATTATTTATAACTAGATCCAACAATATTTAGAACTAACTAAAAATAATTCAATTAAATAAATAAATAAATTTAAATTAAATAAAAAATACCTCTAAATGATGATTCATGAAAAATTGGGACTTCTTTTAGACCACAGGATCCACTGCACACGAAAAGGACTTTTTTTAGAGAGAGAATCTCTAAAATGTAGAGGGAGGAGTGGAATTGAAAGTGAGAAGAAGGGGGTGTTCTCTTTTATAGGGTGTTGTGGAAAAGGCGGCACCAAGGGTTCCGCATTTAGCCTTTACGTTAGGCGAAAGGTTGCATTCCCTGTGGCACCTTTCACTTTTTGTTTAGGCAAAAGGCGACACCCCACCCACCACCTTTTCCATGTCATCAATCCGCAGAAAAATACGGTGGGGGAGGGAGCAGGAAGCATTGGGGATTCCAACTTTCATGGATATTTAAAAAAAATGACCTATAATTTTTTTTTCAGAAAACATATAAAAAAACTCTATTTTTTAACTTATCCTCATGATACTATATCTAGTTTGTAAAAGAAAACAAATCACATGAGCAAGATGGAAGTAAAAAAGAGGTCTTATTCAAGTATCAGAGACACACTATATAATAATAACAAACAATTGGAAACTCCACCAATTCACCTTCAACCTCATGTCATATTGTACTCAGTAGATCCTCATTGAAAAATGATCAAAAAAATCACATAAAAATAACATCATTAATGAATCCACAATACTTTGTTAACTCAAATTTCTACAAATGGAAATATACCAACAATGTAAATATCCAGTAATCAAAATATTCTATAATCTCAATATTCAGAATGAATCTACTTCAACACGTCGAACTTCAATTCCACATCATTGTTGTTGAGTTCCTATAGGGTCAAGAACACCTCACACCAACTTAATCTTCCAAAAATCAATTCTAAAAAGCATTATTTTTCTATAAAACACCTATCATCTCTAGGCTTCATACAAAACTTTATTTTGAAAAGGAATCCTAACATATTGAATCATACATCCACTAAATGATGGGTCAATAAAATATGTTGGATTCAACCACATTGATAAAGCTCGACTAGAATTTCATTTTTTCAAGCTTCAATCACCCATCATAATATTTTGTCTGTGGCCTTTCA
The DNA here is from genome assembly GCA_963277665.1 of Viscum album. Lineage (NCBI taxonomy): Eukaryota > Viridiplantae > Streptophyta > Magnoliopsida > Santalales > Viscaceae > Viscum > Viscum album. Next base: position 1,560,161,145 of record OY728160.1, read on the forward strand.
AGTGTGATTATTCTTACATATATGGATCTATATAGCCTTTATTTTTAATCAAAAAACCAATTAATCTTATTTTCAAGAATATTACTCTTACATGGTCCATTCTACATGCTTTATTCAAACACAGAAGGGTTGTTTAATCTTACATGGGAGGGGGGTCACTTACTAAGTTACTCTTACATGCAACATACCTCAGATAAAATTTTGTGTCATTATTATCTCAAGTTTATTTGATATGACTTTTTTTACTAATCTCTATAATATTCATGTTAAACCATAGGCATGATGAAATTATCACCTCTCCATGAAAGGGATATAGTAGGTGCATTAAACATGAAGATTTAAAAAAAGTTGTAATGACCACTATGGAATGCTATGAATGATCATTAAAAACAAAATCCAAAGTAGGAGGGTTTGTCTATTTTTTACATTGTTTGATTGTTCAAGAATTCCCAATGATATAAACCTTGCTTAATCCCCCTTAAGGAAGACAACACATCATAATTACCATTATATTATTTTGAAATTTTTTCATGAGTCCAAAAGTGAAGCACAATGAAGAATATATCAAACCTTATTCACATATTTTTTCTCCATTATATATATATATGTAAATATTTAACTATTGTTTAATTTTTCTCATTTTTTTGATAATAATAATATGATGGGATATAAAATAAAGAATGAAAAAATCATAGTTCTTTAAAGTGTCCAATAAATAATTACTCAACCCTCACATTATCAAACGATGTTATGTCTCCTAAAAGTATGCACATGGAAGATCTTCCCTGTAATGACCCAAACTTTTTAATAATTTTTTTTCCTAATTTTGTGTGTTATTTTATTTTATACTCAACAAAACTATTTCATTTAATAAAATGTGTATAATTAAAATGAGACTATTGGGTTTCGATTGTTATATGACCATTGGTCAATATGACTATTGGAAACTAAATGTTGCGATTATTGTTTATAAATACAAGTGATCTTTGTTAATTAATACATAAAGAAGATTCGATGGCCTCATCCAGTAGTCTCGGGCTGATTGAAGCTCATCTGACAGAACTTGGGAAGGATGTAGCACTACGGGGCTTTTCTCTAAACCAAAACCAAACCTAACTTTATCATGTTAAGTTGGAACGGAATCGCCTCCGGGAGAAGTTCAAGCTGATAGAAATCACCAGTCGGGAAATATTGGCTGAGTCGCCCCCAGATTCTATCACCTTAGCGCACCTTACACTTAGGTCCTATGCTGGTGTTATATGGGGCTATATAACGAGACTGTAGCTGCTTTATGTAATCCTTTGATATAAATATAAATTATTATTTCTTCTTATGGTGAAGTTTGTAAATTTTCAAATGTCTAGATAAATATAGGATATATATTATTGATGAATTTTGAGAAAAAAGATATTTTAAAATATTTATGTAAACCTTAAATAATTAATAATGTGTAATGATTTTCAAAAAACAGTCTTCTATAATTGTGTTTAGTAATAAATTTAGAGTCTAATAAGATCAACTTAATTTTTGGTGAATAGTAAATTATGAATAGTTATTTTACACTTATGAATAGTAATGTGACCAAATGGATTAGTAACCTCACTTAAGAAAGTATTAGTATAATTTAGGCACTTTGATTAAGTAATGTGATTCAATAAAATAGGTAAATAATTGTTTAAGAAATTATTAGTTAAGTATTAGTTTTTTTCAGGTGAATAGTGTTTTTTATTTAAAAATTAAATTAAAAATATTTAGAAAATTATTTTTCTAAAATGGAGTTAATATTTGAATTCTGAGCATTGATATTAGGTTAAGGTGAATTTTTGGGATTTTTCGGAGAAAGTTGAATTTTCGGTGAATAGTGAAATTACAGTTTTGAGTTTCGGGTTTTTAATGACATCATTAATGATGTAATAATTATGTAATATTTATAATAGACTTATTAATAGTAATATAAGGTATGAGATGTACCAATTGGCCAATACCATGGGAAAATACCATGGGCAAGCCCATGGTTTTTCCAATACCACTGATGAAGTGTCCCTTGGAAATTAATGCTTTGTTCCCTCACTTATCCTATAAATATAAAGCCATTCCCTCATCAATTTGATTGAAAAATCCTCCTAAACGAAGTTATGGTCTCTTTACCTCCAAAGGAGTCCTCCCAAGGTTCCCTCAAGCCTCCCAAGGTCCCGAACATCAAGCATTCAAAGTTACTCTTCAAGGTAAGGGATCCTTTCACCCTCCTCTTTTAAAGTCGTGAATTCCTTTATGTTATGTCTTTTAGTTTCCATCTCTTTATGTTGAGGGTAAGTTCTCATATTTTCTCATTACTTTCCATTTAATTTCTAATTTTTGAGACACCCTTTCCTCTCTCATCAATTTTTTTCTGAAATTTTAAGTGACGCCGTTAGGCTGTTGAATTTTTTTGTAAAAGAAATCACATTTTCTCTTTCATTTCAAGTTTCCTTTTCATGTGGTATGACATCCAAATATCCATAACATGTTCTTATATCCATGCTATTATACCTTTATACTGTATTATTATTTATTTATGAGTGTCTTACCCTTGTAACCTCTCTTTTTAATGTTTTCTAAAAGGTTGTTATGTAGCCGTTATGTTGTAGAATTTTCATCTCAAAATTCCTTTATCTTACTCTCTTGGAATTATCTTGTTTATTTATTTGAATACCAAGACCTATTTCATTTATATGGGTGTTAATAAATAAAAAAAATGATATATTTGATTCTGGAATTGACATACATGTAACCCTCACTCCTTTTCCATGGGTTATAAAGGACATAACGATCTTTTTTTAAGTACTTTTTAAACATCCCTATTTTGACATGAAACCCATTTCTTTGATTATATATGGGTTATTTAGGAAATGTTTGATTATGATCTATGTGGATCACATGAAAATAAAGACATATTAAGGGTGTTCCATGATAGCGCTCCAATGCATTGGGTAAAGAATTAATCTCTAGAGATGAAAAGTTTCACGATACCTTGGTGAATAACCTTTGTAATTTTTATGAAACCTTGGGGATAGACCTTAGTGATATGTTCATGAATGTCTAAATGAAATTTTTCAGCCACATATTCAGGTTATGTTTCAAGTTCTTTTTATCATGATATTACTATTCTTCCATTTCTCATGTCTTTATGTTTTTATTTAAGTTCTTATTGATAACACAAGTAAACTGATTTCCTTATTTACCCTTACTGGGCCTTCTGCTCACCCTTTACTTTGATATATATCTCCAGGATATGAGATGCAATAATTGTACATAGGATGAACATATTATGAAGCCTTAAAAGTGTATTAGAAGAATTTTGTATGTTGTTTTCATGTTTTATGTCCTTGATTTCCCAGACACTAGAATTTAAAGATCCTCTATTTGTAAAATGTAATAAAAAGTTATGTAATAAAAAGGAGAGATGACATAGTTGGTATAAAAGGATAGTTTAGTTATTTATGTAAATTAGGATATGAAAAATTTAGGAAGAAACCTATAGAAATGTTTAAATATAGGAAAATTTCCTGGTGTTTTGGTGAGTATTGAGTAAGTGGTTTATCAAACAAATATATCTCTGTCTGGATAAAAGTAGGTAGAGGTGGCTCTAGCACAGATGTACATAGAGGTAAAACTCAAAAACACCTCTTTGAGCTAGAATCGAATGGGAACTGGTACATGACAATGGGCCTTGCTTCACTCTTGGTTACCACACTCCCAGGGGATATTTTTGGTTAATCACTAAATTTTTATGAATCATTATGATGGAATTATTAAGAAATGTAATTTTTTAAACATGAAGTTTTAAGACATAAAATCCTTTATAGTTAAAAGATTCGTAAATGAAATAATTTTCTCACAAAGGATTTATTTTTTTAGAAAATGGTGGGAAATAGGAGGAACCGTGCAAATGGTGACTCCAATGGACCATGCACTGACGACCCTCTGATAGAATCCGGAATGGAAAAATTCATGTGAATGATGAACAAACTAACTCAAGTTATGGGAAATAACTTGAATTAAGCTGAGAGACCGATCTCACCATGAATGGAAAAACATTATATTGAGTTCTTTATGTGCCAAAGACCACCAACCTTCAGTGGATCGATTGAACAATTGATTGCTGAACAATGGATCCACTCTATAGAGAAGATCTTTTCTATGCTACGTTGTTCAGAGCAAGAGAAGGTCATCCTGACTGTCTATCTCTTAGAGGGAGAAGCTGATCAGTGGTGGGAACTGATTAAAAACATGATTCCAAGATTGGAGGTTGAAGCTATGGATTGGGAAAAGTTCATAGGGATATTTTTTAGTAAGTATTTCCCTCGTTCCATGAGAACAAGAATGGAGAAGGAGTTCCTCGAGCTGAAGAAGAAGGAGAACAAATCTGTGGGAAGATACAAGATGAGATTCACAAGGCTTTCATGTTACACCTCTAGCTTTGTCATGGATCTAAATGGGAAGGTTGGTAGATTATTTAGTGGACTGAGACCTCATCTGTAGAAGAATCTAGCCAACCGAGACTATGATAGCTATAAGGAAATAGTACGAAGTGTGATGAAAGTTGAGTTAGATTTTGGTGAGATGCAGTGGTCTCATAAATCAAATGACAAGAAGAGATCGATGGATCCTAGCTTAGGGATGACCTTTGATCAGGGAAGAGGAGGCAAGCAAGTGCAATATCCCACGTGTAATAAATGTGGGAAGAAGCATTTGGGGAACTGCCTGATCGAGAGCAGGAAATTCTATAAGTGTGGAAGAGATGAAAATATTGTGAGGAATTGTCATAGTGAGGTGAAACCTCAGCTTCCAAACACTAACAACAAGGGGAAGATGGTTTAGGCCCTACCTGATGTCCAATGATTTAGGTGTGGACAATATGGGCACTTTTCCAATCATTATTCAAATCTAAGGGTAGTGGAGGGGAAACCCCATCAGCCTCAACAAAGGCCAAGGGAGCAAGCCCGTGATTTTTCTATCATGACAGATGAAGTTGAAGCTCTGAATGATTTGGTATAAGGTACTCTTGTTGTTCTCTAAAAGTTATTAAGTACTTTGTTTGATTCTGGTTCTATGCATTCCTTTATTTCCTCCAATTTTGCAAAGAATTTAGAATCAACCCCCGATTTGCTAAAAGTAGAGTTATCAGTCAAGACTCCTGGTGGGATTATCCAAGCATCGTCAGTGTTTATAAACTCTAGTATTTACTTTAATGAGCACCATCATATTTCAAATCTAGTAGTCATTCCCATGTTGGAATTCGACATAATACTAGGGATGGAATGGTTCTCAAAGTATAATGCTAGGATCAATTACAGCAGCAAGGAAATATTGGTAGTCTTGAATAGAAAACCTACAGTTATCTTCCAAGGAGAAATATCTGAACCTGATATTTGTCTAGAAGAACCCCATATATCCTTCTTTATGGATTTTATCGGTAAAGAAGAAGAAGGATATGAGAGTTTAAGGATAGAAAATGTACCCATAATCCAAGAATACATTGACGTATTTCCTAAGGAGTTACCCAAACCTCCCCCAGAAAGAGAGGTAGAGTTATCTATTGAACTCATAACTGGATCTCATCTGATATAAAATACCCCGTATAGGATGGAAAATGTGGAGCTAGAGGAATTAAAGAAACAACTCCAATATCTTTTGGGGAAAGGGTTTATCTGACCGAGTGTGTCTCCTTGGGGAGCACCATTTCTCTTTGTGAAGATGAAATATGGATCGATGCAGCTATGAATTGACTATAGAGAACTGAATGTGATCACAGTGAAGAAAAAATACACTCTTCCAAGAATTGATGACTTATTTGACCAACTTCGTGGGGCTCAATTCTTCTCTAAGATTGATCTTTGTTCTGGTTATCATCAATTGAGGGTGAAGAAAGAAGATATTCCAAAATCTTCCTTCTGATCAAGATATGGGAATTGTGAGTTTGTTGTTATGCCCATCGGACTGACTAATAAACCTGCTATTTTTATGGATTTGATGAATAGATTCTTTAAAGACTACCTTGATAACTTTGTGGTAGTTTTTATTGATGATATTATGATATATTCCAAAAGTCGCGAGGATCATGAGGATCATCTAAGGGCTATTTTTCAAACACTATGGAAGGAGAGGCTTTTTGGGAAGTTCATAAAATGTGAATTTTGGTTACAACAAGTTGATTTCTTGGGGAACATTGTAACTAATGAAGGAATCACAGTTGACCCTACAAAGACAAAAGTTGTAGAGGAGTGACTTCAACCTACAAAAATAACTGATATTCATAGTTTTCTTGGATTAGCGGGATATTATAGGAGGTTTGTGAAAAAATTTCACAACTTTCTAATCCATTAACCAAATTAACTCGAAAATGGGTCATGTTCATCTGGACAAAGGATTGTGAGGAAAGTTTCCAAGAGTTGAAGAAGAGATTGGTTATTGCACCTATTTTGACTCTTCCCTCAAGTGGAGAAGGATTCGTTATTTTTAGCGATGCATCACTGAAAGGTCATGGGTGCATCCTCATACAAAATGAAAAATTCATTGCTTATGCATCTCGATAGTTGAAGACTCATGAGCAGAACTATCCCACACACGATCTGGAGCTGGCTACGGTCATTTTTTCTCTGAAGATATGGGGGAACTATATTTATGGGGAGATATGTGATATATACATAGACCATCAAAGTTTGAATTATATTTTCACACAAAAGTAATTGAACATGAGACAAAGAAGATGGTTGGAACTTCTTAAAGACTATGATTGTTCAATTCATTGTCATGATGGAAGAGAAAACAAATTTGCTGATGCATTAAGCAGGAATGACCCAATTTTTCTTTCCATGATGAGGATTCAAAGATATCCCTTGATCAATGACCTCGTAAAACTAGAAATGGGAATTATAAGGGAAGGGAAATCATCAACCCTAACCCAAATGATTTATCAATCGACATTACTAGAGAAGATCAAGAAATATTAGAAAGAAGATCCTTTGTTACAGAAGAAGTTTAAGGCTGTGAAGGATGGGAAGTTTCTTGAGTTCAATATTGATCAAGAAGGTGTACTAAATTTTCGTACAAGAATATGTGTTCCATCTATTCTGGAAATAAATAAGGATCTGATGTATGAAGCTCATAGATCTACTTTCTCTATACATCCTGGAAGCACAAAAATGTATAGGGACCTTCATGATTATTATTGGTGGGATAATATGAAAAGGGAGATTGCTGAATATACTTCCAGGTGCCTAGTATGTCATCAAGTGAAAGCAGAGTGACAACTTCTTAAAGGAGTGTTGCAACCACTACCCATACCAGCATGGAAGTGGGACAATATCACTATGGACTTCATCACTGGTCTCTCAAGAACTTGCAAAGGAAACAATGCGATATGGGTTATTGTGGACCGTATCACCAAGATTTCCCATTTTATCTCTTTCCAAGAATATTTCTATCTTGATCAACTTGCCATGATTTACGTGAAGGAAGTGGTAAGGCTGCATAGATCTCCACTTTTTATCGTATCTGATCGTGATCCAAGGTTCACATCAAAATTTTTGGGAAGTCTTCAACATGATCTAAGCACTGAATTGAATTTTAGTACGTCCTATCACCCCCAAACTAATGGCCAATCTAAAAGGACTATTCAAACACTCGAGGACATGCTAAGAACATGATAAGTGGAATTTAAAGGTGGATAGGATCAACATCTACCTTTAGTTGAGTTCTCTTACAACAACATCTTCCACTCGAGCATTCAAATGACACCCTATGAAGATCTATATGGGAAGATATGTAGAACTCCTACTTGTTGGGATGAATCTGGTGAGAGAAAGCTTCTTGGGCCTGATCTTGTGCAATAGATGACAGAAAAAGTCCATGACATCCAACAACACATTAAGGCTGCTCAGAGTTGGCAAAAGAGCTATGCTGAAAACCATCGAAGGGACTTAGATTTTGATGTCAGTGATAAGGTCTTTCTTCGAATATCACCTTGGAAGAGAGTCAAGAGGTTTGGGAAGAAAGGTAAGCTCAACCCTAGTTACATTGGCCCCTATGAAATCCTTGATCATGTGGGAGCAGTGGCCTATGGGCTTGCACTTCCTCCAAATCTAGCACAAGTTCATGATGTATTCCATGTATCCCTCTTGAGGAAGTGCATACCTGACCCTTCACATGTATTAAACCCAGAGGTGGAACAACTAGAGAATGACCTCTCTTATGAGGAGCAACCAGTGGAGATATTTGATTATAGAGACAAGGGTCTACGCAACAAGAATACCCTCCTTGTTAAGGTGTTGTAGAGGAACCACAAATTTGAAGAAGCCACGTGGGAACCAAAGGAGTCTATGAGGCAGAAGTACCCACACATTTTCTCTTCTGAGGGTACGAGTTAAAAATTTCGAGGAAAAAATTTATTAAGGGGAGAATAATGCAACGACCCAAACTTTTTAATAATTTTTGTTTCCTAATTTTGTGTGTTATTTTATTTTATACTCAACAAAACTATTTCATTTAATGAAATGAGTATAATTAAAATGATACTGTTGAGTTTAAATGGTTATATGACCATTGGTAAATATGACCGTTAGAAATTAAATGTTGCAATTATTGTCTATAAATACAAGTGATCTTGGTTAATTAATACAGAAAGAAGATTCAATGGCCTCATTCAGTAGTCTCGGGGCGATCGAAGCCCATCTGACAGAACTTAGGAAGGGGATAGCACCACCGGGATTTGCTCTGGACCAAACCCAAGCCAAACTTCATCATGTGAAGTTGGAAATGAATCGCCTTTGGGAGAAGTTCAAGCTTATAGAAATCACCACTCGAGAAATGTTGGCTGAGCCACCCCCATATTCTATCACCTTAGCACACCTTACACTTAGGTCTTATGCTGGTGATATAAGGGGCTATGAAATGAGAATGTAGATGCTTTATATAATCCTTTGATATAAATAAAAATTCTTATTTCTTCATATAGTTAATTTTGTGAATTTTCAAATATCCGGATAAATATTGGATGTATATTATTGATGAATTTTGAAAAAAAAATGATATTTTGAAATATTTATGTAAACTGTAAATAATTAATAATGTGTAATGATTTTCAAAAAATGGTCTTCTACAGTTGTGTTCAGTAAGAAATTTAGAGTCTAATAAGATCAACTTAATTTTTTGGTGAATAGTAAATTATGAATAGTGATTTTACGCTTATGAATAGTAATGTGACCAAATGGATTAGTAACCTCACTTAAGAAAGTATTAGTATAATTTAGGCACTTTGATTAAGTAACGTGATTCAATAAAATAGGTAAATAACTCTTTCAGAAATTATTAGTTAAGTATAAGTTTTTTTTTTCAGGTGAATAGTGTTGTTTATTTAAAAATTAAATTAAAAATATTTAGAAAATTATTTTTAAAAAATGGAGTTCATTTTTGAATTCAGGGAATTGATATTAGTTTAAGGTGAATCTTTGAGATTTTTCTGAGAAAGTTGAATTTTCGGTGAATAATGAAATTACAGTTTTGAGTTTCTGGTGTTTAATGACATCATTGATGATGTAATAATTATGTAATCTTTCTGGTCTACTTATGAATAGTAAGATTAGTTATGAGGTGTCCCATGTGTCCAATACCATTGGAAAATACAATGGGCAAGACCATGGTTTTTCCAATACCACTGATGAGGTGTCCCTTGGAAATTAATGCTTTGTTCCCTCACTTATCCTTTAAATACCAAGCCATTACCTCATATATTTGATTCAAAAATCCTCATAAACAAATTTATGGTCTCTTTAACTCCCAAGGAGTCCTACCAAGGTTCTAAAAATCCTCCCAAGGTCCCTAACATCAATCTTTTGAAGTTACTCTTCAAGGTAAGGGATCCTTTCACCCTCCTCTTTTAAAGTCATGACTTCCTTTATGTTGTGTCTTCTAGATTCCATATATTTATGTTGAGGGTATGTTATCATATGTTCTCATTACATTAAATTTTATGTCTAATTGTTTAGAATCCCTTTCCACTCTCATCAATTTTTTTCTGAAATTTTAAGTGACAACGTTAGGTTGCTGAATTTTTTGTAAAAGAAATCGCCTTTTCTCTTTCCTTTCAAGTTTCCTTTTCATGTGGTATGACATCCAAATATCCTTACCATGTTATTATATCTATGTTATTCTGAATTTATACTATATTATGAGTTATTTATGAGTGTGTTACTCTTGTAACCTCTCTTTTCAATGTTTTCTAAAAGGATGTTATGTAGTCGTTATGCTGTAGAATTTTCATCTCAAAATTCATTTATCTTACTCTCTTGGAATTCTCTTATTTATTTATGTGAATACCCAGACCTATTTCATTTATATGGGTGTTCATAAATACAAAAAAAATTATATATTTTTTTTTCTTAAATTGACATACATGTAACCCTCACTCCCTTTTCATGGGTTATAAAGGACATAACGTTCTTATTTTTAAGTACTTTTTAAACATCCCTATTTTGACATGAAACCCATTTCTTTGATTCTATTTGGGTTATTTATGAAATGTTTGATTATGATCTATGTGGATCACATGAAAATAAATAAATATCAAGGGTGTGCCCTGATAGATCTCTAATTAATTGGGTAATGAATTAATCTCTAGATATGACAAGTTTCACGATACCTTGGTGAATAACCTTGGTAATTTTTATGACTCCTTGGGGATGGACTTTGGTGATATGTTCATGAATGTATAAATGGAATGTTGTAGCCAAATATTGAAGTTATGTTTCAAGTTATTTTTATCATGATATTCCCATTCTTCCATTGCTCGTGTCTTTATGTTTTTATTTAAGTTCTTATTGATAACACAAGTAAACTGATTCCCTTGTTTACCCTTACTGGACCTTCTACTCAAACTTTACTTTGATATATGTATCCAGGATATGAGATGTAATAATTTTACATAGGATTAACATATGATGAAGCCTTAAAAGTGTATTAAAAGAATGTTTTATGTTTTTTTCATGTTTTATGTCCCTGATTTCCAAGACACTAGACTTTAAAGATCCTCTGTTTGTAAAATGTAATGAAAAGTTATGTAATAAAAATGCGGGATGCCATATTCCCCCATAGATATTCATGAAGCAACCATGAATTATATTATTGAAAATAGTAGGTAAGGATATAATGAGATTATAATATGGATTTAAACTATAAGGTAATTCTTGGAAACTATGGTCTTAACTAATTTCGATGTAAAGGTGGGTAACACCCCAAGTTTCCACAATACTCTTCTTTTTAAATAATTCAATAGCTTGCGCCGCGTGAAACACCAAGTTCGATCTCATCAAGAATAGATATTTAAAAAGGGTTTATGAATATTATTAACAATTTTTTTAATTTTATATAATTTTAATATTAATCTCATGTGTTTCTTAGATAGTATATAAGAACAAATTCAATTTTTCAAATAAAAGAAGTATTTTACAAAAAATGTTTTTTTACCGCCTTTTAATGATGAAACATTTTTTAATCCAATATTTGACACTTTTATATATTAAATTTTAAAAAATAAACTTATTCTTTATAATTGGGAAATAAAACTTAGATTCAAATTTTTGTGGTGTTTTTATGATATCTTTCATATTTTAATTAATAGTGAAAAATACTGCATTTTAATTCAAAACTGTTTTTTCATCTAATTTATTTATATTGTTAGATTATAATTTTAATTGGTTTTAAATTATAATTAGATTAAGTTATTATCATTTAATATAATTTGGGTCATTTTAATTATTTTTTACATTAAAATTAGATATAAACACATGAAAATCTTTTGATGGTTTTTACTTTTGAAAAACCCATTTTCTGATTTTATCAATGGGGATTAATTTTAAATTAGTTACTGTAACTTCTGTAGCGACTCGAGTTTTTGGCCCTGTCAGACTTTGGAATATTTCTACGAATAATTCCAGAGCTAGGCGTGAAGACGGCGTGCGATTCCGAGGCCCGGTGTGCCCGGAATTAATTTTATAAAAATATTAAGTATTTTTATACTATGCACGTGGCGGGGGTCTGATATCTCCTAAACGGTAGCTCAGAACGGGAATCTGAGGGCACGGTTGCGTCCGGAACGTGCCGTTTACCCTAGGCGGGGTGTAAACTTTGCGGGCGCGGGCCTGCGGTGAGAAACGCCACCAGGGGCGTTTCCGTAAATAAGTAGCAAGTTAGTGTGCGAGCGTCGGCTCAAATAACTTCTGAACGGAGTCTCGGATGGAAAATCTGAGACCGCCGTTGCATTCAGAACGGCGCGTTTACCCTAGGGGTTACCTTTCTTTTGTTCGCATCGGGCGTCGGGTCCGAGGCGGGTTTGGCGCCGGCGGGCCGCTGATATAAATATCAGCGCCCCCCCCCCCCCCTTTATCGTTCTTCGTCGTTCTTCGCCGTTCTTCGCCGCCACTCCGCCGAATCGAGCAAACGGAGCGCCCACGAGCTCAGAATTCGACGGCGGACGTTCCAGGAGTGCGCAGCGGAAGCTCTGGAGCGCAGATCTGAGGCAGAACGTCGGCGTTTCGCCCGCGAGGTAGGCGGTTTGAGTTTTACAATCCCGGATCCCGTTTTTTGTGTTGTTTTTCTTCAAATTTTCATATGGGTTGTATAGTTCGGGTCCCGAGCTTTCCAAAACATGTTTCAGATCTGAATTTGGAGCACCAGGGTGCTCTCGTTGGCTCCCGGAAGTTTTCCGGCGAAAACCCGGTTTTCCGGCGGCGGCCATGGCGGAATCCGGCGACGGCGCGGCGGCGGTTTCTGGTGGCGGCGGCGGCGGCGCGGCGGAGTCCGGCGGCGGCGCGGTTGTTTCCGGCGACCCTGCGGTGGTCCGGCTAGTTTGTTCCGGGGGTTCTTTAAACCCCCCGTAACTCGAAAACCGTAACTCCAATTTGCGAGCCGTTTGCGGCGACGTGACCCTAACGACGAGGCGAACCCTCCGGTGTGGGTTCGAGAGTTTAAAGGTTCGGGATCGTGGCCCGGGAGCTAGAAACGTCGTATAAAATAATATTATTTTATTATTTTACGACTTCGGGTCGTTGTAACTTCTACCCGGAGCGTCCGATTGACGTGCCGTCAGTGGCATTGGGACCCTGATGGTACGACGGACTTTTTTGGAGATGGTTTCCGGGTGTTGGGACTGAGAACGGGGTGCGGGCCCCACGAGGCCGGGTTTTGGCGTTTGCGGAGAAACGCAGCTTTTGCACCAGGAGTCCGATTTTGGCGGATGAATAGTCGATCCTGTGTGTTTTTCTGAGAGGATCTCAATGGTGCGTTCCGTTCGATGAGTTTCGGAATCCAGGCGTGGGCCCCACCCGAGCCGGCCTTCGGTGAATAGTACCTTTTTCACCGGGTGTCCGTTTTGGGCGAGCGAGTAGTCGATTCCGCTTGTTTTTCCGAGGGGATCGCCGTGGTGTGATCCGCCCGATGGGTTTCGGGATCGTTGTGTGGGCCCCGCACGAGCTAGCTACGGTGAATAGTGTCGTTTTCACCGGTGCTCCGTTTCGGGCGAGTAAATAGCCTATCCTGCGTGTTTTTTCGCGTGGAACGCGATGGTGGCCTCGGTTTTGGCTTCGGAGGTGCGCAGTGTGGCTTGGGGGCGAGTCGCTCGGGTTAGAAACGTTTGGACCAGCAGTGGTTGAGGGTTCTCCCTTGGTTCGTTCCTACGAGGGTTCGTGTGGTATCATAACCTTCGTATGGGTTGTGATCCTCTCGATGGGATGTTTAAACTGTTAGAGTTGTGGTATCCCTCCGGTGGGCCCGGAGTGGATCCTCTAGCATCTTTACCCTAGATCGGGTTCTTGGTATCACTGTGACCGCTTATTCACGGGCAGCGATCCCCTATCTAGTAGGTTAACCCCGTAGGGTTTGTGGCATCATCGGGAATATGATCCCCTACGCGGTGGGTCGTGCATAGTAGGGTTGTGGCATCGTCGGGTTTACGATCCCCTACTCAGCATGATGTTTATAGTAGGGTTGCGGCATCGTTGGTTATACGATCCCCTACTCAGCGCTTGGTGTCGGTAGGGTTGCGGTATCGTTGGTTATGCGATCCCCTACTCAGCGCGTGGTTTCGGTAGGGTTGTGGCAACGTCGGTTCGATCCCCTACATCGTGAGTTATACCAGATAGGGTTCTGGTATCGTCGTGACCATCTTTATATGGACGATGATCCTCTATCTGAGTGTGGAGCTTCTGTCGAGTGCCAGATCGGGTTGTGGTATCCCCCAGCGGATCCTGGGTGTGATCCCCTATCTGTGGGAACTACGTATGCCAGATCGGGTTGTGGTATCCCCCAGCGGACACTGGGAGTGATCCCCTATCTATGAGCTACGTATACCGGAGTGGGTCTTGGTATCCCCCTAGCGGACCCTAGCGGCGATCCCCTCTCCGAGGAGTTTGGTGGTTATGTTGCTATAGTGAGGTTTCCTCGGAGATGCTATCCGACGAGCGTGGTCTCTCGGGTGAGCGTCTGAGATGTTTGCGAGTATCTCGAGGGAGTGTATCTCTCGGATGAGTGTCATCTGGTATGACAGTGTTCATGGTGTACTCTCCCTGTTGTAGACAGTTGCTGGTGATGAGGTCGGTACCTCTTGTGGCTTTGTGGCGTGAGCTGTGTATATCTGGATTGTTCCAGGTGTATGTATGGGCATACACCTGAGCTGAGCTGACTAGTTGTGTTTAGGCGAGGATGGTCATGAGATGGAGTTTCTCTCTCGTCTGGGTTCCCTCTGGCTGGGTTGAGCGGACTGTTGCCTTTCAGTTTCTCCCTTGGGTTTTGGGTTTTTGGGGTGCCTACTGAGTATGTTTATACTCACCCCTGCACGGGCTTTGCCCGCACATGTTTGTGTCTTGTGCAGACCACAGGCCTTTTGACGGAGTCCCAGGAGGACCCGGAGCAGGCGGAGCTTAGTGAGCGAGTTGACCGGGGTGTTCACCGGAGCTGTGCCGAGGGAGCTTTCCGGCGGGTGATTGTGGCAGCGTTCCCCTTCTTCAGAGCAGGTTGGACGCGCTTTGTAGTTTTCTTTTGGTGGGCCCTGTTTTGCCCTTGTACTTTTGCTGTTGCTCTCTGGTTGTGGGATAGTGTATGCATGCATTTACTTTCCAGTTTCTATATCTCTGCACTGTTGCATGGAGGTGTTTGTGGGTGCGTGTGTACAAGTACCTTAGGCTAATGCCTCCCATGTGTGTGATAGCCTACTCGGCGCTGGTCGCCAGCCCCTGGCCTATTGGAGGCGGGCTTGGGGAGTCGCGGCTCGAGCCCCGTTGGGTCGGGTCGTGACAGAGTGGTATCAGAGGAGGTTCAACCTTTGGGATCTCAGAGCGTAGCTGGTCTAGCTGTGAGCATGGTTTGGGTTGCATAGCGGTAGTGTTAGGATGTTTCGAGTTCGAATTTCAGGCCAGGGACTCCAGTGTTGGTGCGGCGGCCGACGTATCCATACACCAGGACTCTGATAACCTGCCTTTTGACTCGGGACATTCGTACACTGGTCGCGGGGACATCATGGTACATGCATCATATAGGACTGGGTTTTTGGTTTTTCCTTGTCCTTCTTGAGTCATCTCTCCAGATATACTCTTTGAATGTGGTGTGTTTTGAATGTATTTCAGGATGCCTCCACGACGACAACCAATGAGGGTTCCGCAACAGGATTGTGCTGATGACCCGCCCCGTGTAGTGGCTGTGGAGCAGGGCGCAGGTTCTGAGGTTGCACCTCCAGGTGGTCTGCCAGTTGAGCCACCACCTGTCGAGCAGCTGGTTGTGCCGGCGGGGCAGGACGAGGTTGCGCGCAGGCTGAGTGCGTTGCACGAGTTCCAGAGGCAGCGACCTCTGAGGTTCCGGGCTGATCCAGACCCCGAGGCAGCTGATGACTGGCTTGAGGCAGTCACCCGAGTTTTCCGCCTAGTGAGGACACCTCCAGATCAGATGGTGGTCCTAGCGGCGAGCCTTCTGCATGGTTCTGCTGGGCGATGGTGGAGTTTGGTGACGCAGTCCCATGACGAGGAGACGCTCACGTGGGCAGAGTTTGAGCGGCTCTTCAGGGAGGAGTTCTATCCGGTGACGCTGAGGTCAGTGCGGATCCAGGAGCTTCTGCAGCTTCGTCAGGAGAGCATGACTGTGTCGGAGTACTCAGCGAGGTTCACAGACCTGTCGCGCTACTCCCTGGATATGGTTCGAGACCCGTTCTTTAGGGCTGGGACCTTCGAGCAGGGATTACGCCGGGATATCCGAGCAGGTGCGGTTTCCCTGTGTCTGCCCACCTATGCTGGAGTGCTGGAGCGAGCGCTGGTGGTGGAGAGCTTTCTGGCCGAGAAGATCTCGCCTGTTAGTGCTGGGCACTCGAGAGCGGAGACTTCGTCGGTCGGATCGGCATCTGGTAGCCGACGTCAGACTCAGGGGTCTGGATGTGGCCGACGTTTCAGGAGGCGACCCCAGGATGGGGGGTCTGAGCCTCGGAGCTCACAGGGCTCGCAGGCCAGTTTTGGTCAGCCGCAGGAGAGGCGGTGTTATGCTTGCGATGGTCGGGGACATCTTTCTAGAGATTGTCCGACCCGACGTGCTGCTGAGAGGGAGCCGGTCGATGGACCGCCTTGGCAGAGGCGGCATCTTGAGCAAGGAGGTCCGCAGGGCGTCGGACGTGGCGTCGGAGCTGGTGCAGCGGGAGGCAGTGGTAGACAGTACCAGTTGCCACCACCCCCACCCCCAGGTGGTCCACGCCTAGCTCAGGGAGCTGGTGGTCGAGGGCGAGGACAGCTGCATGCCCTGGAGGCTGTTGACCCAGAGGCACCACAGATGGATAGAGGTACGCATTGTGTCTTTTCTACTTACTGCAGTAGTTTGTCAGACACTGTTTAGCGGTACTCTTTCCTTTCGTTGCTTGCTCGAGTTTTGTTCAGGGCGTTGGTAAGACCCTGAGTGGTTGTGTCTGGTGAGCTCGCTGGTGTGTGAGACCCAGTTGAGAGTTCAGTCGCTTTCCTTGTGCTTGGGGCTTTTCGGGGACGAAAAGTTCTAAGGGGGGGGAGGATGTAGCGACTCGAGTTTTTGGCCCTGTCAGACTTTGGAATATTTCTACGAATAATTCCAGAGCTAGGCGCGAAGACGGCGTGCGATTCCGAGGCCCGGTGTGCCCGGAATTAATTTTATAAAAATATTAAGTATTTTTATACTATGCACGTGGTGGGGGTGTGATATCTCCTAAACGGTAGCTCAAAACGGGAATCTGAGGGCACGGTTGCGTCCGGAACATGCCGTTTACCCTAGGCGGGGTGTAAACTTTGCGGGCGCGGGCCTGCGGTGAGAAACGCCACCAGGGGCATTTCCGTAAATAAGTAGCAAGTTAGTGTGCGAGCGTCGGCTCAAATAACTTCTGAAAGGAGTCTCGGATGGAAAATCTGAGACCGCCGTTGCGTTCAGAACGGCGCGTTTACCCTAGGGGTGACCTTTCTTTTGTTCGCATCGGGCGTCGGGTCCGAGGCGGGTTTGGCGCCGGCGGGCCGCTGATATAAATATCAGCGCCCCCCCCCCCTTTATCGTTCTTCGTCGTTCTTCGCCGTTCTTCGCCGCCACTCCGCCTAATCGAGCAAACGGAGCGCCCATGAGCTCAGAATTCGACGGCGGACGTTCCAGGAGTGCGCAGCGGAAGCTCTGGAGCGCAGATCTGAGGCAGAACGTCGGCGTTTCGCCCGCGAGGTAGGCGGTTTGAGTTTTACAATCCCGGATCCCGTTTTTGTGTTGTTTTTCTTCAAATTTTCATATGGGTTGTATAGTTCGGGTCCCGAGCTTTCCAAAACATGTTTCAGATCTGAATTTGGAGCACCGGGGTGCTCTCGGTGGCTCCTGGAAGTTTTCCGGCGAAAACCCGGTTTTCCGGCGGCGTCCATGGCAAAATCCGGCGACGGCGCGGCGGCGTGGTGGCGGTTTCCGGTGGCGGTGGCGGCGGCGCGGCGGAGTCCGGCGGCGGCAGCGGCGGCGCGGCGGAGTCCGGCGGCGACGCGGTTGTTTCCGGCGACCCTGCGGTGGTCCGGCCAGTTTGTTCCGGGGGTTCTTTAAACCCCCGTAACTCGCAAACCGTAACTCCGATTTTCGAGCCGTTTGCGGCGACGTGACCCTAACGACGAGGCGAACCCTCCGGTGTGGGTTCGAGAGTTTAAAGGTTCGGGATCGTGACCCGGGAGCTAGAAACGTCGTATAAAATAATATTATTTTATTATTTTACGACTTCGGGTCGTTGTAACTTCTACCCGTAGCGTCCGATTGACGTGCCATCAGTGGCGTTGAGACCCTGATGGTACGACGGACTTTTTGGAGATGGTTTCCGGGTGTTGGGACTGAGAACGGGGTGCGGGCCCCACGAGGCCGGGTTTTGGCGTTTGCGGAGAAACGCAGCTTTTGCACCAGGAGTCCGATTTTGGCGGATGAATAGTCGATCCTGTGTGTTTTTCTGAGAGGATCTCAATGGTGCGTTCCGTTCGATGAGTTTCGGAATCCAGGCGTGGGCCCCACCCGAGCTGGCCTTCGGTGAATAGTACCTTTTTCACCGGGTGTCCGTTTTGGGCGAGCGAGTAGTCGATTCCGCTTGTTTTTCCGAGGGGATCGCCGTGGTATGATCCGCCCGATGGGTTTCGGGATCGTTGTGTGGGCCCCGCACGAGCTAGCTACGGTGAATAGTGTCGTTTTCACCGGTGCTCCGTTTCGGGCGAGTAAACAGCCTATCCTGCATGTTTTTTCGCGTGGAACGCGATGGTGGCCTCGGTTTTGGCTTTGGAGGTGCGCAGTGTGGCTTGGGGGCGAGTCGCTCGGGTTAGCAACGTTTGGACCAGCAGTGGTTGAGGTTTCTCCCTTGGTTCCTTCCTACGAGGGTTCGTGTGGTATCACAACCTTCGTATGGGTTGTGATCCTCTCGATGGGATGTTTAAACTGTTAGAGTTATGGTATCCCTCCGGTGGGCCCGGAGTGGATCCTCTAGCATCTTTACCCTAGATCGGGTTCTTGGTATCGCTGTGACCGCTTATTCACGGGCATCGATCCCCTATCTAGTAGGTTAACGCCGTAGGGTTTGTGGCATCATCGGGAATATGATCCCCTACACGGTGGGTCGTGCATCGTAGGGTTGTGGCATCGTCGGGTTTACGATCCCCTACTCAGCATGATGTTTATAGTAGGGTTGCGACATCATTGGTTATACGATCCCCTACTCAGCGCTTGGTGTCGGTAGGGTTGCGGTATCGTTGGTTATGCGATCCCCTACTCAGCGCGTGGTTTCGATAGGGTTGTGGCATCGTCAGTTCGATCCCCTACATCGTGAGTTATACCAGATAGGGTTCTGGTATCGTCGTGACCATCTTTATATGGACGATGATCCTCTATCTGAGTGTGGAGCTTCTGTCGAGTGCCAGATCGGGTTGTGGTATCCCCCAGCGGATCCTGGGTGTGATCCCCTATCTGTGGGAACTACGTATGCCAGATCGGGTTGTGGTATCCCCCAACGGACCCTGGGAGTGATCCCCTATCTGTGAGCTACGTATACCGGAGTGGGTCTTGGTATCCCCCTAGCGGACCCTAGCGGCGATCCCCTCTCCGAGGAGTTTGGTGGTTATGTTGCTACAGTGAGGTTTCCTCGGAGATGCTATCTGACGAGCGTGGTCTCTCGGGTGAGCGTCTGAGATGTTTGCGAGTATCCCGATGGAGTGTATCTCTCGGATGAGTGTCATTTGGTATGACAGTGTTCATGGTGTACTCTCCCTGTTGTGGACAGTTGCTGGTGATGAGGTCGGTACCTCTTGTGGCTTTGTGGCGTGAGCTGTGTATATCTGGATTGTTCAAGGTGTATGTATGGGCATACACCTGAGCTGAGCTGACTAGTTGTGTTTAGCCGAGGATGGTCACGAGATGGAGTTTCTCTCTCGTCTGGGTTCCCTCTGGCTGGGTTGAGCGGACTGTTGCCTTTCAGTTGCTCCCTTGGGTTTTGGGTTTTTGGGGTGCCTACTGAGTATGTTTATACTCACCCCTACACGGGCTTTGCCCGCACATGTTTGTGTCTTGTGCAGACCACAGGCCTTTTGACGGAGTCCCAGGAGGACCCGGAGCAGGCGGAGCTTAGTGAGCGAGTTGACCGGGGTGTTCACCGGAGCTGTGCCGAGGGAGCTTTCTGGCGGGTGATTGTGGCAGCGTTCCCCTTCTTCAGAGCAGGTTGGACGCGCTTTGTAGTTTTCTTTTGGTGGGCCCTGTTTTGCCCTTGTACTTTTGCTGTTGCTCTCTGGTTGTGGGATAGTGTATGCATGCATTTACTTTCCAGTTTCTATATCTCTGCACTGTTGCATGGAGGTGTTTGTGGGTGCGTGTGTACAAGTACCTTAGGCTAATGCCTCCCATGTGTGTGATAGCCTACTCGGCGCTGGTCGCCAGCCCCTGGCCTATTGGAGGCGGGCTTGGGGAGTCGCGGCTCGAGCCCCGTTGGGTCGGGTCGTGACAACTTCTATGTTTTAAATTTTGAAAAATTGATTCCATATTTGAAATAAGTGGGTCCAAATTATGTTAATAGGTTAATTTATTTTTTGTATATTATGAATTGTAACTTTAGAAATTTTTTTATTACCACAGTTAAGGGTAAATCGGGTAATTAAGGGTAAATGTAATATTATAAAATTAACCTAACACCTGTGAAAATTCTATTGGATGACTAAATTCTAATTTTATAACTTATTTTTAGAAATAAAATCATTTAATGGACCCTTTTCCATGAATATGACATGAATATTATTAAAATCAATGAATGTGACAAAATGTCACACTCTCATTTATTATAAGTATAATAATTTTAATATAGAGATATTTAAGAGATCAAATCAATTATAAATAGTATATGGAAATATAATATAATTAAATATATCATATGAATTTATTTATAACTTTTATATATTAAATAATTACCATTAATGATGACACAATAATGATTCATAAATTATTTTATTATTAGAAATATCAACTAAATGATATTAAAAATATTAAAATAAATATAATTTGACTCAATTAAAGACATAATAAATTTTTTTACATAAAATAGACATATTAATAACATATTTTCATTATTTTTTCAAATTTATAATGTTGTTTTTATTTTTTAAAACTTAAAATATTTATAGTATCAAAATTGACATAAATGATTCTTTAAAATAAATAATATTTTATTAAATGTTATAAAAGTTATAAAAAATATCATATTCCAAAAAATAACTTGTACAGTATTAATTTTTTTATAAATGATATTATTTCAGTTATTTTAACATTTTATAGTAACTATATTAACCCTATAGTGTAAAAAGACAAGTTGTCATGATAATTGCTAAATTATTTAACTATGGGTTAAAGCCAAAAGATAAGGTTGATTTTATGAGATAAAAATGTCTAAAATTCATTGGTTGATTATATTTAGACCCATTATCATCTCATAATCTAAATAAATTACTTTTTTTCTAATTAAAACATAAAATAAAGTTATAATAAATTAATATTTTAAGATCTTCCAAAAGTGCCCCTCACCTCTCTTATAAGTTGACAATTCTCCTTTTCTTTAATTAACACCTATAAATCCATTTTACTCGACCAAAACCTACCTAATTATCCTAAAAACTTCCATCAATTCATCCTAGAGGCCACACTTTGACATGAAATCCAACCTAAGGAGTCCTTTTGTACAAATCAAAAGGAGACACTCAAAGAAGTGGTAATTGTTTTACCAATTCAATTAAATTTCTTTTCTTATTCTACTTTATATTTCTATGTTTTTTCCATACTAAATTAATATTTATAGTATAATATAAACAATTATATGTTATTATTATTATGGTATAACCATATTCCTCCTTTTACCCATCCTATAAAAAACAATATCACCATACGTGCGTACGTACGGCTTACCGTCTCCATGTCGTGGTGCAATTTTTTATTCAACAGTACTTTATTTGGATGGATATAATGATGATTATAATGAATATAAATAATTAATATAACATGATAATTATTATTTAAAATTAATATACCATCCAATTCAATACCATTTAACCATTAAGGGAATGATACCGTCGCTGGTGCGTACGTACGGCCTACCGTCACCACGACGCGATGAGATTAATTTTCCATGTTAACCATTAAAGAATGGTTATAAAATTTATATGTTTATTAAAAATAATAATTATGAACCTTATATAATTTTTTATATTAATTAAATAAATCCTATTCATAACAAACATGACTTACACAACAAAACATGCATAGGAAAATGATACAATTAACACCTGAAATAATGGTAATACTAAAATATTATTAACAAAATGATATAAGAGGATTATATATGATATTATAAAAATAGATATGGTCCTGGTATAATTTAATAACATGATTTTACCATTATACAAGAGGTTAAATCACCCTCAACTAAAGTAAAGTTCAAGGTAAGAATAATTTTATAATCTCATTATTATTCGAGATTGTTTATACGTTAGTATCTACTGGGATATCTTAACCATCCATGTCCATGTTTCTTAAAAATGTATTTTAAAATATTAATACTATTGTTTAAATCCATTTTTACTTATGATTTACTTTTTATGAAACATTTTTAAAGGAATATTTCCATTATTTCCCAAATGAGTTACTATATATCCTTTTCGACAAATTAAGGAAAGAATGTTTTTTAACTTATACAGCGCAAACAGCTATTTTCTACCATTATGACACCTTAAAATTTTGAATATTTCCTAACAATATTAAAGGTTATTTTCAAAATAAATGTTTTCTTTTATAATTACGTGTCTTCTAAATGATTTCAAAGTAAAAAAGGGATATTTCTATCAAAGAGTTTTATTGAATTTATCAGATTATTTTCATCTATGTCAACATATTTTGTTAGATTTTATGCTTAATTGAGGTTGATTTATTATGATACAATCTTCCATATTATATTTAAGGGTTTATGATATATTTTACTATGTATGTTCTATTTTTATACTATTCATGGTTTATGATTAAAGTATTAACATTTTATATTCTAGTTTTAATTAGAATGCTTATGTCCTGTCTTACCCCTTTCATAAGAGGAATGCATCAGAATTAGTAAGTGATGGGTGGGTCTTGTTATATCTCTTCAATTCGTCGGTAGGTCTCATGAGAAAAACTAGTGTCTTAACACAAGGCTTTTATGGTATGGTTGTTTATGGTCTTGGCACGAGGCCTTGATGGTATGGTGATGATGTCCGATATTATGCATTTCCCCATTATATGATTAGTTATTGATATTTAATGTTATTATTCGACTAGTAGAAAATACATGTGAATATTTAAATGATATTATTTGATTTATTATTTCCATATTATTATTAATATTATGTTTAAAAGGTTTTTGTTTCAGTTTTATACCTTTCCATAAAATTTTATACTTATTTATGATAGCTTCTACTATATTGTTTTTCCTTACTGAGCATCTGAGATCACCCCTTTATTATGTTTCTTTTTTCCCTAGGATGAGAATATGTATATTATGATTAACCTTTATAGATAGTCTAAGATATATGAGAGTTTTTAAATGGAATAATATGTTGTTTTCATTTCCAGATGTAATGTAAAACTTATCTTTGTATCTAGTATTTCCAAGGCTACTAAACCGATTAGTCCTTTGAGATTTGATTTTCTTGTGATCATGAAAATATAAAAAAATAATGCACTAACTCTAGCTAACTGAGGCTGGGGAGTTACAAGGTGGGTATCAGGTAGATAATAAGGGTTTCTAAAAATGCACATCAGTCACATTAGAACACCACTTAATTCTAAAAAAATTGGAGGAGAAAAACTTCAAGTTCTAGTTGAAACAACATGACTCTTTTCCACTCAAAAAAGGGGGTACTGAGAATAATATCTAAAAATATCTTAGAATACCTCATGGGAAGGTGAAAAATAAGTGACAGTAACACTAATGTACATGGATTTAAAAAATTGGTAAAAGTGAAATGAACATTTGAAATTCAATGTTAATTAAAAGATCACATTTCAATAATCACATAGACTAATTTTAAATTTCAAGGATATCCCTCAATGTCAAATCATGTGTAAAATATATGATAACTTTTTTACTCAAGATCATGAAGAAAAATAACCAAAATAATTTGAGAAACAAATAGAAATGAAAAAATGACCAAAACCTAAACACACATGCAATCACCTCTATACCTATTCCATGTATTACAACTTATGAACATTTCTTAATGATTTTAATATTATTTCAAAAATATTTCAAGGCAATTCTAGGGTGTAAATTTGAGAAATAAAAAATTGGTTTATTTGTGGTGTACCATGAATATTAGATTCATTTGGTATCCTTTTAGTGTTATATTACAGCTGATTCCTTTACCTGTAAGGAAAAAATAACCATTACAAGCAATGAGTAATTAAAATGATAAAAATGGGTACTTATTCAAGTAGTGGATGAAAAATTCAATAGGTATATATTTGGTTTCCCACAACATCCCCCTTTAGGTACCTACAAGGTAGATAAATCAAGACTATTACTACTACTAAAAATTGAAATGAAAATATAGAGAAATTATTTAATCATTGGAAAAAAATTCATATCTAAAAATATGAAGAGCCACTATCAAGCCTCATATTTATAAAATAATCCATGAATATTAATTATTAAATGATAATTGAACTAAATAAAATCAGAAACAAGAGAAAATAGAGGATGAATTTTTTGTTTTTACCCATCAATAGGTGTTATTGTTGAGCTATCCACTACAATAAAGTACAATCTATTCATTCAAAATAGTTTAGTGGGTGTGGTTTTTGGATTAGGAACCTATATTTTTTTACTTCTAGTTCACTTCCTTATATGTAGCTTATCTTGGAGGTTAACTCATAAATCATTATTTTCAAACCCTTATCCAATGAAAAATAAGATTGTTGATGGGGTTGGAAGTAGATATGGTAGTTATCCTTTAAACACTTCTTGAGTAAAGGTGGTGACCCTTTAATAATGTATGTGATATGTAAAAGGTGTATTCCCTTATTTTTGTTGTGTAAAGGGTTTTTAATTTTGTAACATCTCTTTATGACCCACTTTATTTTACTCAAATTTTAGCACTATATGATCATAATGTTTTAAATCTCTCACCTTAGCCCTAATAGTTTCAACCACGGGATTTTTGGTCTTTAAAAGACCCTATAACCTGCTCAAATAGAGTTGTTTTAGTACGTAAAAACATAGAGAATAAATTAGAATTGTATTTTTAGAAATATTAAAATTAAATTGGTGTAGAATTTAATTTACCCCACTTTTATCTCTGCTAGAAGCATTAATTATTGATGAAAAACATCATAAAAACTAATTGGTAAGGGCAACAGGTCATCAATATTTTCTTCAAGAATATCCACATACAATTTCAACTCATCATCGCTTTCAAAATAAATAAAAAATTTGATGATTTTATAGAATAAAAATTGAGGTATGAGGTTGAAAATTCCTTTTTCAATAAAATTACAATAATTAAGTGTTCATATTTAATTCATCCCCCTCATATGATTCATCTTTAATATCATTCTATCAGTTAATTCCTTCTATAAATATCCTAAAAGTGGATCATATAGTGAAAATTAAACCTCAAAATTCCAAAACACATAATTATCTTCTCTTTTCAAAGGTAAAGGTTTAATCGAGTTCACCTCATCAAGGTCTAGATATCATACATGTTTATAGATAATTAAAATATTATTAATGTAGTTACCCTCATCAAAGGGATCTAATTAATTTATTTCATCATATTCCTCTTTACATTCAAGCTCAAACTAACTGTTATTTTCTTCTATTTCGTTTTCTTCAATTATTGAATTCATCATTATGTTTAATTCTTCTACATACATCTCATTCTTTTCTAATTCATATTTCTCTTCTAATTTTTGATTCAATTCTATAATTTGTTTTTGTGACCATTGAATATGGTTTTTGTTTTTATCAATCATGGTAATTTGATTTTTTCATGGTTTCATATAATTAAATGTGAATTTTGGTTTCTTCATAATAATTTTTTTTGTTTTCTATTAGTCTCACTTGCTTCCATTGTTTAATGTGAAATTACTTTCATAAATTGTATCTATAGTTTACCCAAAAATTACATACATCCATTGGTTGATTATTAAACATACCATTTTCCATAAAAATACATTGAAAATGTGACCACAGGTAAGATGAATTCTAGAAGTTGAAGTAGTTTATGTGAGAAAAAAACCAGTAAATAGTTTTAGTGTTTTTATTTTTCTTATTGTCAATGTGGAGAGATCACCATGAACTACACACCACAATATAAATTATGATAAAAAGTGGTGATGTGGAAATGTTTTTTATGGGACACCGGTGCATTTTATAAATTAATAGACACATGGGTGTATCATAATGACTGACCAAGGGGATTGTTCTCAAGAGGAGTGGTTGGATCAATCATAGTATTCAATTCCTAATTATTTAATTTTTTTTTTGTTTTATGAATATTAAATTCTATTTAGTTAATTATAATTTTTTATGTAATTAAATGGTTGGTAATGCACAAACGAAGATATTAAAATTGTAAGTATAAGTAGCAAGAAAAAAAATAATAATAATGAAGTTTTATAGAAAAAATGAGTTATCATAGTTATAAAATTGATGATTTTCCTTCATAAATCATAATTAAATTGAGTATAAGAGGTCTCTAAAGACTCTAAATAATTAATTATTGAAATAGTTCAGTCACCTCACTCGAAGGTAGCCATGTTCGATGCAGACTCTTCGTGCAAGTTCATGAAGTTTCCACGATTCCTCTGAGAAATCCAAAACACTTGTCCACTAGAAATTCAAACTTTTGAGATTAACTGGAAATTAAGGGAAGTAATTAATTATAAATTAATTAGAATCAAATAATGAATGAAATTTTATGGGATATCCCCTCATGACCTAAACCATAAATGGAATCCCTTGAACCAGTAAGTAAGTGAAAAAATAAAATGTATTTCAATCTATAATTCAAATTCCAGCATGCTCCCTAGGCTTGTAAAAGTAGGTTATCCCTCCATTTAAAGGGGTTAAAGTCCATGAAATTATATGTAAAATGATAATGAGACTAACATGGAAAAATAATGATGAAAGAGTGTGATAGACACATAGAAATGATGTTAACATCCACTACAGTGAGGAAGAAACAAATAGTACAATATTAAAAAAGAATAAATAGTAAAGTATATGAATACAAAAATGAGGAAGTAAATATACACATATTAAGGTGATGATAAATCATGTACAGTAATAATAAAATGACATCATAGGGGGTGAGAAGACCAACATGACAAAGCATTGAAAATATAACGGAATTAGCACATAGTTAGTAGAAAAAATAGTAGTAGCAAGAAGATAACATAAGAATAAAACCAACAATTATTTATTACAAAAAATACCTTTAGTCCTTATGAACTCCCTAGTAGGGGAATGAATATTCTAACAACCCTTATCTCCTTAGATAAATAATATTTTGATACCTATTTAAAATTTAAAGAGAATATAAAAATAAAAAAAATCATATTTTTCATTACATTGTACCATTAAATGTGTATATCTTGATTACAATTTTAACTATCTTATTTAGAAGATTCAGTTGGAATATGATTCTCTATGTGAATCTTTGATCACCTACTTCGTAGCCTTTTAAAATTAGTGTAGAA
Source organism: Viscum album (assembly GCA_963277665.1). Taxonomy (NCBI): domain Eukaryota; kingdom Viridiplantae; phylum Streptophyta; class Magnoliopsida; order Santalales; family Viscaceae; genus Viscum; species Viscum album. Next base: position 1,560,188,925 of record OY728160.1, read on the forward strand.
GCACCATGTTTGGTGAAATTGTTTTTGGTGAGTAGTAGACTTGATGCTCTAGTTGATATTTAGTGACTTGAGTGTTTTGGATTGAACTAATTTAGACTTGACATGATTGAAAACTGGGCTTAAATTGAAGAACATATCCTTCCAGTATGATCCAGAATGTAGTAATAATGTTTTCCCAGATATCCCCTTCCATGTTTATAGGATCTCCTTCAAATATTTTTCAAATACTCATCATAAAGCTCTTATAAATTTGTATTAGTGAATAAATCATGTCCTAGAGCTATCCCCTAAGTGTAGTAGAGTTTAAACACCTTTGATTCATCTATAGTGGAATCCAATCTCAACCAAGATTGAACATGAGTAACAAAAAAAGGGAATATTCAAGTATATAAACGTCATTATGGTATAGTATTGAGAAATTTGTGTGTGTACAATATAATTTTCCATCAATATAAATAGTAATTGTAATCAACATATCCTCATAGTAAAATGATGGAACACGATGTGCACACATAATGTCATCCTCATACTCATTATACTTGGCTAACTCAAACATCCCATAATGAACATAGGCATGCAAAAAAGAAAACTGTTTATAATCAAAAATGGAAACAATCTCAGAATTAAACTCAAATTTTATTTAGTTCATAAAACACATATTACTCTTCATATTTTTTGAGTTCTTATATGGTCATGAACCCCTGATGATGGTTCAATCTTCTCCCATCACCTCAACCAAATCATCAGTTGACTGCAACAACACTTTCCGTCCTTGATATTCATTCATAACTCATTATAGAAATGGAATCCTCACCTCTTCAATCCTACTTCCAACCACAACATGTTCAATATTCTCCATTGGACTCCAAGAAAGCTATAAATCTCAATAGGAATTTCCTTCCTTTAATAATCCACTTCCCTCTTTATCATACATATGTGGCCTTAAATGTGATTATATTTACAAATAGATTTAATAATGAATCTTATGCCACCACATCGAACCCTTGGTGCTCTATAGGAAGGATATGAAAAACATAGTCCTCTTTTATGCTTTCTAAAGATCCATAAGACCTATAAGAACTTGCATAACAATTGTAAAATTTGGGAAAAGATTACCAATATGGGAACTTCCAATTAGGGAGGGTCCTCTGATATTTTGGGGTGATATCTCTGAGCAATAGATCAGATAATTGATTTAATGAATCGATTTTATCTATTAATATAATGAGATATCATATAAATATCGATTAAAAAAGGTAACATTAATGATTAAATGATATCCTAGGTGTTGGTCAGATATTATAGAGAAATAAATCAAGGATAAAATATTGGGATGTGATAGATCAATGAAAAGGTTAAAGAAGTGTCATGAAGAGATATGGGAGTTTGTATCCTCACTAGGTAACCAATTTCATTTCCTCCCATTTCAAGGTATATTATGTCTAATTGATTCATTGAATCAAATTATTATAATCAATATGGTCTGATTGGACACATTCAAATGTTCTCTCCAGCTTGGAATTTAAGGAAGGGAGTTCAGCTACAAGAGTTTAATGAGTTCCATCATAAAGTATGTGTAACTAAGCAATATAAACTAGATCTTAGTGATAATATTTCAATGGTGGGAGGTACAATCATACTATATTATACACTTTATCATGCTATTTCTATACTATATTTTCTCATTCTTTGATTTCTAACTAAATTGTTTATCATTTGATATTGTGAATAGAATTATCTCTAAGAATCAGTTTAATTTATACTATGTGTGGTAAATGGATAGAAATAAGTAAGATATTTGTTTCCCATCCTCCTATTGTAGGCTCATTTAGATATTTTTTTTATTTTATCCCATTATATTGGGCATGGATTAGCTTACCTAATTTAATTTTTTTATGAATAGTCACATGAGATTCCATAAATTACATATCAGATGGAGAGTATGATAATTACATCTATTAAACCAATGAAAAATAAATACATTACCATGTGAAACTGAAATCCACCATGATATATATTATAATTATTTTCCAGGATTACCTCCCAAATTTAATTTTTAATTTTGGGTTATTCTAGTACTAGAAATAAATCTATTTATTATTTCATTGTATTATACAACACCATTAGATCTATAATAATTAATAGTTCAACATGAGGACCGTGAACCTAAAGTTTTTATTCTATTATTATGCCAACATATTGGGTGCATATCTTCTTTACACTAAGAAAGGTGATTGAATCTTATGGATCATTTGGGATTATTCAAAATTTAACTCGGAGGATGTCAAGAAATATTGTATATTATATAGAATCATAACCTAATTTATCAATTAAATGGTAGAAAATGATTCAAAATAATTTCCTAGTCATTAATGTCTATATTTTATGTACACATTTTTTAAATTATAAAATCATTATTTATTATTGGTTACTTAATTATTTTTTCTATGATTTTAATTGATTTTTTTATTATTTGTGTAACAACCCAATATTTAACTATATTTTATCATTACATAAATATTCAATTAATAGTTTTCTTAACAAATGACACTAGTATATTTTGAAGGTTAGATATGAAAGTTAAAACTTATCCATTAAATTAGTCGATATAAATTGAAGAAACTGTATCAAAAAACTTATTAAGAATGTATAAAGATTGAAATTTAGATGAATAATCCTTCCTTATAAAGCTTATTTATTTAAACTTGAAAGGGAGATAGTGTTTCCAGGGTTTTCCCTTGACCAATCCGGAGTTGAACTCAAGCAATTTCTGTTTTAGCAAAACTCTATACAAGAGATTTCCATGCTCATGGATATTTTAACAAGGTTCATACCATCTGAACTTCCACCCAAAACTACAAATAGATCTTATCTAATGCTTAGGTATTACAAAAAAGATAATATCTGGTTATGGAAGTAGAAAATAAGATTATATCAAAATGTAATAAAATATTTATATGAATATATCATGAATTTATATAATCTTCAAAATGAAATTTTTTCTAAATTAATTTTATGTTTAAAAATTTATTTTTCATAAATTATAATTTAATTTCAAGGAACTAAGTTTATTTTTCTTGAATAATTATAATTAATATTAGAAATATATTAATTTGTTATTTATAAAAAATCTCATTATATTAAAAGTTATTTTCTATAAATAGGGGTTTTCGATATGTTTTAGGTTTTGCATAAAATTTATAAATTTTAAGACATGAATTTCAAAAAAATAAAAATAATTTTCATATTTATCATAATTATATTATCTTATGATGAATTTTTGGGATGTTTCATAAGTAATTAATTTTCAAATGAATAGTGAAATATCTATTTTATTAATGTCATCACTTTTATAATATTACATTATAATATAAACACATTAAAAAATTTCAATCCCTTTTCCTATAAAATTATTTATTATAAATAAGAAAGAAACATTTTCAAATACTATTTTTAAATTTGAAACTCATTCTCAACATTTTGAAAATTTATGTAGGGTTTTAATGAAAACTGTTTTTTTGAATATTTTGGTCAATTAATGATAACATGATAAATAGTGTTTTCATTTATTTTAATTTTAAATAAATATTTTTTGAATGCTAATAATTATTTTAAATTAATAGGATATAATGGAATTGATAATTCTACCATGATCATAAATATTTGTGCTTGAAAATAAACATTTTCCAATGATAGGTTTTTATGTGTTACATGCGCTAACATGAAGATTAATTTCTCTACACATATAATTTTAATTTGATAAATTGATTCATATGTTTGATATAATATTTTAAATATGAAAATTTTCACTGTTCTGTGTAAAATATCTTTTATTAATATTAATTCTTATTTTCACTATAATGGCGAAACAATCATTTCAAAAGTATTATTTTATTAACATATGATTTTTTTAAGATTCAATTAAATAGAAATACTTTAAATATTAAATAAAATATGATGTATGAAAATAGAAATAAATATATTAACACCCATTTAATTGGAGACCAATGCTAAATATGATTAAGAATCCATAATGGGAAAAAATGTCATTTTTCTACTAAAACAGTTTATCTACACATTATCTATTTTAAATTAAAAGTTTGTTTTATAAAAATTATAAATTTAATTTGATTATATAGGTGTTGAATTTATTTCCATTACTCAAAATTTTTTTATATGAGTTATTATCTATTCTTAATAAAATATAAAATCACTTAGTTAAAAACTAGTTACCCAGTTTAAAATTTAAAGTATAAAATGTAAAAATATAATTCTAAAACCCTTATAAAATGTTTAAAACATGTATTTAAATCCTTGGTTAAGTATTTATTGTCCAAAATACAACCCACACTCCATTATTTAATATCATTGGATCCATTTACCATGGAATATTGTCTTGTCATTATTAATATACAATAGAGGGTTACTCACACCCATTCAAACACACACATACCATTTGAAATTTTTCTGAAACTATACCCAAATATACTCTCCTAGAATTCCACAACACCATATAAATACCCTATTCACAATTGTTTTTCATATTACCTTCAATTTGAAGGAAATATTAAGTCTCCAATGGATATACTGTATATTTATGGTGTTTTATACTTAATATTACTATCCCAAATATCTTATCACCATTATAATATGATGTATTTGGTATCATAATTATACTAATATGTTGTTGTATTAATTTTAAGAACATGAATTATTCATTTCAATCCAATTAGATAAACAAAGGAACATCAATCATCCATGTGTGCGGACTACTGCATCATTAAAAACCAATTTTTCCTATAGTTATTTATTTGTTTTATAAAAATCATCAGATCTAGTTCAACATCATAAAATAATAAAAAAAATATCATTATTTTTTTATAATGATATTATTTCAAAAGAGACACCTTCTTAATCATTCTCACCTATCAAGTTAAAGGGTGTTCGTGTTTAGGTTGTTCTAATATCCAACTTGAATGATGCTAAAAAACTCTATTATGGTTGACTATATAAACATGAAAACTAACATTATTACAACATAATAATAAAAAAACGGTTTATAAATGGTCATAGAAATATTATATTATGTATACAACTTATTATTAAAGTATCATTTTCATTCACTGAAAATCACAACAATAATTCAATGTTGATTCCATTTTCAAGCAGTGTAACTAAAAAAATAATGGAATGAAATAAGTACATTTTAAATCAATATAAGTTATATATTAAATTATATTAAATGATATTTTAAAAATGATATTTTATTTATATGATGGGTAATGTTATTAAAACTAATAAAAATGAGCATAACAGTTAACGCTATTAAAACCTGATGGTCATAATATGCTATGAATAATTAATGTACTGATGGAAAAAAATATAATAAGGATTATAAAAGGGTAAATTTTATTAGTAAGGTTATAAAAAAAATTTATATTATGTTATTTATTTCTTTTATAATTGATCTTAGTTTACATTGGATTAAACATGGAAACACAGTAATAGTTTATTTGTCTCAAATATGAATCCCTTATGACATGTTAAAGATATACAACATGTTTTATTTTCAATCGTGTAAATACCACCCTATTTTAATTTTGTATCATTTTTATATAATATATCATCATATTCAATGTCTTTTTTAATGTTATACCTCTAATGAGATTTTATTCAAATGTTACAATGGTTGTATGGGGTTTTCATGACTAAAATATTTTTGTTGGGTCATAATCGATCTTATTTGAAAATAATAATCAAATATTGATCTACTATAACATATAATAATGTTATGTTTTATTTACACCTTCTATTATAAGTAAATTATGATCCAGATCAAATTATTATTCATTTATTATTATATTCTTTCATTAAAATTATTTTTTATTAAGAATAATTACTATTTATTGAAATGGATTTGTCTTTAAATTCCATGTTTTACACCCCACCAATGTCTTTTTAATTAATGGTGGCTTCTCAAATCACTCCACCATCAACAGAGTATGATATTTTCAATTAAGGGAATCAAACAACCTATTTCACATTCCTAGAGTTTAGGCAATCCCATAATCATAGACCAATAGAAACTCTAATGAATTCATGTACATCAGGTAAATATCTCTTGAAGAGAATATTTATATAATACTATAATGGTATTTGTATACTATGTATCACTCATGAAATGGTAATTTATCCATTTATTTAATGTGAAAATTTTTTATGTGAATTATAAATTATGGGTCATATAGTTTTTCTCATATGTTCACAACTACCTAGACTAATAAGTGATCAAATCCCACTTATGATTCATCACAAAACCAAACCTAACACCATATTCATTGTAGGAAAAAATTTAATTGAACCATTTATCCAGAAAAATTATAAAAAGAGTATTATAGATCACCATTTTATAACCTAAAAATATCTTTGGAATAATTCAGAATGAACAAAGGGATTCATCTTTCAAAAAAGGTATGTCATGGGAGATTAAATACTGAAAAATTACACTAAGAATATATAAAATTATATAATCATATTATGGAAGTATCTTACCTTAAAAAATATCATATGTATCTTCCATTAAAGAAATGAATCAATCTTCATTGGTAACATATCCAATTTTCCCTTTTAGATTATATATCCAAGGATGTAGACCTATCGAATATAAAATTGACACTCCAATATATTATTTTAGATCTAGTGATCTTAAAGAAGTTCTAATAAAATTATTATATGATCATCATTCTTTCCATCGATTATGAATAAATAAGGATTAAAGTGATGAAAATAACCGTTAAAAACATTATTAGTGGATAAAATATATTGTTTTTAGCTCATTAAACAAACCTAGGACATTAGTTACAATGAATCGATTAATAAAAACTCATAATTTCCATAACTAAAATTGAATAACATCTTCAGGATATCCACCTTATATATACTAATATGATAAAGGAAAAACCTAATATCAATTTTCAATAACTACTTCAACAAATTTAACTAGATGAGGAGGTATCCAAATCATAAGAATAGTGTATATTTCTATTAATTTTACCAGATTCTAGTAGTGATTATGAAGAAAAATATTTAATCTCATATCCGCATGTTTAGTGAATGCCATTGTAACTTCCTGTGGGAAACACTAGGTCATATGAATCCTTTCTTCATAAGGTTTTGCAACTATACCATTAGCTCCTTGATCTTAGCTGGTGTTATTTGAAAATATGTATATTATATTGTAGTTATTGCAAGATACATATTAGTGTAATAATTATTTCTTCTAAAATGGGAGAAAATTAGAAAATATATGGAAAATTCATAAAAATAATCATTAATTTTTACTGGAATCATGTCATTTATAACAGCCAATGTATAAAAATTAAATCCTTCCAACTAATGGATGCTCAGTTATAAGGTCACATGTACAATTCTCAATCAACTCGATTGAGGGTTCCACTCACTCATAATAGAAATCCCCAATCACTCATACATGAATTACATAATTATTCAATGGTATCAATCTATCTTTTTATGAACTAATGATAGGAAATCAAGACTAATTATCAAATTTCTAGGATTAATTGTAGAAATTTTGATTTCCCTTCAAAACTTCACTCTATAAAGAACATTTTAACATCACTAATAAATATGTGTGAGTGAGTAATCACTTATTGTTGGAATCTAGAGTTTGAGAAGATCAGATAGGTTAGTTAACTAGATTCTTAACTATAAAACTAGGAAGGTATAATTAACAAAATGGATCACTTATGCATATATGAGTATTGGGGAAATATTATAGAAGACACAAATCATACCATGAACCCTATAAAAATGGTTTTTTACCTATTTTTTTACATTTTTTCATGTCCCAGGCTACTAAACCATTATGCATGACATGGACTCCTTAGAGGTGGAGGTGGTGGAAGTTGATTATAGTGATGCCCAAATATTTATCCTTCTCATATTTCACATTCATATCCTCTTCTATGTATAGATCCTTGATAAAAACCCAATACACCATGGTGTGTTCATTGATCATGTTGCTTCCTTTGATGTTGGGGTCTATCTACCATGTCACCCTAACTTCCCACAATATCTTGTCTGGTGAGGTATTAATGATCCATATGAACTCATCCTCTATAGGATAATGAAGAATTTATTTGAGATGGATGGATGCCTAATGAGACTCTAATAATAATAACCCATTGTGTTGGGATGAAACATGTGTATGTCTCTAGCACTTTAATCCTGATGACTATTATCAACTAGATTCTGATGACAACTCTACTCCTATCTAACCACCATTTATCTCCTACTACCTACCACCCCTATGATAAGAATCCATTTACCAAAATATATATATCCAATACATAAGTGTATGTGGAGATTCCGAGGGTAAAATATTCTATATAAATCTATTATAAATGAAAACACATGGAATTTTACACTTGATGTAATAAAACACAAATTATAACTAGAGAGTACATTTTGGGGTTACTAAATAACACAACTTTCCTTAAGATGGGTGTCCAAACTAAGAGGAAATCCTAAGTAAATTACTTAAGACAAACCTTTACATTATAAGGTTTAGGTTCACCTTGGAAACTAATTTTTTACTATTAGTGGTAGTAAAAAAGATCACTCATTCTACACACATCATGATATTTCCCCACGTGAAGGATACATTTCATAGAATGTGGAGGACCATATTCCGAAATAATAGGTGGTGGGTATGCATGTTGCACTATGAGGAGAAGAATTTTACCCGACTAACATTGTTTGTGAATGTCATATCAAGTCCCTAGAATAATTTTATGTTGATAATTTGGTCAATGATGATAAGGTTTATTGGTTTCATGAGGGGTAAAAACATGAACCCACACTCTCAGATCTAATTCCATAAAAAAATACTTTACAAAATTATATTTATACCATCTATAAAATCTAAGATATAAGAATAATTAATTAAAAATATCATTAATAATTATTAAATATCATACATCCCAAGGATCATATCATGTTTATAGGTATAGATATTTAAGATAAAACATAAGATAAAAAACATTATTTTCATTGTATCAAATATATAGTTTTTTACAGTATATACGAAACTACTTAATCAATATTGATTCTTTAAAATAACCCAAAAATTCATTCAAAAATGGATTTATTCTAAAAATATCATGTTTACTGCATTTCTTCATAACATATTGAATTTAAAAATAAAAAATGGGTGAGCTCAAACACTTAAAAAGGGAAAAATATAACTGTAGAAATAAAAAACAAAAGCATGGATTATATAAAATGGAAAGAGTAAATGATTTAAATAATTCCATAATAAAAGGGAATCAAGATCAGTGTATAAAACTGAAAAATAATGAAAAGATTTATATCAATAATACTTATATCATATTGATGGAATGAAAAATTCATGACATCAAAAAAAATCTTTTAAGGAATTGTTCTAAGACACATTACTGGTATGGGGAAAGGTATACAAAAAACCCTTAGCTATTTTGTATCATGAGAATTATTGATGAATCATGGGGATATATAATGAAACTCACCACCCATAAAATTTTTATGTACAATTAATTAATAATAATAGTTACCAATAGATTTCAAAAACTCCCTAAGGAGCCTCGGGATGAATAATTATATGGCTATCCATAGTCAACCTATGTAAGTAGACAACAATTATCAAGACTATCAAAACTTTTATTCTAATTAAAAAAGGGATATCATGATAATAGACCATCTAGAGAAAAAATTGGTATGGTCAAAAACTGTATAGTAAAATTTCCAATTATCATCTATTTTAGAATAACAACATATGAAATGTCGTTACCTTTTCCAATTTCAATAGAATAATAATACACTTTATTTCCTGATTTGTTAAATAAAGATACACACAATTCATTCCAAAATGATCAAAGGGACTAATATCAGTGGGATTATAGATATATATCATAATAAAATGGCACATGGATACTTTGAATTTTTTTAAAAAATATATATCATTGCCTTAAAATTTCGTTTGTCTTCTATTACTACATAAGATAACATAGGGGTTCACATAAGAAAGAGGTGAGCTATAAAACTAATTTACCCAATTTGTGTACATTATTTCACACATTTTATTGAGTATAAAATCATGTTTTCACTGAATACACATTTTTTAGTGGATAGAATAATCTATTTTGGTGTTTGTGGTGATTTTTAGGTGTTTTCTAGTCAAATTCACAAATCGGGAAAGATCAGAAAAAAATTGATATATAAACGACATGTATTAATGAAAACATGTCATATACTTATGCCCAGACATGTTCAAATAGAACTGAGTACACACCCATGTAGCAGGCTAGATTCCACATGATGTTTACTATCCTTCCACAAGCCATGTACTCCCTTCTAGAAGTGTTTAGTGTCTGAAAAAAGTTATACACACCACGTGGGGTGGTGAAACACGTCCTGTACCACACCAACTGACTACTAACGCATTGAATTCAAAGGGGCGGCATAGTTGGCCACACACCATGACCATGATCATAAGAGTATAAGATCATGTGTTGGGGTTGTAATAAATTTATGTTTGATTTGTTACTGAAATGATGAAGTGTTGATTTTTTATGAACTCTTCTTTATAATTACTTTATCGAGTTAATTCCATATTAACTTTTTGTATTGTATCAGAACAAGAAAAACACCAACAATGAATTATAATGGAGTTACAATGGGAAAATCCATGACCAATGGGTGAGCCTATTGCCTCTTTCTTTAGTGGTAAAAAACTTGAATGTATTTTAAATAGTTAACTACCAAACCAAGGAGTTAAAATTTTAATTACGTAATTGTTTATTATCGGATCATGAAACAATATTTTATTTGAATCCCTATTGTAAACAAGTTCATTTATAACTTTAATTCCAAATCATGATCATTATAATGCACCTTAATTGAATTGAAACCCTGATACTCTTGTTTACTATTTTTTGTCATTCCATCTATTTTAAATCATCATCTGATACTCACCAAATCACATTGCATATTGCTTCTTCCTCATTTCCCCATGGGATCGAACTCGACTGTCACTAACTACCTAGTTAGTCTGATCATAAGGGAAAAAAATCTTTCAATTTGTTGCACCTCATGATGGGAGTGGTCAAATTTTGGCACTGTTGCCGGGGAATATGATGGAAAGTAGTATTGAATGTTTTGGTCAAGGATGGTTTACCAAGAATTTATCTTTTTCTTATTCTTGATTATTTTTCTTGGAACCCTCAATCACACATCCCATGGATTATTATCCAAATGAGGAATGGTACAATCCACATGGGGAAGATTTTTATCTTCATGATCCAGTACTATTGTACCCATACCCAAAATAATATTATTCATAAATAGATTATGGTTTCAAATACAAGGAAAACCCATGTACATTATTCACCCCACCCATCTCTTGTTCTCCTCAAGAACCATCTTCAAGAAATAATGAACTATTAATATTGATGATGGAAGCCTTTACCACAATCTATTTAGACCAAACCAAAAGTATGGGATGACTTGGAACTATGGAAAAGAAGAATTTAGAGATAATCACTCATGTGGAAAATACAGTTGAGTCTGAGACTGGGTGTTCTATCCTTATTTCATCTTAGAAAGCATGTTATGACGTGGGACCCACTTTTAATTCAATTTACATATCTAAAAATTATTTAAAAAGTACAAATTTTGAATATGGGATCATGTCATTTCATGTTAACACTGAATTTGATCAATTAATTCTTCCAGAACCCTCGGTTTATTATTTACCTGCTCTAGAGTATTCCTACAATTATTTTCAGGTTTTTAGCATAACGAAGCAGGAACCTCAGATGGTGGAGGATGCACATGACCATACCAAGAAACAAGTCCACCTTTGACATATGTTTTCCATAGAACATGGATACTACAAGATGCCTCCCAGACCACATGAAGGTCAAGAAAAATGGATAAAGACGATGGAACTGGACACATGTGGTGGTTCACGTAGTGAAAGCCACATCCGCCTTAAGATTATGGGTAAGTACCCTGACTCTGATCGAGCCAAAGACCTAAAACAAAGATTCTTATTGGGAGTAAAATGAACTAATAATTATTATAATTTTATTTATCTTTTATTTTTAGTAACTACATGACATGTACTTCTCTTTCACACACCATGTAACATTCTCTTATTCTGGAAATTGTTTTAATAAAATAAAAATGAGGTTGTGTGTTGTTTGTAACTCTAGAAATGGTGTTTAATTTTCATTTTATTATATATTAGAATAATAATTTAATAATAGTTAAATATTTATTAGGATAATAAATAATAATGAAGCTTGTTATGATGGAAAGGTCACCTGAGTGCATCTGAGCTATCACCGGTTCGAATCACCCGATACCTACCTTTTATACATGATTCATTCTTTTTAATTTTGTGTTTCAATTAAAAGGAATGTGAGGTTTTTAAAAGTAAATAAAAATAATTAAAAATAAAAAAACTGATTGTGGGGATGAATTGGCTGGCATATTAGTAGCTCATGGGTTCATAAGACCTGGGTTTGAGTCCTGATAACAAGTTTAGTTCCATCCTTTTTCACTTTAATCTGAGCACACATCATGACTTTTGATACATTTTGTGTGATTCATGTTTTCATAATAAATTTAAATGTTTCTAAAAATAATAAATCACCTAAGGGTAATGTGGCCTGATTGGTATAATCATAGCCCATTGATCCTAAAGACCCAGGTTCGAATTCAACTAATCTATCCATATCATCCCAATATTTCATTAATTAAAACTACACACCATGAAACTCTCTTTTCACCATGATGTACTGAAGATATACATTAAATTTTAAAATATAATAAATCCTAAAGTAATACAAAATTCGCACTAGTGGTTGAGGGTGTACATTTGGATTGGCCCGGTTTCCAGCTCAAATCGCATCTCGAGCACTAGACAAAAGGTTGTAGCTCTCTATTTCGAATTTTAGAAAACACGATGTGTATTTCCATGATATAAAAATTGAATAGATTTATTTTCATTTATAAATATTTTTATATTTTTTAATATAAATAATTATTAAAATATTATTTATTATAATAAATATTTATTTTATGAAAAAAGGTTTACACTATGTACAACTGAGGATACGCTGTGTGGCCTAGATTTATAAGATGGGGAATCCTACCAAGAAAACCCCATGTCACACATTCCCCCCATCAACTTCCTCTATATGTCATTGCACCCCATCCCTCTAATATGTTAGTTTTCTTCGATTCTAATCAATTTCTCATTCTCATTTCGTTCAGTGGTGTAGGTATGTACTTTCCCACCATTTATTTCATTGTTTTTCAAAAATTTAGGGAGATTTTAGATTTGGGTAGTCATTTGGACAAACCTAGACGTACATGACAAAAACATGAAGAACACACAGCGTGTAATGGATTTACATGGACACACATGACCTATTATAAATTTTATGTATACCAGGTGTGGTCATTTGACACATGTCTTGCACATATTCCCCTCTTTGGTCTCAGACTAAGACTGTGTCCACAAAACCACACATCCATGAACCCATGTATTGCAACATGGAATATGTGTCTCGAACATGCCATATATTATTCTTATTTCCACCTCTTGGAAAAGGACATGTCATCCTATTACACATCTTGGACCCCATGTTCCCACACACATGTATACCGCACCACATGCAGTGTACTTCCTAATTTTGTGTTTCTCACTGTTTATTTTTATTTTTCATTTTCTTCTATTTCGTTTTCTTATGTTCTATCCATTTCATATTTTGAAAGACAAGGAAGTGCTAGTGGGAAGCATCCCATGTCTACTAATGATGGGGAGCGGCCCACATGTTGGATCCATCTTAGGGTGCCATCTGCACCTCCATCGATAGATCTCCCAGTGTCTTAGCCACCAACCTTAGTGAAACTTCCACCACTGCTTCTAGATCTACCTCCTACCACTACTTCTCATGGATCCTATTATGCTATGCCATCCACAATATCACGTTATGAGGCACCTATTATGGATATCATTGTGGCCCCTTCCACTACTACTAAGGGATCCATTACAGTAGCTCCTTCTGCTAGCATGACACCATCATGTGTGACCACACCATATTCTGTGGCTTCTAAAACTTTCAAGCCTTCATCTACAACAACAAATGATCCACCTATCACTATGAATATAAGACCTTCTTCATCAGAAACCACTGCTCCAGCACATCCAGTGTAGATAGAAGATCAACCTCAACCGCACCCCTACCTAGTTATCGAAGAGCAGGATCCTATGACAGACTTTTTGTTGTGGTTTTCATGAAAAACAATTTAGATCAGTAGCCATTTCCTTGACACTACCATTCATCAGTGTCTAAATATATATAAGGAGATCAAGTAGATCCTTGTCCATATTAATTTTATAGAGACACTCCATGTCAGAAATCCCACTTTTAGATAATTATTTTTGGAGTTCGTTGTGACATTCATGTTCAATGCCCCTGCCTACCGCTAGATGCCCAGTGATACAATGACTCTAGTCTGATTTGAGCTGGGTAGAAAACATTTTTCAATGACCATAGAGAACTTTAGTTGTGGGTATGTCTTCTAACACAATCCATCCACCCACCCCATGTTGCATTCCTCACCCACCCTAAGTGCTCTGATCTTATTTCCATGTGGTGGTAGCTTTTTGGGCCGGACCACAGGTATGCCCCCACTTCCCAGAAGAGCACACTCATCATTTCCTCTCTCATTTTTTTCATCCACCACTTCTTTAGCTCCATCATGTTCCCTTGACACGATTATATGGGAGTCATGTATATACGTGACATGGAGCTCCTTACCTACATTTTCTAAAATGATTACCTATACCCCCCATACTTCTTAGCTTCCTACTTCCACTCCATGATCACAGGCCGTTATGGAAACCTAAATGATGAATTTTATGACACCAAGTTAGCACACTACCTGAGGGGTTTTTATTCAAATCTCCCTCAGTATCACTTAGGTTCTCACCAACATATGGAATTATTAATTCTCATCCACATAAGGATGGTCAAGAGTCATGAAGATGCCTTTGTTCTCATGAAGGATTCCCCAACCCCAACTACAACGAGAGATGACGCTCCTCCCCCGATAATGCTACTAACCTGGTACCACCCCTCCACCAGTGGATATTACTTCTCCACCAATTTTTACTTCTTCTACCCTTCCCTTATCTTCTACCATTCCATCTTTTTTTCTCCATCAACAACCCCACCTCCACCCACACACCTGACTAACCCCTCAGTTTCCATCTTCCTGGACACCATGGTGCGTCACATGGATGTTATGGATCAACGATTCGAATGGATAGAGAGAATACTGGTCCTTCTTCTTTATAATTCATGCATTATTCTTCCAAAAAAACCTACTCCTCGATCAGATCCTCATCCTTGAGTAGTGAATCCACTATTTATAGCTTTGGACACAGACTAAGTGCTCCTATCCACTACTGGCCTAGATTCCACTACTACTGCTGCCTCTAGTGATGTACCAGTCAAGCCCAGAACACAGAGCACCGACACAATGCCTATATTTTCCACTATAGATACCCCTATTCTTCTAGATCCATCCATTATAGATGATTCATATTCATAGGTGACATTATGACTCTTATGCACACTTATTTCATTATATAAATCTTTTTTTGTGAAACTCTTGTGATGTGATGGTGTGTGTGCAAGCATCATTATTTTTCCATTTAATCGATACTCACAGGTACTCTGGAGAATCATGGGGCTCACTATTTGACTTCTTCTGAATTTTGTGAGTTCACCATAAGGGGAGTACTATTTTGTCATTTATTATTCATTACCTTTCTTTTGGGATTACTTATTTCACTTGTCCCCTTCCCCTATCCTACTTATATCTTCAAAATCCTCTTATCATCCTTAGTGTTTCACCTAGGGGACCATGTTCTATATTAAGTGTGGGGGAGATTCTCTAAATACACCAGTCTTTTCCATTTAACTGATATAGGAGACATCATTAAATAGATGAAATATTTAAAAATGTGGATTTTTTTATTAATTATAATTATAAATAATAAAAATATTAATGTGAATTTTGACAAGTTCCATACTTATTTTAATTTTAATGTATTTTAAAATTATTACTGATATAGTTTAATTTTTTATTTAAATTCTTGGCCATTTTCATTTATTAAACTGTTCATTTTTATTCATGTCATAACCTAATTGGCCCATTATTTTCCTTATTCCTAAGAGGTATTCTAATAAAGTTTTTATATAATTTATTATACCATATTTCTTGAGAGATTCTTCTCTTATGAATAACTATAAAAACTTCCATGTTTTTATTTTTAAGACTTGAAGATTTTGAATCACATTAAAATGATTGAGGAATTTTGTTTGATATTTTTATCCCATTTGACCTTGAGACCTGCCCTATATTTGACCTCAGAGAAATCCATATAAACCATGAACTTCCTTGATAGGAAGCCACATTACAAGCCTATTTACCCTTCCTACCATAATTATTAGGTAATATTTCATGATTATTCATTTGATCATTAAGTAGGAATTTCTAGTTATTCATTGTATATTCTAGTGAGAATCCATGAAATTAATTATGGGGGAAAGTTACTCTTGTTTATTTGGGAAAAAGGGGTTCCAAAATCACTATTCACTATATTCATAATTGGCCTCTCTTGAAAAAAATGTTAAAAAATTCAAAATAGGGCAAAAAATTCGTTCATTATACTTATTAGTGGTTTATAAATCCATCTTGGTAAGGGGATATCATGGTGATGGTGACACTTTTAGAGATCTAGTTAGGGTTGAAATTTAATTGAGGTTTGTTTTTGAATATAATTCTTTATTATTTAAGAAATCATCCTACTTTTTTCAATCCTATGAGATTATTTTTCACATCATTACATACTCACCCTTAGCCTTAGAATCATCTTAACCTTATTTAAAGACCACATGATTTTTGTGATTTGATTTTTAAGTGTATAATTAGAATACTCGCAAGCCTATGGATAGATTTCCTATACTTGATATTGAGAATAACTCTAATTACATGATCTTGAGTGATGAGTGTGATATTTTTCTAGTGAGTTAGATTATAAAGTTTCTTGTTTATTTATGAAAAGTTGAAAAAATGTAATCTAAAGAGGATGCAAGTATTTAATTGAATTATATAGAAGGAATGATTAGAATATATTTGGAATCAAAATATGTTTTGTGACTTTTTAAAATCCTTTATTATGGATGTAGTATTTATAACTGTAATTAATTTAATGATTAGATTTTTAGGGTATGGATTGTATTTGATTAGATGTTAATATTTTTCTTGAGGGAAAGAAAATGACGAAGTGTGGGGGAGTTTGATGTGTCCAAATTTTTTATATTATTTAATACATTTTATTGAGTATAAATTCATGTTTTCACCAAATACACATTTTTTCAGTGGATAGAATAATATATTTCGGTGTTCGTGGTGATTTTAAGATGTTTTCTATCCAATGTGAAAAATCGGAAAAGATCAGAACAAAAATTGAAATATACAAAGTGTGTACTTTATCAACACATGTCGTGTACCTCTAACCAGACATGTTTATCTAGAATCGAGTGTGTGGCCATGTAACCGTCCAAATTTCACACACTGTTTTCCTCCCTTTCAAAAGCGGTTGGTGGATGAAATAGATTCTACACACCATGTGGGGTGGTGCAACACACTATGTACCCCACTAACTGACTACTGACATGTTGAAGTCAAAGGGGTTGCATGGTTGTCCATCTACCAGTGGATGAACCAGAGAAAAAGTGAGTTGACCCTAGTACACCATGTGTACATTTTAATCTATTATGTTTAGTTTATTTTACTATAAATATAGAGGCAGTCCTCCTTGTTCAAAATTAGATATTTTAGGTGGAGGTGTTGTTGCTCTGTCAACCGATCTACCCCAAATCCTAATTTGAGTTTTCCTTTATCATTTTCATTTATTTTCTTAGTGTAATTACCCTTTTTTCCCTTCTTTCCTCTCGTATACATGGTAGGGGATGAGTTTCTTCTCAACCAACACATCGTGACCATGGATATAAGATGTTAAGTTCTTGTGTTGGGGTTGTAATAAACATAGGAATGATTTTTAATTGAAATTCCAATGTGTTTATTTTGTTATGAACTCTAATTTAAAATTAATTTAATGAATTAATTCCATATATACCATTGTTGTTGTGTCATACTAAGAAAAAAATAGCAGCAAAATCTAAAGGAGTTACAATTGGTGAATCTATGGCCATTGAGTAAGCCTGTTGCCACTTTATTTAGGGGTAAAGAACTTGAATGTTTTTTAAGTAGATAAATCTCAGACAAAGGTGTTAACATTTTAATTCTGTAATTGTTTGTTATCAGATCAATAAAAATAGTTTTTTTAATCCTTTTCGAAAAAAAGTTCGTTTATAACTTTAATTCTAAAGAATTATCATTGCAATACACCTTAATTGAATTTCAACCCTAACACTCTTGTCTTCTATTTTTACTCCATTCCTTTTGTTTTAACTCAATTTTCACAAGGAGTTTCACTTTTCCATCTATTACCTTCACTGTTCTTCTATCTAGATAATCATCAGAGACTCAACAAATCACATTGAATATTACTTATTCCACGTTTCTCTATGGGATTGACCTTGACTACCACTAACTACTTAGTTAATTGGATTAGAAGGGAAGAACCAACTCTCTCAATTTTACACACCTCATAAAGAGAGCAGTCAAAACCCATTAAGGTAATAATAAAATCATAACTTATTGAAATTAATACATGATAGTCATGATAAATATTGTGGTGAAACAAATCAGTGAGTATCATAAACACGAACATTGAATCTTAATATAAGATCATAATGTCAATGCAAAACAAGAATGTGTCAACAATATAAATAATGGAATCATAAAAAAAGTATAGTATAACATACATGCAATTATAACATTTAATTATTATGCTTTCATCCCATTCCCTATACATGGAATCTCATTAGATAAATACATTACCCAATGTATTAAAGTGATATATAATTAATGGAAACATGTCACATTAATATCATGTACATGAATTTGCGAGCCACATAGATTATTCAAAATATGAAAAAATTTATCACTTATAATCCATGATTATTGAGTGAGGATTATAAACATGTAATTAAAAAATAAATTTAGGATTGTTACATATATGTGAACACACTTGAGTGGAAATGGGTATGGGTATTTAAAACACAAATGTTTGGCATGAAAAATCACAGGATTGTCTTGAACATAAAGGGCATATATAAAGGCATATTGATGGGATTAATAAAAGTAAAAGTGTCTTATAATTACATGGATATAATAATTATAGTAAATGGATGAATGGAAACTATTCCAATATGAAGAATATGAAATCAACATTCTCAACGCAATGAAAGTATTTCAATAAAAAAGAGGATATAATCCATTACCTTGAGAGGGTTCTTCTAAAATCATATGATGAGATTATTAAGATCTTGGTAAAACAATTAGATGAATTTAAAGAGGTGGAGGGAGAGGAAATTCATTCTCAATGTTTATAGAGTGAATAGGAAAGGGTGGTTGTGTAGTTTATAGAAAAAGGGAGGGGTTTCATTATTAATTTCAAAACATAGTTTTGAGACTCTAAGTTGTATAATAATCAAACTCATAAACCTTACCATGGTTACTGGATATGGTTTCTAAAAAAGAAGTGTTCTTTTCAATATTTTTTGGCTAGTATCTTAAATTGTTAAAATAATACCATTTATGATGTGGAGGTGAGCCATGTTAATAAGTAATTTTAAAAAATATTTAATTATAATATAGTCTTTGAAGGATTCATTAAAGTTTTATAAATTTAATCCAATAATTTTAAAAAATAGAATATTTTTAAGTGTAAATATATTATTGGTCTTAGATTCCTTTTATTGAAACTATTACATAACTATTGGGATATTATAATGTCATAACACATTTTATATATTCATTACATATTTATTTTTTATAGAAAAATTCATTTGTGTTAGATAATTATTTAAAATTTACCATTGATTAATTTTTACATTTTTGATTTTAAAAATTATATTTATTTTAGAGAAATAATATAATGAAAATTATAATTTATACTTTGAAAATAATAACATTAATTACTAGAAAATACTAATTTTTTCTAAAAAAGGTACATTTTAAACTATAAAAAAATTATAGTGGAATTAATTATACTATATTATGATATATATTACTAAAAAATAGAAGATCAAATCCTCAAGAAACACCAGACATCTCCAAGAATAACCCAAACACAATGGAGGGACACAAGGCCTCACAAACACTGATACCTACCAGATTCTACCCACTATTTAGACTTAATAAAAAATTGTTGGTCAATAACAGCCACTCTCCAAGAGATGCATCACCATGAGAGAAGTGTTTCTAACCAACAACCAAATAAATCACAATACCTCTATCAAATATACTAACCCAAAGAAGGAGAAACTCAAAGAAATATTAATACAAGAACCAACACGGGCCTTAGACTTGGGTCACCATACTCAAATGGATAAACTAAGACCTCAAATCCACAACATTGTCTCATGAAAAACCACAAAAGAGTTATCACTCCCTATTGCACATCTACCTAGAGGACACTTTTCCTAGTTACCCAAGTACAAACCTGAAGTCGACCGTGATCAACCTATAAAATCCAATACCCCAACTATAAGAAGTCATGATTACCACCAAGGCCTAAGAATTTCAAGAAAACCAACATATCAAAAGCACTCCAAAATGACCAACATCCCATAATAATTCTTACTGAATCACCCTAGCACTAACTAGATCTAAGATACCTCAAAAGGATCTCACTAACTCCGAATCCATCCAAAAGGAAACCACCACCACTAAGAATCATCTCCAAAAAAATTCACAATTTCCTACAACACATAACTAGGTTCTTATGATGAACTCAAAACAAACCAATAATACTATAGAAATAAGGGGGGAAATGATTCTAGAAACCTAGATCCAAAGATAAATCAAGAAAGAATCTAGCCTTACCACTCGATTATGAGTCTGGATAGGGAAAAAATTAGAGGAACTACACCTAATAAGGAATATAATCACCCTAAGGGTCATCTATGGAATCAGTCAATCCATCCTTTCCATGACCTTTCTAGGAGGTATATTTCAAATTTCACGAAACATGAACTCAACTAGTCCATGTCTCACATGCTCAATAAAAAAGTCCCATTGAACAAGGGACAAATACAAATAATAAAACTAATAAAAACTGAAACATCTCAAAAACCCTATTCTCTTTAAATTCTCCCAAACTCTCATCAAGGATTTTAAAACCCATTTTACGAAAAAAATACCTTTAAAATCAAATTTTAATAAAACACCTCATTTTCTAAAACGTTTTTTCCAAACTTCCATTTTCAATATCACCCAATTATTAAAACATTTGAAAATAAAATTTCAAAATCAAATACCACCCAAGTTTTCAAATGAACTAAATAATTTCAAAATGAAAATTACCTAAAAACTAATTCTTAATAAATTTTCTAAAATCCCTTAAAACTATGTTAAAATCCAAAATTTTATGAAATTCCACAAATTCACACAACTTAAAACACCTCCCAAGTCCAAACCACATTTCAAAATATCACAAGACTTCCTTGAGTTTCCCCCCATCACTATGTATCACCCAAGGTAGTCTAAATATAAAAAAAAATAGGGTAAGAAATCATACTTGACCAGACCACATGGTTTTAGGGACCAAAAGACATCCATTCAAAAAATCCTAAGACATATCAAGATCGAGAGTTTGGTCACTACTTGGTTTCTCAGGTTGTGAAAACCAACCTCGTACAATGATCCATTTTTTTCCATCCCATACTCCTATATGATCCTAAGGAAACTAAATCCTCCTGATAAGGATCAATAAGAAATCAATAATAATAAAATAAAATTTTTAACTAAAAATTTAAAACCCAACTACCCATGGTGACTCATGCGTCATCATGATGGGTGGTGATCAGGCACCCATCTGTGACCATTATCCCGAGTGTCAATAACCAATTATAACTTGATACTACCATGACACCCTAAATAACATAAGGGACACTCATGAAAGATACAAGGTTCCTATGGATAAAAGAAAATGACCTACCTATAATACTATTTTTCTCGAACCATCTTGAATCGTCTATCTATTGGATGCCCAATCCAACTCACATCAGGGATCGAGGGGAATTATTGATACCCAAAGGCTAGATAAAAGTGTTAAAGAATCATATCCATACAATGAGAATGATTTTTTCCTTGAATCAGAGTAAAATAAATAGCATAAATTTACCAAAAAATTGGCATTACCCATCTGTATATCAAACATCTATTCCAAATCAGATATACAAAAATAAAATATAATGCAGTAAAGAAAAATAAAAAAAATACCTCCAATCACCCCCAATCTTTCCCTGAAGATGAAAATAAACAAATCCAACTCTAGATTCCTTTTCTTCGGCCACCAATAAATATCACTACCCTCTATCCATAGAAATAAGTACAAGCCTAATTGGTCAAGGTAAATCATATAAAGAGACGTACATCAGACATTATAAGAAAGTAAAATGAAGTAATACACTTAAGGATTCACATAAGGATCAATATTAACCTCTCAATTACTTGTATTTCAATTTTAATTTAATTTTATATATTCATTATTTACAAATAAAACCCAATAACATTTTCCCTATTTTTATTTATTTTCAAATACATAAAAAATATAATTAGTGAAAAATGAATATGATGAATGATTATCCACCTCCTTGATAGACAACCCAATGTTTTCATTAATAATACATTCTTTAGGGGTGCTAGCCAACTAGTCATGTGAAGGTGGAGTGATGACACCATGATATAGGCTAGGGAGGGGCTGTTTCAAGTTCTCTGTTTTGAGTGATTTCATCTAAAACCTATGGGTCATGTATGTGTCACTTAAGCCTAAAACCATTTTAAGGGTTCCCCCTCAACCCTTAAAAGGGGGGTTATCTAAAATAAATAAAAATTAAAGGCCTTAAATCCATTCAATCTTAGGGGTCATAAAATGTAATTTATGTAAGGATCATGATATCCCTATTTATAAAATTTGTTTCTACTATGATGATTTATGAAGGATAAAGGAATATATCATCTTATATATAATCATTCATATCCAACTAGTGAAAGAATACACATTAAGGAGGATAACAATGGAAAACTAAATCTATATCATCAACACAATTTATATCAATTCCATGTACTTATTTGGAGAAGTCACACAAGCATATAAACTAATTTAAGAACCATGTCAAGGTGGTGCATGAAGAGAGTCAAAAAGGAAGTGATAATTAGGAGTGTAATGAACCGACCTATGTTTGACCTAAAACAACACCTAGAACAATCTTATATAAGAACCAAACGGTGTTCTTGATCCATAGGGTTTGGAAACTAGTGCCTAAGAATCAAGGAAACACTCTTGGGAATAATTTCTATAAATAAATAATAATAATAAATCAATAGAAACTAATGAGAATATAACATGGTACATCTATAAATTTCTGTACATATCAAAAAAAAATTAAATAAATAATCCAAATGTTGTTAAGAATAATAAACATCCAATGATATATAATCAATAAAAATGATTACTCTCATATGGGAACATACACAATAATATACAACTAATAATATTTATTACCATATAGTGTAATTTTAAATAAATGAGAATCTGAATATCAAATACACCTAATTTAATTGGTTGAAAAAAACATCCACAAATAAACCCTAAAATAAAAATCATGAGATACCATTAGAACATCTCTATGTGACCTATAATCACTCACCACATCGCAACACATCTATCAATGAACTAATATGATTATACCACCAAAATGAGATCACAACATAAAAATGTGGATAAAAACATGAGATCTGTATACTTACATGTGTGATTGTGTATACACTACTACAAAAACGGCCTATATCAGTGCTCAAAACGGGCCTTAACAGCGATAAAAAAGCATTGTAAAGCTCAATGCTAATATGGGGGGGGGGGGGTCCCTTTTATCAGCGCTCCAAAAAGCGCTGATAAAAGACACTTTTATCAATGCTAAAAAAAGTGCTAATAAAAGGCCCCTTTATTAGTGCTTTTTTAGCATTGATAAAAGGGGCCTTTATCAGCACTTTTTAAAAAACGCTGATAAAAGTAAAAAAAATTAAAAAAATTAAAAAAATTAAATAATGAAAAGGGATAGCTTTTATCAGTGCTTGACTACCCCTTTATCAGTGCTAGGATGTCTCCTACAAGCTTCCCTTCCCACACATCCTCACACACGCACACCACCTTTTCCTCCACCCGAACTCGAACCTGCAACCTCCCCCTTTCACGGCTGCACCTTTACCACTAAACTATTTCGTTATTTTCTCAATTTAATGATATATCTCTTTATATATATATAGTTATATTTATTCGTGTATTGATATATATATATATATTAGTATATATATATATATTCATTCTTATATTAATATATATTTATATTTATTTATTTATATATATATTTTTAGTTATAATTTTTTTATACGTATATTAATTTGTATATTAATATATACTTATAAGATTAGTTTTAAATACATTTATGAAAAAATATGTTTTTATGCGTGTTTATAAATAAATAAATAGATACATACATACATATATATATATACAGCACATAGACACACACATAGACACACACACACACAGACACATATATTTACGAATAAATACATATATATGTGTATTTGAAAAGCTATAGAATGTTAAAACGACCATAACTTATAATCAAGAATCCCATTTCAACTCCACAACCAGTAAAATTTAAGAAAATAGAACAAAATTTGATATGATATGTGGTACAGGCTTAACAGACATCCAAATCAGAAGTTATACGTGTTTGAATGTTAACAAATCGGGGTATCCCAACTAAAAACTCAGTTTTGGAGGCCTTATGGGCCTTTTTTGGGCTTGAAAAATGTGACAGAGGATTTTCCGTGGTCACCAGCATGTAGAGCTCGTCGCAGGCTTCAATTTGATATGCTATAAAGCTCAAATGGACACCCGGATCAAAAGTTATGGTCGTTTGAAGTTTGAGTTACATTTTCAACTTAATTTAGATCTTTTATTAATTGTTTTGATTTTTTGTATCTTCAAATTGTTATTAAATGATTTTTAATCAATTATAATTAGAAAATTATTAATTAATAATATTTTAAAAAAAAATGTAAAGCCATTTTTACTAAATTTCTTATAGATTAAATGTAATAATCTATTTATACGTATATAAAACATATTTAAAAAATATATATTATATTTATATAAAAATAAATATACTTATATAACAATAATGTATTTTTCATGATTTTTTTTGAAATATAATTTTTTTCAGTGCTGATAAAGCCCCCATTTATAAGCGCTACTAAAAGAAGAGCTGATAAAGGGTTTCCCTTTATCAGAGTTCAAAAAAGGCATTGATAAAGGGGGGCCTTTATCAACGCTTTTTTTGAGCGCTGATAAAGGCCCCCAACACTTTTTTCTAACGCTGATTGAGGCCCCCTTTATCATTTCTTTTTTTAGCACTGATAAAGGGGTAGTGCTTCCCTTACCCAATCTTGTAGTAGTGTATATAGGGTCTGATCTAAATAGGGACAATAGGATTCCACTAAAGAGTCTATGGAATTATTGTAATGACTTTTTTCAAGATTTCATCTCAACCAGCACGTGAACTGGTCTATCATTAATACCAAGGTACGTTCCCAATCACCTTGGGATGATAACTAGTGCCTGGGTATCAATTCTAACACATGGGAGTGGTTTCACCCTTGAAAATATGGCATGAACCATCCAAGGGTTGGAAATCCATGCTAATAAAAAAATAATGGCAACAATATAAAATATAACAAATAGGTTATAGAATTATAAACATAACAATAAATCATAACAAACATTAAAATATAGCCAAAATAGGAAAGTAAAACATCATATACAAAACATGATAATCAAAATACATCGTAGGTCTAAGTTTCCATTACATAACCAAGGTTATAAAATACCTAGATACAAGGATCCAAAAATTGATAGACCAAGCCAGCTTCTTGGGGCCTATATCCACCACCAACCTATATTCATAATATGACATGCGCATTAAGATGACCGACTATGAGAAGTAAATAATTTTCCATTTCTCGTGTTATATATAACCAAGCCTGCATATACACAATTTCATATGTATAGTGTGAGGTAAGGCCTAGTAGGGTGCCACCCTGAATTCACATACCACCTTTTATTCTAATGACCCAAGCTTGATGTACATGGACATTACATTACTTTTGCAGAATACTTAATACATGAAACAAACAGACACCCAAAGATAGTATTAGTTTAGTGTCTTTGTAAAATTGGAACACAATCTTCTAACTTTGTGAAACATCTTTAAAATCTCCCATAATGATCTTCCCCTTTCGTTTTCCTACCTAAAACCTTTATTATATCCTGGGGAAAAGAAAGCATAAAAAGGGTGAGATCAAATGCTCAATAAGGGTAAACATTGAGAACATAAAACAAACTATAAACATAATAATGTAAAAACATAAACATAAAGTTTAAATATCAAAATCATGATTCATGAAATAAATATTGGCAGTTCTTAAGGCATAGATCATAAAGGAACATTAACCATGATAAAATAGCATTGGTATAAAACATGGAATTGTGGAAAACAAATAGGCACATAATATGATTTCCATAGTATCCAAGGCATTGCTTCCAAGACCATCATAGTGGAAAAAGTCTATTATGGAACCAGATTTACTTTTCATTCCATCCATGTATTACTAAACTTGATTAACTTTTCATTCCAGTCCTATATTACTGAACCAGATTTACATGTCATTCCATTCATGTATATATTATGAGATATGAATCTTTACCCAATGAATTATAGGTAGATATAGGTACAACCCATATCATAATGAAATAATTCTTACATGTGCCATAAAAACATAAATCAATCATCATAGCATAACCTAGGAAATAAAATGGGATTCTTAAACATCATTTCATCGTAACATAATCTATATAAGATAAATGGAATTCATAAAAATAATTAAATCATAAAAAAAATCAAATTAAATTAATAATAGGGATATAAACATAACCCTATGTCATCTTATATGGAAAATCATTTTGATAAAACCGTTGAACTTAATTACTTGGGAAAATATTCATTCTTCTTCAAACAATGTTTTATTTTCTCAAAATGTCGTGCAATTTTAAAAGAAAATAATTTAGTTAAAAATAATATTGAAATCATGTAGAGGAAGCTTCATAGAAATAAGGTGTCATGAAACCGTGAAAATACATTCATGTCGTATAAGTTAAAAAAATATTCTTCTTGTACTTTTACCAAAAATTAAAAAAGTACATCATACCGAAAATAAAAAAAGATTCCTTTCATACCGTTTAATAAAAAATCACTAGTGGGTAAATTTTACTTTTAAAAATAGTATAATAATATAAATAATACTATATATTTAGGAAACATGGATGTGGATGATAAATATACCCCAGTAAATACCTACGAATAGATAATCTCGGATAATAATGAGATTGAAAAATTATCCCTTACCTTAGGTTTGATTTATTCTGTATGTGTATGAAAATCCTATATAGTGGGTTTAAACATATTATTAACATGTAACAAAACCATAATAATATTTATTATATCATATATTATTTTCTTATGACTTTATATCACTCGTTCATTTGTCAATTCCATGTTAAAGCAACGTTTTGGGTAATAATCATTTTATTTATCGTATGTGTTTGGACTTGTTATTCTTGATATTGTTAATTAGATCATGATTTACTTACTTACATAATGTAAATCATGATTTATATATCATATATATTCAGTATATATATATATATAATAGATAGATAAATGAAATGGAATACACCATTCATGGAGACGGTGGGCCGTACGTACACATGAACACTGTTTTTATTTTCTTATTGAATTGAATAAAAGTAATTAAATGATATATATATATATATAAATAAATACAGAAGAATTATTATGTCATATATTTCATGATTATTTATTATATATAATTTATAATCATTTTTGAATGGTTAACGTGGAGAATGAATCTCATCGCACCGTGAAGACGGTAAGCCGCACGTATGCATGAACGACGATATCATTCTCTTGATGGTTAAATGGTATGTAATTGGATGGTATATTAATTATAAATAATAATTTATCATGTTATATTCATTATTTAAATACATTATACTCATCATTATACCCATCCAAATAAAGTATTTTTGAATAACAAATTACACCATAGCGTGGAGAGGGTAAGCCGTACATACACACGCATGGTGATATTGTTATTCGTAGGATAAATAAAAGGATTTATAATGTTTTACCATAATTATAATACCATATAATTACTTATAATATACTTTATTTATTAATTTAGTATGTAATCAACATATAAATAGGATGTAGATGAAAAGAAGTTGAATTGAATTGGTAAAGCAATTACCTCTTCTTCGTTGGACTTCCTTTAGATCTCTTCTTAGAGACACTAGAGATGGTCTTTTTGTAAAACAAGTACCTCCATAAGTTAAATAATAATGTTTATATGATAATTGGGTAGGGTTAGGTCTAGATATAAGGCTCAAGGTTGTGTGAGTAAATGTGGGAGGAGATTCCTTTTTTTAAGAGAGGAGGAGGGGCACTTTAAAAAGGTATTGAAATATTATTTTATTATAAAATTATTTTCGGTTTCAAAAGGTCAAAAACTCATTTAATTATAATATAATATGATTATTGTTCTAAATACTTTCAAAAAATAGGTTTTAGACAATTTTAGATCTCATATTTAACCTTATATTTTAGCTTTAAACCTTGGTTAACTAATTTAACTCTTTCCATGTCTTCTTGTATATTCATAATATATGGTTAATATAGTTACTATAAAATGACAATAGAACCTAAAGTGGTTAATTAATTACATTTTTAACATTATATAAGTCATTTGAACAAATATTATATTTTTAGGACTATTATATAATTTAATAAAATGGTATGTTTTTTAAAAACTCATTTATGTCAATTTTTATACTATTCATATCATGACATTTTAAAAATCCATAACATCTTGATACTTTATAAAAAACTTCATTAATTCAAATATAACAAGTAATAATCATCCATAAAATTATTTTACGGTATAAAATGTTTCAAAATAAATTTATTTTAATATTTATAATCTCACTTATTTAAATCATTAATTAATAAGACAATCACTACATCATCATTGTGCCATAAATAAATTTATTTATTTGGTGTATAAAAATTATAAATAAAATACCATGATGAAGAAAATATTTTTATATTTCCAATTAATTTTTATATTCTAATTTATCTTATGTATAACCCCATATTAAATTTTTTTATTAAGAAGATATAAGTTTATGTCATATTTCTCTTTACTTTAAATTAATTCTTATAAAATGTCATTTTCACATCCAATTGGTTCCATTGGGTCCCAAAATAGACCCAAGGATTTCCATGGTCATAAATATCTCATAAAATAGGGTTAGGACATGTTTTATGGTAGTTTACTATTATTATAATATTATTTTTACCCTTATTTACCAGATTTACTCTTTTACCATGGTAAATAAAATAATTACTAAAGTTATTATTCATAATGTCCAAAAAATAAAAGGTACCTATTTAAACAATTTGAAACTTATGATTCTAAATATTGAATCCATTTCTACAAGTTCAAAGAATATAATTTGCAGTAATTAATTTAAAATCAATTCACATTTTCAAAACCAAAAGGCAGGGTTTTAAGAAGTAAAAACTTATCAAAAGATTTCCATGTGTTTATATCCAATTTAAATGTGAAATTAATTCCAATGACCAAAATGGGATTAAATTATAAAAACATAATCCAATTAAAATTTAAAAATAATTAAAAATATAATCTATCTATATAAATAAATTATATGAAAAAGTAGTTTTGAATTAAAATGCAGTATTTTTAACTATTCATTAAAATATGAATTTTATCATAAAAAAATCCAAAAATCCATAAAAAGTAAATTTTAGTGTCCCACATCCAAAGAAGAAGTTTATTTTGTTAAATTGAACTTATAAAAGTGTCAAAACAATATTTAAAATGGTTGTGCCATCAAAAGGTGGTAAAACATTATTTTTTTTTGAAAAATACTTCTTTTATCTGAAAAATTGATTTTGTTCTTATATCTTGTTCTAGAAAATATGTAAGATGAATTCTAATGTTATATAAAATTTAAAATGTGGTTAATAATATTTATAATGTGTAGTTTATATTACATTAAATAATAATATTTTAATAATATATCATTGTTTAGTGAAACTCGATATTGCGCACAACATAAGCTATCGAGGAAGGTATCTCTTGTATGTAATGCAAAAAAATTCAGTGTTGCGTGTAGTGAAATCTCCCTTTGGTGTTTTTTATAACATAATACAAACTTAGTTAATTTATACATTGAAAAAAATCTATACTCAGTGTTGCGTGAAATGAATTCTATCAAAAAAACTTTAAATTATGTGTAACACAATCCAAGAATAGTGTTGTGTATACTGTAAGCTAATACGGTGTTGCGTATAGTACAAGAAAATCTTGGTGTAGCATAAAACACAATACATCAAATAAATTAAAGTAATATATCTCATAAAATATTAGGGTGTTACCTTTATGATGAAAACTAATAGTTCTAGTTTGAAAACAATAATTTGGAAACTATTTCTTTAAGAAAAATTCATAAATCCTTTGGTTTTATAAAATAGTTCATAATAATGAAAAACATGGGAGATAAATCCATAAGATACAATGAATGGAATTAAAATAGCTAACATGATTATTTCTAGACAATTCATGGGAATCATGTAAAAGTAAGTAATAAAAAACCCAAAGAAGATGTGAAACATATGGTAGCTTTGACCATTGGAATCAAGGTGTTTAGGAATCAATCATGGATAACTTGGACAACCTACATGAACCTAAATAAATAACCTAAATTGGGCCTCTTATGGACATTGACAATAGACCCTATCTAGCCCATGCCTAAGGCTAGAGTAGAACCCATCCTAAAAACCCCTCACCTAAGGTCACCCATGTACACCCCAAACCACATCCATCACAAAAAATGAAGCATATAATCAAGAAAAAAGGTTTTAATAAAAATTACCTTCAAATTCTCCTTGAAATTACATTTAAAATCAAGAGTTTTTATGAAAATATTTTATCAAAAAAAAATTCCACATGGTTTCCCAAACCTTACGCCAACCATGAAAAGATTTTATCTAATATAATGGGACATCATCTTACCCTTCTTCCCTAAATTTTGATTTCTTATTCAAGGAGATACTTTATGAAATACTAAATTACCTACATAAAACAACAATATATGACAATTATGGTCAATATATGGTTACTAGTGGCTTTTAGATATCACCAACCTTTTCTGATTCAGTTGGACCTCACTCATCATCTCTCAAACGATACTCATTCCCAACAATTAGTGCTCACCCATCTCATACCAACATAGAAGGGACTAATATAACCATATATATAAGTCATATAATAAGTCCATATTTATCAATTCTTGATATATATTGTTATATAAATATTCATCCAATGAAAAATAATTATATCATGGGCCACCAAAATCAAGGACGTAAGCTTTAATAATGCTATCTAGGATATGGATGGATCACTCCATTTAACCATTAGTCCGTGGATGGTAGGATATTATCAATTTTAACTGAGATCCCAAACCTCCTAAATTACCTTCCATAAATGAGAGGTAAATCATTCGTCTTGGTCCAAAATGATCAACAAAGGCACCCCATGAAACCAAATGACTTGTTGGATTTAGAAAAGTTCAAGTTCCTCTACCTTTATTGACTCTTTGATAGGAATTAATTGATCAAATTTCATTAATCAGATGATAACCACCAATATTCCATCCTTCTCGGTAGGAGTTCATGGTAATCCGATAGAGAAATCCATAGAGATTTCATCACATTTCTATACTAGGACCGGAGAGGATCCAACAACCTGATTGACTTTTGGTGCTTCAATTTGATACTCTAATAAGTGAGACACTGAGAAATGAAATTAAACTCTACACATTTCATCTAGATCCACCAATATCGTCCTTTTATATCATGGAGAATCTTGGTAGCTCTTGGGTTAATAGACCAACTAGAGTGGTGTTCGTTACTCATCACTTCCAACTTCAAAGGCAAAGGGAACACCAATTGCTTTTGAAAAAGTAGAGTACCATTAGGATACTAAGACAAATCACTCAAGATATCACCATTATTTAAATCCCTACTCATCCACTAAAAATATGGATCCTTATACTACTCAAGATGATTCTACTTATCAAGAGAGTAATTGATCTAGGCATTTGTCAAAACCACCTACTCACCCCCTCTTCTACCTCCAAGTAAAGTTTAGAGAATAATATCATCAAAATCCATTTTTCTCTAGACTCTTTCACTGTCTATTTTTGGAAATTTCCTTCTTAGTGCACTGGATATCATATTCCCTATTCTTAGAGTGTAGTACAAATCAATGTCAATGTTATGAAGGTACTTCACCCACCATCTCTTCTTGAGATTCATATTCTATTGGGTAAATATGTACTTTAGTATTTTTTTATCTGATTATCCCATGAACTTCTCCCCAAAGAGTTATTTTATCCATATATTTAAAGCGTGAATCACATCACCAATTCGACATCTTGAGTGGGGTAGTTATTTTTGTGGGGGAAAAAATAACATGATCCATAGGCTACAACATGGTCACTCTGTACAAATACACATTGAAATTATATGCCTAATGAATCACATTAAATGATGTAACCCATGCCTAGATCCGGGAGAACTAGAGTAGGGGATAAGGTCAACCTAACTTTCAAATTATCAAAAGACTCTTAGAATTTCTCAAACTATTCAAATTTCACCACCTTTCAAGTTAAAGTGGTAAAAGGATAATATATCACTGAGAGATCACAAAAAAATATTGATAATATCACAACAGTCCCAAGAAGCTTTTGATCTTGAACACATTATTAGGTTCCTTCCATGATATCATAGCTTGGATCTTTTCTAGGTCCACTGAAATACCATTTTCAAATATGATGTAACCTAGTAATGTCCTATCCTAGATCCAAAATTTATATTTAGAAAACATCTCATATATATTTTTGTCCTTTAAGGTTTCCAAAACAACCTCTAAATGGCCCTCTTGATCCTCCTTCATCTTGGAGTAAACTAAAATATCATCAATAGATACTACCAAAAATAATTCAAGATACTGATGAAAAATATTTTTTATTAGGTCTATAAAGACTACAAGAGGATTACTGACATATAATTACATAACCAGGTACTCAAAATTCATGTATAATCTCTGGAAGGTGGGCTTTGGAAGATCCACATATCTCACCCTCAGTTGGTGGTATCCTAATATCAAGTCGATCTTTAAAAACCATTGGGTACCACTGAGTTGATCACAAAAATAATCTATCTGAGGTAGTAAATATTTATTCTTTATTGTCACAATATTGATTTTTTGATAGTCAATAAAAAGATAAAGTCTTCTATTTAATTTCTTGGAAAAAAGTATTAGTAATTCCTATGGGTATATGCTTAGGTTTATAAAAACTTTTCTCTCGAGTTATTCTAATTGAACCTTTAACTACCTTAATTTTTTATGGGATATCCTATAATATTAAAATGATATGGGTCTTATCCTTGGAATTAGATCAATTGTGAACTCTACTTCCCACTAGGCTGGAAACCCTGGTTAATATCTAGGAAATACCTCAGGGTACCTATCCACCACCAACAGAAGTTTGTCACCTAAAACCTAGTAAAGAACACAAATAAATATCTTAGAGAATTGACATGAAAGAGACCCCAACACTAGGAAAATTTAACCTACTAAAACTGACCTGGAGTCCCAATCACCTAGAAACACTTGGGTGTTTCTAGAAAAAGAGAGAAAAATATTTTCAATGGTAAATAAATTTGAGTGATGACACTCACCATCCAATCCTATTAAATATGAGGTAAAATATGTCTAGATCTAGAACTAGGAATTCCCAAACATACATAACATTTGAAACTATCACACAACACTCAAAATAGTTAAATGACTACTCTCTTATCTTTACCATGGTAGTGTAGAGGTCTGTGATTTATGAAATCAATGTAGATTATAATCGCAAAAAATAAATAATATTGTGAGAAATGAATGAATGTGATACACCCATTTCAAAAAAACCTAAATCCGTAGATTAAAGAAATAGACACCATACCTCTGACAGTTATTGGATTTTCCATAGACTCATATGAATCATAATCCATCGCATAAGGATGCCTATATTCAATCCCATCACGAGGTTACTTATAAGAAAAATATCCCCCTTTCACTTAGGGATGATATCTCACCCCCTTTGACACATTAAGATACACCTAGGAACCCCTAGTATAAGTGGAACCCACTTTACTAGCTTAGGGAAATGAACTACAATGAAAGCAAAGTTTTTCTAGGTATTCACATCCATGATATATTTTTAGAGCCTCTTGAAAATGTTTCTTGGAATTCCTTGAATTACTAAACTGAAATCAAGTAAGGTTATTTTTTCGAAGGGGAGCTACTAAAATAGAATATGTGGGATGTTGCACACTCCTGATGTTTCTATAATAGCATGAATCATAGTAGAATGAATCATATCCGTCATCCCAGATATATCTACCTCTTCCATATCTGACTTAGAAACCACCTCAGTGTAGGTTTTCAAGAACAAGATAATAATCTTGTACCTTATCTTTGGATTTAGTCCCATCTTTACATGATGTGGCTTCAAGTAATAATTTTATAAGATATCAAGAGAAAGATATATTGACTCTGAAAATTGAGTGAAATAATAAATCATTGATCAATCAACCTACTCATGGGTTATGAAATTCAAGTACTTCACCACTATCAGGGTCTCAGGACAGAACTGTGAGTTAAAAATCATATTTAACCTAGTAAGAAAGAGATCTACATGAAGATTTGTAAGAAAAACTAAGTCCCACAAGTTAATTCTCAACCCTTGTAGCACATAAGTAAAAAATCCCACATTAGGTGTCTCAGGGGTTTAAAGGAATATGATTATACACTCAATATTTTACAACCATTCTTACAGATCTTGGGGATCTTAGTCACCATGAAATATAGATGAATTCTACTTTGTCAACTCATGGGAATGATATGTAGTATGGACTTTCCTTTTCTCACTAATCTGATTGAGAGACTATATGGTCTTGATCACCAATTATATCATCTAATATTCCACAAGAGTATTGTTTAGTGGAGAATTTTCCATGGATTCCTCCCTATGATGTCTAGATGTCTTTATGGGAGGCATGTTAAAAAAACATGAAACACAAAAAATTAATCAAAATATAACTCATAAAAAGGAATACCAATTATGTAACTCAGGAAATCATATCAAAACATGTAATATAACAAACCATTCTAAAATTAACCCCATTGCTCATAATAGAAACAAAACAACAAAAAATATCAACTACACTAGTAACTCAAGATCTGGCATGAAGAAGAGATGGCTAGGAAATCCTCTGCACCCTTACCCATGCCCCAACAATGATACTCTATACTACCACACTTCCCAAATAACATGGACTCTGATACTATTTGTAATGACCCAACCAAAGTTGACATTTAAATTAGAACCCTACCTAGTCAGTCACTTGGCCCGAGTCAAATTCGCGTTCACTCTAAGCTGGAGACTAGAAACTTGGTATCAATGCTAACACATGGGAACATTTTCACCATTAGAAATACAGTATGACTTATTCGGGGGTTATATTCACACGCTAAGAAATAAATAGTGACCAAAATATAAAATATCCCAAATAGAGTATAGTAGAATAAAAATAATAATAAATCATAAAAAACATTAAAATATAACCAAATCAAGAAATCCAAACATCACATTACAAAACATGATAATCCAAATACATCCCAGACCCAAGTGTCTATTACATAACCAAGGTTTTAAAATACCAAGATACAAGGACCCTAAAAGAATTAGACCAAACTAGATCCTTGTGGGCCATGGCCACCACTAACCTACATCCTGAAGATGACATGAACATCACGATACCCATCTATGAAAATTATCTCCTTTACCTTTTCCGGTGTTAGGCATAACCAATTATAAATATGCATAATGGAATATTCATGGTGTGATTCTAGGTCTAGGATGGTTCCACCATGAATCCACATACAACCTTTCATGATTCAAACTAATATTTCTAGTTTGAAAACAAAACTTTAGAAACTATTTATTTGAAAGAGAATTCATAAAACCTTTGGCTTTAGAAAAAAAATTAATTACAATGAAAAACATGAGAGATAAATCCATAAGATACAACGAAGGGTAGAAAAATAACTAACATGATCATAGCCAAACAATTCATGGGAATCATGTACAATTAAGAAATAACAAACCTAAAGAAGATGTAAAACATGGGGGATATATAACCATTATACTTTATGTGTCTATGAATTTCTCACGGATCACCTATCTAGATTACATAAACCTAAACAAATAATATAACATGTTCAACTCAAGGACATCAATAATAGACCATAGCTAGATCATGATTAAGGATGAGGAAACAAACTTCCTAAAACCCACTCACCTAAGGTCACCTAGGTGAAATAAAAACCACATTCATCACATAAAATGAATCCCATGATCAAGAAAGAAGGTTTTTACAAAAAAATAATATTTAAACTTTCCTTAAAAACTTATTTAAAATCTAAAGTTTTCATGAAAACATTTTATTAAACACCTTGCAAGAACAACCCTGATTTCAAAGAGAAAATCCATGAAAATTTACTATTTGTTAACACATGCCAAGAAAAAAAACATTTCAAGTACATTGGTTCACATAAATCAATTCAATCATGATAAATCATCAAAAACCAAAGGAAACTCAAGAACTAAGGTAATATAAAGGAAAAGTCTGGGTGTGTAAAAACACCTACCTTGGATGTGGTATAATGTAATATTCTTCATATATAGTCATTAGAAATAGGAAGGGAGAGTCTTATAGATCCTAAATCACAATGATATTTTATAAATACCCATACATATCCCTTGATTTGGCCCTATTTGGATTCTAGGGTTTCTATAATTCCATGTAAATGGAAAAGAATGGTGTGATAATAATAGAAGTGAAGTAAACCACATGAAAAGGATCCTTATATTAAATAAATCAACCAAAGGTAAAGAATAACACTAAGGTAAGAGGAGGGAAAGCTTCCATGGAAAGGAGGAGAGTTGTGTGTGAAAGTGGGCGAAGAAAGGGGATGATTAGAGTTAAAATCCTGAGAGGTAAATATGGTAAAACACACTTTCTACCAATTTTGGGAAAACCACACGATTTCTAAAACTATGAACCAACCATCAAGGTCAACCCTATCCACTACATTAAGTCATACGTTTTATTTGGAGGTCCTATATGGTTATAAAACCATGCAGAGACCATGTGAAATGGAATTGTATCCCCATATACCCATTCACATATTCAGGCAAGCAATTACTGTTAATTGTGCGCTAACCATGCAAACTGCCAATTTTCCTTAATATTTCCCATTTTTGATCTTGAACCCATGGAAACTCAAAAAACACTTTAAATAACATGAAAATATAATTTAAATACATACCTATGACCTGATGGATTCCACAATTTCTTTAATAAAAAAGTTAATAATTGCTATTTTGAACATATATATATATATATATATATAGTAGGTTTCCACACAAGGAAATGTAAAGAAATAAAGTAATATAGTTTTTCCCATTTTATAAAAATTCCCATGCATTACACACAACCAATAATAAAACCACCATTTTAAAGAAATGCCTCAAAACCTAAAAACATGACTTGAGAGTTTCAAATAAAGGACGATAATTCCTTATTCACATTAAAATGATACATTGAAACTATCCCATGTGTTAAAACCATTTTGGAAACCAAGA
The DNA here is from genome assembly GCA_963277665.1 of Viscum album. Classification (NCBI taxonomy): domain Eukaryota; kingdom Viridiplantae; phylum Streptophyta; class Magnoliopsida; order Santalales; family Viscaceae; genus Viscum; species Viscum album. Next base: position 1,560,227,257 of record OY728160.1, read on the forward strand.
CCTATTTCAGATATTTAAAACCATTCTTTTAAATTTTTTAAAAATAAAATAAATTTTATGCTTTCATTTAAAATATATATTCCAAAACCACTTTTATAAACATTTTCAAAGTAAACCAAACCATAAAGGAATGAAAATATAATCTCAAGAAAGAACCATAATCTCAAAGAATCATAACAAAATAATTAACTATAAAGAAATGATGCAACAAAACCAACAATGGAATGAGGGGATACAACAAGTATAAGATGAAAATCCCCTAAAATATTGAATCGGGGAACATGAATCATGGTAAAATCCCTAGGTCCTAAAATAAAATGATCTTGGACATGGAATCTAATAAAACTAGCCAACCTACAATATCCTAACAAAACAAACCAATCACAGTGGTTCTATCGGTCTCACCAAAATGACCTCTATCTAGTGTACAAAATAAGATAGTGTGTCACTCATATAGATCCTTTAATTAATTACTTAGGGTTCCCATGAAACAATTATAAAGGTGGAGGTGAGGAAATTAAGGAAAATGAACATCACATAGATCAATAATAAAACATAAGAAATAAATATCATCCCACTTCCATCACCCTTTTAAGAAAAAAACCACTTTCACATCATAAAAACATAATATTAATAATAATACAATACACATCCCATAACTTGGGAAAATCAATAAAAGACATATAGACAAGGGACTCACAATTAAGGTGTAAAATAATTGATAACTCATTTTTATAAAGTGCCAACCGATATTTTAAAACCAACTTGGAATCTCAAGTTATAAAACCATCCTTTTCACACACTAAGTAATCCTTCATCAAGAGAAAACCATACCTTTTAAAACTAGACATGGAAAATAAGACCAAGTTATTTTAAAATGCATCCTTTGAAAACCACCCAATTATCAACAATTTAGAAATTGGTTTTCCTCACTTAAGAGTTACTTAAAAACCAAAATTATTCTTTAGTTGAAAACTGACCCTTAAAACATGGGTCATGTAACATCCCACACCTTCTAATTGTCTTTAGAATGTGGAAGGGAATTAATTGGACTTAAGAGATATCCTCAAGACACCAAAGTCTAGTAATAAATTCCAATGGATTCATATAAAATTGGGGGATGATTTGGCCTTTAAAAATAAAACAACCAACCAAACTAGAAATAAAAAAATAAATCACTACATGATGCATGATAATAATTAAATACAACTCAAAATTTCATTTATATCAAAACCAACTATAAAGAGTACCACAATGGAAGACTATAAAACAACCAAGTGCACAAAAAAAGACAAAACCCTAAAAAACTCAAAGACAATCATAACTCCAAAGATCCATCATGCTCTATGATCTACTCCAAAATACATCCAAAGTATCACTAAGCACCACTAGATAAGTTTTATACTTTAACTTTTCCCATTTCTTGATAAACCACGTCTTCAAAAGCACCAAAGTTCTAAGGTAGTTGTGAGTAATGAAACTCAGTAGGCTTTCCTCAAATGACTTACCTACTCACACAACTAACATAGAACATGTTATCATAATTATATAAAATTGTTTATATAAAACAATTTATAAAAAAATTAGATCAAAATATAAACAAGTACAGTAATTTTTTTTTTCAAAAAACAATATCAAGTTCCAAGTAAGGAAGCCAACAATTCTCTAAACCCATTTTATAAATTCTATTTTGGAATAACCTATTCCATTCCACTTATCCACACATCCAACCATACATGAAACCTGGACCTCCCTATACTCATGATTTATGAGTCATCCTTCCACTAAGCCATCATATAGTGAACCACTTTGATGGGGGTACTTTATTCCCTTACCCATCCCAACCTTTGGATAGGGGTAATTCACACCCTTATCCATCCTAATGAACATGAACACACGCCAACCATGCCAAAAACATGCCAAAACCAATTTTTCCAAACCCATTTAAACAATTGAAGCATAAAAATCAACAAAACATTCTAAAATCATCATTTTAAAATCAAGTTACCAAATTCACTTTCTAACCAAAACACCCAATATCCCAATTTCCCAAACCGTCACTCAAGAGGGTTTTCAATAAGAAATTAATATCAATTTCACAAAAAAATTCAATTAAAGAAATCAATTTGAAACTAAGACTTTATATTCAAAATAGAGGAGTCGATAGTGAATCCACCTTCCTCAAGAATTTGGTGAAAATGATAAATGGCATGAAAAACATCCATGAAACCAAGTTGAAACTTTAGAAACCCACCTTACACCCCTTCCCCTAATATCAAAAAATTCAAATATAATCATATTTGGAATAAAATACCTTATATATATCCATAGTGATCATATATATAAGAAAACAAGAGAGATGGAGAAGTATATATAAGGAAGACCAAGAAAAAATACCAATAATGAAGACTTACCATGAAAATATGGCTTCAAAACACCAAGAGAAGACTTCAGATAACCTTTGGATTGATGGGAGAAGCCTCTAATACCTTTTGGAGAAGAAAATATATAGTTACAGTTGGTTTGGGGAAAAAATTATAGGTCAAATATTAATCTTTGCCTAGATCCACTTTTTGTGGATCTAGTTTATAAACCATTCACGGTTAGTCACACAGTTAGAAAAATTGTGCACTAGCTACTACCTCAATGGGGGGATCTCACTTGGTTGGATTACATTTTTAAAAAATCATGCACCATCCATGAAAAATCCCACCATCCCATTTTTCATGGTTTATCCTAGGAGGCTGAATGGTTTAGACAAACCATGCACCTCCATGTATGCCTTATCCATAGCCTTTGCCTCATTGTGCACGATTTCCTATAGGTGTTTCATAGTTTTCCCAAATCATGAACCAACCGTGCACCCTTAGAAAACACCCAAAAAAATTCCAAAGCCTCCATAACTTCACCTAAGAACTTTATATATCATAAATAAAGGGTTAGTTACTTTAAACTGGGGGTGCTACATTCTCCCCACCATTGGACTTTACAAACCTAAAAAATAGAAAACCATCACTGTCTTGAAAGAGTTTGTGCCATTGCTCAATCATTTATTTCTCGAATTCCCAAGTATCTTCTTGAATATGATTGTGTTTCCATAAAACCCAAACTGGAACTATGTTTTTTTCATGTAATAATTTCTCTTGCCTATCCACAATCTGCACTGGCATCTGTACCAATGAAACATATGGCTCCAGGAAAACGTGATCCCATATAATAACATTGTTAGGATCATGATGATGCTTTTTAAACTAAGATACATGAAACACATTATCCACCGTAATGAACTGTGGTGGTAATGCCAACCGATATACCACCTCACCAACCCATTTGAGTATCTTAAAATGGCATATATATTTAGGGTGCAACTTTCCCTAATTCCTAAAATGTCAATGTACAAGCCTTGAACAGATCCTCAAGAACAAATTATCACTCACCTCGAATGAAAATGGTCGTTGACGATGATCTGCTTATGTTTTCTGATGACTTTGAGCCATCTCCATCTATTTTCTTATCAACTAAATCTTCTCCATTTTTTCTTAGACAAGGCTCAGACCTACTAGTGAAGTATCACCTGTTTCCACCCAAAAAATTTGAGAATGATAAGGATTACCATACAATGATTCAAAAGGAACCATATGTATCAAGGCTTGATAACTGTTGTTATATGAGAACTCCACTAATGGAACGTTCTCTTCCCATGAGCCTCTAAAATCCATTACACAAGCCTACAAAATATCTTTCAACATTTGTATCATTATTTCAAATTTCCCATCCATATGAGGATGATATGTAACACTCATTGTGAATTGATTCCCAAGGGATTTCTATAAGGATTTCAAAAAATGAGATGTAAATCTCAAATCTCTATCTGACACTATTGAAACTGGTAATCCATGAATCTTTACAAATTCTCGGATATAGATTCTTGACAAGTCATCCACTATATGAGATTCAAAAATACAGATTAAATGATCCAGCTTTGGGAGATAATCCACTATCACCCATATCGCATCATGTTTTTGAACCATTCTTGGGAGACCTATTATAAAATACATAGTTATCTTCTCCCATTTTTAAACTAGAATAAGTAAAGACTACAACATACTCGTTGGTCACAGATGTTATACCTTAACTTGCAGACAAGTTAAGCATATCAAAAAAAACTCAACCACTTTTCTTTCATACCATACCACCAAAAGTATTCTTGTAACACCTTATACATCTTTTGTATTCTAGGATGAATATCCCTTCTCAAATGGTGGTAAGCATGAAGAAGTTGTTCCTGAAAAGCCATATGTATGACCATCCGATTTATGAACCACAACACTAAACTCTCATCCAGATTTTGTCCCCCAATTGTCTCCCTACCATTGAGTTTTGACCTCATCACAATGCATTTTTAATCATACATTTGTGCCTCTTTAACCATCTTCACTAAATCGGGAATAGAAAAAATTAGAAAGAAGGCCACAACTTCACCTCGTTCTTCACATTCCAAGTGCATGTTGGTTAGGACCAACATCAACTGCCACTCATCTAAAGCTTCTTTCACCATCTGAGTATATGACTCTCTCATTAATTAATTTTCTACTGATTTTACTTTTATAAGTGTATACATGAAGTCAAATTCAAACATTGGAGATAATTTATCCATCATCTTTGTCTCAGGTTCAAATCCCATTATAAGAAAATATGTTTCAAGATTTTATGATCCATGAACACAATATATTTCTCACCAAATAGATAAAGATTCCAAGTCTTCAAAGCATAGACTATGGAAGCTAGCTCCAAATCATTTTTTGGGTAGTTTTTATCATGCACCCATAGCTACCTTGATCCATAAGTAACTACATGATCACCTTTAATGAGAAAACACCCCAACCTAGATCCCAAAGCATAATAATATACTATATAGCCTTGTCTTGATTATGGAAAATCAATATTGGTGCTGATGTAAGGTGAAATTTAAGTTCTTGAAAAGACTTATTTCATTCCTCATTCCATGGGAATGGAACATTATTCTTTGTCAAAACTGTCATAGGTGAATCTAGTTTTGATAATTCATGAACAGATTATCAGTAATAAACAGCTAGTTTAAGGAAACTCTGTATCTCGAAAACATTCATTGGAGGTTTACAAGAGATAACAACTTCTATATTTTCTGGATCCATAGAAACACCCATTTATGAGATTAAATGTCTAGATAAGAGTTCCTATTGTTTTCCAAAAATCACACTTTTATAGTTTAGCATACAAACAATGATCCCTCAAGATTCCCAACATTGTCACCAAGTGTTTCTCATGCTCATCCCTTGTCATTGAATACAAAAATATGTTGTCCACAAACACCACCAAAAAATAATCCAGACACCTCTAAAATATCTGATTCATCAATTCCATAAATACCACTGGTGTATTCATAAGACTAAAAGACATAACCACATATTCATAATGGACATATATACTACTAAAATATATCTTTGGAATATCATCCTTTCAAACCCACAATTGGTGATATCCTTATCGCAATTCAATTTTGGAGAACCAATAAGATCCCCTCAATTGATCAAATAGATCATCAATGCGTGGAAGTGGATACCTATTATTTATCTTAACTTGGTTAAGCTTATGATAATCCACACATAGACAAATATTTCCATCTACCTTTTTTAAAAACAAAAATGATGCTCCCCATAGAGATGTGCTTGACCGAATAAACCCTTTGATTTCCAGCACCCCCAACTACACTTTCATCTCGATTAATTCTTGTGGTGACATTCAGTAATATGGAAGTGAAATAGGAATGGTCCTTGGAGGGAGATAAATCATAAAATACACTTCTCCCATAGGTGGAAACCTGGAGAAAGTTTTGGGAAACACGTCTTGAAATTGATCCACCACTGCTGAAAAAATGTTCTTCTCAATCTCTTTCATAGATTCCAAATAAAATGCTACCAAATTGTTTAGATAATTTTAAATACTAGTACCAACAATCCCATTTCACCCACATTTACATTCCGTTCTTCTCGAAAGAGATGCTCAGCGACGTCATTAGTTGTAAAATTGAACTTTCTGGTATTATAGTCGATGTGAGCCTTGAATTTTTTCAACCAATCCATACACAATATTATATACTAGACATCCATCTCAATAAAAAATAAATCCCATTTCAACTTAGCTCTATCAATTATTATAGAACATTCTCTAGACACAAAGTCTCAACACTCTCTTTGACCTAGAGGATTTTGATTTTTTATCATAGAAGGGATCATCTCAACATTTAAACTCAAAAAATCAATAGCACAGGAAGCAATAAAGGAATGGTATTCAACCATATCAAAAAAATCTTTCATAAGTGTAGAATTAAAAATAAACATACCTCGCACTATAGATAGTCCAGATAGATCATCCATAATAACAGGTCTAGCTCTATATAATTGCTTATTCACGAAACTTTGTTCTCTATTGACTTGTTGATATTGAACTGCCTAAGGAGTCATGGTATTCCTAGATTCACCATGGATATCTCTATTCTACCAACGAGATTGACTATGCTTCCCTCATCCCATTTAAGAATACGATGCTCGAGACACTTAAGAAGTGTCCTAAACACCAGAACTTGGAGAACTATGACAATAGCACTGAAAATGGCCCATCTTATTTTAGTTTTAGCATGCTCTAGGTTGTTTCATACACTCTCACTTTATGTGGTCAAGTGAACTACATTGTAAACATCCTGATTTTATCTTGGGTCATGGAAGAAGGTTTACTGATCCAACCATCTGATTTTGATTCATGCTCCAACCTTGGAAATATGCATCCCTCTTCTTCTTTCTCCCCGTAAGACAGTGGAATAAATAAATACAAGATCCAAAAATAAATAAACATTCCAAACAGGTCATATCCAACAAAATTTATCCAACCCATTTTCATAAATATAAATATCATCTATAAATATGAGGATACATCAAGTAAAGAATATATAACACTAACAAAAACTAAACAAGCTACAAACCAACTCGATCCAAGCGCAAAAGCATATCTATGCAACCTCTGATTGCTCATCCCCACCCAACTCACCCCATATCGGACTCAGGAATAAAGAACACATCCAACTAAAAATATGGAACATAAAATATATAGGCGTGAGCTAAAAATCCCAGTAGGTCACCACAACGCATCGAAAATATGATTTTTTTCATAAATCATTTCATCAATGATAGTTTGAATATAAACTAGAAAGTAATATTTTAACATATATCTCATGGATAACCAAAACAATACAATAAACATATTTCAAAACATTACAATTTTTTTAAAAAAAACTGAAAATAGATCTTTAAAACATTTCCACTGACCTACGCCATTCCAAAACCCCCCATACCCATTAAAATTTCTCAAAACACTCATTTGTTTTATTTAAATGAAAATGGACACTTAAAAATGTTAAACTAGTTTAAGAAACCTTTAAACCAAAACACGTATTTTTAAATCCACTTTAAAAACCCACACAAGAGTCTTAAAATTAAGATCTGAGAGGACCAGTTTGGGATATACCTAACAATGAGAGGGGTGTGAATCAATGTTGGGGACTTTTTAAACCAATTAAAACTTTTTATCCATGTATATCTTGACCTGTTAGGATCTTGATTCTCTTATTCTCTTTTCACCGTCGCTTGAAATAATAGAAAGCTGTAAAAATATGCACATGATATTTTTACAAGGTTCATCACTCAATAAGAGTAGGTACATCCTTTCCATGCATGGGAATGAACAGTTCATAGATTATCCACTATAATATGATATGATATTACAATAGATTGGCTAGGAAAACAATCCTCTATCTAGTGTGAGTCCCTACACTTTAGAGGGGGGGGGGGTGGGAAACAATACTCTTCCCTAGACTGGTGATAGCCAAGTCCAACCTGCAGCCTCTAGCTGGTTCTTTATACTGCCTATGGAGACAGTCTTCTTCCTTCTCCAAAAGGCAAGTTCTTCTCTTGGTATTATTTAGTGCTCTTCACTTTATTACTTGTAAAGTAGTAGGCAAGAAATTATTCCTTCTTTATTTCTCTTCTTTTCTAGTGTGACAAAAATTGAACTAGTCTTCTTCTTTCTTCTTTTTATTCAAACAACCAACTACACTAAAACTTCTTCTCTATTCTTGGATATAATCACATACACCAATGTTATTATTTAGGCAATTAAGTTCAGTTCACTTGGAATCATATAAATCAATTATTCTCTCTCTTTTTCATGAATGCATGTGATCATGCATATGGTATTTAGGTTGAACCTTTTCTTCCTTTTCTTTATTCTCCTTCTTTACACACGTACACACACTTTTTTTGATTCTTTATTTAAGTGACTTCACTTGTGCATGTGCATGCATGCACTCTCTTCTTCCTCTATTTGTGTGAGAACCCTATTGGGTGTGGTTCCTTGAGCACACACACAACCTCTTCTCCTTTTCCCCTTCTTTCTTTTCTTTCTTACTCTTGAACTTAGTTAGGGTATTTATTTATGTTTATATATATATGTTTCTTTAAACCCGAATGGGTGAAACCCTTTATTTGTGAAATATTCTTCTTCAACCAACTACTCAAGGCCTCAAGATTTCTTCAAACCATGCACATGGGTGCATGAAAACCCATTCTTACCTTCCCTTGCAATCGAATTCTTCTTCAATAAACAAACCCCTGCAAGATAATAGAATACAAGCATAAAAACATGAGGATGATGTCAAATTTCTTCATGAATCCAGAATGGCCACGGGTCTTCTCCTTCACATAGAGGATGCATGGTTCATCTTTGCAGAGAGTGTTCTTGACTTCGCGAAGCACAGTGGGTGGCTAAAGGCTCAACCACTGGATCACGATTATTCATCCTTCGCAAAGAACACCGAAGGTTTGAGGAACCAATCATGTGTTATGGGAACCGGTTCTTTTAGAAGCTATTTGAGGGTGTATATCACCTTTCGAAGTCTTATGGGATCTCTTCTTAGTGGAGCCTTGAAGACTCACGGTGCTATGATTGCTCTTCACGAAGTGATGCGTAGAGATGATATGTTTTTCAAAAACACGAGCTCTTGGGAATAAGGAAGAATAAACATTATTCGGGCTCAGGATAATCCTTTTATAGGCGAGGAGAGAACCTATTCCATGTTCAAGATCCACGTGATATGGTGTCGACATCATGGATTTGAATGCTTAGGATATCTGGTGTTTTAAAATCTTCAAACCTGCGGGTGAAGATATACCGAGATCCTTAGTGTGATTCCTTTTCAAACATGGTATTCTCCTTGATCATGTGCATTCATTGAGATTTTCATGTACCTCATTTTTAAATCATGCACGAATCCATATGGCCTCAATTTTTTTTCCTCAACCGAATCTTCTTCCTCAAGATATCGCATGCATTAAAGACTTAGATTGTATTCATGGTCTCAGTTCGATCTGGTGATCCTCATGGTGTCAAAATAATAAAGAATGGTGGTTCGGACATGACCATCCATCATCTCTAATGAGATACAATGACACTACTAATTGCTAGAGGTTAAAGACGATGACGTGGGATGAATCGAATGTCACAGGAGGATCAAACGACCCTGGTTCAAATGCATGCATCTCAAGATTAGATGAAGGGTGAAGATTTGAGTGATCTAATGTCATGGATGATCGAACAGTAAACCGAGATGCGAGATGATATGAGTGGATGAGATTATATTTGTGTTATCAAAATCTTGTCCCACATCGAAATGGACATTTGGTAGAGGCACAGTTTATCAATAAAATCCCATCAGCATCAGTTCAGAATTATCCTCTCCCCCCTCCAGTGCTTCCCTGCACCGGTTCTCTCCGGGCGTGCTCTTAGAACCCACTCTGACTCCTCGGGTGCATACCTAGCACCCACTATGCACTCCTGCCTCCATGCCACCCCACACGGTGGTGTGCGCTATGTGCGCACTACTACTCTCAGTCCTAGCCTCATCTTGGATTCCCCATGGGAACGGTTGACCCCTAGTGGTCCCGCATATTCCTTGGGTTGAATAGTGGCTGGCTAGCTCAAGAGTTGGCCCAAATTTTTGTAAGCGAAAAATAAACCATCCAAGTGAAATGCATGTTCATAGTAAAATATGTGCATGGCCTCCTCATGACCAACAACCCCTTATTCAACCTTCTTCTTCCTCCTTTATTTTTTGGATTATTAAATCCAAAGTACTTCAATAATCCTCAAAAGGATACTAGCTCAATGTTGTAAACGTTGTATCACACATGATACAAGTTCTTTGAACTTTCAAGTTCAGTGCATCAATCTTCTGATTTGTAACAACATGGATAATTTCCCAAGAATGGATTTAAATGATATGAATCCTTAACAATTATCCTGGAATCTTCACTTTAACCAATCTCCATTCACTTTAGAGTTTATTCTTCATTTTTACCATTACTGACAACTGTTGAAAACAAATACAACTTATACACAAAGTGGTCCCAACAATCTCCCCTTTATATTTTGTTATCAATACCTTAAAACTTATCTGAAAATGAATGTTCCAATGTCAAAATGAGAATATTCTCTACCCCCTTACTTCCTTTCTCTCACTTTTGAACTTTCATTTCACTTTCTATCCCCCTTATTGGCAATAAATATAAATTTCATGGAAGAGATGGTATCAGTCCATTCTTAAGAAACGTGTCATCAATCATTTAACTCTAAGTCTACTTGAGAAATTCTTGGTGTAGAAAACAAGAGGATTTGATTTAGACAACAAAGATATCCATTATCCATTGAATCATGATACCTCATGTGATGAGAACTCATCCACTCTTCTTATGTCACTGAATAATTTAGTTACCCCCCCTTTTGTAGAATGATATTTATTTTGAGTAACCAAGGATGAGAGATTTAAAAATAATATACCTTTTCTAATGACATGATCATCAGACAATCTTTAGAGTATTGTAATTTTATACCAACTGATGTTTATACTGGTTGAGATAATAACGCTGGCAGCTTCTTCATGTGTCTCCCCCTCTAGGGAACACTTCTTACAATTGAATCCCAGGTTCTTGCCCTAAGATCATACATCACCTTCAATTCCCTATATGATAAGAACAAATACAATACACAAAGATTTAAGGGAATAAGGTGGATCATCCTTGCTCCATCAAGGTTAACAATAAGGTTGATATGATTTTATCAACTCAGATGCTCAATTATTCACACTTCCACAACTGATCTTCAATGCTGACTGTGATTGTGTGGACATCACTATTTCTTCCATCTCTTTGTGTGTGAGCCTTCTCTATTGAAGGGATTTCAAAGCACTAGAATCTCCTAGTGAAACATTCATCTTCTTGAGTAATTATTGTTGGACTGGAGTAAATTCAAATAATCTTCTAACAGTGTGACCAACCTTGTTGCACCTCACACATAGAATTTAGTTTCCTTCAGGTAGAATATTCCTTTTGTTTTTACCACTAGCCTTAGCCTATGCATATTATATTTTACTCATTCTTTCCAAATATTTTTTCCAAACCACCAATATGTCATTAGGAACTGATGCATCAATATTGGATCTTTTACATGGCTGCTTCTGAGTGGAGTCCTTCTTAGTGGTTCTTTTGGATGCTCCATCCTTCACCTTCTTGGACATAGAATCCAAGTACTTCTAATCTTTTCCATTTTTTCCAGCTTATGTGATCTTCTTTTCTTATCATCTTTGGGTACCTATTGAAATGAACATGCACCATTCATGCAAACACTCCTATTGCATACATCACAAATGTTATCTAACATTACAATTTGTTTGTAGTATACATATACCTATGGATCTATGGATGTCGCTTCTTCTTCTATGGATTTCTCCCCCTTGATATGGGCTTCTCTATGATCTTATATTTAAGGTACTGTACCAACAATACAGTGCACAATTCCCAAATCTATTACAGCACCAACATTGACAAAAAAACCTTAACTTCTTAAAAGATTCTTTATAAGGTTGTTGGGTCTTATTATTGAATTGTTGTGCTTTATATGGGGAACTATCTTCCCAATTATTCTTCCTGTCCACCCTAGTCATGGTGGTAGGTACCTCCTCGCTTTTCTTCATCCATACTTGTTTATAATTTTTCTTCCAACCTGCACTTTTTGTAAAAAAAATTTTAGAAACATGAGTACAAGTTGGAATGGATGGTACCTTTACTTTCTCAGCAGCTTGTGATAGATCAATGAGTGAACCCATGATCTTATTATAACATTTTGGTGGTCTTTTGATAGTAGAATCCTCTAGTGAGCATTGAGTACTAGCAGCAACTATTTTCTTCTTTTGTGGACACTCAATATGTATCTTCTCAAGATTGGTCAACTCATCTTCCAATTCTAGACATCTCATTTTGAGGATGGATTTCGAGTCTTCAATAATAGTCATCTTCTTTTCACAAGCCTTCTTTAATCTATCAACTTTATATTCATGCATCTTTACATTGTTTTCTAATAAATAGTCATGTTCTTTGATATTCTTGGACTCTTCTTCAAAATATGACTCCTTGAAATAATTTCTCTTTCTCATCTCAGATTCAAGTTCATGGATCTTCTCTTCTAGAGTCATGTTGAATCCCTCTTTTTCTTCAACATCTTTAATCAACTTTGAAGAACTTGCTTCAAATCCCCTCTTTGTTTCTTAAAAGGATCCAACCTATCTGGAGAGATTTAAACATTCAAAATTTTTTGATTGTAATACTTTCTCCAGAACATCAGTTTATTCTTCCAGCTAAATGATATTTTCTTGCATACATTGAAATACTCAACAAACTAGGGATGTAATTTATTCAAGAATACCATAAAGAATCATTATTAATCTTTCAACTGATATTTCTTGAGGTGTTGTAGATTGATCATCACCACTTATGCTAGTATTTTCATCATGAGAATAATTTCCAAATGTACTAACGCATACATCTTGATCAGTTGAGGTAGAAAGTTTTTCCATATTTTTGGTGGGGACTTAAGCCACCTTCTCATTACTTTCAAAATCTGGTGTGTCTTCAATGTCAGTCAGATATGGAGAACCAGATGCTTCCTCTTCATTGGATAAGAGGGACTTCATCTTTAACTCTCTCTTATCCTTATTTTACCTGTTCATCATGGTCTTGGTAGATATATCCTTCTATTAATAGATAACTGAATCTTCACTGAAAGTAAACTTCATTGATAACTCAAGAAAGAAACTCAGGTCTTCAAAAGAGAATAACTTCACTGTAGAGAATCCAAGAGAGGCGAACCTATCCCTATGATACCAATTGAGAGTACCAGTTTGGGATATACCTAACACTGAGGGGGGGGGGGGGGTGAATCAGTGTTGGGGACTTTTGAAACCAATTCTAAATTTTTATCCCTATACCTCTTGACCTATTATGATATTGATTATCTTATTAAATTTTCACTATCACATGCAATAATAGAATGTAGTAAAAATATGCACATGATATTTTTACTGGGTTCGCCACTCAATAAGAGCATCTACTTTCTTGTCATGCATGAGAAATATGATATGTTGTTACAATGGAGTGTCTAGAAAAACAATCCTTTAGCTAGTGTGAGTCCCTACACTTGGGGGGGGGGGTGAGAAACAATCTTTTCCCTAGACTGGTGACAGCCTAGTCCAAATTTTAGCCTCTAGCTGGTTCTTTATACTGCCTATGGAGATAGTCTTCTTCCTTCTTCAAAAGGTAGGTTCTGCTCTTGGTCTTCTTTAGTGCTCTTCACTTGATTACTTGGAAAGAAGTAGGAAAGCATATCTTCCTTCCTTATTTCTCTTCTTTTCTAGTGAAACACCAACTACACTAGACTTCTTCTTTCTTCTTCTTAGTGAAACAACCAAGTGCACTAAAACTTCTTCTCTCTTCTTGGATAGAATAACATACACAATTGTGGAGAGATAATATCATGATGCAGATTTTGGGGAGGGGAAGTTCCTTGTAGATAGTCTGGTTGAATTCCCTAAGACCATTGGGTCATGTAATCTCCTAATCCTACAGGCCATGTAATCTCTGAGCCTATGGGTCTTGTAAGGGTTCTCCCTCATCCCTTGAAAGGGGGGTTATCAAAAATCAATAAAAATGAAGGCCTTCAGGCCATTTGGGGGTGATTATTTAGGTAGTGAAGATTAGTTCACTTGGAATCATCTAAATAAATTATTCTCTCTCTTGTTCATGAATGCATGTGATCATGAATATGACATTTAGGTTGAACATTTTATTCCTTTTATTTCTTCTCCTTATTTACCCATGTTCACACACTTATTTTGATTCTTTATTTAAGTGATTCATGTGTGCATGATCATGCATGAATTCATGAACTCTCTTCTTCCTCTCTTTGTGTGAGAACCCTGTTGGGTGTGGTTATTTGAGCACAAACACAAACTCTTCTCCTTTTCCCCATCTTTATTTTCTTTCTTCCACTTGAACTTGGTTAGGGTGTTCATTTATGTTTATATGTATATGTTTCTTCAAACATGAATGGGTGAAACACTTTCTTTGTGCAAGATTCTTCTTCAACCCACTACTCAAGGACTTGGCCTTTCTTCAAACCATGCACATGGGTGCATGAAAACCCATGGTTCCATTCCCTTGCAATCACCTTATTCTTCAAGAAGCAAAACTCTCCAAAACAATAGAATACAAGCTTGAAAACAAGAGGGTTCTCTCACATTTCTTTATAAATTTGGAATGGCCATGGGTCTTCTCCTTCACACAAAGGATACATGGTTCGTCATTACACAGAGTGTGCTTGACTTCGCGAAGCACAGTGGGTGGATAAAGGATCAACCATTGCATCATAGTTATTCAGCCTTCGCAAATAACATTGAAGTTTTGAGGAACCAATCACGTGTTGCAGTAATCGGTTCTTCACGAAGCTATTTGAGGGTGAGTATCACCTTTATAAGGCTTGCATGATATCTTCTTCTCATAGCCTTGAAGACTCACGGTGTTATTCTTGCTCGTCGCAAAGTGATGCATAAAGATGATCTGTTTTTCAAAAACACGAGCTCTCAGGAATGAGGTAGAAACAACATTCTTCGGGCTTGAGCTCATCCTTTTATAGGAAAGGGAAGAACCTCTTTCGTGTTCAATATACATGTGATATTCCATCGAGATCACAACTTTAAATGATCAGGATATCTGGTGTTTTGAAATATTCAAACCTGTGTGTAAAGATATGATGAGATCATTGGGGGTGTTTCCTTTTCAAACACGGGCTTCTCCTTGATCACATTCATGCATTGAGATTTTCATGTACCTTGTTTTTAAATCATGCACGAATCCACATGGCCTCAAAAACTTTGTTTGCCTTGGCCGAACATTATTCCTTGAGATATTTCAGGCATGAAAGACGTAGATTGCATGCATGGTATCCATTTGATATAGCGATCCTCATGGTGTAAAAATAATACGGCACAGTGGTTTGGATGTGATCATCCATCATCTCTGGTGTGATACAATAGCACTGGTAAGTGTTGGAGGTTGAAGATGACATTGCGGGATGAATTGAATGCCGCGGGAGGATCGGGTAGCCCTGGTTCAAACACATGCAGCACAAGATCAGATGAGCGGTGAAGATTTGAGTGATCAAATGCTACGGTTGATCGGACAATCAACCAAGATGTAGGATGAGATGAGAGGCTGATATGACATTATCATTATTAAAATGTTGCCCCACATCAAAACAAACATGCAGGAGAGGCGCAGTTTATCAATCAACTCCCCTCAGCATCAGTACATAATTCCCCTCTCCCCCCTCTGGTGCTACCCCACGAGTTCTCTGTGGGCGTGCACTTAGTGCCAACTCTGCCTCCTCAGGCACACACCTAGCACCCACTATGCACTCATTCCTCCGTACCTACCCACACGGTGGCATGCGCTATGCACGCACTACCGCTCTTGGGCCTGGCCTCAACCTAGCTTCCCCATGGGTGTAGTTGACCCTTAGTGGTCCCACATTTTCCTTGGGTTGAATGCTGGATGGCTATCTCAAGAGTTGGCCAAAATGTTTGTAAGAAAAAAATAAACCATCCAAGTGAAATGCATGGCCATAGTAAAATATGTGCATTGCCTCCTCATGATCAAAAACCCCTTATTCAACCTTTATCCTCATCCTTTCCTTTTTGAATTATTAAATTCAAATGACTTCAATCGTCCTCAAAAGGATGCAAGCTCAATGTTGTAAATGTCGTATCACACATGATACAAGTTATTTGAACATTCAAGGTCAGTGCATCAATATTATAATTTGTAACAACATGGAGAATTTCCCAAGCATGGAATAAAATGCTATGAATCCTTAAAAATTCTCCTAAAATCTTCACTTTTAACCAATATGCAATCACTTTGGAGTTAATTCTTCATTTTTACCATTACTGACAACTGTTGACAACAAATACAACTTATACAAAAGTGGTATAAACAAAATAATGTTTTTCAACATCTTTGAAAACTCACTTTAAAAAGGAAATGGCCCAACACATTAATGGGTCAATAACAACAAGTAGGCACCATATATCACAATTCATGAAAAATAATAATCAAGGAACGTTTTCATAACAATACAAGCAGGGTAAATTACACAAATGAGCACAGGATCAAACTCCCCTATATCAAAAACTAATAAATCAATCAAATGTGGCATGAGATCTAACCTAGGATCCATAACTTTTGAAGCACCTAACCATAAAAGAGTATAACAACTCACTAACCATATACCATAGTATGCTAAATTTCAAACAATAAGTCATTAAACTAGCCCACACAAGACTCATTGTGATGACAACCCCCTCCCAGCCCTTGTGCCTATCATGAATGGAGGTCCACTAGTGGTGTGTGTACCAACTAGTCAAATAAATTACATCTTCCACTTAGTATCTAGATTCCCATGACCAAAAAAAGAGGTGAGACATAAGAATATGCTAGCCAAGTCTAACCAACAAGGCATAACCATAGATACCCTCATCCCCAACACCAAAAAATGAAAATCCCCATATAAAAATTCACACATAGCATAAAAAATACATCCCCACACAAGGAGATCACTGAGAATCTCATGGAGATAAACAACCCATATAATGGGTAAACAAGTCAAGGGGTTAATCAAGGGGAATCTTTCACAACAACCATTTTAAAATCAATTGAAAACCAGGACATTAACACCAAAACATGTCTTGGGATTCCAAACCCTTTCACATTTAATAAAAAAACACTTTATAAATTTCATAGAAAATATTGGAAATCACACACACAATTTAAAAACATTTCAAAGCTACCCTTAAACATGGGTCTCCCTCTTTTAAATCCAAAACATGGCAAAGGGCCTGCCATTTCCAACCTAAAATTTTAAATGATCCATTAAGGAACTCTTAGAAGTTATAAAACACACCCTCATTTCAAATAACCATTTAAAATCCATTGAGGAACCCCTTTATAAATCATTTTGAGGTCAACACCTCACTTTAAAATAAAACTCACTTTAAAACATAGTTTCCACTCATTAAAAGCTAAAACCAGGCTTACAATCCAAAAATTACATTTGAAACCATTTCAAAAGCCACATGGATTTTTAAAAAAATATTAGCACATAAAAACATTATATCTCAAACACTAAAATATGTAATTTCTAAGAAAATCAATTCATTATAAGCTCAAAACACAAAAAAAATTGTTTTAAATCCCCAAAAATATGTCACATGTATTCTTAATTTCAATAAAAATGAATTTAGAAATAATAAACATACTTTCAATTCCAAAATCAAACAACTTCATAGAAACACCTACTTGGAAGAAGACAAAACCAATCCAAAACATGTCATCTTCAACGAAGAACACACCCACAAGGATAGAGTCAACGCCTATAAACCATAGAAATCAAAACCCCCAACATTAGATCCACTTGGAACCCTAAATTTAGCCACAAAATATATAGGGTTCATGGGGTAAAACAAATACTAGAGGATAGAGAGAGAGAGAGAGGAAAAATACCTCAAATCCTTTTGGAAATCACTAGAGTGGCCAAGAATCAAAGAAGGAGGAGAGTGGAGCTCCTCCTTAGGCTCCCAAGGATTAGTGGATGTGAGAGGGGATAAAATGGATGAAAACCCTCTTAATTTAGGAGTAAATTTTGGAAAATTCCCCAAAATTTAAACACCCGGACAAGTCACATGGTTTGTTTGCATGGTTTTCCAAATTATTCACCAACCATGTGCTAGCCACTGCCTAGGTCCGACACCCCTTTCATGGCTCTCCTTGGGAATAGAACGGTTGGAAAAATCATGCTCTAACCATTCCCTTTGGCACTATTAAAAACCATATCCAAACTGTACACTTATTGCACGGTTTACCAAATTGTACACAAGTCATGCACCACACCTCAGACACACCAGGGAACCCACATAGTTTCTCCAAGTGGATCACATTATTTGGTCTTAACTGTCTTCATCCCATGCTAACAAATCATGCATAGTTAAAAATGAATTGAAAAGTCTCTATGTTAAGGGAGGCTGCACATTTTACCTCAAACCGTGCACATTAACCATTCATATAAGGAAACCTCTCAGAATTCCAAAGTTACAAGCTAAAACTCCCTGGAAACTCAAACTGAACCTCAACCTCATAAAATAAGACCAAATAAACAACACCAGGACACATGGGCTGTCACAAACTCCACGCCATGACACTTTCTACCCCCAAAAATTATTGTTGAAATAAAAGTAAAGATAAAATGAAAGATCTAAAGAGTACCTAGACAAAAAAGAACTACTCCACATGATCCAACCTCAAAGCCAATAATTATAATCCTAAAAAACCATCAACCCGATCAACCATATGGTTTCCAAATATCTCCAAGCACAACCAAAATGATAACCTCAAACAAGAAGTTATATGAATCATGAGAGACCAAACATGGTCTCCCCACCATTTAGAATTCATATAACATGGTGAAACTAAAGAAAAAACCATCAAGAGATGCATCCTTGAACAACCGAGCAACCACGAGTAAAAATCACCCTCAAAACAAAATCACTTCTGAACCTAAAGGGTGAAAGAATGACCACAATCATCCTAAAAATAATGACATGAGCTCTCACCTTCGGTCATGATTCACATAGAAAACCTAGGGTCAAAAACTGGATCACCCTATCATGGTTCATCTAAACGGCCACAACCAAACACCATATAGTATACCAAACTCAACTAGAAGATCACACACCCTAGTTACTCAATCATGCTCTCAAGGACTTCCTTATGTCCAAAAAAGACCACCTTAAAGGTTCAAAAAACTATGGGTGAAACTAACTTCCTTTAGGAAAGTTTCACCCAAAAAACGATTCTCAAAAAAACAGTACTCACATACAACCACTCAAAATGAGGCAAAATAGGCCAACAAGCTCTAAAACCACCCACGAGGGAGGGGGAATTCCCAAGAAAAACTTGGCTTGCCAAGAAACTACACACAAGTATATCCACAAGAAACACCTAAAAAAGGAACCATCAACAAGATTTTAACAACCACAACTGAAGCTCTAAAACCAAGATTACAACCACAAAAGGAAAGGTCTAAAAAAAACACATCCAAAAAAAGATCAAACCCGAGACCTCTTCTAAAAACCCAGATTACAAAAATTATAAAGATGACCTAAACAACCACAATATAAGAAAATCCTAAGAGACTTAAATAGGAGGTCTTATCATTCCCTAGAGCCCCATTCCAAAATCACTTGAGAGATTATTTTTTCCCTTGAGAAATAATCTTTTATCCAAAATCTAACTCATCCTACTTCTTATCCTTACTCACTAGGTTATCCTTATTCCCACCATGCTTCTACCATGCATTAGATGTAACTAAGACATCACCCACTATAGGTTTCCTAGACTGGTCGGTTTCCATTCACATGTACTTATTGAAATTTTCCTAAAAATGTCAGGACATATGCAAGTATGGATATATCAAGATATGGGTGAAGACCGAACCTAAATAAATTAGCTTTATTAGGATCATTGTCGACCATCTTTGGAGAAAAGATAAACAACTTTGAAAATGATTGGCGTACTCCCTCACTAATCGACCACCCTTATGAAGGCTCACCAGCTCAAGATATCTCTCCACTTTTACCACCATAGGAAAGAAACACAAAAACAAACGTCATCTTGAAGAGATCCTTAGATATAACTTCAAGAAACTGATAAGTTACCATTGAATCCCACAAAACTTGGACAAAATCTATAAGAAATATCTCAAAATCACTCACCTACAAAGATTTAGGTGTCCCAATAGAATTGAGGATCACCTCAATCTCTTCCAAACACCTCACCGCTTCTACTAACCCTTGATCACCACTAAAAGAAGGTATATTCTAATTTAAGAAGTCCAAAATGGGGTCCATGCTTGAGGAATGTTCCATGTCCACCACTTCACTCGGAGTTTGGGTAGGCACCAGAACTGAGGAACCTCTTTTGACCATTCTGGGAGACAAACATCAATAACATGAGACACGAACCACATCAATTCATGTATTACAACATAAACCAAATGATTCCTTCAAGAACCAAGAATCAAGTCATCAATAAAGTCACACATCATTCACACCAAGGAAAAAAAAATCTTTTACAACTTCCATTTTTTGCCAAGGAATTTTAAAATTACCCTCCACTAAGGTGTACGCTTGAAAATCAATACAACACAATCATTTAAAAAAAAACCTCGGTGGAATACACACCGCTCAAACAAGACATGACACAAAAACTCCTTTCAAAATCCTATTTCATTTTGAAAACTAAGCATCCAATAAATTCTCATCAAACCCAATTTACTTTTTTAAAATTCCTTTTAAATTTATTTCAAATAAAAACTCATTTTAACATTAATTTATAAAACTAATTTTGAAAACAAACATTTTACAAAACCCTTTTATTTTCCAAAAATATGTTTTCAAAATATAAGCACACACAAATCACTACACAAGCATTAAAACGAGGTTCACAAGAACCACATCCCAAAAAGGGAAACAAAACCCTCCTCAAACCACCTACAACAATTAAGAATCACCTTAGGAGAGATTTGGAATCTAGATGATTCAAAAAAATGTAATCAGGGAAGAAATAGTGTTGTGATTTCTTTAACCACACTGGTTGGGCAACTATGTGACAACCATACAACACACTCTGTAAAGAAGGTGGACTCAACTACACAGGAACCACATGGTTTATCAGGCTACCGAGCCAACCATATATCTCATGTTATCCTCCATTTCACCTTGAAACCAAGAAGCAACCCCTAATATCACCTATGTACTCAAAGGGGATGAAAATACATCAAAATCCATCAGAAGAAACTAAAAGAAAACTTGAATTCGCAATTCAAAAGCCAATTTACCTAACAATTTTAGGATAGAGATGAGAAAGAGCTATCTAGAATCTCTTCAACCTTACCTCTCAAGATATAACAACCTTAGTCTCCTTTTTACTAGGACATTCCCAAATAAAAAGGGCTATACAAGAGGCTTAGATTATTACCAAAGAACCAAAAATATTTGATACCATTTTTTAATAAACTGAATCAAGTTTGTATTGAACCCAGTGCCTGACCTAGCTCACCATAAGTCTTGAAGGGTATTCCTAATCTCCATGGGATGGAAACTAGTGCCTATGAATCAAATGAATCCTTTTAAGAATGATTTATACCAAATCAAAGATAAAGAAAATAGAATAAATAAATACATAATCCAAAACAAATAAACATTACAAACAAGTCATATCCAAAATAAACTAATCCAACCCATTTGTATAAATATAAACATCATTATTAAATGGAAGGATACAACAAGGAAAGCAGGTAAAAAACTAAAAAAATAAAACAAATACAAACCAACTCGAGCCAAGCCCGAAACCATCTCTATACGATCACTAGTTTATCACCACCACCCAACTCACCCCATGTTGGCCTCAAGAATGAAGGATGAATCCAATTGAAAACCTAGAACCAGAAATATATAGGTGTGAGATAAAAATCCCAATAGGTCACCAAAACCCACTAAAATTAGGAAAATTGTTTCATAAGGAAATTAATTAATTTTAGTTTGAACATAAACTAAAAACTAAGCTTTTTATATATATCTCATGGAAAAACAAAGCAATACATAATCATCTTTCCAAACATTTATCTTATTTTCAAAAATAAAAAAAATCTTGAAAATATTTCCCCTAGCCTAATTAATTCCAAAACCCCCATACGCATTAAAATTTCTCAAAACAAATAATTTGTTTTATTTAAATGAAAATGGTCACTTAAATATGTTAAATCAACAGAATCCACCTTTAGAAAACAACCATTTTAAAATCCACTTTAAAACCAAAAAAATAGTCTTAAAATTAAAATTATGTTTTCCAAAATCTTTTAAAAATCACTTTAAAAAGGAAATGATCCAACACATGCATGGGTCAAGCACAACAAGTAGGAACCATATATCACAAGGCATGTAGCCAAATATAAACAAGGAATGATTCCATAATAATACAAGCAGGGGAAATGATATAAAAAAGCACTAGATCAAACTTCCTTATATCAAAAACTAATCAAGAAATTGAATGTGTCATGGGCTCTACCATGGGATCCATAATGTTAAAATAACCTAACTATATAAGAGTATAAAAACTTACCAATCGACTACTATCATGCTCTGAATTTCAAACCACAAGTCATCAAACTAGCCCACACAAGCCTCATTATGATGACAACCCCCTCCTATCCCTTGTGATTGTCATAATCAGAGGTCCACTAGTGGCATGTGAACCGACTACCACAATAAATTAAATCTTTCACTTAGTTCCTGGATTCCAATTTCCAAAAAGTAGTTGAGGCATATGAATATACTAGTTAATTCTAACCCATAAGGCATAACCATAAATACACTCACCCCTAGAACCCAATAATTAGAATCCCCATATATAAAAATTCTCTCATGGCATAAACAAACACATTCCCACGTAAGGGGAGAAACAAGTATCTCATGTAGTACCCACAAAGGGGGTAAATAAGTCAAGGGGGAAATTAAGGGGTGAATTTCAAAAAAACAATTTTAAAACAAAAGTTCCAACTAGTCATTTAAAACCAAAACATGGATCAGGATTCCAAGACCATTCACATTTCATAAAAAACCACTTTATTCATTTATTTGAAAATTATGAAAATCACACACACCATTTAAAAACATTTCAAAGATACCCTTAAAAATGAGACTCCCTCTTTTAAATCCAAAACATGGTGTAGGCATACCATTTCCATCAAACCATTTTAAAGTATCCATTAAGGAATTATCCCAAGGGATAAACCACACACTCATATCAAATCACCATTTGAAATCCATTAAGGAACCCTTTTATAAATAATTTTAATCTCAACACCTCACTTTAAAACAAAACTCAATTTAAAATATAGTTTTTACTCATTAAAAACTAAAATTGTGTTTATAATCAAACAATTACATTTAAACCCATTTCAAAAGCCACATAGAATTTCAAAAAAAAAACTTAACACAAGAAAACATTCCATTTCAAACACGAAAACATGGAATTTCTAAGAAAAACCATTTATTCCAAGCTCAAAATACAATGAAACTATTTTAAATCATTAAAAAGATATCACATATATTCATAATTTCAATTAAAATGGATTTAAAAATCACAAGAAAACTTTTAATTATAAAATGTAATTATTGACACTTAGTTTTTTCACATCGATGAAAAGATATAAGTAAAATACCTAAAGAAGAAAAGAGAAAAAGTATGTGAAGGATCACATGATCTATTAATCCCTATTGTATAGACCCAGAAACATCGTTTCCACGCAGGTCCGACTTGGACGCCCAGTGTGCCACGCAGGCCTAGGAAGGTGCACCCAGTGGGATCACGTAGGCCTCACTTGTTTGAAACTTGCATAACCAACCTGCACAAGATGACTCCCTCACTTAGGTTCTTGTGTTTTCCTATAAATATGACCCTAAGTATCCTCATTTAGGATGACAAAAAATGGAATAAGCCTCAAATCATTGCTCACCCTGGTCCTTCACCCAGGCCCTCAAAACCACTTAGTAGCTCCCCAAAACCCATGATAAGATTGGATTAAAGGGGATAGTGTGATCAAAGTCCCTCAAGGTTGTGAAACACAAACAAAACTATACAAGGATACACACCCACCCTAATTAATATTAGCTAGTGCTAAGGTGAACTTATAAATATGGGACCTGTGCGAGACCCTTCCAAGAACACATGATAAGACCCTTAGATCCAAAATAAAGGTCTCATCCAAGTGTTGTTTCCTAGGTTTTCCATCATCCAAAACTCATCTCCATCCCAAGTATACCTACCCTACTTGAAGAGATTCTAATCCACTCCGGCCTTACCCTACATGATACCCATTTTGTCTCGCCCAACCTTTGATCCCTCTCTTCATGACACTAATGGTAGGGAACCTCCTTCCTTGGGATTCCCATCTGAGGGAGACCAAATCAAAGCCTACAAAAATGCCTCAAAATTTTCATAAACATGTTAAGAGACACACCAACATGTCTCTCATTTGGTTATTCATTCCTTTGGTTAGAGGTGTCCCGCACTTGTCCCACCTAATGGGTAGGGTCCTCGGTGTGTATTTAGTTGTGAATCCATTTGATCATGAGAACCCTAACCTTGGGGGCAGTGCCAAGGACATCCCAGTCTCAGAAAAAAGGGTTGGGGCCATGTTCTTAAATAGTTTTCTCTAAGATCAGGGACTTCTGATTCCATATAGTAAGAGAGGGGGTCATGATTTCTTTTCCCTTTCATAGGGATTAGTATATTATTCTCCTCTCTCCTATAGAACAAGGAATATTAAATCCATCCTAGAGTAAGACCCTGAATATTCTTATAGGTCATATCCAGAGGGGTAGTCATATGTGACTATCCTAGTCATGAAAATGGGAGAGGAAATAGGCACATCAAATCCCTTTATTCTTCTCCTGTATCCCCGAACTCTTCCACTTATAGGAAAAGGATTGTGTTGTTTTCTATATCTTATGATTCCTATTGTTCCTCATATTCCATCATGACTCACATAGTCTTATAGGTTAGCTATGATAATGACATCTTCATGGTCAAATTAATGTCTTGAAAAAGAATCTTTTTCTGGATCTTCCTCTCTCCTTGTTTTAGAGAGCCACCATAGTTGTGGGTCCTCAAAGCCATGTATCTAACCCAAAAGAAATCCTATATATAGTTTAATCCACAAAAAAATTAATTGATCTTAAATAGGTCCATATTACTAATAAAGAAACATCTGGGAATCCTCCTAGTTGTAATCCCTAACCAAACCTCTAAATAATCATGATTTGAGACACTCCTCATGGATCCAGACAATAGGGAATCCTCATATTCAGTATAATCCCCAACTCAATCTATCTCAAAGGGATACATTACTAATGGGAAAAGCCTTCATAGGACCTCCATAGGTGTGGGTACTCCCACATTTACTGAATTACATGGGATTTTATTCCCATTCACATGGGATATATAGGAATCCTCCTTGAGGTTCAAAACCAACACCCAAAATCAACCCTAATTATATTAGGGCCACATTCCCAGTAGGGTCATGTCTAACCTAGGAACCCACATCCCTTGCATGTTCCTCGGGCTTCCTCAGCATAATTCCCACACCAAACATTGACTCGACACCTTTTTCCTAGAAGTCCTTGTCACATAATGTAAAAACTGTATGGTTTGTTCCTTGTCACATGACCTTAAAAGGTATAATGTGTCCCGTTAAATGCAACCGAACTATGTGAGTTCTAATTCCTTTCATAAGGATATGTAGGAATCCCATCTCATGGGCCCAATATCTAAATCAATACAACTCTAATCTCCCTATAGGATGATAAATTCTATATTTCCCTACTATATGGATTAAAACTAGAATTGTAATAATAAATGACCAAAGGATCTCTAACCTATATGAAAATGGTTACCATAAATAGAGAACATCAAATACATATAGTTTTCTCTATCGATGGAGAACCTCATATATATACAATTGTATCTATCGATGAAGAAAATTCGATACATATAGATGATTATAAAGTTATTTATGCTAATAATTGATTGTTAATACAAGGGTGACATATGTCATACTTTGAAATTAATGAAGGATTCATAAATATGTATTAAATATTTAAGAGAGTTCTGGATTTGGCTATAATTCCCCCCCAAAGGGTGTGATGAGCTCGACCTCCAATAATATTGACCAATGTGAGTCCCTAAGCTTCACTAGATCCATTTCCCAATGACCATATACCTTTGTAAAGTAGGTTCATGAAGAATCTCAAATATGGGAACTGTTGGGTGTTTCTAAATTCATAAACAATACCCATTGAAAGATGTTTGAAAATGGTAAACTCAACAAAAATGATTGTGTAAATATAAAAACCCACACAATAAACTACTAAGGGAAGTGGAAAAAACAAACATTTTCATCAAAAATAAAAAGGGCGAACCTGATGTGAATGATTGTGTAACCATCAAAACCCACACAATCAACCACCAAGGGAAGTTAAACATCGAATTTTTTTTTGGAAATAAAAATGGTGAAACCAACATGAATCCTTAACTAATATGTCGGTATCACCCACATGTTTTCCCCTTTCTCTCTCAAAATTAAAGAAGGTCAAACAAGACAATCAATTATGAATGTGTTCATTTATTGAGATGCTACTTTGACAGGTTTTTTTGTTTTTGTTTTTCACCTATATTTTAGGCATTTTCTTCCAGATCTCCCTTCAATCCAAATGGTATAATACTAGTTATTGTAGACATATACATCAGCCACTGCACAAGATAGGTCCTCAACCAAATTGAGGACAACATCACCCACCTATCATCTTCAACATTGGGTTCAAATGCATTGGTTCCTGAGTACTACCAAAATGGTACCCTCCTAAACCAAGAGGAATCTTGACAAGCCCTCTAGATTATAAAGACCCTCCAATTTTCCCCTCAATGATGGTTGGTATCCCGAAGCAGATGGCACCAATAGTTATCTTAAACCATTTCAGGAGAATATACCTAGAATGCAACAATCATCTCCTCCCTTATCTTATGGTGGAATATCAAGAGGCTATTAAAAACCTCATCTTTATAGCAAAGAGGCCCCTCCAAAGGGATCCTACTAATAGTAAAAACTACCAATATCTTATGGAGAAAAACCCTCAACATAATGGGGATATTTCTCTCAAGGGTTCGGGCCATGTCACTCAGACCTAGGCATGCAAGATGGATCACTGAGGGAAACAACCAGAAAAAGGGAAGTAGACCTACACATTTTTTCCCTCTAAATCCCACCACTCAAATTTAGAGGCAAAATATGAGAAAGAACAAACATTTTCCCACACCAAACAAGCATGTTAGCACAATTTGGCAGCATCCGAAGAAGCTCACCAATCAAATATGGAGGAAACTCATGAGAAGGCACAAACACTTGCACACATAGATCAAGTATGCCAGTCAAATTAAGCAGTGAACCATGAGAAGGTGCACACACCTTCCCACATCTATCAAGATTGTAAACCTAACCTAGAAGCAATTGGACAAATCTTCCAGCAAGTCATGGTAAAAAATAGGGGGTAGACTTATATTTCTACCCCTACCCCTAAGTACTATCAGTATCCACCAGTATGAAATGGAGGGTATGAGGAGGCATACACCCCTGCTCCAGCCACAAAATGAGCATATATCCCTGTCCCAGCCACTAATGTTTCCAACCGTATTATGAAAATTTTAAAAGGGTAGACAAAAATTTCTACCCACATATTACAGACCTTCTAGGATATAATAGCAGTAGTGGAAGTGGAAGGGGGATGGACACGCAACTATGTCCCTGTAATTAGAGTGACTCATCAACATGTTACTCCAAAAAAAAATACACAACTTCATCCCTATAATTGGGATGACTCATCAACATGTAAATATGGTGAATACACACATCTATACTTCTATCCAGGAGGTCAGTGGGCCAAATTCTCCCATAATATATGGAAAACTGGATAAGATCCATGCACCCATACCAAATATAGGTAATCAGACTATTCCAATGGCCACTCCAAGTTATGCACAAATCCCTGTCAAAATTCCAAAAACCTTCCAAAAAGTTCTAGTAGCAACACAAGAGCTAACCAAATAATCTTCCTTATATTAAAACCAATTTCCCCAGTTTGTAGACCCAGTCACTCACAAGAAGTCATTTGAAAATAAGTCTCACAAAAAATGAATGGAAAATGAAGATCCAATCTATGATCCTACTCTACTTAATTATATAGTTATTAAATCCCTGAGATGATTATCTATGGTAGCTGAAGATATACTCTCTCATTACCAAATTACAATAATAGGAACAATAGTTCTGGAGGTCCTCCCCAAACACCTCACCATGACGGATCTTGAGAGACCATCTACTAATGAGCACCAAAATATCCCTCCACGTGGTCAAAAGATCAAACAACAAGAAGGTCATCCCTCTACTATCGTTCAACTTAAAGGTCCCCCCTAGGGTATACACTATAGAAAATCCCCTCATAGTCAGGTTTCAAGTCGTGATGGTATTCCTTCCCATAATGGCATTTCACTTCATCAAGGAGGTCATCCCCTTAGTGATTTAATGATGAGAAATCCCACTTACCATGAGGCACTTTAGAAAATGAGGCCAGTATTTCAAGATTCCATATCATTAACAAGTGAAATCCTTTCTCATCCAGAAGACAACCCAAGGTGATGGTTATTCTCTAAACCACCCTTGGATCGTCTGCCTTCCAATATGACAGAGGAAGTCCCTACCAATATCACTGTTTACAATAAAATAGAAGGTAAGCATACACTGCAGTCAGACTAGGTTGAGTATCCTATAGAGAAATACATAGAATACATGTTGAAAACGAGGATACAACTGGGTAAAGATGATACACTAGCCATGTTCTTTCCTTTATCCACTCCCCAATATAGTATTCCATAGGCGTTTCCAGAAGATTGTGTGCATAAAATCCGCCTCAATATATGGAACAATCTTTGTCATTTATAAGAAAAGTATTACCTTATGAAAAATACCTAATCCAGTTCAAGGTAATAGAATGAATAAACTATTAAATTGACTTATCCACTCTCCTAATTGCACGAAATACAAAATTGGGGAAACGGTAAAGATCCCTTTGGTGTGCATGTCTTGGAACATTAAAATAATTATGTTATATGATCATATATTCCCCATACAATGTTCATATTGAAGAATGGGGTAAAAATGGACTATTTCATTTCATCATGCTCCCTAATTAGAAAATAACTCCAAAGGTGACATCATGAAACATCATAGATTTAGGTCGACTTCAATAAATGGAATTTGTTTGAAAAAAAATGGTACACTTAGAAAAAATAGTCCTTGACTGACTCCCACAATGTCGGGCCATAAGAGAGTGATCCATAAAAATACTTTTGCATCTGACATCTAAAAATATCAAGAAATACTCCTACTTAAGGGAAGTCAATATTCAGATAGAGAAAATGTCACAAATGTCACAAATGTCTTCAGTAATAGGTAACACATGTGAAGATCGTACCATTACTCCAACCCATGTTTGGACACAACTATGTAAAATCAAGAAATATGTTGCAGCAGTAGCAGCCATGAAAATTCAGGAGTAACCCCAGCTCGAAGGACTAGGGGATTTTTTAACACAACCTTTGAGGTCAGTAGGCTAGGCTTGAAAGGTTGTGGAAGTATAATGGGAATATCCCCAACCTTCAAGAATGGGGGATTTTCACCTCGAAAACCTTATCCTTAGTGGAAGTTATTCTTCTCCTGATTAGGGGGAACCTCGCCGAATGAATCCTCCTGGTTCATCCCATCTCATGACTCAGTGTACTCTCTCAAAATACAAATGAAAAAATTGTTTATAGATTCCCTTCGGATTACCATTTGTCAAATGATTCCAATAGGACTGATGGAGGAGAGGATGAGGCCTAGTGGAGGGTGAAAGAAAAGGTATTATTGTAAAGAGACTTATGAAATTCTGGAAGTGCATTATGAATTGGTGAATGTCATTAACACCACCTCTGTAGAACCTATATAACATGAGGCCAATACATAGGAGCATGAGGAGGATGTTTTGGTTTAGGATATGGTCCACACAAAAATGATTTAAAGAGGTGTGTGTACCAAGAACCAAAGGCTTTCCCTGAATTTGGTTATTACCACAACCACTCCATTATTATCTCCTTAGATAGCATCCTCCAAGGAAAAGGGTAAAGTTAATGTTGGGCCTCACCCACCTCCTAAATAGGATGAACCCCTCACACTTGAGAAAATATTCTCTTGGAAGGAGGAAGAGATGAAATAGTTGATAAGAATCAATGCATAATTACTCCAAGGAAATGTTCCTATCAGATATGTTCTATAAGAAGAGCCTCAACTCATACTTCAAACCGGTGTACCTCAGTAAAGAGGGTACACCCCAGCAACTGAAGTTGAACCAGATCATCTGCTCAACATGGGGTACCAACAACTGATATTATTGAACCCCACATATTCAAGATATCACTCACTTGGGTATATGGCTTGGGTTGGTTCAGACACATACTCATGGACTATCCCCTATAGTCTTCCCACTGTAGGTATGACTAGAGATGCCACAAATGGATTTACATGTTTATGCCCCTTCTCAAACTCCTATTCAACCATACATCCCTTAAGTGACCCTCAACCCTATTGAGTCACTGATAGGTAGATTGGAATCTATGGAAGAATGGGGTACACTTGTGCAACTAGAAAAGATCTCTTACCCTGAATGGGTGGATTCGACCCCATCCCTACCAAATTTTAGAAACCCCACATTTCCAATTTTTAATGGTTCGGGGGATCTAGATCAGTATTTGGTGCATTTCATGTCCCACTATGATCCCATAATGGGGGTCCCTTCACAAAAAGTAGCAGTAGAACTTATATGATTTTTAAAAACACTACAAGGTCCAACCTTCCTATGGTACATCAATTTTCCATCTCGGTCAATCGCAGGATGGGAAAATATCTATCTAGAGTTTATATTTCAATTCAATTAAATGATATAGAAGAAAATAGTTCTCAGACTCTCTAACTTCAAATGTAGGGAGAATGATAGGGTCTTGGATTTCCTTTCTTAGTGGAAAGGGTTGACCAAATCCTTGAACCTACAACTTCCCCATAAAGATGTTTTTTCTGTGTGTATTGAGAACCTCTGTGATGAGTTACATGCACCACTAATCCAAATAAAATATATAGGATGGTTTCAGAATCTCACCGTAATGGATCAAAAAAAGGAAGATTCCATATTTTAGACTAAGGACAAGTCTCAAGTAATTACAGTATCTCAAGGGAAGAGGATAAGGAAAACATAGGCTCTTATTGTTTTCTTAATCCAACCCCTACCTCATCTCCAACTCTGAAACCCACTCCATATCGCATGACAACACCTCCAGAGTGTCAGAAAAAATTACCACCTTATTTTGATGAGTTAAGGGGTTAGAGGAGAAACTAGTTTGAGGTGATAAAGAATAAGTTTTATTCATTCCAAGATGACCAAGTCCCTAGATACATCACTACAGCTTCAGAAAACAACTTTCTCTAGTTTCCAAATCCCAAGAGGCCTGATCAGGCTGGTCTCAAAGATCTCCAAGAACATTTCACCTTCCACTGAACATTGGGGAACACTATTCTAAAATGCATTGTTTTTAAATACATTCTACAAAAAATGGTGGACTCTAGATAAGTAAAGATGAGAAATCCACCGGCATAGGTAGCATGGGTTTCTACCTCCAATCCAGAGGGAGATGGTGAATTGTGGGAAGTTTCTAAAAAAGGTATGAAAAATTTCAGTGATTTTATGGTCAGAAATATGATCAAATAGAATCATTATATTCTTATAGAATGGTTGAAATGGTCAACTATTCCCTCAAACACTTTTTCTACGACACAACCGACTCCATCAATGCCATAGCTCTATGAAAGATTGTCTTCCAAAAAACAGCATGATCAGAGGAGTAAGAAGAAAAAAGAAGAAGATGAAACTATACCAAGGTTGAAGTTGGCATTGAATCTATCAGACTTCATGACTTCAGTACTAAAATCATAGGCACCTTCCCCACCAAATTATATAACAAGAATCAATCTTCCAGATAGAGACCTCATCAGATAAGGAATTTATCTTCTATTTCATTAATTTTGTTCACATAATGGATCCCTCCTCAAATGATGAGTATGGATATGAACCTGATTTCTCTACATCTGATTGGGGAATATGGGGGAGATTCCATAGGGGTCAAGGATATAGGGGAAGGTGTAGCTACATTAGAAATCAATACGATGGCCACATCCCCAGTTGGACCGTCTATGCAACTGAAACTCATGGGAGAGCCCTGCAGCAAGCTCAACATGAGCAGGAAATCTCCCCCACACATGTCAAGATTTTCCCTAACCCTATCATCTTGGAAGTTTTATTAGAGGGTATTTCGTCTCCAAATCAACCTCATCGTGCAGGCAGACGTAGCCGACCTAACCCACCAAGGATGGAAGTGCCTTCTACTCCTGTTCCAAGGACTGATCCCCCTACATCAAGTACTTAAGTTCCTAAATTTCCTGTAAAAGATCATCTCCATACTGGGAAGCACAAAAATTTATCCCATAATTATGAAATTTTTAAGTAATTATCCCTTGTTCCATCAAATTTCTTGATCTTGGATGCTTTGAGTCTATCAAAAGACCTCTAGGAAGCGCTCATAGAGGCTTTGTCAAGACCTCAATAATTTGGGGATGAAGTTGATGTTGCTGAAGTATATCGTTTAGAGATAGATCTTGTAGAATGTCACATGATCATATCTTTCATGGATCGGGACAATGATGCCATTATATAAGGACACATCAGATCTTTGTATGTATATGGTAGGATAAATGATGTTGATATCTGGAAAGCTTTCATTTACAACAGCTTAGGAGTTAACCTTATTTTGGTCTGAATGCTTCATCGACTTAGTTATAGTAAGTCCCACTTGTCCCATTTTGCTCTGACGCTATACGGTTATGATAATATTGAGAAAAAGCCTCACAAAAGAATCATGCTCAAGGCCTAATTTTGGGACCTTGTATTCGACTCAGAATTATGGGTTGTTCTGTAAGACATGGTTTTTAATGTTCTGTTGGGAAGGACTTAGTTGCATCATCATGTTCTAATCCCCTCATCATACCACCAATGCCTCAAATATTTCATTAATTGAAAAATTGGGACATTTTATGGTGATAAATACCCCTTCTAATCTAGTGAAACTTGATACATTGATGAAGGGTTCTACTAGAGGGAAGGAAAACAACCCATGACCAATGATGTTACTCAGTTCATGGCCCCAAATGGTCTGGAAATAACCCCAAACAATCCCTTCAAATATATCAATGAATAATATGTGATTCATATCCATCAAATCAAAGGCATGAGCCTAAATTTAGGTGCAGTTAAACAACCTTCATGATATCAGTCAGGACAACTGATCTCGAAAAAGCTGAAAAGGTCATTGACTCTCTAGAAATTGGTAGAATCTTAGATGAAAATTTCCTTTTTCCATCCATAGATCCCCAAAAAATAAATTTCTCATTAGTTGAGATAAGTGATAATAAAGATACTCCTCTATCCCAAACTCCATCCTCTCATAAGATTCAAAAAGACCCTACATTGTCAGCGAGGTCAGATGGAGTTGCTTTATCTTCTGAATGTCAAAATTTCGAATCCCCTCCTAACTCTGGAGAGCTTTCTCTATTACCTACTTCCCTCAAAGTAAGGTAGAAGAGTATAAGCAAGATCAAGAGGAAGATGAAGAGGATAAAGACCTTAGGGATGCCCCTTCAGCATTTCATGAAGGTGTTTCTACCACCATTGATGAACTTAGAGAAATAAATTGGGGTACATAAGAAGATCCATAGACCAATTGGATCAGTGTGGCCATGTATTCTTAAGAAAAAGAGGAAAACACCTACTTTATGAAGAAAAATTGGGGCCTGTTCATCCTAAATTACATAGAGATTCTAGGACTCAATCTTGAGGTGTCCACCCACTACTTAGGATTGCAAGAGAACCATTGAGGTTACAAAAAAGTATCCAAAAGGATGCACCTGACTCATACTACCAAAATTGTGGATGAGGTTGATAAGATTATCAAATCAAATTTCATTTAGGAAGTCTAGTATCTAACAAGGATTTAAAAAAATAGTCTTAGTAATGAAGATGAATGGGAAAATTAGGGTTTTCATCGACTTCAGATATCACAACTCACACTATCCAAAAGATGATTTCCTAGTCCCAATCACAGAGCTACAAATGGATGCAACACCTATATATCAAGACCTATCCTTTATGGATGGTTATTTGAGGTATAATCAAATATAAATGGACCAAGAAGATGAATAATCCACCATCTCTGGGGCCCATCAAGGAATATTTTCTATCATGTAATGCCCTTCATCTTGAATAATTTCATTACTACATACCAATGTGCCATGCATCGCATTTTCAAACCCTTTATGGGAAATATGGTTTAATGCTATGTCGATGACCTGGTGATTAAGTCTTAGAAACATTTGGACCACCTAGATTATATTGAGATCTTCTTTAACAAACTATGATAGCATAGCCTAAAGATTAACCATTGAAATGTGATTTTAGGGTTACCTTAGAAAAATTTCTCATCTTCATTGTACACCAACATGTCTTTGAAGTCAACCATGTGAATACAGGGGTTGTCCTAAAAATGTCACCTCCTCAGAACCTCAAAGAGTTGAGGGGTTTATAGGGACACATTTACTAAATTCAGCTCTTTATAGAAAACCTAGAAGGAAGTTGTTTACTCTTAACTAGGTTGACGAAGAAGGGGTCACATATCAGTGGATTGACGACTTCTAGGAATCATTTGATAAGCTCAAGAAATATCTCTTGAGTTCACCATTTTTAATGTCACATGTTGAGGGGAAACTAATAATTCTATACATAACAGCCTTGAAATTATCATTGGGTACTTTCCTAACATAAAATAATGATGTCATAAATGAAAACATCCTTTATTACCTTAGAAAAACCATGATCAATGCCAAGAATCATTATTCGGATATCGATAAGAGTTTCTTAGCATTAATCTTTGCAGTTCAGAAAATGAGGAACTACCTACAGAACCATGAGGCTCATTTGGTCTCTCTCAATAACCCAATCATATATATCATCATTAGTCCTATGTTTACTAGACGTTTGGCATGGTGGGTGGTCATTCTTCAGCATTTTGACATACATTTAGTGCCTCAGAAAGAAGTAAAAGGATATGCTTTGGAAGATTTTCTTACAGAACACCCATCTGTACAAACAACATTGTTAAATACTAAATTGCTGGATAAAGAGATATTTTATATTCAATATGACCCCCATACATGGGAAATTTATTTTGACAGTGCATCTAGAATTCCAACAAGGAAGATAATGGAAGACCCTAAGATCAACAAAGTCAGGTTGGGATTCGTGTTAATATCTATAGTAAAGGAAGTCTTACCCTAAACCTTCCTGTTGTCATAAGGTTGTATGAACATTGAAGTGAAATAACAAGCCCTCATTATAGGACTATAATTGGTGCTTTAAATTCCATTGGACCACTTGTAGGAGAAAGATGATTTAGAGTTGTTAATCTATCAAAAAATAATTGATCCTCCTAATTGAATGTGTCTGAGGACTAATGGCAGAACTCCCCTTAGATCCAACACTGACTCACATCCCACCATCTTAAATTTTCAAGGACAGTGCACTGGAAAATATATCCACAGCTCTAGAAAATCTATATTAGGATGAAACAGTCATTATAATTTCACATCGTTGAATAGTCTCTCCTTTTGTTTATGTCAGCATGGAAGAAATCAAGGAGGTTGGTCCTATCCCAGAACCAAATAGTCCTATCACAGGTTGGATGATAACCGTTGTAGAATACTGTTAAAATGGAGTGTTGTCATCAGACAGAGCTAGAAAATAGCATATCAGACAATAAGTAACCAAGTGTACTCTTTATGATATCCCAAATCTCCAGAAAGTCTTCTATAAACGAGGATTTGAAGGATTCCTTCTCAGATGCATCAATGAAGAAGAGGCTACTTATTTCATGAAATAAGTATATACAATCACCTACGGTTACCAACACTCAAGGTTCATACTTTCCAATAAAATATGACGGATAAAATATTTTTGGCCTTCCATGATGTAGGATTGCACAAAATTCACCAAGAAGTGACATTCCTTCAAAGTTCATGCCAACTTCATCCATCAACCTGTAGAGTTGATTTACACTTCCAAATACTCCTATCCATTTTTCATATGTGAATGGATATTGTATGTATATATCCTCTAGCTACATCCAATTAGTACAAATGCATCCTAACTACAACCAAATTTTTCCCTAAATGGGCCGAGGTAATACCCATCAAAGAATTTGGGACCAAAAGCATCACCATCTTTGTGAAAGACAACATAATTACCAAATTTGGTGTCCATCGTAAAATACTGATGGAAAACGACACCAATTTATATTCTTCTAGGTTCTAAAAGTTGTCTCCGGAGTATAATATCAAATCCAACCATTTTTTCCACTATTACGCAGTGGCTAATGGACAAATAGAGGCCTTCAATAAGACTCTATAGAACATACACCATAATATAATGGACAAGGATAAAAAGTCTTGGCCTAACAAGATCTTACATTCCTTGTAGACCTATTAGACTACCACCTGTACCGCCACACGAGAAACCCCATATTAACTTTTATATAGAACAGAATCAGTCCTACCCATTAAGGTCTAATTTCCCTCACTCTGTGTTTCCATCAGTGAAAAGTTATTCATAAGGAATCTCAGAAATAGTTGAATGAATTGGAGTGACATGAAGAGAAAAGACTGCAAACCTTGCATCACTTTTTTGGTCCACCAAAATTAGATAGCATTGGATTTTAACAAGAAATTCCTCCTCTACTCATTCCTCCAAGGAGAACTGGCACTGGTCCTCAAGACTCTGATGATACTAGGGAAGAATCCTCCAAAGCTTGAGCTAAAGTGGGAGGGACCTTATTCCATACACAAGGTCAACTATAAGAGAGATTATTCCCTGATCTCAATGGATGGAGATCTCATTAAAAACCCTACCTATAACACCCCAATATTTTATGGTATGTCTCTTTTTAAATTTAACCTCTTCGATAGCTTACGTTACACAAAACACCAAGCTTAAACAAATGATTAAATATTATTATTTAATTGTGATAGTTATATCCTAGTTGTTGGAATAAAAATAATGAATGAGATTAACTAATTTATGAAAAATATATTTTACACACATTTATAAAATGAATTCATTTGTTATCAATTAATTATAAATGAAAAAAAAACTAATTGAACATAAAAGATGTGTTAAAACTAGTTTTATACCCACAATGGTATTTTATTTTAATAAATTAAACTAATCACTATTAAAGAAAGATATTAATGAAATTTATATTTTATATATTCAATCAAATGTTTTTAAATTATCCAATAAGTTTGATCGGATTAAGATAAGAATAGATTAAATTTTAAGCGTAAAAATTATATTTTTCTAAAAGATAGTTTTGATGACTTTTGATGGTGCACTTGTTTTAAAACAAATTTTTAACAATTTTATAAATTTTATTTTAAAAAATAAACTTCATTATTAAAATATTAATTTCAAAATTATCTTAGGGTGAATTTTTGGTATTTTTTTGATATGTTTCATTTTTTGATTAATAGTTAAAAATACTGCATTTTTATCGAAAATGAGTTTTCATATAAATAATTAATAATGTTAAATTATATTTTTAATCATTTTTAAAGTAATATTAGATAAATTATACACCTGTTAATCCAATTTTGGTCATTGGAATCATTTTCATGTTGAAGTTGGATATAAAAACATTGCCACTACAAAACAATGACTTATACCAATAGAAATTTATTGGCAGATAATATATCTATTAGTAAAAATGAGTAATTCCAATACATATTAAGTTTTATTGGTATTAATTTTAAATACCAACACTTATTTTTACCAATGGATATATCTTCTAGTATTGATCATTTAACACCAACAAAACTTTTACCAACAGTTAAATCTATTGTTTTATCATACTAATACCGACATTTTTTACTAACACTTGAATATATTATTAACAATAACTATTACCAAAAATTATTTTCTATCAATAAAATATGTTATAATAAATCATTCAATTATAATAACCAATAAAGAGAAACTAATTTTTTATATAGATTATTATTTTTATGACCAAAGTCAATATTTACTTTTTGAGGTTTTATTAAAAATATATCATTAATTGATTTTAATTTTAAATTTTCTCTAAGTACCAATAGTAATTATATTTTATAATTATTTTCATTTAATAAAAATTTAAATACTTTTTATAAAAAAATTAAAACATTAAAAAAATCTAATTTAATAAACATAATAAATAAAAATAAGATAATAAATAAAAAATTAATAAACATAATTGATTTTTTTTGAAATAGATCATTCAAAAATCTATAAAATAATTGACTTTTAACAATAAAAATTTAATGAAAAATTATAAATCTGTTAGTGAAAATTATAATTCCAACCAATATTATATTTTATTTATATTTAGTTTAGGTACTGATAATTGTTTTTACCAATAGATATATTAATTGATATTAATTATTTAATACCAAAAAATTATTTACCAACATTTAAATATTTTTTTATCATATTAATACCAAAAAGTCTTTTACCAAGAAATGAATATGTTTTTATTAATTATTTTTACCAACAAATTTTTTACTAATCGAAAATTGTGTTAAAATAAATTATCCAATATTAATAAATATTTTACCAATTATTATATATATATATATATATATATATATATATTTAATGGTAACATGTATATTTTCCAATAAAAACAAATTTTTATACACAAAATTAAAATATTAATAATTTAATATTTTTCCATGAAATAATTATATATAATATAAAATTATTGATACATAATACAAATTTATATTTAAATATATCAATTCTAAATTTAGAAACTCAAAAAAAGTAATTTTTTAAAAATAAATATTTTTATATTATATGTAATTATTTATTACACATATTAATGTCATCCTGTGCCCCCAATTTTATCTACTGTGCAAAATCATCCCTGATTTGATACCCTAAAAACTCTAAAACAAGCAACTAAAATGGAGATATTATTTGTATCCTCACTATTTTTCATCACTAATTTGTAGCAATGAGTTTGATTCCATTCCATAATCAATGCTTAGGTTTTGTTTTATCAACCTACTATTTTTCATCACAAGTTTTCATCCATCGGTTCAATGTTATGTTATCCTAGGTTTTGATTTATTGACCTCCAATTTGTTTTTTCAGTATCATCCTTTCTTCATACTCTATTTATCCTCGCATTTCATGTTCTCTTCTTACCCCATATTCTACATTCCACTAAAAATTCATCATCGATGGTAGGTAATTTTTTATTACTCTTCTAAAAGTTACATGATTTATACAAGTTTTTTTGTGTCTATTTCCAGGTTATTACTTTCAATATTTTAATCACAATTTCATCATAAGGTGACTTGGAGGCACTTAAACCAATTGAGATAGAATTTGACAGAATTTGAAAAATTCTTCTTTTAGGGAAACCATCATCACATACTGGAAATATGAAACTGGTTCCCATCATTTTTTTAACAAGGACATAGACTATAATTTACAAATGTCAATATTGTTTGAAAAAATATACATTAGAACCATGTGTATACATTATTGTAATTTCTAGTCTTTACAGTTTATTAATGGTTTCCTATTTTTGTGGAATATGATTTTTAATTATATAGTAAATGTTTCTCTTTTTTTTATTAGCAGGTATAAAAGATACTTTCATATTCATTTGAAGTACCTCCATAGTGACACTTCACATAAGTGGGTATATGGTAGTATGTATCTTATGATTTTAGGTGATTTTTTCATGGATAAGGGTATAATTTTTATTACTTAATAAAAATTCTAATGCTTTATTTTTTTTTTCTAATTTCCTTTCATGTATATATTGGAAAGTTTCTTGACAATTTCTTCACAATGAAATTGATGAAGTAATTATATTATTATGCTTTTAAATATATAGAAAGGTAAAGTGATATCTATATTTTATTAGTGGTTAAATATTTCTATAGTTGTAGTTCATACTGTCAATTCATTAAACAATCACTATAAAAATTGATTTTTACCATTGATAATTTAGTGATAAATAATATATTTACTGATATAATTAAGAAATTTGAATAGATATTAATTTTTTAAGTGTTTTTTATATATACTAGCACATGTACTTACCCTTTCATGGTATGCATGACTATTATTTTAATACCATCACAAAAACTCATCTTCAACCCAAAATCATGGAATTTTAATCCTTAAATTTCCATAATAGTTTATTTTTAAGATTCTATTATATGATTTGTACAATTTTAGGTAAGAATTTTCATAACAGGTTATCTTTACAACCTATTTGGAATATTTTACCATTACCCATTATAATTTATTATTTTTATTCTTAGATGTTTCCTTTATATCTTTCATGTCCAAGTTATATATTTTATCATCGTTTTAAATTATCATCATTGATGAAGATTTTTTGTTTTCTAATTTTTTGGTGGATTTGTTTATCTCTCCCATTATTTAGGTCACCTGATTATTTTATAATCTACTTTTTTTGGCCCTGCTAACTCATCAATCACTAAAATTTCAATATCAAAGTTTGTTTTTTAAAAATTACTCATTTTTGTTCTACATTGGATTATTATTTTCCAATAATTATGGTGCTCTTAATATGTGGAATAAGGGATATTTTATAAGAGATATTTTTTAAAAATATGGAAATTTTATATATGTATTTATGTAAATATGATAATTATCTATCATATAATACATGTAACTTAAGTTAGTATTTTTTTCATGTTTCTCTAATTTATCTAGAATGTTCGTCTTTTGATCCACCACTTTACTTGATATTATACATGCCACATCTGTAGAAATATCCAAATTAGATGACCCTGATGATTGAAAAATCCACTCATTATTTCAGGTATTTACACAAAGAAATTCCTTTTTTCTGTGAATTGGATCAAGACAAAATAGTTGATAGTTTCACTTTGAATTTCATGTAACCTCAAAATCTTCCTAATAGTGAAGTTTTTGTGATATATTAAAAATAACATTTTCCAAAGAAGAAGTCTCGAGTTTGGTCAAGGTGATGTCTAGGACAGATGTATGTTCTATAGTCCATCAAGGTGATCAAAGGAGAACAAGGGTGTTTGTGTAACACCATTATAAATCTATAGAAAATTGGAGCTCACTGCAACTATCTATAGGAGGATGAGTTGTAGGGATACTTGATATGTGTTGTTTTCAATGAGTAGACCAAGGTATAAAGCAGGCATATCATGGGTATGTGGTATGTGTTGTATGTTACATAGGTTCATTCATGGTGGATTTCTTACACACGACTAGATCAATGGTTGAGATGGGGATTGTGTTTGCTGCTCAAATTGGTGATGGGAGCTCACTGTAATCAACTTGGGTTGGACACCACTGTAGGCTAAAAGGTCTTCCAAATTTTCATTTTTTTTCTCTACATTCAGTTTAATTAAAAGTGTTTAATGAAGATCAGAACATGGAATCACTGAAGGGTTCATTATGAATACTTACAGCTGCTTCAAAGAACCGATCTAAGCTTTTTTTTGGTTTGTGTGTTGTGTGGTTCCTGCTACAAGAGCCTCAAGGGGCTACTACTTTTCCCTCTCAGGTACTAAGTTTCTGCTCAAAGAATACATCTTCTGATAATTTTCCATGACCCCCTCCCTCCAAAGATACCTTCATGGGGTGTAAATGAATAAAGGGAGATAATGACCCCCTGGGTCCCACTGCCAGTAGGCCCCGAGTTGGTGACCATCACCAAGGGTACAACGATATCACAATATGGGAGGCATTTCCCTTTATAAGGAAACAAGATTGGGAGATAAGATGTATCAACCAAAAAAACTCCAAGTCATATTATAAAATAAATCCAAACCATCCCACAATGCATGTATAAATCAAAACACATACATATAAAAGTATCTAAATTAAATCCCAAAAGAAATAAAAGCTAAGGTAGTGACACAACAACAACTCCAAAGGTACGAACTAGGA
The DNA here is from genome assembly GCA_963277665.1 of Viscum album. Taxonomy (NCBI): domain Eukaryota; kingdom Viridiplantae; phylum Streptophyta; class Magnoliopsida; order Santalales; family Viscaceae; genus Viscum; species Viscum album. Next base: position 1,560,269,654 of record OY728160.1, read on the forward strand.
ATGTCCAGAATGGTCCACAAAGTACTTCTAGAAACCTGAAAATACTTTTTATATATGTAGGGAGAGCATATAGGTATACTCAGAATGAAAACCAAAGTCTCATGTCTACATGTGAAAAGAGAATACTAATGCACCCGTGTGAAAGTAGTAGAACCAAACCGCACCTAAATAGGTATACTAACCATCCCAATATCACTAAGGCACACTCACCAAATAATTAAAACCATGTAATACAATATAATGTAAATCACATTGAGGATAGGGTACCCTGCACCACTTTCCCACTGATTATCCGCTCTCACACCCAAATGAAAAATGTCCTCACACTCCCACCTCTTCCGAACATACAACATCACAACCTACCCACACACACCTGGGCCTCACAACACATTATATCCTACCCATAGAAACTTTGTCCATAACCACATCACATCCCACATGCAGACACCTAGGCCACAAACCACAACCTCATCCAGAAGACACTTGGGAAAGAACAACACATCTCATCCCAAAAACACCAGGGAAATATAAACACATCTCATCCTAAATACAGCTGGGAAATAACAACTCACTCGCATAACATGTATCATACATCAGGTATTATACTTCAAGCCATTATATCCCATACACCGAGTAAGGATCCTCAAGCCATCATAGCCTATCACCGCCTGGAAGAAGGAGTAGTTAAGACCGGGTGACCAACTATCCATCCTCCCACCAAGATGTTTGGAAAAGACACCCTCCCCCATGATGATGGGGGTGTTCAGCACATGGTGCTCAACTAGGATGGGGTGTGTATATAAATCACAAGAACATACAAGTATATATAAATGTAGTATCAAAGCACACAAGCCCAATCCAATGGATTATTTCAAAATGTAACCACATCACCTCACAACCTCCGAAACTTCTACTACCACTTCTAAATGCACAACACCACAAAACAAGACACAATCCATATTTCATAATCCACCCTTTACATTATCAAATCAATACAATTTCCAGAATTTCTATTTACCAACCAATTCCAAGCAAACAAATTTTTCATTTTACATTTATCAATAACCATATTAACCAAACATTCCATTATCTTTTCAAGCATTCATTATCCACTCTAACACATGCCATTATAATTTAACATTATATTTTAATTTCATTATTTCTTAGGAATCTATCACAACACAACTCATTCTCATCACATCTGCCTCATATAAAAAACATTACATATTCAAATTTAGAAAAAGGGGGGATTCCACCACATTCCACTTCTTTATTTAAGGATATTCCCACACAAACCATAAATCATGGGGAAGCCATTTTATTAACCAAATATAAGTGATTAGAAAATTTTGTTTAAAATGATGTAAAACAATCACACCAATCAATATTTCACAATACATATCAAATTATCAAAAACTAAGGATCTTAAAAATAGTGAGTAATCAAACATGTATAATAATTTCAATAATATTATAACACAAGAAAAACATGTGAAATATTCCTTTTTGTGGAAAACAATAATAATTCACTCAATGTGATAACACTTTCTCTTTCTAGGATAATGTTTTAATCATTTAAATTAACACAACATGACATAGTAAGGACAATTGTACTATATTCAAGTAATAATATTTTATATAGATAATTATAGACATCATGAAGAATTAAAATAAAAAAAATTCCAAATTATTTCATCCCCCATTAATTTCAACTAATCAATTAATTATATTTATTAAGAAGATGCATACTATCTTCCCAAATAATAACATGAGTAGACCCTCCCACATGATCCACAAATAATAGAGATGAGGGATCCCCTAACCTGATTTGTATACCCAACAAGGATGAGGAACAATGTGCATGAGGTCTAGTACAAAGGTATAATTATATGATTCTTCATCTTTGATAATTTAAATATAAGAAATATGGATTTAATTAAATCTATAAATTATAACTTATTGTCTACAAAAAAATTTGTTCTTACCTTCTAAGCATCAATAAGATTCCAATGGAACTGATAGTGCACAAATTTTATTAGTATTGAGAGAGATATGGAATAAAGAAGCCTGATATATATAGGGTATTTATTTACCCAATTTTTAATTATCAAAACACGCTTTTCATTTAATCACCAAATTTAATTATATCATTTAATTCACTCATTTAATTCAAAAATTATTACACAATTTATTATTTTATTTTAATGTATCAATTTTTTCCATTATAAATTAAAGTTTAAGCCGCATGTTTAATAAAATTTTCAATACACAATTTCATTAAATTACAAGATTTTTATTTTATAATATATAACTCATATTTAGATATGGAGTCTCACTATTTAATTCTCATTTAAATAATTTAAAACACATTTATTTACCCCCTTTTTTATTATTATTTCAATTAAACCTATTTATTATTATTATTTTTAAACATATATTTATTATATCTTTTTTTGGTTGTGACACACTCCCATGGTGTGCCTCCCCTATTCTCATGCCCCACATCTTCTCCACTTAAACACTCTCTCTAATCAACCATCATTATTATTTTATTATTTATTATAGTCATTATTATTCTCATTATTCACCACTCTCTCTTATCATTATTCTCATTTAATTATAAATCTTATTTAATTTATAAAACTAACTAATCTCACAGGTATTAACACTTTAAAATCTCATTAATATTATTATAAATTGGAAAAAAACACACACTCTCCAATCTATTTTAAATCCTCATCTTTTACATTGTTGACTCCTTAAAACACAGCTATTTATTATTATTTTTGTTAATATTATTATCTGGTTTGTTGACCCAATCTACGAGTTCTAAAAGGTACCCAACATCGCTCTTGAAATGACCATCTTAAAGTCAGGATCCTGATACCACTAATATTTCTTTGATCAAATATTGTATTAAGATGTTAAGGTCTTAATTAGTCCCCATAACAATAATAATAATATCATTTAATAATAATAATATTATTAAATCCCCATTGAAATTCTCTCTCTCCTATCTATATCATCTCCCATGTTTTCTCCCATTTTTCCTGAACATTATTTTAATTGAAAATAAAAACACACTCTCTCCAATCACAAATTTCCTCAATCTGACTTTTTTTATAATCTATTATTTTCTTTTTTTTTGAATAACACCCTCACTAATTATCTCATTTATTTTCTTGTACATTTTTAATTTCAAATGTTTTTGTTGTTGTACCATTCTTTTTTAAACAATTACACATCTTATTATATATATATATATAATGTGACCTCATATATATATAAGAATGTTATATATAAATATATACATACATATATTTATATATAATGATTTTCCTTTTTTAAAACAAAACGTGATTATTTGTTTAAATATATATATACACACACAACAATATGACATATAAATACTTTTATACATATATACATATATACATATATATATATACACATTTCACAGCCCAAACATTTTTTCAATGTTTAATATTTACAAAACTCATGTAAATAATATGTCACATGATGTGTGATAATTTTATTAACATACAGAGTGGATAAATCTACCAAAACACTATATACATGGTCTTTATTTTATGTATAATATATTTAATATATTGAACATAATTAAAATTTTGAAAAAAATATATTTAAATTCAATAATAATGAATTGATTACAATTAAATAAATCTCCCTAAATTAAATCATTTTAGAAACTTCAAAAATTAATTTCAAAATATCAAAATTAATACTAATAAATTATCATACCCATTTTAATCTGCATTTAGATTTTTCAAAATATGACTAAACATCGGAATTACTAAAGAAACACCCTATAATGACAAAGTAATGCTCGGGAATTTTCTGAACCTTTACATAACTGTATGGACCCACCCAACCATGCTCTGTATTGTATATATATTCTCTATTTGTTATGAACACTCTTAATTTATTTGGATAAAATCAACTCGATTTGATACTATTGGGAAAAATCCCTCAAGTTTTTCTCTCAGTTCTTTTGGGAGTGATTGTGTTTGTTGATGAAGTTAGATGACCGTGAATGAGTATGTTTGGTGTTTGTCGAAATTATGTTTTTAAGATGCAGCAATTTCCCAGTTTTTGCTAAATTTTTTGGCCTAAAAATAGTCATTTGATTGAGGAAAAGTAATGATTTAGGAAAAGGAGAAAAAATTTCACTAACCATGAAGTATGTTATGTGGACCACAAATCATGGTACATAGACTGTGTACAAGAAATATTTCACAGGGAAGAAATGGTTTACGGAATGAAAAATGGTTCGCAGGAATGCTTACAATACGCGAAAGGCATGACGGTTTGTAGGATGTCTTGTCATTGGTGGAATAGAGGTGTTTATTTTTGGCACTATGAAGGAAGAGTAGCGTTACATGGACCACATATGGAAATGGTTCGAGACAAAAATGGTTTTCGGGATGATTACAGTTCGTGGGAGATGCACAGTACACGGTGAAGGTGGTGCCGCATCAAAGATTTGGTAAATCTTAGATTAGAGGATTATGAGGATATATTTTCCTATATAAATATCATTAATACCATCAATAAGAGAGATTGATTTTCATTAGAGAACATTTTTTCTCTTGGATGAAATTTAGATAAGTCTAAATAAGTTTGCTGGGAGACTGCAAAGGAAAACTGGTTTGTGGGAAGTGATTCTGTAAAGGGTGAAGTAGCTTGTGGAAGCAATTCTGTGAAAGGATTTTGTAAAGAACTGAAGTCTACAATGGAATAAGTGTTCAACCAAAGAAGGAAGTTAGCAGGTGGTACGAGGAAGAAAATACTGTATGCGGAAGCTGGAACAGTATGCGGATAAAGAGAAGTTCATGAAAGCAAACGCAATCCTTGGATAGAGGATGGTTCACAGATGTGAAGAAAATTTGTGGATGAGAGGTGATCCAAAAAGTATTTCTGCTACACAGTTCATGGATGAAGAAATTTGGTTCATGTAGGACTCAAGGAATATTGAAAAAACACTAAAATAGTTCACGAAAGAAATTTTTTCTTACCTAACAGTATGTGGAATAGTGGATTTCATCTATGGGTGAAAAGGGAACTTCTACATATAATATACCTATTGTTGAGGATGTGTTATTTCATTCAAATGAAGGGATCTACAAGTCCATAAACTATGATTGGATCCCTTCCAATATTTGTGAGTGAAGGAAGAGAAAGATGGTGATCCTTCCCACTCGTAGCGTGCTAGAGGAAGTGATATAGGGAGTGACCCTTGGAAATATAGTGAGCAGACCCTAAATCTTTTAAAGGCAGTGAGCCTGGGCATAGAAGTGATCTAGCACAAGCCTTATAAAAAGCAGTGAGATTTAGTGGTTTTTGGTACATCTACACAATGCCTTATATATGTATTTTAGATAACATATCCTACAATTTGGATTCATATTTACAGTTTGATTAAAATTTTTGACATACTAAGGGGATTATGGTTTTGGCTGCACATTCATTTTTTTGGGATTCTTATTGAAAGTTTCAATAGTAAATAAAAAATGACTATTTTTTATGGTTTATGATAAATGAATGCATAAATAGTTTAATTTTTTTATGGTTGGTTGGTATTTTTTTTGCTACACATATTCAATTCATTTTTTAATTGACCTTTTCTTTCTTTGGATTTTCATGTTATTTCAAGTGTGTGTGTGTCCAACTTCATGATGAAATGATGACAAGGGTGTTCTTAATTTGGTTGGTTTTATGGTAGGGGTGTGTTGTATTAACTCATTGGTGTTTTTATATTTAGATGATTTTTCTCTATTACATAATGCGTTCACTTTTTTTGTATATTTATTGTATTATTCACCCCATTTTATGATGGGTATTCACTTTGGTTGTGTGGTGTAGATCTTGAAGCTGAAGGGTGTGACATAACTATGAATTGAGGTTCCTCACCAATACTAAACATGACTTTATTTTTTTCTTCTATTAGCCTATATAGGGCTGATGAAAGATCTTTGGTAGGTGTCATTATTCTTTTATCATGGAAGGTGCTGGAGGATCGTAGTTAATAGATGACATTCCATTTTTTCATTGGGGGTGGGTTTTTTGTGTTTTTTTGATCTTTTTAGGGATAAAAAAACTTCAAGTATGTATTGATTCATTTTGTATTAAATTTTATTATTGATATAATTAATCTTTTTCTAACTTTGAACATGCATTAAAAGAATACGTGGTTTGATATTTAAAATAGGTGTATTATATATGATAAATTAATAAATATAATATGAAATTTTACTAGCAATAAAAATTTATAATTATTATTTAAATGTAATTTATAAACAGATGTTATATGTTTGTAATATTATTACCAATGGATAAAATTTTCATATGAATATGTTTTTAAACACTTAGAACAATATATATATTATTTTTTGGTATTAATATAATTGCAATAGAACTATTTTATGTGTCGTAATAACATTTAGAGACAGAGTTTTTACTGATAGTTTAGTGATAGGTACATATCTTTTGGTAAAAAATTTAACAAAAAAATGTACCTTTACCAATAGATATGACCCTATTGGAAAAAGTTAAATATTTTATAGTGTTTAGACTTTTGAAAATTTTCACTTTAAAAACACGCTTTCTCATCTCATCTACGAGATTAGTTTTAAATCTAATTTTTCCAATTCTGTGAATAGAATTTGGTAAAATAGATTCTATATTTGGAATAAAAATTTATAAATTAGGTTTTAAGGTAATTTTCATTTTTAGACATAAAAATTTATTGTTTTAAAAAAATATTTACTGCGGTACATGTAAAATAATGAGACAGGTTAAAGTTAAAAGGTAAATGTTTAAAATACCTAAATATTACAACATTTAATGGTTGGTTGAGGTATTTTTTGACCCTGACCATCTGTTACAACATTAATTACAATCCAAATTATTTTAAATTAATTACACCTCAATGTGGTTAGATTTAATTATGAAATAATCATTATTTAATCACTTAAAACCACCCCTCCTCAAGTATAAATACCAACCCTCACCACCCAATTTTACTCAAAAGACTTGAATCACCTCAAATATCTACAAAAACCTCTCTTATCAACTCTCCCCATATCCAAGTATTGTTGGTCTTACAAAAATACCAAATCCAAGGTCCCTAAGGGGTCCTTCAAAGAGCTGATATTCAAGAGGTAATTTTCTCAAAGCACCTCTCTTAATTTATTTTCTTTTTCTACTTTCTGCTCAACTCCTTCATCAATCATGGATTGATAAATCTAGAATCATGTAAATACTATAATTTTATGTTTCTAATAGAATATCTTATATATATCCCTTTTATTACCTCCTCTTATTCAAAGAGACGAAACTATTATCCAAATTATACCGATTAATCATCTCTATGAATAATGATTTTAATCGTTTTCCATTACTGCCTTCATGGGTGGTCATAAAAAAATTATTCTAGATAGATAAGATTTTAATAAGTATATTATAACTTATTTCATGTTCTGGAACTAATATATATACATAATATTAAATAAAATAAAACTAGTTCGTGATGTTCGGAAAAACCGCTAAAAACACACTAAACATTTATCATTAACATTTTATCAAATGAATCATCCTCATGTATGAAAGAGACATGATACATGGGAAAATTTTAAATTATGTAATTTCATTACTTCCATTTCATTTCACATATGTAGTTTTATTTCCAATTTATAAGAAAATATATAATTATACGCAAATGAACCGACCATGAAACCATGAAACGAAAGCACCTGAAATAATGAAAATAATGAAATATTATTATTGAAAGGGTGGTAAGATGTTATTAAAAGGTAATATAAGATATTATAAATATGAATAAATTTCTTTAATAATTTAATAACATTATTTAAACCATTATACGGAGGGTTTGAACACATTTGAATTAAGTTGAATGTGAGGTAAGGGTTTTCTTATCTCACTCTTACTTCTGTGATATTTATGCCTTATTCACCACTTATTTATTTTACGTGGTGTATATAATTAACTTTGGTATATAATATCATGAATATCATTATCCTCATGGTATTAAATGTTTCAATTTGATAATTATTACTTTTATGGGGAATATGATTCGGCTGATTACAAGTGGTCAGGGATTTCTTAACTCAATTTTCATTCATCCGGTTAAACTTTTATTTCATTGATTATGTCATGATAAGGTTATTTATGAAATTAATTTTGATTATCTAATGTTTTATTTCCACTTTTATTATGTATTTTTATAGTGAATACACATAATCGATTCATTTGATTAATGATATGATCTTTGTAAGGGACTTTTCTCAATCTCCTTTTATTGAGGTATATCTTTATGTTATACAACCACCTTCTTTTATGAGGTGTATATACAACCCCTTTGACATATCATATCATGGATTTATTTATAATAATGGTATATTCTATTAAATTTTATTCCTTCATGAGGCTTATGATCCAAATGTTTCAAAGTGGTATGGGACACTTTGATTAAAAAATATCTTATTAAATCGATTATTTGATATATGGGGAATGATTTTGACATGGAAGACATGGGTTGGAGACCAGTTAATAAAATCCCCTCGATGTATAAACAAGTCTCATGAGAAAAATCAGTTGGAGAAAAGCCCTTCATGTTTGTTTCCAAGCAGAATTAGATAGGTTTCTACCCACATACTTAAATTGGCAAGAGTATTGATCTTAATAGTAACTTTCTAGATGATGTGTCTTGATATTTAAAATGTACAAAATTATGCATTACATCATTATTGTTATTCCATGTGATTAATTTATTAGTTAGAATATCCATGGTTAGGTTCCAAGTTCATGTGGCTATTTATATGGCATTGCTTGATCATATTTTATTCCAACCATAATATGATCAAGTTATTAATTAATGGCCTGGGTGGTCAATTATTTACATTTACATGTTGGTTATTCTTATTTATTCACTTCCACTATAGTTAACCCTTACTAATAATTTTATCCCACCCTTAGTATGTTTCCATTCCCCAAGATATGAAGAAGAATTCTTAGATTGATTTTCAAGGATACTGATCAGTTTATTTTGTTGTGTAATATGTTTCATTTTTCTATTCCCAATGTAAAATGGGTTTCATTTATGTATCTAGTTTAACAAGACTACTACACTATTCAGTATTTTGGGATGAAATTTCTTGTATTTATTCCAATGTAATAAAGTAAAGAACCATCTCTAGGCTAAAATAGGTTGGGTCTTTACACTACCAACACAAGATTTATCAAGAAATACCATGTGTGATAAGTACACCATCTTTTACATCATAAGATGATAAAATATATGACACCAATGTCCTTATTGTATGATGTTAAACTGCATAGCATCATGGTCCTATATGCATAACCTTAAAAGGATAGTCATATAGTCCTAGTCGTACGATCCAAAACTACATGGAATCATATTCTAAGATGTAAGAATTTAAAATACAAATCCTAACATCCTAGTCATAAGGCATTAAAATATACAACAATGTCCTTTTTTCACAATGTAAAACTACATGGTCCACATCCATGTTGCATGATGTAAAACTGTGTAACATTTCAATCCATGCTTGAGTGGATCATAATATTCAATGATGGTATCCCACTACACCTTTATTCAAGAACTACTTGTGGCTTGATTCCTACCATCACAGGATATATAGTGACTCTTGAATCTCCAATCCTGGGTCGAGCCACAATATAAAAAATTCCCCCCTACCTGTGTTTGAGACAGACCTACATAGGGTTCCTTTCCAGAACTGTGTGTGGCTTGATTATCATTTTCATGAGATATGTAGTGATGCCTAGACCCTATGTGTTGGGCCTAGTCACAAAGTAAAAAATTATCACTCTCTTTCAAACAAAAAAAGATATATACAGGAGACCTTAACTCAGGTTCCCTCATCCAGGAGCCCATCATGAAAATAGAAATATTCCTATTCCACATGCAAACAAAAAAAACTATGTAAGGGACTTCATAATCTATGGGAAATACCGATCAAATGTTTCTGTTATGTTTAGACAAATTCCTTCCACACATCATACTCCTTATCCTGGGTAATTTTTGGATTTCCATAAGCTTTCCTTGGATATCAATGATAGGATGTCAAATTCCTAAAGAAACTTGTGTCTGACTATGTTATAATACACCCTAGTTGGCTTTTCATAATTCACCCACCAAAAGGGAATGTTATCCAGAGGATGTCATTGTTTGACTATGCAGTAATACACTCCAGTTGGATTTACATAAGTCACACACTAAAAGGTATTTTCAATAAGTGGTACATTTTTCCTCAGGAGATAACTCTTCTATCTCCATAAGCCTCAATAAAACTATGCTAGGAACATTCTGTTTGAACATTGATCTGCAGTCATCCCTTTTATTTTTTACCATTTTACATTTTGGATTGGATAACCCCCAAGATCATGGTTTATTGTTTCCTCCTTCACATCCAAAGAATGTTGGAGCACCCTTGGCCAACTAATCCTTACATCACTCCATGTTTCCATGAAAAATGGTCCTCACTGTATGACTTAAAACTACAAGATACCAGATGTCCTCACTGCATGATGTTAAATTACATGGTTGACATCCAATGGCCCGAAGGCCTTAATTTTTTATTGATTTTGATCATCCACATTTCAAGGGGTGAGGTGGAATCCTTACAAGGCCCGTAGGTGTAATAATTACATGGATCGTAGGCCTTAGAAAAATTCATTGCCCGTAGGCTTCAAACATTACATACAACCCAGACTAACTACTTGGATCCTGCCATTAAAAGACATATAGTGATGCCCAAATCTCTAATCTTTGGTCCAACCACAATATTTATTTTTTCAAATCAAGTCACATTTATCCTTGCTACATGATGTTAAACTATATGGTTGATGTCATCACCACATGATACTTAATTGAATAGTTTCCTATAACTATGTGCAATTTGATTCAAACTTTAATAGGATACATAGTGATGCTTGAATCCTACATCTTAGTCTATCCATAAGATGGGAAATTCCCCCATTCTCATATATATGAGTCAGATCTACATAATAGGGATCCAATATAGGTCCTCACCTCATTCGTGAACTCGTATTAAAAAAATATCCCCTTCACCACACAATAATTCAATCAGTATGTAGAATCTTTTCTAGAACTACGTGTGGCTTGATTATCGCTCTGATGAGATGCATAATGACGCCTAGGTAATATTCCCCAGTACAACTAAAATATAAAAAATAAAATAATCTTTTCCCATGTATAGATTAGACCTACATGGGGAAATCATTACTCCCCATTCTTGATAATTTTGATATGAAATGTTCCTCTTATATTCAGGTACTTTCCTCCCACGAACCAAACTTTGTGTCTAGGACAATACAAATCTCTATAAGATTTCCCTGACCATCTGTGGTGGAATTTCAGATTCTTGAGGATTCCTTTGTCTCACTATGAAGTAATACGACCCAGTTTTCTTTTCATACGTTGCCTACCAAAAGGGACTTCCAGCCAGAGGATTTCACTGTTTGACTATACAACAATACACCATGGTTGGATTTTAAAAAGTCTCCCACCAAAAGGGTCTGTAGACCAAAGTTAAATTCATCCTCATGAGATACCTCTTATATCTCTATAGTCCCCAATGAAAATTTCATCCCATATCAATCTTAAGATTCAGAAACCCCCTGATTACAGCTTATAACCCTCCCCCCTTCATACCTAAAAACGATGGTGCATTCTTGGAAAAATTACTGTGAAAGGAGAAAATATCTAATATTTTGGTCAAAGATAAATAAATTTAAACTATAGACCCAATATCCTCAGTATATGATATTAAAATAGATAGTCCATTTCCTGGTTTCATGACATTAAACTTCATGATTCTTAAACCCTTGTCAAGAAGGGGACTTCCCCCTAACATTGGTCATCTAATAGAATGTACCCTCCATTACACAATCCAAATTTATGTAATATTTGTTTAACACTCATGTAAAATGACAATATAGATTCTCTCTTAATTCTCTTAAAACTTTCCCTTGAAAACCCACCCTTTTTAGTCTTGATAAATCCGGATCTTCAAAAAATAACCAACCATAGGTAATGAAATGTCATATTTTTGAAGTCACCTTTGTCTAACTATGCAGTAATATTCCCTAGTTTCATTTTCATAAGTAACCCACCAAAAAGGTTCTGTCAGCCAAAGGATGACCTTGTTTGACTATTTAGTAATATTCCCTAGTTGGATTTTCATAAGTTTCACACCAAAAGGGCCTGTTGACTAAAGGTACATTCCTCCCGAGGAGAGATCTCTTCTATCTTTGTAATCACCAATGGAAACATAGTGCTAGAAACCACTTTTCAAATATGTTTTGTAATATTTCCTTGTATATTTGTCTCACATCATGTTTCATATCTAAAAACCACAAAATCATGACTCAAAATTTACCCCTTTAGGTATCTAAAGAATTTCAGAGTATTCTTGGCCAGTAAGCCTTACTTGGGTCATCATTTCATAAATCATGGTCATATTTGTTCGACCTAAAACACTTGTCACATTATTTCAGCTTTCAAGACTCTAAAATTCTGACAAAAAGAGACACAATACTCTCTAGTTTGAAAACCCACAAAAGGGGAACCTAGGTAAAAGTCGAGTCTTAGCTTGAAAGACCTACACTATGTGTGGTTTAGAAAAAAATCGATCAATGAAAAGAAAGAGGTGTAAAACATGACAAGTTGTAAACCCACAAAGGGAGGCCTGAGAAAAATTCAAGTCTCACCTTCTAATTCATTCTCATCATCACTTAGGAAAAAAAATTAGGGTGATGACACAAAACAAATAAATTTTATAGGGTCTGTCATATGACCCTAGAAATAGTTGAACTATGATTTCTAGGACAAAAAGACTTAGGAAAAAAATGAGAGTGTTTTCATCCTTTTATTTTTAATTGTAACATGTTGAAATGATGAAATTTAGTCAAACGATTCATTTTCAATGTTATTATTATGATGAGGATAGAAACACATAAACAATTAATAAAGGAGAAAAAAATCATTTTTATTCGCGTTTTAAAATGCAGAGGAACTTCCACATGACGTAGTATCTATGCCAAATTTTATAGGTGATAATCTATATAGGCCTTAAGATATTAAACTATGTCTTTATAATTCTCCACAGTTTTCCAAAACCCAGCTAGTTTCATGGAGATGATCTCTTTGGTGTGACAGAGTTTCTTATTCTTTGTAACTACAGAATCCTCACCTTGTACCAAGACAATATTCAAAGAATGGTGGATTTGGAAAATATATTCCTATATGTAATTTAGTTATTCTTAACGGTGTAACATTTTTAGAGATTTATCATCAAGATGGTGATGATAATCCTCCACCTCTTTGGCTTGAATGAGCCCCACCTGGGACAAATCAGCCCTTATATCTTCAAATCGGCCTGCCAAATACGGCTCAGCCTACTACGACCTCCACTACTCTTCCCGTTTACGAATGATTGACTTAAAAACATGGTGGTTGATGGGTTAGTAAAACCTACCACACCCTATAAAGTAAAATAGGGTTTTAAGTTAGCAAATTCACGATGGAAGGTCTTCAAAAGGTATCTCTGATACTATCTTCCAGATATCTCGCCAAATGATACGGCGTGTGGTGCGTAGGTCATCATGTGTCTCTAATTCCAACTCAAAGCTACTTTCAGAGAGATATATGTATTGTGGGATTAGCACAATTGATTAGGAACTCTTTTCCTCTCCCTCCAAAATAGTTTCATCATCACCTACCATTGTTGGATGAATTAGCATAAAATCCCCCACCTCAGGCTCATCCACTAAAGTCGATGGTAATAGATAATACATGCAACCCCCTTATTAACATTAGGGAGTTGAAATATAGAAAAGGAAGTAAAAAAACCTGATAAATTAATCACTCTCACCTATTGGTGGATCAATGGTTGGAATTGATGCCTCTATAACATCCCCATTCGCAATGCTTTGGGTAGGGACCTCCTAACAAGAAACTTCCTCCAGAGTTTTTCAAATGACCGAGATGGAGGTCCCTAAAGGATCTCCCACTTTGGGGTTCTTATCAGTCACTCCCTCAACAAAGGGAGTAGGATGGACTTGGATTCCTTAGTCATGAAGTACCTTAGTGATGTTTTTTACAGACAAAGATGAAAAATTTGAGATATAGTGTAAAACATTAGATGAAAAAAGGTAAATTGTGTTTGAAAACACAAGAAAGAGGAAAATCACATCCATATAATTCCTTATTAAACTCCCCAAACTTCTTAAGGGAACTTGATAGATCAATATCTAGATTAAATATGTTCATTAATTCATGAATAGGGTTTTAAGTCTCATATAATCCTCACCAGTAAGGATTTATAAGAGGTTGGGATCGACACCCAAATTGGCTCTTCCATCAACAGAATTCACCATGATTTTAGTAGGCCTAACCCAAGTGTTATTTCCCACATTGGCTGTCATCCAGATTCCATCTCTAGTTCATGCAGGCCTACCCCATGTGAAGAAATTCTGATCTGCTTAGGACTTACCTCATGTGATACCCCCTTTGTCTCACCCATACATACCTACACGATCATCCTTTGATCCCTCTCTTCATGCCATCAATGATAGGGAACCTACTTCCTTGTGATTCCAATTTGAGGAAGAAAAAATAAAATCCTCCATTGAAGCCTCAAGAATTTTACAACCATATCAAGAGACACACCAGTGTGTCTCTCATTTAGTTATGCATTCCTTTGGTTAGAGGTGTCCTGTACTTTTCCCACATGATGGGTAGGGTCCTAACGATGTATGTAGTTATTAATGACTTTGATCATGAGGAACCGAACCCTGGGGGTAGTTACAGGGATCCCCTAGTCTTAGACACGAGGGTTAGGGCCATGTTCTTAAATTTTCATATCTTAGACCAAGGACCTCTAGTTCTATACAATAAGGGAGGGTATCATGCATTATTTCCCCTTTTATAGGGATTAACGGCTTATCTTCTCTCTCTTCTAGAACTAGGAACAAGGAATACCTCCTAGAGTAAGCCCTTTGTTTTTCTTATGGGTAGTATCTATAGGGGTAGTCATATGTGACTATCCTAGTTACAAAAATGGGAGAGGATATGGTCACATCAAAGCCCTTTCTTCTTTTCCCATATCCCCAAAATCTTCTACTAGAGGAAGAAGGATTGTGTGGTTTTCCATATCTTTTTCTTCCTCTTGTTTCTCACATCTGAGCATGAATCATGTGGTATTAGAGTTTATCTTTGATCATGACATCCACACGGTCATATGTATGTCTTAATAGAGAACCATTTTCTAGATCTTCCTCTTTCCTTCCTTCAAAGGTCCTCTATGGGTGTGGGTCCTAAATTCCATGTATCTAAACCAAAATGCATCATCCTATATGGTGTAAGACCTAAAATCACTCCTTGATATTTGAAGGGTCCATATTCTTGATGAAGCATCACACAGGAATCCTCCTAGGTGTAATCCCCAACCAAACCTCTAAATCATCATGAGTTGAGACACTCCTCATGGCTCCAAAGAATAGGGTATCCTCTTACTCAGTATAAGCCCCAACTCAATCCATATTAAAGTTCCACATTCACTATGATACAAACCTTTATAGGATCTCTATAAGCGTGTTTCCTCCACCATATTTAACTATATGATATTTTATTATCTTCCACATGGGATACGTAGGAAATGTCCTTGAGGTTCAAACCCAACACCCCAAATCGACCCTAATTCTCTCTAGGCCACATTTATTGTAGGATCATATATAACCAAGAAGGACACATCCTTTACAGGTTCCTTAGGTTGTCTCAATGTAAGTCCCTTACCAAACTTTACTAGGAACCTTTCTCCTAGACATCCTTGTCGCGTGATGTTAAGTTGCATAGTTTGGTCCTTATCACATGACCATAAAAGTTATGATTTATCCTATTAAGTGCCATAGAACTACATGTATTTTGATTCCTTTCACAAGGATAGGAATCCCATCTCATTGGCTTGATCCAAATATCAAAACAACTTTCATCTCCCTCAACGATGATAATTTCTGGAGTGCCCCACCGTGTGGCCTAAAAGAAGCATCATAATAATAAAGGAACAAAGGATCTCTAACTCATATATAAAATGGTACCATAAATAAAGAACCTTGGGTACATACATATGTCTTTGTTGATGAAGAAACTTGGATATATACAAATGATTCTAAATTCATGCATTATAAGAATTTATTTTTAGCCTAAGGGAGGCCCATGTAATACTTGGGAATTAATGAAGGATTCAAAAATATTTCTTAAATATTTAATAGATTCCTATAGTAGGAAATAATTCCCCCCAAAATGGTTTTATGATCTTGACCTCCCATCCTCTTAACTAATGTGAGTCCCTAAGCATCATTGGATCCATTTCCCAATGAACACTTTCCGTTAGAAAGTAGGTTCGTGAAACATCTAAAATAATGGAATCATTGGGTGTTTCTGAATTCATGAACAAAACCCATTGGAATCTATTCAATAATGTTAAACCCTGCACGAATCATTTTTTGACCATCATCACCCACACAATCAACCTCCAAGGGTAGTGAAACATGCAAAAAGTTTCATCGTAAATAGTAATAATTACATAGAAATGCATACTTAGAAGAAGAGGAAACCAAGTTGAAACATGTCACCTTTAACTAAGACCATGCCCACGGGGATATAGATGGCATCTACAAACCCTAGACACTAATAAACCTATCAAAAACTAGCCTGGGTACCCCGGTAACCCAATAACCGAGTCAGAACTAACATGGCATGAAGGGTGTTCTCGATCCCCATGGGGTGGCAACAAGCACCTAGAATCATAAAAAATAAAAGTGGGAATGATTTTTCCACAAAAATTGTGGAAGAATGAACAAAAGTCAGTATATATACAAAAGAAACACAACAATGAGAACTGTACCAGAAAGAAAAAGGTAAAATCAAAGTACTACAACAATGTTCCATAAAACAGGATAGAAACCCACGTCCCAATAGACAAACCTCTCCAAGCTCAAGGATCAATATCTACTACCACCAAGTGTCACCTTACCCTTTCTTGAACCCAGAAGAAGATAATCTAAAAAAACCTAAAGTCACCAGTAGTGTGTGATCTAAAATCCTACTAGGGTCTCACCAAGGATTCTATAATAACATGCCAACATTTAATTAACCAAATAAAATCTTTCAATATTAAAATAAATAGGTATGGAATTTCAAAATAATATTTAAAAAATCATTATTTACATTTAAAATGATGTGAAATACTTTAAAATAATAGATTATCGAACATTTTATATTTAACAATTTATATAAATTCACAAGGCACAACAATATAAAAAACATTGGCACATATAAATTTCAATACAAACAAGAAAACAACATGGTAATATGCCAAAAGGTATGATAGTTCTAGGATATGGGAATCCACACACTCAAAGTGAAACAGAAATATGTGTATACACACATCCCTTTGACACTAGTCAAGAGGAATTCATTACCATCCCAATGATGATGTGATGTGCTACCTTTAGGTTTTGGAACATTGTAAATTGTAGAGTATTGTATGAATAATGCACTAACTACCTAAGGATTACATGTTCTTTAATAAAAAAATCAATTATGGGGAATTTACATTAAGATCACTTAAAATATAATTCATATGATTCCCTATTTCAAATATTCCAATTTTCCATTTAAAAAATGTGTTTTTAATCAAAAAATGCATTTTTCTAAAATAAAACCCAAAGGTTTCTATCAAAACCATTTCAAGACATTTTCATCAAATACAACTCTGAAATCAATCCCAGCAAATCAATTTCAAAAATCTAAATTTATGAATTTAAATTCCACAACTTTCCACAAAATTAATTTCAAAATTTAAATTCAACAATTAAAATTTCACCAATTTCCAAAAATTTCACAAAAATACCCCTATTCAAATGAATTGGTTGTTTTTTCAAATTTCATGGAAAATTCAATTTCAAAACAAAATTCTCCAATCCAATGGAATTGGGTTCTTCTAAAAAACCAACTCAAATAAATTTATTTAAAATAAATCAATTTAATTTAAATAAAAAAAATTGAATTTAAATAAAGAAATTTAGCATTAAAATAAATTTACCATCATAACAGAACCACCTACCTCTAGATCACTGGATCTCAAAATGCCAAAACATAACCAGGAAATCCTATGAAGAACACTGGCAATGAAAATCCAAGAATCAAATCTAGATTCAAGACCTAAAATAGTGGATATTAGATCCTCCAATAACACATGAAGATCTAAAAAACCCTAGGTAGGAAAGGAGAGAGAGAGAGAGGAGGATGAGAACAGGAATAGAAAACTTACTAGGAAGGGATCAAATGAAGATATCCTAGCTTCAATCTGCCTTGGAGAGGGTTTGGAGGAGATAAAAATGGTTCTTGGGAGCCCCAAAACCTATTAAAAACATAATAGGGTCAAATGATCCTGAGTAAGGGTTAGAAAGAAGGGTTTGGGAAAATTTTAACAATTTTTAGATTAATTAAAAGTCGCATGCACGGTTAGCTTGGTAGGGTCGCACGGTTAGAAAAATTGTATTCCCTAACTATGCACCCATTTTAAATGAGTTTCACGGTTTATCCTAAGTGGGTTAACATATTGTAAAACTATGTGAAAACTATGAAAAACCTTACTTTCAATTTTCATGGTTTTCTCTAGCAGGGAACACTGTTTGGACAAACTGTGTACCAACCATGCACAATCTAGAAACTTCCAAAATTTCCAAAGTTCTCACCCAAAAAAATCCCAAACGACACCCAACCAAACCATGATCAAAATAAGGGTTTAGTAATACCTGAAAATAGTAAATTTATGTTACAACCTCCTCACCATAGAAACTTTATGTCCCCAGAAAGCCCACTCAGAAGCTTCTATGCCAAAAAAATGAGGACATTGCTATCTCATTAGTGAGTTTCTCTCCCACATCTCATGAAAATTATAATTTTACTCCCATATCACTAGAACTAAAGGTAGTTTCCTCCCATTAAGTACCTTGGTTTTAGAATAAACTATCTTGACTGGTTGTTTAGTTATGGATAAATCAGGTTCAACCTCAAGATCACTTCATCTTAGAACATGAGATGGATTATATAGTTACTTTCATAGCTGAGATACATGGAACATGTTATGTATCGACATAAACTGTGGTGGAAGTTATAAATGGTAAGAACCTTTTTTCCAACCCGATCAATAACCTCAAAAGGTCCCACAAAATGAGGAGAAAGTTTCCATTTCTTCCTAAGTCGTTGATGACCCAAAAAGGGTGAAACATTCAAGAACACCTGGTCACCAAATGAAAATTCCAATGGTCTGCGATGATGATTAGCATAAGACTTATATCAGATCTATCCTTTAACATTATTTGATGAATAAAATGAATCTTTTTTGTCATCTCTTGAACCAAGCTTAGTCTAACCAAGGAACTTTCACTAACCTTCAACCAACATAACTAAGATATGTAAGGTCGACCATACAAGGCCTTAAAAGGATCCATTTTGATCGCATAATGGAAAATATTTTTATAAGAAAACTCAACCAGCCCCTAACTATAATCCCAAACCCCATTAAAGTTGAGAATGAAATTGTGGAGTATATACTCAAGAATCTATATAGATCTTTCTATATGGCCATCTAACTGTAGATGGTATATCGTGCTCAAATGGACATGAGATCCCATTACCTAATAAAGGACTCTCCAAAAACAATAAGTTATCTGGGGATCCCTATTTGTGACTAGAATAAATAGAACTCCATTCAAATGAACAATATCTTTCATAAATAGATTTCAAAACTCCTTAACTTTTGTTGTATCATGAATGAGTATAAAGTAAGCTGATTGATCACAACCCATATCACATTATTCTTTATCTAGGTATGATAAAACCCAATCAAAAAGTACATAGAAATATCATCCCACTTTAAAGTATGAAATAGAAGTAGTTGGAGAAAACTTGAAGGTTTCTAGCGCTTATCCTTGACCTGTTGGCACATATAAAAACAGGAGTCAAAATCAACAATGCCTTGTCTCATACCCGAAAACCAGAATCTACACCACATGTTGTAGAACATATTAGTGGTTCCTATGTGAAATTCCCATTGGGAGTTATATAAATCCCCCATCACATCTTTTCTCACCAAACGGTACAAAAAAATGATTCTGATAGCATAAAATCCCCTCAGTGGAGAATAAACAATCAGGTAC
This sequence comes from Viscum album, assembly GCA_963277665.1. Taxonomy (NCBI): domain Eukaryota; kingdom Viridiplantae; phylum Streptophyta; class Magnoliopsida; order Santalales; family Viscaceae; genus Viscum; species Viscum album. The sequence continues at coordinate 1,560,289,984 of OY728160.1, forward strand.
AGTCTCCCCACCATAAAGAGAGTCTTTAACACTATGGGACTCATCATAAAGTTGTTGTTTCTAAATAATCATCTTGATAAGAGAATATGTCAGCTAGACACTAGTGAAAACAACCAAGACCCCTAATTTCTAGACTCCAATATGAAATTGTGTAAAAAGAGCCATCAATTTCTACTCTTCAGATGATTTTTTCATGGTCTGGGTCAGAATTTTCCTGCTCAAAGCATCCACAATGACATTCCCTTTCCTTGAGGTATAGGAAATTTCAATTTCGAAAGATTAAAGGTGTTCCACCCAATTCCTCTGGAGAAGATTCAAATATTTTTTAGAGAATATATAACTCAAGATCTTGTGGTATGAAAATATGATAAACCTTTCTTTTAAAAGGTAGTTCTTCCAACTCTTAAGCACATACGTTACAACCGAAATTTCAAGTCCATGGGTTAGATAATTCTTATCATGTGGCCTAAGATAATGAGATCCATAAGAAATTACATGATCACCTTGCATATGAATTCATCCCAAACTAGAAAATGATGTATCACAGAAGACCACAAAGCCTTATTCGGCCTCTAGGAGAGTCAAAATTGGCATAATAATCAAAAGACGTTTCATCTCAAAAAAATAACTCTAAATTTTTTCATCACAGGAAAAATTCACTCCCTTATTAGTGAAAGCAGTCACCAGAGAAGCCAACTTTGAGAAGTCCTTAACAAACTAATGATAATACCCTGCTGGACCCAAGAAGATCCAAATCTCAAAAACATTCTTTGGTTGTTACTATGTCATAAAAGATTTTACCTTTTCTGGATCAACTTAAATATCATGGTATGACACCACATGTCCAAATAATTTCACTTCTAGAATCTAGAAATCACATTTTTAAATATTAGCATAAATATGGTGATTTATCAATAATTCCAAAACTGCTCTCAGATAATGCACATGATCCTCCTTGAACTTGGAGTAAATAAGGATTTCATCCACAAATAATACCACAAAGGTATCAAGATACTCATAGAAAATATTCTTCATTAAATCCATAAAGACTACAGGAGCATTGGTTAATCCAAAATGCATGAAAAGGTACTCATAATGTATGTACCTTCTATGAAAGGTGGTTTTCTGAATGTGATATTCTTTTATTCCCAACTAATGATAACCAAATAGAAGATTAGTCTTTAAGAACCACTTTTCCCCTTTCTACTGATCAAAAAAGTCATCAATCTATGGTAATATATTCTTGGTCTTTACCGTGACTCTGTTGAGTTTTCAGTAATCAACACAAAGGCGAAGTGATCCATCATATTTCCTAGCAAAGAGAACCGACACCACCCAAGGTGACATAATAGGGCATGTAAATCCTTTCTCTAGAATATCATCAAACTAAGTCTTCAAATCCTTCATTTTATTAGGTTCTATGCAGTAGGAATTAATTTACACTGGTTGAGTACCAGTTACTAAATTGATAGAAAAATCTTCCTCCCTTACTAGTGGAATACTAGAGATGTCAGAAGGAAACATGTTTGGAAACTCAACGAAAACTGTAGGGGGATCACTGCTTAAAGATTCTCACTCCAAATAAAATTTGAACACAAATATCACTTCCCCAACTCTAGATAAGAAGGTATAACCCTACTCAAATTTGGGTCCCATTATCCTTGAAATATACGACATAAACCATTAGATATATTAAAGGAGACCCTTCGAATATAACAATCAATCTAGGATTTATTGGCAATGAGTCAATCCATCCTGAAGATGATGTCAAGAAGTTTCATGTTGAGAACCAGAAAAGTCCAAGAAATCTTGACATCTGATAAAAAGAAAATACAAGTAGGACCTAATGTTTATTCATTTTCACCATCATGTCCCTCCATCTCCTTCTCATCCCTTCCATCACAAAGGTGGAACACTTGAACATTATTTCATCAGGTGCATCCAAAAACTCAAACAAATGTTCCATCCTACTCAACTATTCCTCATCCTCTTGAGGATCAATGGAGCCTTTAAATGTTGGTTGATTTTGGTGAAGGAACTCCTAAGAACAATCCTAGAGAATATCCCTCTAAGGTTCCACAGCTTGATCCTGAATGGGAACTTGTGTTGGTGCCTACTTAGAGCTTGGATAGTACGCACAATCACCTCAACCAGACTCATGTCCACAAGAGGATTTTCTCGCTAAGTTTCAGTAGAAACTTCCTATCGGATCTAATTCATGTGTCTTATTGGATGCATGATGCTATACAACATCAACAGACAATAAAGAAGGCATAAAAATAACACTTAAATAGATCAACATGGGAAATAAATCCTAATAGATAGGAAAATAAAATTTGGATTTCAATCTATCCAAATTAAAAATAGGGAAAACACTAGAACTAATCCTCAAGATGACTTTCCCTAACCACCCTCGGTAATTAAAGGTTCATTTTGGTGAGAGGTGTTCAGGAACTCAATCGCAACAACCTCTTAAGTCTTGATAAGAACACACAATCACATACTAACATCAAGATAAGAAGCTCAAACTATATCTTTGATGCCTCTTTTTCAAAAACCATCTTGGGAACCCTAGTAACCCAATAAATGATCCAGAACTAACATGGTCTGAAGGGAATTCTTGATCCCCATGGGTTGGTGACTAGAACCTAGAATCATAAAAAATGAAAGTGAAAACAATTTTTCCACAAACATTACATAAGCAAGATAAACAAGTCAGTTTGAATACAAAATAAACTCCACAGGGAGAACTGGACCAAAATTCAAATAGGTAAACAACCCGAATTACTATAACAAAGTACCTAAAAACATGATAGGAACCCAAGTCCCAACAGATGAAACTCTCCAATCCTAAGGATCAATAGCTATTACCACTAATTGGAACCTTACCCTTAATCAAACCTAGAAGAAGATAATCTACAAACACCCAAAGGTATAGGTAGGGTGTGAGCTAAAATCCCAGTAGGGTCTCACCAAGGATTCCATAATAAGATACTAACATTAAATTAACCAAATAAAGAGATTTTAATTTTAGAATAAACAGGTATGGAATTTCAAAATCATATTTAAAAAAATCATGATTTAAATTTAAAATGATTGAAAATACTTTAAATAAATGGATTATCAAACATTTTATTTTAAAAAATTATATAAATTCACAAGGCACAATAAGAAAATTACAGAAAACATTTTCACATTGACATTTCAAATAAAAACAAGCAAGAAACATCATTATATGACAAAAGTTATGATAATTCCAGGATATGAGACTCCACACACTCAAAGTGAAATGGAAATATGTGTATACACATGTACCTTTGACATTATTTAAGAGGAATACATCACCATACCATTGGGTATGTGATTTGTTTTATTTATGTTTTGGAACATTGTAAATCACAGAGTGTTGTCTGAATAACTCACTAACTACATAAGGATTTCATGTACTCTAATAACATATAAATTATGGGAAATTTAGTTTAATACTTCATAAAATATAATTCATTACATTCTCCATTTCAAATATTCTAATTACCTATTTAAAAAAAAAGGTTTTTAATTAAAACATGCCTTATTAAAAGATAAAACCCAAAGGTTTTTATCAAAACCATTTCAATCCATTTTCATCAAATACAACTTTGAAACCAACTCCTTAAAATCACCTTCACAAATCAAGAATTAGAAATTTAAATTCCATAATTTCCCACCAAAACAATTTCACAATTTAAATTTCACAAATTTCCAACAATTTCACAAACACACCCCAATTCAAAGGAATTGGGGGTTTTTCCCAATTTCATGCCGAATTCAATTTCAAAACAAAAGTCCCCAATCCAATGGAATCAATTTTTTTCAAAAAACCCATTGAAATCAAGAAATTTCATTTAAATCAAACAATTGAATTTAAATAAATCAATTTAGGGTTAATAAAAATTTACCATCATAACAGAACCACCTACCTCGAGATCAATAGATCTAAAAATGCTAAACCCTAGATGGGAAATCCTGGGAAGAACATTAGTAAAAAATATCCATGAATCAAACCAAGATTCAAGACCTAAAATAGTGGGTATTAGATCCTCCAACAACAAATGTATATATACAAAACCCTAGGGAGGAATGAAGAGAGAGCAGTAGGAGGAGAACAAGAAGAGGAAACTTATTAGGATGGGATCAAATAAATATTGCCTAGATTCAATCTACCTTATAGAGGGTTTATAGGAGCTAAAAATGGTTCTTTGGAGCCCCAAAACCTAGGGAAAATGTAATAGGGTAGAATAATCCCATGTGAGGGTCAAAAAGGAGGTTTCAATTTTTTTTATAACAATTTTCAGATTAATTAATAGTCGTATGCATGGTTAGCTTGGAATTCCCACATGGTTAGACAAACCATGCACCCTAATTGTTCATCCATTTTAAATGGGTTGCACAGTTTCTCATAGGTGGGAACAGGGCTTGTTAAACCATGATCAAACTATGAAAAACCTCACTACCTTGGTTTTCAGAGTTTTATCTAGTAGGTCACATGTTTTGGGAAAACCATGCAACAATTGTGCACAACCCAGAAACTTCCAAAATATTCAATGTTTTCACCCAAAACAACCCCAAACAAAACCTAACCAAAGCATGATAAAAATAGGGTTTTAGGAAAACCTAAAAAATATTAAAATGATCTTACAAACCCCAATATTATATCCACCTAAAACAATAATAATTATCAACAATAGATCTAGGGTTCATGGAGGAAACAAAATCCAAGAGGAGAGAGAGATAGAGAGAGAGAGAGTAAAAAACAATAAATAGGGGAATAAATACCTTAAATGCTCTTGGGAATCAATAAAGAGTATCCAATAAATAAATTAGGAGGATAGTGTGGCATCTATTTGAGATTCCAAGTGTTGTCTGATGTGAAAGGGGAACAAGAGGGGTGAAACCCCTCTTCTTCGAGAGGGAATTTTGGGAAATTTTCCAAAATTTAAACACCTAGAAAAGTCACATGATTTGGACATAAGGTTTTCTAAACTATGTGCCAACCATGTAGTGGCCACTACCTAGTCTAGGAAACCCTATCATAGTACACCATAAGTGACACATAGTTAGAAAAATCATTTCTTTTGAAACTATCAAAAACTAGAACCAAACCACACACTTGTTGTACGGTTTACCAAACTATGCACATGTCGTGCGCCACTTTTCAAATGAACCATGAAACACGCGCATTTTCTATTATGGAATCACATTATTTAGCCTTAATAATTAATATACCATGCTAACAAACCATGAAAAGTTCCAAATGAACTAAAAAGGATCCACACTAAGGGACGCTTCACAGTTTCCCTCAAACTGTGAACGTTAGTCATGCACAAAATGGAACCTATAAAAATTTCCAAGTTCTGAGCCAAAACTACATAAAAAATCAAGATGAACCTTAAACTCATAAAATAACATGAAATCAACTAAACTATGATATATGGGGTGTCACAATTACATATTCATGGACACTTAACTTTTCTAGATCCTAGCATAGCATCAAATTTTCTATTGCAAAAAAAAATTAAACAAATATTTTTTTGTAACATACATTACTAATGTGTCTAAATTCACTCAATACTCCAAATATCCTAAGTATGTACACATTTTATCATATGTTCATTGAACTCACTATAAATGTTTGTCCTTGTTGAATTATATTTCTAACTATCTAATAGTGTTATGTGGCTTTAAAATTATTCTATGATATTTCAAATAATCTCTTCATAATCAAACCACAACATACATCTTATTTAAGATAAATATTTTATTTATATCACCTAAAAAGTTACATATTAGTAAATTTTTTAATCCAACTATTATTCTTAGTCAAAATATTATATGATAGAATTATTTATGTAGAAAACTCATCAACTTTGATTTAGCATAAGTTTTGAGTAGGATATTCTATGCTAACCTTGTTTTGTTTCCTTTCTATACAAATATTTTGTAAACCTTCATCATATTTTTCATGATTGTATCAATTTTCCAAAGTCTATAATCATAATTGGTAGCTTTAATAAGCATCAATATTTAATCATAATGAATCCACCAACATATATTCGGTAAAATCTCATTCATATTCTGGTCAAAGGATGAATATTTTTTCCACCTAAAAAATATGTTTCTTGCTTTCAAAAATATATTATGTTCTTGAAATAATGTGTTATGTGTTTTCCTTTTGGGAAATTATTTTTATTCCATCACTAAATTCTCAATGTAGAGTGTATGTTTTGTACATTTCACAAGCCAATTCTCATCACAGTAATATGTTTTGTGAATTCCAACCATATATTATGTAAACTATTAAGTATTATATCAACTTTATATACTTAAAAGACTCATAAAAATTAAAAATTTATTCAATATAACACTCAAAACATGTATTATAAAGGTTTATTTTGTGATGTAATCTATATGTTTTTTGGGTTTGTAACATATGACTTATGACTATTAAGTTGTATTATTTGTGTTTAGCGGTTTCCTTTAGTAAGATTTAACTTTTTTAAGTCTTTAATTCATATTATTTTCACCACTTTAGTAGATAAAATATATCATATATGTATTTTTAGTTTTTTCTAGAGTAATATAAATAAATCATGTTATGTTCACATAAATTTATGATACCAACCAACCTTTTTTCATTTTTATTAATGAACCACTTTGTGGTTCAATGGGAACCAAACAAACATGGAAAACACAATGAAAAAATATATGTTAAGTGGATTTGTAATCCTTTATTAGTGTTTCAAAATAATTTCATGCAATATATAAATCGATATAAATATACAAGAGAACACATGTTCTGTGGTTTTGTTCTATGTATAAGATAATGTTTCATGCTTCTCAAAGGCCCCCAGTATTCCTTTTCCTTATTAAATTGATTCTATAAAGTATTTATGCAATAAATACATTATTTCATATTGTATGATGTGTTCATGTCATATAGTATGTCGTATAGTGTAACTTGTATGCTTATACGGCATATAATATACCTTTGTAAAGGGGTATCGTAAGGATTGGTATATGATATCATGTCACTACTCTTGGAAACCAAATGATAAATGTTATCATTTGAGAAACTTCCATGCTATCTATTATAAATACTAAATGTTTCATATGATGAAACACGTAGAAGATTAGTAATGGATGAGGGTTAAAATGGTTTTAATAGAAAGGTGTTTACTCATGCATTATATAAAGGCTACAAAGTTTGTAACTAAAAGGTGTTTGCTCTATAAGAGATTATATAAAGGTTGAAGGCCATAGAAACAATGTATTATAAAGGATCATGGTTAATTTTATCCCATGGATGATTACTCTATTTCTTCTCTTATCCTTAACCTCATGATATACTAGCATATCTTGGATGGTAGGAGAATCCCACCTGAATGTGAGGTGATTTGGTTCATATTGTGGATACACTATATAGAAGGAATTCCAATGTCTATCTCTAAGGGGTATTTATGAATCCATTATGATGAAGGCAATAACATTGTCTTGATAGGTGTAAGGTACATGAGTGTTCTTCATTTCAGCTTATACGTGGTTTTGGTTTTAATCATGGTAAAACTTGGGTTTATGGTTTTTAATTGTTTCAACTATACTGATTAAGTGTTAATAGATCCTTAGGAATCATTCAGTGGTATCAGAGCATTACCATGATCTTTTTTCTCAAAATTATGTTGAAAATAAATAAATACAGCATATCGTATTATTTTTGTATAACCAAACTTAAAATATAATTCAAAAATTTTGAAATGTGGATATTTGTATGATATGTGATATCATAGACAATGAAAGGTTTTTATTATAAAATATGTGATATCATATATATGACACAGTTAAATATCTTTGGGTTCATCACATTGTAGAATATGATATGGTGAATCATTTCCGATGATGGTATCATTCTACTTGAGTAAAACAGATCATCACATTATACCGATGATATCACATATTATTGTAAAATACAACTCCTTAGTTAGTTATTCTTATACAGACCCCAATCATTGGTTATGACTACCACTGCATCATCATGTTTCTCTTAAATGAGTTTTCATGGAATTTCATAGGCCATACTATCAATCGTAAAATATTATTTATAGGATATAAGGGTTTGATTACCTTATCCCTCTAAATCATAGGGTAAAATTCAAGATATATCATTAAATACAACATGATAGTGTGTTTTTATTTTTCTATTTTTCAATTATAATTTGAATAAAATAGTTTATAACTAGTTTATAAATTATAGAAAAGGTATTTGAGGTATTAACTTAATTTATAAAATTTTTATAAATTAATTAATTATAAATTGTTTATAATTAATTAATTAAATCTTTATGAAAATTTTATTAAATAAATATTCCATAATATTTCATATTAATATTAAAATTACATTTTCTAAATTATATGGAATGAATTATAATTTAGATTTAATTTTTTTATATGGAAATTATAAGAGTAATTTTTAAAATGTTTACAACTTACAAAATAATGCCAAATATAAAAGAGTTCAAATTAAAATGCCTTATTTGAGAAATTAGTTAAACCATAACAAAAGGGGTTTTGATAATTTATTTGATCAAGGTTTAAAATAAATTCCATATAATATATAATATGAAGGAATTCATATTAGAAGTAAATATAAAGTGTTTATATTTATTTTATTATGGGTTTTCCATAATGCATGGCTAAACTATAAATTTATTATAATTGATTTACTTATAAATTGTTCACAAATTGTTTATCTGAAATTTACATATATAAATTGTTCATTTATTTAGTTTATTCCCTACTTTATTAATAGATATAATTGATATATTATGAATGAATATATGATTTATTTTAAATTGTTAAAAAATTTCTCTAAATTATCGCATAAGTTTCTAAGGAGTTACTTTATAGGAATGATAATTGATTTAATTTTATTATACCTTAACTTTGACTTGTATCTAGTTATAAGCTTGAATTTTAAGGTTAATTGTAGTTTATACATATTATGTGTTATAGTTATGATGGAATTTTTTGGTCCAATGAAACTTCTAATTAAACCACTGGATGTTAAGACTTCAGAAATTACAGGGATGAAACAATGTATCAGAATGAGCCCATGTCAAAAATGAACCAAAGTTTAAAGAAAACCCCACATTTAAGTCACTACACTGTAACACACTCCTTTTAAATAACTTGATGAGAACTCCCACAAGACAATGATTGAAAGAAAAAATAGGAAAATAACATCACAAGAGAATTTCTATAGTTCAGACATTAGTCTTAGTCTATGAGGGGAATACTACAATCTCTTTTTTTAAGGAAAATAAAGATGAATGTAATAAAATAATTAGTACATAGAAAGTGATTACACTGTATTACTTAAATTAGATCTCAACTAGTGTAATTAGTAGCACAATATTTTTATCTTAATGATAAGGATACCCACATAGATGCTATATTTATGGGAATTACTTTTCTCATTCAAAGACTCTCATTTCCTAAACTCCTTCTTCCGGTAAAAAATGTGCACTTTTGAAACTCTCACGAGTTTACTCTTAAATTTTGTGAAATTAACTCTTATGTATTATGTTTTCCAAAAATTCATGAGGGGGAATCCTTCACAAGGACTATTATTTATCCTAGAGTTACTTTGATATAAGCCATTTTCACTTCGACACTAACACCTTCAAACCATACCGAGGGTAACTTTCAGTTGCCTACTCTCGACTAATATCATCCAATCACCAGCTTCCAAAATTCATGACATTGTAGCTACCACTCCAATATCTCCATCCAATTTGTGGGAATTAGTCTTCTGAAATATCTCCTATTATATTAAGTTCTGTTTCCTAAAAAATGATTTTTACATATGTATGGAACCTAACAATCTGCACTTGAGAATAATTTTTTAGGATTCACCACTAAGTCCTTTATTAGAATCTATAAACCTTTTTTTTCTCCTCAATCTTCCTTTGAATCCACGTGGTTCCCTACCATACTTTCCATAAACCTAGCCCAATTGAGGTACAAAACCACCTTAACAAATCCTAGACTACAACCTTTGTTAGAAACAATTATAGATTCCCAAATTCATCTATCTTTTTTAGATCTATCACTTTGTCTTCCAATATATTTTTGATGAAGTGATACTTAAAATGGATATGATTTTTCTTAGGATAAAACATATAATTTTTTTCTTGGTAAATTTCACTTCGTAAATCAAAAAACAATACCCCATACTCCTTCCTCCATCCAAGATATTCTAGAAACCCCTACATCCAGATAAAATCCTTCCCATATTGTGTTAAATTAATGCACTCCACTTCCTTTATTGAAAGTGAAACTACTGGTTGAAGTCTCAACATCCAACTCATGGTTTTGCCTTCGAAAGTGAAAACATGGTTCACTTTTGTGTATTTGTTTCTTCGCCAAATTTTTATTATGTAAAACCATACAATGATTCATTCATCCTAAAGAAAAGGGACATATATTTTGAATCTTTGAGATATTGTAGGACCCATTTCATAGATTCCCAGTTCTCTCTTCCATGTTTCACCTTGAATTTATAAACTAATTCCAGTGCATGCACAATGTTAAATCATGTACATACCATGTAATATATCAAGATTCTGAATAATGATTCATAAGGAACCTTTTCCATGTACTTATCCATATATTTCATTCATGGTAACTTCTCCATGATCAACATAAAATTTTCATCCAGTAAAGTGGTAACCAATTTCTCCTCGCTCATCCTGAAGCATTCCACCACTTTCCAGGCATATTTATACTGAGTTAGGAATAAAGTTATATAAATCAAGTCCCTTAAAATACAAATCCATAACATCTATTTAGTCATACTGAGATCCATCATCTCAAAACTTCCAAACAATTCAACTTTCATATCATCAATTCTTTCCTTTACCGAAATGAAAATAAAAATTCCATCAATATGGATAAGTAATATGATGAACCTCCCATATTTTTATACTTTCTAGTTTCATCAATGATTATAATTTCTATGGATGAAATTTCATTACACCATAGAGGCATTGAACTTAAAGTTTCACTACCTTAGTGATTTCTTTAACCCATAAAGTCTTCTATTTAGCTTATACACAAGATTTAAGTTCTATTTATCTATGAAACCTTCAAACTTCTCCATATACATTTCTTCATCTAAGTCTTTGTGAAGAGAAAAAATCTTCACAACTAACCATTCTATATATAATCCATATATGTAAAAAATGTTTAGTTTAATATGAATTTTATTATGTTTAACTATAAGAGACAATTTTTTGGAAAAATATACACATTCTGTTTGTTGAAACCATTCCATAATAATCCTTGAATTAAACCTGTATTTATTTCCTACCACCTCATTCAGTCAATAAACCCATTTATTATGAAGTATTTTCTTCTTAGTAGGTCTTTCCATTATCTACCATGTTCTGAACACAAGTAAGGAATCTATTTCATCCCTCATTGGTAAATTACATTATCTTGATTCCTTCAGAATTTCTACCTCACCTGAGCTCTCAAGATCTCAATCATCCATGAGAATCAAATAATGAAAATCACTTCCATATCTCTGCACTTGGTGCTTAATCCTGGTAGAGACCATTAACTGACCCTACAACTATACTCCTTTTAGAATTTCTATTTCTAGAACAACACCTTCCTAGATCTCTTCCTTGAAATTTTTTAGTCCCAAATCTCTCTGATACCTTTGTCATTGGAAACTCCATGAGAACTTGACTGTCTTTTGAAACTTCTTATTGAAATTTTGTTTTTTATCGTACTAATATACTCCCTAAATTATCTGGAACACCTGTAACTTCTGTAATTCCATTTAGTCAAACTTCATCTTGCAATGATACTTTGATCTCATCAACAATCTTCAATTTGTTTTGATATTTCCATAAAACCTTGTTTTTATATCCAATATAGTAAAAATCATAGGTCTTAGCCTATAACTTGTCCCACTTCTTGGAATTAACATGGAGAAATTTGAGTGTGATGAATACTTTTAGAAAAATAAGTTAAAACATTCTTCAAAACTAACAGGATTTCCTAAGTTCCTACCCCAATGGAGATAATGGACTCTTGTTCACCAAGTAGGCTGTAGAATTCACTGATTTTTCAAAAAACACATTTAGAAATCCAATATTAATTCTCATGCTCCTTTCCTTGTCCAGTAAATTTTGATTCATCCTATCATAGGATCTAATTTTTTTAGAGTACTTGGTATGGTCTTCTAAACTCATATACCCTTCCATTAGAAAATTCTCTAGAACTCCATGCTTCTTTACTCCCCACCATTATCAAACCTTAAGCATTTTAGTTTTCTTCTGATCTCTTTTTCCATAACGAATCTCCATTAGATGAAGGTTCCAAATACCAGGGACTTATTGTTGATAAAGAACACCCACAACTTTTTTGTCATATCTTTGATGAAGGTAACATAGTATATTGAACCTTAGGAGTATGAATTAGGAATTATCCTCATACGTGCATGTCATCCAACTTTAAATTTTAGTTCTTTAGCATCTTACCTTTCATTTGGAATGAAACCTTCTACTTCTTTCCAAGGACTCATTCTTCACATGTTCTATACTCCATGTTTTTTATTTTAAATATTCCTTTAATATCTATGTTTTCAATCCCTTTCACACCCAAGTAACCAAGACAACCATTCCATAACTTAGAAAAAGTAACTCATCCAACATGAATCTCTTCTTCTGATACTTCTATTAGGTAAAATTTTCCATCCTTAAATCCTTTGACCACCACCATGGAACCGCATGTAACTTTCCATGATCGGTCTGTAAAATATTTAAATAAACCCACTCCATCCAAATTTCATATCAAGATCAATTTTTTTCTTAATCTTAGTATGTGTCACATGCCATGAAATTTTAGCAAGCTTTTGTTCCTTGTTTGGATGGACACATCACCCTTTCCCAAAATCTTGATAGATCTATCATCCATAATATAAACCTTACTATATATTTTGTAAGTATAATTTATTATACACCTCTCTTGGATATTGAGTGAAATGAAGCACTAGAGTCTTTGATCTAAGTCACAAGTTAGCTTGAAACACTTAGCAGTAGACCACTACTATATTCTGATATGGGATTTGCATATACACTTTTGGAAGTGTATCTTATAGATTTGAATCTTATTTTACTACAGTATTTATTTATAAAACCTTTATCCCCATAATAACAACACATGAGGCCACCTTCCATTGAGATATTATGGCTTCGACTTCTTCTTCCTTTTCCTTTTTTGTGAATTTTATAGGTTGAAGAATGTCCCCTACCTTCTACACTACATGTGTTTTTGGTATATTTCAATATCTCTTTTTAATGGATTTCTTAATTCAATATAGGATCTCTAACATCCATAAACACCACATATGTATTACCTCTAGAGTTACTCACCATATTAACTATCACATATTAAGATTTTGGGAGTGATTAGATTAAAAAACAACACCCACTCCAGATCCCCAAATCTCACCTTCACTGATTTTAACTGGTTTAATATGATGTTGAAGTATTTGATGTGATCATTCATAGGCTTACCCTTCACATCCTCGGATTGAACAACCTCTACAAGAGGAACACTTTGTTCATTTTTTATATCTTTTCTCTCTCTTTGTCACAGACACACACACAGATATATATATATATATATATATATATATATATCAATGAGAGTATTAATAAGTTTTTAAGTTGTCTTCACCTCTTGGATATTATAATCCACCTTCTAGGATAGTGATATCCAAATCATAGTGAGTGATTTCTTGTCCAGCTTCTCCCATTATCCCTTATTTGTAACGACCCGAATCCGGATCCCCTCCACTGGTGCCCCGTACACGGTTCGCCACATGACCTCAAGTGCATTTCCCCAAACGCCAGAGGCTGTCGACTAGCAGCAAGGGCCTTGGTAAGTTATTGGGGAAACTATGCCCTCATTGGGTAAGGTATACAAGGTACGAAAAACAATAATAAATAGTGGAAGCAGTAAACAATATGAAACAACTGAAACCATGGCACTGCGGCGTCGTGTGCCCCGACCGGCCACACTGGTAACATATCACATGTCTGCCTAACGATGCATCTCACTTCCTTGGATCACCGCGCGTAGACTCCCTACGGCGCTTCTTGCTGTCATATGGAGGAAAAATAGCTCTAGAAGAAGAACCACCTTGGCTCGTAGCTCCGTAGTCTCTCAGATTTCGCTCTGCAATCAGTGCCTAGTTGACGATGGAAGTGATGGAAGTCAACTGGAAGAGATTCACCTACGAGCGGATCTCCTGCATGAGACCATCCTTGAACTTCCATGTTAAGAACACCCCACTCCCATACTGGAGGGGTGTGAAATGCTGCAGCTCCGTGAAACGAGAAGAATACTCCATGATGGAAAGAGTACCCTGCTCTAATCTCATGAACTCCTGGGCTTGGTCGACCCTCAGGGTCTCTGGGTAGAAGTAGTCGTAGAACATGTGCTGGAACTCCCCCCAAGCCATAACCTACTGATGACCCGCCTGTGAGATCACGTCCCACCACCTCTTGGCTACGTATCAGAGCATGTAGGTATCGAGCTTGACCCGCCTCTCTGGAGGCATCTCCAAATACTCAAAGATGGTCAACATGGCTTCTAGCCATGACTCTGCAGCCTGAGGTTCTCCTTCCCCCAAGAACATGGGAGGATGCTGCTGCTGAAAAACCCACGTCAAGTCTGCCATAGTAGAGGCAGGAGTTAGTGTTCCCTGAAAGGTATGCATCATCCTCATAAAACCTTCCCTAAACTGCACATCAACGCCTACAACTGGTATGACAGCTGGTGCCAAGGCTGGCCTGACTGGAGGGTCAGCAGGAAGTCCCTAATCAGCCATATCTGGCGTCGGATCACTGCCTGACGACAGACGTACAACCGGAGGACGTCTTGGAGGCATAACTCTGAAAGATCAAAAGCAAACCTTAGATTAGAAAAAAAACAAGGACATGAAACACAAGATTACAAAACGGGAACAGGGGAAGGAAAACACACAAGTTCACAAACCATGACTACACGGTGTGTATAAAAACTACACGACGTGTCTTTTTAAGCCATTGACATGGGCGTGTACCCCTACCCTACAGGTCGTGTAACACCTCAACTACACAGTGTGTTGACCCAACACATGACGTGTACTTGAAAACTACTCCCCTGCCTGAGTCTCATTACACAACTAACCCACACGGTCCAACTTGACCCGAGACTACATGGCGTGTTCTGCACACACACGACATGTACTAGACAAGGCTTCGATGGCCCGTGTTGTTAAATACATGGCCGTCTACATGGCTGAACCTTACACGGCGTGTTACGAAACAACACGGCATGTCTAATAGAAGGTAACGCCGACCCGTGTTGTTCGTGACATGGCCGGGTACCTGGACGGGACTACACGGCGTGTTCCTTTACAACACGACATGTTTTACTCGAGCTTCCCTGACCCGTGTTGTTAGTGACATGGCCAGATACAAAGCTCTGAACTACACGACGTGTACCAACCGTACACAGCCTGTCCCTGAAGTTACTTCCACAACAGCATGTCCCTGCTCACACGGTCAGTGAAAAGGCCTAAAAACAACACGGAATATAGTCAAAAGTACATACCGTGTATTCTAGGTTTTTCTGGGGAGTAGCTCAGAAACTGCACAGAAGCCCAGAAAACACAGAAAAAATGGCAGAGAGGTGCCAAATTCTGATTTGTGAGGGCCCATAACACCTCAAGAATCAAAATTTGGTGTTCATTTAAGCAAAGTAGGAACAAAAAATCCTCTTAAAAAGGTAGCAGAGACTCTATCAAGCATATATCACAACATCATGTATAGTCTACACAAGGTCTATCACATCAGCATGCAATCGCTAATGCACCCTAGATGACATGGAAAGAATGCATGGCATGTGATTCCTAACAAGTGTCTATATGATGCATGAGATGGCATACCCTCATATCATCGGGTTGTGATAGAAATAGAACCGCAATAGAAAACAACAACAACACAGGACATCTAAATAACTCTAGGTGAAATCATATCAACCGTAAATCTCAAAACTAGAAAACTGCAATACACGAGGTAGTATGGATTTTCCTTGTACATGGGTTATCTAATCCCGAGCATAGCTTAATAACAAGTACCAAATCCATCCTACCCCTGGCTAAAGTCTCCAAACAGTAAATCAAGAGAAAATAAACTCCTCTAATACCACGTTGTAACGACCCGAATCCAGATCCCCTCCACTGGTGCCCCGTACTCGGTTCTCCACATGACCTCAAGCACATTTCCCCAAATGCCAGATGCTACCGACTAGCAGCGAGGGCCTTGGTAAGTTATTGGGGAAACTATTCCCTCATTCGGTAAGGTATACAAGGTATGGAAAACAATAACAAATAGCGGAAGTAGTAAACAATACACAACAACTGAAACCAACCAGTGGAAGCAATGAATATATAGAAATGATAATAACGATGCAGCAGGTAAAAGTATCTATGAAAATCAGCAAACACAACAACGTGCTGAAATACAACTGAACACAAAGTACTAAAGCAGCAGTAACTCCAGCAGCATCGCAAGCCTAAGCTTGGTCCCTTTCTCTCCAGCTCCAAACAATCAAGTACCAGAAGTCGAAGGGCGCTTTCCCTTATTTATACCTGCAACAACAAAGTCTTCTTGGGCCCAAAATCATGGCCCAAAAATGGTGTGAGATACAATCCCATTAGGCAATCACCCAAAGATTTGTGCCTAACAGTCAATGAATACAAGGAAAGTAAAGGTGCGGGAAGCAGTAAACAGAAAAGCACACAACAGCTACAATCCACAGTTCTAGAATATAAAGTACACCAGTAAACAACCAACAACAAGAAGTAAAATAGGTAACCCTCTGGGTAGATCTCACATCCTAACCCCTATGGTTCAACCTACAAGTACTAGAAACCCTCTTGGAGGCACACACAGTCTCACCCCTCTGGTTCAGCTAAGAGTAGACTTTCTGAGGAGGCACTTACCGTCAATTCCCCATATAGTCTCATATCGTACTAAAGGCTCTCTAGGGAAGCACTCAACATCTCATTACCCCTGTGGCCCACGTCGAGGAACTAAAGACTCTCTAAGGAAGCACTCATCGTCAATTCCCCCCTGTGGTATCGCATCGTATTAAAAGACACTCTGGAGAAGCCCTTACGTCCATTCTCTCTATGGTCTACTACACTAGGTTCTCATAGTCCTGTGTAAAAATAAACATGTTCAGCGTGCGTATATCATCCAAGTAAACCTCAAAACTACTTGGCTATCATTCTAAGGATCAACATCATAAAAAAGAAACAGTTTTAATATCCTACAACTAGGAATGGCAACTGGAAAATGCCAAACAAGAAAAACATGTATGGCAAGCATCTAGAGTACAAAAAAATCTACTCTATTCACAAAGGTAAACCTCTACTATAGCAATCAAGCAAGCAGGAAATCAATCAAGGGTAAAACAGGAAAACGCACAATTCCCGTTCAAGGGAATTGGAAAAATTGCATGAAATACTCAATGACTTTCTACAGAAAGGCACAAACCACCTACCTCCATCCTAGGAGATCGATATATGTGAACAATGATGACAGATTCTCCTTAGAACTTCGTAGATCTGAGAAAATGTCTGAAACACTTAAACCACAATAACTTGAGAAAGAGAAAGAATTGGAAAACAAGGCTCAAGCAGAAGGACGAACTCACTGCTGCGATTCCAACGCAATCGACCATGCTCTAATTGGAGAACAGACAGAGAGGCGGGAGCTCGTTGAATATTCGCGAATCCTTGGCGCTCTCAGACGAACAGGCCCTAGAAGAAGATGCTTCTATGCGTCAGGCGCGACCCCAGTCCGTTTAATGAAAAAAAGAAAGTACACGACGTGTACTTTTAGAGTACACAGCGTGTACTAGGTCTTTTGGTACTCTGCCAAAATGGGCCTCCATGTCACCCCTACACACCGTGTGTGTGGCCCAAGCATGGCCAACACACGTCTTAGAGAGGGAAAAGATTACACGGCGTGTACTTCAAAATATTCCAGAAACACTATTTTTCTTAAAAACTCCAGAAAAATGGAAAACATACATGAACGAAGATCCGGGTTCTTACATTATTAATCATTTTTGGATTGGTACCTATCAATGGAAGATCAAGATCCTTATATAGTTGATAATACTCAATTTATATTTTTTATAATCTGAAATACTTCTCATCAAACTTATCCACATGGACCTTACCCTCTCCAATCACCATTACTTTTGAAGATAGTGAAATACCACTAAATTCTAAAACATATAAGAGGTATTATGAACTGATTATTGAAATTCATCTATAAGGAAAAGTGTTGAATGATGATTTTAAATAGATATTTGAAACACCCTCTCCAAGGTCCGGTCATCAGAATCTATGAAACCAAAGAAATGATACCACTTGTTGGGTCTGATGAAACTTATAATTAAACTACCAAGTATTATGTTTCTAGAACGTACAAGATAAAAAAAGTATCATAATGAACCAACATAAAAAATTCACCATAACATAGAGACAAACAATGTCTATGTCATTAAATTGTAATATACTCTTTCAAAACAACCCAGAAAAGATATTTTTCAAGAAAAAATTCAAGAAACAAATTAAAATAACATCACAAGATAATTTACATGGTTTAGATATTATTATAAATATTTTTTGAGAACAATTAAATCTATTTTATTAAGGAAAAATAAGATGATTATAATCAAATAATCAATATATCATAATTAATTACACCCTAATACATAAAGTAGATCCCAACCAGTGAAACCAGAACCACTATCTTGTGATCTTTATAGTGAGTATGTCTAATTAGATATTATCTTTCTGGGCATCCCTTTTCCAGGTTAAAGACTCCCATATCCTCAATTTATTCTTCTGATTAATAGTGTATACTTCTGAAACTCTCATGAGCTTACTCTTAAGTTTTTTGAAACTAACTTTTATGTATTCCCTTTTCCACAAAATCATGGGGAATCCTTTAGAAATACTCATATGAATACCATAGTTGTTTAGTGTAATTACTTTAAACCTCTACAATTAACCCACTAGACCATATCATGGGTAACTTTTATTCGCCTTCTCTCGACTGATATCATCTGGTCACTAGCTTCTGGAGTCAAACATCATAGTTTTTTCTCCACCATCTTCATCTAAGTTTTGAAAATTAGCCTAATAGAATTTATCCTTCTGTTTAGTCAAGTTATATTTCTCAATAAATTGTTTTCACCCATGGTTTAAATCTAATAAGAATTTAGGTCTCTCTTTAATAAAGTATCATTGGATAGAGGGACTTTGGGTTGAACTACTCACTATCCTAGATGCTTATTCCTTGTCAAGAAAAGTAGGGGTTGATTATCTCTCTCTCAAAGCTTAAACTTGTGAGTATTTTTTATTTTATATTATTCTAAGAATTTACATGAAACAATTTCATGAACCTTATGCATGGAATGTATTTAGATGTGTATAGATATGGTTGAATTTTTTATATGGGTTAATAACACAAGTTATGAGTTTTATAAAGTGTTACACTTCAATATGGTTTGAACATGTTGATTTGGTGGAAAAATATTAGGACCAAGCTGATAAGGAAGATTATCATTTTTAGGTACTATCTTTTTTTGTAAAGGATGTTTGAGAAGAAACAAAATCACATCACTTTGTAAAATTGGATGATCAGATTGACCATTATATTCAAGAAATCAGACTCATACTTCTTAAGAAAATCTATTTGATTAGGAAGTGAAGATGTTGTTGGAAGATAGGGAAGTTACAATACTTTCCTTGGTAAATATGGCGATGCAAAAAGTGATCATTAAAAGGAAATATATCATGAAAGATGATGTTCATGATGAAATACGTTGAGTGGTTTTAGAAAGAAGTGGTTAATTGATGAAATTTTCAGGATACTCTTATTTCTCATGTCGAGCATGGCTCATGTGGCCTTAGAGTATGTATTGAGTAAAATAATTTATCGCTATCTAATTAAAAAGAAGTGAATTTTGGTAGAATATGGTTGAAGATCTCACTAAGTATCAATTTGTGTTTGTTGAAAAATATATATGAACATGAATCAGTATGGTTGGTGTTGTTAGAGTAGATTTTAAAGTTAGTGCAATTTCTTAGTGTTTGCCAAATTTTTGGGCCTCAAAATTAGGAGTTTTTTTATGAAAAAGGAAGGTTTTCTGCAAATAAGTTTTCAAATCATAGTTCGCAGACCACAAAAGAGGTATGAAAAATGGTGAAGGAAAATCGGAAAAAGAATATTTCCACATAGTAATGCTATGTGGACCATGAAGTGAACACGGACCGCGTAGGGAAAATAGTTCACAGGAGGCTTGAAATTCACGGGAAGCTAACTGCTCATAGGAATCTCATCATTTTAGGTTGAGAGGTAGTGATTTAGGATTCTGGAAAGGGTTTTCATTTGCGGTTGACATCGGTCTCCTAAAAGGATAAAGATGATATATGGAGCGCATAATAGTTTATGTTGAAGGATGTACCACAACGGAGTTTCAGGTTAATTATAATATAGTGTTTTGTGAATCTTTTTTCCTATATAAAGACCCCTAATTATATCATTAATATGAGAGAATTTTATTAGAAGAGATCATCACTACTTGAAGAATTCAATTAAGTCTGAAAGATTTCACGAGGAAGAATTTTGTGAAGGAGAAGAAGTTCATGAGGGAGAATTCCATAAATAATAGTAGTTCATGGGGAATCACTTCCACAAAGGAGATAGTTTGAAGGTACAATGCAAGGAAGATGTTTTTAGGGTTTGATTTCTTAAAAAGTAAAAGGGTCCACAAAGCATCAGCAGTTCGTAGGGCATCAGCCATCCTTAGAGAAGAGTGGTCTGCTAAAGAAGAAGGTTGTCTGTGAAGCACTCACGCCATGTGGTGCAACTCAATATCTGGAGGATACATGAAATTTCATGATAGGTACAAGGAAGATTTTGAATGTACTAAAATAGTTTTCAAAAGAAATTTCTATAAACTAACAAGATGCGGAAAAGTGGGGTTTCAGTTGTAAGCAATCAGACATGAGAATCAGACTCGGGTATCAGACTGAGTATCATTACAAAGTCCAGTAAGTTCTTACCATTTATGGGTAAGAAAGTGATGAATTGTTTTAAAAGATCATATTTGTGAAATTTGATCAAGAAGAATAGTAACATGTTTTTTACAAAAAAATATATTACATATTTTTTGATAGAAGAAGAACACACACTATTGGATTATTTACATAGTGCTACATGAGTGTAAGGGAATATCATAATAGTTGTATTCCATACAAAATTATTTTTTTCTAGTAGATTGTGGGGTATTGGATCATTTAAAAATCATACCAAGGACATATCTACTCTTGTTGAGTAGACAACCTTGTAAGTTCTTATGTTCCTGTGGATGTGTGTTTGAATTATTTTCATTAGGGAAAGAAATATTTAACAAGAGGCAAAGGTTGTTACATAAGTAAGGAAACATAAAACAAAAATATTTCAATAATTCACCCCTCCCCCTCTCAATGATACTTAAATCATGAATAGTAAATTTCACAAAATAGGATTGAAGATTAAATCATTATAAGAATAGATACATGTAAAAGGGAATACATGAGATAAAATGGTGATTTCAAACCCACTTTAAAAACAATAGGTGTTAGATTCCTTACAAAGCAACACTTGTCAAGAACTCGACCATTTAGTATGGGTGACCCAAATTTTAAGGTACCAGTGAATTATATTGTGTACGGAAAACATATAATGAGGTGACCCAAATTGTTTGATGTATCATTATTGGTGTATGTTTTGGGTTATACTTAGTTGATAAACCCTAACCATTGGGATAATAGAGGAATAGAGTTTAGTGAATCTATATAATGGATTAGGTTAAAGAGTTATCCAATTAACTATCCAAGAGTCATGTATGATATGACTGACATGAATTTAAAATGGGTCATTATTTTAGTGGGATTACATTTAATAAAATTTCCCATTAAATTAATATAAAATTTGATACTCGTATGATAAAAGATCCTATTATAGTTAAATAACATCATTATAATCAAACTTAATTTTGAGATCATTCTTAGAGAAATGATAATCATAATGTAAGTAACTCCTTAAGAAGGTATCAAATTTATGTAAATTTCTTAAAAAAGAAAATTTTATGTGTTAGTAGAAAACCTGGTTGAGTAAAAAACTATTGAAATTTTTCAATACTTGAATATATATTATTATAATAAGCATATAATGATTAACTCAAGGTTTCAAAAACATTATATGAAAAATGACATAAGGAAATTTAATAGTCACTCATATAATCAATTTTATTGAGTTTTCTAATGACTTTGAGTGGCCAAATATCTTCTTTAAGGATTATCTTAGATAAGGAATTCATTTTTTATTCATCAATTTAAATGTTCTGATAATTTGAATGATCTTAGAAAATGTTTACCCAATTCTCTCAAAGTGTTATGGAATAATGAACTAGGTCGTGTGATGTTCATGTTCTAGTGTTGTATAGATAATACAAGTGGGTAAATTTTTAAATTAGGAGAAGAAAAATTAATTGGTAATTCCAACAATGTTTATTTATAATATTCAGTTAAGGTTATTAAAACCTAAAGTAGGTATTTAGAAGGAGGAGTAATGACTCCTTAGAATGGGATAGTTTGAAATATCTGAAGAAGTTTGGGAAACACCATGGAATGTTCATGTCATGTATCTATGTTATTAAAGATACTAAATGGATTGTGATGAGGAGTGTTATATTTTTTCAAAAAGAATTAATGTCGATATGTATTGAGGGTGAAAAATATTAATGAAGAAGAAGATTATTCTACAAAAGGGTGTTATAGAAGTTAGTACTATAAAAGTTAATACATCATTAAATGAAATTTAAGTAGATGTTAGTTCTACTACCATAATATGACACCGATGGATACCCAATGGATTACCCATATGATAAAAGAGATAGTTTCAGGATGTACTATATTGGATAAAATGTATGTGATGACTATGGGGCTGAGATTTAGTGTAAATCCATGAAAAGTACTAAATTTTGTCGAGAGAAATGTATACTACACTTAGATGTTGGTTGGGGAAGACATTGCATGTTTTACTATAAGTTACATGTTAAGTTGTGGAAGATCCAAAGATGAAATCAATTCAGAGGATAAAATCATGGAAGATACATTGTCGAAAGATATGATAGCTGGAAGACACTTCCAGAAATGTTACAAGATGAAATGATAAATGAAGAGTCATGAATGCAAGAATATGTGCTACTAAAATTTACATAAAGTAATGGATATTGGATTCCTAGAAGGTAAGACCAAAATCTAGAATAATTTGATCCAAGGATAAATTCAATAAATTCATGAAGTCCCATAAGAATAATAAGAGTCATTGATATTTCATAATGGTATTTTTTTAGTTTGTAAGAGTTGGATAGAGGAAACTATAAGAGTATTATATGATTATGAATGTGTTGTTGACTAAAATATTAGAAAATTATTTAGACTCATGCTATTTTATAAGAGTATATTAATCGTATGAAAATGAGGCACTTGAAATGTAATAGTTTTGAGTCATTAAAATTTAAGGAGATGAAGTATCCAAAAGGTTTACCAATGAAAGATGAGTTTCTGTTACTAATCTATAATGTAATAATAAGATGTTAAATCCTTGATAAATATGAATAAAAAAATATATGAAAGGTTTTATAATATATGACATATAATTCTACACTCTTATTTTAAGTGATAAACATCATAATGATTCAGGAGGATATTGTAATTGAAGTTGAGTTAGATTTGACAAAGGTAAAATTAATGAAATCTATAAAGGTAGGAACTAAACATAAAATTTTTTCTTATAGAGCCAACTAGAGGAAAATAATTTATAGATATTGATGAAGTTTGATATTTGAAAAAATATCATGGAGACTAAACCTATATTTTACATTTCGTTGTAATGATAAAAAGGTTTTGCAACATAAGATGTTTGAAGTTGTTGAAAACTAACAAAGTCAAGAGAATTAAAATACCAATCCTTTGAAATGTTTGGAAGATAAAGTTAGAGTCTGATGAAAAAACAATTAAGGATGATTTTTGATCATAATGGATGAAAATATAGAAGAATATAGTGGTAGTCAAAACTAAGAAGGTGATTATTGTCTACCAAAAGTTGAAGCATATAATTATGATGATAAATTTGGTTGGTAAAAATACAAAGTGTTAGATTAATGAAAATGAAATTGAACGATTTGAAGGACAAAAGATATATGAATCTAAGTAAGTCTAGATGTATTGAAGTGCATAACATTAGAAGTTGGAGGCAATTAGATTCCATGAAGATTAGTTGAGCTAGAAGATAAAGATGATCAAAATATAGGTTGATGGGTAGATGAAAAGGAGAGATTTCATTAGAAATAGTTAAAAATTATCATTAGATAAATAAAAGGTAAATATAGTATCTTAGGAGTTAAGTTATATAAATTTCAAAGATGAAAATGTTGTGGGAGTTTGAGTGAATCTAAAGTAGAGGCAAAAACCAAATATAAAGGATCAAAAGTTAGAGTACCAAAAGATGTGGATTTATTTCACATAATCTTTATATGGATTAAAACTTATTATCATTTTGAAGTGATGGATGCCAAAGATAAAAAAATCATGAGTCGCAAGTCATGATTATCATTGAGTTTTGAGTAAGTGGTGAAGATTTATGATTAGAAGTTAGTGTCTCGTCTTTAATAACTCCATAGTTTCCAACCAAATGACAAGATCTAGGGACATTATCTATCTCTTATAATATTGAACCTATATTTTTTTTTATATTCCTTGTGTTATCTATCTTCTTCCATTAATGTAATTTATCTCTCTTTTTTACTTATTTGTGGATATGATAATTGAATCTTGTAAGAGTGGTGGCCCAACTTGCATACAGATCCACTACTTTTCCAGTAAGATTTTAATAGTATGTTCTTGTTAGAGTCCAAAACCTAATTTTTTCAATAGATATTCATGTGATCAACATGGAGGAAGAAAAATCACCAATAATTGTGGGAATATCTATATTTAAGACAATTAGGACTATAATCAATGTGTATTAAGGAAAACATTCCATGAAGTTTAGAGATAGCATCATCCACTTTAATATTTTTGAATCCATGAGGCATCCATCAGAGAATAATTCACTTTGTACACTTTTAAACATTAAATTGGATAAACCCAGTGAAGATCTAGGTATTATTAGAAAAAAAATGTCTCTAGGGAAACATTTAATGATTGAAAATTCAATAGAGAAGGAAGATATTTAGGAATCTAGAAAAAAAATCAGGTTAGAGGAAGAGGAAAATTCTAATTATTTTTTATTGGTTTAATTGTTTATTAAAAAATGAGGCATATTATATATCATATTGTGTGTTGGGAATTTCAATTTTTTTAAGTGTGGAGCCCAAATTTAATTTCATCTTTAGATTGTCTACCAAATATGGAATTAAAACCCCTTCCCGCTAATTTAAAATATGTGTACCTAATGGAAGAAGAAATTTTATCAGTGATTATTGCCAGTAACTTTTACAAAACATAAGAACATAAATTCATTGAACTTTTGAAAGAAAGTTTTTAAGTAATAGGATGGATTTTAGGTGATATTACCTGCATAAATCCTAAAATATTAATGCATGTGATTCTACTTGAAGAAAATTATAGACCCATTAGGTAGCCCCAAATAAGGATGAATCCAACCATGGTGAAGGTAGTGAAAAATGAAACAGAACGGATACTATAAACTAGCATAATATACCCTATTTAAGTCTCATAATGGGTCATCCCCATTCACATAGTTCCCAAAAAAAAACAGTACTGACCATTGTGAGGAATAAACAAGATGAGTTGATACCTGTTAGAATTCCGAATATTTGGAGAGAGAGTGTAGAGTATAATAAGTCGAACCAAGTCACTAGGAAGGATCATTTTCACATCCCATTAATTTATCATATATTAGAGATATTAGGAGGTAAATCTTATAATTATTTTTTATATGGATTATTGGGTAACTTCCATGTGTCTATTACTCGAGAGGATCAAGAAAAGACTGAATTTATTTATCCCTTTATTACCTTTTCTTACAAAATAATTCCATTCAGATTGTTCAATTTTGTAGGTATATTTTAGTGGTGTATGGTTAGTACATTTTCTAATCATATTAAATAATTTTTAGGGGTGTTTTTAGATTAATTTACTATTTTTGGAGACTCATTTGATCATTTTTTGAAAAATATTGAAATTTTTTTGAAAACCTACATTGAAAATAATCTTTTTTTGAAATTTGAAAAGTTTACCTTCATGATAAAAAGATGAATATTGATTGGGAATGTCATTTCAAAATAAGGAATTGATGTGTATAAATCTAAAATTTAAGTGATAAATTCTCTATATTACCAAACTTATTTGAAACATGTTAAATATTTTTCAGGACATATAGGTTTCTATAGAATGTTTATTAAATATTTTAGTAATATTTCACTTCCCATTTTCAGGTTAATTTTGAATGATATTGACTTAGATTTTTATGTTTAAAGCAGGAAAGATTTTTATCTGTTTAAGAGTATAAAAATTAAACCACCGGTGATACATCCACCAAATTGGTATAACCCCTTTGAGTTACTTTATGATGCTTTAAACCTATTTAATATTGAAGAAAAATATCAAGCCATTCCATATATATCAAGGACATTAGATGCTGACTAACTCAAATAGATAACTACAAAAAAGAATTTTTTCAGTTTTTTTTATTTAGAAAAATTCAAAATCCTACTTTCTTGGGACTAAAGCTACAATATTCTATAATCATGTTGCACTTAGGTATTTGATGAATAAGGCTAAAGAAAAACTTTGGCTTGTTAGATGTATGTTTCTTCTATAAGAGTTAAATTTGGATATTAAAGAAAATAAAGGAATTGAGAACCAAGTAGATGAACACCTAAGTAGGCTTCCCAATATATCAAAAGTTGATATTCCATCCAAGTACCCACTAAATGATCAAATTTAAGGTGAGAATTTGTACTTAACTAGAGAGGAGTTACTTTGGTATAATGGAATGGTAAATTTCCTTGTAAATTTCTAGGTACCATCTCATTTAAATCCCCCAAAAATTCAAAGTATCATACATAAACCAAAATTCTACATTTGGGAAGATCCATACATGTGGAAAATATACAATGACTGAGTAATAAGGAGATATTTTCCTACAAGTTAAATAAAATATGTTTTTATATTTTTTCACACTAAAACTTGTGGAAAACACTTTGGAAATTAAAGGAATTCTAGGAAATTTTTATAATTAGGTATTTATCCAACCACTTTGATTAAATATGCATGTGAATTTTTTGAAAAATGTGAAAACTATCAATTCACTAGAAATGTTTCAAAGTGATAGGAAATATACTAAAAAATAATAATTTTTGTAAAGTTATTGAAATCAGAGGAATATATTTTATAGGAATCTTCACCATGTTTTTTTAAACTCTTATGCCTTGCTTGTTGTAGATTATCTCTCGAAATGGGTGGAAGATAAAGCCACCAAAATTTATGATTCCAAAGTTGCGTGTGATTTTTTCAGAACTAATATGTTTTGTAGGTTTGGAGTTCTAGATCCATTATCAGTGATCAAGAGACTAAATTTTACAATGGAATCATGGAGGCTTTGATGAGAAAGTATGTAGTACATCACAAGATAAATACACCCTACCATCCATAGATAAATGGTAAATCTAAAGTTTCAAGCAGAGAGATCAAAAGGATTTTGGATAAAACTATTAAACCAAAACAAAAATATTGGAGTCAATGGTTGTAATATGAATTATAGGATTATAATACAACTTAAAAAACATTTATAGGAATGATCCTATATTTATTGATTTATTTAAATAGATTTCATATACCTTTGTAGGTAGAAGACAAAGCATATTGGGCATGAGAGAGATAAATCTAGACCTGAAAAAGGTTAGAAATGAGAGAAAACTATAACTGAGGGGGTGAGAATAAATTATAAGAGAAAACTTTAAGAACTTAATAATCTATAAAGAAAGGAAAATAGTATCTCATGATGAGACTATCCAGTACAAATAATTCTATATAGGGGACCAAGTGCAGTTACATAACTCAATACATAAATTGATGTCAGGTAATCATAATTCTAGATGAGAAGGTCCATTTATAGCTGTTAATGTATATATATTTAGTGTTGTGTGGATTAATAAATAAGGAAATACGAACCCATTAACTGTTAATTGGAACAAACTAAAAAGGTTCTATGGAAATTTTCCTCAAGAACCAATGGAGTAGATCATACTCCTCCAACATTTTTATCACAAAAAACCCTTAGGTTTTACCTCTCCTTAAAATTTATTTGATTATTGTGATTCCATTTAAATATTTATTTATATGGTAAATATGTTAGAATTAATTTAGTACACTGCACCATTTAATTGTGGGGGAGGTAACCTTTATAGTTTAGGACTTTTCAAGAATATTATTTTTCAATTTTCAATGGATTTTTAAAAAAATTATGTGTTTAATTTTCAATTTTTAGTGTGTTTATGAAACCTACTGAGCTTAATTGGAATTCCCTTACAACCATTGAATCTGTGTCAATGATAAGAAAGTGATTTAACCTATTTAATATCCTTATATGAATGCTAAAATGAATTTTTTTTTCAAATTATAAGTGAGGTAAATTCATAAAAAATCCCACCAAATTATGAATCTCATACCATAAAATGTTGGTCAATTTTTTAATCACTTAACTGAGAGTTTTTAACCGATTTGACATTTTATTTTCTATTCCCATTTTCATTTTATCTTCTAATTTCTTTTAGTTCTATAATTCCTTCTCCTTCTTCACTCGTATTTTTTTCCCTTCAAATGGAGGTGTAAAAATTGAGTTATTAGGGAAGGGAAAGATCTTAATTATAATGATTAATACTTTAAATTAATGAATAAACTCTTTATTGTTGATTTATTTTTGGTTTTTAGTAGTTTTTTAATACTCTTAATAGAATTGTGTTTAAGATTTTTTAACTTGTTCATTGTTACCATCGAGGTTGATAATTTGTAACCTCCCTCCACATAATGTATTTTTTCTCAAAGG
Source organism: Viscum album (assembly GCA_963277665.1). Classification (NCBI taxonomy): domain Eukaryota; kingdom Viridiplantae; phylum Streptophyta; class Magnoliopsida; order Santalales; family Viscaceae; genus Viscum; species Viscum album. The sequence goes on from OY728160.1 coordinate 1,560,319,287, forward strand.
AATAGGTTTCATTAGGTGGTGAGTGTCTAGAAATTTCTAGCATGTGAATGGAGTTAGTGAGTTACTTATGAATTTCCCATAAACAAAAAAACCTGATTGGGTATTTCCTTGGTAATTTAGGAGTGGTTTTATAACTTTTCACACACATAGGATGGGGGGATAACTAAGTAGTAATAGTTTTTAGGTAAATATCCACAATAACCTTTAACCAAGGGTGATTGATAAATCAATTGAGGAATCTATCAATTATCAATTAAAAAGAAGAGAAGTAAAACTATTTTATACATTATGATAGCATTACAATTCAAAATTAAACCTTAAACCCATAACTTTATTTATCATTTACTTTCAATATACTTGTTTTAGTATTTTTTATTAATTATTGAACCAAAAAAATTAAAAAAAACCCTTTTACTTAAGAGATAACTGATTTTAAGAAATCCTTTATAAAGAAAACCTAGGGTTACCACTGCTATTACATTTAACATAAGAATTAATTCCTTTTGTCACACCCAATGAATGGTTTTAGTGTCAGAATTATTATTAGCAGTATTTATTTAAAAACCACTGCTATTTAAACTCTATTTTCATCATTTTTTCCCCTTTCATCCTTCCTCTATCATATGAACCTACCTTCCCCTTCTAAATATTTCTCCACTTCATAGTCTCTTTCTCAGCCTTCCTTCACCAAACAAATCACCCCTTCCTTTTACTTATCACTATATCATATGAATATCATTTTATCCTTCTTAATATCCCCATACCATTATTCATAGTGGATTCCCCTTCACCTTCCTGATCCCCTTCTCTACCCATTAGTTGTGTGAACCTCTTACTCTTCTCTATCCATTGATTATGGGTACTAGGAAAGTTTCCAGAAGCTCTACTATTATCATCTATTTATTATTATCTAATTTGAAATAATTCCATGAAATTTACAAAGGTATTTTGAATTAGGGATTTATGTATTTGTCTTATCTGGAAATAAAAGTTTGGTCTTATTATTTTAGTGGGTCATCTTGTAAAACTGACCAACTAAGAAATTTTTCGGGATCTACATTTTGACATCTACCCTATAATTCCCTCTTTACCCCCTAAAGTTCGACTTTGATGATATAGTAATGAGTTTACATTTTTAATTTATTTTTGATTTTATAGATTATAAAATATCTAGTTGATTTTTAATTAATTATTAGGGTAAATTTTTTGGGATAGTTTTTTTTTGAATTGTTTTGTTTTAATGCATTCATCAACGATGTTTTCATTTTTATAATTTCTTTGTTATGAATTATATAGGAATAATTATTTTATTATTTATTATGTTTTTTATATATGTTATATGATATATTTATATAATAAAATATGAAATAATGATATAAACTAATTGTAATTATATTGTATTTCATGATTTGTTCTCAATTAATTTTTTCAAATTCTTATAAGTTATTCCTAGTTATGTTTTATTTTTAACATGATTTTATTTAATTAATATGAGTCATGTTTTTTATACATATATTTCTTAATAGGTTATGAATAGATAAAAGTTATTTTACCATAGAATACACCTCAATATGTTAAGGGGTTGGAGGTGTTATTATATTTTTCAATTACAAATTAATCCATAGATGGAAGAATAAAATGTCCATGTTATAATTGGAACATTAGATGATGGTTGAAAATAAATAAAGTTAATGAGAAATTTATATTGAAATAATAACTTACTAGATATGTGAGATGGTTTTGGAACCTGGAATTGAACATTGTAGAATGTTTAACGTGTGAACATCAGTCGAATGAACAACTTCCCCAATGGTAGAGAATGAAATTTAGAACTTGGTAAATGATTTTTCCAACACTACAACAAAACATGATGAAGATTTTAACATATAAGTGGGGTCTCTTTATAATTTTCTATATATTAATAAAAGAGAGAAACTAACTGAGTAGTAAAATGAGTTTTTTGAATTATTGGATGATGGAAATCAAGAGTTGTGTGAAGAATATAGAAAATTTTCCTTTATTTTGAAGTTATACCATATTTAGTGCTTGTGTAGAATTATAGATAAATAAATAACTATGATATTAGAGTTATAAAATGATACATTTTCTAAAGCTAATATTCCTAATCATTTTGTGTGATGAAGAAATTTATTAAAAATCTTATTCTCAACTATAAAAAGATTCATTCATATCCCAATGAAAACTTGTTATATCAGGGAGAAGATTTAAATAGAGAATATTTTAAAATATTTCATAGTTCTAGATGGTAATTTTTGAATTTTTATGAAAATATGAATGAATGTACTATAAAGAAGAATAGAAATAAAATATTTGTGAAGTTTTGATGTTACTTTATATTAAATCCATGACTGAAAATATTGTTCATGTCTTCTAAAAAGGAAAAGAAAAAAAGTGGCATGTCATGGGAAACAAAAAACAATGGGTTTATACGAAATCACATAGAATTGAAAGCATAGAAATACTTTTATTCATTAAATGAAAATTTCACGTCAGACCCTAGGAATGTGCTTATGGGATTGGCCACTAATGGATTTAATCCATTTGGGACTCTAATTACAACTTATAGAATATGGAAAATTATTTTTATCCATTAAAATATAAATCCATGGATGTTTATACAACAAAATTCTTTCATTATTTAGATGATCATCCAAGGAAAGAAAATACTTTGAAATTATATTGATTTATACCTTCATCCACTTATAAGAATTGAAAGATTAATGAGACAATGGTGTAGATATGTATATGATGCATCAATAACTCTAAAATTCAAAATTCATGTTACTCTAATGTGGGAAATTAGTGATTTCCATATATTAGAAAATGTTTCTAGTTGTAACACTCACACCGGTAAGGCATGCCTAGTTGGTAACTTTGGATTAGAGTATAGATTATGCCATATAAAAAAGTGGTGCTTCATGTTCCTTAATAAATTCTTAGATGAATATCATAGATATCAGTTTAACAAGTCATGATTTGATGAACAGAATTATTTGAGGTCACCACCAAAATTGTAATCAATTTTAGGAATCATGTCATAATTATCAACTATTGATGCACAATTTGGGAAAGAGTATTTATCGAATATTTCTAGTAAAAGTGTTTAAATCTCATCTGATATAGTTGATACACAAAAATTGAAAAATAATGTATTTTTTCAAACTTCCTTATTAGAAATTTGAATTGTTATGTCATAATATTTATGTTATACGTATTGAAAATAATGTATGTGACAGTTTTGTTTTTACAATATTGAATGGGTATAGAAATTAAAATATGATATTAATGCTTATAAGGAATTTAATGAAATGAAAATAAATTTTGGTTTGTTGGAAAATGAAAATTGAAAGTATCTCACATCATTTTTTGAATTGAAAACCAGTAAAAATATGTTTTCCATCAATGATTGAAAAATGTGAAAGTGTTAGATTGATATTCAAGTAACATTTCATGATCTGTGAACTTAAAACTTTATAAGTTACATGAGATTAAAATTCATCACTCCCATGTTTTATGGAGAAATTTTAGCTTTATAATTTCATAAATTATTACTTTATAAAATAACAATAGTTTTAATTAAGTTTTACACAATCATCAAATAGCACTATAAAACTCGCCTATAATAGCACTGGAATTTATCAAAGCTTGAAAAATTCAATGATAAAGTCCATCTTTACCAGTGATAAAATAAGCACTGATAAAATGCACCCTTTATCAGCACTTCTTTTTTAGCGTTGATAAAAGTTAACCTTTATCAGTGCTTTATTTTAGCACTGATAAAGGAAACCCATACCAGCACTTTGTTTATGGCACTGATAAAATGTATCCTTTATTAGAACTTCTTTAGCACTAATAAAAGTTTCCATTCATCATTACTTTTTTAGCACTTGTAAAGGTCAAAAATAAAATTAAAAATTAAACAAATAAAAATAAAATGATTAAATTATGAAAAATATGAAACATTTTATTAATTAAATAACTATTGATAAAAATGAATAAATTTCATATACATATATATAGATTATAAATATTAATAAATAGTATATATTAAATATAAATATATAAAATGAATAAGTATAATATATATAAAATGTTAATTAAAGACATATTAATGTCTTATTCATTTTTAATGTTGTTTGATTTCAATGTAACCTATATTAAACATCGTGGGTTGTATTTATTTTACACACACACACAAATATATATATATATATATATATATATATATATCTGTGTGTGTGTGTTTTAATGCATTTGTATACACAAACGCACATACAAATATATTACACAATATATAGAAACACAAACACCTAATATTTATATAATTTATTCAAATTTTAGTATATTTTAGAATTTAATTATAACATGATACATTTAATACATATTATGTTTTTAATTGGTCGATCTTATTTATCTATTTTTAATATAATACAGTTAGGGTATTCTTTTTTAATTTTTTTTAATTTTTTATTTAATTTTTTAATTTCATCATTTTTTATTATTTATTTATATTTATTTATTTACTATATTTTAGTATTTTCAATGTTTATTCATCAAATTTAATATATATATATATATATCAAAATTTTTTATAACTTACATTTAATTAATAAAACTTTTCCATTTTTTCAATATTTTTAAAGTGTACTAATTTTAAATTATTCAATTTCACTCATTTATAAAATGCATGTATTTAAGATTCTATATCGATTAATAATGATAAAACTATATTTATAAATAAATATTTAGAAATAAATTTATCTATAAATGTATATTTACAATATTAATAATTATTATAAATAAATAAATATTATAAATATATAATTATTATTTTTAAATAAGTATTTATATAATTATAAATAAATTATCGTATATATTTAAATAAGTATAAAATTATAATAATGTTATTTAAATAATTATAATTACAAAACTTTTAACAACACTTCTGTAGCGCTGATAAAGATCAATCTTTATCAGCGCTTTATTAACACTGTTAAAAGACATATTTATTAGCGCTAAAATGTTAGTGTTGATAAATATGTCTTTTATCAGTACATTTTTAGCACTGATAAAGTTTTATATTTATCA